>OY856391.1:9453750-10830833 GCA_963693495.1 Malacosoma neustria | reverse complement strand
TTGCATACATAGGTAGCTGATGCAGTTATCTTCAAAAACCTGCTTTGAAAATACGGAAATGGAAAAAAGGTTAAAAATGAGGTCATGTGGTTCCTTCATTTAATATATATTAACAACCCATAATTTCTGGTCTCCGGCTTCCCAAACAGGAACGCACTATTGTCCGTATTCGTGGCAGGTATACTTACCTGCCACACTTATCCAAGGCAAATTAGCGCAAACATACAGGTGATTTTAGTATGCATGTTTCGTCACTTTGTTTTCTTCACTATCAGTATAGGGCAATTATATAATAGTATGCACATTAGTAAAAAAACTGCCTAAAAGTTGGATGTTATGGTGGTAATTGAGCCCCGGGCCTGTAGGTTCATCTCTGACAGTGATAACAAATGTAAAACTTGTTAAATGTATTAAATTTTGAAATTTATATATTTAGATTATACATACATACATATAATCACGCCTCTTTCCCGTAGGGGTAGGCAGAGACAACTTCTTTCCACTTGCTACGATCCTTACATACTTGTTTCGTTTCGTCCATTTCCATTATTCCCTTCATACATGCCCTTCGGTTTAGGGTACTCTTGACCTGGCCTTTTTTCAAGACGTCCCTGATTTGGTCTCGAAGCGTCCGCCTTTTTATTTTTTTTTTTTTTTTTTTTTTTGGTCTCGGGGAAAAACCTCTCTTGACGGGTTCCCCCGGCCCGGGGGGACCGAGGGATATGTGGGACTCCGGGAAAGATGTTCGACCATCCGACTACCCACTAAAAAACCCCGCTGTTCTCCTATCGCCTACGCCCGGGCCCACGGATATATGGCCTGCCGATCTCGTGGCCCGGGCCAGCGCCGGCCCGCCCTTTGTCTTAAGGCGGGCCCCTTCTAAATTGTTGGCGCCGGGGGTCAGGATTTCGTCCCCCGGCGCTCTCCTGAATCAACAGTTGAGGGGGGCCGCAGAACAGCACACAGCCCTCTCCCTCGCGGCAATAGTGCGGGCGGCGGGTCCTCCCCCGAGGGGCCGCCCACGGCCGCTTTTTACAGCGGCCGGAGGTTGTTACTGAGCCTCCGGCGCCGCCGGCGTGGCCTGCGTTGGCGGGAGGGGAGTGTGGTGGTCGACTCCCGCTCCCGCTCTGTCGCCTCCTTTGCGGACATGACTGCCTCGCAGAAGGAGGCGACAGCCGTCCATCCAGGATCACCCCCGACCATGGACAGAACCAGGGCCGGGAGCGACAGGTCCGCGCCGATTTGGGCGACGAGGGCGCGGCGCTCCTCGCGCCACGCAGGGCACACGGCGACAGTGTGGTCCACCGTCTCCTCCTCGTCGCGAAGCGTCCGCCTAGGTCTACCCCTTCCAACACTTCCATTCACACTCGCCTTATACACTTTTTTCGTCAATCGTTCTTCATTCATTCTCTCGACATGGCCAAACCATCTCAGCATACCTTTCTCAATTTTTGTCACTACTACTTCTTTCAACAACGTTTCCTTATTTTACTATTTGTTATCCTGTCACTCAGTTTAACTCCTATCATACTTCTTAATGCTCTCATCTGAACTGCATTTATTCTGCTTTCATGTTTCTTCTGCCATACTCAACTTTCACTTCCGTACATGAGTGTCGGAACTAACACCCCCTCATGCACAGCCAGACGAGTCTTGTTAGACACCTTCCGACTGTTCATAAAAGAGTGCAAAGCTCCATTCACCATGTTTCCTGCATTTACTCTTCTTTAAATATCACTCTCATACTTTCCGTATCTTGTAAACTTTGAACCCAGATACACAAACTCATTCACCTGTTCAATTTGTTCATCTTCAATCACAATATTGCAGTCTGTCACTGTTTCATCTCTTTCAAACACCATCACTTTCGTCTTCTTTACATTCATCTTCATTCCCTTTCTAACAAAAGTTCCACTAGATTATATTTGTTATAACTAAATTATAATTATATATATATATATATATATATATATATATATATATATATATATAATAACTAGTACTAATAAACTAGTAAAATGAAAGAAATGAGAGTGGGTGGATACAAAAGCAAAGGTATGCCAAATAAAAGATGTATGGATTGCGTAAAAGATGATATGGCGAAAAAGCGTGTGAATGTTGAGATGATGGCTGAAAGAGGAAGGCTGAAGGACAGATCATATTGTGCCGACCCCATATAGTTTAGATCAGAGCAGGAAAAAGAGAAAACGCATCGAAAATAAGAAGATCCGCCATATAGCAAAGCAACTTTTCGAATAAATACGCTAACATGGCTGGTAGCTGGTCATATTTGCCGAAAAACCGATAATTGTTGGAATAAACACATTATCTAACACGTTGGCAAACATACTTCTTGTCAGACTAGTAATAACATTAACGGGCAAGATAAGGCGAGGTTCTAAGAAAAGCAACGGATACAAAGTGATTGAAGAAATAATTTAATACATCCAGTATTAAATTTCAGTGAAATAATATAATTCATTAAAATAAAATAATAAATTAAAATAATCATATTCCAAGAAACGGAGCGTTTGAATAAAATTATATTAATCAAAACAACGGCTTACCAGCATTTCCAAGAATACAATAATCTTGTTCGTATATTAAAACAAAATCTAGAGTACTCGAATGTTTTTCGCTGGAAAAGTATTTAATTATCGCTGGAGCATGAATAATTTATCAGTTCAAAGGTGCCGTGGATTTAATTAAATCACCTGAACAACCGCCCAGCAATTAGACGGCTGTCAATATAATTGGTGGCCCCTATTTACTTTTTAAATGCCTCTAAGTAATTACGTTTTAGCATTATTAATGTAAATTTTAAAATTAAATATATAGTTTTAATTTATTTTGACGACCTCTGTGGTGTTACGGCTAACGCACGTCGGTACGTTTGAGGTCACGGGATCGATTCCCGTTCATCGTCTGGGTGTTTATGTATAATATGTATTTATTTACCAAAGAAAAGTATATATGAAGTATATCAGTACCCTTAATACAAGTGCCATGCAACTTAGTTTGGGACTAGATGGCGTTGTGTGAAATGTCCCAATTTATTTATAGTTATTTATTTATATCTGGACCTGCGCGAACCTCATGTTTAATTCCCATTCCAAATCTTGGTCGCTATAAAAATAATAATATTTGTCAAACAATTAACTTTCTGAATGTCATTTATAATTTATTGTCTTTTATATTTACACCAGAAATATGCTTAAGTTAATTTTATAATTACACTATATTACAAAAAGAAAAAAAAAACAATTTAAGTAATGTAAATGACATTATAACAAGTTTTTATGCATAATATTTCTCATTTACAACATAAAAGTATAAATAATTATCGATAACACAAGCTCCCTGCAGTTTACTTCAGGATAAGGTGATGATGTATGAATTGTTTTATTTGGATTTTTTTATATAAAATGTTTATATAAAAAGCTGGGTGTGCTTAACCGGTCCAAGTGTTTTAGTCCAAGACATATGGAGTACTGCTCATATTTATGGGCTGGAGCACCCGCCTGTCAGCTCAATCTCATAGACTCCATCCAACGGCGCGCAGTTTGTGTTGTCGACGATTCCATACTCACAGACGGTCTAGACACGCTTGGAATTCGGAGGGACTTTCCGTCTCTTTGCGTATTCTAGCATCTGTACAACGGGAAGTATTCTGAGGAGCTATTTAGAATGGTGCTCTCGTCGTCTTTCTACCACCGCACTGCCCGCCATCGGCTGGGTGTTCATACCCTTTTCTTGGAGCCTTTTTTTATTGTACGAAATGGTTCTCAAGAAAGTTCATGTTGCGTACTCTCAGAGTTTGAAATGAGCTTCCGGCTGAGGTTTTCTCAGCGCGGTATGATATGGGGTTCTTCAAAAAAGGCGTTATAAAATTTCTTCAAGGCCGGCAGCGCGTTGGTAATGCCTCTGGTGTTGCAAACGTCTATAGGCGACGGTGACCACCTGCCAGGTTGGGCCGTTTGCCTGTCTGCTGAACTCTAGCTATAAAAAAACATATTTGTTTGTGTATGGTAAACAAACATATATGTGTTCATTACTGATTTATGTCACAGCCACAAAAAAAAAGAAAAAGATATAGTATTTTCACTTTATTTCTCCAACCAATTCATGACCTAGTCAGTCAGTTTATCATCATTGTCTAGTTAGGTAATAAAAATTATGATATGTTTGGTTTTGGTATCAGCACCCCAGATACTTGGTTCGTAATGAAATTCTTTGAAGCGTTTGCATCAAGGCGATGCATCTCATAGAAGTTAAAATTAATATTTCAAAGAATATTTACCTAAGAGCACTTATCTTAGAGCGTTAGAATGGAGCGGTATTTTATTATTATGCTTATTTAATTACGACACTTGTTTTACTCTATTGTTACACCACCTGTCGCTTCTATGAACGTAATGAAATAGGAGCTAAAACAGATTCAGCTATTTATACCTTGCAGAAATATCTGTTAATTGTAATAATAACGTTGATTGAACCGTTGTCTTCGATAGGAACTTGAATAATTGGCGATAAATTAAACTTGTTCTTCATCTACAGCTTTACCTTATCCTAAATATTAGAACTTGGCACCTTTAAGGTCAAATCTGTATTTTATATCGCAACAGCACCTAGTGCTGCAGAAGGAGACTAAATACGTACTAAACTTACATTTATAGGTATCTGTTTATCAAGTAGATCACCTAGATTCTATCCAACACCGCCTAGTAGTATTTCCTGTTCCAAAGTATTCAATTTTTGTAGGAAAACATAACGCCACTTTGATAAAGTACTTATATATTCCATCGTACCTAAAATCAAGCGGTTGGGAGTTTGAACCTTTGTTGTTGAACTATTATTAGTTACGAAACAAAGTGAGCAGATTTCTAAGTCTAATCTTGAAACTGAGTTGAAGAAGTGTTTGAGATTCCATGTTGTTATAACTTGATGCTCATATAGTCGAGAACTAAGTGCTTTTAATTTAGTGCAATATTAAATAACTTATATAAATAGTTATAGAGATCCCCAAAAAGGGTTTAACGTCAGGCAGGCGGCCAGCTGTAAAGATTAATCTACAACTATTAATACAATATGTACTCCAATGAAAAGGGAACGCAAGTACGTGAAAGTAGAATGAGACTAGCAAGTTGGGATGTAGGTACGATGACTGGAAAAGGGAACGAAATAGCAGATATATTAGAAAGGAGACGAATAAATATAGCTTGCCTGCAAGAGACGAAATGAAAGGGTTCAAAAGCTCGAGAGATTGGGGCGGGGTGAAGAGACGGTAAGTGAGAGTGTATGTCCCGCCAGCTGGATGTGATGACAGAGAGAAAGAAAGATCCTGGGAAGACTTTGATTCAGTTATAATCAATATACCAGATAATATTTCCAAAAAATAAATCTACATTTGATAATTTATAGTAGTGGAAGCCACAACACTCAAATAGACTATTTTCTAATTCGATGGAATAGAATCAAGTCCGCCAGAGATTGCAAAGTGATCCTTGGTGAAAGTGTGGTTTCTCAATACCAGTTCCTAGTGTTAGACATATCTATCACACAAAAAATTATTAAAAACAAAACAAAGACACCCCCCCCCCCACCCAAATTAAGAGGCAATTTTTGGAAAAGGAAGATGCGTGTAAATTTAAACAACGAATAGTAGAAAAAATTCAAGGGATGGGTGATATGGTTGCAAAATCTGTAAATGAATATTAGAATGAAATAGCGAGACAATTTATAAGCGTGACAAAGGAAGTTTTTGGAGAAACAAAAGGAACATGTAAAGTTGGAAAAGAAACCTGGTGGTGGAATGAAGAAATTCAAGTGATTCCAAAAGAAAAGAAAAATACTTTTAAAGAATGGAAAAGTGAAATAGAAGAGGATTTTATGATAAAGGAAAACAAGAAGAAAGAATATATAGAAATAAAAAGAAGGCAAAAAGAGCTGTTGCTATCTCCAAGGCCAGGGAAAAAGCCAAGATGTATGACTTTTGGGAAGCACTGGGGTTTTGAAACATCTCTTTAGAATAGTGAATGATAGAACAAAGAATGCAAAGGATATAACCTCTATGAAATGCATAAAAGATGATTGTGGAAGGATTTTAATAGACGATGTAGAAATAAAGAGCAGATGGAAAAATGATTTCTGTAAATTGATGAATGAAGAGAATGTCTGGAGTAGTATGTTAGAGAACCTACCCGTTAATATGGGCGATGTGAAAGAAGTGAGTACGGCTGAGGTTAGATTGGCTGTGGATAGTATACCAAATCTCAAGTCTGTAGGACCATATGAAATACCAGTGGAAGTATGAAAGTTTTTGAAAACAGATGGATGGAAGTGACTGACTTTGTCCTTAAATAAGCTGTTGCAAGACGAGGCGATCCTCAATGAATGGGCAATAGTATGCTAGTGCCTATTTTTAAGAACAAGGGTGATGTACAGGTTTGTAACAATTAAAGAGGAATAAAGCTCATGTCGCACAGCATGAAGATTTGGGAGAAAGTAATTGCAAGGCGACTACGAGCAGAGACCGAAATAGGCGAGAACTAATTTGGTTTCATGCCCGGACGGGTGACAACTGTTGCCATATTCGCACTTCGCCAACTGTGCGAGAAATACAAAAGTGCACATAAAAACCTGCACATGGTATTTGTTGACCTCGAAAAGGCATATTAACAGGTTCCTACAAAGGTTTTAGTGGTAGAATATAAAAGCGAAAGGAGTGCCTGTAAAGTACTTGCATCTTATTCGTGTTATGTATGATAAGGCAAGTACATACGTTCGGCCCCTTGCTGGCGTCACAGATAAGTTCAGCGTTACGGTAGGGTTACACCAAGGATAAGCTCTTAGCCTTTATCTATTTCTCCTGGTAGTAGATGCAGTAACACCAGGAATACAGGAGGAGGCACATTGGTATATGCTGTTTGACGATGACATTGTGCTAATTGGAGAAAATGCTCACGAGGTATAGAGCAGATTGGCTAAATGGTAGGAGAAATTAGAGGGTGTTGGGTTAAAGATAAAGTAGAACCAAAACTGAACACCTAATTTGCGATTTTGGTGGAAAACCCGACTTCATCCCGATTACCTTAGGAGGCGTGGTGCTGCCAACTTGCTCCCACTTCCGGCAACTCGCATCATTAATCCAGAACGACGGTGAGATAGGCCGAGATGGGAAAAACAGAGTGAATGTAGGATAGATGAAACGGCGACAGGTGTCAGAAACAATTTGTGACCCAAGAGTATCACTTAAACTCAATGGGAAAATTTATAAATCCGTAATAAGGCCTGTAGTATTGTATGGATCGGAATGCTGGGCCACAAAGGGGATGGACGAAATGGACGAAAGGGTGTTACATGCTGCGGAGATCAGATGAGATGGAGCTGCTGAGATAGATGTGTGGAGTTACGAAAATGGATAAAATTAGAAATGAGTATATTAGAGGAAGTGTGAAAGTAACACCATTTATTGAAAATCTTAAAAGTAATAGACTAGCCTGGTTTGACCATGTAATGCGCAGGGAAGAATGACATCCTCCATACAGGAGTAAAGGTTGACCAAAAAAATGGATTTATTGCGTAAAAGATGATATGGCAAAAAAGGGTGTGTATGTTGGGATGACGGCTAGCAGAGAAGAGTTGAAAGAGAGAACATGTTGTGCCGACCCCATATAATATGGGATATGGGCAGGAGGAAGAAGATATGAATAGTTATATAAAAGTGGTATGATACTCGAGATTCAACGCTGAGGTCACAGAGTCTATTCTTACTACTGCTTGATGAGTGAGATGCATCTCTTAGGCAGCTTAATATTATAATAATAGTCCATAAAGTCTCTTTGTTGGATTCAGGTCTTCTACTAGAGGCTACCAATAATATAAAAAAGAAAACATCACGAAAAGCCACCTATTTGAGATCTTTAGTGTGATACCCAAAAATCCGCCATAGACCATGCATTTTTCTAGGAACAATAATAATCTGATTTAAATTTATAGTTACACCAATAACAATAGGAAAATTGAAGAGTACGCTATTTATTGTTATTTCATAAATTAGTACGATCAAAATAAAATTAAATAACGACTTCATCTGGTGAGGTGCTCTTAGATATTTATTAATATAAGTAATTTTATTACCTACCAGCGAGGAGTACAATTTATGTCTGCAATATTCTGATGGAATTTTTCAACAGCATGTTTTACATTCAACTTTAGATCTTATACGTTAGAAATATTTTTAAATTTTACTCCAGTTACGATTATATGAGCTACAGAATGCATAATAATATTAAATCTGAATAAATTTACCCTTACAATGGCCATTTAGTCAAATAGAAATAAAAACATACTCATTTATTTTTCTAATTAGTCATAAAAAAGTGTAAGGTATTTATTATAAAAAGTCACATCATACCAATATTACAGTATCTACGTAACTTATTCACAAAAACAATTCCGACAGGCGTAAACTTATCTTCCATTTAAATTACAGGCCTAATGCCGTCGTTTCAGGCAAAAGACTTGCATAACGTTATCTTCAATCTGATGTCGTTCGGAGCTCGGTCGTAATATTGTTTTTTAAATTGGTATCGTTTGTGTTAAAGACGTCGAGGACTAGCGTATTTTTCATTTCTTCGAAGAAACCGGGTTGGGTTTTGTTTCGTTAAAATTTTCATAAAAGTAACATCTTTGCATTGAATTAAAAGTTTTCATTCTAAATATAAAAGAAAATATACGATATCCCATGAAGCCTCCAGGAACTTAATTTGTTAGATTGAATGATCTAATACTGCCTTAATCATTTTGAAGAGATCTCATTTGGCTTGTGGCCCTGCTGGATATGGCACCTGAACATTGATGACTTGAAGATAGTTCTCGTCTCGTCTCACCTCGGCCTCGCTGATAGTGGACACTGGCTTTTTATATGTATATTTAAAATTTTGGATATAAGAACCAGAGGTTTTATTCAAGTATTCATCGCAATTGTTGCTTCAAAGGAAGAACACAGAGATGATTTTCCGCTCCTGAAAATAGACCAAAAGCCAAAATCTATTATATATCATACAAAATCTCATGAAAACATGTAACAATTTTGTCTACAATATTTTGACCTAAGCCGTGTGTGTGAATTTATCTGTGGGAGCGTTGTCAACAACCTAAGGCTCAGTTTGGCAGATATTTTCGCAAAAATGCGCCTTTTCTGAAAATAAAAGAAAAAGAATAGCAAATTTCTGGCTTTGTAATGAAAACTTATGAGGAAACAAGGAACTGATTCAACAATAAAATTTATACCTTTTGATCACAGAAAATATAAAACTGTGCACTACATTTTATTTAAACATATAATTACTTATTTTTCTCCCCTGCTTTCTGCAGGGGCCGAGTAAAAATACTGACACCCCTATGGCCAGGAACGACTTGTCTTAAAAGCGATAAAAACTTTATCTAGTTGGTAGGACAGCAAGTCCGTATAAATCTCAACCACCCCTGGTCTCTAATATGCGTCAATAATAACTTTGTGTTATGTTTCGGCCCCAAGTGACCCAAGTTCCAGATCCCTTACGAGGTCGGCAGCGTGTTAGCGATGCCTCTGGCGCCTCTTATATTCGTGACGGTAACTGCTTATTATTAGGTGGTCAACCATCCTGTCTGCTGTCCCAGAGCAATAAAAAAAGGCAAAACATGTACTAAACTATATCATTACAACATGCTTCTCTTTCCATTCTACATTTTTCTGAAAATAAATGCATATAATTTTTAAATACATCTAAGCAGCACACAAACTAACGTAATTAATTTTATAATCATAACTACGTTATTGCAGTCGCTTCGTATAATAACTAGGTTATGCTTTAACCGGATCAGTTTTAGGCCGTATCTTGTTAACCCCTGAAAGAGTCTTGGTGCACAGTCTCGTTTATTCGGCGGCACAGTCTGCCTGAGATCTTAATGCCTTAATCGGAGGTCTTATTGTATACGTACCTTATTGTTTACTAGTACAAAGATGACTTAAGATACTGACGCGTCTAGTCCTGGTCGAGAATATGACGTCCTCACGTTTGTAGGTAGCTCAGTGGCATTACTCGGAAATCAAACTAAAGATCGCATAGGTAGTTTTTCTCACCTAATGTGAATATTATAGCATAATTGCCATATATCGACGATGAAAGAAATCACTGGTATGTGTAATCCGCTAATCCGCTTTTGACAAGCATGACGGGTATACTATCCATTGCCCTCTAGGAAAGGTTCGAACCCAGCCGAGGGACGTCATAGGTTGTTATTATTATTAAATTTGTATAGTGTTTTAAAAGGCTATAAATAAAACTTTTGCTAGGTCACAGAAAGAGCACAGCGAAAGGAAAACCAATATGTTTTCCTTTCAAGATTAGGGCGATGTCACTCGCACCAATAAAAACTAAATTCAGTTACATCTACGTCACGGGTTTTTTTGTTCTTTATTCTGAAAGTGACGCAATCTTCAAAAACATACTAAGAATAATATTTAACTTTGGACGCGACGGTAATGTACGTTTGTAAGAAAAAAAACTACTTAAGATACTCATCATCCTCATCTTAGCATTAAATTCCCGGAGTCCGCTTTCCAAAATTTTCTTCTCCACTTTGTACAGTCTTCGGCATCCGTGGTCTATCCGGAGGCGGCATAGATGTTTGTTCCCCATGTAAGATGCAAGTTACCGTTAAATTCGCCTAAACTAGTAAAGGCGACACTCCTGCAATTTATCTGTAATGTCACAGATATAAAAGCTACTTAAAATATTATATCACTAGCTGACCCGGCAAACGTTGTTCTGCCATAAAAATAATAAAATGTCAAAAAATAAAAAATAAAATTTAGGGGTGGACTACCCCTAACATTTAGGGGGATGAAAAATAGATGTTGGCCGATTCTCATAGATACCGGATAAGCACAAAAAATCACTAACTCAATTTAGTTATCTGCCTACTGCCTACCCCCTAAGAACGATGGCGTGATTATTTATAGCCTATGACCATTTCTAGGTTATCATCTATCACCATACCAAATTTCATCAAAATCCGTTCAGCCGTTTAGGCGTGAAAGAGGAACAGACAGACAGACAGACAGAGTTACTTTCGCATTTATAATATTAGTATGGATAGTAAAACACATTACTAGTAAATAACTTGTTACTAGTATCTAAATAACTTGTTTTATGTTATACCAACATTGCTCGTTGTTCCACATCATGCAAAGGTTCAAGTTAACCATATAGGCCGTTAGCCCAGTTACTTTGCTAACCCAATTAATCTAGACGAGGTCTAACTACTGTACTATATAATTTAGGTTTAGAATTTTAGTCTATTTGATATACAACGTCCGGATGACCGAGCTTTGCTCGGTATTTTTATAAATTGTGTTTTTTGGAAATTAACAATTGATTTTCTTAGTCTAACCTCAAAGCAAACACTCATTGACTTCGTGTTACTTAACAACGCCATCTGCTGGAATAGCTTTAGTGTTGTTGTGACGTTAAAGCAATTTAAAAAAATAGTATTATTATTCGCCGATAGATGTCAGGAAAAGTCATTTTTCAGTTTAAATTGGGACTACTCAAACGCCACCTTTTGACATTTTCTAGAAATGATTCCTAGCTAGATCGATTTATCGCCCCCGAAACCCCCCGTATACTAAATTTCATTGAAATTGTTGGAGCCGATTCTGAGATTCCAATTATATATATATATATATATATATATATATATATATATATATATATATATATATATATATATATATATATATATATATATATATATATATATATATATATATATATATATATATATATATATATATATATATATATATATATATATATATATATATATATATATATACCAGAATTGCTCGTTTAAAGATATAAGATATGTATATGACTTTGATATATTATGTCTTATCTGTAATCTGTTGCTGAAACGTCAACTATTTTTTTTATTGCTAAGGAACAGAAAGGCTGATGGACCCCTTTATACGCATGCTTAATAGTTATCATCGCCTATGGATGTTTGCGACACAAAGATAACTAAGAACATGCTTCTATCCACATTAGGATACTGGAACCTGGATCACTAATGCCGTAATACAACACAAGTTAGCACATGGCAAAGATGGTAGCCATCCAGACGAGTTTGGGGCCCGTAGCTAGAATTGCTTTGTCGCTTTTACGACATACTGACCCTGGCCGCAGGGGTTAGTATGCAAGCACCCATAGGCGACGGTAATTGCTAAATTCTAAGTGGGCCCTTAGCCTGTCTGCTGTCCTACAGCAAATAAAAAATATACAGACATTGCTCAGTAAAGTAGGTTTTATTTATTCAGGTAAAACCTCGAAAACTAAATTTTACACAAAGATTTTCATGCGCCATTTCACGCTTGTCTAATTACACAGCTGAAGCTATTAAAATAAACGTTGAATAAAGGCCTCGCTTAAATTTTGGTTAGCTTCAATAATTAATGCTGCAAAAGGAAAATGCCACGGTCTGCGCAGGTGGTTCTGTGTGCATTTTAAATGGGCCGTATTACATTTTATGGTCAGACATTTCTAACTACATTTTGAGAGGATTCGAATGATTACTTTTAAAATATATAAATTCTACTGTATTTATAAATGATGCGATAAATAGAATATAATCAAATCGCAATCTTAAAGCTGCTACCAGCTCGCCTATTGTTACTCCGTGCGTTTTCAAATTCACTCGTCCTCCCAGAAAGGAAGGATATTATAATAAGCAGCAAACTAATACATCATTCCCTTTTCTTTGCATTCTCTAAATCTGACGGAAACCATTCATATGGCGTTAATCCCGGAGTTCTGGATACCACCGTCCCATCGGCATAGTCCACTTTTTATACACAGATAAAAACACTCACTGCTGTCGTACTCGCCTCGGTCTAAGTAAAAATGGGGAAAAAATATTTTGGGTTACATTCGTTGAAAAGCAAAAATTTGCTGTTCAACGTCCAAATGGATGCCCAACTGAATAGCCCACAGATAACTGAACTGAATGCTCAGTTCAGTTTTCTAGAGTTTTTTTAATTGATCATTCACATCTTTCGACTATTCGGCTGAGGCTTCTCATACAACAGAGTCAAGAGATACGTTACGCCTATCCTTTTTAGCCTGGCACGTTACATACACCATATATTATCCATGCAGGGGCGGAGAGAGAATACTAACCTCTGCGGCCTTCAGCCGGGGCGGCCTGTCTTGAAAGGCGATAAAAAAGCCCACTGAAGCCACGCGGTAGGGCCCCAAGCCCGTCTGAATGACCGACCACTTTTGGTCTTAAGTATGCCGCTATTATAAACTTGAGTTGTGTTTCGGCATTAGTGACCCAAGTTCCTGTACACTTATGGGACAGCAGCGTATTCGCGATGCCACTGGCGTTGCAAACATCCATAGGCGATGGTAACTGCTAAATTCTAAGCGGGCCGTCAGCCTGGCTGCAATCTACAGCAATAAAAAAAACATTAACCTAACTCCTAATTTTAATAGTTGTACAATACAACTAAATAATCACAAACTACAAATACAACTTTATTGATAGGCTTCAAATAATAATAATAATAGCCCATATCATCCCACTGCTAGTCTAGGGCTTCCCACTAGCGGGAACGGACAGTATATATACCATGGTGATCTCAGTATGGGGAACTGTTATGCTCTAGATTGGTCTTCGTATGTAATACCACTAAGCTACCAGGTACTTTTTATTTAGTTTCCAGGTTTTAGATAATATCATTAGAAGTGCATAAATAGGGATAGATATCTGAATAACAAGAGAAACGAGAACTCTATGTTCAAGCGAAACAATATGACGCAATTTTAAATTGTTAACATTTTGCAACCCTAACTTGTTCTAAACCTGCAATACGAACATATAATAGAGTAAATGAATCCCTTTGTTTGGGGTTGAATTCCGTTGACACCTACGTCCGGAACGAGAACAAAAGTCCGGATCTCAGCTTAATGGGATCGTCGCGCCTCTTTCACCTATTCTTGGAATATAACGTAGTCACGTGATGAACGAACGTATTGAATGAATAGGAATTTGTTTAGAGGTTAGTTTGAACAGAAAGTAACATATTTGGGATAAAAAGTGTATAATTTAATAGTGTTTTTACATTTATTAACAAGGATTCTGGCCTTAATATGGTTATGAAATGAATAGTAACTTGTTTTGAGATTGGTTTTGTATATTTTTGTGGAGGACACTCCCAAACTCTGGAATACGCCCGTATTCCAGGGTTTTGTCTGTATTCAGGGGTCTGTATTCATCGATGTGGCAAAAGCCTTCTGCAAGGTCTGACACAACGGTTTTATTTACAGCTGTACAATCATCTTGCGAGAGTTTCTACTTGATCGGAGCTTCCGCTTCAGAATGGAGGGCACGCGATCGCCCTCTCACCTCTCAAGGCCGGTGCTTTATTCTTCTAGCTGTACATCAGCGACATGCCCAGCACCTTACAGGTGTACCGGTATCATCCGCGTATAAGGTGAGATGTATCTCGCCTTTTACGCGGATGATACCGCTCTCTTCACATTCGACATTAATCAATATCGGTTCTGCAGTCGTTTCAACATGACGGTTGAGACGCTGGACAACCGGTTCCGCAAATGGCGGATTGAGTTGATTCCGGACAAGTGCGCAGCGATCATGCTCGCTCATGGTACATCCTCCCAAAACGTGAGGTGGCCGCCTCCCCCGATTCAGCACTCTCTCCATCCGATTGAACTGTTTGACCGCATCATCCCATGAGTTAATGACGTGAAATACCTAGGAGTTACCCTTGACAGAGGCCTGTGCTTCGGTAAACTTATTAGAGCAAACTACGTTCTCGGCCGTCTCTACCCTTTGATATGCAGGAAGAGTAAAATGTCCCTTAGAAATAAGTAGACACTTTACAAAACCTACGCCCACCCCATCATGACTTACGCGAGTATAGTTTTCACCCATGCCGCCAAATGCTACATCAACTTGATGCAGAGACTGCAAAACAAGTTTTTGCGCATAACAGTCCAAGCACCACTCTACATTCTCAACGCGGACCTACATCGCGACCTGGAACTCCTTCTTAGCTCAACTTCCTTCTCCATCACGCCAGAGAAAGTCTTGAACAAGACAATTTGTGAAGACCGCCATACATGCAGCCGACGAAGAGTGAAGCCCCCGGTACGTTTTGCTTGAGGGGGAGCCCTGTAGCAGTACTGCGCTTTTTCTTGCTCTTCGTCCTTCGAGACGCGCCCGACAAATGCGGCGCAGAAAACCGCAAACTTTTGTATTTATGGCGTGCGACACGATACGCACATATGGAAGATATCTCACTCACACAATAGCATTGTATGGTAGTAACATAACATCTATTCATAGACCATTTTCACAAATATATACAGTGTATTTTGTTCCATAAATCATCTCCGCTGCCTCCGGCCGAAGCGGACGTCTCAAGTAACTCCTTCGCACGCCGCTACCGGCCACACACTGTGTATGAGGCGCCGCAATGAGTCATACTGACGCCTGGATAGAGCCCTAGGCTGAAGATAACCATCGGCAGGTAACTGTCAATACCCCAGCCTTTGGGCGCTGGAGCAAGGCCTCATCAGGCGGGGAGGATAAAACATCAGGTTTCAAAATGAAATCCTCATAGCAATAAATGATTTTAGAAATCATCTAATCATTTAAAAATAAGATTCAGATCACAGTAGCAGTTATAAATAAATTTAATAGCAAAAAATACTAATAAGCGAATGAATGAATGAATTCGTACTATCTAAACGTAATAAATAAACTATTATAAGAGAATGTATGTAAATACGATTGTGGAAATGGATTGCCAAAACATCCGATGTTAATTTTTGATTTCGTGTAATATTTAAAAGCTTCGCTTACAGTAATTAATATGCTAAAAGACGTGAATAATATTCTTTATTCTAATACTCAACAACGTACTTAAAATTACAAAATGGACAAGTATAATTTTTCAAAAAGGACCGGTAATCCGGGTCTGTGGTATGTTTTTTTATTTGTAACAAAATAAATAGTCATATAAAACGCTTGTATAAGAAATATAGAGACGAAATATTATATTATTTTCGATTTGAATCGTATTATATTCACAAGTTAAGTTTAAGCCACAGCAATCGTCGTCAACTTGAAAATTCCAAGATCTTGAAGTGGAGTTCGCTTTTCTTGGAACTTTACAAGAAAATTCAGAGTGGCGGAAAAGTTCACCAAGATTATGGTACATATATGTGGAAATTTTGCAGTGGAAGACTTTTATGAAGCGACATTGTATACTTACTGGATTTTTTATTTTTTATTTTGGATAAGAAACCTCCGTAGTGTTTTAAATATGTGACGTCATCAATGTTTGACGTCACAATTATTGACTTCACAAGTAGTTGATAGGCTTCGTATATTAAGTGGGCAGCGTAAAGATGTCCCAGAGAAATCCGTACTGTTTGCCCAGTACCGACAGTGCGGCGATACCATACTTATATGGCTCGGCGCACCTGCCTATTGCACGTCTTGTTAAGAGGCTCGGCGAACCCGTACGTTGTACGTATTCTGAGTTCTTAGGTCAATTATTGAATCGTTTTTATAATCGGATAATGTTGTATTTGCGCTGATAGATATAATAATAAAAAATCGAGGTTACTAAAAATCTAATGATTGTCAAGATTCTTATTATATAGTGTGACAATTCAAACAGCGCCACCTAGTCTCAAAGTTAGCAGCAGTGCGTGTGTGTAGTGGGTAATAAACAACTTATTCAAGTTAAAAAAAGGTTAATACACGATTCCACTTTTGTAACAAATACTCCTCATCCGATAATATTCGATTCTGTAAAACTAAATTCATCCTGTCAAGCTTCAAGTGACAACTAGAGCTTCTAATTCTTTAAAAAAGTTCTTCTTCTTTCTGCCCTTATCCCAAACTATGTGGGGTCGGTACAACACGTTCTCTCGTTCCAATCTCCTCTATTAGCCGGTATCTCAACATTCACACCTTTTTTACCATATCACTTTTTACACAATCCATTCATCTTTTCTTTGGTCTACTAAACTTATGCTCTTGTATTCATCCATTCTAATTTCTGGCATGCTCCTTGTTACATAACGCTCCTCTCTTCGCATTATATGGCCATACCAGGCTCACCTATTACTTTTCAGCTTCTCAATCACTGGGACTACTCTCAAACTTTTCCTAATACCCCCTATCCCTATGTTTTCATTTCTAATTTTATCCATTCCATAAAAAAGTTCCTCTGTATCCGCAACTATCGATAATTTAAGATCAAAGACGAAAATAGAAATTTTTAATTTTCTACTGATAAATACATATCTAACTAGGCTCTTAACTCATTACTTGTTACTGCGAAATATACACGTTTCAATTTTAATTTGATACGCGCGCGTGTTGATTAAGTCTCGAAACTTAATAACAAATATTCAAGCATATTAAGCTAAATTTAAATTAAATTTCCTTGATTGATTAAACAGAACTAAATATAGATTATCGTCGAGTTCTCTCAATGACTAGTGTCACTGAACGCTGGTTTAATAAAGGGTACACTGTATAATATTCTCTTATATTGGTCCCCACACTAGATAAGGTTTCGGTTTGGATCAGCTTAGGTGCAGATCGCATTGAATCACGTACGGCGTCTCTCTTGCAAATTGTTGGTGAAGTACACTACACTCTATGTTGTTAAGGGTTGTAGATTTGCACAGCCAATAATATAAGGAGTCTATGAAAGGGCTTCTTCGCACACGGTGCAAACATGCGGTTCTCTTTCTTGTCAAACGTATATACGTATAATAGCGAGAAATTTATTGAACTACCCTCGCTTCAAACAGACATGAAGGTAGTCGCCGAAAATTAGTTGAGCAATAATTTTGTACCTAAATCTAGGCAAGGACCGCATCATCATCATCATTTCAGCTGGAAGACGCCCACTGCTGGACAAAGGCCTCCCCTAAAGATCTCCACGATGATCGGTCCTACACTGCCCTTTTTTTTTTTTTTTTTGGTGTCGGGGAAAAACCTCTCTTGATGGGTTCTCCCGGCCCGGGGGGACCGAGGGATATGTGGGACTCCGGGAAAGATGTTTGGCCATCCGACTACCCACTAAAAAACCCCGCTGTTCTCCTATCGCCTACGCCCGGGCCCACGGATATATGGCCAGCCGATCTCATGGCCCGGGCCGGCGCCGGCCCGCCCTTTGTCTTGAGGCGGGCCCCTTCTAAAGTGTTGGCGCCAGGGGGTCAGGATTTCGTCCCCCCGGCGCTCTCCTAACAACTCTAGGAGTTGAGGGGGGCCGCGGAACAGCACGCAGCCCTCACCCTCGCGGCAATGGTGCGGGCGGTGGATCCTCCCCCAAGGGGCCGCCCGCGGCCGCTTTTTACGGCGGCCGGAGGTCGTTATTTGACCTCCGGCGCTGCCGACGTGGCCTGCGTTGGCGGGAGGGGAGTGTGGTGGTCGACTCCCGCTCCCGCTCCGCCGCCTCCTTTGAGGACATGACTGCCTCGCAGAAGGAGGCGACGGCCATCCATCCAGGATCGCTCCCGGCCATGGACAGAACCAGGGCCGGGAGCGACAGGTCCACGCCGATTTGGGCGACGAGGGCGCGGCGCTCCTCGCGCCACGCAGGGCACACGGCGACAGTGTGATTCACCGTGTCCTCCTCGTCGCCCGCGCCACAGTGGTGGCACCCCGACGTCATCTCCCGCCCTATGCGACACAGGTACCTCCCGAAGCAACCGTGCCCCGAGAGGACCTGCGTCAGGCGGAAGGTCAGGGCGCCGTGGCGCCTTTCCAACCATTCGGCCAGGACGGGCCTCACCGCTTCGATGGTGGCGAAGCCCGCGCTGGGGTGCGCGAGGCGCTCCTTCCACTCCACCATGAGCACCACGTCGCGCAGCTCCGCCCGCTTTGCCTCAACTTCGCGAGGCGCGGGGCGAGAGCCACGCTCGGCCGCGTCCCGGCGCCACTGGTACAACAGCGCCAGGACCCGGGCCTCGAGGTCCCATGGTGGGGATCCGGCCAGCAGGGAGGCCGCTTCGAAGGACACCGTGCGGTATCCCCTTATCGCCCTGACGGCCAGGACGCGCTGCGGCCTCCGAAGCAGTGCCGTCGTTTTGGCCGTCAGGCGATCCGCCCAGATTGGGGCCCCGTAAAGGGCCATCGACCGCACGGTTCCTTCAAAGAGCTTGCGGCACACTGCGCCCGGCCCGCCAATATTGGGCAGCAGACGGGAGAGTCCCGCCGCCGCCCGTACTAGCCTCGGCGCCAGGCACTCGAAGTGCGCCGCAAAGTCCCATCGGCCGTCGAGCACCAGTCCGAGATAATTCATGGACGGCCCGACGGCGATGCGGACGCCTCCTACCGTTATGCTCAGGCCCGGTGGCGGCATCTGGCGGGGCCCGTAGAATATAAGGGCCTCCGTCTTGTTTAAGGCCACCTCCAGGCCGAGTAGCCGGATTCTAGCCACCGTTTGCGCCACCCCAGCCGTGCCCAGAAGGCACGCATGGCGGGGGTTCCTCCCACGCGCTGTGACGAGCGTGTAGTCGGCGTAGCAGATAACGCCGACGCCGGGGAGGAGCGCCCCTCTCAGGACCCAGTCGTATGCGATGTTCCACAGCAGGGGGCCCAGGACTGACCCCTGCGGAACACCGCACACGACGTCTCGCCGACTTTGCTCACCCTGGACCGGGTAGACGACGGCACGATCATCCAAATATGCCTCGACTATGCGGTGGAAGTAGGGAGGCACCCTATGGTACTTGAGCGCCTCCCGCACGCAGCTCCACGGCAGGGTGTTGAAGGCGTTGGCGATGTCAAGTGACACCGCCAATAGCACCCTGCCTCGAGCCACCGCGTCCTCCGCCTGGCTCCTCAGACGCGTGATCGCATCAATAGTGGAGCGCCCCTTTCGGAACCCGAACTGTTCGTCCGCCAGGTTCGGCCACTCCGTCTCTAGGTGCCGGACGAGGTGGTCTGCGAGGATCCTTTCGAAGACCTTCCCCACCTCGTCCAGCAGCACGATGGGCCGATTGGCGGACGGTGAGTCCGCTGGGCGCCCCTCTTTCGCGATCAGGACCAGCCTCCCCGTCTTCCATCTGCGGGGAAACTGGCCCGATCGCAGACACGCGTCGAAGAGCCTCAATAGTCGGGGCTCCAGGACGTCGTGGGATAGAACCCACGCACGCCCCGGTATGCCGTCGAGGCCGGGGGTGGTGTTTTTGGCCTTCAGCCGCAACATCGCTGCACCCAGCTCTGCCCGGTCCACGTCGGGCATGGGGTCGTCGTCCGCGCTGGGGTCCCTCTCATCCCAATGAGGCGGGACCATGGCGGGAGGCGGGTGCTCAGCCCTCGTGGGGAACAGAGCGCCAACAAAACCGTCCACCTGGCGCGGAGGGAGACTCTCGGTCAGCGGGGGCGCCCACGGGCGGAGCTTGCCCCGCACCGTTTTGTAGGGTCGCCCCCAAGGATCTTGATCTAAGCTGGCCAAGAGCCCCTCCCACGCCGCCGCCTTCGCCTCGCGGATAGCGAGGTGGAGGTCGTTTCTGGCGCTCCGATACTCCCCGTAGAGCCGAGCCTCCGCGGCTGCTCTGTCCGCGTCGCGGCGACTCCGTCTTCGGAGCCTAGTGTACTGGCGGTGGGCGTAGTTGCACGCCCTGCGGAGCCGCTCAAGCTCCGCATTCCACCAGTACACCTGGCGCGGGGGTCGGTGTGGCTCCCGCCTCGGCATCGCCGCGTCGCAGACGTCAGTCATGAGCGACCGCAGGTTCTCTGCCTTCTCGTCGACGTCACCGGAAGGTACGTCGCCCGGCCTCGACCACGTAGCGACAGTCAAGGCCTCGCGGAAAACCTCCCGATTCATCTTTCCAAGTGTCCAGCGCGGACAGTCACCCAACGGGGTCACCTGGGCTGGAAGCTCTCGCTGACGGGCGGAGACGCTGAACCGGATGTAGCGATGATCCGACAGCGTCTCGACGCCCGTGAGCACCCTCCAGCCTCGCACACGGCGGGCCAGGAGGGCCGACGCGAACGACACGTCGACGATCGACCCCCCCAACTGCCTCACACACGTGTACTCGCGATCCTGGTTGAGGATTTCCAGACCCCTCTCCACAGCCCAGTCCTCGACCAGTTCGCCCCGCGCATCTGTCCGTGGGGAACCCCAAGCCTGAGATTTGGCGTTGAGGTCCCCGAGAACGAGCACGGGGCGTGGGAAGAACCGCTGGACCGCGTTGCTCAACTCTTCCATGTACCCTTCAAAGTCGGCAAGACTCCTGTTCGGGGAGAAGTAGCCGCCCACGACCACTATCTCCCCGAATCTGGCCGCGGCGAAGCCCCCGCCCCTCACTACTTCTGTGGGGAGCGGGGTACCCGCGGCGGTCCTGGCGTGTAGAGCCACTGTGCCGTCCAGGTCCCCAACCCAATCGCCTTGGGTGGGGACGTAGTACGGCTCGGCGGCCACGGCGATGTTGATATTCCACTGCGCCAAACTCTGAACCATGAGATTCTGAGCATTGGCGCAGTGGTTGAGATTCGTTTGGAGTCCTACACTGCCCTTTTTTTTTTTTTTTTTTTGGTCTCGGGGAAAAACCTCTCTTGACGGGTTCCCCCGGCCCGGGGGGACCGAGGGATATGTGGGACTCCGGGAAAGATGTTTGGCCATCCGACTGCCCACTAAAAACCCCGCTGTTCTCCTATCGCCTACGCCCGGGCCCACGGATATATGGCCTGCCGATCTCGTGGCCCGGGCCGGCGCCGGCCCACGCTTTGTCTTAAAGCGGGCCCCTTCTAAAGTGTTGGTGCCAGGGGGTCAGGGTTTCGTCCCCCCGGCGCTCTCCTAACAACTCTAGGAGTTGAGGGGGGCCGCGGAACAGCACGCAGCCCTCACCCTCGCGGCAATAGTGCGGGCGGCGGGTCCTCCCCCGAGGGGCCGCCCGCGGCCGCTTTTTACGGCGGCCGGAGGTCGTTACTGGCCCTCCGGCGCCGCCGGCGTGGCCTGCGTTGGCGGGAGGGGAGTGTGGTGGTCGACTCCCGCTCCCGCTCCGCCGCCTCCTTTGCGGACATGACTGCCTCGCAGAAGGAGGCGACGGCCGTCCATCCAGGATCGCCCCCGACCATGGACAGAACCAGGGCCGGGAGCGACAGGTCCACGCCGATTTGGGCGACGAGGGCGCGGCGCTCCTCGCGCCACGCAGGGCACACGGCGACAGTGTGGTTCACCGTGTCCTCCTCGTCGCCCGCGCCACAGTGGTGGCACCCTGACGTCATCTCCCGCCCTATGCGACACAGGTACCTCCCGAAGCAACCGTGCCCCGAGAGGACCTGCGTCAGGCGGAAGGTCAGGGCGCCGTGGCGCCTTTCCACCCATTCGGCCAGGACGGGCCTCACCGCTTCGATGGTGGCGAGGCCCGCGCTAGGGTGCGCGAGGCGCTCCTTCCACTCCACCATGAGTACCTCATCGCGCAGCTCCGCCCGCTTTACCTCCACCTCGCGAGGCGCGGGGCGAGAGCCACGCTCGGCCGCATCCCGGCGCCACTGGTACAATAGCGCCAGGACTCGAGCCTCGAGGTCCCATGGTGGGGATCCGGCCAGCAGGGAGGCCGCTTCGAAGGACACCGTGCGGTATCCCCTTATCGCCCTGACGGCCAGGACGCGCTGCGGCCTGCGAAGCAGCGCCGTCGTTTTGGCCGTCAGGCGATCCGCCCATATCGGGGCCCCGTAAAGGGCCATCGACCGCACGGTTCCCTCAAAGAGCCTGCGGCACACTGCGCCCGGCCCGCCGATATTCGGCAGCAGACGGGAGAGTCCCGCCGCCGCCCGAACTAACCTCGGCGCCAGGCGCTCGAAGTGCGCCGCAAAGTCCCATCGCCCGTCGAGCACCAGTCCGAGATAATTCATGGACGGCCCGACGGCGATGCGGACGCCTCCCACCGTTATGCTCAGGCCCGGTGGCGGCCTCTGGCGGGGCCCGTAGAATATAAGGGCCTCCGTCTTGTTTAAGGCCACCTCCAGGCCTAGTAGCCGGATTCTAGCCACCGTTTGCGCCACCCCAGCCGTGCCCAGAAGGCACGCCTGGCGGGGGCTCCTCCCGCGCGCTATGACGAGCGTGTCGTCGGCGTAGCATATGACGCCGACGCCCGGGAGGAGCGCCCCCCTCAGGACCCAGTCGTATGCGATGTTCCACAGCAGGGGGCCCAGGACCGACCCCTGCGGAACACCGCACACGACGTCTCGCCGACTTTGCCCGCCCTGGACCGGGTAGACGACGGCACGATCGTCCAAATATGCCCCGACTATGCGACGCAGGTAGGGAGGCACCCGATGGTACTTGAGCGCCTCCCGCACGCAGCTCCACGGCAGGGTGTTGAAGGCGTTGGCGATGTCGAGTGACACCGCCAATAGCACCCTGCCTCGAGCCACCGCGTCCTCCGCCTGGCTCCTCAGACGCGTGATCGCGTCAATGGTGGAGCGCCCCTTTCGGAACCCGAACTGTTCGTCCGCCAGGTTCGGCCCCTCCGTCTCTAGATGCCGGACGAGGCGGTCTGCGAGGATCGTCCTACACTGCCCTCATCCAACCTATTCCGGCGATCTTGACCAGATCATCAGTCCATCTTGTGGGGGGCCGAAGGACCGAATAATTATTTTAAATATTTTTAATATTTTTGAATGAAATTGTTAATTTAAACTCAATAAGAGTATCATATTTTCCCGTTTTTTTTTCAGGCAATCGTATAATGACTCTTTTATTCACATTGCACTTGAAGATGTTTGGGGATGGAAATTAAACTATCTGTACTCTTTTTATTTATTTGTTTGACGTGTTATGGATGCGGTGCGCGTGAGAGTCATGGGCATGATAGTATGCGGCGAAAGAACTAATGTGACTGCCTGTCGGAGCCGCCCGAACTATGGTCCGGGTCGGCTCGAAATCCTTTGATTCATTGAACTAAAGAAAGGCATTATTGATTTTGTTTTTATAATAGGGAGACTTTCGTTAGCCTCTGTATAAAACAAATCAGTCCATACTTTTTTGATACTTGTTCTTGTATTTTTCTGAGATGGAAAAGGAAGGTACGAAATAATATTTGACAACTTGCTTCGGGCTCCGAAATTTATATTTTGAATTAAAGCAAGAAGAAATGTTTAAAAAATACATTATTTTGACCCACTCTATAGCGTAAATGCTTTCGCTCAAGTCCGAGTATTTATCTTTTTTATCGTTTATTTTATATAGTAAAGACAAGAATATAAGTAATATATTAGTTATCTAATACCCGTAAGCTCCGATTTAAGTCTATATGGCGTTTATATTTACAACTATATTTTTTTTAAGTTTTTTAAGTTTTAGATCCAACCTATATTTTAACCCTCCTACCTTATTTACTCCATCAGATGTTAATCTTACTACTGTAAGATTGTTCTGGTAGAAAGTTCATCAATAGACGAAAGCAGCTTTTCACCAGCTTGGTAATTCGGGAAGTCGTGTCATTAAAAATATTCAAATGAAGTTTTTTGTGAATAATAAATTATTTGTATTATCAATGAATATTAAAATACAGTATAAACTCTTTATAACGTCACTCCATTTAACGAAAAATTCTTTGAAACATAGAAATTACTTGACTCTTGTTGGTTTTCCTTGTTTTCTATATAATATTACATTCTATATAGCGTCACACTCACTCTATTTAACGACAACAATACGGTATTATAAATGACTAAGCAGTACTTTCTAAGTTGCCAATATTCTTAAGAACTGCAACATTCTTTTGTTTGCTGTCGCTCCACCAACCATCAAACAAGCATTTGATGCAGCGAAACTATTAGAAGAAGATAATAGACTATACGCAATAAGTGTTGTTATTTATATGAATAATAATGTTTGTGTGTAAAATGAGTACTACGAGTATATTAGTATTATATTAAATACATAGATATTATTATAGAATAGTAAAATAATAAATTTTCTCTCCATTTAACGACCACTCTCTATAACTGAAAAATACTCAGTTGGTTAAGTGTCGTTATAAAGATTTCACACAGTATCTACCTATCTAGATATTCTAATTATTCGATCACTGATATCATGGAAGCAAGTAACTATTATGACGTCATCGTCACATTGAACGATATTTCTTAGAAACGAAAAGCTAGTATAAGGTATTATTATAAACCCGGCTCTGAATTGCTGTGAATGCTTGTACTACATACAAATAAAACATATTCACAGAATTATGTAAATAGAATTGTTACACTCAAGCACATAACATTATCTCCAACAGCCGTTCCCATAATACCATTTAATGCAGACTAAATAATTTCAAAGGGAACCGTAATAATGGGTATTGTACGGGATATCTCTCAAGAGCTGCAGACATCAATGGGATTACACACAATTAACGACACCGTATTCAAGCCTTGATAATGATTTAACGCACTTACGAATCTTAATGAGTAATTTTCATAAGTAATTAGTTTCATATTTATTATTCAAATAAATAAATTTGATTTAGATTATGAGGTCGGTCAGGTGTTAACAATTTTACCTTAACTTTATAAAAAAAAAATATTAGCACTTTCGGGGCCAGAGTTTGTTGCAAAAAATATTCACAAGATGATACCAATATATTCCATATACATAAAGCGACATAAGCAGAGCAAAACAAATAAATATTGTCAACAGTCACACAGCACCATTATTCTCGAAGAAGCAGTATGCTTCGGTTATGATTACTAGTACAATATACATAATAAATAAAATAAATTAATAAATATTCTGTCACAATTCACACAGCGCCATCTAGTCCCAAACTTGGTAGCATAGCACTTGTGTTATGGGTACTAGAAAACTGATATACTACTTATATACTTTTCTTTTTGTAAATAAATATTTTATATAAACACCCAGAGCGTTATCCGTTAAGTCACAGAGGTCGTCAATATATCTTTCTTTTGTATTAAAATATACATATGTATACATATGCGTCTATACAAGCGGTTCGATATGTGAAAGCCATAACGCAACGTAGGTTATTACGTCACAAAAGAAGATATATTAAATCTGATTTGGCTAGATTTGTCTGTTTAATGAATACAGGTTATCTTTTCCCTCGATCCAGTGGAAGTAATTGCTGTATGGTACACTTATTTCACCTTTGTGAGATAGGGGAATGAGAAATTCATTTACTGTTATTTACTACATCTACTGTAGGCGCTGGTTCAGGTAATTTTTGAACTCTGTAGTCATACGAAAACCCCCTATTGATAGAGGACGGGAATTGAAAAGGACTCACCGAACTCGAGGGTCTTCTTTCTGTACTGCCGTTGTCCACCTTTATATTCTTATTACTAGCGTGGTACACAATAAAATTACCGTAATAACTGATCCGAAAGACTTGAACCTATTCTCTAATTATAGGAAAAGGCGCGCGCACAGGCACAATCGATCCTTGACGGTTTTTCACACACACTGAATAGACATCACGGCAGCACGCCATCTCTTGGTGAGAAAATAGGTACTAGGATAGTGTCTTGGATGTACAGGTGTGAGGAAGCTGGCATATGTGCCAGCTTAGGCGTTTTCGCATGACTACTTAATATATCAAGCGAACCTTTAATAGTATTAACGGCCTAAACATCTACGTAAGAGACAATATTAAAATATATAACACACTGTACAAGATTATCCGCATAATTAATGTAAATAATCATTATCACCTAAATGTCGGTGCTAATGTGACCAATAAGCGTTAGTACTTATCGGTAGTGAATTTGAAGATTAAGCAATAGTGGATTGTACTTATATATTCAACTCGTTCACTTTAACTTGATAATTCATTTAAGTGTAATTTTATGTAACTTAAGTTAGTCGATTCCCAGTCTTTCGATTATAAGTCCATGACATTCTGAAATCGCTGAACACATTCAACTAGTTTACCTGTATATTATTTCAATCAATTAAAAATATTTTATTAAAATATATCCATGTTATCAAATTCATGCAATATTTAAAACAATAAAACCAATTAATTTAATATTCATACCAAAAGAGTACACTAAAGTACTCTTTTATTTTTATTTATCAACTCAAAATCTCTCATATATAAAACAATCACAGTAAAAACTCTTTTAATAATTCGCTCTTATTATAAAAAGGCCTGCGTCTGATCGGTATAAAGATCATCAGTCAAACGCCATAATTAGTGAAAAAAGGCTGAGTAACCTCCGGGACCAATTAATCTTCCAACTTCACAACTATCGGATAACTCAACGCTGTTTTTAAAGGAGGGAAGGATAAAATTGGGCTTTTGTTTTAAAGTTATATATAGCTTTCGTCTTAAGTATGCCGCCATAATAACCTTGTGTTGTGTTCCGGCATTAGTGACCTAAGTTCCTATACCCTTATGGGACAGCAGCGTGTTCGCGATACCACTGGCGTTGCAAAGACCCATAGGCGACGGTAACTGCTAAATTCTAAGCGGGCCGTCAGCCTGTCTGCTGTCCTACAGCAATAAAAAATTATTTACAGCCATTATTTTCAATTAAATTGACTATGATTTTAAAAATTTAATTCATAGCATATTAAGATTTTCATATACAAAATCAGCCAGATAAGGTGTTAATTTTTAAATACTTGTTAATTATTATATCATAGTTGTTGAAAATATGTGTATTAAATAAGTCTTAGTGATATTTTTCAAAATAATAGTACAGTGCAAATACGTTTTATAGTAATTACAATTGTTGATATCTCGTCAACCTACCTACATTTTGGCTTGTTTACTTTGCAAGTTGGTTTTTCTGTTGTGATAATTAGTTAAATTATATAATTTCAATTATTTTGGTGTCCTCTGATTGTCACCATGAGCTCAAAGATGTCAAAAAAACAAATAGCTGCAAAACATGTAAGGACATCCCGTGATTCAGATTCTGACCACGGCAAAGGATATTATGAGCATGAGTTATCGTCTAACGGCAACTCCAGAAATACAACAAACCGATTTAAACAATGCAATGTCTCGAATGACAAGCTTTTAGTTGAATTCTCAGATTTTAAAAGTGATATAAAAATTATGATAAAGGATCTGATAAGCTCACAAAACTCTAGAATGGAAAAACTTGAAAATCTATTTTTGGAAATTAAAGGTCAATTTTCAACAATTGAAGATACTAACAAGGATATAGAAAAGGCTATGACATTTATGACTGATCAACTAGCTTTTTTAGAATCTAAAATCACAAGTCTTGAATTGCAAAAAACAGCTGTCACCAATCATATCTCAAAGTTAGAATATAAATTAGAAGATTTTGATAGATATATGATAAAAAATTGTGCTGAACTTCGAAATGTGCCAAAAATAAATCAGGAAACAAAAGAAAGTATTTATAGCTCTGTGCTGTATCTAAGTAAGGAATTAGGAATTAATGTGTTGAAGGAAGACATTCGAGATGTCTGCCGGTTACCTTCTAGAAAGGATAACAAAACCTCATCTATCTCAATAGAATTTATGACGGGTATGTTGAAAACCAACTTCTTGCAAGCTGCTAAGACTTACAATAAAAACCATCCAACTATGAAAATAAATTCGTCTCATCTAGGACTTGAGGGTCCCCCTAAGCCAGTTTTTGTAGCAGAGCAGATTACAGCAAGAATGAAAAAACTCTCATACATGGCCCGATCTTTTGCTAAGGAAAATAATTATAGGTTTTGTTGGGTTTCCAATGGGCGCATTCTGTTAAGAAAAGACAATAACAGTTCATATATTGTAATCAATAATGAGTCTCAATTGAATCAAATGGGTAACAAAAGTTCAACACAATGACTAATTATAGTAAATGTTCTTATAATACTGATGTTAATATGTAACTGTATTAATCAAAATTATCAATTATTATCATTTTATTATCTCAGCTTAATTTTATTATTATTTAAAATGAAAATATTTGTTTTGAGAGAGTATTATTTAAAATTAATATTATATTGCTTCTCTATTCTGCACACTCCTTCTAACTGTGAAACATCTTACACCAATAAACTTAATACACATTTCAAAAAATTATGTTTACAATATATTATATTAATTTTTATTTATTGTATTATATACCTGGATGAACATATATATGATTTAATTTATACATTACTTTGCATACATGATGCGAAATTACTCACTTACCTTTATGATTTTACTTTTTTAATACCACTAATACTATTACCAGTGTCACTTAATTTATATCAGATTATCATACTATTTTTTATAGTCAACATTCGATTTCAATATAGATGATGATTTGGATGATCTGAGCTTAGCTAACTGTATAACTTGCCCTATAGAAAAGTGTAATACACTGCTAAATTCTAATGTTAACAATTTGAAATTAATTACACAAAATATAAGAAGTCTGAACCGTAACTTTGATGGATTCCAGATCCTCTTGTCTATGTCTAAGGTTGACTGGGATATTATAATTTTAACAGAAAGTTGGCTATCCAAAAACCCATTTGTGTATTCTCTGAAGGGATACAACAGTGAATCAACTAAATTAAACAAGACCCAAAATGAAGGTGTTGTGGTTTTTTGTAAATCTGCATATCCTTACATAATTACAGAGCCCCAAATAGAGGATGCAAATTGTCTTTTAATCAAAATAAATGATAACACTGTTGTTCTTGCAATATACCGTTCTCCAAGTGTGGTTAATATTTCTAAATTTCTTGAAACATTAGACCGCTTGCTTATTAGTTTAAAAAGATTCAACAATATCTTGTTAACTGGAGACTTAAATATTGACATTGCACCTTCAACTTTAGACAAGCGATCATATGAATACCTAAATCTCCTTGCTTCTCATGGGTTGCTACCGGCCCATACCAAACCAACTCATACACTTACTTGTTTGGACCATTGGATTGTTAAAACAAAACATAATGTAACCTGCCTGGTCTCTCATACCACTTTAACAGATCACTATACTGTGATGCTTTCCTTGAAGCTATTACCTAATAAAATGTTGAGCTCCACATATACTAATAAAATTAATTTTTCAGCTTTGGATAATTCAATAAATACTATTGACTTTACTCCAATATATCAAATTAATGATGCAAATCAAGCAACGACCTTTTTAAATAATACTCTTACTACTCTTATTAAACAATGTACTTTACAAAAACGTTTATCAAGGCGTTTTTGCCCAATAAAACCTTGGATTACACCGGGTTTGGTGAGGTGTGTGAGAAATAGGGACAGGCTTCATTTAAAATCAAAACAGTTTCCAACAAATAATACACTAAAAGTTACATACATCCGTTATAGAAACTTTTGCAATTCTTTACTCAAAAAAATAAAACTTCAATATGAACAAAATCTTCTTGAAAAATATAGTACAAACAATAGAAAGCTTTGGGAGACTATTAAAACTATTACAGGCACAAACAAAGTTAAGTCCACTGCTTCTGAATTGATTTCTAATGATCCAAAATATGCTATTAATTCTGCTAATAACTTTTTCGCAAATGTAGGAAAGGATCTCGCTGAGAAAATTGGCCTAAAACATACTCTACTAACTAAACCTCCAGCAATGAATTCGTATGTTAATTCGTTCGTTCTTTTGCCAACTGATGCTGATGAAGTAAAGTCGCTTATTGGTAATATGAAGTCCACTTGTGCCGTTGGTAGGGATAATTTACCTAGTTCTGTATTAAAACGATACAGAGATATGCTCTCTGAACCACTGACTTATATTTTCAACTTATCACTCAAGACAGGTGTATTTCCTTCTGAGTTTATATAAACATGCGATTATACATCCTATATTCAAAAGTGGTGATAAACGACTCATTAGCAATTATCGACCAATTTCTATTTTGCCAGCGCTATCTAAAATTCTTGAAAAAATAGTTAACAAACAATTAGTTCAATTTCTTGAAGCTAAGTATCTTATATCAGATGCGCAATATGGCTTTCGTAAAGGTAAATCCACAAGTGATGCGGTCCACAAACTCACTGATTTTATAATTAGTAGTATGGATGGTGGTAAAAAGGTCTTAGCTATATTTCTTGACTTGGCTAAGGCATTCGATACCATCCAAATCTCTTTATTATTAGAAAAAATGCATTATTGTGGTATAAGAGATACACAGCTAAAATTTTTCAAAAGTTATCTTGAGGGTCGTAAGCAGAGCATTAAGATTGGAGATTGGACGAGTGATGAGGTCGATATTATGTATGGGGTACCACAGGGTAGTATACTAGGCCCTACTCTTTTCCTTATTTATATAAATGATCTTTGTCATCTAATGATCCCTAATGGCAAGATGGTCACTTTTGCAGATGATACAGCTATCGTGTTTACAGGTGAAACATGGGAAGATACATATAAATCTGCCCAATTGGGTTTCGACCAAGTTAATCTTTGGTTGTCAAACAACTTTTTAACTCTCAATGTTGATAAAACAAAATATATTGCATTTTCTTTCAGAACTTCTAATATTTTGCTAACTCTTAATCTGAATATTTTTGCACACTCGTGTAGTTATTCATTGAATCAATGTACATGTCCAAAATTGGAAAATGTTTCTAGTATCAGATACCTCGGAATTATTATAGACAAAAATTTAAACTTTAAACTACACATAGACTATGTTACATCTAAGGTAAGAAAACTAATATTTATTTTTAAAAACCTACGTCACATATCAAACAATAAAATTCTCATGACAACCTACTTTGCTCTATGTCAATCTTTGTTAACTTATTGTATTACAGTCTGGGGAGGTTCTTGTAAAACTCATCTACTGAAACTCGAAAGAGCACAGAGATGTGTGCTGAAAGTTTTGTTCTCCCTCCCTTATTTCCATCCAACTACAGCCCTATATCAGACAACCAAAGTACTAACAGTACGTCAACTTTTTATACTACAAACTGTTATAAGACAGCATTCCATTACAAAATATAATCCACGATGTACCAAACGAATAAAAAATAAGATATCTCAAAAACGTTTCTGTAACACTAGCTCTTCCCATCGCTTTTTTGATTTTTTGGGCATATATCTATATAATAAATTGAACATACAATTAAAATTTTATTCCTACCCTAAATCAAAATGTAAGAACATTGTTTCAAACTGGTTGCAAAAACTTAATTATGATGACACTGAAAATCTAATCAAACCAATGACATGATATTTTTCATAATATTTTATTTCCCAGTATGTCTGTATATAAAATACTCTTCTTATTTGTATAGTATTGTATATACACTTATGTAATGTATTCATACACAACATTTAATTTCCCTCTCATATACACACACCCACACCGCACGGATTATGCAATGGAAATTTTTTGCCTCGGCCTCCAAGACACAGATACTTTTCTAGTTTGGGGGCAGTGGCTGATGTTTTTGTTAATTAAATAATGTGTTTTAAATAATGTGTATAAAAATAAATTTGTATTGTATTGTATTGTATGGGACTTGTTTCTGAAATAAATTATTATTATTATTATTATTGCTTAAATATACCGATATTAATAAATGTGCTGTGATAATTTTATTAACACAGCCCCATCTATTTTCAAAATAAAGCTTGTGTTTTGCGCCAATCTATCTATAGTCGTCTAATCGAAGTTCATCAAAATTGGTTCAAGAGACAGGCAGACAGGGTTACTTTCATGTTTAAAATACTAATATGGATTTTTTATAGAATTTATTTTTTTGGGTCGGCATCGGCATCTTTTTAGTGTACATAAACAGTAAATGTACATACATAAAGTAAATAACAAATCATAAAATTTAAGCGTTTGAATATATACCCTCATTTGAATACATTGTCACAAAGTCATAATACAGTGACAATGTATCCAATATTAATGTAAAAGTTCACCATAAAATGAAAATTGGTTTTTATTGCTAATGAAATTGTATATTCTTTGTAAACAATTTTTAATTAGCAAAGTAAACTGTGACTGTAGTTTCCATTAGGACTATACATCTGTATTTATTGCTTGGTTCTCAAAGTTTGTATTACCCCCGATTGGAGAACGAACATATATTTTCTGCAGTTGTCTTCTAAAGGATTAAATAGATAATTTACGATGGAAATTATCAATTTTTATTGTTATGATGGAAATTATGTATTTATCTTGTATATCATTTATTTATTGCTGTAGGACAGCAGACAGGCAGACTTAATAATAAGCAGTAACCGTCGCCTGTAAATGTTGGTGACACTAGGGGCAACTCTGATACGCTACCGGCTGCATAGGGAAACTTTAACCTGGCCACTTATACCAAAAAATTATACAAGGTTATAATGATAGCATATTCAGAAAGCTGAGATGGTTGCCATGCAGAGGGTCTTCGAGCCCTATCACCTAGCTAAGGTTGTTTTGTCGCCCTTACAACTTACTCGGTCCAAGCACGGAAAAATATTTCCACCCGCTTAAGCCTTAGCCTCTTTCTTAAAACAAAGTAGTTACAGCCGTAAAGAACGTGTCATTAAACTCAGCACTGGTATTGGCTGGATTGCTATCTCTAGATCTGAGAATCCAAGAAGTTGCTACAAGGCAAAACAGGGAGTATTTCAGCCAATTCTAGGAGATTATGAAACAGAAAAAATGGTAGCTTACGCACGTATGTGCGAGGAGTATTCCTCACCCTACTGAACATATTGAGTTGGAATTTGAGTGCCTGGTAGACCAACAACAAATAGATGAAAAACTCACACAAGCAGTACGAGTGTTTAGGGATGGTAGCAAAATCGATGGGAATGTGGGTGCATCATGGATCACATGGGACAATCAGGCTCCACTACAACGATATTCTTCTCAGATGTTAATCACGCCTACAAAATAATTAGAACCTTGCAGCCTACGGGGATTTTGATCCGGATAAAGTTGATGACAGATAAATATCTCCAAAATTTTGTAAAATACTAGTTCAGTATAAAAATAGTAGTAATAAGTAAAGTAATATATAAAAATAAGTAGCAGAAAATAAGGTTGAAGATATAATATATTAAATATATAATGACTCATCATTTCAGCCGGAAGACGCCCACTGCTGGACAAAGGCCTCCCCCAAAGATCTCCACGATGATCGGTCCTGCGCTGCCCTCATCCAACCTATCCCGGCGATCTTGACCAGATCATCGGTCCATCTTGTGGGGGGCCTACCAACACTGCGTCTTCCGGTACGCGGTCGCCATTCGAGGACTTTTCTGCCCCAACGGCCATCAGTCCTTCGAGCTATGTGCCCAGCCCACTGCCACTTCAGTTTTGCAATCATCCGGGCTATGTCGGTTACTTTGGTTCTCCTGCGAATCTCCTCATTTCTAATTCGATCTCGCAGGGAAACTCCGAGCATAGCCCTCTCCATTGCTCTCTGAGCGACCATGAGCTTTCTCATAAGGCCCATAGTTAGCGACCACGTCTGCGTTCCGTATGTCATCACTGGCAACACACATTGGTTAAAAACCTTCGTCTTGAGACACTGCGGTATTTGGGACGAAAAGATTTTACGGAGCTTCCCGAACGCTGCCCATCCGAGTTGGATTCGACGAGTGACCTCTTTCGCGAAATTGGACCTGCCTAACTGGATCGTTTGACCCAAGTAGACGTATTCGTCAACAATTTCGAAAGTACAGTTCCCAACTGTTACGGGGGTAGGTGCGACATGGACATTAGACATGATCTTCGTCTTGTCCATGTTCATTTTGAGACCTACTCCTTGGGAAGCTGTATTGAGGCCATCAAGCATATGGCTTAAGTCTTCCATGGTTTCAGCCATGATTACGATATCATCTGCGAATCTAAGGTGAGTGATGTACTCACCGTTAATGTTGATGCCCAGTCCGTTCCAGTCCAGAAGCTTGAAGACATCTTCCAACGCAGCAGTGAACAGCATCGGCGATATGACATCGCCTTGTCTGACTCCCCGCTGCAGTCGGATAGGCTTCGAGTTCTGATCCTGGAGACGGACTGACATGGTGGCGTTTTCATACAAACACTTCAACGCTTTGATGTATCGAGAATCAATGTGGCACCTCTGGAGAGACTGAAGCACCGCCCAGGTCTCGATCGAATCAAAGGCTTTCTCATAGTCCACGAACGCCAAGCATAGTGGCTGGTTATACTCCTCCGTCTTCTGTATAACCTGCCGCAGCGTGACTAATGACTCAGACTTCAGTTAATTAATGGATATCCAACAATACAAACGAAAATAATAAATATGTGTATAGTTATAAGAAAATAAAGATGTAAATACATATATAAACAAATACTATGTTAACCATATACCCGTATGAAGATAAACAAAATGTAAAATTATAGAATCTTAGATTAGTAGTAATTGAAATATAAGTGTACTTTAAGATTTATAAAAATACTTAAAAGTAAAGCAAATTTTTGTATAAGTTGTGTCAGGAAACGGCGAGTTAACAATTTAAAAAAATACAAAATATAAAATTCTTAGTTTTAAATTCTAAATTTATTTTCCCTAAAACTGCTAGTTATAATTACATTTTTTTTATTGCTGTAAGACAGCAGACAGGCTGACGGCCCGCTTAGAATTTAGCAGTTACCGTCGCCTATGGGTGTTTGCAATACCAGTGGCATCGCGAATACACTGCTGTCCCATAAGGGTACAGGAATTTAGGTCACTAATGCTGGAACACAAAACAAGGTTACTATGGCAGCATACTTAACACCAAAGGTGGTCGTCATCCAGATGGGCTTGAGGCCCTACCACGTTGCTGGGGTGGGTTGTTTTGTCGCCTTTTACGACAGGCCGACCCCGGCCGCAGAGGTTATAGTATTCTTTCTCCGCCCCTGCACGGATAAAATTTATTATTAAATTATTATTAAAAGTTCTATTATTAAAACAGAACTTAATAATTTTATGTAATAATTAGAACATATGTATTTGATAAAAAATATAGAATCAGGATTTTAATAGTAAGCTGTTGAAACGGACTCGTCTCTTCATCAGAAGCAAAAACACAAAAAAGTGACCTCTCATTTGTAGGACGACTAGCTCAAGGATAATCAATTAACTTCGGTTTTAATAGCATGGATAGCCGTAAGCTGTCCATCCATATGAGGATATCAGATTGTTCGGCGTTTTAAACAGCATTGAAAGTGATCTTAAATCTCTTTTCTTGTACTACGTATTTCTTAGATATATACATTTTATAAAATATAATAAATTTTAAGCCAAAAATAAGCCTCTTTCATTAATACGTATAATATTAGGGGGTCAATAAAAAGCTTGAAAACCTATAGTTCCGTATAAAATAAGCTACAAATTGAAACGTCGTTCATTTCAATTATTGCGTGTTCATTTCAAAGCTAACAAAGTTGTGGCAAATCGATCATTTGTTTTGTCATTGGTGTACTGCGATTGCAAATGTGATCCTTATATAAATTTAAAAAGCTACTTTTGAAGGTATAGTCTTGGGGTTACTCAAGTCTAAATTGCAAAACAAGGAATAATGCATGTAAACAATCGTTTATCATTTTAGTTTTAACAAAATGACTCTGAACTCAAGTCTCATCTTTAGTATTAAAAAAGAAAATGTGGTATCCACCTTGTATTATGAGTAAGAATATTGACCCCTGCTGCCGGCCTATGATAAAACAACTCTAGCTAGGTGGTAGGGCCCCAAACTAGTCTGAATTGCAACCACCCCTGGTCTTTAATGCTGCCATAATAACCTTGTGTGGTGTTCTGACATAAGTGACCCAGGTTCCAGTTCTCCTACGCGGACAGCAGCAAGTTAGCGTTGCCCCTGGCTCATAGAAATTTATAAACGAGAGTAACTACTTTTTTTTTTTTTTATTTTTTTTTTATTGCTGTAGAACAGCAGACAGGCTGACGGCCCGCTTAGAATTTAGCAGTTACCATCGCCTATGGGTGTTTGCAACGCCAGTGGCATCGCGAACACGCTGCTGTCCCATAAGGGTACAGGAACTTGGGTCACTAATGCCGGAACACAACACAAGGTTATTATGGCGGCATACTTAAGACCGAAGGTGGTCGCCATCCAGACGGGCTTGAGGCCCTACCACGTAGCTAGGGTGGGTTGTTTTGTCGGCTTTTACGACAGGCCGACCCCGGCCGCAGAGGTTAGTATTCTTTCTCCGCCCCTGCACGGATAATAATATACTACTTACTATTAAGTATCAAAAAATCTTTTTAGACTATTGATACATTACTAAGTTTAATCAAGATCGTATTTTTATCTATACGTTAATACGTGAAGCGAAAACTTTCTACGAAAATTGTGCAGACGAAGGAGTATGAAATTTTGCACAGTTAAAATTTATATGGAGGAGTGTAGAAAGCAACTTTTTTGCCTAAGATCAATTAGAAATACATTAAATTAATTAAAATAAACATTACACACACTACTGGTCGAATGGTATACAAAATACACTCACTAATATACCTTATTTACACTTTTGTTTTTTTTTATATTTGTTTTTGTTAATTTCATAATATATAATATTTAATTTCATAATATATAATATTTAATTTTATAATCTTCATTAGTAAATACTTAAATAGTTAATTATTAGGTGTTGGAATTAATTGGTAGCGTTTTATGAGAGATTGCGTGGGTAGAACAGTATTTCGTTGTCACCGACAATAATGTTTTTATTTTGGAACAGCTATCATTGAACGTCATTTGCTGTCCTATTTTATTTTCGACAGGATTTCGTCGACTTCCGTCTTATTAGAGAGGTCGAATTTCAACCCCTGGGCGACCACTACTTTCATTAATTAGTCGTTAGATCTAATTCGTTATATTTACCAAATCAAACGTCTGTAATATGTTAATGATATATGTAATTATTAAGTAGTATTCTTGAGTACAAGCTCAACTTGTAGTTTGGTGACCATTGGAATTTGGAAGAGATATGTGACACAAACATTTAGAAGTCGCAGTGGATAATATGCAGATAGCGAATTTATAATATAAAAAAATTGCTTCCAAAATTATATCTGAAAGAAGTTCCTTAAATAACATGACTTCTTAGTTATTTGATGAAATCTTACCACCCGTGTCACTTATTTTGACAGCTGCTGTCACGCCTTTGTCACTTTGTCATTTGGGCATATCCTGAAGTTATGTGGTTTAGGAGCAATAGGATTTTGACATATAGAATATTAGAAAGATTTGAATGTCTATTATTATGAAATACCTATATATTCAAATATATATTTTAGTTATTTTATTATATTTTTTAAGGTTTTTAGTTTTAGGTTCATTGTTCTAGTATATATTTCATACTATGTATATTTTATTTATTTGTATAGATTTAATCTTTAATTTCCTATTTATGTTATTATTGTAAGTGCTTGGGTTTGTCCTGTATAATAAACTTTACGGTATTCGATTCAAATCGATATATAATGTTTTACTTATAAATTTTGACACTCGATAGCGGGCGTTACGAATTTAAATCACATAAAAGCTTGTAATGAAACCATGATCATTCGCTATCAGTAAATCGTTGATCAATTGATTTAAATAAATACGCATAAAAAGCATTTTACTACGATTAGTGCCTTATTTATCTAAAAAAAGCATATGAACAAAGTAGGATGTGAACTTTAAAATTTATTGTTTAATGACCGGTCCAATAATGGAACTGCTTTGTAGAACGCTCATTAAAATTCTCTTTGGCTATAAAACAAAATCAAACTGATTTATCTTCATTCAAATATTTTAGCTACTTTTTTATTCTAGCAACGTATCTTGGGTTGAAATCTGAATGTACTTTTGAATAAATCTTCTTTTTAAGACGTATATAAGTCGAGAGGTAAAGGTTCCGTGTAAATGAATTCTGGTTATTATTATGGATTTTACAGCCTATATGGATTGAATGCTTGATCAATGACAATAAATAACTAAATTCTGGAGGGTTACGTCTGTCCTACAAGCTTACTTCTAGTGGAATATGCAAACATTTAAATATGATATTATATAATAAATGTTTAAGTGTTTATAGTATTTGGGCTGCACTTGAAAGCTTTTAATCACTTGGATTCTGAAGAAGTGACGTAGATTTTCATTTTCTGTCGGATCGGAATTGAGATAACTGTTAGATACGTCAAACCAGAAACCAGAGTCATTTTCAAGAGCAAGGATATGTACGAGTATTAATAAAGTTTATTATTAAACTCTACAGTTATCTGTTGATAGTATCATGAAAGGCTTTGAAACATCTTTAAAATAAATTTTAGTCTTTTATATCTCTTCAGGAGCTAAAAACATATCAAATAATGAACAAACTAAAGCAAATTTGAACTTATTATTCTATTGAGTAGATGAAAAAAATATTTTATTACGTTTACAGATCACGTAATACTTTTATCGCGGCACGGCGTTCGAAGCGGGGTTTTATGCTAACCTATAGCCCTTTGTCCCTTTTTCTATAGAACGATTCATATTGTATAGCAAATTGTATACTTAGTTTTCTTATATAAATATAATGTATAACATGATTTATCATCCAATTTTAAAAAGTATAAACATTGTAACTGGGTGGCCCCACGTTGGGCGCCAGTTGTAACTGGATGGTGATCAAAGATAGAAACGTAAAGATCTTGAGTACAAAATGTATTGCAACAATATCGAACTAGATTATGGCAATCCACTATGGCGAACTAGATTATGGCACGGGCGCGGGGCGCCTAAGTTATGTTGCGACACGTTTAACGACACCGATAACAATATCGTTCCAACAGGGAAGGAAGCGGTCGTATCGCAGAGCCGTTATTTGTGAAGTCCTAAAATTTCGAAATGCCTGTCCCAACGTAGGTTAAAGCAGGACACTTGCCACTAGGGCCCTAAGTAGGCGAGCTTGATTGTTTTTCTTAAAGCTAAAGCTGTTGTTACCTCAGACGACTTCACAGCGACTCCGGGCGTTAAGGCATTCCAACCCCATGGGAGCGGGGTCGATCAGCCGTGGCAGCGTGCTTGGACACGCGCCTCCTGTGAGGTGCGTTTCTGGCTCGACCGCTGCATGGGAACAATTGAGAACAGCGGCGAGGTTGACGAACGTCGGTACGGGAGTTTACTTGGCAGCCGGAGGAACTTGCCACCGCGATCTAGTCGTCGCCTAACGCCATCTAGTAGTGTCGTGAGTAAACACCGTGTTACAGTATAATAATTAAAACAATTACTCCCCGTGTAGGGGTGGAGTTAAAATACTGACCCTGCAGTCGGTAGCGGCCTGTAATAGAAGGCGATAAATAACATTTGATAGGCGGTAGGGCGACAAGGCTGTTTGAATGGTAACCACCCTTGGTCTTTGAATATGCCGCCATAATAACCTTGTATTGTATTCTGGTATAAATGTACTAGATTCCAGTTTCCCTACATAGACGGCACCGTGTCTGCTACTGCGCAGCAGTAGAAAAATTAACAAATAATAATATTTATATAACAACAGTTTACACCATTCATCTAATAAAATGCTTTAGTATAAACGTGAACCGCCTCACAGAGCTTTATTTACTGAATATCATATCAATTAAAAATATGTTTCCGAAATTCATTATTGTTGTACCTACGAATCGTAGAGTTCAACCGTAGTACTCTCATCTGTGATAGATTCGTAGTCCTCATTGTAATAAAGTAACTTGCTACGCTACGAATTTCCGCTTTGTTATGCAAATTTAATATATTTTATTGCTACGTGTAAATTTTTAGTTCTCAGAACGTTTGAATTAAGCATTTTGTATGAAAGCTTGCAGAATTCTAATTTGAATAATGACTGAATGTTATAAAGCAATAGTTGTTGTTTACGATGTTAGTATTATAGTTGTGAGTGATTGTTTTAATACTGTATATATGAAAAATGCGAAACAGTATATTAACTTGTTATTGCGTTTTCAATAAAATTCTTTGTTTTAGATGATTATTTGCGGTGACATTCAATCTGTTATAAATAAATCCGAGCGCTAAAGCACTACAAGTTGCTTTATAATTATATCTGATTATTTGAGCTTTAATTTTTTTTTTATATATTATCAATATACCAGTATATGTAAATTCTAGCAAAAACCTAAAAAGTGCTACAAGTTTTTAAAATAAGTTAAAAAGTCTTAGGAAATTTCTTATTTAAAATGTTATATCCGGCTGTTGCTCCGTATTATTTTGTGGGCTTTTTTAGTGGCGTTCCACTACCCTCCGTTACCAAATGGCATAAGCAAATAAATATAGCAGATAATTATGCTTTCGAGGGAGTAAAAGTAAGAAAACATTATCATTTGCAACTCATGCAATGTGGCCTTCTCTCTATTCTACGAGGTCATAGGCCAGGACTAGAGAATACTGTAAATTATTGAGTTTAGTGCAGCATGTCTTTACCTTCCATCCTCTGTCTTGGCGTGCTTCATTCAAGTCTCATACTTTTATACTCGTCACATGTCCTTTCCATCGCTCCTACTCTATGTCTCCTCTTGTACCTATTTTCATTTCTTCCACATTTAAAACCTTTATTCAGATTTATCAGTTACAGATGCCTTTAATACATTCATCGTGAGGTTCTGTTATATGCTTGTTACTTAACATATCAATGTATGTACTCAATTAATTTCAATATTACAGATAGGTAAAAAAATATTCAGTACCACGTAGTTTGATACACATTAATGCTTTCTGTAATAACGGTCACTTAAAAATTCTTATGAGAAAACTTCAAACGTAATATGCTGAAAGTGGATTTCAGAACTCGTTAAAAATGTCGTATATGGTGGAGTGAAATTAACCGTATAACCGACACGAAAAAGTTTGTAACGAGTATCAGCTAGGAAGGACATCTACATAATAATTTATTACTTAATTTTCATATAAATTCAGTTATTAGTTTGTTTTTATGATCGTTATTATGGTGAAAATGATCCAAAACCGCTAAGTTGATAGTTCTTCAAGGATTTTTGTAATTTAATAATAAATATATAAAGTTCTAACTTATTGATTTAAATCCATATTAGTGTTTTGTTTACGTTATACGTCAAATATGAGAAGTATATTAACACGTGGATTAATAAATCCGGGGATTAACACATATGCAGATGGCGTTGCCAACAAAAGTTCCATATGATTTTTTATGAGTACCAACCTTCAAAAGATACCTGACAAAATTTCATGATATTCTGATATTTGGTACTCTGTAACAGTAATTTAAGTGACCGTTAGTCTTGATATTCTCAAAACAATGGATGTGTTGATTTATCATTGTTTTTTGATGAAAAAACAACACAGTGCAAGCTCAGCAATGGCTTGAAAAGTGCTACGGAGATTCTCCTCCATCAAAAAAAAAAACCATTTATGGGTGGTATGTTGAGTTTAAACGTGGTCGTACAGACACTGAAGATGCTGAACGCTCCGGCTGGCAAAATGAGGTAGTTACACCGGAACCATAAAAAAGTCCACCTAATCGTTTTTGAAAACCATAAATTAAAATTGCGTGCGATAGCTGACACCTTAAAATATCAGACGGCATTATATACGCTATTTTGCATGAACATTTGTTTATGAGGAAGTTGTTGTTAAAGTGGGTGCCGCGTTTGCTCACGGTGGATCAAAATCTGCCGGTAAGGCCATAGCCTCAGTATTTTGGAATGCTCATGGAGTTTTGTCCATTGACTACATTGAAAAATGATCAATGGCAAACGTCACATTGGCCAACTGATGTGTGTGAAGAACGAAATCGGTGAGAAACGGCTCCAAATGAAGAAGAAAAAACAGCTCTTTCACCAAGACAATGCGCCGTGTCACAAGTTGCTCGCTACCATAGTAAAATTCCACGAATTGGGCTTCGAATTCCTTTCACACCCACGATATTCCGTGGATCTCGCCCCCAGCGATTAATACCTATTTGCAGACCGCAAAAAAATACTCCCAGGAAAGAAATTCTACTCCAACGAGGAAGTCACTGCCGAAATGAACGCTTATCTCGAGGCCAAAGATAAATTGTTCTATAAGAAAGGTATTGAAATGTTAGAGAAGCGCTGGACTGATTGTGTTGCTCTTGAAGGAGACTATTTTGATGAATAAAGTCGAGTTTTGCCAGAAAAATGTGTTTTTCTTAGTTAGACCTGCGATTTATTGATCCACGTAATACAATACATACGAGTATATGTAACTTTACATTTCTTTCGCATGTCATCCGGAGCCCAGAGTCCACTGTTGACTGTTGATTACATTGCATCACACGTTCTTTCTTGACAAAAGAGGTGCAAAATATATATGGAAAGATATATTTAAATTTAATCATTACTGGAGGCAGCTGTCGTCCGATCCAACAGACTTGAAGGAAAAACCTTTGTTATAGCCTTGTCCGTGATTTAGTAGGTAGGGACTGGTTTGCAGGCTAGGTCCCAAAAGTCCTGGTGGGATCGGGTATTATAAATTATTCTCGTAGCACGTAAGCATCTAAATTTTTAATTTTTATGTGAAGTAAAATTTTCTGAGTTTATCCTTTATTGGCGTTTATATTTGCTGGCAATATGGAGAGCAAATTTTTCTATCTCTACCTCTCTTTTTTTCACTTAAATCAAAAATTTATAACATGTTGACATATCTAGAATATTTAACCCAGTAACCATACATATAGAGTGTAATAATGTTGGATGCATGCAAATAGAGTATATTAATTTCCAAGAGGTCACAGCGTGTTAAGGCGTGATCTAAGGTCGCGTGATGAATTTATTATGGCCTATAAAGCTTCAATGCCACATCCTAATTAATAATAGTTACTGAAATAAATACTCTCTAATATATTTTCTGGGTTTAAAAAACGTTACATAAAAGATTGTTTGTATTTATTATATACTACTGATTTATATCATTTTCATGTAATCCACGCAAGTTATTATAATTTTTATGTTTCTCAAATAAATATTATAAGATAAACAATAATTATACGACGCATTAATTTTTATAGCTAGGAACTCTCATATTCTCGGAACACTACCAAAATTTAATTATACCTTGCCAATGATAGAACGTATGTTGGATAAACATTAATTTTTATTTATTTAGATTGTACATACTTTTAATATACCTACTATATATTATATTTCGAAAAGACAACTTTTTAGAGGCAATATAGCGGGTAATTCTTAGTACAGTAGTTAAGTGATTTAGTATGTTAATGTATTGTATAATATGGAATATACGTATGACATATTTTTGCCCAGTTAGCTCGATTATCAAGTAGTTTTTGTCACGCATGTGCCGAGTTCTTGTTAGGACAATAATTATATAACTATATAATAACACTAGTAGGTAATAATAACAGTAATTTTTGTGGTCGTTAGAAAATAATATCTGAATTAATAATATCTGAAGAAGTAAAAGAGAATTACGGTTCAATCGATTGTTTACTTTTACACTTTTTTCCATATACTAACCCACTTATTACTTCTTCAACACGGTAGTTTGCAACGTATTCGCGAGAGCTCACTGTGCTAAAAACACTAAAAATGAAACTACCTCGCGAATTCGGAAATAAAATATTGCTATTGAAATGTACACCCGGCGAGACGAGTTTCAATTTCTCGACCTATGTTTGTCCGTCGGGTGCACTTGTGCAAAATATTAGTTATATAATAATACGCGTAATAAAATAAATAAATGAAATATCGATTATTTCGATAGAAATTTTGATAATAATTGACAAACAAATAAATTATAAATTTGACAAATAAATTAATATCGTATACAGTTCCGAAATATTGTAATATAATATACGTTTATAATACCAGGGGCATTGCCATCGTGCGACAGGCGTTGAAGAACTAGAACTTTTTTTTTTTAGAACCTAGAACAATATCTGCTATGTACAAAAAGTAATACACAAAAGTAATATTATATAAGAAACAATTTTTTAAAGTGATATATATTAAAGTAATGTGATGATTACAATAACATAGCCTTTTTTATATATCAAAATTTGAGTAGCAAACTAGTCATAATAGTAAAAAAGTTGAAATTTCAATAAAGTGTACTTAACAGATATTGGTTTGACAAAGAAGATTTATTTGATAGTTCAGTATAGGTTATTTGTGGATCATAAATTTTGTCTGTAATTTGCAGACTTACGTTACAAACTTTAATTAGGGCAATAAAAACTTGAGCCATTATAACGTCTTGAATATTAATTTCCCCAAGCCAAATTGATCCCAGGTTGATTTCGGAAGCCGTTATGCAAATTTGTAACTGAGTATGGATATTCCTTTGAGGTTTGCTGAATCCTCTTTTTTATTTTTAAGAAAAAAGTATTTGACGATATTTTAGCTTGGTGTTTAATTATTTTAAAAAGTATTTCAATAGTATATCAGTTTACTTATATTTACTTTTTTTACTTATATTTTATATTTACTTATATATTCCGTGCAGGGGCGGAGAAAGAAGACTAACCTCTACGGCCTGGGGTCAGCCTGTCGTAAAAGGCGACAAAACAACCTACCCTAGCTACGTGGTAGGGCCTCAAGCCCGTCTGGATGGCGACCACCTTTGGTCTTAAGTATCCCGCCATTATAACTTTGCGTTGTGTTCCGGCATTAGTGACCCAAGTTCCTGTACCATTATGAGACAGCAGCGTGTACGCGATGCCACTGGCGTTGCAAACACCTTGCAAAAAACTTGCACAAAAATAAACTTGCAAATATATCTGAATATTTCAAGACTTTTTTAAGTTTATTTCATTCTTTTGTAATTATTTTTAAAGAAAAAGATTCTCAGTGAAATGTTATTTATCATTTCGAGAAGACTCATATATAAATATAATACAAAAAGAACATTTTCTAACATAATGGGATAAAGCTCTTGGAAGGATATTTTAAAGTTTTAAAGAATGCTTTTAGTTTTAGAATATAGAATAGAATATTTTAGAATATTTTTATTTAGGACACATATTATTATACAAAATACATAAATGTTTTTGACATAAAATAAAATAGTTGATGAAGTCCTAAATGGGTCCTAGCTCAGCATATGCTGGTTTTGTATAAAACCAACGCTGGTCTTCCGCTAGACCCACGGAGTGACATTTATACCATAAACATAATAATAGTAATATGACCACACATTGTATTAATTGACAAAGCCAACACATCCGCCTTTATCGTAGACATAGTTGTACCGAACAATTAGAGAATTACATTAGTAAAAATCTGTAAAAATCGTATCTCTTCCGTAATTTGCAAAAATCAGTTAGAAATATAAGCAGATTAGTCCGATTCTTTTATCGTCTAATAGCGAATAAACATACTAAATTTCTACTTAAAATAATTAAATACAATGTTCACTTGGCTTAGGCCCTTGTATATCAATAAAGGGGTTAAAAACAGAGAGTTTCACGATTACATATATATACATAAATGTAGTGAGAACATGATAAGCATTAGTGTTGTAGGGACAGTCTTAAATAACAATAATACAGAAACACAGTTAACTGAAAGGTTATAAAATTTCTAAAGTGCACTTGTATCCAACACAAGATCTGCCTGCCCACGCTGATGGTCATACAGGAATGCTTTTAATTTTACCCTGAAGCTGTGCATTGAATGTTGGCTTCTTATAGGTGGCGGTATATTGTTCCAGCATTTGGTTGCTGAATACCTAAAGCTCCCCCTAAAGGTGGCTGTATGATGATGCTGAGTCACTAGCTGTATTGCACATTGACGAGGGCAAGCAGATCTTTTGTTACCCGCCCATGATAGCTTATTGAATAAATATGATGGAGCTTCATTTTTGATCACACCAAAAAGCAAGCATGCTAAATGAAGTTTCCGACGATGCTTCATTTTAAGCATAGAACAACTATTAAGAAATGGGGTTACATGACCTCTAAATGGGATTTCGAAGCAGTACCGAGCACAAGCATTTTGAACCCTCTGAACAAGTCTCTGAGTTCTGTTAAGGAGCCGGGGACCAGTAACAATATCCGCATAATTTAATTGGGATAAAACAAGCGCCTCTACTAGTTGGATTCTCAGACTTTGGTTTAGATAAGGCCTTATCTTATAAAGAATTTTTAGCTTATAAAAACAAGATCTCACTGAAAGGGCTACATGTTTTTCGAACCTAAGGCCACTGTCCATATAAAGACCCAAGTTGCGCACCTCATAAACTCTTTCAATAGGATCACGGTTGACCAAGACTTGCACAGTGGGGTTCAAACTGTCAAGTTGGTATTTATTACCAAAAATAAGGTACTTAGTTTTATTAGAATTAAGTAATAAACTATTTTGTTCTGACCACAAGGCTATTCTAGATAGATCATCATTTAGCTTTTTGATGGTATTGTCTACCTCAGATGGCCGACAAGATATATAAACTTGGGTATCGTCTGCGTATATGTGAACCTTACAGTGCTTGATGATATTTACTATGTCTGCAGTGTACAAGATGAAGAGAATAGGCCCTAAAATAGATCCTTGGGGGACGCCTCTATTAACTTCTAGCCTATTTGAGAGCATATAAGTTCCATTACTTTCCAATTTTACACATTGTCGGCGACCAGACAGATAACTACTAAACCATTGTACAGTTTTTTTGTCAAATTTATAATACCTCAATTTAGCTAACAGCAGCTGTATATGAATGCTGTCAAATGCTCGAGAAAAATCTAGCAACACAAGCAAAGTACACAAGCCATCACTTTGAGCACTTAAAACATTATCTGTGACGTCTAGTAATGCGGAAACAGTACTACGTCCTTTTCTAAACCCTGATTGAAATTCGGGTAAGATTTTATTCGCTTCTAAAAAATCTGTTAATTGCTGACAGACCACTTTTTCTAAAATTTTAGACATACATGGTAAAATACTAATTGGTCTAAGATCTTTAAGATTAATTGGGTTTTGCATCTTTGGCAAAGGACGGACAATTGCATCTTTCCAGACATCTGGAAAAGAAGAAGTAAGGATTGAACTATTTATAATAGTTGTAATGATCTCAAAAGTTTCAGGTAGTATCATCAACAACATATCTAAGGTAATACCGTCAGAACCTTGGGCGTTAGACTTTAAACAATTAATAACTTTTTGTACTGTTTCCGAGGTGATACATTTTATACTAAAAACAGCTGTACTATTAAACTCAGTCGTATCATACTGTAATATCAAATAGGGGGACACATTCGAAGTACCTGGAATATTAAGGAAATGTTGGTTAATAACGTTGGGCTCATTAAAATGACAAGGAATTTCATTTTCCACCTTAGGCAAGATTGTATTTTTTAGGTTTTTCCATAGTGATTTTGGGTTTTTAATTTTATTATTAATGTTTTCTCTAAAGTAAGCCGTTTTCTCAAGACGAAGAGACTGGTTCACTAATGTTTTAAGACTCTTGTAATAGTCTTTTTTCGTACTTAATTTAGTTCTATGAAAATCTGCCAATGCCTTGTCACGTAACCTCATCATTAGTTTTATGTTATCTGTTATCCAAGGATATGAAACCTTTTTAATAACACTGGTTTTAATAGGCGCATGAATATCAAATAAAGTAAGGACAATATTATTGAAAACACAGACCATACTGTTTACATTTTCCAAGTTCATTAACAAATCCCATCTTATTGACTTCAGATGAGCTTTAAAATTGTCTATACACACACTTCTAAGGGGACGGAACGTAACATTACGAGGTAACGGTTTCTCACGCTTTATACAAAACTCACATACTACCAAGCAGTGGCCGTAGAGGCAACCCAAATGATCTAAGTTTGTGTTTTTGACTGCTAAGTCTGTGCAAATGATATCAATGAGTGTCTGAGATGTACTCGTGAAATGGGTGGGGGTACTTATAATTTGAGAGAGATTAAAACTAGTTAAGAAGGTATTCAACTTTAAAGTTTTAATATTATTACTGTCATTATAATTAATATTAAAATCGCCTGCAAGAATCAAACTACTATATTCAGGCAATGAGTTGATTGAGTCGGAAATAGCGTCCAAAAAAAGATCAACATAGTTCAGTGGAATATTTCACAAGATTACACTAAAGCTGATATTTGGCCACGTTTAATCGCTTAAAATTCAGGGTTGGCACGAGTTTGCGGCGGAACTCCATTTACTAATGACGACATCGGGAGGTCCGGTGCGTGCCATTCCAAATACTACCGACTGACTTATTACAAACAACGTTCAAATATGTACCGTATTCAAATATATTTTTTACTGCTGAGGAAGGAGGATATAACACGCTGCTGTTTCATAAAGGTACAGGAATCTGGGTCACTAATGCCGGAACATAATACAAGGTTACAAGTGGTTGCCTAGACGGGCTTAGAGCCCTACCACGTAGCTAGGATTGTTTTGTCGCCTTTTACGACAGTTTGACCCTGGCCGCAGAGGTTAGTATTGTAACTCCGCCACAGAATGGAGAGTTTTGTTATACTATTAAAACTAACATTGGTATACACACCCAAATAATATATAAATAAACGCGAGAAAGAAATAGTACCCGTGACTTTCGCAACCGTATCGAATTATGTTAGTTGTTACGCCACGAAGGTCATCAAATATAAGTAAAATGAAAATCAGAAAAAATACTTATACAGTTAAATAAATATTTAAAAACACAACACAAATATTATTACAATCAATAGCATTTTTAGTAAATGTATTTAAATCCTTCATAATGGACATACTTAAGCTATTGTCTAGGTCGTTAAGCTGTAAAAAATAATTTTCGACACATTTGTATTAGAGGCTGCTTCAGATTCAGTCCTTGGCAATTTTTAGTTTTTCACTCATATTTGGTTTTTTGTCAAATAAATATTAATTACTAATGGTAAATATATGCAAAACCATAGACAAAAAGTAGTATTTAATTATAACCCGACGTATTAATGTAGGCAATATTTAGAATAACTATTAATATTAATGATATAAAAATAAAACGATTAACTAAAAACTCTTTATTTTCCGAAACTCCCTCAACTGACAAAACATAGATTTAAAGGTTTGTTTAGTATAGAATAGAATATTCTTTATTGTACAAAACAGATACAGATTACATTAATGATAAAAAATAAAACGTACAATTGGCGGTATATTTATGTGTATTTAATTGGCGGTTTTTATTATAGTCCATTTTCTAATAATAATGTATAATTTTAATTATTAATATTGTGACCACTAGTTTGTAGCGTCAGAAGATGACCCTCTAAGTTTTAAGAGCTATATGTTAATGTAAGATGTTATTGTAAACACTTAGATGTGCAAATAAATATTTGAATTTGAATTTATTTGAAATTATAACGTTTTGCTTAAGTCAATCGCTCTCGTAGAAGACATGGTCCCAGGGTCGTCCGTCGCTATCTGAATCATCTAAGTCTTGTATGCTGAGTAATTAATTATTTGCGGTATTTAAGACAAAATTTTATTAATTTTCTCTTTAAAAATATCAGGTATTTTTGTATTTTCTTTTTTAATATTTTAATAAATTCAAAGAATTTAAGGTGTAATACTTTTTGTATATCATCATACCCTAAGCAAAATTTATTTGTAAAGTAGCTAAATTCTATATCATCTATGTGTGTGTATGTATTTTCACTAGATACTCCCTATGCGAATAAAATATTTTGAAACAATCCTTGGTTCAAGTTTTTCGAACATTTGGCGAACATATTCTCACTGGTGTTGGGTCACTCGAGAACTGAGAACTAGCGAGAGGCTTCCCTGCATCGGCAAGATCCGACAGGGGACAGTACACACACGCACTTAGAACAGTGCACACGCCTCCATGGCGTCACGTCGCACGCGTATTGTACTTAGTTTAATTTATAAGTTATTAACCATGTAACACGCATAATACCTAGAAATGGGATACTATACGGACTTTCATTCAAGTCACCGCATAAACCCTAATCCCATTAACACATGCTGTTTCTGCCTTCATGTCGCAGTCATTGCATACGGCCCGATGACAGCAGTAGTTGTATGTATCTGATGGTTAGATCATTATTCGGTGTGTAGATTTTGCAATAGCAGAAAATTCCACCTGTAAGATTACGTTACCCAAAGTAAGTAACAGATAGCTTGTGTTATGGGTACTAGACAACTGATATACTACTTGTATGCTCTTTTGTAAGTAAATACATGTTAGACATCTGTGTGTTTAGACAGACTCAGGACGGGGATCGCACCCGATAGATAAATATAGCTAAATTCGTTTCTGAAGTCACTCATCACCTTTAGGAAGTTTTTATTCAATAGATTGCTGACGTGTTGTCACGATCTGGAGTAATGTTAGATATATAGATAGATAACACTTTATTGTACATTGTATAAAAGTAATTTACATTGAAATTTTGTGGTTAACAATATTGCACAGAGGGCGGCGTTGTCGCTAAAAGTGATCTCTTCCAGACAACCCAGTACAGGAAACACATAATTTATAAAAGTTGCTGGTGGGATAACCAATATACAAATTTCACGATTATACAATTTCATAATTAATAGTTTGAACTAGTAAATACCCATACATTTATATATAATATATTATATACACACGCACACTCATAAACACTAAATATCTACTGCAAAGACAAATAGTGCTGGTACACCTTACTTTTAAATATGGGCAATGTTTTAGCTTGTCTGATAGTAATAGGCAGCTCGTTCTAAAGTCGGATAGTTTTACTATGAAATAGTTAGTTAGTAATGTTAGTACGTTATTTATTTAAAAAAAGAACTTCGTGAGGAGTCTTGTACACAATAACTAACTTACAACTTAGAAGCTTTTGACAAACATGACGAATTTGCGTTGGTTTCTTCAGTATAGTTTTAAATAGCTAGCCAAGCCAAGCTAGGTGTAAATAATTATAATTGTTATATTACAAATGTTCACGAAGATTTTTTTTTGCTGTAGGACACCAGACAGGCTGATGGCTCACTTTGAATTTAGCAGTCACTATGCCTAAGGGTGTTTGCAAAGCTAGAGGCATCGAGAACACGCTGCTGTCCCATAAGGGTACATGTACTTGGGTCACTAATGTCGTAACACAAAGTTATTATGGCGGCATACTTAAGACCAAAGGTGGTCGCCATCCAGACGGGCTTGGGACCCTACCACGTAGCTAGGGTGGGTTGTTTTGTCGCCTTTTACGACAGGCCGACCCCGGCCGCAGAGGTCAGTATTCTATCTCCGCCCCTGCACGAATAATGACCTGACAGCAGGTGGACACCGTCGCTTATGGACGTTTGCAACACCAGAGGCATTACCAACGCGCTACTGGCTTCGAATAAATTCTATTGTACAGCGATGGGAAAACCTTAGCTGAAAGTTCATTTTAAATCCAGACAGTACGCAATATGAATCTTCTTGAGAACCGTCTCTTACAAGAAAAAAGAGGCTCCAGAAAATGGGCATGAACGCCTAGCTATTGGCGGGCGACTTATTTAAATATTCATTTACAGCAGCGTATAATAAATTATTTTTGATTTACTTATTTCTGACAACCCTATTAGGAGTAATAAAAAAGTATCCGGATTTCGCGCACGCCCCGTTTTATGATTAAAATGTTTATTTGACCTTTAACATTAAAATAAGGCATTTTGAGTGGACTAATAATGTTATTTTTGTTTTATTTTTCAATTTTACGCTTGCCTTTCCATGTCACTTTGTAGATGTGATTTTATGATTTCGACGGGCATTTAAATGTTATTATTTTATTTCTGTTGAAATAGACACTAGCTTACTGCCATGTGGCATATGGAATCAACGAGATTGTATCGATAGTGGTGACAGAAAACGTGCCTACAGCGAAAAACCCGACAATCATCTAAAGAGTCTTCGCTAAGTAAATAGGTGAAGGGTTGGATACAGTCGGTTCCCCTGAGCACAGCATGTGAGGGGTTTCCCATTTCTGGAGCCTTAATCGCCGATAGCTTTTAACCTTGGCTTCGCTGACAGCGACTCCTGGTTTTTTATATTTTTTCATGTAATTTATTTGTAGGTTTTCTTATATGTATTTTTAATTTTGTTTTATGAAGACATTTGTTATCATATTAAAATAAATCACAAGGAAATAAATAAAAAGAAAGAAAAATACTTTATTTGAAGAAATATAGACAATACTCTACATTGTTGGGCTTGAGCCTCTCTTTAGATGAAACATAGTACTCGCCACGCTTGTTCAAAGCGGATTGGCAGGTAACACACAACGGTGATCTGAATATGCAAAATTCCCTCACGACAACCTCAATCGTCATTGGCACGCGGTGAATATAATATGTATAGAAACCAAGAAAATCCACTTAGATAGTGCATATTACGGTGGGAAAAGAAGCTCGTGCTAAGCTTTTTGTATTAAGAGATTTTTGAGTTACTGATTTCTTTCGGAACATACATGTAATCTTATTAGTTTATATTGATTATTTATATGGCAGCAATAACATGTATATAAAACATGTATATAATACCATTTATAAAGCTTAATGGCTTTATACATAGTTCTGGCCATAATTATTATCCGTTAATTTTATCCGTGCAGGGGCGGAGAAAGAATACTAACCTCTGTGGCCGGGGTCGGCCTGTCGTAAAAGGCGACAAAACAACCCACCCTAGCTACATGGTAGGGCTTCAAGCCCGTCTGGATGGCAACCACCTTTGGTCTTAAGTATGCCGCCATAATAACCTTGTGTTGTGTTCCGGCATTAGTGACCCAAGTTCCTGTACCCTTATTGGACAGCAGCGTGTTCGCGATGCCATTAGCGTTGCAAACACCTATAGGCGACGGTAACTGCTAAATCCTAAGCGGGCCGTCAGCCTGTCTGCTGTCATATAGCAATAAAAAAAAATTAAAATTAAGGGAAATTTTTTCAGGGAGTCTGAGTCTAGTTGGGAATGGCCACAACGCTGAAGCATGACTGAACCTGACTCCGGTTCATCCGACGCCGTCCCGTAAATCCCTACGAACCCAGTAAGGATAAAATGAAGCACTTACCGCTATTAAGCACTTCCACCACCGGTTGTTGCGTACACGAGAAACGGTTGGTAACTAAGCTGTATTAGGGTTTTCAACGGTTTTTTTTCTATAGAAGGCGCGTGGTTCGGCGTCTATGCTCAGGCAACCATTGGTTTTAAATTTTGAAAACAAACTCGGTTGGTCGGGTGTGCGAGCGCATCCCTTGCGCGCATGCGTCGAGGTTAACGGGGGGCGAGGAAAATGATACCAGGAAAGGGATGTTTTCCTGGAATATATTTGGTCTTATGTATGCCGCCATAATAACCTTGTGTTATGTTCCGGCATTAGTGACCCAAGTTCCTGTACCCCTATGGGACAGCAGCGTGTTCGCGATGCCACTGGCGTAGCAAACACCCATAGGCGACGGTAACTATTAAATTCTAAGCAGGCCGTCAGCCTGTCTGCTATCCTACAGCATTAAAAAGAAAGAATATAGTGGGATGTTACAACAGAGTATGTAGTTGTTACGTGAAAGGCAAAATGGATCTTCATCACTCCTTACATAACTCATCGGTAGTAAGAGGAGTGCACCGGGTGCTTTTTCCTTCTAGATTGGAGGGTCAGACTGTAACCGCTGCGATAAAAACCAAATAGTACCCTATTATTATTTTTTTATTGCTGTAGGCCCGCAGACAGGCTGACGGCCCGCTTAGAATTTAATAGTTACCATCGCCTATGGCTGTTTGCAACGCCAGTGGTATCACGAACACGCTGCTGTCCCATATGAGTACAGGAATTTGAGTCACTAATGTCGGAACACAACACAAGTTTATTATGGCGGCATACTTAGACGAAAGTTTAGACCAAAGGTGGTTGCCATCCAGACGGGTTTTGAAGCTCTACCACGTAGCTAGGGTGGGTTGTTTTGTCGCCTTTTACGACAGGCCGACCCCGGCCGCAGAGGTTAGTATTATTTCTCCGTCCGTGCACGGATAAAAATATTATCTTTGGATAAGAGTAGTAAGCAACTTGGAATCTTGTAAGAGGTCCATTGCCTGAATGTTCGGGAACCTGCTTGGACGATTGGCAGTATTTATAAGTTACCGCAAAACATTTGGTCGTGGTGACTTCAATGAGCCACATTTGAACTAAATAAAAAAATATATTATTTAAGAGATGATTGCAATCTCACCCTCATACAGGAAAATATTGCCGAAACCTTGCCAATTATTTAGCAAAGCGTCACGTTAAATTAGGAACAACAAGTCTTGTGGAGTCCCTTACATTTCTACAATTTGTGTACATAATATATCAAAACCGCAATAAACTGAATAAGATATATGATAAAAGAAATGCTTTATCGTTCGTGAAATGAGATTGCGGGTTACAACCTTAGAGGTAAAGGATGATTCATAAACAAACCCGCCTACATTGGCTTGATATATTTTGTTTATCGAATATTGCATGAGTCATAAACTCTTGTGAATATATTGAGAAAGAGATATGTTAACATTGTGGTATAATTATAAGTGTGTAATAATTGTTGACGTTATTTATTTAAGTACAAAACATTTTAAAATCAAATATATATCACCATATTAATATAAACAGACCAATCCCAAAACATGTAATTTCTCAATTAATTTAAAAAAAACCTGTACTGTTTTTTTAATTCATTTAAAATATTCACTTTTGAGGAAAATTGTTCTTATAATGTATGTACGAGTATTCCAAAAAGTGTAAAGTACATGAAAATAGACGTGATTAAATTGACATAATATATGTAATTTCACATTTATATCACTTTTTCACAAGTTTGTGTCTGTTTCAATTAAATACATACTCGAATATGTATCAATATTATCACTGACTTTGATGATTTCACTGTATTGACGACAAACGCGCGTTAGTGTATCAAAATATAATGTAAAATACTTGAATGCAAAATGATGCTGGATTCGGAAACGGATGTGTTAAAATTATAATATTTGATAATAAATTAGAATATTCAATATACATAACTTCAAATTATTTATTTTCATTGAATTATGAATTATTTTTACAACTCTGACATATTTATTAAAATACAATAGTGAATTCGAATTTGTTCAAAGAATATTTTCCTACGATTTAATACATAATCGACTCGCCTATCGCCATATTTCACGGTATGGCCCTAAATACTCGTTTAGTCCTAAAATATAAAGTTCCGGTTCCAGAGATAAGCCGAAGGGACCGGCAGTGGTCCGGTCCGGACCGGACGTTACCCATCTGGACTGTACGTGATTGAAAAGTACCTTCTTGTGTTACCAGGATCTGAAAAACAAGGAATGTAGTTAATTTTTAATTTTGTACTGAATTATAAATTACATGATTGATTTTTTAATTTCAAAGCTCAAGCGTTTACAGTTAGTATATTTTATTTTGGTATTTCTCTTTACATACATTCTACAATTTGCAATAACTCTTTTTTTAGAAACAATTTCTTCCCAACAGAAAGAAGGATCAGATGAAAGATGAATGCGTTTGAAGCAGTTTTCAATAAACTAAATAGCACTGTTTAACTCACTCAACATACACATGTGTTATATGTAAAAAAGTGTTAACCACTGTTTCTTATCTTAGTTATCATATTTTATTTGGAGTCCTCATCACACATCTTCTGTTTTCACTCTTTTACGTTAATCGTTATCACTTTTTTATACACATCTTCGGCCTAACCTTTTTTTAGTATGCATTAATTTTTAAAATTCATTTCGGAGATGTTTCATGTTTAATATTTTTCCCTTGGTATTATTATCTATACCAATCTAGTATATTAAAATATAATTTTTGATATCTTGGCCACCATATCAATTTTAAAAACACCATGTTCTCATCATGTAACATTCTATGATCTCTATGCTTGGCCACTGCACTTCACATAATAGAGTATACAGTCTAGTACAATTGTGTCAATAAGTTAAATATATTTTACGAGATGATATGTTTGCATATATTTTGATACTTTCTTCTGGTCGTGGCATGATTTTCTGTCAATTATAAGTATTTAAAATGTGCGATATACGATATAAAATTTTACAAAATTTCTAATAATAAAAAACAATTGTGTAAATTATTCAGTGGCAACCCACATTACGTGATGTCAATTGTGAGGCTGACCTTTTCACATGTTTCCGGGCACGTTATTTTTATTAAGTACTTCGTTAGCGTATAAAGTGTCTATAAGAATGCAGTCAAGCGCGATTTTGGACTGAATACGACCTTTTTCAGGACATAAAAAACATTTTGTATTCAAAAGTTTTGTAAGAAAATTATATTGGGTTGTGAATTGAATAAGTTGTTTTTTAATATGAATTATAGATATACAGATAAGTCTTAATATTCAACTTATCTACAACATAAAAATTCTTACAATCAATACACAATAGGCGGTCTTATAGCTTAAAGCGATTTCTCCAAGGCAACCTTTCATCTGAAGATATTATTTATTAGGTTTCTGGCGATGAATTATATTGTGTAAATAAATTTTATCATATCAACACATTCGAGATCAATTTTGTGTAGCTACTGGATCAACCTACTAAAAATAAATGAAAGTTTAATGTATTCTTTTACAGGTGAAAAGACTGCTGCATATCATTTACAATCAAATTTATTTTAAACTGTGTGTGTTTTAAAATAACAGATATTCTAATTTATATATACAAAGTTATAAGTAGAGTTCAGAGTATAAAGTTACAAAATTTTAACATTTGAAAGAATGAATTTGAAGTTAAATAAACCTGAAAAAAGAGCTTGGGTGGCGTTTTTAAATATAAGTAATAATTTTCTTGATAATACAAAAGTTGACAACTACCGACAAATCATTCAAAAGCTTCTTTCTGCTTATAAAGCTTTAGGTTGGAATATGTGACTTAAAATTCATTTTTTGGACTTGCACGTCGATTTCTTTCCTGAAAATCTCGGTGCCGTATCAGATGAGCATGGTGAAAGATTTTATCAGGACATTATGTTCATTGAAAGACGCTACAATGGAAAATGGTCAGCAGCAATGCTTTTATAACTTGTGACTGTAAAATTAGACTTTTCGCTGTAAAACTTAAACCGTATTATTTTTTCACTTTTTTATAATTTTAGTTACTTTAATAATATCGTTCTTTAAGTAAATCGATAAAATATTTAAAATATACGTACTGTATTTATTTGTATGTTAAATTCCGTGTTCAGAGCACCAATTATTTTTATCATGCATGAAAACAATGAGGAGGAAAATATATTTTGTTTTTGCAAACCAGTTAATCAACATATCTATATCTGCTATTATTATATAACGTAGCTCGGCCAGCGGGCTGGCAAAATGCCTCAGCTCCCAGCCCTGTCGATCCGCAAACTCAAAGTATCGTAACACTTTTAACAACATTTAGTAAAAATTTAAATTTTTATACAAGTACATATATAATATATTAATTTATACTAAGGTCTTCCCATCAAAAAGTCTGCAAACAGTTTTCTTTTTCTGTTTTTAGTATTGTATCCATAAGCACCTTAATTCTGAAAGGTCTTATTTTCCACTTATTAATAATATTAAATCTTTCATTATTACATCATACCAGAAATATTTCCAAGACAGAGATCTGAAGAAAAGTTTTATAGAAAACTTTCATTAAAACCGTTCAAGCGAAACGCTTAAATTGTTTAAGAAAAACTTGTTTACTGCTCTAGTGAAATTGTAGGAAGAGAGACTGTTTATTCAGTCATAAATTCGTTTTGAAGTTTATAAGACAATCTTAAAAAGAAAAATTATGATAAAATATGTATGAAGACTTGTAATATTTTCTCCAGCTTACTAAATAACACGAATTTTTACGAATTTGTTAGGAGATAAGTGATCCCCACAGGGGCGCTCCTCTGTCCGAGGAATGCACGGGTGTGCGTACCCGAAGTGCCCGAGCATCCGCCACCTCATTCCCCTTCCCGTCCGAGGCGCGGAGTCCCACCTTTCTTCCCGTCTACCTCCCACATCCTTTCCCAACTGTTCGTGGCGCGGTCCCCGGTGGAATGCTTACGAGTACTGGTTAGGGTCCCGGGTTCTGTCCCGGGCCCTGATTATGTAGACGAAACCATGCCCATTTCGACTGCGCCTGCACAGAGAGTGTTCCTGGGGCGGGAACGGCATCCCCGCTGTCCGTCGGTCTTGCTGGGCCGGCTACGACGTTAGGCGACTCCCTGGTTTTCTGGAGTGTCGTCTGGTAGTCGTATCCACGCCTGACTGGCACGCGGCGGAGATGCAAGTCCCGCCCCGTCCGGAATCCCCCAGCTTAGGGGACTGGAGCTGGGGGACCTATAACAGCCCTCCCGAAGCTCAAGGTCCCGTGGCATGCCGATGGGCTGCATGGCCGGGGGGTAAACTCGGTCCCGAGCGCCACACCCCAAACGAAACAATGAAATCGGTAAATGACAAGACACTACCCCAGGGAGGTACCACCCGACAGGGTGGAGAATCCTCCCCTGCGCCTTCGGGTGCAGGCATGGGTCCAACGTATTCTGGGGGGGCCCATATTTCCCGAGATCGATCACCTCTGGTGATGTTGGAGTAATCGACTACACCCTTCACAGGCAATCGCCTGTGAAGGGTGTAGTCTTACAAAACGAGGGAGAAGACTTGGACGGCTCGGTCCGCTTGGGGATGTCCTTTCGGACAATTTCGAGCGGCACAAGCTCCCGTGTGATCACCCCTTCTTGCGTTGGTCCTGGATCCGTCCTGGGCAAGCGCAAGAGGGGATCTAAGAGGTCCAGGGACAGCTCCAGGGGAGAAAACTGCTAACTCGGCCTCTGTAAAAGGCGGTCCAACTAAGCGAGGACGCGGTCGCCCAGCGTCAACTGGGCAGTACGTTGGGTTAAGGAGAGCTCGGAAGGAACTCCAAGCGGTTCGACAAGAAGAGAAAGAGCTCGCGAAATTTGAAGAGGAGCTCCGCCACCAACTCCGTAAGGAGAAGGTGGCGCATCGGGTCCACTCCGAACTCTCCATAGTTGCACCGGAATCCTCTCGGGCCCAGGGGGGGCAGAGAGAGACATAGAGGACACCAAATTGAGGTCACCGCGCAAACGTCGGTCGACCTCCAAAATGCTCTGGATGGGGCCCTGGCGGCAATTTTAGAGGTAGCCGGAGTCTCCAAGGGCCTTAAAGGGACCTGTCAGAAGGCATTAAAACAGTCCGTGAAGACGATGCGGGAGGTAATTTCTGAACTCACCTCCCGCACAGAATCGGAAGAGGTGGGACGGCTGGCAGCCGGCAATCGCCGGATGCGGGCCGAATTGGCCGATCTCCGGCAGGAAGTGGCTCGTCTCACGGCATGCATGGGTAAGCCCAGCCGCCCTGTCCCAAGCGCGGCGTCATAGTCCAGGTAGGGACCATGATTGACGCCAAACTGAAGGGGCTGAAGGACCGCCTGTTGCCCGCCCCTCGCTGCCGGCCACCACTGGCCCACGAGGTGTGGCGGGCAGTGGTGGTCACACGACCGGATTTATCGACCGCGAAACACCCTGCGCTTCCCGCTCCAAAAAGGGCAGGGTTGCGGCACAAGTACCAGGAGCGGTGATGGCTGCACTTTTTTCAGCGACCAACGAATGAGGAATAGCGCCTCCACCACCTCCTCTGGAGGAAGGATGGACGGTTGTGGCCAAAAAGAATACGAAAAAGAAGGCGACCACCGTCCCTCAACCACCCGCAGCCAGGCAGGCGGCAGCATCGGCCATACCACCTAGGCCCAAGCAGCCGCCGTTGGCTCCTAAGAAGAGGAGGAAGAGGGGTCCTCGCAAGCTCAGGTCCCCGAAATCCGCCGCCGTCACCCTAACCATCCGTCCTGAAGCGGCGAGGTCAACTACGGGGGCCTCTTGACGGAGGCCAAAGCCAAGGTGGACATCGCCGCCCTTGATATCCAGGGCGGCATCAAGATGAAAACTGCACGGACGGGGGCACGCATGATGCTGCTCTCTGGCGTCGACCAGGGGGCGAAAGCCGATGCCCTCGCTGCGCGGCTGAAAGACGTCCTCAAGAAGGAGGACGTCAAAATAGCGAGGCCCGGGAAGTGCGTCAAGGTGCGCATCTCGGGCCTGGACGACTACACGATGGCGCAAGACGTGGCGGCTGCCATCGCTCGCGCCACGGGATGCCCCGCGGAGTAAGTCACGTCCGGGGGTATCCGCCTGGAGCGCGACGGGACGGGCACGACGATACAGCATTCTTCCTCTAGGTAGAAACAAGTCCCTTTGTTTAATTTCTTACAAATCTTGCAGGATTTGATTTTTTCTACATTTATTTTATTATCAAAAATGTTTCTTTTTATTTTATTATAATTATTCTTCCTGTTAAAAATATGTTCATGTTTTCCGATCTCATTATATAGACTTGCAGTGGAAGTTACTATTCTTTTATTAATCTAATCTATTATATAGTCAGGTAAACCCATTACAATAAGGTTATTATAGTCTGTATATCAATTTCTTTATTAATTTCTAATAACAGCCTCTCCTTTTTCGTGGCATATTCCAGCAATGAACCTGTTTGAAATTTAAATGTGAAAGCATATTTTATTTGGGGCCATTATTTCCGTATGTCTCATACAAACTATTTTTTGTTTCTTTATGTTCAAATCACACTATTCTTATTTTTATATTTTTAATTGAAGAATGCATGTACATTTAATGGGGATTAAAGAAATGTAATTTCTTTACACATATATCTCGCTAAAGTATAAAGAAAATGGTGTATAAGTAATCTGAATTACTCTTGCCTATTTGTGAGAATAGTGTTTACAAAATGCAAATATGTGGTTACGAAACAGATTTATAATGCTAAACATTAAGTTTTACAGTGATGCTGTTCAAACTGACGTAGAAAAATGGCTAATTGACAAAAGAATTCGAATAAAGTTCAAACTTAAAAATTAAATGATGTATGGTCGAATTTCGCCCCTGGGCAACCAATAGTTTTAATTTAATATTTAATAGTGGGTGGCAAATGAGCATAGCTCCATCGATTTACGGTCCACCGTTGGTTCCGTCTTCCAATCACCACACCTTAGAGAGTTAATAATTAATCAACCCTGATGGAATATCAGTTTTATTATATAATAATTACATCATACATATATGAAAATGTACTAATTACTTACGTAAATTCGGATGACATATATGTTAAATATTTATAGACTACAGGAAAGTACCAACAATAAATCAGCATTCTAGACAATCTGCAGTACAATTATGTTATCAAGCAGAGCACGACATGTTGTTGTTGATAAATTAAATATATAATAAAATACTAAACTTATCTGCTTTTTGAAAAATATATATACCTAATATTTATTTGCATTTTATATCCGTCTGAAAATCTTTGGAGCCGATTGGAAATTGTAAGTTATTATCTTTCATGTCGCTTTTTAGAGAACAGTTCTACAGAAATCTGGCTATTGATAAGCAGTCTTTTTTATCCGTGCAGGGGCGGAGAAAGAATACTAACCTCTGCAGACGGGGTTGGCCTGTCGTAAAAGCCGACAAAACAACCCACCGTAGCTACGTGGTAGGGCCTCAAGCCCGTCTGGATGGCGACCACCTTTGGTCTTAAGTATGCCGCCATAATAACCTTGTGTTGTGTTCCGGCATTAGTGACTCAAGTTCCTGTATCCTTATGGGACAGCAGCGTGTTCGCGATGCCACTGGCGTTGCAAACACCCATAGGCGACGGTAACTGCTAAATTCTAAGCGGGCCGTCAGTCTGTCTTCTGTCCTACAGCAATAAAAAAAAGCATCCGCCGGAAATGTCACTATGCCCAAATTAAAATATACCCCTAAAACGTATCTAATCCGTTAATATAACGTATGTATATCCGTACAGGGACAGAGAAAGAATCCTGACCTCTGCGGCCGGGGTCGATCTGTCATAAGAGGCGACAAGTCAACCTAAGCAAACCAAGCTAGGTGGTAGGGCTCCTAGCCTGTCTGGATGGCAACCGCCCTTAATTTTTAAATATGCCGCTGTAATAACATTGTACTGTGGGTGTGTGTGTGTGCTGTACAACGATAATTGCTAAATAAGTGGGCCGTGAGCCTGTCTATTGTCCTACAGCAATAAAAATAGAAAATGTAATGCAATTTTAATTAATTGAAGGGAATTAAGAATATTAATAAAATTTCTACTATGACGTCGACATATGACTTGTAATAAATATAATTTTTTATACTTTCAGTTAAAAATATGAAGCATTTAGTTGTCGCCGTATACGCCATGACCTTAGTTCTGATATGTGCTGGCGGAATCATACCAAGGAGAAATGCTCATGAAGATTCGAAAGCTCTCTTTGATTCTTTTAACTATTTGACTGATTTTATATGTGACCATTATATAGTGGATGAGTTTGGCGTGCTTCAATGCGTTTATGACTACGACTCTACTACTCGTGACCACTAATATGGGTGAGTCCAACAAAGAAAGCAAAAAGCGTGTAATTAAGTTAATTGTTCAAAACGGTAATGCTTAAGCACAACTGAGTAAAACACCTACAATCAAGTAAAAACCGCGCCTATCGCGAAACGTAGTTTAAGTAACAACAAGAGTACGCGCATGTGCGCATATTTTGGTTTCACTTGCCACATGTACAAGACATGTACCAAAGCCAATCATTATATATATAATAAATGATCATTCATTTTGTGTGTGAATTAAGTTGTTTTATTTTTCTTCATTTTGTAATATATTTTCTGGCGTAAGTATTTTTATGAAGTAATGTCATTTAATGCCCTGTGCGGAAAAAATGCTGGTAGACACTACGAAAAAATACTGAGCAGTATTTTTTTAAAATACTAGCAAAAAATGGCAATCACTTCTTATATTTTAGGTCCTAAATAAATGTATAGTCTTTCATTTTTTTATCAATATGAACTAAAATCAAGTAGTGTAACATGGACCGGTTTAGTTCGGGTCTCGTCCGATGGTGCTGGACAAAAGTTAAAACACACTAATGTTTGCCATATCGAGCTAGCTAAGTACCTGAACCAAAGATTTGTGATGAAATACACTCGAATCCATTGGTAATCATGGTGTTCCATGCAGTTTACTCTTAGAATTAAAACATGTGCCTGGCCGTACCAAGAAGAAAAATGAAGTCTTTAAGTAGCGTTCTGGTTGGACTCCCAACCAACGTTACTAAAAGCTAAGTCTCGCGAACGATCTCGATCGGAGTCTGTTACAATCTAGCGCCAAGGAATGCATCATTTTAAAAATATCGATATATATCAAACTAGGTCGATATTGATCTATCGGTTTTGTATGCCGATATATCGGTCCAGTAAGCCAATATATCAATATTTCTTCTTTTTTATTGCTGTAGTAGTAGACAGGCTGATGGCCTACTTAGAATTTAGCAGTTACAATCGCCTATGGGTATTTGCATCGCCAATGGTATCGCGGACACGCTGCTGTTCCATAAGGGTACAGGAACTTGGGTCCCTAATGCCGGACCACAATACAATGTTATTATGGCGACATACTTAAGACCAAAGGTGGTCCATCCAGACGGGCTTGGGCCCTACCACGTAGCTAGGTGGGTTGTTTTGTCGCCTTTTACGACAACCCGACCCCGGCCGCAGAGGTCAGTATTCTTTCTCTGCCCCTGCATGGATAACTATTTATATGTTTATATATAAGATAGATAGATAGATAGATAACACTTTATTGTAAACCAATTATATAAACACAATGAAACTTATTTACACAATCAATGAGTACTTGACTTACAATGGGCGGCCTTATCGCTACAGAGCGATCTCTTCCAGGCAACCCGGGCTATAGAACATTATTGGTGTTACATTGATGTGGAAGGGAGGTATGGTAATAAATAATAATTATATTTTATTTACATAATAAATAGATAATATACATAAAATTCAATAATATATATAAAATATAATAAATAAATAGATAAACATACTTAAATATCTATATTTGTAGAATACATAAATAAATATATGTTTTGTTGTTACACTAAAGATAGGTAGTGATTTTTAACCAATTTTTTAAAAGTTGGTAGTGACTTAGCTTGTCTTATAGCAATAGGCAGTGCATTCCAGAGTTTGATAGCATGAACAATGAAGGAGTTATTATAAAAAGAAGAAGTATGAACAGGAGTTTTAAGCGATAGTTCAGTAGATGTACGCAAATTTCGGAGGCCAGACGAGTTAAGAAACTCGAATTGATTCCTGAGGTAAATAGGGGCGTTTGGATAAAAGATAAATTTGTAAACGAGTGAAAGGATATGAGTTTTCCGGCGAAGATGGATAGGTAACCACTTGAGTTTTGTACGAAATTCTGAAACATGGTCATATTTACGCAAACCAAATATGAACCTGATACAAAGATTTTGGAGGCGCTCAAGTTTATTAAGTTGTTCTTGCGTTATATCTAGATAGCTGGCATCGGCATAATCCAAAATGGGCATGAGCAAAGATTCTGCAAGCCTAACTTTAGTGGCAATCGGTAGGAAATTTCTGAGTCTATTAAGAGACTTAAAAGAGAAGTAAACTCGTCGGCTTAGTTCAGCGATTTGAGGTCGCCAAGACAGCTCCCTGTCAATAATAATACCAAGGTCTTTAACCTTATCACCAATCTGAATATATAATCCATCAAAATTAATTTTCGGCAACTTTTCCCATTCAACTTTAGCTAGCATTCTGGAACTACCGATGACAATAAGCTGCGTTTTTTGTGGATTGACTTTTAACCCAAATGAATCACTCCACAGCATTATTCTGTTTAAATCTGAGTTTATTGTGTGAAATGCTTTAAATAACTCAAACACAGAAGCTTGTGTTTAAATAAATATAAATTATTTTAAATAATTAAAATTATAAATTATTTTATATATAGTCTTTTTTAAGAGCTTATATAAATGCAATGTAATTTTAGTTATATCAAACATTTAGCATTTATGTTTAGGGATGCAATTTTATCAAAATATCGATATACAGTTATCAATATCAGAGTGTCGTTGTTTTCCGATATATCGTTGCAAGCCTACTGACGCCACACATGAGGCGGTGCCATTATTCAAAAGTTAAATAATAAAATATCGCGCAAAATTATATTTTATTTAGATAATTCCTTCTACATATAGTTTTCTATAAATCAATTTATTTTATTTTAAATATAAGTATTAAATCACAGTTTAATGGCATAAATACGTAAGACAAAACTACGTAATCAGTGTTACTAAAATAAAACCAGCGTTTTAATACATCACCAACTAGTGTAAAGAAGCGAATGGTATCACACGCACTCTAATAAATGTATCTCTAAAACTAACTTAGATCCCATTTTGAATTTTTCATGGTAAAATTAAAAAAAGTCTAGCTTTACTTATCTTCAAACTTAAAATGGTTGAAGTTGCTAAAAAAATACTTAAAACATTATTTCCGAATAGTGGAAAAAATATTAAAATTTGGAATCTGATTCAGAAAATAATAGAAAATTTTCTATTAAAACATTACAATATTTTATGAAAATAGAATGAAAAAAAAACGCTTTCGTTGATCAAGTGTATTCTGTAGAGCCCCATATCTTGACAATTAAACCTCAAATAAGAAATAATATTGTGTCAACATGTTCATATCCTTTAAAAGTACAAATATTTCCAAAATGAATAAATTTCAGAACCTTATATTTTTTCTTTGTCTGCTTCACGTGATATGCCGTATATCTATCAATTTAAGACAATCTCCCTAGGCTACTATTCGCACGTGCAAGCAAATTCATTAAGTCGTATCTAGATTTCTTTAAATCATCATTAACAACAGTATCATTAATAACAGTGCCGTCTAGGGACGCCCGAAAGAAGCGAAGCTTTATAGTATAAAGCGTAGGAACTAAACGTTAAAAAATAATGGAAAAAAATACGAGGCAAAAAAATAAAGCCTTGAGAAAACAAAAAAAACTGAATACTTAGGGAAATCAATACATTAAAAATAAAATACACGCCTAAAATCGCAAGGCTACCGCGGAGTTCTCCAAATTTTTTTCTTCTAACCGTGAAGAGAGCTCCTACGCTTAGTTCCTATGCTTTACACTATAAAGCTTCGCTTCTTTCGGGCGTCCCTAGACGGCATTGTTATTTTTTTAAAGCTTGTTTTCCATATTGTGTGATGAAAACAAATAAAGTTCATTATTAGCTATAATTTTTATGAGCAACAAAATTCTATAAACTAAATTATAATAAACCCGGTTTGGAACCCGACTATAACATGCCACCTTAAAAAAGAAACATTTTAATATTATATACATATTATATTGTAACTACCTTCAGCCAAATATTGTCCACGGCTGGTAGGTTTCCACAAGTTTGGTCCAAAAATCTCGGTACCTTGCTTTTCTCATCCAATCCTGACCGTAATATTTAACCTAACCTTTCGAAAGTCATCGGTCTGGTGGGCTGGGGGGGCGCTGGGGGGCGCTGAGGTCGTCGTTCACTACGATGAGATGCGCTCTCCATTCCAGGACTCTTTTTCTTCATCGACCATCGTTCTTGCAACTAACGTGATCGGCCTGAGCTTGACTATTTTGCGAACTGTGTCGCTTACATGGTCCACCTACGAATTTCCTCAGGTGTATATATAGTATTATGGTCACATATGAGAGGCGAAGAAAAACTTAATAAGGATCCAGCACGCCAAGATGTATGTAAACTGTAAGTTTTCTCTAAAGCTCTCTAAAGGCTTAAGTCCATCTGTGGAATTTTATGGGTTATGAACATCTACACAAAAATTCTCGGTTTATGTTATTACATATACACACATCAAAAAAGTCTAAGCAACATGTACTAATTTAAATTTTAGGATGGTGGATGAGCCGGTGTATGGATGAACTTCCTGAATGCACCTGAGCCTTTCAGTATTTCCGGGCCGACGGTACACTCGCACCCTTCTTGTATCAGGCCTAAACCCGAATCGCGACTCATCGGAAAACATAATTTTATCTCATTGTTCCTGGGTCCATGTTCTGCGTTCTCTACACCATTCATTTCGACGAGCGCGATTCCTGTGACGTATTGGTGGGCACTTAATTGGGCGTCGAGCTCGTAGGCCGTACTCATGCAGTCGATTTTGCACAATTTGGGGACATACATACACCACTTGAATTTTGTAGCCTCAAACTTATCTCTCGAGCGGTTAACATCGGCTGGCGTCTTGCAGTCAGTTGTATGTACCGGTCTTGCCGAGTGGTTGTACTCCTTTTACGGCCTGGATGATGTTCAGCGGGTTCCCTTGTATTATTGTAGCGCTGCCAAAGACGACAAATAACACTTCTATGAAAGTCAAAATGCCGAGATACCTGAGATTGATTACTTCCCGCTTTCAACATCCCTACAGCTCTTTGCGTTTCATTTGCCGTCAAATGACGTCGCTCCATGACGTAAAGAATATCTAACAATTCAATTTTGTCGCTAACTTTATTTAAATGCTTGGTAAAATTATAAAATCAAGACTAAACGTAGCAATAAAAACGCACTTAAATTCAAACAAAGTCCCTTGCATTTAATTATATGAAAAAAAACAAATCATAATCGAAATCTTTTTTTACAACCAGCCAGTATGTCATCAATAACAAAAAAGTTTAGATACCTACGCACTTTGAGTGAGTAAAGACTTAGAAATTAATTAGTATAAATGGTAAATTTGTAATATCATGCATGTGGCTTAGACTTTTTTGATGTGTATATTATATAATATATTTCACTGTGTTTACATTATAAAATGTGGCCCCTTTGTTTCGCTCGGCAATTTTCTACGAAATTTGTTACAACCAGCGGTTATTTCAGAGTCGTGTCTAGAAAATTACAACTAAAGGTTTTTCCCGTTTATATTTTCGCCCATGTTTAAGCGACGGGACCCCTGAGAATATAAAGGGGAGTATCCAAATGCGTAATTTGTTAGTAAGTTTAAGACTCACTTAATTAGTACTTTAATCGTGTATTAGCTGAAATTGTAAATTACATATTCTCAATCTGAATACTTGTATTGTGTTGACGACCTCTTTTGTGTAATATGCCCCTCTCGGAACATCTGTGGGAATCATGAATCTTGGATCGATTCCTGAGACCGATCGAAAAAAAAAGAAAATTATATAAATAGTATCATTACAATAGTATGAGTTATACAGTACCCATGACATAAGTGATTTTCTGCTTACTTTGGGATTTGATGGTACTACGTGTATTGTGTCAGTATATTTATTACTATTGCATAGGTAGTAGGAAAAGACAAGAAAAATTTTACACTTATTTCTATTATCAACTTTAAAAAAGTTGCTACATTTTTATATGTGTATGAATCGCACAAGGAATCCAACCTAGAGGTGACTTGGTCGAATCCAATGAAGATATGAACTGCTTAGGCACTTTTTGTTACGTAATGTGCAAATCATAACAAAATTACTACGTACCAAGGGTGACTGAGTTACGTAATATGCAAATCATAACAAAATTACTACATACCAAGGGTTAATAAAAATATCTTCAGAAAATATACATACTGAGATAGGTACGATATGTAACCAGGCGAGCTATCGTGGACAATTGTGGCGGGTATAATCTGTTCTTTCTATGAATTGTATAGTAATGCCACTTTTTTTAGAATAAAATTTAGCCACATCTACAATCGTGGGATAGAAAGAACGCATTATCGTGCGTAGAATAGGTCATAATTTCAGCCGGAAGACGCCCACTGCTGGACAAAGGCCTCCCCCAAAGATCTCCACGACGATCGGTCCTGAGCTGCCCTCATCCAACCTATTCCGGCGATCTTGACCAGATCATCGGTCCATCTTGTGGGGGGCCTACCAACATTGCGTCTTCCAGTACGCGGTCGCAATTCGAGGACTTTTCTGCCCCAACGGCCATCAGCCCTTCGAGCTATGTGCCCAGCCTACTGCCACATCAATTTTGCAATCATCCGGGCTAAATCGGTGACTTTGGTTCTCCTGTGAATCTCCTCATTTCTGATTCGATCTCGCAGGGAAACTCCGAGCATAGCCCCCTCCATTGCATTGTAGAATTGTAGTTTATTATAATTGTTTTAAACAAGTTCGTTATTAACTACCAATCCAAGCTTATATACTTTCTATTTTACGAATAATGGATTTTACAGTGTACATTATAACAGCTACAATGTGATAGCACCTGGCTAGGTTTAGTTACATTTTACGATAGGCCGGCCTCGGCTGCAGAGGTTTAATTCTTACTCCGCATACCGTGTACGGTGTACGATAAAAAAAACGCCCCTTCACGTATTATGAGATGAAGACTCTCTTCCAAGTATGTTAACGTTCACAACAATCCTTTTTCCCAACCCCATCTTATAATGTACATCTTGAAAATTATTGACATAAATATTTTTTGACACAATTGAAATTTTTATTTGGTTATGTAAAGTAATATTATAAGATTATAATATATTTTTCTAACTCTGAAGATGGTTATAATGAAATTATAAAGTCACAAACAATATTATAATAAATTTTCTTGGTGCAGAGGCGGAGTAAAAACTAACTGATCCCTGCGCTCAGGAGCGATCTGTCGTAAAAGGCGAAAAAAAACATGCGGGGCAGTATTTGGGGACTGCCGATAGAAGTGAAAACTAAGTAACTTGTGAATTGTATCGTCGAGCTATTTATTATTATTTTCAATTTATAAAGAAGTGTTTATGATCAAGAATTAAAGTTTAAATTGGTCACTAACACTTTTTTACAAACCAAAAATTGTTCACCAAAAAGTGCTCAACACGCCTAAAGAAGTTTTCACTTGAAAAACTCAATTGTATTTCATTATAATAAATTCCCAATTCAAAGAGATATAGGTATAAGTAATGTAATGCAATCATTTAAAAGTTATATTGTAAAATAAACCTTAAGACATTATTAATAAGGTTGGTATTACTGGAGCAAAACTCCGTCTTACATATTACGAATTCTTACGATTAGGACACGTGACCTGACGCGAGTTTAACATTTTTTACCCATCACAAAAAAGTGCACAACGCCCCTAAAGAAGTTTTCACTTCAAAAACACTAGCTAGGTGATAGGGCTCCAAGATTGAAGAAGCTCTAAATCGAATGCTAACTACTCCTAGTCCTAAATATACCACCTTTATAACCTTGTTTTGTGTTCTAGCATAAGTAACTAAGGTTCCAGTTATTCTATGCAAACGGCCGCGCGGCCCTTGACGTTAAAAATATCTAGGGCGACGATAACTGGTTACTATTAAGTTGGCCGTCAGCCTGTCTACAGTTTCAAAGCGATTAATAAAACTGAACTACTCATAAAAATAATAAGATGCAAGAAGGAACTACATAAATACAGACAACACAAGAACAGTGAGTATATCATAATTTTAATCTTAATAATCTTCTACAGTTTCTAAACATTATTAATTCCTCTTACACTAGACTGTATAGTTTAAATTCTGCTTAAGTACTTGACTATTAAATCATTAATACTATTACGGGCCGTATATCCTGACTTTGCATAACAAATGAACTATTGTTGCACTTAGTATTAAATTTTAGTTCATATGACGCGACTTTAGAATAATTATGCAGCTTGAAATTTGAATGTATAATATTCTATGAGTAAAATACATCTTTGAGTTTGTATTCAATTTTATTGGGCTTTCATTTGAGAGTCTGGATTAAGAACTGTCACAGGCCAAATTGTGTATTTGGTTAGCTTTTCTATAACTTTTTTTAACTAAAGTAAAATCGTTTTTGTAGCTTTCACCATTTCACCAAACAGGTAAACAACCCATTTGATAGCATGTAGTCGCTATCGCCTATGGAGATTTGAAACTCACTACCAACCTTGAATAAAATTTATAACGCCTTTCTTCTAAACCCTATATCGTACCGCGATGGAAGTAAATATTTAGCTGTGGTTTCACAGGAACTGCTGTATATATATATACTTTTCCTTGAATGAAAAATTGAAAGGTGTAATTAATTTTCCTGTAAGCTAAAATCCATTTGTCACCTTGACGATGAATGAATATAATTAATATATAATTTTCTTTTTTCTGAATCACACTCTCGCGGCTCTTGTAAAAAAAAAGTTCTAAAAAAATACAAGGTCTTAAAGGTATTGCAATGCGTTCACTAATTCACCATTTATGTCAAACATAGCATATAAACGGATAAAGCGTATGTTTTGATTAAACCATATATTAATCCCGAACACAGCTTCCGTAATTTGCGAGCATTAATCGTTGCCAGCTGTAAATCATTCAGAGCGTGACAGTTGCGTCCATTTCCTACATTCACTATTTACATGTAAACATTGTAGATGTGACTGTAGAAACTGATTTGTGAGCAATAATTGAAATTGAAACAACAATGGTAATAAGGTATTTAAGAAAAGTATTTTAAATTACGTTACGTCACGTTTGGCGTTGGGCGTTGGAACAAACGTGCCCTAGAATTGAGACCCGTGGCCAGTGCAAGGTTAGCGACAGGGACTGAATAAGACAAACAAGGGGCCGGGATGTATGGCGCAAACTTGGGGAGGCCTACGTCCTGCAGTGGAGGTTCCAAGTTCGTTCACCTAAAGTGCAAATTATAACGTAATTTCCACACCGGCATTGAAGGGTAAAATAGTAAGAATACCTACATACCAAGATCATGGGTAACCCGCCACTTGCCATCAGACAAGCGTGGTAGGTACTCTATCTGTTACCTCTAAGAGGAGGCATAAAACCAGTAGTGGTACGTCATGAATTGTTGGTATTGTGTTATTTTTCTCCATGCAGGGGCGGAGTAGTCGATAAAACAGCCCTAGCTAGTTAGTAGGGCCCCAAGCCCGTCTGAATAGCAACCACCCCTGGTCTATAAGTTATCCACCATAACAACATAAGGTTATGTTCCAGCATTAGGGACCCGGGTTAAAATATCTCTATGTGGATAGAACCGTCTTCGCGGTGCCATTAGCGTTGAAAATATTCATTAACGGCTGTAACGGCTTAATATTAAGTGGGTCGTCAGCCTGTCTACTGTTTTTTAGTAATAAAAAGATGCCATAAAAGCTAGCAGCAGACGAATTTAGCAGAAAAATTATATTTAGATAGATAGATAACTTTTTATTACTTACATTTAAAATAAATCTTATAACTAGGACAACACACTAAAAACTAGACAATAATTACACTGGTCTGCAAAAAAATCTTCCTTCATAAAACAATAACATAAATGTGAAGATTTTGATGCTCTGAATCTGTTCCCGGTGGCCGATTTTTTCTATCACGTCTAGATTTTGTGGTATAATTTTTTTTTTCTAAATATCATATATTTAGGTTTTTTGAATTTGTTTTATGCATCAATATTATTAACATAGTTTATAATTACAAACTTACAAAATAGGTATTAGCGAGTTTTATGGTATTACGTATGTGCTTGCGCAGTATACGTTGTCACTTTAGAGTAGTTAGTTGAACACTTATCTTCTGATTTTTACGTTCTATATCTAATATTTTTGTAAGGTTTGCATAAAAATTGATAATATCACCACATCTGCAAAGAGACCAATTCTTCGTGGTGCAGACACCTGTACCAGAAAACAGTATCTCCAAAAATAACGAGGAGATAGAAAATATAAATATTTCTGGTCTACAGCCTCAATCCAGTTTTATCATTTTTTAATTAAATCGATAAAATATTTAAAATCTATGTGCAGTTTTCATTTGCATGTTAAATTCCCTGTTTAAAGCACCAAATATAATGTATCATGCATGAAAACAATGAGGAGGAAAAAACATTTTTTTGCAGACCAGTGTTATAAATAATAACAAAAATGAATGTAATATAAACTATATATAAAATAATGTGTACACACACGCACACGCGCGCTTGCACCCACACGCGCACGCACACACACAAACACACACACATAATACACATGTTATTTAATTTCAATTTGGAAAATGAATTTTAGGTAAAATATTAAAGCAAGATAGTGACTGCGAAGTAAATTCTTTAAAGTAGTTAGCGATTTCGTTTGACGTTCATGTAGAGACAGTTTGTTCCAGATATATAGGAGAATGAGAATGTGAGTGTTCCGGCGAATATGAATTGGTAGCCATTTGAGCCTTTTAGGAAATTCAGAAATATGGTAACATTTGCGTAATTCAAAAATAAACCTCATACAAAAGTTTTGAAGGCGCTCAAGTTTATTTAGATCTAAGGTTATTTAAGGTTAATCAAGATAGCTGGCGTCAGCGTAGTCAAGTATAGGAAAGGGCAAGTAACGACCTCCGGCCGCCGTAGAAAGCGGCCGCGGGCGGCCCCTCGGGGGAGGACCCGCCGCCCGCACTATTGCCGCGAGGGTGAGGGCTGCGTGCTGTTCCGCGGCCCCCCTCAACTCCTAGAGTTGTTACAGGAGAGCGCCGGGGGGACGAAACCCTGGCGCCAACACTTTAGAAGGGGCTCGCCATAAGACAAAGGGCGGGCCGGCGCCGGCCCGGCCCACGAGATCAGCAGGCCATATATCCGTGGGCCCTGGCGTAGGCGATAGGAGAACAGCGGGGTTTTTTAGTGGGTAGTCGGAAAAATCCCGGAGTCCCACATATTCCTCAGTCCCCCCGGGCCGGGGGAACCCGTCAAGAGAGGTTATTCCCCGAGACCAAAAAAAAAGTCAAGTATAGGAAGTAGAAGGGGACTCTGTAAGCATAATTTTGGTGGCAGTTGGCAGAAAGTTTCGAATCCTTCTCAATGATCTTGAAGACAGAAACGTCCTGCGACTTAGTTCACAGATGTGAGGTCTCTAAGACATAATTCACTATCAATGATGATGCCAAGATTTTTAACAGTATCTTTAAAAGGAATAAATGTGTTAACGAAATGAAGTTGTGGCAAAGATGTCCACTGAATTTTTTCCCGCAATTTATTTACTCCCACTATATAACATCAAACGAAATTTTGTTGCACTATTAATATCATTGTTTCTTTTTTTTATCTCGGGGAAAAACCTCTCTTGACGGGTTGCCCCGGCCCGGGGGGACTGAGGGATATGTGGGACTCCGGGAAAGATGTTCAGCCATCCGACTACCAACTTCCTTTTTTAACCAAAAACCACAAGAAGATAAATTAACATTTGTTTTCATAGAGAGATGACTACCGTCTGATCTTTTTTCTTTTTTTTATTGCTGAGAACCAGCAGACAGGCTGGCGGTCCACTAAACAGTAAGCAGTTACCGCCGCTTATTGATGTTCGAGATACTGGGGGTGTCCTTAGGCGCGAACATGCTGTTGTCCCATAGGGGTACAGGAACCAGAGTCACTAATGCCGCAAACACAAGATTACCATGGTGGCATACTTATAGATCAAAGGTGGTCGCCATCCAAACGGGCTTGGGACCCTAATTCGTAGTTAGGATTATTTTGTTGCCTTTTACGACAGGCAGACCCTGGTCGCAGTGGTTAGTATTACTCCGTTCCTACACGAAGAAAAGATCCTCCAAACCCCAAAGAAATGGGAACCGTGCCTTTCCTTTAAACCAACAAAAGGACTTATTTCGTCGATCTAAAATTTCCTAAGAAAATAAAAGTCAAATCATATAACAAGCCAAAACATTATGGCCATTAATAATTTCAGTTAAAAACTGAAACAATGGATAAATAAAATAGCAGTACTTATAAATATTAAAAATACAAAATAGCGGAAAAGAAAATCATGATTTTGTGCATCTGTTATAGTCAAACGAAGCTTCTGATGCAATCATATACGTGACTCAACAGCTGTGTGGTCCAAATCCAAAATATAATAAAAAATCATGATATTAAATCGCTTGCTTGCAGGTGCTTAGTAACTCAGTGGTATTAATTACACTTGAAAACCAATCTAGACAATTTTTCTCACATAGTATATTATTGCATAATTGCCGTGTACCGACGGTGACGGAAAAACATCGTGATTAACCCCGCATACCGAGATATCCAATAAGTGTAACCAACCAATCCGTCTCGTACAAGCGTGGTGTGAATATTATCCATTCCCTCTAGGGGAAAACTAGAGCCCAGCGGTGAGACGTTATGGGTAGTTATTAAATCGCTTGCAAAACGACTGTTTAATGACTATCTAAGCAATATTGAACGCCGGTTTAAAGGTCTTAAAGTATCTAAGATTCTGTTAGACGGTTAGTCAGTGGTTTTTATCCATGCAGGAGCGAAGAAAGAATACTGACCTCTGTGGCCGGGGTCGGTTGTTGTAAAAGGCGACAAAACAACTCACCCTAGCTACGTGGTAGGGCCCCAAGCCTGGATGGCGACCACCTTTGGTATTAAGTATGCCGCCATAATAACTTTGTGTTGTGTTTCAGTATTAGTGACCCAAGTTTCTGTATCCTTATAGGACAGCAGCGTGTTCGTAATGCCACTGGCGTTACAAACACCCATAGGCGACAGCAACAACTAAATTCTATGTGGGTCGTCAGCCCGTCTGCAGTCTTACAGCAATAAAAAAACTAGACAGTTTCCAATAGTAGGAGCCCCAATCAGGGTAGAGGAACTGATGGCCAGAGGGCAGATACTGCTCCGCAGACCGCAGCTAGCACTGGCCGTCAGAGAAGAGAAAGGGTATCGTACGATCTCCCTCGAAACGTCCTCCATTCTAGCCGGATCCCTACCATGGGATTTTGAGGTGAAGCCCTTACCGCTTTATACTTTTTATACAAGGAAGCCTTTCGACGACGTGAAAGACCTACACTTCGTGTGTTAGAGGTGCGGAGCATCGAGTTCTGCAGCGATCTCCTGGCTGTATGGGACAGGCGCCTAACGGACACCAACGCGAGTCATAGTATCATGTAAGCGATAAGACCCATCCTATGAATCTGGATGAACACCATGGCACTCTGACGTTACGTCTGACGCAGGTACTTTCAGGCCACGGGTGTTTTGGGAAGTATACGCCGGGGCGCCATCACTGTGACACTAGTAATGAGGATATAGTATTGTATACTTCTAATTTGTACTGCGTGGAACGACCAGCACCAAAACCTCGTCGCCGTTATTGGAACAAATTTATAGCTCCCGGCCATCCTTCTAGGTATAGTCGAGAGTGTCTCCAGATGGAACGCCGTCGCCTTCTTTTGCGAGCTGTTATGTTCACAAAAGGGACAATAGAACGGGAGTGGGAACGACTAGGTCTGCGGCCCTCTCGCCCACGTAGGGGCACTCGTAGCTGTATATCGACGAACGATCTTCGTACGCCATAGCAGGTGGTCGCGGGCGGCCACCTCGGGGTATTGGTAAGCCGCCTGCATTTTCCCTCTGAGACGAGGCGCGTCGGGGCTAGACGCGCCCGCCTACCGTACAAGGGTAATTGAAGCATGGGGAGCTAACTGTCCTCAGCAGCCGGAGGATTTCTTCCTCCGGAGTGTCAGTGAGGCTTCCGTCCAATTTGAGCCAATGCTATTCAGGGTGGCGGTAGTCTCTGAACGTGAGCAATGATTTGGAGCCTAAAAAAAGTGTCCAATAGAATAGTGGAAGAAGATCTTATCCCAAATTATATGGGGTCGGCATAACATGTTCTCTTCTTCCACTCTCCTCTGTTCGCCATCATTTCAACATTCACACCTATTTTGCCATATCATTTTTTACGCAATCCATTCATCTTTTTCATTGGTCTAGCTTTACACCTGTTTCCATCCACTCTCATTTCTATTATATTCCTTGTTACATGGCATTCTTCCCTGTGCATTACGTAGCCAAACCACGCTAGTCTATTACTTTTAAATTTTTCAATAACTGGTGCTACTTTCACACTTTGTCTAATACTATATTTAGTATTTCTAATTTTATCCATTTTCATAACTCCACACATCTATCTCAGCATTCTCATCTCCGCAGCATGTGTATCCCCTTTGTGGTCCATCATTCTAAGCCATACAATACGACAGGCCTTATTAACAAGGGGAAGTGTCGTGAAAGGAGATATGACCTTCATTTAAGTGATAAATTATAACTGCACTAAGCCAAAATAAAGTTATTTAAAGACTATGTCTAAAGACTATTAAAAATTACATAACATAAATTTAATAAATAATTACTATCTATGGTTGTCCATCGCAGTACCATATGGGTTTATTTAAAGAGGTGTAATTAAAATCTCTTCGAACCGGCAACGCGTCGTCAATGCCTCTGGTGCTGCGAACATACATAGATAACAGTAACCACCTGTTATTGGCTGCTGAACTCTAACACTAAAAAAAATATACTTACCAACTGAAAAACTGAAAATTGAAAAACAGTTTTTTTTTGTGTATATAATTATGTTTTATAACTTGTGCCGTGTGGTCCCGGCCGAAGAAAGAATAGGGCCACCCCAAATCATCCCAAGGGAGTCGTAAAAGCCGACTGATGGGTTACTCCCTCTGCCAGCTTGCATGCGGCGAGGGAAGGACACCTCTAGGTTTCCCTTTAGAGGTTGGGAGGTCGGACGGCAGTCGCTCCCGTAAAAACCAAAACTTGTCAAATAATATATGGTTAGGACTCGTAATAGATTTGTCACGGATAGGGCGTCGCCGCAAAACGACGCGCAGGAACCTCGCCCGACTCCTGTGACAAGTGGACTAGGGCTGCCGTGCCGTGGGCGAGCACGGCTAAAGACACTAGCCCCATCCAAAAGGAAACTCCGCTTCGCAACGTGGAATATTGGCACGCTAACCGGACGCGCGAGAGAGTTGGCCGATGTGCTCTCCAGGCGGAGGGTGGCCGTGGCGTTCCTGCAGGAGACTCGGTGGAAGGCCAGCAGATCCCGGTTCATTGGGAATGGCTACAAGCTGATCTACACAGGTGCACCTGGTGGGGAGAATGGGGTTGCCATAGTGCTCTCGGAGGAGTTCCAGAACGACATTTTAGAAGTGAAACGTCATAGCGACCGGCTTATGGTCGTTAGGGTGCTTATCGATGGGGTAGTTACCCACTTGATAAGTGCCTATGCGCCACAGGCCGGTTGTGACGACGCCGATAGGATAGCGTTTTGGAATCAACTCGGAGAAGTGCTCGGTGGAATCCCATTATCACAGGGGATCGTTTTGGGGGGTGATCTGAACGGTCATGTGGGTGCTGAATGTGGGGAATTTGAGCGTGTTCACGGTGGATTTGGGTACGGTAGCCGCAACGCGGAAGGGGAGGACATCCTCAATACGTGTGCGGCTGCTGACCTTGCCATCGTGAATACGTATTTCAAAAAGAGACCCGAGCATCTCATCACCTACAAGAGCGGGAGGAATGCTACCCAAATCGACTTCCTACTCACTAGGAGACACCACATCAGCAAAGTAGCCAACTGCAAGGTCATACCCGGTGAGAGTCTCACTGCACAACACCGTCTTCTTGTCATGGACCTCTGCGTAAAGCCCAAAGGCAAATGTGTCGACCGCCTTCAACGCCGAATCAGGTGGTGGCTGCTTGATGAAGTCAAGTCCCAGGAGTTCGCCTCTGCCATCGGCGACAAGTGCGCCGGAGGTGAGGGCGGACCAGTTCAAGCTTACTGGGACAGGATTCAGGCGGCTATCCTTGGGTCGGCGAGAGAGGTGCTCGGCGTGTCTAAGGGCGGACGCAAGTGTGACAAGGAGACTTGGTGGTGGAACGACTCAGTCCAGAGGGAGACCAGGGCGAAAAAAGCCCTCTTTAAGAAGTGGCAAGCGTCCAGATCTCCTGAAGACCGCGACGCATACCGGGTAGCAAAGCGCGCCACTAAGAGAGCTGTTGCCAGAGCCAGGCGAGACCACTTACAACCACTTTACGATAAGTTGGAATCGTCTGAGGGGCAGAAGCTCATCTATAAGTTGGCGCGCTCCAGGGTCAAAGTGGCACAGGACATTTCCAAGTGCCGCTGTGTAAAAGACCCTGTGGGCAACCTGCTATGCGAGGACCTCGCGGTGAAGGAGAGATGGCGCTCGTATTTCCACGAGCTGCTGAACACGCAGCACAAAGAGGTGCAGCCGCCTGATCTTCCTCCGAATCAAGGATTAGTGCCACTGATAACGCCTGCAGAAGTCCAGAATTGTCTTCGCCGCATGAAGAATCGGAAAGCTGTTGGATCCGATGGAGTCCCCATCGAAGCCTGGAAGGCGATGGGCTCTCGTGGTGTGGGCATCTTAACAGACCTTTTCAACCGGACGCTCCTCACCGGTACGATCCCGAGCCAATGGAGACTGAGTATCATTACTCCAGTCTTCAAAGGCAAGGGGTCGGTGCAGGAGTGCGGTAGTTACCGAGGAGTTAAGGTCATGTCCCACACCATGAAGCTCTTCGAAAGGGTTATCGACTCTCGGATTCGACAGGAGTGCACTGTCTCGGATTGTCAATATGGGTTTCGCCCTGGTCACGGGACAATGGACCCTGTTTTTGCCCTAAGGACTGTCGCGGAGAAATACAGGGCGAAGAATACGCCTCTGCATTGCCTGTTTCTCGACTTGCAGAAGGCCTTCGACTGTATTCCTCGCGCGATAATCTGGTGGGCATTGCGGTCCAAAGGGATTCCAGAGGCCTATGTTGACATCATCCGAGACATGTACCGTGACTCCGATTCCGTAGTTCGAACCGCTGTTGGCGACACCAAACCTTTCCCCATCACCGTCGGGGTGCACCAAGGATCCGTCCTTAGTCCGTTTCTGTTTAGCGTGGTATTAGACGTATTGTCAGACAGCATCAGAAACTCACATGAGCAGCCCCCGTGGTTGCTCATGTATGCTGATGATATCGCGCTGGCAGATTCGGACAGGGGTAGGCTGGTGCGACGTGTGAAGGCGTGGAAAGAGTCGCTTGAGAACGGTGGTCTGAAGCTCAATGTGACGAAGACCGAGTACTTGGCCTGTAACTCCACAGATCCCACACCCGTACGCATAGACGGCAACAAGGTCGAGCGCACGGACCTTGTGAAATATCTGGGATCTGTGTTTCATGCATCCGGTGACATCGATTGCGACGTCAAGGCACGCATTGCTGCCGCGTGGGCCAAATGGCGTGAGGTAACTGGTGTCATTTGTGACCCCAAGATGCCGGTAAAGTTGAAGGGGCAGGTCTATAAGACCATCATTAGGCCTGTCCTTTTATACGGCTGTGAAGCGTGGCCGGTGTTAGAGCGACACAAGCAAGAACTGCGTGTCACGGAGATGAATATGCTGCGGTGGATGTGTGGAGTGACGCGGAAGGACCGCGTTAGGAACTCCCGCATTCGCGGTAGTCTTCATGTCCGTGACATTGCAGATAAATTGCAGGAGTGTCGGCTCCGTTGGTATGGCCATGTTTTACGGCAACCGGATGCTTACGTGGGAAACAAATGTCTGGCCATGCCGCCTCCGCCGGGCCCCGGCAGGAGGGGTAGACCCAAAAAGTGCTGGCTTGACGTCGTAAAGGGTGATATGCGTGCCAATGGGCTCACTACCAGGGATGCAGAAGATCGCGCGAAGTGGAGTAGAAAAAGTCGGAAAGCGGACCCCGGGCACCGAAACGAAAGTTTGGGCAGCAACCGGGACTAACGCTAGGATGATGATGATGAATTATGTTTTATAACTTATACAGTAGTATAGGGTACCAAAAAAGAATTGTACGATGCCGGTCACGGACCCAGATGGCACCGTACGGGAACAAGAAGGATCGCTCGAGAGCAGTGGACTGTATGGGAGAGGAATGGGAAGGAGCGGTGGCAAGAGAGACACGATGTCTTGCAACGGGCAAAGAAATTCGCACTGACCTTGTTTTCACCCCTTCCCGGTTCGGTTCAGGTCGTTGAGGAACTGTTGCACGGCACCAGCTAAATTCACAACACTGAACACACACAGATTGAATGGCACGGCCAATTAGAGTAACCAGGGAGATCGAACGTCGACCGTCCCGTCCAGTTATTTTTAATTATCGCACACGGTGCGAAAGCGGTTATCTCATGTCAAACGTTGACACAAGAACACCTATTTTTCCGTCCCACCCTCGCTTACCATTATTACCTCACCGAGAGTGAGGGTAGATTACAAAAATCAGGTGGCGGGATTTCAAATACCCTTGGCTTTCAGGTAGTCCTTTCCATTCAAATGTATACAATACATTTGAATGGAAAGGACTACCTGAAAGCTTGCGCTATAACTCTCCTAAGGCTCTTCATAAAGATATATGTAGAAAAATTCAAACCGATCGCAAAACACTCACAAGGGTTACTACAATAAATATTAACTTACAAGAAGACTTTATATAAGTTATCTAGTACCTATAACAAGAGCGCTCGCTACTTACTCTGGGGCTAGATGGCGCTGTATGAAATGGCTAAGTATATAGGTATTTATTAGTTTGAAAAATACTTTGAAAAATACTTTGTACAAATATCGCTTTATTCTTATAACTTGGCACAAAACATAACTTTGCACATTTGCATTGTGTTCCCTTAAGTTTGAAATTGAAAAACCAACAAAACGCTTACTTTTATCGTAAAGGAAATTGTTAATCTTTTGAAGTAGACTGTTTTTCGTAGAAAAAAGTAATAGTTTGTTCACAGAAAAAACTATACATTTTAAAATACAGTTAGGAGTCTCATAATTGACGACCTCTGTGGCATAACGATCTCACGTATAGACTTTTAGTAAATATGTATTTATTTACAACAAAGTGTATAAGTAGTATATCCGTTGTCTAGTATCCGTAACATAAGTTCTATGCTCGTACTTACTTGGAGAATAGATGGCGCTGATTAAACTGTCATACAAAAAATTGGGATTAAGCTTGAGTTTATTATACTCTAGAAAAGAGACTGTCTCGACGAGAGATGAGAGGGAGTGACCTAAAGACGGAGAACCAGAAAAGAATATGAGGCTGGCTGCATGGTAGTGGTGGAAATTTAGTTTATACAGAGGCGACTTTTTTGACTTGGAAATTTTTAATATAAACCCCACTGTTTGGGACCTTGGTCCGGAGTTGTGTCCCATGGATTGCGCCCGTGCTCCGCAGTTGAGAAGAGAATGCAATCGCTGATACACCAACTAAAACCACCCTAATTTTTGTCTACTATCCGGTGCTTGAATGGAGCCAAAAAATCCGAAAAAGACGTTCATAAGACAAACAAATACGATTTCAGCTAGTTACGTGTGTATTTTTGGACATGTAACAATCGTCTCGAAATTACAACCACTAAATTATATTTTTGGATGTTTATTTTCTTACGGCACGCAAATCGACCATCATCAGTGAAATAGTAGCTGTTTTTACATTACAACTAGTAACGAAAAATGTTCTAATGTTATTACGTATATCCATGTGATTCTGTTTAGCGAACATATTACAGTTACTCTATGAAGTTAATAGAATATCATACAGTCATTATTGGTTTTGTACGCTAATCATTATTATATATAAGAGAAGAGTGGCATGAAAGAGTCAGTTTTAATAAAATAGACAAATAATATAAAATTAAATAAATAAATGAAAAAATAGTGTTGTTTATTCATATATGTAAGTAATGGCTTGGATAAAATTGTGATCATTAATAAAAATAATGAAATTCAGCTCTTTCATAACACATATATGCCTTAAAAAAGCCACCTAAAGTTATAAAAGAGTCAGATTTTTCTTACAGGACTGAAATTTTAAATTAAAGGGTTACATATGTCCAGAATTTAAAAAAACTCGTTTTTTTTTGAACAGGTTATTATTCTCTAAGTGTATTTCTGTGAAAGTCAATTGTAAAAATTCTCCATAGATCGAAAGTTATTATAGAAAACGCGACTGCCCGACAAGAGTCTGATGCACGCAGGCAACAAAAGGGACCAGAACAATTGTAATCCTCCTGCCCCTATCCCATATTATATACATGTTCTCTGTGAGCCGTCATCCGAACATTCACACCCTTTTATCCCATATCATCTTTTATGCAATCCATCCAACTTTTTTTGATCTACCTCTACTGCTGTATCCATCCACTCGCATTTCTGTCATTTTCCTTGTTATATGGCATTCTTCCCTGCGCATTACATGGCCAAACCAAGCTAATCTATTACTTTCAAGTTTTTCAATAATTGGTGCTATTTTCAAACTTCCTCTAATATACTCGTTTCTAATTTTTGTAACTCCACACATCCCTCTCAGCATTCTTATATCCGCAGAATGTAACACCCTTTCATCCCGTCCTTTTATGGGCCAGCATTACGATCCATACTATACGACAGGCCTTATTACCGATTTATAAATCTTTACCTTTGAGTTTAAGTGATACTCTTGGGTCACAAATTGTTCCTGAGACCTGTCGCCATTTCATCCATCCTGTATTCATTCTGTTTTTCACATCTCGGCCTACTCTCACCGTCGTTCTGGATTACTGATCCGAGGTACCGGAAGTTGGAACAAATTGGCAGCGCCACGCCTCCTAAGGTAATCGGGGTGAAAACGGATATTCCACCAAAATAGCAAAATAGGTGTTCAGGTTTGGTTCTACTTGTCTTTAAGCCAACACCCTCTAATCTCTGCTGCCATTTAGCCAATCTTCTCGTGACCTCGTGAGCATTTTCTCCAACAAGCACAATGTCATCAGCAAACAGCATACACCAAGGTGCCTCCTCCTGTATTCCTGATGTTACTGTATCAACCACTAGGAGAAACAGGGCTAAGAGCTGATCCTTGTTGTAAACCTACCGCAACACTGAACTTATTTGTGAAGCCAGCAAGGGACCGGACGTATGTACTTACCTTATCGTACATAACACGAATAAGATGCAAATATTTCACAAAGGCCGGAACAACTCGTCCACTGAAAAAAAATAAGCAACAACAATTGGTTATTTACAAGAAAGGCATACAATATGAAGCTGGAATGGGAGATTAGAGATAAGTTATCAAAATAAATTAATTTTTTTATAAGTTCTTCGTTTAGCTGCGCGCGACGTCGAGCGAAACGCAATTGAAATTTAAAATGCGTTTTTCTTAAAATTATTTTTTCCGGCACGGTCTGCGTGATAACGCTTGCAGTTTTTGATGTTTTTATTGCTTTTTTAGTATTGAACATGGTTTTCTCTATATAGTCTGTCGAGCCGGATTTTTGATATTGTGATTAAAAAAATTATAAAAATGATGTACACTTTTATGTATACTTTTATTATGTATACTTTTTTAAACTGCTGTTAATTCCCAAATTTTTTGAATTTCCAAAATCCCGCTCGTCAGATTATAACTACAACTTTATTTTACAAGTATATTTTTACGTTTTACAGAGCCAATCAATATTTCAAGGAGAAATGATGCAGACCGTTGAGCAAGTTTTTCTTCATAGTTTTTCGAAAACCGTCATTTTTTGTTTATTTTTTTGAAAAAAAATGAAATAAATTGTCTTTCTAAGTTTGAATGAACAATTTATAAATGTTATTTTTATTAATTTCTATTGGTATTCCCTTAAAAAATTCTTTTAGCGCACTTTTGACGCTGCTAGACGTATCTACTCAATTAACAAAAATATTATTAATTAATAATCTTAAGATATAATTTTGTATGTTACATAATAAATCTTTTTGTATAATGCAAACTCTGAATAAAATATTTACGTAAATCTAAATTACTTATATACATATATAATTAGCCGTTTGAGATCATTCATTGCATACTGACTAGGTATCCCTTTTTTAGAGACTAATATAATGTTAATTTATTTTATAATATTTAGTTCTTTATAAGAACTATTATAAAATAAATTTTTGTAAATAATATAATATGATATTAATTAAGACAAAACAAAAGAATCAAAATTAAAAAATTAAAATAAGTTATTCAAAAAACTTAACTACTCTTTTTCTGCCTTGCATGTAGGTCCCTGTCTTTTATCTTGCTTTTTTCAGGAGTATGGGTTACAATGGCAGATTTTCAACTCTTACGATATATATTTTTCCTAGGACCAGCCTTTGAAAATGTTCTAATCAATTAAGGTAATATAACTCGTTATTTTAATGTACTTGCAATTGAAACTATTGATGCTGAAGCATGCAAAACTAAAAAATCATCCGCATTTATTGGAGCCTCTTGTTTCTTGTACAAAATGGTTCTCAAAAATATTCACGTTGCGTACTCTCAGGATCCGGATGATCTTCCGGCTGAGGTTTTGTCAGCGCGGTACGATATGGGGTTCTTTAAAAAAGGCGTTATAAAATTTCAGCGAGGTTGGCAGCGCATTGGCCTCTGTGTTGCAAACTTCCATAGGCGACGGAGATCACCTGCTTATTATATATCTATAGAAAACAAATAAAATGAACTAAAAAGTTTACTTTTTGACGACGGATTCTTCAAAACGTCGTACCGACACTATTTATCGCCAGTAAACTGTCAAATTTTTGTGGGACACTTCTGGCTATTGTTACTATCGTAAAATGTCAATACCTGCTCGATTTATTTAAAAACTACTGCGTAAATGAAAATAGCTCTTTCAAAATTTGGCTCTTTCATAACACTCTTCCCCTATTCGTATCTAATATAAGGTACTATTCAGATATATTCTTGAGGGTCGAAGATGTTAAATAGCTATCGTCATTATTAAACTTGTTAACACACATCACAAGAAGTAAAATCACCAAAACATTGCAGTTATAACTTAAATGAAACGCTGAAAAGAAGTGATAAAAATAATTTTATCTATTTTGTTGTTGTTAGTAGCTAAATAAGAGTTTATGTCTAGCAGGATGATCTGAAAAAAGGCACAGCAACATTTTTAAAAATCAGTTTTCCCTATTATTTGATTTTATTGAAGAGTTAATTATATTGAAATAATGTTATAAACGAGAATCATTTAACAGGACGATTGTTTATTGTAATTAAATTCCAACGGGCGCTACGGTTTCATTTTGAATTAATACAATCACGTCAAGGATTATAAAGTTTTGTGTTGCACGATTCGAATTAAATTTGAAACTCTCTTCGTTATATATGTACGCTGTTTCAAAAACAACAGGCTCAAAACAAGTCTCGTTACACATCTAAAAGTTTCATGTGAATAGCATTCGGTACATACGGCGAGATGGATTAATAATATACGAATCAGGAATTAGTAGTACTTATAGGGCAAATTACATTTTGTAAAAAGGCACTTAAATATTTTGCACTGTAATAATAATATCAGTGGACACTGAGCTACAAGATATTTTATTGGCTAAACTGTATACATACAAAGATTATTTAACTTTAAATTGGTTCAATAATCTACCCCTTAGGATGTACAATAAATATTAATTTTATATACTAACATATATTTATATGTAATTTTACTAATTATAATATCAAATTACTCGTGAAATTAAATGTCAAAACATGATAATTAAAATATTTTATTTGAAATAATAATAAATTATAAAGGTGTCATTGGTAGAATTATTAAAATGTTACATTTAATAACTTCTTAAGGCAATTTTAGACTCAATAGTTTTTCGATCCTTGCATAAAGGGTACTTGAAATTTTGCCTCCTGATTTTGTTATCTACCCTCACTCTCGGTGAGGTGAATGGTCAAAGCGAGGATGGGGTGAAAATAGTATTGGGTGAGCTTCTGAACACGCGGGACAGTCAACGTTCGACCTCCCTGAAGACCACTCTCTGCGCCGTGCGCTTGATTTACTCCTTACTAATTCTCATTGACCGTGCCATAATATAGTGTGTTCAGTGTCTATCTAGCTTGTGACATCTAGCTGGTACCGTGCAACAGTTCTTCCGTGAGCGGACCTGACCCAAACCAAGAATGGGGGGAATCAAAGTCAGTGCAAATTTCTTTGCCCACTGAAAGGCATCGCATATCTCTAACCACCGCTCCTCCTTCTCCCCCTCTCATATAGTCCACTGCTCTCAAGCTATCCCTCTCATCCTTGTACGGTGCATTTTCGGTCCGTGAGCGACATCGTACAATACTGAATGCTTCAGATGCAATTTACATGAAACTCGAGGACGAAAAAATGGTCTTGCTTACACGAATTTGAAGATGCGTGCGTAGTCGGGTGGATGGAGATAGAAAATGGAAAACCATCGTCCAGGGACAACTTCATACAGGTATGCAAAATTATATTTATGGCCTTAGAGTATTTAACTGTATACAGCCTCTCCCCTTCTAAGAAGTTGTTAAATGAAATTCAAATTTCGAATTTTATCGTAACTTTTCACCTCCCGTGTATCACTCTCATAAATGGCCGTAAAACGGAAACTGCGGTTGCCGCGCATCTAATTTCACAACTGAGGGAATTTCATATTACAATTAGCATTCACAAGTATGAACTTTACCTACATATTGTTCGGAAGGTGTGCATTTAAATTAAGACTTTAACTTATTATAGGTTTCATATTTTCTATTTCCTATTTTTAAACTTATAATACGAATTGTTATTTGCTCACGCATCCATTTAATACGTTGATTATTATTTCCTTCCGTTGTCACTCGCATCAAAATTGTAGCACTCTGACGTTTCCATTCACTATATGCAACACAAGTATCTCCTGACGCATCCGTGTCCTTAGAAGATTTCTATCAGACGGTCTGTGCACCGAAGCATCTATCCAGTACAGGGAGCATTAGAACAGCTATTGAAAACATTTTTGTAGAAGAGATTCTCCTACATTGTTAGAATTATCATTCTAGGTATTCAGGTGGATACCTTTGCTCTATAAAATAAATCTTCTTCCTGCCCTTATCCGACATTATCCTATATCTTTAAACGAGCAATTCTTGTATATATATATACTTATATAATTGGAATCTCGGAATCGGCTCCAACAATTTTCATGAAATTTAGTATACGGGGGGTTTCGGGGGCGATAAATCGGTCTAGCTAGGCATCATTTCTAGAAAATGTCATTTTATTCGCTTTTTTTTATTGGAAGGAAAATAACAAAAATGTGACTCTTCCTGACATCTATCGGCGAATAATAATACTATTTTTTTTAATTGCTTTAACGACACAACACTAAAGCTATTCCAGCAGATGGCGTTGTTAAGTAACAAGAAGTCAATGAGTGTTTGCTTTGAGGTTAGGCTAAGAAAATCAATTGTTAATTTCCAAAAAACACAATTTATAAAAAGAAAAATACCGAGCAAAGCTCGGTCATCCGGATATTACAATATAATGTGCCGACCATGGGGTCAGCACAACATGTTCTATAAAATGAGAAGGAGTAACTGTAGTAATAAAGATGACAGTAAAATTTTGTGGAAGCCACTCTTTTGTGGAATTCACTTCCCGTCACTATCAGAGAGGCAAAATCCTTAGGAGTGTTCAAGCGAATGGTTGTCGAACATTACTTAAAGATGTAGGCCATGTTTAATAGATGACTATTTCCTCGATTTGAATCATGTATTTTTTTTTCATTCATGTAGATTTTTTTTTTCTTTCTGTATACACCGCACGATAAGTTAGTGCTAGTATTCTCCATAAGAAATTTATATATGGGTTGCCTGGAAGAAATCGCTTAAAGCGATAAGGTCGCCCATTGTCTCCAATATTTACAATATTCTCTTTAACTTGTATTATAATCATTAGGTTAAGTTGGTGACAATAAAGTATTATCTATCTATCATCATCATCATCATTTCAGCCGGAAGACGCCCACTGCTGGACAAAGGCCTCCCCCAAAGATCTCCACGATGATCGGTCCTGCGCTGCCCTCATCCAACCTATCCCGGCGATCTTGACCAGATCATCGGTCCATCTTGTGGGGGGCCTACCAACACTGCGTCTTCCGGTACGCGGTCGCCATTCGAGGACTTTTCTGCCCCAACGGCCATCAGTCCTTCGAGCTATGTGCCCAGCCCACTGCCACTTCAGTTTTGCAATCATCCGGGCTATGTCGGTTACTTTGGTTCTCCTGCGAATCTCCTCATTTCTGATTCGATCTCGCAGGGAAACTCCGAGCATAGCCCTCTCCATTGCTCTCTGAGCGACCATGAGCTTTCTCATAAGGCCCATAGTTAGCGACCACGTCTGCGTTCCGTATGTCATCACTGGCAACACACATTGGTTAAAAACCTTCGTCTTGAGACACTGCGGTATTTGGGACGAAAAGATTTTACGGAGCTTCCCGAACGCTGCCCATCCGAGTTGGATTCGACGAGTGACCTCTTTCGCGAAATTGGACCTGCCTAACTGGATCGTTTGACCCAAGTAGACGTATTCGTCAACAATTTCGAAAGTACACTTCCCAACTGTTACGGGGGTAGGTGCGACATGGACATTAGACATGATTTTCGTCTTGTCCATGTTCATTTTGAGACCTACTCCTTGGGAAGCTGTATTGAGGCCATCAAGCATATGGCTTAAGTCTTCCATGGTTTCAGCCATGATTACGATATCATCTGCGAATCTAAGGTGAGTGATGTACTCACCGTTAATGTTGATGCCCAGTCCGTTCCAGTCCAGAAGCTTGAAGACATCTTCCAACGCAGCAGTGAACAGCATCGGCGATATGACATCGCCTTGTCTGACTCCCCGCTGCAGTCGGATAGGCTTCGAGTTCTGATCCTGGAGACGGACTGACATGGTGGCGTTTTCATACAAACACTTCAACGCTTTGATGTATCGATAATCAATGTGGCACCTCTGGAGAGACTGAAGCACCGCCCAGGTCTCGATCGAATCAAAGGCTTTCTCATAGTCCACGAACGCCAAGCATAGTGGCTGGTTATACTCCTCCGTCTTCTGTATAACCTGCCGCAGCGTATGTATGTGGTCTAAGGTGCTAAAACCTTTTCGGAATCCGGCTTGTTCGGGAGGCTGGAAGTCGTCAAATCTGCGCGCGAGACGATTCGTGATGACCCTTGAAAACAGCTTGTAAACATGGCTCAGAAGTGATATCGGTCTAAAGTTCTTCAAAAGGGTTTTGTCGCCCTTTTTGAAGAACAGCACCACTATACTTCCGTGCCAGGCCTGCGGCGTTTTGCCATCGAGGATGACGGAATTAAATAGCTTCTGGAGGATTTTAAGCACAGGAGTACCACCAGCTCTCAGAAGCTCGGCTGTAATTCCATCATCACCCGGCGCCTTGTTGTTTTTAAGCTGTTTAAGGGCCACACTAATCTCGTACAGACTGACGTCTGGGAAATCTACGGTGTAGTGTCGGGTTAATTTGGCTCTTGGGTCTTTAGCCTTGTTGTTAACAGGTGCCCGTGTGGTCGTGTATAGCTGTCCGTAGAACTTCTCGACTTCCCTCAAAAGTTCGGGTTTAGACGAAACGACCCTGCCGTCGTCGGTCTTCAGCTTCGTCAGTTGGCTCTGCCCAATAGACAAGTCTCGTGCGAATACTTTAGAGCCCTTGTTACGCTCTATAGCCGCCTTTACACAGTCTGTGTTATGGCGGCGGATATCGCGAGTCAAGGACTTGGAGATCTGTCTATTTAGCTGCCTATACTGGGAAGCATCGTCCGGGGACTGAAGGGTCATTTGACGTCTCACATCCATCAATTTGAGAGTAGAATCTGAGATTTTTCCGGTTCTTTTTGAACGGCTGGCCTTGAAGAATTTAGACCCGGCCGTTTGAACAGCTTCCACGAACCTGTTATTATACTCGTCCACGTCAACGCAGTCACCGAGGCATTCGTAGCGGTTTTGCAATTCGAGTTGAAAGTTTACCGGGTTTTGGATCTGTATGGGTGCAGGTCGGAGCGTAGACTTCACCAGTCGAGACCTCTCCAATTTTGGATTGATATTCAATGTGCCTCTTACTAAGCGGTGATCACTCCCAGTTTTCACCGAATTGATCACAGAGACATCATTGAATATCTGTCTTTTGGTCGACATAATGAAGTCAATCTCATTTTTGGTGGCACCATCGGGACTAATCCAAGTCCATTTGCGTTGTTCTGGCTTCATGAAGAAGGAGTTCATCATATACAGGTCCTCCTTCTCCATGAAGTCGGCCAGCATCTGGCCTCGGGTGTTCCGATTTCCGAACCCAAATTGCCCCACTCTCAACTCATCGCCGCTACGTTTCCCCAATTTTGCGTTGAAGTCTCCCATGACAACGTTAAAGTGGGTTTTAGAAGGGTGGATGGCTGTTGAGATGTCCTCATACATGGCTTCCACCTCTTCGTCAGGATGTGTCGAAGTCGGAGCGTAAACCTGAATGACCTTCAACGAATACCGTTTGATAATTTTGAGTATTAGGTACGCTACCCTAGTCGAAACACTCCCCACCTCAGTAACGTTGTTCACAAGAGACTTGTGAACGAGAAACCCGACACCACCTTGGGACAGTTGGTCGCCCTCCCGGAAGTAGAGCAGATTTCCGGAATTTAGGATTATTGAGTCCTCTCCCTGTCTTCGGACTTCAGATAACCCCACAACATCCCATCGCAGTCTGCTCAAAACTTCCTCCAGTTCCTCCAACTTCTCGTTGGTCCGCAGTGTCTTGACATTGTATGTTGCCAGGGCCAAAGGTCGTCGTTCTTGGTAGCGAATCCGAACCCGGGGATTCTTCGCACCCCCTGCCCCGTCGCTTATGTGGCTGCTACCGTGACCACCACGAACGGGGCCGCCGGGGACTAGGGGCCGGGGCCTGTGTGTATCTGTCATTTTAGGGGGGGGGTTTTGCCATAATCGCCACGCTTGGCAGGCGGGTTGGCGATCGCAGTATTCGCAGTTGGTGATGCTCTCACGGAAAGATGCTGCTGCCCATCCTCCGTTCTTTCTATCCCTTAGTCGTCTCTTACGACACCCAAGGGAGGAGATGGGGTGGTGCTATTCTGGTGCGACACCACACACTACAACAGTGACAATAAAAGGTAGTAATTAATGGGCAACTACAACATAGTTTACAAAGTATTCCAATTTCACACAACTATTTTTAAACTCTACACATATATATGAGCGACACCAATAAAAATTCCAATAAACTAAAATAAACGATAATGATCCATTATAATACATGATAATGACAGTTGATTTGTATTATCTTTATAAACACTATTATTAATGGAGTATGTTTTATAATAACTTATCTAAATTGTAGTATAGTCTTGAAATGGGTTATATTTTCAGATTTCAAACGTTCAATCACACACATAATTATTAAAATAAGTAGTAAACGATGCGCTATTTTTATATATAGCATAAAGATAAGATCTGCTGATCTCCATTTATGAAAATCTTCTTCCTCCTGCCCTTATCCTACATTATATAGGGTCAGCACAACATGTTGCATGTTGCAATAGTTATGGCTTAGTTTTTACAACCGCCCGCTTGCCTGACGTTAAGCCCTTTTTGGGGGAAATAAAATCAGTCATCCTTTTTATTTAAATTATTTTCTGGTTTCACATTGAAAGTAGGAAACGAAATTTCGTTGTTAGTCATCTAACATATCCTCAAGCTACACTTTTATTGGTTTCTTCTTGAACAAACAACATCCGAGTGTCGGTTTGGATGTGCAGGGTGACACTTTTGCTGGGTCGCCGACTATTATGGGGTCCGTGCACAATCACATTCAACAACTATGTCATGAGAGCTTCTAAATAGGAAATTCGCAGTGTCAAGCGTCTTCGATTGCTCTTAGTCCTGCATTTCATTGCGCTTGAATGCAGAAACAGGCAGCTTGCGCAGGTGCTTGCGCACAATCTTCTTATAATTTAGTGGTGGATCACAGCAATCTTCCTCTTAGAAAGTTAGAGGCCTTGAAACACGCAGCTTTTTCACAATAATACATAACCTTCGGCAAAGGACATCGTGGCAAGCAGGGATAGCATATAGGTGGATCTTCATAGCACGTTTTTGTACAAGGGGCCACTAACATTATACATACTGCAAATTGTTCGCAGTCTTTAGGATAAAAGCACGTCATTTTTATTTAGATTTACTTCTTATTCATCTGTAAATTTTATATAATAATAAATAAATTTCCACTAGAATTTTGATAATTTTGACGGAATTTTGATATCTATCTATCTATCTAAAATTTATTCATTATAAAAAATTTACGTTTTTTTTTATAATAAAATTCATTTTCTTAATAATCACACTATCCTTGAAAATTATTTTATTACCTTTTAGTGGGGTTTTCTATAAAAACGTGTTTTTTAGTTTTTTTTTTAATTATAATTAATTATAAACTTTTTAGTTCGATTAACTATAAAATAAAGCATGTTAATATAATTTTTTTGTTGTCAATTCCTAATCGGTAAATGTTTTTATTATTAATTTAACGCCATCTTCTGGTAGTGTTATTAATTAAACTCAAGATGGCGTTCTGGCGGAATTTGGGATTTTTTTTTAATTTTCAAAGTGGGTAAGAATCGAGTCCGAAAATTCCGTTACATACAGGTCAAGTTAATAAAACGTGTAAAAAAGAGCAAAAAGCTAACGTCACGCGGACATCCATCCAAGTACTGACCGCGCCCGACGCTGCTTAACTTCGGTGATCGGACAAGAACCAGTTCGAAAATTCATTAATCCTGATAATTCTGATAAGGATAATGATACAAACTACACAGATTATTGCATTTACATCGGTCTATGATAGGTTTGCAAAGTTTCAAATCAATCCGTCGTTTTGAGAGGGGTGAAAATCACGTTCAAAGATTCCGTTACACAGATTCATAGATACATACCAAGCTAATAAAAGTGTATTAAAAAGCATGAATAATGTTCAAAATTTCTAGTTCTGTGCTATAAACAAGGGTAATAATAACAAAAAATAATCTATTTAAAATCAAATAAAATCTTTCAACTTCTAAGATTAGTTCCAACCCTTTATTATCTGCTCTAAATCTTACCCTGTGCTTTCGAAAACGGTTATCTATAACCATAAAAGTCAATTAAACAACATAAATCTAAACCTACGCCTACGCTATTATGTGATATTAAACTATTATTAAACAGGTAGCCGCAGTCAAACTTGGTCTTCCTAAATCCGGTCCTGCGTTATCAAAAAAGGGTAAAGTTATTTGTGCGAAGGAAATCCTTACAATGCCATAAATCTAAACCATTAGCAATAAAGGTCATAATGTCATTTTGGGATAGTATTACATATAGTCGGTGCCCATTTCGGTGCTTTATGTCGAAGGGTATTAGGATTCGTGCCCTGTATAAAATCACAGATCACTATGAAATCTTTATATGTGAATTGTTTTTATTGCAGCAATCATTATAAGGGTGAAGCTTAAATATTACCAGCTTATATAAAATGACTAAAAGTAGATAAAATAATTTTATTGATTCCACTTGTTCCAGAACTAGATCTATCTGTCCCATTGTTGATTAAATAATTCTGCAAAAATTAATCTATATAAATAAAATATTAAACGGCCGAAAAAACTCTTTTCAGTTTTTTCGGTGGATTATTTTTTATACTTACATTACTTTAAGAACTTAGTTATTAAGGTTAATAAAAAGAAGGTTTATTATTTTTTTACGTACGCGTCGACTTGATAGATGTTTGCGACGCTAACACGCTGCCGTCTACATAGAGGAACTGGAACCTTATTGTTCGCTTATACCACGATACAACATAAAGTTGCTACCCAGCTGACTTCAAGCTCTACCGCCTATGTTAGCTCCATAGCTAACATAGGTGGTTTTCAAAATTCTAACTATTAAAAGTAGAAAAAAATAAAAACTATTATACATTCAACTTTGATTTCTCTCCGTACAGGGGCGAGGTAATAATATTAACCCCTGCAACCGGGGTCGGCCTGTCATACAAGGCAACAAAACAACCTGACCTATGTGATAGGGTCCTAAGCCCATCTGGGTGGCAAAAACCCCTGGTCTAGTAGTATGCCACTATGCCACCTTGCGTTGATTTCCGGTAATAGTGACCCAGGTTCCTGTACCTATATGTGGACAGCAGCTTATCCGTGGTGCCCTTGGTATCGTAAATAAACATAAGTGACTCTAAATGCTTACTAGTCAGTGGGCCGTCAGCCTGTCTGCTGTTGCACAACAATAAAAAAATCAAACGATAAAACAACCATTTGTTTTGTAGCCTCTTAAAACATGCCGCCCCCGGTCGCAGGGGTCAATATTCATAATTCGCTGCAGCATGAAAAAAACACTTCTTATAGTTTTCAACATTACAATCATTATTTACATACAATTGTATCAAATCTAATAGGTTAATCTAATTTTTAAAATAACTTGAATAATAAGTAAGTGACGCCTCGAGTGTTTGACACAGAAATTTCGTTAGGCTCACCCCAAAAAGTTTGGTAGGGGGTGAAGTTTAATTGGTCCTAAAGCCCTCACCGGGCTTCACCCGATTAAAAGCATTGCGTGGTTTTAATTAACTCCATCAATATACTGGATCGTTAATCCACGCTTTTGAAAAATTTATTGTAAATTGCATTCGGTTTTCTTATTTATTTCATTGTAGTCATTTTAATTTTTATTCAAATGTTCAGAATCTTATGGACAAATTAATAAGTATTCAATAACAATTAATAATTTTTCTCCGTGCACAGGTGAAGTAAGAAAATCTCTGTGGCCAGGTTCGGCCGGTCGTAAAAGACAACAAAATAATCCTAACTACGTGGTATGGCCCCAACCCCGTCTGATTTTAAGTATATCGCCATAATAACCTTATGTTGTGTTCCGGCATAGTGACCCAGGTTCCTGTACCCCTATGAGATAGCAGCATATTCGTAGTACCCCTAGCGTCACATACATTTATTATTAAATGGGTTGTCAACTTATTTGCTGTTCCTCAGCAACAAAAAAAAAACAAATAAACAAATAAAAATTTAATTAAGGCTCCACTAATAAACTCGGACCATTTTTAGTAAAGTGCAACGCTACAAGTGAAACTTCACGAGCTCACTGAACCGGTTCCGGTCGAGAGAGGAGTTAGGCAAGGGGACACTATTTCGCCAAAACTATTTACCTCATGTTTGGAAGACATCTTTAAGCTTCTTGACTGGTCAGACAGAGGTACTAACATCAATGGTGAGCGCCTTACTCATCTCCGATTTACGGATGACATAGTCATTTTTGCGGAAAACCTGGAAAACTTATCAGCTATGATCGGAGAACTTTATGATGCATCAGTGATTGTTGGGCTAAAGATGAACACATCGAAGACTAAAATAATGTGCAACAACTTCAATATATATCACATTACTGTGCATGGGCATGCGATAGAAAGAGTTGAGGAATATGTCTACTTGGGACAAACCTTGAACCCTGCCAAATTCGGACAAAATAGCGAGATTGAGCGCCGCATCCACCTAGGGTGGGGTGCTTTTGGCAAACTGTCCGAAGTGTTCAAGAGCACAAGCATTCCCATTAACCTCAAGCGTCGGACCTTTGAACAATGCGTCCTACCAGTCATGGTCTACGGAGCCGAGCCATGGACGCTGATAAAGCAGGTGATACACAAGCTCCAAGTCACCCAAAGAGCCATGGAACGGGCTGTGTTAGGTATCTCTCTACGTGATCAAATCAGGAATACAGAGATCCGGAAGAGAACGAAATTGGTCGACATAGCCCATTTGATCGCTAGCAGAAAATGGAAGTGTGACAACAGGTAGGGTAGTCGGGTGCTTGAGTGGAGGCCTAGAGTAGGGCATAGAAATGTAGGCAAGCAACCGATGCGTTGGACCGACGACCTTGTTAGAGTGGCCGGAAAGGACTGGATGCGAAAAGCGCAAAACCGGAAAGAATGGCGTGCATTAGAAGAGACCTATACTCAGCATTGGGTGGTGAAAAGTTGAAAAAGAAGAAGAGAAGATTTTTAGCAAAACGGCTAAATTCTTAGTTGTTGCTGAATTAGGCTGGGGGGGGGGAGGAGGCGTTTAACGCTGCGTTTACCGGGACGCTTTCTTTATTCTAAGACTCATTTATTTCATAACCTATCAGCGTCATGTGACTATTGAGACTTGTTGGCTCAACAATATAAAAATTGTAAATTGGTAGTATCAATCTGTTAGAAATAAATAAAAATGACATTTTATTTACCTACAAAGAAAATATCAGATGATTGTTTCATTTAAATTAAATAACTTGCTTTGATATAGACTTAAATTCCGTCAATATTATTTGAGAAAACAAACCGCAGATTGTCGGATATTATATTACTAAGCCGAGCGTACGACCGTGATAACTTTCAATTAAGTAAGAATATTGCTTTAGTAACTAAAGCCGGACTTAAGAGGGACAGTATAGTAGAAAATCAAAATAATCAACGTCTTAATCTTATATCAATTGCATCCAATTCTTGCTCTATGAAATGTAAAGTAGAGTTTAGAGTAATCATAGTTTTCTCTTTATAGACGATTTAGATAATAGACATTTAGGTCATTTGGGATACCAATGATATTTAGATGTAAACCATTTCAATTCTCTCTCTTTAGAACATTAGTATCTGAAACATTACTTCAGGTTTGATCCACACGAATATAAGAAAATAAAAATTATATTTTTTATCGAGTTTGAGACTGAACAAAGAAATTGAAAGTCTTAAGATTTAACGAAATTTTAAATCAAGCACTACCTCCGGTGTTTTATTTTTAACAGTGATTTTCAATCATACTAAGTGATTTTTTAAAAATAATTTTTAGCTAAAATAATTTTCTATGAAATTTTATTAAGAATTTATCAAATGTCGTTGTTAATATCAAATTACTGGACTTAATGCAAATCAGTGTCACAGCAATGATCTTACGTATACACAATATGTGAGGACATCGATCAGGTTAAACTGTATGGTAATACAAACATTACGACCGCCGTAGAGAACGATCTACATAAATGCTTATACAAGGAGGCTTATGCCATTAACCCAGTCGTGTGGCCAAGTGAATATAATATTCCATAGACTAATATTTTATAACTCTCATAAAACCCTAGTAAATTCGTATCGACAGCTAAATGCAAATAGTTTCTAAGTTATTCTATAAATAATTGAGTAATCGATTAGACTTCCATAATAATGGAACCAAATGTGAAGTGATATAAAACCTTTTATGTATAATTAAAAAACAACTTTTCAATATTGTAACAGGAATTTCTCATTAGTGTAATGACAAACATTTTATACTGGTAAAATTAATTTTAAATTTAAATCAGTAGATATTATTTCAAACATCATCATCATCATCCTAGCGTTAGTCCCGGTTGCCACCCAAACTTTCGTTTCGGTGCCTGGGGTCCGGTTTCCGACTTTTTCTACTCCACTTCGCGCGATCTTCAGCATCACTGGTAGTGAGCCCATTGGCACGCATATCACCCTTTACAACGTCAAGCTAGCACTTTTTGGGTCTACCCCTCCTGCCGGGGCCCGGCGGAGGCGGCATGGCCAGACATTTGTTTCCCACGTAAGCACCCGGTTGCCGTAAAACATGGCCATACCAACGGAGCCGACACTCCTGCAATTTATCTGCAATGTCACGGACATGAAGACTACCGCGAATGCGGGAGTTCCTAACGCGGTCCTTCCGCGTCACTCCACACATCCACCGCAGCATATTCATCTCCGTGACACGCAGTTCTTACTTGTGTCGCTCTAACACCGGCCACGCTTCACAGCCGTATAAAAGGACAGGCCTAATGATGGTCTTATAGACCTGTCCCTTCAACTTTAATATTATTTCATACACTTTACGTTTAATTTGATTTCAGACAAATTCATTGTTCTAGTATATAATTATTTCATATTATGTATATTTTATTTATTTGTACAGATTTAATCTTTAATTTCCTATTTATATAATATAATATAATATTAGTCTATTCAGAATACCTAGTTAATAAATATGTGGGTGCTACAATACGCATCGTATTTGCGTAGCGTGAGATCCAACGGTGCGTGCTCGTAGTAGCGTAGCGCTACGCCGTAGACGGGATTAGAGTTCGCTACAGCAGTATGCTTTTGTGAGGCTAAGCTCTCATTTTGTAATATTTAGAGAGGAGTAGATTTACACTAAATTTCGTTTAAGATAAGCCTGCTTTTACGGAAGAAATTTTGCAAATTTGTCGTAATTAGCATAATTTTTTATAATAACTGTATTTATAGAATAAGAAAAGCAAAAAAGTTTCTATTTCGACAAAAATGTCATAAATTACATTTAAATTGAATATTTCTCCTAGAATAGACGTTTCTAATTAAAACAAAATAAATTTCCGCCTTATATCAGGAAAAAAGTGGAGATCCGTATTACTCGTATTTTTGAAAATAAAAATTGCAATAATTCCGCACTCTCTTCATTCGCTGTAATTCATCGATATCAAATCAACTTTAGTTTCCATCTTTTATGCATTTTGCAACATTTATTGCTACCAATAATTATTCATAAATCCATAATCATAATATTTATTTTTAGCTACGGCTACTTTTTTATCAAAGATTTATTTGTGTCTTCGTCGTTATATATTATTTTTACGAGCAACTGCAGGTTGTTAAGGTATTGTAAATACCATTACATATGGAAAGGCACAGCAGTTATTTATGTAAACTGCCTATTATAGTCTCTTTTTAAATACCCAAGTGGTACTTAAAAGTTTTGGAACCGCCCATTTAAAACGTTTGCACTGAAAACTTCTTTTAAATTTCAATTATAGAAATATATTGTATTTTTCATTTGCTTTTGGTAGCAATTCCAAAAGTATACCTCAAAATTAATTTAACACGAGAAAAATTTTGGTCCATAAATAATTAAGACTTTTGTTGTGGTCTAACCTACAAGAAAGCTATGTTAGACTTCGATTGGAATTAAATTATGAAGCCCTTTCTCGCGCCACTGCTTGCAATTGCAAACCAATTGGTTTAGTTTTCGCTTTATGAGCCATCACTATGTGGTTAATGCATTTGAAAATGTCATACAAGAAAATCTTAAGGAAAAGCTGATCCACCACTTTTCTTAGTGGTTCCATTATATACGAAAATGTATAGAGAGAATCGGAGGCTACTTCGAAAAGCAATAAAAGTGTCAGCGAATTTCTATATCCTGCTGTTTTTTATTTTCTAATAACTTTCAATGTGACCCATGTAGCTTGTATCATGATTAATAAAACAATAATATGTAGGGCATTTGTATTTATATATTGGAAATCAGATTAAAGTCACACTCATACTAAATATTTTTTATCCATCCAAGGATGGAGAAAGAATACGGGCGGCTGGGGTCGGTCTGTCGTAAAAGGCGACAAAACAACCCACACTAGTTACGTGGTAGGGCTTCAAACCAGCCTGGATTGCAATCACATTTGGTCTTGAGTATGCCGCCATAATAACCTTGTGCTGTGTTCCGGCATTAGTGAACCAAGTTCCTGTACTGTTATGGGACAGCAGCGTGTTCGCGATGCCATTGGCGTTGCAAACACCCATAGGCGAAGGTAACTGTACTATAACTGTAGCAATAAAAATGTTATAGGATGCGTAAAATATTAAATAATTCTCTGTGCAGCGGTGGAGTAAGAATACTAATTCCTACGGCCGGTATCGACTTGTCGTAAAAGGTGACAAAATAACCCACCCTAGCTACGTGGTAGGGCCCCAAGCCCATCTGGATGTCAACCATCCTTGGTCTTAAGTATGCCACTATAACAATCTTGTATTATGTCCGGCATTAGTGACTCAGCGTGTTTGCTGTGCCCCGCAAACATCCATAGGCGACGGTAACTGCTTACTGTAAAGCGGACCATCAGCCTGTCTGCTGCTCATCAGCAATAAAAAAAATTACTCAGTATAATAAACGAAGCACATAGTAATTTTCCAACAATGTTATGATAACAACATAAACGTTACCTGTAAACATTACTTTTATTTCGCAACATAAAAGTACTTCATACACTCATTATGACGATAATGTATGTTGTACAAAGTTACACGTCCAGCCAGAGTTGAATATTGTTAGAGTTCGCATACAAGCAGTCTACGATCTCTTTAAATGAGGAAACGTAAATATTTAATCTTGTTTTGAAATAAACATTTGTATTTGCCCTTAGCAAATAAACTCTGTAAATTTGATTAATTTCTAGATACTCATTAATAATGTAAAATGTTGATAACTTGCGATGTTCAATAGATATACTTTTAAAACTTTACTCAAACTTTATATATATATATATATATATATATATATATATATATATATATATATATATATATATATATATATATATATATATATATATATATCTTTCTGAATAACAAACAAGCTTTCTCACTTAGGATTCTGAGAAGAATCTTGTCTTAAAATATTAATATTAACAGACGATGATTGCAGAACCACATTTGCAGATGGTAATTTGTGAAGTCTGCACAACGTAACCATACAAATTAAAAACTTGCATTTTATACAAAATCATTGCAACAACAAGTGATGTGAGTATTACTTCCCACCGTCGGGTACCGTATTGATTTTCTTCAGGTTGGAAATTTAAATTCGGTTTTTGCTAGTGTAAAAGAAGAATACTTACGTAATTTTTTTATCGCTATAGAACCGCAGACAGGTTAAAGACCCATTTAATGGTAGGCAGTTACCGTCGCCAATAAACTTTTGAGACGCCGGAAGCACCGCTAATATACCGCTGCTCGCTTAAGAATACTTGAACTCGGCTCACTTATGTCGAAATACAAGGTTAAGATTATTAAGGCGATATATTTAAAGGCGAAGGATGATTGCCATCTATACTGACTAAGGGCGCTACCTAGCTAGGTTTGTAGGCCGTCTTTGGTTCTAGGAGTCAGTATGAATACTCCGCTCCTACACAAAGAGAAAAAATATATCGAGCTTTGAAGTAAAAGTTGACGATATATGATGGTGGTATAGGTATAGGTGGTATAGGCTTAGGGATGTAAAAAACCTGACATGCGTATACGTGAAATGGAGATAGAAATAAGAAAAATTGAGTACCATTATAACACATACACTATTTTACGCAATCCATCCATTTTTGTTGGTCTACTTCTACTCTCGTATCTATCCACTCTAATTTATATCATTTTCTTTGTAATATTAATTTTTCTCTGTGCATGGCCAAACCACGTAATTCGATTTTAAAATTAAAAAATTAAATGAATCCGTATTTGCGTTAAAATGATTACCACGATCCGTATTTGCGTTAAGACAGCAGACAGGCTGATGACCCACTTAACTACTAAACAGTTACAGTCGCCTATGGATATTAGTGGCACTAGGGATACCGCTAACATGTTGTCGTTTGCGTTGTCAAACTGGAATCTGGTCACCCTGCAATTACGAATAAATAAACCTAGACCAACACAAATATTATTATAGCTTTATTTATCACCTCATAATGAATTACAAATCAAATTAATGGCGAGCAAGCGGTGGCTACAGCAATTTCTTCCATGTAACTTTAGCTTTTATAAATTATACTTACAAATATTTACACTGTCGATAGTTTAAATATAATTTTAATTATAACTCAATTTTATTTAAGTTATGATAGATTGTTAATTAATATTATGTAGTATGTAATAATATAGATGTCAATAATTTCCATATTGAAGATCATATTAATATATTATATTCTTCAAGGGAGTGGAATTCAAAGATACGATCGTATAAGACTTACGAAGCTACTAAACAACATGTGTCTTAATATGTAGCCTTTGTACAAAATACGGTCATAATATGAAATGGCGTATGGCGTGGTAAATAAACTCCCTAAGACACTACATTTTATGGTATTGACATTTCATTCCCGTAAGTCATAATGATATAATTATATCCTTTTATAAATTCATTTTGCCCTTTTGATCCAGTTACTCCGCCTCTGCTAATAGTGCCGACCTTCTACAAAGAGAGCTATAATTTAAAATTTAAATTTGATACTCTCTTTTTAAGGCATAATTTTGAGTATAATTTCTTTGTGAGGAAATTGATGGTTAGCTGGTATCTTGTTTCAGTTTTAATATCTATTTAAATTAGTTTCAATTATAAATAGTGCCCTAAATACAACGTGGACTTACAGTTTTTAAATATATATACAAATTCAATTAATATTTTCTTACAATCATCACATCGTGAATGTGTTCATCCACAGTCATCTGGCATTATAAAACTGTTTAAAATTATTTCAACTAGTGATGCATATTTTGTAAGGCTGTGTTTGAAAAGAAGGAGACTGACAGGATACGGGGCATGTACGGGATGGCGACCACATTACTAGAAGAATGTTGAACCTGAAAGTAAACAAGAGGTAGAGACCCAAAAAGTATTGACCTGACCTCGTAAAGCCTACCAATGGACTTACTACCAAGAACGCTAATGACCGTGCAAAATAGAGAAAAAAAGTCGGCAAGTGAACTCTAGCCATTGAAGCGAAACTTTGAGTTGCTACCGGAATTCAACACTAAATTGATAATGATTTATTTTAAAAATTTTGATGAAAAGGCTTCCTTTACAATTGCTTTTCGTGAGGAAAGCCATATAGAAATATATTAACGTTTTTAAATTTGGTTATTACAAGGGTGATTAATACCTAAACGCGAGAGGAAGCCAAACGACTCCTTTTTTGTCTATAAATTATCAAAATAAGTATTCTGTTTATCACCGTTTAAATTTGTAGAAAATGAACTATAAATTTTTCTAAGACCACACTGTCGTAATTGCCATTCAAATTCGGTAATACATAAGTATATTTCTTTACCAGATTATAAACTAACATCTAAACCATCTCTTGATAATAATCTTATTAAGCAGTGTAAAGCCCTAAAAAGGGTTCCATCACATTAATCACGTTTTCAATTAAATTTTCTAATCATCATAGAGTAATTCCCTTGAGTGGGGTAGCTAATTTCAAATATTCTAACATGCTACATTCCAAACCATTAACTTATGATATAAACATAAATAATTTAAAAAAATCCCTCCGTGTAAGTGCAGAGTGAGAATATTGACCCCTGTGACCGGGGATGGGCTTTAAAGGCGATAAAACTTAAGCTAGGTAGCAGGGCTTTACACCCGTCTAGATGGCAACCTGGTCTTTAAAATTCAGCCATAATAACCTTGTACTGTTTATTCCGTTAAGTGACACAGGTTCCAATTGCCCTACGTGGACGGCAGCGTATGCTAAAACCAAAGGAATTTATCTTATTTGACCAAAAAGTAATAAGAAAAAGATGGAATAAATGTGGCAAAATTAAGTTTTTCAATAAAGTTTCATTAAAGTTGAATGGTCCCCATTTTTTTAATATCTTTTCACTTTCTTTCCTCTAGGAAAGTAGTAGCTTTAATTTCTGGCAGAGATTATCCTATTCTTATACATTTACTATTATTATCCGTGCAGGGGCGGAGAAAGAATACTAACCTCTGTGGCCGAGGTCGGCTTGTCGTAAAAGGCGACAAAACAACCCACCCTAGCTACGTGGTAGGACCTCAAGCCCGTCTGGATGGCGACCACCTTTGGTCTTAAGTATGCCGCCATAATAACCTTGTGTTGTCCGGCATTAGTGACCCAAGTTCCTGTACCTTTATGGGACAGCAGCGTGTTCGCGATGCCACTGGCATTACAAACACCCACAGGCGACGGTAACTGCTAAATTCTAAGCGGTACGTCAGCCTGTCTGCAGTCCTACAGCAAAAAAAAAATGTTTTGGCTTACTTTGAGATTAGTAAACGCCGTGAAAATTGACTCTGTTTATGTATTTCCCTTGTAACAAAACTGACAGTTTCAAAGTTTCTCTAAGACCGCGTTTTAAATCTCAATTTGTCGTCCTTAATGAACCTTTAGAAAAAAATATGAAAGAATAATGACGGAACTCAATAAAGTTTACTTCGCGTCAAGTGCTTGCGGTACCAGGATCACTATTGCCATTTAATGGGATTTGAACTCGTGGTCGCCGATTACGTGAGAGAGCTTCTATGAATATTGAAACGACTCGCTTTCCAAGAGCTTTAAAATGTATGAAGTTCTTCCAAGGAATTTAAAAGGTAGATATTGAGAACGAATATACGGTTTTCAATTGATTTAAATTTAGAGTATACAAGAATATTACAAAGATCAAGATATCAATAATATTATGAATTAATGTAAAAGCATTAGGTAAATGTTAAAAATAGCTCATTGCAAGAATAAAAAAGAACACAGTAGTTTCACTGTTTTTTTTTTAGCCAGCGTTGTATTGAAAGTGATGGTGTTTCCTTTACTGTAATGTATGTAATCTAGTTTCAAACTAATCATGTAGTAATATTTAGAAAGGAACTCAATGTTTATATACGAGTACTGTGATAATTTACACGGCACTATTTGACCCATAGTATGCACCATGCATCAGAATGCTTGTGTAATGAACACTAGATAAACGATACATACCTTTGTAACTGTTATGTCAAACGTCATAATTAAACCTGTATGCTATCAACCGAGTTTCATTACGCACGCGCCCATACACAAATGTAACAGTGGCGACGAGGATAGGATTTCTATAGTCAAATAAATACTTAAGCAAAGCAACTTGCTGTTTATTAGATCGAGTATTTATATAACGCTCGATTTTATTCCCTTTTTAACTATTTTCACGTAGCTCCCCGCCTGTCCATTACTGTTTGGGTAATAAGTCGGCGAGGTCACGTAAGTTATACCATTGCTCTCACGGAAACCTATGAATTCCTGAGAAACAAATGCCGTGCCAATCTCGCACCAATAACCAGACGAAATTATTACGGGACGTGCCCGCCGTTAATTATAAGCCTTTCTTTTCTACGAAGTTGTAAATATGAAATTTTAGATAATAAGCGATTAATTGGTATTGTTATCATGATATTGTTATAGTTATAAGCTAGGGGGAGGAAATGTCGTCACAATTAAACCAGTGTGCTAGCAACCGTTGTTTTACTACGCACACGCTCATACACAAACGTAACAGTAATTATATACATATTTTATCGGAGAATTCAACCTCCGCTGGCGTCCCGACGTAGTAAAGCTGTTGCGTTGCAAAAGTTATCAATAAATGTAGTCGTAAATTAGATTACTTGATTCTAATGGGTGGTCTAAAATCATATACCAGTGATTTCTGTATGCAGGTTTCCCCAAGATGTTTTTCTACACCATCGATCAATTGTTTTGTGACACGCACATTACGCGAGAAAGACTAGACGTGGAGCATGTTATCGTGAAATTATATATAGGTATACATTAAATATAGGTCTAACTCGATATGCTGTTCATAAAGACTTCCTTCGACAAATCGAGTTTTACTCAACAGCTTTACAGTGAAATAAAATATATGCTACTACGTTATTTTGCACCATCTCGTTTCTAGGCTAATCTAATTTTGGCTGGCCTAGAAACTTTAATACCAATTTTAGTTGCAGTATCTGTATTATGAGACCGGAAAACCTAAATTTCTAATGAGCCGGGACCACTTTAGTATAAAATAAGTTCTATTTTTGACTAGGTTTTATAGCCTCTCAATGGGGAGGCTTATGTCCATATAGTTCTATCATTTTCTTTTTCACATAACATATATTCTGATTAACATCATTTCAGTTGAATAAATAGTACATCTACGTCTTTAAATTTTATTTTCTGGGTTATCTTCTTAGAAGACAATACTTCAATATAATAAGCTTAAGTTTCAAAGTATAATCTTTGTCTGCAGGCCTTATTTTTTGTTAAACACCAGCTATATGTACGGTAGCTACCAATGCTGTGAGATCGTGGGTGACCCTCTACTATAGAAACGTGCGAGCGTCGCACAGAATATGACTAACCAACCATGTGCGTCGAGGCGTAAGCAACTAATTACGTGTGTCGAGAAGCCGAAATTTTCGCACACGGCTAGTAGCTTAAGTCGTGTGTGATGATCGCGGGGTGTTAGAGCGGGGGGTCATTTTACCCACGATGTGGCACAGATGACAACTTCCGTAACATAGCGGCTAACTCACTTCGCTACGCTTTCGGAAATAATGGGTTGGATTCCCGTTTCGCATCTGGAGGTTTACGTATAAAGTGTATTCATTTACAGAAAAAAGTATATATATATAGTTATCAGTTGTCTAGTACCCATAACGTAAGTGCTATGCTACTTTCTTTAGGACTAGATGGCGCTGTGTGAATTCTGTAATATTTATTTATTATTATTTACTAGTAGCTACAGTGAGACCACTTAATAAGGCGCATAAAAATGTTTTTGAAGTATAGTTTCATTTACAAACCAAAAAATCAATAAGCTGCACGGAATGTTATTCCTTTGAAGCATTATACGATGTAAACATGTTAATTATACTTCTTTTCTAATCATGTTTTGAAACCATGGCAGTTATGGTTCCAGTGAAATAATGTTCCACATAAATCGCTTACAGACTTAACAAAGGAAAACTTTGGATAATTTGCCTTTTATTGTGTGGAAAGCACTCAATATTCTGTTGGCTAATAGAACTAGGGCGGTCATTATTCTAAATACCTCATAGATGTTTGTGAAATAAATCAACAACAACGTCTTTAGCTTTCAGTAATGCAAGTTAAGTTTTTGAAATCGGTATTGTTAAACTTCTATTGGATAGAAAAAGCTTGGAATAATTGGATAGAAAAAGGTGGAAGCTTGAAAAGCAATTACGACCTTCAAACACACACATATATTATAGTTACTTTCAGGGTTGGGAAGTTGGATATGATTCCTTTATTAATGACATCCGTAGCGCAGTTTTTTGCACACCGAAAACAGGGTTCACAATTTCTTCGCAAGTCCGTAGGATTATGCATAACATATATTTATTTACAACAGGAAAGTGTATAATATAGTATATTAGTTATCGAGAATCCATAACACAAGCACTATGCTGTTTAAATAAATAATAAATAAATAAATAAATATTTCGTGACAATTCACACAGCGCCATCTAGTCCCAAATTAATTAGCATAGCACTTGTGTTATGGGTATCAGACCCCCTCAGGGGCGCTTCTCTGTCCGAGGAGTGCACGGGTGTGCATACCCAAGGTGCCCGAGTATTCGCCACCTCATTCCCCTTACCGTCCGAAGCAGCGGAGTCCCACCTTTCTTCCCGTCTACCTCCCACATCCTTTCCCAACTTCGCTCTCTGTTCGTGGCGCAGTCCCCGGTGGGATGGTTGCGAGTACTGGTTGGGGTCCCGGGTTCTGTCCCGGGCCCTGATTTGGTAGTCGAAACCATGCTCATTTCGACTGCGCCTGCACAGAGAGTGTTCCTGGGGTGGGAACGGCATCTCCGCTGTCTGTCGGTCTGGCTGGGTTGGCTACGACGTTGGGCGACTCCCTGGTTTTCTGGAGTGTCGTCTGGTAATCGTACCCACGCCTGACTGGCACGTGGCGGAGATGCAAGTCCCGCCCCGTCCAGAATCCTCCAGCTTAAGGGACTGGAGGCAGTCAAGTCTGCAAAGGAGGCGGCGGAGCGGGAGTCGACTACCACACTCCCCTCCCGCCAACGCCGGCGGCGCCGGAGGGCAAGTAACGACCTCCGGCCGCCGTAAAAAGTGGCCGCGGGCGGGCCCTCGGGGGAGGATCCGCCGCCCGCACTATTGCCGCGAGGGAGAGGGCCGCGTGCTGTTCCGCGGCCCCCCTCAACTCATGTTGATTCAGAAGAGCGCCGGGGGACGAAATCCTGACCCCCTGGCGCCAACACTTTAAAAGGGGCCGGCCTTAAGACAAAGGGCGGGCCGGCGCCGGCCCGGGCCACGAGATCGGCAGGCCATATATCCGTGGGCTCGGGTGTAGGCGATAGGAGAAAAAAAATTTTTCTTTTGTTAATGGGTATTAGACAACTAATATACTAATACTTATATACTTTTATGTAAATAAATACATATTATATATAAACACCCAGACGCGAGACGGGAATCGAACCTGTGACCTCTGCAAGCGTACGTATCCGTTACGACACAGAGGTCGTCACGTCGGTGTTTACTTTAGAACTAGGCACTGTGATAAATATCACAGTATATAAAATTTATATCTTCAGGTTTTTAAGCAAAAATTTAAGTCATCATCATCCCAGCGTTATGTCCCGGTTGCAATCCAAACTTTGATTTCGGTGCTCGGGGTCCGCATTCCGTCTTTTTCTACTCCACTTCACACGGTCTTCAGCATCCCTGGTAGTGAGCAAGCGTTATCAGTGGGACTAGTCCTTGATTCGGAGGAAAATCTGGCAGCTGCACCTCTTTGTACTGCGTGTTCAGCTGCTCGTGGAAATACGAGCGTAATCTCTCCTTCACCGCGATGTTCTCGCATAACAGGTTACCCCCGGGGTCTTTTACACAGCGGCACTTGGAGATATCCTGTGCCGCTTTGACCCTGGAGCGCGCCAACTTAAATATGAGTTTCTGCCCCTCAGACGATTTCAACTTATCGTACAGTGGTTGTAAGTGGTCTCGTCTGGCTCTGGCTACAGCTTTCTTGGTGGCGCGCCTGGCAGCTCTGTATGCGTCGCGATCTTCAGGAGATCTGGACGCTTGCCACTTCTTAAAGAGGGCTTTTTTCGCCCTGGTCTCTCTCTGGACTAAGTCGTTCCACCACCAAGTATCCTTGTCATACTTGCGTCTGCCCTTAGATTCGCCAAGCACCTCCCTCGCCGACCCAAGGATAGCCACTTAAATCCTGTCCCAGTAAGCTTGAACCGGTTCGCCCTCACCACCGGCGCATTTGTCGCCGTAACTTAATACGTTAATAAATTACATACCTACAACATACACACGAAATATAAACATTTATTTGCCTTACCTCACTGCGAATTCTCCGTTTACTCGAACTTTCCATGCTGACGGTATTCAATAAATAATTTTGGCGCGATCCAAGCAGCACTACTTTCTCATCCGGCACCTCGGCCAAAAGTAAGCGCTCCCGAGTTTAAGTACATAAAGACAATGTGCATGTACATTTACACACACAATTATGGCTCACTCGCTTTCGTGGGATAAAACATCTTTAAGCCACAGGAAGACAACTCAGCTGACTACACGTCGAGAGGAAACCTACATATCGAGATCACCGGTATGCGAAACCCACTAATCAGCCGTGGCGAGTATTCTGTCTTGTATCTCTAACATTTATAACTTCAGAAGCTTTAGTACCATATCGATATCCGAAATAACTATCAACTTATTTAATATGGGTAAGAAATATAAAAATAAACTAAGTACCGAGAAAATAGGAAAATTACTACCAGAAATCTTACAGTACCAAACTTGAAGCAAAAATGTTTCTAGCGTGCAGTCAAACCAATTGTATGAAAACATAAATTTATAAGGAAAACAAGATTAATGAAAAGATAAAAGAAATAATAAAGAATTAGCTCTAAAAAAGGACCTTAAAATCAAAATGAACAAATAGTGGAAAGAAAATAAACTGATAAAAATTAGGAAACAAATAAATTTATGGCCACACTAAATAAAATAAAGCAGCCCAAATAAAACGATATTAAGAAGAAAAACTTGCACCTAGTGTTTAGATTGAAGTTTAGATTGAATTAACTAAAATTTAACTGGATACAACCCTAATAGCTTAAAATGGGCGCCGTAAACTGATTATAGCGAGCGCCCAGCCATGACACGGTCCAAGCGGGTAGTTCAAAGAGAACGTTACCGTGGGATAAACAACAAACTTTTATGACCTATAAAGTTATCTATGTTCCTAGATTGAATTAAAACGTTATAAATGCACTTTGATTTTCATGAGACTGTAATTATGTAATATTACGTAGTGATGTTTCATGAATACTACGAATAAACTGTTTCGGAGTGAATAAATAGACTACTCGTATGTTGTATTTGTACTAAATGACATAGAACGAGGGATGATCCAAGAGATGATAATCATCTATTTGAAGTACACAATTTTTTTAGCAGTGAGTAGATTACATAAAAAAATCATATAACTACAAGATTCCTGGAAGGTACTCGTATATTTAAATATATGTATGTATCATTTAAGAGGCAACATCAAATTAGAGAAAAAAATTTAAATTAGTGCTGTCAATTTAGTGCCTGTATTTGATTTGAATCCTCCTCGATATTTCACAGTTGCACACTGGGTCAATGAGTTTAAACTGAACAAAACATCCATAGAATACTCGATTATTGAAGATAACGTGAAAAAATTCCAAGATACCGATTCCTCCGAACGAATTGCATATGAAAATATCTGCGCAAGAGGTGAAAAAAAAACATTTCGAGGGTGAATCTTTAAAAATTCCAAGCAAATCGGAAAAAAAATTATTGTTCCGTTACCATAGATTCGAGCTCGACACTTTAATCTTGAAACCAGAAACACAATCAATGATCTGGAAGTGAAACTCCTACCCGACACCAAAAAAATACAGTGTGAAATTCTGCAAGAAAAGTTAAAGTGTTTGTGTTTTGGTGAAGGAATAATTGCTGTGAAATGTTAAAACAGAAAGTTATTTTTTAGCCTTTGTCTACGCAGATCAAATAAGAAGGTTACGGGGGACATTTAGAAATAAAAAAGCGGCAAATTATGAGATTTTCCTTCAAAAATTCGAACTTCTCGAACATCTGTTCTATTTTTTATTGCTGTAGGACAGCAGACAGGCTCACTTAAACTTTAGCAATTACCGTCACCTATAGGTGTTTGCAACACCAGTGACACCGCGAACACGCTGCTGTCCCTTAAGGGTACAGGAACTTGGGTCACCAATGCGGGAACACAACACAAAGTTACTATGGCGACATACTTAAGACCAAGGATGGTCGCCATCCAAACGGCTTTGGGGCCCTACCACGTAGCTAAGGTGGGTTGTTTTGTTGCCTTTTATGACAAACCGACCCCGGCCGCAGAGGTCAGTATTCTTTCTCCGCCCCTGCACAGATAAATATACATTTCATTGCTCATAAAACACCTCTGAGGCAAGAAATAAAACGACGATAGTGAAATAAGCAGTCATTAAAGGGTTTTTAGAGATTTTTGATGACAAATATTTTTTCTAAGGGAATTCTGGGTTTAAAAAATGATAGATTAAATGTGTGTGATAGTGAGGAGACTATGTAGAGAAACTCTCCTACTCAAACTCTCCCATACAAAAAATAGGTTATTGTTGCGTATTGTGTGTATTTAAACATATAGTTTCATTATTCAAAAAACTGAAATTATGTTCAATTCAATGTATAGGTATTATCTATAAATGACCAGGTCTCGAAGTTGGCTATTCCTAAAATACAGTAACACTTGTGGGTACTTTATGAGTTCCAACATTATAAAACATTTTAACTAAAGAAGACAGAAATTAAACAAAGGAATTACTAAAAGATGCACTGTATTGTCAAGAGAATGTACATCACAAAAAATTTAATACGATCTATGATAAAACTAATGGCGTTTGCGGTTGTCGGTTATATGGCGCACAGCCTTCTTAACACCTGGTTAAGAACTGCTGTGGCGGGCGATTTCAAATGAGCTCCACCAGACAGCGGGGGTTGCCCGGCCAAATATGATGGCGAGCGGTGTGAACCAATGCGCGCCATACATTTAAGAGCATGACTGTGCACACAATTTTGCTCATTTAATTAGGGTTGAATTACAGTTAAATATTAAACTCCTACTACTGGATCCAATTTCAATTTTCTTACTTTTTTCATCAAGGTAAACTGTCACCAGTATCATGAATACTTCTTTTCAAATCAAAATGCTTCTTGGGTCTATCCTTCCTACTAGAATTTACAGGAGAAACCTAGCTTATCATATCAGTAATTTATAATTTGACCATCATACACAAATAAACAAACTCTATAAAACTCAATAAACAATTGTGCGATAGCCTTTTCAAAGTTGTTAGGAAACCATTACAAACGTTACATTTCTGTTATTCTGTAATATAAAACAATATAATAGGAAATGAAAACAGAAATAACAAGTTTTGCAATCATCGTTTTCTGTTGTTGCTTGTTTCATTGTTGGCTTAGAAAATCATGTAGGTTATTAGTTGTTAATAGAAGGACTTTTTTACTTGGTGATCTTTTTATAATTACATCAGTAGTACCTTTGTTTAACCCTAAGTAATAAGTACACATACACAAAGGGACAGGGAAAGGCAAGAAGTATTTGAGATGTTGTGTAGGAGAAGAATGCTGAGGATAAGCTGGACGGTGAAAAGGACCAACGAGGAAGTGCTGAATATTGTGAGAGAGAAAAGGAACATCTTGAGAATTATTGAGAACAGAAGATGACATATGCTGGGATACTAGATACTACACGAATATCTAATCAAAACTATCATAGAAGGGAGAATTGAAAGAGATGGAGACCTAAAAGGACATTTATGGAGCAAGTAAAGAAAAGACTGGATGTCGTGTCGTATAAAGATGTAAAGGCGCTTTGTAGAGAGGACTGGAAGATGCTTCACCGACAAAAGCGTTGGCTCTTTTAAAAATGATGACACTTCTTTTATTTAATTACATTTTGTAATCAAGTTATATTTGTTTTATTTGTTGTATTTTTTTGTATATTGTTCTAAAACAAACACCTTTCTTTTTTAATTAGTAACTGTGTTCAATCACGCTTGGAGATCCACGATTAAATGTGCTTCTTATGTAGTTTTTGTCATCTTGTATCTACATTATAATTGTTATGTATATTGGTGAAGGCAAAATTTGTGATAAAACCTAGAACATCGGTATGTGCAATGTACCGAACCGCTTTGGATAAGCGGCGGGTATACTTGCCGTTCTTCAGGGGAAGACCGGAGCTCAACAGAGGGCGTTATTATTAATAAGTTGTCGTTATATAATTTTTAATATACGAATATGTATTAACTCACTATAATATTATGGTATAGACAAACATTACGGAAATGTTATAAATAAATAAATTAATGTATTGTAAAAATTCACACAGCTCTATTTAGTCCCAAAGTAGCACTTTGTTAGGGATACTAGATAACAGATATATTACTGATATACATTTTTGTAAATAAATACATATTTTTTTCCGTGCAAGGGCGGAGAAAGAATACTAACCTCTGCGGCTGGGGTCGGCCTGTCGTAAAAGGCAACAAAACACTCCACCTCAGTTACGTGGTACGGCCTGAATCCTGTCTCGATGGCGACCACCTTTGGTCTTAAGTATGCCGCCATAATAACCTTGTTTTGTGTTCCGGCATTAGTTACCCAAGTTCCTGTACCCTTATGGGACAGCAGCGTGTTCGCGATGCCACTGGCGTTGCAAACACCCATAGGCGACGGTAACTGCTAAATTCTAAGCCGGCCGTCAGCCTGCCTGCTGTCCTAGAGCAATAAAAAAACATTATATATAAACACCCAGAGGAGACACGAGTGTTGAACCTGTATCTTCCGTAAGCATATTGAAGTGCGTTAGCCGTTATGCTATAAAGTTTGTCAAATGGTTTTGGCCACTTATCGCTTACTCAACAATGTCAGCAAGTCTTTTTGTGACGATCTTAGTCAACATCATATAGGACATCTAACTAGTAACTACTAACTAGTTATTACGACGTGGTTTTGGAAAGGCACCACCATATCCTGAAACATCCACCAAAGGCGCTCTTCTGAAATATCAGAGGTTTAGATTTTTTTAAGGTTTCTGAGGAACAGCACACAGGTTGGCGGCCCATTTAATAGTAAGCAGTTACCGTCACTTATGTATGTTTGCGAAGCAAAGCAAAATGTTATTATAGCCGCATACATATAGACCAAGGGTGGTCGCCATCCAGATGCGCTTGGAGCCTTTCCAGGTGGCTAGGGTTGTTTTAAAACAGGCCGACCCCAGCCGCAGAGGTTAGTATTCTTACTCCACCCCAGTACGGAGAAAACATTACATTCATTACATTTTTATTTTTCTATTTGTAACTATTTGTTCGTAAGTAAATACTTATTCTTCTTCTTTCAGCCTTCCTCAACCATTTTGGTGTAGGCCTCCTCCAACTTTTTCCACTCGTCGCGACATTTCGCCCCAAACTCAATGTCGCGACGAAATAAATACTTAAAAGTAAAAATACTGTGCGTACGTGCCTCGTTTTAAGATGGCTATTAAGCTCTTTTAATCTATCAATCTGTACAAATTGCTTCAATTGATTGTACAGGCAATAAAACTCACGAATTCCCCTCGTAATTATTATGAGTGGCAACAAACAGCGGTAGATAGGCGCTAATGCGTGCGGCCATTGTTTTGTAAGGCTTTGTATAGCGAGGTCGCGGCGTAACAGAAATAGGCGTGGCTCGCGTTTAACGCCGACTTTGTTCACCGTAAATAGGCCAACTTTTTGCGATGTGTGGTTACAGTTAAACAAATAATGAGTTTGTTGTTTAGAATTATTATTGTCAGCTTTTATGTAGGGTTTTATTTAATTTTCTTGCATTTTATAGATTTCTTAATCTTTTTGAGATTGTTTCATGCACTCTTTCCGTGCAGGGGCAGAGTAAGAATATTAACCCCTGCTGCCAAGATTTGCCTATAGAAAAAGGCAACAAAATAACCCTAGCTAGGTCCCCAAGTCCCTCTAAACTGCGACCACCCCTGGTCTAATAGTATGCTTGGTCTATAAGGTCCATAAGTACCTGGTGTTGTGTTCCAGTATCAGTGACCCAGGTTCCAGTACCTCTATATGAACAACAGCGTCTGTTGGGCACCCCCTAGCGTCGTAAACATACATAGGCGACGGTAACTGCTTACTATTAAATGGACCGTCTGTCTGTCTGTTGTTCCTCAGCAATAAAAAATGCACTAATTAAAATCCTGTCTTGGTTTTGTTATTTTGGCTGTTTAGGTTTTGCTATTTAATTTTATAGCATTTTCATGTTTTTTTTATAACGGTAGTTTGTTGGAATAGAACGGAATAACCGACTACCTAAAATAATCTAACAGACTACCGACACAGAGTCGACCTGTCAGGCTACTTACCACATCCACCAGTATAAGGTGTTTGATAGTAAATTACCAAAAGCTACTGCAAATAAACTGTTCTCAAATTCAAATGTAATGTCCTTCTAACCAAAAATCATATTATAAGGCAATTTAAATTTGAAGACTCAGAAAAGATTTATTTCTAAAATAATATTCAATATATTGCGTTGCATTTTTTATTGCTGTAGGACAGCAGGCAGGCTGATGGCACGCTTAGAATTTAGCAGTTACCGTCGCCTTGGGTGTTTGCAACGTCAGTGGCATCGCGAACACGCTGCCGTCCTATAAGGGTACAGGAACTTGGATCACTAATGCCGGAACACAACACAAGGTTATTATGGCGGCATGCTTAAGACCAAAGGTGGTCGTCATCCAAACGGGCTTGGGGCCTTACCACGTAGTTAGGGTAGGTTGTTTTGTCGCCTTTTACGACAGGCCGACCCCGGCCGCAGCGGTCAGTATTCTTTCTACGTCCCCGCACGGATTGAATAAAAAGGCATTTGATCCCATTGATTGAACGCATTTGATCCTCAGTCAAAAAGAATATATTAAAATCTAATTACAGTAGCGCCTTTGTTGAAGCACTCCTGTCCCGGAAAAAAGAGCTTCTCTGTGATATATGAAGCGAGTTGCATTACAATTTTTGGTTTAGCGTTAAGTTGAAATTTATTTGGATATTCTGGGAAATTTATAGCGTTATCAATTGCATATTTTTTAAGCATTTCGATCTCGTATTCTTTTTATTTGCTATGGGTCATCAGACAAGCTGACGTCTCACTAACGATTATGTACAAATAGTTACTGATTTACCAATTAGAATCGAATATTGGTTCATCAGACAACATAATTATATTTTTATTGCTGTATTTACGGTAGATTGTGTATTTACGGTAGAATTGCTCACGGCCCAATTAATATTACGCAGTTACCGCCACCTATGAATGTTTGCGCTATAAGGTACTGCTAACATGCTGCCTTCTGATGTAAGCGAACTGAAACTTGACCACAAACTTAATTTTGTTCTATTTAAGTTCTGTTGTGTGTTGTCTTACTATTGCTGAGGATCAGCAAATTGTTATTGTTGTTGACGAGATGTTGATTGTTGTTGTTGGGGTACTAGAACCTAGGTCAGTAATACCGGAATACAACACAAGGTTATTATGGCGATGTACTTATAGACCAAAGGTGGCTGTTATTCAGACGGGTTTAATTGCATCGTTATTTGCTTTACTTATTTTTCGTAAACTGGCATCTTCCACAAGGTAATAGATTAAAAAGAAATTGGGCTAAGTTTGAACTGTCAAAAAGTTAAACTAACGGTACGCCACCCTTTTGTTGTTAAATTAGAAAAAAGAAGGACTTGTTTTCGTATTTAGAGACGTTTGTAAACGTAGATAGGTAATGGGGTAGCGGTAAAGTCCAAAAATATAAATAGGGTTACTCTCATAAATTGTGAAATTATCCAACGCACAAACACTATGACAGTCATACAAAGTTGTTTTGTTTATGATAACAAATCCCATTTATTCGGTACATAATTCTGATCCCAACCCTCGCAGGGTATTTCATATTAGCATATTTACGACTATTTGAAACAAACCATTTACTCCTTGCGGTTCCGAGATGAAAATCGAACGATGAACCTCCCGCGGGAAATCACGTCTTGAGTACAACCTTTAAATTAGCGTAGAAATATTGCTTTAGTAATTTTACTATGTATGTAATATATGTTTTCGTAAATCTGTTTTACTTTAACCGTCATTACAACAAGAATTTTATATGAATATTTTCTATATAATTCTAAAAATCCTGATAATGTATTAGAATCGGGCTCTACATTGTGTCAGACCTATTCGAAAGTAGAATAATAGGGGTTAAAGTATGAAATTGATCTTGTATAGTAACATATACTTTGAATTAAGATAAAACCTTCATGGTGTAAGATTTTTGAGTGAAAATTTTTGCACATGATATCTATGAGGTTATACGATACGATTTATCATGCGATAGCCAAAACAACGTTTTGGATAATTTTTAATGTATTGTTTCTTGTATAAGCAATCACAGTGCTTTGGCGCATGCGGATATTTACGTCAAGTATTATGATTTTTTGGCTTGTTTAGATTTCTTAAATGTGCCGCAATTTGAGTACAGTTATTTATTTATTATAAAAATTGCGCTAGTCCTAAGCCTAGTAAAATATGAAGGGAAAACAACATTTTTCTTGTATCTATTTATTTGTATCTATTTAACTACTATCATAAGGAGTAACATTGTATTTTAAATTGGTTGATTGTATTGAACAACTAGAAAATATTTTATTTTGGCTCTAAACAAGAAGGCCTATTGCGCGTTCGTGGATCTAGAAAAGGCCTATGATAGAGTGGTGAGGAATGAATTGTGGTCAGCATTGTCCGTGAATGGTGTGAGCAGTATCCTCATACGAGCACAGCAATCTCTTTATAGGGATTCTAGTGCTTGTGTAAGGATAAACGGGGCATACACTGAATGGTTTAATATCAAAAAAGGTGTTAGACAGGGATGTGTAGCGTCACCGTGTCTTTTTAATCTGTTCATTAACAATTGCTTGACAGATTTAAAAGAGAATGAAAGTGGGTTGAGAATGAATGAGTTACTCGTCAAATGTTTTCTCTATGCTGATGATCAAGTTTTACTTACGTCTTTGGCCGAGGAGTTGCAGGAGATGGTAACTGTTATGAGTGGAGCTTTTGTTAGAAAGGGAATGAAGATAAATGTAAAGAAGATGAAAGTGATGGTGTTTGAAAGAGATGAAAGAGTGACAGACTGCAATATTGTGATTGGAGATGAACAAATTGAACAAGTGAATGAGTTTGTGTATCTGGGTTCTAAGTTTACAAGAGATGGAAAGTGTGAGAGTGATATTGAAAGAAGAGTGAATGCAGGAAACATGGTGAATGGAGCTTTGCACTCCTTTATGAACAGTTGGAAGGTGTCTAACAAGGCTCGTCTGGCTGTGCATGTTGGTTCCGATACTCATGTACGGAAGTGAAAGTTGGGTATGGCAGAAGAAACATAAAAGCAGAATAAATGCAGTTGAGATGAGAGCGTTAAGAAGTATGATAGAAGTTAAACTGAGTGACAGGATAAGAAATAGTGAGATAAGGAAACGTGGTCTGAAAGAAGATGTATTGACAAAAATTGAGAAAGGTATGCTGAGATAGATGGTTTGGCCATGTTGAGAGAATAAATGAAGAACGGTTGACGAAAAAAGTGTATAAGGCGAGTGTGAATGGAAGTGTTGGAAGGGGTAGACCTAGGCGGACGTTTCAAGACCAGATCAGGGACGTCTTGAAAAAAGGCCAGGTCAAGAGTACCCTAAACCGAAGGGCATGTATGAAGGGAATAATGAAAGTGGACGAAGCGAAACAAGTATGTAAGGATCGTAGTAAGTGGAAAGAAGTGGTCTCTGCCTACCCCTACAGGAAAGAGGCGTAATTATATGTATGTATGTATTTTATACTAGCTAACCCGGCAAACGTTGTTATTAATTTAAAAAAAAAAACTGCATAAACAAAATACTATATAAATAAAAAAAGATAGCCTATGTCCTTCTCCAAGGTTCACTCCACTCTATCTCTATACTGAAATTCATTAAAATTGGTTCAGTGGTTTAGACGTAAAAACGTAACAGACAACAGGCATATAGACAGAGTTATACCAAATGTAATGTATGTATATCAAATGTGTATTACAAATAAAATATAATTTTTTATTGTATTTATGGTTCACTGTTTCGTCGATAATGGCTTACACATAAAAGAAAGATAAATTCTGTCGCAAACTTTTTTGTAGGAACATTTAAGATAAATATTACCATTATTATATACGTGTAACCCTAACCGGTTTTGCAGCGCACGCCAGAATAGTTGGCAGATGGTTGAATTTTTTTCTACTTGAAACTTATGGTTATATTTTGAACAATTCTCTAAATATATTTATAAATTATAGACAGACACCAATGTTGTTTAACACAAACAACAATAACTTGAGAACACGTTGTCCAATTGTCTTGAATTTTGACAGATACCTTATAAAGGATGGCGCCATCTTATATGTCAGTCTGGGAACTTTTTGATTTATGTAGTACATACTCATTAATAATACCATATTCATAATCTTAATGATTTTTATATACACACATCAAAAAAGTCTAAGGAACATGTACTAATTTAAATTTTAGGATGGTGGATGAGCCGCTGTATGGATGAACTTCCTGAATGCATCTGAGCCTTTCAGTATTTCCGGGCCAACGGTACACTCGCACCCTTCTTGTATCAGGCCTAAACCCGAATCGCGACTCATCGAAAAACATAATTTTATTCCATTGTTCCTGGGTCCATGTTCTGCGTTCTCTACACCATTCATTTCGACGAGCGCGATTCCCATGACGTATCGGTGGGCACCTAATTGAGAGTCGAGCTCGTAGGCCGTACTCATACAGTCGATTTCGCACAGTTTGGGGACTTACATCAATACCACTTGAATTTCGTAGCCTCAAACTTATCTCTCGAGCGGTTAAAATCGGCTGGCGTCTTGCAGTCAGTTGTATGTACCGGTCTTGCCGAGTGGTTGTACTCCTTTTACGGCCTGGATGCTGTTCAGCGGGTTCCCTTGTATTATTGTAGCGCTGCCAAAGGCGACAAATAACACTTCTATGAATGCCAAAATGCCGAGATACCTGAGATTGATTACTTCCCGCTTGCAACATCCCTACAGCTCTTTGCATTTCATTTGCCGTCAAATTACGTCGTTCTATGACGTAAAGAATATCTAACAATTCAATTTTGTCGCTAACTTTATTTAAATGGTTGGTAAAATTATAAAATCATGACTAAACGTAGCAATAAAAACGCACTCAAATTCAAACAAATTCACTTTCATTTAATTTCTGAAAAAAAAAACAAAACTTAATCGAAATTTTTTTTACAACCAGCCAGTATGTCATCAATTACAAAAAAGTTTACATACCTACGCACTTTGAGTGAGTAAAGACTTAGAAATTAATTAGTATAAATGGTAAATTTGTAATATCATGCATGTTGCTTAGATTTTTTTGATGTGTATATTTGAAAATATCTATGACATTTCAATACACAAGTACTCGTAAAGTATATAAAATAAACTCCGGGAAAAATCGTCGTAAACAAGTTAAATCTCCGAAGTAAATTATTCTGTTATTGGGGGAAGTACAGTTCATTTTTCATTGGCAATACATTATTGGAACCAATATCAGTTTTAGGTATTTTAACGTGTTTATTTTGAACTGTATTATTTATAGGACAAAAGCATTTATGAAGTAAAGTCTATTGACGTCTAATGTTTGAGTGAAAATTAGACGTTGTTTGCGTTGATTTCCTTTCGTATACAAAAATAATCACTAAAAAAAGTAGAATAATTTGCCATCTGACCTTAAACAAACATATAAACATATAAATAATCAATTTGTCACTTTCTCTATTTTAAAGTACCACAGGATAGTTATTTCTTTTGATTAGAGGGATCGTACTACCAAACTATATAGTTTTATAGTAACATGTAAATTTGTTAAATGAAAATAACATGTAATTTTAGTCATGTTTTAAATATGTTAACATCCTGTATATACGATAACATCCATGGCTTTTGCCTGCAAGGATCAGGCGTTCAGTTCCCGTCTAAAGTATTCATATTTATGTATAATATGTATCTATTTACTATAAAAAAGTATATATCAGGTGTCTAGTACCCATAACACAAGCGCTCTGATACGTTCATTGAAATTAGATGGCTTTATGTAAAATCTCACAGTAATTTCGTATTTATATTTATTTGTTTACACATATTACTGAAACTACAATTGTAGTTTCAGTAATATGTAGTTTCAGTAATATGTAGTTTCAGTAAAATGGGCTGATGGCCCACTTAGAATTTAGAATTTACTCTTGCCTATGGGTGTTTGCAACGCCAGTGGAATCGCGAACACGCTGCTGTTCCATGCGGGTACAGGAACTTGGGTCACTAATGCCGGAACACAACACAAAGTTATTATGGCGGTATACTTAAGACCAAATGTGGTTGCCGTCCAGACTTGAGGTCCTACCACGTAGCTAGGGTGAGTTGTTTTGGTCGCTTTTTACGACAGGCTGTCCCCGGCCGCAGAGGTCAGTATTCTTACTCCACCCTTGCATGGATACAATGAGATTTGAAATAAAGAGCAAGAAACTATCCAATTAATAAATAGATAAATATATATACTCAACTATCATGACTCAGCTTAAGTATAAATTCACTTCAAGCACCTTATAGGTCAAATAGGTTAATTTATTTTAACAACAAAAATGGCACAGTAATATTACCATAATTTCTCGGTTTCATTATCCAAAGTCGAGGCGTTGTCACAAGAAAAAGAAAATATTTTTTCTAAGCTTGATTAAGCGGCTTGCGTGATGTAAAAACAGTCCCAATACGTATGAATGAGTCTACCGTTTTTTGTTCATTTTCTTTAGGCGATTTCCTTGTTTGATTTGTCGTGACTTTATTGAAGCTTTTATGGGGGATTTTAATATTTATAAGTGACTTTATGACTGCCTAAGTATTCCCATGGCATATAAATTATTAATGAAAATATATATTTCTATAAATATGGTTTTATTGACAAATTAAATTTACTATGCTACCGGCACGCTATGATGGCCGTTTTGACGTTTGTCCACTCCATGAAGTTTCGTATTAATTAGTAGTTACATTTGAAGGAGCAAATTGCTGTTCTTTATTGTCAATAACTGCAATTCGTGCGTCGCTATTGACAATAAAGAACCGCAATTTGCTCTTTCAAATGTAATTACTAATTAATACGAAACTTCATCAGTGGACAAACGTCAAAACGGCCGTCATAGCGTGCCAGTATAGTAACGATCGACTAGTAGTCGATATTCGACCATTATTTATATTTTAGACCAAATAAAATATATTAATCACTTCTCTGTTTACCACAAGCTTTAAATATAATAAACATCGGTTTTTCCACCGTAGCACGATGTGGGGCTTTCAAAAAAGGCGTTAAAATTTTTTTCAGGCTGGCAGCGCATTAGAAATATATATCTGCTATCGGGTTGGCCATTTGTCTGTCGGCTGAATTCCAGTTATAAAATATATTTTGTGTTTACGGGTGAAAGTTTATATTAAATTACTATATTTTTAATCATTATTATAATAAAAATATTAGCTTTCTGCACTCTTTCTCCACCTTCGATACCTTTGCTACACGTATTGATAAATAATAAAATAACTATAGAATTTAGAAAAGTATTTAATATAATCTATGAATTTTATATTTGAAAATTTCACCCTGGATTTAAACGAAAAGCTTTATCAAGTAACTCTTTTTTGACAAGCCTTTTGTGACAGCCTTGTCCTACAGCAAACCAAAGTTGACAGGTTACAGTTCTTTGTTCTCAAAGATAAAAGTTATGTTTCCATCAAATTTCTCAGTCCTCTTGTAAATTATAATTAAATCTACATAATGTGTTTTGCCTAAGGGTAGACAAGATAAGGGAAAGATTTTGTATCGAAACTGTTTACAGTGTTCATAATGCTTATGAATATATTTTATTTATTCTATTACATTAACAACGATATCATGTAACCTTATTAACTTGTACAGATATCTCCCTACTTCGGCAAAAAAAATTAAAAACGCAATACAATAAATACTGGAAAAAGTCACATAGTGCTAAGTATCTAATCCAAAATTGCAGCGTGTTTGTGTTATAATTATTATGAAACTGTATTATATACTGCGTATTTACTCGTATCGTATAAGTAAATACATGTTAGAAATACACAAATGTTACATAACAAGGATGTTGTGTAAAAAATTATATCCCAAAAAAGGTATAAATGTTTATAGATGACGATTTATAGAGAAGGGAACAAGTGCCAATCCCACATAGCTGGGATGGTGGCAAAAGGAAGAGGAAGACATATTACAAACACACAGTTATGGAAAGAAACATGTGTAAGCCGTTAAGCTGTAGAGGGCCTCCAAACATATATTTATTTTTTACGAAATTATAATATAACATAATTGAAATCAACACATACACCAAAACAAGGTTGACTTTTTTACCTACCTTCAATAGAATAATTTCTAAAGAGCTTATTTAAATAACAAACCCCCAAAGAACATTAACAGGCAATGGCCTGTGAGTAATGACTCAGTACAGCAATCATTTTTATAACTCACTCGAGGCCCGCCATATTTAAAAAGTGTAGCGCAAAAAAGTTTTATTACACAGCATTTGAATTCATTAGCAGTCTAATTTATGTCTAAAAAGTCAAATATTATTTAGCATTGTACGGCACAATTTCAAAACACTTTTAGGGACAAATTTTAAAATAGATTTCCTAATACTTTTCATTTAATGCAATTACAAAAACATTTTTATTTTTGTCAGTTACCAGTTTCTCTCTGTACAGAGGCGGAGTAAGAATACTAACTTCTGTGGCCGGAATCGGCCTGTTGTACTCGTAAATCGCGACAAAACTAGCTTAGCTACATGATAGAGCCGTAAGCCAGTATGAATGGTAGCCACCCCTGGTGTATAAGTATACCGCCATAATAACCTTGTGGTGTGTTCCGGCATTAGTGACCCATCTTCCTGTCCCCTATGAGACAGCAGCGTGTTCGCGATGTCGTGTGTCGCAATCATTAATAGGTGACGGTAACTGCTTACTACGCGCAGTGAGCTCGCGTTTGTTGCCAAAAAATTCGTCAGGTTGGCGATCAGGCAGCGGCCATAACAGTCAACGATCAGGCCATAATGGGACAGGAAGTCTGTGCCAATTACAGCTTTGCTCACGCCAGCGACGATGAAACGCCATGGGTACTCACGGCGAAGGCCTAAGTGGAAATTAAGCTGTGCGAATCCGTAGCTAGCAATCGGAGTTCCATTTGCGGTGAAGAGCTCGTAGGCAGATCTTGGTCGTTTATATCTAATGGAGGTGCGAGGGAAGACGCAGTGGTCACTGACTGTGTCGACCAAGAACTGCATCTTCGACTTACGATCCGTCACAAATAGTCGACCGGTATTCGGCTGGCAATCGTCTGTCGCCATTAACGACTGCCGCTAGCTTTTCCCTGTTGGTAGTCGCAAGGCTTCACGTAAATTCTTGCGCCGTAACCATACTTATGGGGATAAAAGCATACCGGAAATCTTAGGTAGTTCGAATCCGAACTGGTACGAGTACTACTCAGGATGCGCTGGTTTCTACCTCTGGGATTTGGTCTGCTTTCTCTGATGTCCATCAATAGTGCGTCTACTTTCCAGTTCAGTTCTGCGATCTCCTTGGTTAATCTGTCTATGACTGAACCAGGTATGTTATCAACAGCACTAACCTGGAGTGTTGCAGGTACGAGATCATTCACCTTGTATGCTAGATCCACCAGGGCATCCAGCGTGGACTGCGGTTGTGAAACGATTACTGTATGGAGGGATGTTGGCAAGCGGCTGGTCCAGATAGTGCGGATGAAGTCATCCAGAATGTCCTTGCCTGTCAGGTGTTGTAGGTAACGAAAGAATTGGGATGGCCGTCTATCATCAAGCTCCTCATGCATCAGCAGCTGGGTACATTATCCGAAGGGAGTTGGGTAACATCCTTCTCCCGAGATGCGGATAAACGCTTGATCAGTTCGTTCTTGAGGTTCTTGTATTTCACAGTTACAGGAGTTATGGTCAAAATATCTTTGACTTCGGCAGCATACCTGTGCTCCAATTACGTGCTGGCATAGTAACACTTCGTCTCGTTATCAGCAACCCTTGACAAGGCGAAGCTGCCCTCTATCTGTGCTAACCAGCCGGTTCTTCAGATCAAAATGGTGGGAGACAAACTTTAACTCGACATAAGTCGTATGGCATACTATTGTTCCCATCGTGTTCATTGTCGTCCGCTTGATTGCGTGATGTGCTCATTTTCATGAGGGATCACGAGAAATGTGGGAGATTGATGATAACAAGTGTGTCGGTACCTCACATTTAATCTTGATCACTGCTTATTATTAAATGGGCCGTCAGTCTTTCTACTGTTCCTCAGCAATAAAAAAAGTTACTGTTTTGAATTTGGGCGGCCGTGTAAAACTAAAAAGTAAAAGCGACATTTAAACATATTTACTATATTAATGATATTAATACGAATAGTCACTAAAGTGCGTAACCTCTATGGTATACATTTACAGTACGCGCTCAAGGTGTCATTGTCAAGACACGGGAACCACAGGCAAGTGTGAGCGTTATATAAAGGTTATTGGATACTGATGTACTTTGACATTGGCAAGCTAGTGAGTCCCCCGTGTAAACACATTAAAAAGTATTAAATATTTAAGATGACAATTTTTAAATCATCCTACTAGTATTAATGGAGTCGTGGCGCATTTTTTTTAATACTCACTACATAATTTTTTTTATTATTAAATATACAATCAGTGACATATACACCCGAACGAAAACAATTTATTTATATTTTACAAATATTTTTTCTCCGTAGAAATATGCTCATAGATCGACCGTTCTAGACGACTCGTGCAGGCAATGAGTCAGCCATGCCTTGTCTGTTACTTGGATGGTTTTCCTTCGGATAATTTACTGTGCACGCGCTAATTTTAACAACAAAACCTTCTTGTGCTTACCAAACATCGCAGTTGCCATAGAAGGAGCGATGAAATCAGAAATAAGATCTAGTAAGAAGAATTGTTAATAAAGTCTAAAGTAAAAGTCATATAAAGCTAATTCCAAATTTCAACAAAATATTATATTAATGTTTACATCGACTTCAACAAATGTGCGTAATATACTTAGCAAGTACTCGAATTAGGGCAGACATGAAAGATCGTGACAAAGTAAACAAAAACATTAAGCGAAGCTGAATTGTCTTTGTTTGGACGAAATACAACAATGAAGTATCAACAACCGTAACTAAGAAAACATACTTAATATTTTGTTATATTAAAGAGAATATACACATTTATTTTTCTTCTTCTTCCTGCCTTTATCCCACATTATATGGGGTTGGCACAACATGTTCTCTTCTTCAACTATCCTCTGTTAGCAGTCATCCCAACATTCTTCCCTACGCATTACATGGCTAAACCACATTAGTCTATTACTTTTAAGTTTTTCAATATATAACATGCACAATTATTATTATTATGAATTACACTTATTACTACATACATATAATTTCTATTATTACGCACTTATTTTAATTTTTCTCCATGTAGAAACGGAGTTTGTTCCTGGCATCGGTCAGAATACTGACCGATGCCAGGGGCGGACTACCTGAATGGCAACCACCCCTGGGTTTTTATTATGGATCCATAATAATATTTTGTAGTGTTCCGGTATAAGTGACCAGGTTCCACTTTCTTCATGCGGATGGCAACATGTTAGCGGTGCCCCTGGCATCGCAAACATCCATAAGCGACGGCAACTGCTTACTATTAAGTCAGCCTTTCTGCCGTTTCGCAGCAATGAAAACATGAAAAAGTAATTCAGTCAAGTATTAAAGAGGATTGCAGTTCCTAACCAAGAATCTAGTAATTATGATTTCAATTCCTGGTATTTATTATTTATTTTCTCTGTTCAGAGTGCTCTAAAGATCTATATGGATGTAAATTTTATAATTATATAAAATAAATACTTACAACCTGGTGCCGCCGTGGTGCGTGGTGTATGTCTTTTTTTTTCTTCTTGCCTTTCTCTCATGAAGTGGTGGTGGTGCAGTTGTATCAAAAGTGATGGATATAATTCCATAAATAAGAAAATGTAAAAAGAATTATGCTAACATAGAATACAATAGAAAAATAGATAACGTATCCGCGCTCTTAATTGAGATATAGCCAACATATAGTATTTTCTGGCTCGAACTACCTACTTTAAACTTACCTTTAACTACCTTACCTGTTAAACTTACCTTTTTATACATTTTAGATAGAGAAACCAGATACACTCATAAATGCCTATAATAACATATTCATTTTGAGAATACGTTCCGAAACACGAAGCCAATTTCAAAGTCGGAATAAACCAACTTTTTCTGCATTCTTGATCAATAAAAGTCATTTATTTTTGGTACATCAACTGCAGTCAAATTTGGGCTCGTGTAATAATGTGATATATACATACATAATATTGATGATACATTCTGGCACGGTGTTGACTGTGAGTGTGTTCTCCATGGAGGACAAAATTTGTTTTATCCTGTATGATTATCTTTATTGTTTTTTGTGAAAAAGATTTTTAGAAACCTTTTTTCACTTTTAACTTTTTCAAAAAAAGCGTTATTGAACTTCTTAGAGGCCGGCAGCGCGTCAGTAATGCCTCTGGTGTTGCAAACGTTCATAGACGACGGTTACGACCTGCAGGGTAGGCCGTTTGTCTGTCTGCTGAACTCTGGCTATAAAAAATACTGTGCCATGAATTACCATCTAGAGCAAGGTTACAAAGCATATTCTGGATGTGGTTGTTATTTTTCTCGCAGCACTTTGTACAAATGGTTATTCCTTCAGCCATTCCACAGCTGTCAATTGAAGAGACCTAACTTGGTTTTCGGGCTTAGATAGTCAAACCTCAAAAGACTTATAATAAAATACAAATTTAGCCACATCTAGTTTCTTTAGTTCCTTTACAGAATCCTTGCTTCTATAACGAAAAATAAAGGCAAATTTAGGGTTCCAAGGTAAATGTATACGAGCTCACGGACTTTTAATACACACAAATCTGTTTATCAATTTATTTCTTCTTCTCTTTAGTACAGTAATGAAATGGTGAGCACTGAAATTATATTCTAGGGCCTCAGAAGTTTATATTTCAATAAAAAAACATGAAAAAAGAAACATTTTATTTAGTTTTTACTAACAGTGCATTCACATTTACTTTTACACGGCAAGTAATAACCAGAAACCACTCTCAACAATACACCAATTTCGAAACAGCGTGAAAAACAAACAGCACACATTGTGAATATTTAAATTGTTAAATTATATTTAAGACTAAGAGATTCGTGTCTCTCTATTCTAAACTAAATATAGAAGGCCGTGATATTAGCCATAAATTTAACAATAGCATTATGAATTTACCTTACACAAGTTAAAAAGGTTAGCTTGTGTCAAATGATACCGCGATCTAGACAGCGAGCTGTGATGGGCGAAATACACAAAGAAATAAGTGATTTGCAATACTAAGGTATTGCATGAGCTTTGGAATATTTAATAATAGGTAAAGTTATTGAAAGTGTGTGAACATGGTAAATAACGATGTTTTTAAACAAACAAACAAACACATTTATTTAGGACAAATGTCCTGATACAAAAATAAACAAACAAAAGAGCATAATTCTATGTATATATACCTCAATAAAATGTTCCAAAATTTTTAAGGTCAGTATTTGATAACCCAATCTTTTGACTAGCCAAAATTTTTATATTATATATCTCGCATTATACCATACCGCGTATTTACATTTTATTTGATTAGATCTGCGGTAGAAATTTATAACTCATTAAAGCAAATTGCTGACATAATCGCGTAATCATTTGATCGCAAACCAATCAATGTAAGATAGCGTTCACGCGAACTTTGACCAATGGGCAATAATCAATTATTCTTTTCATTGGTCAATTTGAAATGCTTTATATTAATGCAAATGCTAAATTAGAAGAAATTTAATAATAATAGATTTATTTACAGCTATTAGAATTCTACATAAGTAAAAGTACATTTCTAAATGAAGATATACATGCTGACTTATACTAAGTACGTATGCCCACTGAAACTCAGAGGTCGTAATCAAATTTTCTAGTATAGAGGTAATCCGCATCTCTTTACATATAATATCACTCACATTGTAATTTTGAAGGATCTTAAGGAAATTTGTCATCAAAATTAACGCCTCTCAATATTGCCAAGCGAAGTCAGTATATTCCCACTACAGTGTCAAAGCACAATAGTTGTGCATTATTATTATACTTGTCTAAAAATACATGAAATTACTATATTAAATACTTAAATACTAAAATTTGAATTACTTTTAAGCAAACTAACAATTTTGAAGTAACAATAAATTTGCAAATGGAGTTGAATATTTCACTTGTTTCAAATCAACGAAATGAATACGTACTTGCTAGTATATTTATTTCGAAGTTATTTTTCGTTGACAGAACATCGATCAAATCGCAAAGAGAAAGTTTCATAACTTTTCTTATTTGTTTTCTTCTGATAGTAAAATGGCTAATCTACATTTATGATTACGAGATATATTGAGATGCCTTTTATTATCTAATGAAATAATCACACATATTAATAAGTACTTATTTTATATGACTATGTAGTTACACATTTGTTGCTCTTCACAAAATAATTCCTCTTTAGATTTTTTATTATTTTAATCCGTTGCAGAAAAGTTAAAATGTCCAAAAAGACGTGCGCTTAAAACGTAAAAACCATGACAAATAATAATATCGGAAGAAGGTAGGTACATTACGTCTCTTTTAATATTGAATATCGTAAAAAAAATAATAGTTTCCCTTCTAGTTTACAGGCATAAAAACACTCTATCAGCAAATGATACTGTAAAAAATGCTATTTAAAATAAAATAAAAAATATGTGCATTTTTTTTATTGCTATAGGACAGCAGACAAGCTGACGGCCCGCTTAGAATTTAGCAGTTAACGTCGCCTATGGGTGTTTGCAACGCCAGTGGCATCGCTAATACGCAGCTGTCGCATAAATGTACAGGAACTTGGGTCACTAATGCCGGAACACAACACAAGGTGGCGGCATACTTAAGACGCCATCCAGACGGGCTACCACGTAGCTAGGGTGGGTTGTTCCCCTAGCTACGTGATAGCCTGTCTGAATGGCAACTATCTCTGATCTCTAAATATGCCACCACAATCTTGAACTGGATTCTGGCATAAGTGACCCAGGTTCCAGTTCCCTACGCGGACGGAAGCGTGTTAGCGGTGCACGTCGGCATCGTAATCAATTATAGACGGTAACTGCTTACTGTCAAGCAGGCCGTTAGCTTGTCTGCTGTTCTATAGCAATAAGATAGTTTTTTTTTCATTCTTGTTTCGATTACATCTTACAATAGACCTTGGACTTTGAATTGAAATTTATAAAATAAATTTTAAATAGTGCTTCTTATAAAAATTGTTTCGTTCACGTTTCAAGGCGAAACAATGACTCCATAGAGCGTCTCGTTGTCCAGATCAAAGTGGAGGGAATCAGATCACGAGGAAGATCACCCATGCGATGGACCGACCAGATCAAATCGGCTGTGGGCGGACCTTTGCATGAGTGCACCAGAATGTCTGTGAATCGCGTGAAATGGCGTAAAATCATAAAGCGAACAATATCTGCCTCTAATAGTACTACCAGTTGATCACGACCGCTCTGTAAAGAGTGAAACGACTAAGAAGAAGATAAATATTGTTCATCCCTTGAAATAATTTAAAACTAGCAGTCATATATCTGGCGTATAAACCTCGAAAAGCTGCAATAAAGTTGATTTATTCCGTGAAAAGCTTATATACAAGTAGTTGACGACTAGATGAAACATTAAAACATTGCGATATGTGCTATAAAATACGATTTTAAGCATAGCATAAAACTAACATATTGTTACACAAATCGGCATATAATATGCTAAATCACAACACTGCAAAATTTCAAGTCAAAAAATTTCCTGTTCACTCGATGTTGAATAAATTATAAAATCAAATTTAAATAATGATACCTTTGATATTTAAGTAGTATGTTTGTTAGGTTACTTTGCGATTCAATACTGGCAATTAAAATTATCATAGTAATATAGAACTTAAAACATGTACGAACAAATCGATTAAATATCATTGTATCCTTATGTGATACATACATAACAGAAACTGTCGATATTTTGTAAGAAAAAGCCATCTTCTCTAAAGCTAGCCAACCTTTTAAAATTAATATTTTTGAACCTTACTCTAATAATAATAGATTTAAAATTACGTAATTGAGATTTTCGTTGAAATTAAATTTTGTACAGCCGATCTAATATAATTTATTGCATGAAAATATCTGCCATAAGTGTGTTATTTGCTGGATTATCTATTTACAAGATAATAACGTAACTCGAGACTCTGAGGCGACACGTATATTGCTTTAATACTGACGTAAATCTGTCTTCCATAATCTAATAACTCGTTCTTTCAACATAAGCTGCGCATATTTTTTGACTAGAATTTTAGTTTGAAGGTTTCTTCAAAGGATAAATATGATTTTTGCATGAATTACACAATAAAATATAATTGTGATAAATTGAAGAATGGTTACAAACTAGATTTTATATTATAATATATTTATTAATAATATTAAACTATTAAGTATCCCATTTAGAAAATTTTGAGAAATATATATATTTTTTTATTATTATTATTTTTATTGCAATCTATCAATTCAGGAGATAATCAGCAATATGTAAGATTTTATTAATTAAAGGGCTTGCACGAAAGCTATCCAGTGACTGCTCCGTTAATTCTTGTGCTTCTCAGGGAAAGACTTGAGGAATATTTCTTTTTAGTCTGCGAGTAACTGTTTGGGTGTTCATTAGATTAACTGCCAGCATATTTGGACGATTAGTGATTCTCTTCCTGTACGCTTTTGTCCTTTCCGAAATTTCATCCATAACACTTGACTCAGAGGTCGTGATGGAGTCTAATGTTTGAGGCATACCAAGGTGCGTTTGTTATTATTCTTAGTATCTTTAATTAGAATCTCTGTATTATTTCAATGTTTGATATTGTTGCTGTTCCCCAGAGTTGGAGGCCATTTGTCCATATGGGTTTTATTATGGATTCATAAAGCAATAATTTGTTTTGTAGTGAGAGTCGTAAATTTTTATTTAGTAGCCAATACATATTGCGCAACTGTTGCGTGCCATAGATAATCGATTTCTGAAAATATGCTTCTTCCAGGTTAGGCATCTATCCAAATATATTCCAAGATACATGATCCTCTTGCGGTAGAGGTATGCCGTTGAGAGTGACGGGTGGACATGTTCCTTTCCTGTTAGTGAAAGTAACTTGGACAGATTTGGTTTCGGAGAAATATATGAATGCAAATGATTTATTTGAATTTCTTCAGATTACTTTATATTAACTAGTTTTTTTTACTGTGGGGTAGATAAATCCAGTAGTATAGAATTATTTTCAAGAAGATCCGGCGAATTGGCGTTATTAGAGACAACCGTCAAGCGCAGTTTGTTTTCTGTATATATTGTAAATATGTTTCAATTTCATTTTAAATGCAATTCATCGCATTATATTCTTTAACGAGTTTGTAAGTTATTTGAATTAACTCGAGATGATTTAGTATTTAATATGATTTTGTTCTTTTTTACTGTAGTTTTGATCAACAATTACAAATGTAAAATATATGTAAGATATTCCAAAAATAGATAGGTTTTTAAAACTTCTAAAGATATACATCATCAATAATTCACTTGTACAATTTTGTACAAATTTCCATTTCATCTTTCCTCGTTGCCAAATGGGACCTTATAAATTTATCTAATATTCCTCAAGGTATCTCAGTAAGCATATTTACTACTTTAGAACAAACGCTTTTTATTTCAATTATACACCGTCTTGAATATATACAATGATTACATGGTTTATATTTCTAAATATATATTATTTATAATCATCAATCATCAATTTTACAATTGGTAAGAATAAACGGTACAGTTTAAGTTATCTTGAACACAGTTTATTTATTAAGTAAGTAACACCACATTTGACTATGACTAGGTTTAAGGATTGAATTAAACTATCCGTACTCTTCTTAATTATTTATTGAAATGTTATAGACGCGGTACTCGTAAGAGTAACGGACACATCAGTGTGCGGCGAAAGGACGAATGTGGCTGATGGTCGGAGCCTCGGGATCCATAGACTTTGCCGCACATCTTATCTTGCGGTTGCAGTAATGCCGCCACACCTGCATACTTGTTAAATGTTGCTATTTTCCAAGCTGATGATGGATTCATCGTTTAAAGTGTCGCGAAAGTGAGCTAATGCCAGTCATAGCTTGCATTCAAAACATAAGAAGGATACGAAGCTGTTTTAATTAATAAATCAGCACTTCATCTACCAAGTTGTTCAGGCAATCGCTTATTGCTTGCTCCCACACTACTCCATATTAAATTTCAAGTAGTGGAGAGAGCGTAAAGACATTTGCATGCCGAAAAACAAATCTACTTACCTTCGTATGTTACTAAATAAACAATCTCTACAAAATATTTAATGTGACAATACTATAATACCAAATTCTAAGCGTTTAAAATCAATAATATTCCTCCAAATGGTTAATTATTTGTTTTTTTTTTTCATACATTATTTATATTGATAACGTTCGTTTTTAACCTGACTAACAATATATATCTATTAAATTTAGTGTAATAACTATCTTCTGTATTGCAAAATATTTTCATGAGATGTATTCTTTTTCTACAGATGTTTAAATCTAGGTAAATTGAGTTTTACCAATGGTTGCAAAACATCTATTTGTGGGAATTATTATTATTGTATATATATATATATATATATATATATATATATATATATATATATATATATATATATATATATATATATATATATATATATATATATATATATATATATATTATATATATGAATATTATTTAATTTTCTCTCATATTATCCGCTCCGTATGTACCTTGATGCTGACTACGATCGTCAGACATGAGGAACCGACCCTAGAGATGTTTCTCATAATAGATACTCTATGGGTATTTGAATGGAATTACTTTAGTGTTTAATTAGCATTTATAAAGGGCCTTATATGACGTCATAATATGACGGCCTAAGTGTGTTGGATTTTTGAGTTTATTAAATTTAGAGATTGGAAGTCAAACTAAACCTTTGAGTGACGTTTGAATCTTTGACCTTGTTTTTATATTAATTATCCTTATTACATAATGTTATAATAATATCTATATTCTTTTGAAATTTGACAATATAGTTATTTTGTGTTTTTTTATATACTACGATTATTATGTTTATTAAAAGATTGTCAATTTTCAAAAGTAAGTTCTTTTAAATTTAAATTGTCATTAAGGACAGTCTACAGCATTAGCATCTACATAAGTCGTAATTATCCCAGATTCAAATGTACATACATTTTGTCTTATATTTAAGATAGTAGTAAAGCTTCACGTAGATCACTAGAAATTATTACAACTATTTAAAGAGTATTTTAAGTACATATTTATAATTAAACAAATATGTTTCTAAATGTCATTTCGCTCTATAATTATTATTGTGTTTTAATCACACATTCCTATATATATTATAAATTATTACTATAATTTGAAAAAGTCCGCGGGACAGGGTCGTCATCTGTTAGACCGCGGTCGGATATACACAACATCCCGCGGCCTGGGAATTTCAAGGCTCCGGAACAATTTATATATTTAACACACTCCGGAACAATTTATATATTTGAGTTCCATATTTTCTGGGTGACAATAATATTATTATGAATATACCTACTTCAAAGGTATTTTGCACCAAGTTAGGCCAACCATCATAACTTACACAATTTTACATACACTGCAATAATATCACTAATAGATATATGAATTACAATAAACACTACACCATTTTACATAATATATATTAAATACATCCATTTTAGAAACAGCCAATAATCTAATGTTAATTTTATATACACACAATTAAATTATTTAATTACAAAAAGTAACTACAAATAGTTTTTTTATGAATATATATAGTAACTTTTACTGAATGGTACTACCAATAAACGCAAGTGGCGTAAAATCTATAGTTGTGTTAACCGTTGTCTTTTATACGAAGGTATTTACTGCATAAGCAGTAAATACCAGCGTGCAATGTTAGGTCGATATAAATTTAATACCAACTCGGAAAATTGAATTTATCAAAGCATCTGACGGACACGATATATAGCTAAAAACTTTCAGAGTTATTATATTTTATTGTTCTATATGTTTTATATGATGTTTTATTTGTAAATATTTTTGTTCTAAAATTATTGATGTTAGAGAGAAGATGTTATTGTCGTGGCTCACTGAGAATTAACATAACCTAATAGTAATGATACAAATACATTCAAATTTCCTTCAAAAACATTGCCATCGATAAAATTAGATCAAGTCGCTATTAAATGTATATCGAACAAATAATCTAGGTTATCGAATGAATATTCTACAATCGCGCTAATCGCTATTCTACACAACAGAGGCTTGTTTTCCTGCAATCATTATTCGTTCACTATATGTAACCATACATGCCTTGAACAGTTAACGTGTTTGTAAAATGTGTTTACTGTTATATCAGCGAATTTAAAGTACTTATTATTTATGCATATTTAAGTATCGTAAATCAATAATTTTATATCAAGTAAATTGGTCATCCTATTGTTCATATATTAAATAAGTCTGAGGTAATAAAAAAATCTTAAAAATTTATTTTTATAGACAAACAAAAATCGTACGAGTATTTTGTCTTTTACTAATTTTTAAGAATCATCTGAATTAATTTTTATGTTTAAATTTGCATGTAAATAATTTAAACATTGTTTAAATTAAATATAAAGTACTAATATTCAAAATAACATTTTTACATCAAACATTTTGATGAAAAAAGTTTTTAAATCAACACTTCTTAAGCAATTAAGGTATATACACAATAATCTCTCCGTAGGCCACTTTTGTGTTTAATTTACTAAGTCGGTTCTTCGTCAACGTCGCTCGGCTTTGTTTGGCCTATGTCGAAATCTTTTAGCGCATCTTGTATGTGTTTTACCTGTTAAAATAATATTGTCTCAGTTTTTATCCGTGCAGGGGCGGAGAAAGAATATTGACCTCTGCGTCAGGGTCGACCTGTGTTAAAAGGCGACACAACAACCCACCCTAGTTACGTGGTAGCCCGTGTGGATAGCGACCACCTTTGGTCTTAAGTATGCCACCATAATAACTTTGTGTTGTGTTCCGGCATTAGTGACCCAATTTTCTGTACCCTTAAGGAACAGCAGCGTGTTCGCGATGCCAGTGGCGTTGAAAACACCCATAGACGACGGTAACTGCTAAATTCTAAGTGGACCGTCAGCTTGTCTGTTGTCCTATAGCATTAAAAGATTTTTTTTAAAGTTACAAAATATCCATTCGATACATTATTAGGTTGTAATAAATTCTCCCATAATTTTCATATACTTTATTATATGCATGTCGCCTTTCGACTAAATGTTAAACACATACAAAAGATAATAATAAAAGAAAAAGCAATGTAACCCTATATTGCGTAGTTTACCTTTTGGTTACATAGACCAATAATTAAAAATTGCGACTACCCTCAACTTAAAATATGTGTTACTAGTCTATATGTTAAGGTAGTGGACATATTAATATAGGCAGAGCGTTTGAGAAGAAAAAAATAGCTTAAAAACAGTAAATAGTTTTCCTGTAAACAAACTGTACAAACAATTACACAACTTAAGATGAATAATTTTAATAACACACACACACACAAATTTTCTTAATTTATGTTGACGACTGTTGTTGCGCAATGGTTTTCGCACATCGGAATGCTAGCGGGAAATATGGGTTTGCATCGCCTGCCGAGTCTAGGTGTTCATGTACGTATAATACGAATTTATTTCCAAAAAAAGCGTTATATCACAAACGCTCTGGTATTTCAGTTAATTCTGGCATGCTAATTTAAATCAAAGAAACAAACTTGTTGGTTGGCTCGAAGTATTTTAAGAACAAAACACAACATCATTTTTGTATGGAGGCAACAATTTTAATCATCTTTACTTTTAAAATATATACCTATATAACAGAGCGAAATAAACAATGTCGGTAATATTTCAAAACTACAAAAGTATTGGAAAAACATCGTACACCAGTGTTCCATCAAAAGTCGCAACTTCTTACTTATTTTATAAGAAACTTTGATGGCAAGAGAGTGTTTTGAAGGAAAAATTCTGTTAAAACTTTGATGCATTCCACGAAGATTCTCGAAGGGTTTCTTAAAAGGTAAATAGAAATATTTCTTGTTAACAAAATGAATTCCTCTCCCGATACGCTCAATTGTTTTGAATATAGTTTCAACGGGAATTTCTTGATACAGACGAGAATATATTTCAACTAACAGATTGTAGAGGATTTTTAAGCAAGTGATCTATTTAATATTTATAAACAGAATAACAATTAAGTAAATGAACGACCTCTGTGGCTCAACAACACGTTAAACGCCACTTTCGAGGTGGGTACGAATTTAATTAAATATTAAACAGTCGGGTTAAATATTGTTTGCGGACCAAAGCTTCATATGTATTTTATATGAACCATAATTTTTTTTTGTTTCAAATTAACTATCAAGAATTCATACGCTTTTTTATTCTTGTAGAATAGTAGAGAGGATATCGATCCATTTAATAAAAAGCAGTTACCGTCGTTTTTATGAACGATTGACTTAAATTGATTTTAAAGACCAGGGATGCTATTCAGCGGTATTGGCCCTACCACCTAGCTGGAGTTGTTTTGTTGCCTTTTACTACAAGGCGTTACCAGACGCAAGGGACAGTATTCTTAGTCCACTCCTCCTTGGTAAAAAATTATCCTGTACTTATTACATAAAAAATGTATTTATAAAATTTTACGTTCAATTACTTTTAGTATTTTATTGGTGATAGTACTCATGTATTAACCAATTATAGTTATAATTATTATGTACTTAAATACATTATAACCTATCATCATTTACTTAGTACGAAGGGTGTTCAATAAATAATGATAATGCGATACATTCTCCTTGGAAAGAAATAAAACAATAAATACTGGCAGGCATAGCTCAGACATTAGATATAATAATAATAAGTAATCAATTCTCTTTTGTTTTATATATAAAAAAGTTTTTAGGGCCACTAGTATCCGGCTTCGCAATCTTAATAATCATTGAGCGTCTATTATTCATATGGATATACCAGTTGGAAGATCTTGAGAATCATCATCATCATCTTTGCGTTATATCCCGGTTGCAGCCCAAACTCTCGCTTCGGCGCCCGGGGTCCGTTTTCCGACTTTTTCTTCTCCACTTCGTACGGTCTTCAGCATCCCTGGTAGTGAGCCCATTGGCACGCATATCACCCTTTACGACGTCAAGCCAGCACTTTTTGGGTCTATCCCTCCTGCCGGGGCCTGGCGGAGGCGGCATGGCCAGACATTTGTTTCTCACGTAAGCATCTGGTTGCCGCAAAACGTGGCCGTACCAACGGAGCCGACTCTCCTGCAATTTGTAAGCAATATCACGGACATGAAGACTGCCGCGAATGCGGGAGTTCCTAACGCGGTCCTTCCGCGTCACTCCACACATCCACCGCAGCATATTCATCTCCGTGACACGCAGTTCCTGCTTGTGTCGCTCTAACACTGGCCACGCTTCACAGCCGTATAAAAGAACAGGCCTAATGATGGTCTTATAGACCTGTCCCTTCAACTTTACCGGCATCTTGGGGTCACAAATGACACCAGTCACCTCACGCCATTTGGCCTATGCGGCAGCAATGCGTGCCTTGACGTCGCAATCGATGTCACCAGACGCATGAAACACAGATCCCAAGTATTTCACTTGGTCCGTGCACTCGATCGTGTTGCCGCCTATACGTACGGGTATGGGATCTGTGGAGTTACAAACCAAGTACTCGGTCTTCGCCACATTGATCTTCAGACCACCGTTCTCAAGCGACTCGTTCCACACCTTCACGCGTTGCACCAGCCTACCCCTGTCCGAATCTGCCAGCGCGATATCATCAGCATACATGAGCAACCACGGGGGCTGCTCATGTGAGTTTCGGATGCTGTCTGACAATACGTCTAATACCACGCTAAACAGGCTAAGGACGGATCCTTGGTGCACCCCGACGGTGATGGGGAAAGGTTTTGTGTCGCCAACAGCGGTCCGAACTACGGAATCGGAGTCACGGTACATGTCCCGGATGATGTCAATATAGATCTCTGGAATCCCTTTGAAACGCAATGCCCACCAGATTATCGCGCGAGGAATACAGTCGAAAGCCTTCTGCAAGTCAAGAAACAGGCAATGCAGAAGCGTATTCTTCGCCCTGTATTTCTCCGCGACAGTCCTTAGGGTAAAAATAGGGTCCATTGTCCCGTGACCAGGGCGAAACCCATATTGACATTCCGAGACAGTGCACTCCTGTCGATTCCAAGAGTCGATAACCCTTTCGAAGAGCTTCATGGTGTGGGACATGACCTTAACCCCTCGGTAACTACCGCACTCCTGCACCGATCCCTTGCCTTTGAAGACTGGAGTAATGATACTCAGTCTCCATTGGCTCGAGATCGTACCGGTGAGGAGTGTTCGGTTGAAAAGGTCGGTTAAGATGCCCACACCACGAGAGCCCATCGTCTTCCAGGCTTCGATGGGGACTCCATCGGATCCTGTTGGATCTTGGCTTTCCGATTCTTTATGCGGCGAAGACAATTCTGGACCTCTGCAGGCGTTATCAATGGCACTAGTCCTTGATTCGGAGGAAGATCTGGCGGATGCACCTCTTTGTGCTGCGTGTTCAGCAGCTCGTGGAAATACGAGCACCATCTCTACTTCACCGTAATGTCCTCGCAGGTATAGCAGGTTGCCCACAGGGTCTTTTATACAGCGGCACTTGGAAATGTCCTGTGCCGCATTAACCCTGGAGCGCGCCAACTTATAGATGAGCTTCTGCCCCTCAGACGATTCCAACTTATCGTAAAGTGGTTGTAAGTGGTCTCGTCTGGCTCTGGCAACAGCTCTCTTAGTGGCGCGCTTTGCCACCCGGTATGCGTCGCGATCTTCAGGAGATCTGGACGTTTGCCACATCTTAAAGAGGGCTTTCTTCGCTCTAGTCTCCCTCTGGACTGTGTCGTTCCACCACCATGCTTCCTTGTCACACTTGCGACCACCCTTAGACAACCCAAATATCTTCAACCCAAGGATAGCCGCCTGAATCTTGTCCCAATGAGCCTGAACTGGTTCGCCCATACTACCAGCGTACTTGTCACCGACGGCTAAGGCGAACTCCTGGGACGTGACTTCTTCAAGCAGCCACCACCTGATCCGGCGCTGAACGCGCTCAGTATGCGTGTCTTTAGGCTTAGCGCAGAGGTACATGACAAGAAGACGATGTTGTGCAGTGAGACTCTCACCGGGTATGACCTTACAGTTGGCTACTTTGCTGATGTGGTGTCTCCTAGTGAGTAGGAAGTTGATTTGGGTAGCATTCCTCCCGCTCTTGTAGGTGATGAGATGCTCGGGTCTCTTTTTGAAATACGTGTTCATAATGGCAAGGTTGGCAGCCGCACACGTATTGAGGATGTCCTCCGCTTCTGCGTTGCGGCTACCGTACCCAAATCCACCGTGAACACACTCACCCCCACATTCATCACCCACATGACCGTTCAAATCACCCACTAAAACGATCCCCTGTGATAATGGTATTCCACCGAGCACTTCTCCGAGTTGATTCCAAAACGCTATTTTATCGGCGTTATCACAACCGGCCTGTGGCGCATAGGCACTTATGAAGTGAGTAACTACCCCATCGATAAGCACTCTAACGACCATAAGCCGGTCGCTATGACGTTTCACTTCCAAAATGTCGTTCTGGAACTCCTCCGAGAGCACTATTGCCATAGGGCAACCCCATTCTCCCCACCAGGTGCACCTGTATAGATCAGCTTCTAGCCATTCCCAATGAACTGAGTCTCCTGCAGGAACGCCACGGCCACCCTCCGCCTGGAGAGCACATCGGCCAACTCTCTCGCGCATCCGGTTAGCGTGCCTATGTTCCATGTTGCGAAGCGGATCTTTCGAGATGTTTGGGCTGCGTGAGTTGGGGCTAGGGTCATTAGCCGTGCCCACCCATGACACGGTAGCCCTTGTCCACTTCTCACAAGAGCCGGGCGAAGCTCTTGCGCGCCGTTATGCGGCGGCGCCCTAGCCCTTAGCCGATCTATCTTAGTCTTTCCATATTGATTTGGCAGGTTTGGCTTTTACGGGGGCGATTGCCGTCTGACCCCCCAACCCCAAAAGGAAAGCCGTCATCAGAGCCTCGTCCGTTATTCAGCAGGGTGCGCCAACTTGCAGGTGAGGTTGACTTGGGCCCCGAAGATGTTGGTAGGGCCTCTTACACCCCACCTTACATCTTGAGAATATCTTTATGGAATCCCTTATAATTAATAAATTTCCTAAACAAAGAGAACAGTAGAGATTATAACATCAAAAACTAAGTACACACTTTCATCGTAATATTCAATGGTATTAAATAATGAGAGTATACAAGGAGTACAAGTGCGCACAAATGTGGTTTGTAATTACGATCTCCATGTTACAAGCTTGGGGATAAATGTAATCTAATGTTCATGTATATATTTACGAGGGCCCGTTTACTGATGCTTTGTAGAGTTTAAGTTGTGAACAGTTATAACTTGGAAGACTATATTTGAATTTAGATCAACTTGACTTCATATTACATTTCCTAGATAAATAACACAGGCCAACAATGAAAAAATAAAATAAAAAAATCGTATCACCCACCAATTTTTCACATTTTAATATTAATCCAAAAATGTGTAGAAAATATTTTCAATTATTTAAATATCTTTACGTTGGCATATTCTAATATTATGAAGTTGTTAATAAAATAAAATGTTTTTAGGTTGATTGTATGGATAACCTAGACAATTGTTTGCTTTGTTTTCTTTTAGTAAGTATAACCTCACATTGCAGAATTCAACGTGCGTACTTTTTATTCACAAATAAAAATGGATAGACGTGCTTGTAAAAAATTTCCAGACATTTTTTGGTATATATGTGGAAATTTTGTAATTAAAAAACATCAAAGCAACATTACAAACATTACACACATTACATATTTTGGTGTAGCTATCAGTAATCAAGACAAGTGCTGAATTCCTCACAAAGTGTGTGCTATATTTATATCGAAGATCTTAGAAAATTGTATAAGAAAGAGAAGAAATACGGTTTTCGAACCCGAAATTATGTAAATTTTAGGTAATTAATTTAAAAACGTTTTTACAAACATTTTTTTGTTAGCCTGTGTAATTATTGATAAACTTATGTTTAGACGATTAATTAAATTTTTAATAAATAAATATAACAGAAATAATGTTTTTTTTGTGTTTCTATATAATTTAAAATTCCATATTCCATCTAATCATTTATCAGATCTTTATTAAAAATATTAAATAAATTTTGGGTTCAAAGATTTTTTATAGCTTGTAATTTTAAATATTGAATAATGTATTTGAATTGCTGGTCTTGATTTTTTAAGAATCACGGTATCACCTGTTTGTGGAAGTGATGAACAATAGACCAGAATCTAGCTTAGCTAAGCGACAGTCACGGTAAAATACTGATAATCTGTTTCCAAGTCTTTCGGCTGTTCCATGTGCGATCTGAATTCGAAGATCTAGAGGTCGCGGATCACAATATTCTATTTCCCGTTTAAATAACGTAGGATTTTTTTAGTTTTAGAATTTTATACCTCTGTATCAAATCAACTTATGGCAAGGATTACCTTAGATTTTCATAGTAAATTTAACGCTCTACAAAAAAGGTTTCTTATCTTTTTTCGATAAGTTATTCGAGGTCACGTAACACCGCAAGCATTTAACCGTGCGAAAGCCGTTGTTACGCTACAGAGGTCGTCAACTCGTAATCGGCATCATTTAATTTCTCTTTTAATATAAGTATCATTTTTTCTCATAACACTTCAAATTTTTTCATCCCTTGATGCATCAAACGTTCGTAGCAATAATAATTGCTTAACTCTGTAGATATAGTATATAATGCCATCTACTAAAAAAAAACTTAAAATCAATTACAAAATTTGACGTACCTGCGAAGCGTCGGGGTCCGTTCCCGGATGAGAGTACTTATGTAGAAAGTAGCACGTTCCAGGAATGTCTTTTGGGAATGAATTTGGCAGGCAAGATCGATCGCGCGGCTCCATTTCAAAACCGGGGAATTTTATAAGCCATCTGTAAAATGGGTTTTTGTTAAATTCTGAACCTTAATGATATAATTTTTGTACCTACCCCGAGATTGTTTAGATAAATTTTAAATAAAATCTATGCGAGAATTTTTCAGTATTAGATCCCTATATTAAATGAGAAACTTTATGACATGCCTGTTTCACAAAAAATTTATGAATTGACAATTTACTTCACAATTATAATTCATACTCCATAGGGATTAGACCCCTAGGCTCGTGCCTACCAGGCTATCTCAGAGTTGGGTCAGTACCCAACCATGTCGTAAAATACTTAATAAGCTTAATATTTTATTCAAAAAGTTTAGATATTCCACCAGACATTTTTATAGTACTCTGCTTCTGACAATAGTTTCAACAAATTGTTTCATTTAATATATGTATGTATTAATAATCTCGTTATTAAAAAACTAAATAAAAAGCAATAAAGTCTTATTACTTTGCCTCATAACATAATATGTATATTATATGTTATAAGGTATTATAAAATTTTACCTTTGTGTACGTGCTCTTCCAAAACATTTTCATTTACTGATCAAAAAGCTACATGAACATTATTGATGGCTAAATGAAGGCTATACTAATGCATATACCTAGTCAGGTCATAAATTCTGTCACATGTTTAATGTAAAATAATTGTAACAAGTTTATCCATTATGTAACCATTCATACACCAAAATGAACTTAACAAAACATAGATTCTTATGACATTAAAGTTTATTCAAAATGACCTCCGTGATTTTGAATACAGGCCTTCAATCTGCGCGGCCAGTCGTCTATCGCAGCACGAACGAGGTCCATGTCAATATCGGCGGCTGCCTTAATCAAGGATGTCTTGAGTGACTCCAAATTGGGATGAGGCTTTGAGCACGCCTTTTCCTCCAAGTGTTGCCATATCTTGTAATCTAACGGATTCAAATCTGGACTGGAGGAGGGCCAGTCTTCGTGCCGGATGAAGTCGATTTCACGCGCCGCCAGCCAGTCTTGTGTGCTCTTCGCTCTATGAGCTGGCGCCGAATCTTGTTGGAATACCCAGTGCCTGTTATTGAACATGGTATGAGAAACAGGTTCCACAAGGTTCGTCAGGACTGTATTTTGATACACAACAGCATTCGTTTTTACACCTTTCTCACAAAAATGTACCTCTGTTAAGCCCCAATAAGAAACTCCCAACCATACCATGAGCGAGGATGGAAAATGACCTCGTTGGACACGCGGAATACGGTTGCTCGCTTCTTCACTACTGTGTGCGTACACCTTATCATTTTGTTTGTTGTAGCTCTCTTCTACGGTAAACATTTTTTCATCCGAAAAAAGAATTTCCCGATATTTTTTTCCCGCGTACCGCTTCAACAAAGCGCGGCATCTCTTCAGTCTCAGGTCCATTAGACGAGCATTCAAACGATGTCCTGTTTTTCTTCGATATGCCCGAAGCCCTAAGTCTTCATTTAACACCCTTTTCACCGTGGTTCTGCTTAACCCCATCTGAAGGGCCAACAGTTTCTGCTTACGTTTGGGATTTCTTTGAATTCGTGCCTTCACAGCTTTTATCACTGCTGGAGTCCTAACAGACCGAGGGCGACCACTTCTTGACCTGTCATCTACACTAGAGTCTTCATTGTATCGTTTGATGGTACGATAAACGAATCTTTTGGTAATATTCAAATTTTTCAGTATGTTAAAAATTTGAATTGGCGCGTAACCGCAACGATGCAACGCAATAACTGAAACACGGTCTTCTTTAAGCGTCCACTCCATATTTAAAAATGAGTAAAATTCTAAAAGTTATACATTTTTATTTTCATGAACAATTCGAAATTCTAATTCAATAAACTTTTTTGTGGCCAGCATTCTAAAAGAAAAGTTTTTACTGTGTGACAATACTTATGACCTGACTAGGTATTTAGTTACATAGATGACTGCCTTCGATATAAATTCTTCGTAAATATCACAGAAAATTATCGTCACTAAAAATGTTCGAATATATTTTATTTAAAATGAAAAATTTTCCTCAAATTTTTTTACCCCCACGTCGGATACTAAGTGCGGTTACTAAACACTTTTCCACGCTCGTTATGTTTACATTACCCTTACAACAAGTTACACGAGGACCCTTTTACACGAGGACGGTAATGTATCATAAATGTATTCACGGCGGCTACCTTAAAGTTTTCACTTCAAAATTTGTTGAATTTTTTTGCTGTTTTTTTTTATTGCACTATTATGGCCCACTTAATCGAAAACGTTGTCGTTATCTATGGACGTTTGCAACGTTAGGAACATTACGAGTATATTAACGTTATCGAAATCGGGCAATTGAAAATGGCTAAAGCATAAAGAAGTAAGCAACCTGAAATGGCATTGTGCTAGTAATTTTTTGCTGTAGGACTGCAGACATGCTGATGGCCCGCTTAGAATTTAGCAGTTACCGTCGCCTATGGGTGTATGCAACGCCAGTGGCATCGCGAACACACTGCTATCCCATAAGGGTACAGAAACTTGGGTCGCTAATACCGGAACACAATACAAAGTTATTATAGCGACATACTTAAGACCAAAGATGGAGAATTATAGAGAGATATAGACCGAAGAACCGATAATCGTTAGAGTAGACGTGCTTTAGACGAGGGACCACGTCTTGGCAAGTAGTGAAGGATGCCCCCTAGCGAGACGTGGCGATGATTAGTGAAAACGACTCGCAATTGGATGCAACAAGCTAAAGATCGGGTTAAGTGGCATTTTATAGGGCAGGCTTATGTCCAGTCGTGGACCTTAGTAAACTGACTACGATGACAGATAAGTATCGGCAATGCAGATGTAATGTATTAAGAAGAGGGTGTGGGGGTACAGAAAGAATACCGAAAATATTAGAAAATTAATTTAGAAAATGATATATAGTGGTAGAATTTATAGTTATATATTTTGCAAGTGGCCATGATTTGAATTCTACAATAATCTTATTATAGTTTCATAATACTAAATAAGATATAAATTCAGTCAATGGCTACATAAACGAATAATTCAGGACTTCGGAGGATTCAATATATGTATATAACCCCTGTTTTTAATAGTCATCAGTCAGTCATATCAATCTTATCCATCGACTATATCTATATATAATAATTTCAGCATGCTCAAGGAAATTTTTTAAAAAACAAAAAGGAAAAGATCCCTACCCGAATTGTTTTTACTAGAGAATCGAAAAAACATGCGCACAATATTTTTTCAATTTCCATTTTATTAACCATATTTTAAGATTTCATATTAAATAAAAGTGCTTCAAATTTTAGATTGTAATTAAAACAATATTTTACTTACTTGTATGTAGTGGGACTGACGTTGATTTTTAAAGGCTCCGAACCGGATTCGAATTTATTAGCCAGCGTGACGTTGTGGCCAAAAAGACAGTATTTCAGCATCGTTTTTCCTACAACTCCAGCAAGAACTGTCCCTGTGTGAAGTCCAATACGCATCTGTTAACAAACAGTAAAATGTATAGTTTTGTATAGATTACAATTTGAGAGGAAGTGGGATTTAACCAACATTTTCCTGAGGTAAAAAATCAAGTCATCTGCATTTACCGCGTTGTTCTGTAATGCACACTTAGCTAGCGTGTTTTATTAAATAAAAGACGAGGCAAGGATTTCCAATCAGGTTTCAAGGTCAGGTAGCAATTGTAATCTAAGAATTATTAATCATAGCTTCCGTTATGTTCAAGTAATAGATAATAAGTAAAAGATAGGATTAGAAACAATTCCAATAGAGACCACATTACTGTACATGGGCATGCGATAGAAAGAGTTGAGGAATATGTCTACTTGGGACAAACCTTGAACCTTGCCGAATTCGGACAAAATAACGAGATTGCTTTTGGCAAACTGCCGAAGTGTTCAAGAGCACAAGCGTTCCCATTAACCTCAAGCGTCGGACCTTTGAACAATGCGTCCTACCAGTCATGGTCTATGGAGCCGAGTCATGGACGCTGACAAAGCAGGTTATACACAACACAAGCTCCAAGTCACCCAAAGAGCCATGGAACGGGCTGTGTTAGGTATCTCTCTACGTGATCGAATCAGGAACACAGAGATCCGGAAGAGAACGAAATTGGTCGACATAGCCCATGTGATCGCTAGCAGAAAATGGAAGTGGGCGGGCCATATATGCCGTAGACAGGACAACAGGTGGGGTAGTTGGGTGCTTGAGTGGAGGCCTAGAATAGGGCATAAAAATGTAGGCAGGCAACCGATGCGTTGGACCGACGACCTTGTTAGAGTGGCCGGTAAGGACTGGATGCGAAAGGCGTTATACCGAGAAGAATGGCGTGCATTGGAAGAGACCTACACTCAGCATTGGGTGGTTAAAGGTTGAAAAAGAAGAAGGAAAGAAAAGAAAAGATAGGATTTGGGAAAAAATACTTCGGACTACACAAATATATATCTTACGTCAGTGGTCTTTCGCTTACTTAGAGGTTGCGCCAGCTGATATGTTTTACTCGGCCCCTAAGTTTGATACGATACTTTGATTGAGGCAATATAATCAGTAGTAACTTGTAGTAAGATTCTCTTGCTAAGTTTACTTTCGGTATAGCTTTTAAAGAAATCAATATTCGATATTGCTATCATGGTAACAATAAATCACTGTTAGTTTGCAGGAGATAGGTTTTATACAAATACATTACAAATGTCTAAAAAGCTCATGTTCAAATAATTTCAGAATCATATATATACTTTTTGGAATTCGATTTATATTACAGATTTTTTTTGGTTATTTTTGAAAGTAATAAAAACAATATTTTCTTAAGTTTTCAAAGCTTTTATCTATAATTAAAATTGTTCATTGTTGACGTTTTAGCTCCCTTATATTTTTTCCAATTTACGAGTACGTCATTTTAAAGCTTTCGTTTTTTCTTTTTTTTTTCTTTACGACGCTTCAGCAGACCAACATTTAAACAAACAAACATTTTTAGAACAAAATAACAAACGTTCTGGTACAAAAATAAACAAACTAAAAAGCACCATTGTCCTAAACTGGATCCAAACCATGTTGACATGGTATTAGCTAACAAGGACCAACGCTTTAAAGACACACCACTAACTTTATCTACCCCCCCTCACATGTGTCATGTGTGCAATTTGCGTCACTTAGTACTAACAATAAAATATTACTCAACCGCAAAACTAATAGAGAAAGATAACAAATCGGAGAACCCCAAATTAGTCGCCACTCTTTCTGATTTGCGGGGTAATTCCCGTCTGCATTCTCTTCCACCTTCTACTCTATTGCCTTTGTCATACGCACTACTAGCTACTTTAAAATTCATAATAAAGCTTTAATCTTCTCTACTCTTTAGATTTTAATTAAAAATATAATAAACAAACCTTGATAGGATTGCCCTCGTGCGTTAGGTGTTGCGCACACGTTTCCACCATTCGTAACGCCATCCAAGCGATCTGTGGCGCGTGAGTTTCTATTTTGCGGTGAAGACCACTCGCAACGCAGTACGCGTCACCTATCGTCTCCACCTATGTATTTAAACATAAAATGCATATTTAATTTTAAATAAAATGAATCTGATAAAAATATTATGCAAGGAGCGTGTACAATTATTAAAACTATTACAAAATATCGTATGTATATATGATATTTTACAAATTTTTAGCATCTTTAAGCCTATTGCGAGTCATAAATCATTCTGGCCTGGGCGGAGTTTTTTAGCGGGTATTCAGATGTGGACCATCTTTCCTGCAATTCTAAATGTGTAGGACCCCCAGATACTCGTCAATCGAAGTTTTTATTCAATCATGTTTCAAGATATTTAACTCAATCGTGCCTGTTCACATGCATTTTCCATCAGTCACTTTTAGACGGACATTACCTCATTACTTTGTATGTGGTTGTACTTTGTAGTTTGTATTATATTTGAGACTGCATGGTGTTATCATAGTATGAAATTTAAGAAAAAAACATTTATTTATAACGCTGTTAGAATACAAGGAATGTAATTAAAATATGACGTAATATATTAATGATGTACCTAAAACGGCTCCTTTTTATTTAGCGATAAATTTTAGATTTAGAGTTGTCTGGAAAATATTGCTTTAATCGGTAACACCACTCATTGGTCTATAGCTTGTAAGCTTTTTTTTGTTTTATGTGTTTCTGGTGGTGTTTACGTCTATACTTCGTTAAGTATCATTTTATACAGTTCGTGACATATTCATTTTGTATTAGTTCGAGTTATCACTCATCCATATCGTGTATATATTATATACGAGTATATCTATAATTTGAAAATAAATTGCGTTTATGATTTAATTAAATATTTGTAACATTGATCACAGTCTGAGCATATTAACATTTTCTGGACGATTGAAAAGTCCTTACATTTGTGTACGGATTTTATGTATTATTTTATGTATTTGCATACGCAGAAATACTTTAATTAGTGTGAGTGGAATTTAACTTAATAAATAGGTACTTTTGCTTACTTTTACTTACTTTTTGCTTTACATACATATAATCACGCCTCTTTCCCGTAGGGGTAGGCAGAGACCACTTCTTTCTACTTGCTACGATCCTTACATACTTGTTTCGCTTCGTCCACTTTCATTATTCCTTTCATACATGCCTTTCGGTTTAGGGTACTCTTCACCTGGCCTTTTTTTCTTTTTTTTTTTAAAAGGCTTGTTTATAAGTACTATATCAAATTTCTAGTATCCATAAAAAAAGCGCACTACTTTATTCTATTGCTGAAGAACAGAAGACATGCTAACGGCCCACTAAATACAGAAAGCATCGATCCTTGCATACTTGTTTCGCTTAGTCCACTTACATTATTCCCTTCATACATGCCTTTCGGTTTAGGATACTCTTGACCTGGCCTTTTTTCAAGATGTCCCTGATCTGGTCTCGAAACGTCCACTTAGGTCTACCCCTTCCAATACTTCCATTCACACTCGCCTTATACACTTTTTTCGTCAATCGTTCTTCATTCATTCTCTTTACTCTCTTATTTCTCTTCTCTTTATTCATTCTCTCTACATCTTCTTTCAGACCACAACGTTTCCTTATCTTACTATTTGTTATCCTGTCACTCAGTTTAACTCCTATCATACTTCTTAACGCTCTCATCTCAATTGCATTTATTCTGCTTTCATGTTTCTTCTGCCATACCCAACTTTCACTTCCGTACATGAGTGTCGGAACAACACCCTCATGCACAGCCAGACGAGCCTTGTTAGACACCTTCCGACTGTTCATAAAGGAGTGCAAAGCTCCATCCACCATGTTTCCTGCATTCACTCTTCTTTCAATATCACTCTCACACTTTGCTTTATAACATTAAACATTAATTCTATTTAGGCTTATTAACTAGTTTCGCGATATACGTGGTTTCATGTAATTGTGATACAAATAAATGAGAAAATGAGGTCATTGTTTAGAAAAGTATGCATGACTATTGCGGAGTTTTAGCCTTAGGTAATTAATGATTGGCCCTGTTTGTTTTGGTTATTAAGTAATATGGTTTTTAAGAAATAAAATAATTATTACCGTTAGTCATTCAGTTGTGTGGTAATTCTAATAAAAAAAGACTTTTCTGTAACACTTTCATAATGTCACAGACTGGCCGTGGATGCGGTATTTTCAGACACATTCCTGTACATATCCTCCGCAGTATATCTATTTGCGTCATATGAACCACTTTTGTTTCTCCAACATGGCCACGTATCACAGCCGTTTTTTTTAATATTGCTGAGAAACAGCAGACAGGCTTACTTAATGGTAAGCAGTTATTATGCTAAGGGCACCGCGAACGTCCTACTGTCTGAGTAGGGGTACTGGAACCTGTGTCTGCATACTTATGGAGCAAAGGTTACCATCCAGTCGTTATTGCTTAATAATACTGTTTTAGATGTTATTTTTATCTATACCAACATTTCCGTGACAAATACAACAATCACTTTATTTAGCTAACATGGCAAGAACGCATGCCTTGATGTAATCAATTAATAAATAAATTAGTAAACTACAAACCTTATACACATCCAGCTCTTCGCAAAATATATCAAATACACTGTAAAGGTCTTCCAGCATGGCAATCACCATCATAGGAGTGGCTGTGGCGCAGATTGATGTAAAGCCCACGATGTCGCTGAACAGCATTGTGACGTCGTCATGACTCTTGGCTTCTATCTTCTCACCTTTAAACAAATATGACATAGTCATCGGTGTTTTTAGATTTCTTCTATTTGCATAACTATGATAATTTTGGCCCCTATATGTCAACAATTCATAAAAAATAAACTTAATCTAACTTCGCTAGATAGTCTACAACCTTATCCCCTTATCCCCAGGCTGCGGGAAAGAAAGTATTTACAAAATAATAGTAAAATGTTTTTAAGGCTAGCATAATGTTAAACTCAGGCTCTTATTTTAGAACTTTATGTTTACATGTGTTTTTTTATTGCTGTAGAACAGCAGACAGGGTGACGGCCCACTTAGAATTTAGTAGTTACCGTCGCCTATGGGTGTTTGCAACGCCAGTGGCATCGCGAAAACGCTGCTGTACTATAAGGGTACAGGAACCATGGTCACTAATGCCGGAACACAATACAAAGTTACCTTAAAAGTTTGCCTGGAAGAGATCGCTTTAAGTGATAAGGCCACCTATTGTGTATACAATAAAGAGTTATCTATCAACACAAAGTTATTATGGTGGCATAGTTAAGACCAAAGGTGGTCGTCATCCAGACGGGCTTGAGGCCCTACCACGTAGCTAGGGTTGTTTTGTCGCCTTTTACGACAGGCTGACCCCGGCCGCAGAGGTCAGTATTCATTCTTCGCCCCTGCACGGATATTATTTTCTCTTATTCATAATTTTTTTACACTTTATTTTTCTCCGTCCAGGGAATGTATGACTGACCCATGCAGCCTGTCGTAAAAGATGATAAAATAACCCTGGCAAGTTAGTAGGGCTCCAAGCCCGACTGGATAGCCACCACCCCTTATATGCTGCCATAATAACATGGTGTTGTATTCCGGCTTAAGTGACCCTGGCTTCAGTTTCCCTACACGGACTTCAATATGTTAATTGAGTCCTGGCGTCGCAAATATAGGCGATGGTAACTGCTTACCACTATGGGCTGTTAGCCTGTCTGCTGTTCTACAGCAATAAAAAAAACTCACAAACATACCATCTCGACTGCATCAGAACCTTTCACTTCGCAATTTGTGATATAATAATTAAACTAGTCTACAGTGGTTTTGTTGCCCTTGATATAAGATTGATTTCTGATAAAGTTATGCTCACACTTCACTAAACTATCAGTGCTTTTGGAATATTTTCTTTAGTTTTTTTTTAAATCTTGATTTTAATTTTACACTACAAAATTTTGAATAAAAATATGAAAAAAATAACAGAAAATATTTATAATGTCATTCTTCATTGAAACGTCTTTTACGAACTATTCTTTTACAATTTTTAGGAGATAATCTCTTTTTAAAGACCAGCAGTAATCTGTCATCATGTGGCAGTTCCGTCTACCTTGATACCTTTCCTCCATTACATTTAGATTTAGATCCTAGTGGAAATGCTCGCCTTGTTCCTCACTATAATTTCCTAAATTATCTGAATATCTATCCAGATAACTGTGGAGGAAATGCAGCTTTCTACTCATATTATCTCCTGAATTCTAAAAGCTTATTAATAATTTATGTAAGTATTTAAGTAATTCCAGAACTATTTTAAGAAAATACGCAAACTGAGCAATAATCTTTTTATTCTAAAAATCCAGTTAATGTCAAAGTATATATGACAAGTATATGTCGTTCTCTAGTTTTCATATTTGCAAATAGATTGCGTATTGTGGCCAGTATTGCATTTAATTAATTCTAACACTTATCAACATTTTTTGCACAATTTCTTCATAATTTGATGCTTTATGGTTACCTAGAAAATTTTCTACTACCAATACATAACTCTTCCAAGCTTCACTTTCCGGAACTGTCATAACTGTGATTATAATTGTATCTTTCATCAATTGCCTAATTTGAGGAACATCAAATATTTTTTATTTTTGTTATAAAATACTTATTGTAATGTTTCTCTACCAAACTTAGAAAATTTTCTATAAATATACTTGAAACAATCGCCCTCCTTGTCTAACGTTTTAACAAATGTTTGATCATACTTTTAATGTTGTCTCTGTTTAATAATATTTTCTTTATTACGTTGGCTTTGCCGACAGTTAAGGACTTTCACAAAGGCCACATCCACACATCTTGTGGGCTCAAGATATTATGTTGATGAAGTTGCTTTGCTCTACTGTCCCACAGACAACGTATTTGCTACTGCCCAATGGTATTTTGTGTATCTATTTTGTTGACCGAGTAAAAAGTTAATCGTTTTCGTTTATTTCTTTAAAATATAGGATACACTGAAATCATAAAAACTAGGGCACATTCATTATTTTCATGAATATATTTGTAAACTGCGTACTTTAAAACATGGAAATTCGTAGAGATATCTAGGGCAATAAAAATATATTTATTTTTGTAGAGTTGTGATCAAGTGTTTACGAATAATATCTTGCACAACATTTACATCGGCAGAATTGTTTCTGTGAGCGTTTTTCCCCCACTCAAAAAGCCGCAAGCAAAGATGAAATTGATGTAGCTAAATTCTTTTACACATATTTTGTAGCCTGTAAATTAGTAAAAAGAGAAAAGGGCAGCCAAATTCTTATTTGTAACAAACGCCAACATTTTATCATTAACTTTATACATGTGTTCATAACTTCATATACTATAATTGTTTACTTACCTAACCAAAGTCTCTTCGCAATATGGGGAGGAAATATCAAATGAAGAAGACTAACATTCTTCTCTCGTTCTTTATCAACTGCTTTGCTTGCTTCTTCTATTGAATTTTTCAGTTTATCCATTCGTCGGCGGAGGCCATCCTGAACAAAATAAAATATAATCTATTATTTTACAAAACATTAACAAAAACGTTTTGTTATTGCAACCGTATCAATTGACAGTCTGAAACGATTAAAATCCTAACTACTTATTCTCGCTTTATATGCATACCAAAATTGCCATCTACTTAATAATGTAAGAAAACTTGTATATCAAGGTTTGTATGTATAATCTACTAATAAAAATAGACAAGGGTGGGGGTATACTGTCCATTCCCTGAACCTGAATAGACCTGAGGGTTGTTATTATAGATAGATAGATAACTCTTTAAAATTATGTCAAAAATAAATTTCTTTGTAGCAGAGTCAACCCTGGTCTGACGCGCAATCTAAAAAAAAAGAAATAATACTCTGTATAATTATCTGTGAACTATCAAAATAAAAGTACGATTAATGAATGAATGAATGAATGAAAACTCTTTATTGCATACAGATACTTAAAACTAACTTAAAATAGGTATACAAAATTTAAATGTTGATTAATCTCAATGTTGAAATTTCATAAGAAAAAGTGGCCATTTTATGGCCGAGATCACAAATCCATAAACATTAAAAATAAAATTGAAATATTATATTTTATTTAAATAAGGTCTTGCAAACTTTGCATAGACTTAAATTATACCTGAATATATAAATAATTTAGTGTTCAAGTCAATGATTTGGAAACTTAGCCCTTCAGGCTCTAATATGCAATTTAAAGTTTAGATAAGATTTTATTTGCTCGAGGTGCGGTGAAATCGATTGAATGTCTGGTCTGGAACCTGTTCACCTTTATAGTTTTAAACTTATAAAAAAATATAAAGACAGCTTCTGTCGATATATTCTTCTACTGGGACTTAAGAATTTATTTAATAACTCATATTCTATTAGTAAGGATTATAGCTTACTTAATATTCTCGCCTTGCAGGGGCGGATACCCCTGCGGCCAGGAAAATAAAACCATAGTTAGATGGCATGGGCTCCAAGCCCGTCTGGATGGCAACACTCCTGGTTTTAATATGTTACCATAGTAGCTTTATATTGTGACCGAGATTCCAGTTCGCCTACGAGGTCTGCAACGTGTAAGCGGTGGCCCTAGTGCTTACATAGGTGAAGTTACCTGCTTACTATCAAGGGGGCCGTCGGCCTACCTGCTGTTTCTCAGCAATAAAAACAATAATTGGTAAGAAGATCGATTTTTACGTTACTATTAATAAATTTGTATACAAATTTATTAATAGTATTTGGCTTCTATAAAATAAAATACTAAACCACGATATAAAAAGTGTTTCGCTTCAAATATTATTATTATATTTATTTGAAAATATGAAATAATATGAACGTAGATCATGACTTGAACTTATATGTTCATAATCTTAGTGGATTTGTAAGTATAACTTACGTATATCATAAGCTTTCATCCAAACTCATAGTTAAGAAAACTTAATTATGAGTTTGGATGAAAGTTTATGATATACGTCCTAAACGCAACATTGAATACTGGCTTCTAAGTGAATCTTTGATGAAGAAATAAATATGAAATATAAGTACTACCAATCTGCCGTGTAAATTGCCGGGTCTTAGCTTGAAACAATATTTGCGTCTGCTTAAATCACATAGAGTTCTGCGATTTATCTTCGAAAACTTCAAGGACAGATAGATCGCTTAAAATATTCTGAATTGGAAAATCCTAAGAAGAACTAAATTAACCACCAAGATGTAATAGTATTTTATTGCTTTAGACAGACTGACGATCTACTTAATAGTTAGAAGTTATCGTCACCTATGAATGTTTATGACGCCAGGTATCGCTAACACGCTGCCGTTCGCGTAAAGAAACCGAAACCTTGAGCAACATACGGTTATTATGGCGTCATATATAGAGACCAGGGCTGATTAACAACCAGACGGGCTTGGTGCCCTATTAGCTATGGTTGTTTTGTCACTTTTTACGATAGGCTACACCTAGCCACAAGGGTCAGTATTTTTACTCCTATGCACAGAGTAAAAGTGATTTTTCTTCACGTAATACTTTCGATAGAATTATAAAGTTAAACAGCTTTCCCATCCCATATAATTATAGAGCGATGAAAAAGACTCAATTAGAATACTCATTCTTGATCACAAGCAATAACGTCTTGGACTATTCGATGACCTTCGCGCAACGATGGAACGAGATGGTGCTATGTCAATTATCACAATATAATCGCTTTCATCTTTTTAAAGTTGAGAATATTCAGACACATTTTGTATTGTGTCTCTTTGTGCAAGAAGAAATAGCATACGAGTACAAAGACACTCAGGCAAAAAGACTGGTAAAACTTTTCTCTGTTACAATATTTAATGGCAAACCTTGTGTTTCGTGATAAAAGCTTTTGATACAATCCAAGTGAAGTATTGCGAGAAGAATAAATACAAAAAAAGATACTAAATTTAATATATTGCATTATTTAAAGAAATGGTAGCAGAGATAAATGAGAACTTGATTCATTCGAAAGCTATTTCCCGATAAATTGTCTACGAGAAACGAACTAATTCTAAAGGACGTGTAGAATGCAATTTTATATACATTCGTGTTCTCGAACGGTTTCTGATCGAGTTCACTGAAGTGAAGTGAACAATTGTTAGAAACCGCACAAGTGAGTTTTACAATGTTCATTTCCGGTTCTTGTTCTTTATAATAAATATTTTAAGTCAAGTATGATCTTCGAAGCTTCTTCTTTGGGGTATTAATAATAAAATCAGTGATTTAAAAAAATAACAATCCTAAACGTCTTCATCCATGCAGGGGCGGAGAAAGAATACAGACCTCTTCGGCCGGGGTCAGCCTGTCGTAAAAGGCGACAAAAAAACAAAAAACAACCCACTAGTTACGTGATAGGGCCCCAAGCCCGTCTGGGCGGCGACCAAATGACCAAATAATAGTTAATAGTGATGGCTACTGACAACAAATGATCAATCTGAACCATACATTGATCGAGAAACGTCCAGGATGAGTCAGGTTGATCTCCTGGTGTAATACGACTGAGCTAGGAGACACTAATGTATAGTTAACAGTTCAACAAGTATATTATCTTCCTAGAATTTTCTTTTATGGCGATTAATTATAATGCAGGTATATTGAAAAGAAGATACTTATTAAAAGACAACAAATGAGAAATTGAAGAAAACCAAAAATAGCTAAGAGAAAAATCATGACGCAAACTTTTGTGACAATTACTTTAATTTTTTTATGAAAAAGACGACGAGTGTTTTGCGCATAAGACGTACACATGTAATTAACTAAACTCTACATAACACGATGAGAGTGCCAAGTCATGCAAATTTTTGAAAAAATAATATTTAAATCTTCAATACTCTTTACCTGAGCTCTAGCTTGTTCTCCCACCAAGATGACATCCCTGGTGGCATCGTGAAGTGGTATATCGGATATGAAAAGACCTCTGCCAGTGAGGCCCTCAAGTCCATCCAGGAAGGGTGAGCCAACGAAGAGCAGGGAGTCTGATTCCGAGCAAAACACCATCTGACCTTTGATCTCCAGACCCTAAGGACAAAATAACTTAGGTATACTTTTCTATCCTTCACTTACATTTCCTAACTAGAATGATAGTACTGTTTTGTGTAATACACATAAACAAATTGCAAACAAATTGCTAAAATAAAATTATCACTCGTATTGAATACTGGTACTTAATCGTACTGCATATACTTATTACTCGTAAATTGTAGTTTTTTTTTTAGTAAAATCATATTTAGCTATTTTATTTTTGGTCTTCCCTGCGTAGGAAAAGGCAATTTTCCAGGCTTGGCCTTAACGCATTCATGCATCAAGGAAATATTTTTCCCTTTCTTAAAATACTCGTACGTGATTGACTGTTCACATATTTATTATCCGCCCAGGGGCAGAGAAAGAATACTGACCTCTGCGGCCGGGGTCAGCCTGTCGTAAAAGGCAACAAAACAACCCACTTTAGCTACGTGGTAGGGCCCCAAGCCCGTCTGGATGGCGACCACCTTTCGTTTTAAGTATGTCGCCATAATAACTTTGTGTTGTGTTCCGGCATTAGTAACCCAAGTTCCTCTACTCTTATGGGATGACAACGTGTTCGCGATGCCACTGGTATTGCAAACACCCATTCGCGACGGTAACTGCTAAATTCTAAGTGGGCCGTCAGCCTGTCCGCTGTCCTAAAGCAATAAGAAAATATATAGATGTTATAATAAAACTTAAGTCAATTGTTTGTTCTTCCTGAACTTTTACGAAAAAAGAATTGTCAAATTTTCTTCGCGCTATAATAAAAACATTTGTAGGCTGAACTCCGTATTATTTCAAAGTTTTTTATACTTATATCAATAAAGTTAATATATTTTTCGCCTGTTTTATATTATTTGGTAAGCACAATTTTATACAACAATAAGAACTGTAAATAACGAGCTCATTATTATCCTGCAAAAATTTATTTACTTATCTATCTAATAATTCTAAATTATTTAAAGGGAAATATTTTTCATAGAATAATATTATCCTTCTTAATTTTATGAAATTACAAAAAAATCTGTACGCCTTACTTTGTTTTGCTGATATTTTACTTTGATATTTTATATCATAATGTATATCATAGTATTACTTATATTTAGTTTTGGGTATGTTATAGTCCTAAAAGGGTTGAATCGACGGACTGTTGGCGTAACGGATAACTCACGTCGGTACGCTCGCGGAGGTCACGCGTTCGATTCCCGTCCAGCGTTTGGGTGTTTATGTATAATATGTATTTATATACAAAAGAAAAATATATATGTAGTATATCAGTTGTCTAGTACCCATATTACAAGTGCTATGCAACTTAGTTTGGACTATATGGCGTTGTGTGGAAATGTAAAAAAATTGGTGCTAAAAAATTTATCTTGGGACCTCAGATACATCAGAAGGGAACTGAAGAATTAAAATCATGGTATGGTTGGTAATGCATATTCAGCATATAAAGCAAATTGATAAATGAAAGATATTAAAATAATAAAACAAATATACTGTGAAAAATCATACAGTATTACCTATTCTCGAAGCAAGAACTTTTCCGTTGTAAATAACGGAAATAACGTTGTAAACAACATTAACACTCAAACTCAGCTTTCAAACAAACTGATTTTCAATTTACTTGCAGACCCACCGAGTTCAAGGTCAATATTAGTTACGGTCAACTTCCCAATGCCTTAGTCTGGTCCCTGGTGTGTTGTTTACAAAATAAAATATCGAGTGACCCGTTAACACCTGAATCTTGACATGTTTGTGTGAAAGTACGAATGGGGTATTTTTAGTGTTATAGAAGTTTTTTTTTTCGTAGTAGGACATCAGACAGGCTGACGGCCCGCTTAGAATTTAGCAGTTACCATCGCCTATGGATGTTTACAACGCCAGTGGCATCGCAAACACGCTGCTGTCCCATAAGGGTACAGGAACTTGGGTGACTAATCCCGGAACACAACACAGGGTTATTATGGCGGCATACTCAAGACCAAAGGTGGTCGCTATCCAGACGGGCTTGGGGCCCTACCACGTAGAAAATTAACCGACTTAAGGCAATAAAGATTTTATTGCCTTAAGTAAAAAAAAGTTATGTATTTATCTACAAAAAGTTATATATCCGTTTTTTATAGCTGAGGAAAATCAGATAAACTGACGGCCCAATTAATAGCTAGCAGTTACGTTATGGATGTTTGCGACGCTAGAGGCACCACGAACACGCTGCTGTCTCATATGGGTACCGGAACCTGGGTCACTAATGCCGGAACATAACACAAGGTTATTATAATACTCATAGACCAAGAGTATTTGCTATCCAGACGGACTTGTTAGTATTCTTACTCCACCCTTGCACGGAGAAAAATAATTATAGAGTATATTTAGTTTTACTTATCATTATCTGAAATGAATGTATTTTATAATAAAAACAAAATGTTATAAATGATTCTCTATAAAATACATAAAATACGCATTCAATCTGTGGAGTATACAGTAAAGAAGTCTGAAATAAAAAATAACTAATGAAAGAATTTCATAAAAAATATGCAGATACATTTCCTTCCCTTACGAACACCTTAAGCACAGTCATGATTTTATCGAAGCCATTATACCCAGGTGGGTAAAGTTGAGTTAGGTAATATATTTAGAGTTGCCAAATAGATGCTGCTTTCTTATATTAAGAAACTGGGGTTTGTCCACGATTTATAACATTTTATTTAAATCATACACGTGTAAGAGAACCAAGTATTTATTCAAACAGAGATTTTTTTTCTTAAATCTAAAGCTGTTGTTGTCTCAGACGACTCGATAGCGACTACGGACGTCAAGGCATTCCAGCCCCCTGGAAGCGGGATCGATCAGCCGTGGCAGCGTACTCGGGGACACGCCTCCTGTGAGCTGCGTTTCCGGCTCAACCGTTGCATGGGTACAATTGAAAATTGCCACGAATGGCAAGAGTTTTTTAATTGGGGTCTATCGACTTTACCGGTGAAGCCGATCCTATTCTATCTACTACTGATTCGGAATGTGTATAGCTGGTGGAGAAGAAACGGTGAAGAAACAGAGAAGAAACGGAGTAGAAACGGTGAAGATATGGAGAAGAAATGGAGAACAAACGGAGAAGAAACGGCGAAGGAAACTCCCCCGCTACATGTCTATTCTACGTGTAATTTTGTATTGTGTGAATTTCGTAAATTATACCGCGATGTAATAATGTTCAACGCCATCTTTTGGTCATTACCTTATAAGGTCAAAACTCTCAAACACTGTTTCTTAAAACTTCATATTAAATAAAAATAGGGCCAAGTGTCTAAGAAATTATGTCTAGAAAATTTTATTGAAATCTATGCAGTCGTTTTGCCGTGATGCGTGCACAACTGCAGACCTCCATTTTATTTATATAGATAACTAACCGATCACGCCCGCTCCGCTGGGCGAATAACAGGCAAAAGTAAATCGAAAAAAATGAGAAAGGATCGATGGAATCTAAAAAATAAAGAGTCTATAACCATCTACGAAAAATTCTGTTCTCCCGATATGTTCAGTAGTTTTGTTCTGAAGGTGCGTCAAAGAATGTTCGTTAACTACATTTTTTAACATTTAGAATATACAGATAAAAAAAACTGCTGTATGTTACAGGACTAATCTCTTGCGTAGCTAATAGCGTCATAACCACAATACATGGTGATTATGGTGGTCGATGGTGCGAGTTAATGATGTGGTGTCAGGACCGTTTAAACTCCAGAAAGGTGTCCGGCAGGGTTGCATTCTTTCGCCTCTTCTATTCAATATCTACGCCGAATATATCATGAGAGCAGCCCTGGAGGGGTGGGAGGGAGGCATTTCTGTCGGAAGTAACAAGATCAGCAACTTTAGATATGCGGATGACACTACATTGTTTGCTTCCTCAGAACAGGAACTGGCTGCGCTGTTTGAAAGGGTGGAGCGCAGAGCGAGAGGGTTGGTCTCTCCATCAAAAAGGCCAAAACAAAAGTTATGGTGGTCGATCGGGATGGACAGCTTGCACGTACAGGGGAACTAGCGGGCCTGGAATTCGTCAGCGAGTTTGTTTATCTGGGTTCTTTGATCAGCGACCAGGGGGCTGTAGCGGAGAGATCCGCAGACGCACACAAATGGCCAAATCTGCAATGAGCAAGATGACTAGAATTTGGCATAACAGAAGCATCTCTAATACCACAAATATGAGAATTGTGCGATCTCTGGTCTACTCGATCTTTCTGTATGGCTCTGAATCATGGTCTATTCATGAGCTTGACCGGAAAAAAATCGAAGCTTTTGAGATGTGGTTTTGGAGGAGAATGCTACGCATACCGTGGACAGCAAAAAGAACCAACACATCCATTCTCGACCAGCTGAATGTCAGAACTAGATTGTCTACGACCTGCTACCAGCGAGTACTCGGCTATTTTGGCCATGTCGCTCGAAGGGAGTCAGACAATCTCGAGAAACTGATAGTGCTGGGCAAAATAGAAGGGAAAAGGCCCAGAGGACGGTCACCAACCCGATGGTCGGATCAAATTAAGGCAATCATGGGGCTCACTTTGCCTGCAGCTCTGAAACAGGCCGAGGACAGAGTGGTGTGGAAGCAGTTCGTCAACGTTCCGTAAAGGCTTATCAAGACGGGTACAACCTTCAGAAATGAAGAACACGACGAAGAAGAAGTACGTGTATGTGTTTGGTCTTTGCATAAATGTTAGTTGAAATCTCGTCTCCTGATTATTGTTATCTTCCCTCACTTTTGGTGAGGTGAATGGTGAAAGCGAGCGTGGGACGAGGGTAGTATCACGTGAGCCTTTAAACGCGCGGAACGGTCGACGTTCGACCTCCCTGAAGACCACTTTTTGCGTCGTGCGCAATTGGCTTCAGTTAATCCTTACTAACCCATATTGGCCGTGCCATAAGATTGTGTGTCCAGGGTCTAGGTTGTGATATTTATATGGTGCCGTGCAGCAAATCCTCCGCGAGAGGACCTGAACAAACTGGGAAGGGGTGGAACCAAGGTCAGTGCGAATTTCTTTCTCTCATATATTGCACGGTACACTGTCGGTCCGTGACCGGCGTCGTACACTACGTGCACTTTTTTTATAAATACATCCAGGCTAGGGATGGGAATTGTTCAGTGTTTTCCGCAGACATTCGACATGTTTTAGCTGTTGAACTATGGAAGTCGTTAAGAAAGTGAATAAAATGATTTCATATTATCATTCATTTGAGCATCCAACTCCGAAAAAAATCCCATATACATACCAGCAAAAGCAATTTTTTTTCTATTACTCCTTAGAAAAATAGGGAGGTAGATAGGTACATCTATTTTTTTAACCTGTAATACATGGGCGATTAATGTCTGGAACATATTTATTGTTCAACAGCTTATACTAAAATATAAAATCAATAGAGTGCTAGGCGGACTTCTTGGTTACAGTGACTACTTGCTAAAAGATATTAAAATTGAATTAATAAAATACCTTTTTCTGAAAATCTATTACTAAACAATAATTTTTTTGAATCGATTCCAATTAAAATATTCTTACAATCGGCTACAGTACGCCGTCTACGAGCCTTTCACAAAACTTTTCTTCATTACGATCTGCGGCTGTGATTTTTATTACTAAAGTTCTGTTAGATATATAAGTTATGACTTAGAGGTCAGATTAATGTTCTGTGATTATTGGATGAGAAATCGTATTTCGTGATCTTGGCTAGCTTTAGGGAGAGAGAATAATAGCTTTTGAGCTTATTAATTTAGTGGAGATAGAATGAAAATGGAAATTTAAAGTGCCGTATCAATTCTACATTTATTGTTCAAGATATATGTTTATGATCGTGACTTGGCATTCGTATAAAATACAATTTAAAGTATATTTTTTTATTGCTGTGAATCAGCAGATAGGTTGATGGCTTTTAACTACGGCCACTTTATAGTAAGCAGTTTGTATACATATTTTAAGTTAGTTTTAAATATCTGTATGCAATAAAGAGTTTTCATTCATTCAGTTTGTCTTGTATGGATGTTTGCGACGTCAGGGGCACCGCTAATACGCTGCCGAAACTCAACACAAGGACATTATGGTGACATATCTATAAACTAGAAGTGGTTGCTATCTACACAAGTTCGGAGCCCTACCACAAAGAAAAAATTTGTCTATATTTTCAAGAAATACCTTGGACCGCTCGATACGAGAGTGTTGAGTTATACAGATAACATCGCAACCCAAGGTGATGTTTAGAAGAAACAGTTAATAGGGTTACTAGTAATATTATAGACCGTATACAGTTTCTATGAATTAAGGTTCCGTGATAAAGACCAAAGTGGTTTCAAGAAAAACTATTAATCACCCTCCAAGCGGTGATTAATATCCACCTTAAGGTGATTTTATGCTTATTACAATTGGATGTACTAGGGATGTTCAATAAAAAGTGATAATGAGTATGACGCAATTATCTTTTATTTAATGATATTTTATTTTTGGACGTAGTCACCTTTCAGGTTTATACACTTTGTATATCTCATTTCTAAAGCTAAAATTCCCTTTTTAAACAATTTTCTTCCTGATCCCTTAAAAAATCGTGTACCGTGGTGACTGTACTCCGCCATCATCTTCAAATTTATGGCTCCTGAGATGTTCCTTTAACAGCGGAAATAGGTAGAAATTACTAGGAGCTAGGTCCGGTGAATATGGAGGATGTTGCATCAATTCGGAGCCAGCGAAGTCTTGACTGGCAGCCATTGCACCTCTGGACTTTTGCGTGGGGGTGTTATCTTGGTGAAACAAAACAACTTTAGCTAGCTTGCCACGCCGTTGTTTGCGTATTTCCTCACGCAACTTTGTTATTTGTCCTGCGTACAAAGGCACCTTAATAGTAGCTCCATGATTAAGGTATTTAATCATTACCACCCCTTGGCTGTCCAAGAAAAAACAGCCCATGATCTTACCGGCGGATAGAATCACCTTAAATTTCTTCAGAGTTAGAGATGACGGTTTCTTCCAAGTCATAGACAATTTTTTCGTTTCCAGGTCATAATGGTGAAACCATGTTTCGTCCGTAGTTATGAATTGAGCTTAAAATCAGTCAAGTCCTTCTTGTAACAAACCCAAACAGCTTTGTGAAATTCTCAGTCTCGTTTGTTTCTGCGCGTCAGAAAGCATTCTGGGCACCCAGTGCGCTGACACTTTTTTCATGTCCAGGTGGTTGTGTATGATATTATAGACACTCCTTATAGAAATCTTCATTTCTTCTGCTGTAAAACAAACAGTAACACGACGATCCTTCAAGACAATGTTTTCAAGTTTTTAAATCATTTGTTCACTGTCGTCACGTTCACCCATCGTCACTACCGATGTAGGGCGTCCCTTGCGGGGGTCGTTGTTAATGGAAGTTCATCCTCGCTTGAACTTAGCACACCAACACGCAACCGCAGAATATAGAGGAACATAAACCCCTAATGTCGCTCTCAAGTCTAGATTTACCAGCTCCGTACTAAACATTTTCAAGTAGACATACTTTATAAATCCCCTAATATTATATGGGATCGTGGTCCGCATAACGTATGACGTAGACGAAAACCACGTATGACGCAATGGCTTCTCTACTAACTGAAACCATAATCATAATAACCATATCCTTGACTTAGTTCTATCAACAGCTGTTGATGTTACAGTAAGCATTACAGATGAAATATGTTGGCAAGATAAATGTTATCCTCTTTTAAGTATAGTATTCAAAACGGGTTTTTCTTACAGACGTCTTAAAAATCAGATCTAATTCTTTTAACTTCAACAAATGTAACTATAGCATAATCAAATGGATTTGTTAATCGTGGATTGGTCAGTTTTACATTATATTAGAAGTGTGGATGAAGCTGTGAGATTATTTTATGATACTTTTAATAACATTTATCTCTTCAACATTCACCATTAGTCAAACCAAATATTAGCAACTACTCATTTTGGTATACACCATCACTCATCCAATGTATTAAAGAAAAGAGAAAATATTCTCATTATTGCGTAGTAGATCCAAAAAACTTATTAGCTGTGATTATTCTACAAACATTTCTTCACAGAAACTCCACGGAATCATTGACAATAAACAGTAAGGTATTTTGGAAATTTGCTAAGGGTAAGAAAGGCCATTAAAATATACCGACATTTATGCGTTTCGGTACATGTCATGCAACTGACACGCAAGCTATATGCGAATTATTTTCGAAGTACTTTGGTTCAGTTTTTGAAGTATCTTCACGTATTACGCGCTAGTCCCGAAATGTTGTTGAAATTTTGCATCATATTTCATTAGAAGAAAAACTATTACTCAATAAACTAAAGGTGGGCCCCAATACAGGAGCCGGCCCTGATGGTATTCCCGCAAGGTTTCTTAGAAATTGTGCTAACTACGCCTATAACAGTTCTTTTTAATAAATCTTGTGTGTGTTTTTCCGTTACAATGGAAAAAAGCTTTTATCATACCCATTCACAAGACTGGTGACAAATCAAACTGTGAGAACTATAGACCAATTAGTATTCTCTCTTGTGCTGCAAAGCTATTTGAGTCTGTGGTATACGATTCACTGTACTCTTTAACATTGACAAATGTTTATTATGTCATTTTCTTATAAAAAAAATATCAAAACGTACAATTATTTTATAACCAATCAACTTTTAACTCGTAAAACTATAATTAAAGACTTGGGAGTATTTTTTGATGAAACAATTACCATCAGAGATATACTAATAATGTCAAACGAGCCTACATGATACTTGATATTATGTATCGGTCCACTAAAGATTTTAGGAAAGTTCAAAGCCTGCACGTAGAATAGAATAGAATAGAATAGAATAGAATATTCTTTATTGCACACAGAAAATAATAAAATAAAATGAATATAGACTTAAACTAAACAAATGTACAATTGGCGGTCTTATCACTAATGCACGTACTGTATAATAACTCACTGGTGAGATCTATTTTGGAATACGCAGCTGTCGTATGGTCATTACATATAGTTATATTAATAGTGTACATTCCAATAGTATTGAAGCGATTCAAAAGAAATATCTTCGTATTCTATTCTTTAGAATTGGTCGCGGTAGGCAGCTGTCATCAGGATAAATTGTCCTAATATGACTTCTTTAACAACACGAAGAAATCAGATTGAACTCTTCATGTTTCAAAAAATATTGCAGTCTCTTGTAAATTGGGTAAAGTTTGCGGTAAACGGCGAGTTGGACGGAGGAAAAAGTCTTGGCTCCGCAACATCCGTGAGTGGACAAATATCTCAAGCGTAGAAGAACTGTTTCACTTGGCCCAGGACAGGAAAATATTCTCAGAGCTGACAGCTAACCTCCTGTAGGAGAGGCACTCACAACAACAACAACAACAGTCTCTTCTAAATTCTCCCTACCTATTACAATTGTTACAGATATACGTCAATAATAAAGTTCGTAAACCTTTATGCTGCAAACTTATAAGAACAATACGTCTTATTTTAATCCAGTCGTACGTTGTTGTCAAACTTATGACACAGTCTCTGATCTCAATTGAATATATTCATCAGCTCGCACTCTTATTTTAGAAAACTTATCCTCAGTTATGTATGTGATTAGTTAGGCTTTCTATTTTTAACCTATTTACACAATTTTGTAAATAGTTTTTCTTTTTTCAAATTACTTCCTTTTCATATTAACTTAATATTGTAAAAATTTTAATTATGTTGTACGCAACATAACATACTATATTGGCTTACAGTCTAGATCTATATGCTGTACATATACTATGACCTATTTTATAAGATTGTAATCTGTTTGTTTACCTTATCAATAAATAAATAAATTACCGCGCGAACTTCCATTTTTAAGAACACGTTCCGACACGACGCAAACAAATGACTTCTATTTTTAAAAAAGGAAAGAGAATTGATTGATTATTTTATTATTATATCTAATGTTTGGGCTATGCCTACGAGAATTTTTTTCCAAGGAGAATGTATCGCATTATCACCTTTTATTGAACGCCCCTCATAAAAATACAGGCAAGTCGTTAGACAATTAAGCCCTGCATGCCCGGTAGTCGGATCACCGTGTCATTTGGCTACCGACTCCAAGAGTGTGTGTGTCAGACCTGGGAGATGGGTAACTGAGGTCAAGAACTAACCAAACTATAGATAGATCAACACAAGCCGCTGATGGCCGCCGATAACCAAGATTAGTCCACCAAGCCAAGATGAGCCAATTTAGAGCTGCGATGAAGCCACGCCAACATGGCCGTGCGCGCCTGCAACTCGAATCCCGTCACTAGAGGGCCGTTGCTGCCTAAGTTTACGCCGTAGTAAAGAATAACTCCAAGTTAACTCGAAGCCCCAAAACCTCCCCAACAACAAACTGTGGGAAGAAGACCTGGACTATAATTGGAATCTGATGCAAAGCGAAATAAAATCCCTATCGAAATGAGCTCGTTAACTAAGATTTGTTAGGCAATACAAATAGCCGATTCGTCTATTTGTCCTCTCCTTAACTATGTTTGAGGAATCAAACCGGTCGTCCGTAAAAGTTTGCAGCTCGGATTACTTTGACCGATTGTATTGGATCGTAAATCCTCACTAATAAATTTGAAATTGACTTTGTTATTCATTGTATTGTATTTATGTATTTTTCAAACATTACTGTATTTTCGGACTTTAACGTGCGTCGGTACGCCTGCGGTGGTTACGGTCCGTGTTCATATGTATTATATGTGCTTTTTAGATGGTGCTATGTGAATTGTTCTAGTATATTTATATTATAATAAATTACTCATTTTGACTACAAATATCAAAATTGTGAATTACTGAGTCACAATAGCGTTTTAATTAATGGGACAATTGAATTCACATAGCGTTATCTAGTCATAATATAAGTAGCATATAACTTTTGTCATGGGTACTAAGCAACTGATGAACTCGTAGCAGCTTCACACTCTGCTCTTCACTCTTACAAACTCTATGCGCAACAAATACACCGGGTGCAAATTTTTTTTGTGTGTAAGTGTAAAGCTGTTGTTGTATCAGACGAAGCGACAGCGACCACGGGCGCAAAAGGCAATCAGCCGTGGCAGCGTGCTCGGGGGCGCGCCTCCTGTGAGGTACGTTCCCGGCTCGACCGCTGCCTGGGGACCAAGCAAAAATAGCCACGAATGGCAAGAATATTTTTATTGGAGACTATCGACTTCACCACTGAAACCGATCCTATTCTAATCTACTACCGTATCGGAATGTGTATAACTGGGGGATCCCCTGCAAGCGTATGCCCGTCAGGTACGTCAAAAAACACGAAAATGTAGAAGACGTAAATGGTTAAATGTAACTTTAATGAGAGTGAATACCGTCACACACCGTGTGACCGTCAACTTCGATGGGAAATCTGGATGGTTCTGCTTCTCTCTGGCTTTAGACTAACAAAAGGAAGGAATATACTTATTTTAATAGCTATTCGTATGCCTTAGAAGAGTGGTGTGACAACACTATTAACATTTATGGCAAAAACCACACACACCCGAAATTGTGACTCGGTAAGCAAACAACATTTTTATTTGTATACATTTTATTTAATACGGAAACGAGAATATTTGATAGCAACATATAAACGGGTAATTTGTTTGTTTGTGTACATTTATAACGTCGCAAAATGTTTAGTTTATATTAAATTCTTGTTAAAAGGAAATATTTGGTTTTTAGAGATATAAATAAAAGAATTACAATTTAAATATTGAAAATAATATCGTACAATATTTTAACTTTGTAAAGTGAAAAAGTCAACGACACGGCTGGTTACTGACTGACCTGAAAGGGGTCTAGAAGGGGTCTTTATTGAGACCTATCAAATATCTTAATATATACATATGTTACAGGTATAAAAACTGATTTGAATTTGTGGCCAAAGATAAATGTTGCCCTTCCACGTTTTGGGAACGAGGGCGATCTGGAACATCGGTCGCCCGACGTAGCTTATATTTCTAATATTTAATTTAACTATCCTTAATTTATTTTCCTTCGATCACGTATTTCTTCTTATAGGATAAATAATAACGTAATTGTACAGTATATAAATAATACGACATCCATTAATAACCGAACCTTAAATCAACATCCGATATCATCTATCTACTTGTAATGACGTTATCCTTTTTATCGATTGCTTCATCAGTTAATAATGGAACTACACTGTACGCTTTGACAACATCAATTAGAATCAATTATAAGTTGGGATTTTGTCTGCGCCATTTTAATATACATAATTAAAAATATGATTATTATTAGATATAGAGTTAAAATTAAATCTGGAATTGTATTATCAGAACAGGTAACCTACTAATACGGCCTAGGATGATAAGAATAGACGCTATGATGAATGTAATGAACCAGTGCAGCCAGATAGATTATCTCCATTCAGGGGCGGAAAACTGACCTCTGCGGCCGGGGTTAGTCTATCGTAAAAGGCGACAAAACAATCCTAGCTACGTGGTAGGCAGGATGGCAACCATTCCTGGTATATAAGTATGCTGCTATAATAACCTTGTGTTCTGTTCCGGCATTAGTGACTCAGGTTCCTGTACCCCTATGGGACAGCAGCGTGAGAGAAGATAAAAAGAAAATATGGTCAACTTGAAAAATGACAAAAAATACACCGCAAAAGAAGAGTAATAGGAGAAGGCATGTTGGATTCCACTAATATATTTAAAGAAAATATCCTAAATATTATAATATATATATATATATATATATATATATATATATATATATATATATATATATATATATATATATATATATAAATCGGCGTTTTATAAACTACTATCACTGTGATTACATTTATTTTGTAGATACGAGAGGGTAGTTGGCAGCACAGTGACCCACAACAAGCGCACTGTATTTTTATTGTTTTATTTAATTATAAACGTGAAGTGTAATAGTGTGAACAATTAGTTAACATTATTTAGTGCTAATATAAGTTTTTAACATCGTAAACCTGAAATTTGTGTAATCCGCTGGTATAAAATTAAATGTAAACCACCATTATTGAATTTAATAATGATTGTAGTGATTTCTGTCAACGCGATATTATAATAACAACGTATCAACAACATTATTCAATTATTACATATATGTATCTTCTTACAAACTAAGATTAGCACGGTTGGTTGCTGCTTACTGTAATAATTTAGAAATTAAACAAAATCGACAAAAACATTGAGTTTCACTAAAGAAATTCCAATCTTGAGTCTAAACAAGAAATTTGGAGACCGTGACAGGACAAAATTGTGGAAATTATATTGCGTCATACAAGTTGGCTATACAAAAGTAGCCCAGTGACCGGAGTTGAAGGAAATTTGGAGGTTGAGGACTTGTACTGCTTTCCTGCCGACGAATCAACTAAAGATCGTACAAGAAAGCCGATATTCTTCAGCATCAAAACCAAGATAAGTGCCTTCCTTTGTTCTTCTTACAAACTAAGATCACACGGTTGGTTGCTGCTTACTGTAATAATTTAGAAATTATACAAAATCGACTAAAACATTGAGTTTCACTAAAGAAATTCCAATCTTGAGACTAAACAAGAAAATTGGCATTTTATGTAGTTACAAACTAAAAGTAATTACTATAATTATTCATATAATGCCCGTGGATAAATGCGAAAGGTTGGTGGTCCGCTTAGCGTGTCGCCATTTACAACAAGAGATATTCAAGCAAGCCCGTATCCGGCACCATCAGATTGGACCTTGGAGGAGGACATAGGTTACTTTCTATCTTTCAAATTTATATCGCAGAACAACGTTTACCGGGACAACTACTATAACATAATTTATTGTTAGGAATATCGAACTCAAAATTATCTTATTGGCATCACTGACTAATATTTAAAACTACCAAAGAGATTTTCCATCACTCCCGGAGTGTAACACTTCCGAAGTATAAACGACCAATGAGAATCTAATGTTTGGACAACCAATGAGAATCACTTCTAGAATATAAGCAACCAATGAGAGTCGCCTCCGGAGTGTGGAGTGCAGACGAGTGAGGGACAGTCCGACCGCTTCTATATAAAGCGCCGCAAGTAGGTGCCAGGGCCCTCTTTTTCGTTCAGTCGTCGTCGCGTGCAGAAGCTGTCGATCTGCCTGTCATTTTTTTAAATCATCCACCACTGGTTAATAAAAATATAATATATCTAGTGAGTATGTACGAGTATACTATATAGTGACTTATGCAGTCAGCATTTTTTGATAAAAAAAGATATGATATTTTTTTAAGTTTGTTTAATTATTTTTGTTAGGGTCACATTTTTGTATTGTAAACTGAGTGGGGTAGACACTGAAAATTAGCGCTGTGTTGGATTAGATTTTAATACAGCATAATGCTGAGTGTTAACTTCGTCGGCGGTATATGCACATAGATGTAGGATCTAACTATAATATGTTTTTTTATGTCTTGATTTATATCCGTACAGGGGTGGAGGTATCCGTACAGGGGCGGAGAAAGAATACTAACCTCTGTGGCCGGGGTCGGCCTGTCGTAAAAGGCGACAAAACAACCCAACCTAGCTACGTGGTAGGGCCTCAAGCCCGTCTGGATGGCGACCACCTTTGGTCTTAAGTATGCCGCCATAATAACCTTGTGTTGTGTTCCGGCATTAGTGACCCAAGTTCCTGTACCCTTAAGGGACAGCTGCGTGTTTGCGATGCCACTGGCGTTACAAACACCAATAGGCGACGGTAACTGCTAAATTCTAAGCGGGCTGTCAGCCTGTCTGCTGTCCTACGCAATAAAAAAATATATGTAATGTTCCTGTCAATAGAATTTTCTTTCATTCTTTCTTCGTTCTTTCTATTTATAAAAGAATATATAAGATTGTATATTTAAAAAACATGGGTATGGGTGGCTCAACACTGACACAAACGGATCATTAGGGATGTAGCACTAGTGCTACACCCTGGGGGTGTAACACCAGTGTTACAGACCCAGAGATTAAACACTCATCGGATCCAGGAGATAAGTAACTGAGGTCGCAGAACCATCAAGCCGCAAACAGGCTAACAGCAGTCACTGATGACAAACAATAGCCAACACCAAGCCAAGATAGGCCCACGTATAACTGCGGTGAAGCCACACCGATCTTCTGGGAGTGCGTTCCCGCGGCTCTAACCACGTCACCGGGGGTTGATGTGCCCTGAGTTTATGCTGGGGTAAACATGGGGTATTACTGACCCAGTGACCGACTAAAGCCAAGGACTAGAGGTGGTTGATAAATAACGTCACGATGGAAAAATCACCGTGATCTGAAGGCAAATAGTATCACCGTGACATGCCACGAAATAACAACGTTACAAAGTCACTTCGATTCCCGGAACGTTGCTCCTTTACGTCACGTCAATCATTCGTTGTAATCGTGAGCCGCGAACGTAGTTCAGTTAACATCGGCACTAATCGGGTTGATTCGGGTAAGGAGGTGGACGGTTCGTTCAACTCTAAGCTCCCCAAGGAAATGGTGTAAGGAAGAAGACCCATTGTGCACTGTTACAAATATTATGTAATTCCATATCACCCTTACTATGTACTATAAAACAGTTTATGTACTATATATAATGAAAAAACAGCCAAAGGCAAATGGATAAAGTGCTTCTAAAGTAAATATATTTACTGAAATCTGAGTCACGTGGGCGAACTTAGGTCGAAGTGAATAGTGGACAGACTAAAGCATTGGCTCTTCGGTTCCAGCTTTTTCTATTGAATCGCAGTATGTAGGGTAAAGGTCACGGTGACTTGGTACTTTATATGAAATACATTTTAGAGGCTTTTTCCTGTTCAATGTTTGAGTTCGACAATTTGGAGTTTAGATCTTTAAGGGATTTCTACCATGTGTTAGCTTATGCACTTAAGTTATGAATAGCTTTGGATTTTCTTTGTATATCCGTGCAGGGGCGAGGAAGGAATACTAACCTCTGCGGCCGGAGTCGGCCTGTCGTAAGAGACGACAAAACAACCCTCCCCTAACGACATGGTAGGGCCTCAAGCCCGTCTGGAATGCGACCAACTTTGGTTTTAATTATGCCGCCGTAATAATATTGCGTGTGTGTTGTATTGTATTTCGGCATTGGATACCCAAGTTCCTGTACTCTTATGGGACAGCAGCGTGTTCGCGATGCCACTGGCGTTGCAAACACCCATAGTTTACGGTAACTGCTAAATTTTAAGCGGGCCGTCAGCCTGTCTGCTGTCCTACAGCAATAAAAAAGAGAGAACAGTAAGAAAATACCTTCCTTTAATAATAGTTCATAACATCCCACTACTGGGGTTGGAACTCCTCTAATGAAAGCACAGTGTACCCGCCACGCATGCAAAGGCGTATTGCTGGGTAGCACATACCGATTATCTTTGTATGCCAGTTTCCTTGTGATACTTTCCTTTACCGTTCGTACCTGTCAGCATGCACATTAAAAACCACATTATCAGTGCATGCACTAACTTAAATTGTGATAAAGTTTTTTTAATGCTGACAGCAGACAGGCTGACGGCCCGCTTAGAATTTAGCAGTTACCATCGCCTATAAGTGTTTGCAACGCCAGTGGCATCGCGAACACGCTGCTGTCCCATAAGGGTACAGGAACTTGGGTCACTAATGCCGGACAACACAAGGTTATTATGGCGGCATACTTAAGACCAAAGGTGGTCGCCATCCAGACGGGCTTGAGGCCCTACCACGTAGCTAGGGTGGGTTGTTTTGTCGCCTTTTACGACAGGCCAACCCCGGCTGCAGAGGTTAGTATTCTTTCTCCAACCCTGCACGGATAGAAGGTGTTTATATTTTAAATACTTTCTTACAATACAAGTCGCATTTATTTCCGTGCAGGGGCGGAGTAAGAATACTGACCCGTGCGACCTGGAGCGACCTGTAGAAAATTCCGACAAAACACAGCTAGGTGAAAGGTAAGGGTTTCAAAACCCTGGTCTCCAAATATTCCGCCATAATAATTTTGAGTTGCATTCTGGCATAAGTGACCCGAATCCCCTTTGCATCGCAAACATCCATAGGCAACGGTACTTGATTATCATTTGGTGCAGTGTTCGAGGCTAAATTAGTGGCTAACTTGCCTGACATTCCTTTTCTTAGACCCAGACAATCGAGGAATGAGATTTGACTTGATTCCCCCAATACCAAAAAAACTTGCATGAATTTGTGATTGATAGTATTCTTGCGCCAAAAAGGTATTTTTAGGATACACCACTCTATTTTATTATCACTATCTATTTTATTTTATTACCAATGCACCACGCATATTTAAAATTATTCGTGGAAATATCGTAAAACAAACTCATTTCGCGGCAATAACCCTCGGAATACCTAAAAGGGGCGATAAAAGATTACCTCGGATTATTCTATTTTTATGCAAAGATAACATCTTCGCTGACAAATATTACTTTGGAAATGACATTTGAATGGGGAACAGCTTTCGCGATTATCTGAGAGGTATTTTGTTTTAGAAAAGCTTATTCATTATGCTTGCCGGTAAATTAGAATTTGACGAGTCGTAATGACTAATAAAAATGAAATCTTCCGTCTAAAGCTTAAAAGTTTTATATTGTAGTGTATTGTATAATGGCTAACGCATGTCAGTACGCTTGCGCAGGACATGAGTTTGATTCCCATTCAGCGTCTAGGTATTAATGTATCATATGTATTTATTTACAAAAGAAAAGTATATATGTAATATATCAGTTGTTTAGTACCCATAACACAAGTTCTATGTAACTTAGTTTGGGACTAGATGGCGTTGTGTGAAATGTCCCAATACATTTATTTATTTTATTTATTGTGCATTACATAGATTTATTTATGTTTGTTTATAATATATTTCACGTCCACGTTTCAAGGCGAAATAATAACTCCATAGAGCGTCTCGCTGTCCAGGGCAAGGTGGAGGGAACCAGATCACGTGGAAGATCACCCATGCGATGGATCGACCAGATCAAATCGGCTGTGGGCGGACCTTTGCATGAGCGCACCAGAATGTCTGTGAAGCGCGAGAAATGGCGTAAAATCATAAAGCGAATAATTGCCTCTAACAGTACTACCAGTTGATCACGACCGCTCTGTAAAGAGTGAAACGACTAAGAAGAAGAAGATAATATATTTAAAATATAATAAATAAATGGTATAAAAATGTTAGTGGTAATCACTAATCATACTAGGAGAACGACAACATATGTCACAGGTTCTAATTGCATGATGGTATTCACTCTTAACTCAGTTTTTTCACATAATGTGTAAATTTTACATTTTTGCCATGTGCCAATGGTGAAAGAATAGAATATCCCTAGGTTCGAAGGTCCGAAGATAAGAATATCCTGAATTCCCTCTAGGAAGATGCCCGAGCTTAAGAGTGAAACGTTATCAACTGTCATTATTTTAAATACAAGTTAAAGCTTTATATTTACAATGTAAAAATAAATTACAAATCAGAAAAGTTCCAGATCGCCTTTAGTTGGCTTAGATAAAAGATAAAACTTGACACTATTACCCAAACCTGTTTAATTACAGGGAAAATGTTCGTTTTTACGTTGCTTTAAATCAAACCGAAATCTCATGGCCTTACTCTACCTAAAACAATTAACGAATCACTTGATCAAAAGTCAAAAAAATGTTTTTACATTTCAGTTTCGGATAAACGTATTAGATTTTCGAAAGTAACCCATACAATGAGAAGCAGTTTTAATACCTATACTCTTGTAGCTACGTCGTCGATATACGTCACGTATATGTTACGGTTAAAGCCTGTACTACGGTAAAACTTATAACTGGCTAGTAAGCTGAAAATTGTAGCACAGAGGCTTAGTGGTCCGAAATGTACGTTTTATTCGTGTAGGGGCGGATAAAGATCACTGATGACACCTTTGGTTTCCCAAATATGCAGCCAGGGTAACTTTGTGACCCATGTTCCGATTGCTCTACGCGGACGAGTGTGAGCGGTGCTCTTGACGTTGCAAATATACATAGGCGATGGAAATTGCTTAATACTAAGTGAGCCGTCAGCCTATCTGCTGTATTTATGATTTAAAAAAAAACACACACCACACACACACACAATTGAAGTACAAATATTTTTTCAAGCATAAAGATGCACTTATCGCAAAGCTAGTCGTGTAATCTAAATAATGTTTCCGTATTAGCATATTGTATAGTATCACTCAGGATTTGCTTATTATAGATTCGTAAAACAGTTCTTAAACAACTAAAGCGAGTCACTATCTAGTTTTATTCACAAGGTTAGGGTTTAGCGGCAGTCTCCACAGGACTAAATGTATTAATATAATAAACAGCGATAACGACCTGCTGCTTAGTTTATAGCTCACCTTAGAGGGAATAGACTAAATATTTGATACGCTTGTCAAAAGCAAATTGGCGGCTTAAACATACCGATGATCGTGGTATGCATTATTTTTCATTAGCCGTCGGTACGTGGCAATTATATTTTACTCTGTGCAGAGGCGGAGTAAGAATACTAACCCTTAGGCTGGGGTCGGCTTGTCGTAAAAGGCGACAAAACAACCCACCCTAGCTACGTGGTAGTGTCCCAAGCCCGTCTGGATGACAGCCACACTGGGTTTATAAGTATGCCACCGTAATAACCTTGTGTTATGTTCCGGCACTAGTGAACCAGATTCCTGTACCCGTATAAAACAGCAGCGATGCCCCTAGCGTCGCAAACATCCATAGGCGACGGTAACTGTTTGTTAGCAATAAAAAAAATGGGAAAACGGCTTAAGCAGCGCAAGTCGTCGTGGTATTGGAACTCGTGATGTCTTGATTCTGATAAATAAGAGGAAGAGTCATGCAAAGGTAGTATCGTTAAAAGGTTACTATAGAATCCAAAATCAAAGTTGAATGTAAGAAGAAAGAGTTCATTTAGTAAATTCTAAATTTTACCGTTAACCGAGTTTGACAGTAGCATACACGAGCTCTTATTCCGTTCCTTTGTTGACGCCCTCCCAGAGCTTCAAAACACTTCCATTTCATGAGACGACCCTTTCTAGTGAACCACTTTACTATGTTTACCCAACAATATTGCATTGAATGGACATACGAGAATTATTTACCTCGCACCCTTAAATTTATTTAGGCTTTATAGGGAAACAAATAGTTTGTGATTAAATCCTTCCTCAAGTGTTTTGGGTTTATAGTGACCTGCTGTTTTTGGGAGTTCTTTAAAGCGTTTCATGACATTGATCTGTTATTGTGTATCATAATAAAACTGCGCGGATATCTTGCGGATAGCATTTTTTTTCCAAACCTTATCCCAAACTATATGGGGTCAGCATATATTCCCTCCCTCAACTCTACTAGTCATCATCTGAACATTCACCCTTTTTTGTGCCCTTATAATCGTTTACACAATCCATTGATCTTTTCTTTGTAGTACCAAATAAGGGTAGTAACTCCATTTGTATCCATCCACTTTCATTTCTAGCTTTTTCCTCCTTAGATGACATTCTTCTCTTCGCATTGTATGGCCATACCAGGCTAGCCTATTTACTTTTCAGCTTCTCAATCACTGGCGCCACTTTCAAGAAGGAACAATAGCTATGTTTACAAAAATATATCTATGATGTGGATAAATTTGCTTTCGATCCTCAATGGCCGTATGAAACTCAAAGAGAAAATATAATGTGTTAATTCGAACGGCACCATCTATTCCCAAAGTAGGCAGCTAAGCGCTTGTGTTATGGGTACTGTACAACTGATTTACTAGTCATATACTTTTATATTGCAAATGTATATTATCTATGAACACTACGATTTGGGATGACAAAAGAACTTCTAATCACCGCAAACATTCCAACGTGCAAAATACGTTGCGGCACGAAACAAAATAAATTATTAATTAATCCTATTTCATAACGTTCTTACATAAAATATATGTAGCCCTGTCTTCGGTATGATTCAGGAGAATATTTCTCTTAGTTTCTGAATATGTTTTAATAATAGTTACGTAACTTATTGAAATTAGCAATTCAATCATTTCGCTCTTAAGAACAATTAATTCCACCGCTAGTGCTCCCAAGCGATCATCACGTTTAGCATACGGCACGTGATCCGAATCCGGCGTTAACCTAATCATCCCATAATCACCTATACCTGCCCTTAATCTTGCAATCCGCGTTAGTTAAATAGTAGGGTTCACAACTACCTACATTCGTAGCGAGATCTGACATAAAATATTTTATATCTACCTTCAGAAACCAATCTATGAATCAGCTATTGTCAAGTGTTATTTTCTCGAAACATCCCATTTTATAATCATTGTTATTATTAAGCAAGACTTTAATGTTTTTTTTATTTATGGTATATTTTGTGCCAAATGAAGTGTTGCGGCAAGTTTAATACTTAAAAAAGTGCTGTCGAAAATCATCGGGACTCGGAAGAATTTGAGTAAGTAGAGGGTAAAACTCAGAAGTGGTTTAGCATAACCGAACAGTCTAACAAGTTTGATTAAAACTCTTGAAGTTTTATATTTATCTGAAAAGGTTAACAAAAATTACATTGGATCTCTTAATCATTTAAAACCGAGAGTCACTGGAAAGAATTTATTCGCCCTGGAAAATTAGTGTTACAATAGTTAACAACAATTGATGATGAACCTTATAACAATACTAAGCATAGGTTAATCCAGAATAACCATCATAGTAAAGCTATAAAAAATGTATTATTATACGTCCTCTTTGATCATAAAGATGTGTTTTATTGTCATTAAAGATCGTAGCTCCTAAAACTGAACGATATCATCTTTGAGTTGTTACAAATTATAACTGATACTCTTGAGTCGTACATTAAAGTAAAAATAATCAGAATGGAGCGAAAGACAACTAACCGCCTTTGATCTTTAATATGACGTCATAATAACTTTGTATTGTGTTCTGGTATTAGTGACCTAAGTTCCTGTACCCTTATGGGACAGCAGTGTGTTCGCGATACAGGCCGTCAGCCTGCCTCCTGTCCTACAGAAATAAAAAAGACAAAACCAAGGTCACAAAACATTATTTTAATATTAAGACCAAATGAGTTACTCAAAAAGATGTCGGATTTTGCGACAAAACAGATGAGGTTGTTCTCTTTCTAATTTTCGAAACATTTAAATTAATTATATATCAAACTAACCTCGGCAAGTGATGATCCAGGTATCTTCAAACAAAACATGAATGGTGTATTGACACGTTTGAGAATTTCACGGAAGTCCAGAGGTAACCCTCTAGGTCTCAGGAGTCTGAAGTAGGTTCCCAAGGATGATCCATGAGATCCCAGATGAGTGCCAAAGAGTCGCATGAAACCTCCACCTGATGAAAAAAGAAATACTTAAATGTATCATAAAATTCAACTATAATAAAAAAACATTACCAGTCCTTCTTACAACCGATTCTATCGAGCCTGGGGTATACCGTCAGGTCGTAAGATTAAATTTCCTCACACTTTTTTTATTTCAATGTTCTTCCATAATACTTTTCTTTCGTATTCCTTTTTTTTTCTCTTCCTTCTTTTTCTTCTAAATAAACGAGCCACAAAACAGATGAAATGGATATGGAAAAATGTGGAATTTAGGACCTACTGTTATTTGACCTCCATTTTCGAAAGGAAATATTGGCATACATTGCAAATGTTTACAATGCGTGCCATTTGAATGGTACGTCAAAAGGTGTTTGCTACCAGGAATCGAACTTGTAAATGAACCATCTTCTTTGTGTCTCGAGTTCTATGTACTTTTATTTAGAACTATATGATGTACTAATATATACAAATATACCTTAGTCGTAGTTATAGTAGACCTTTGATAAAGTAATGTTCTACTATGAACATTAACAACAATTTTAATATTAATAATTTTTCTATCTATATATATTATTTCTTTTCATCACTGGACTTAATAAAAAGCTTTGGGAGGCATCAGATTAAAAGTATTTTTCATCGACCTAATTTTTTCGAATTCCCATCAAAACAAACCATTAATTATAAAATACCAGGTTAGGCGTAAAAGCCTAATGGAAGCTTGGAACAGACAAACTGAGGTAATTAATGAGAGTAATACATTTTAATGTATGAAAGCAATTGGAACACATCAAAAATTAGACATGAAAAATGATCTTTTAAGGAAACGAATAGTTGTTATTATTTATTATATTTGATAATAATGTATTGTCATCAATTTAATATATCAACATTAATAGCAAATAGTTTATTAGATATAATATGAAGCTTGGTTTAAGGGATTTATTTTAAGCAGCCTACTTTCTTTTATTGCTGAGGAACAATAGACAGTCTAACAGCCCACTTAATAGTAAGCAGTTACTGTCGCCTATGTATGTTTGCGACGCTTAGGGCACTGCAAACACGCTGCTGTCCCACAGGGGTACAGGAACCTGGGTCACTGATGCCGGAACACAACACAAGGTTATTATGGCGGCATACTTATAAACCAAAGGTGGTGCCATTCAGACGGGCTTGGGGGCCCACGTAGCTAGTATTATTTTGTCGCCTTTTACGACAGGTCGCCCAGGCCGCAGAAGTTAGTATTCATATTGCACGGAGAAACATATTTGTATGGAAACTATTAAAAAAAAACACTGTCGTCTACTCAGAAATAATAAAAATTCTAAATAAAGAAATATTTTAATTTATTTAAAAACATTCGAATAAATAACTACAACCGCAAGTAATTCATTTTAACGACAGCGACAAATCAAAGAACCAAAGCGAATCACAGCTTTCATATTTCGAAATTTTGGAATGAACTGTTGGTGCCATAAATAATTATTGTCATCCGTAAAATACTCAGAGAATCGTAAACCTGTTAAGATAGGTATAAAGGAGACGAATCATAAAGCAGAGATAATAAATTTCGGTACACAGGAAAATGGAATATTCGTGGTTAATTATTTTTAAAGAAGTGACCTAATCAAAACTTTTGAGGAAAAAAATTTGTGTTTTATTTCACTGTCTGTAAGCAATCTAAAGGAATGCTCCATGTAAACTTTTTTCTATTCAAAGGAAAGACAATCACAGATTACTCTTACATATATGCTAACTGCTCAAACGTTTGTCCGCAACGCTCTCACTTTTTTATTCATTGTTCACTAGTAAATAAATGGGGTGGCCCCATTAGTTAGAACCACAAAATATTGTTGTCTCACAAAAAAAAAGACATATCTTGTCTAACTCTTATATCTTGTCTAAATGTGACTCTTATTCCAATTATATTATTTTATTCTAATCGCATCCGAAGATTACAGTTCGAAGACTGGGGTATGCTGTCAATTATTGCTTTTGCGCATTTGTAAGCACTAAGCACCAATGTTCAGCAAATATCTACAAGAAAATAAACTACACAAACGTGTAAAATTTGTATTTTTACAGAAACAACATCGTTTGCTACCCCGACCTCGAATCAATATAAAAGTATACCATCAATTATAAAAGAGGAACATTTGTCCCTTTTTACGTTGCGCTACTTTTTTTATTGCGTAGGACAGCAGACAGGCTGACAGCCCGCTTAGAATTTAGCAGTTACCGTCGCCTATAGGTGTTTGCAACGCCAGTGGTATCGCAAACACGCTGCTGTCCCATAAAGGTACAGGAACTTGGGTCACTAATGCCAGAACACAACACAAGGTTATTATGGCGGCATACTTACGACCAAAGGTGGTCGCCATCCAGACGGGTTTGAGGCCCTACCACGTAGCTAGGTTGGGTTGATTTGTCGCCTTTTATGATCCCGACCACAGAGGTTAGTATTCTTTCTCCGCTCCTGTACGGATAAAAACACTACCCCCCTGTACTACCCCTGTACTACTTACAAGTGGTATGTGGTAGTAAATTGGCATTAAAAACCATTGGCACTGAAAACTAACCTAAATGCTAACATTGCATTTCATTATGAGATTCAAATGTGTGACTAATCACACATTTGAATCTCATAATGAAATGCAAAGCTGAAGCAAAGTCTACCGCCTAATGGGCATATTAAAACATAACTGCCATCTGCAGACGTTGAATAAAAATATGAGGGTACCAGCGAAACCATCGGTGTGCGTAACCCGCAAAATGGATGGACAAGCGAGGCGAATATACAGTCCGTTCCGTCTAGGAAGAGGCTTGAAGCCAGTAGTGGCCCATTATTAGACACTTAGGTAAAGACACGGTTATTATTACTACATTATTTAATGAAGGAAGGTATGCTGAGATGGTTTGGCCATGTCGAGAGAATGAATGAAGAACGACTGACGAAAATGTGTATAAGGCGACTGTGAATGGAAGTGTTGTAAAGGGTAGGCCTAGGCGGACGTTTCAAGACCAGATCAGGGACGTCTTGAAAAAAGGCCAGGTCAAGAGTACCCCAAACCGAATTGCATGTATGAAGGGAATAATGAAAGTGGACGAAGCGAAACAAATAAGTATGTAAGGATCGTAGCAAGTGTAAAGAAGTGGTCTCTGCCTACCCCTACGGGAAAGAGGCGTGATTATATGTATGTATGATTTAATTAATTTTGAAATAATGACATGAATTTGTATACAGTATTAACATAGGAAAACGATGTATTGCATCATTATATTCTCTCTGAATTAAAATCTGAGGAGATGTGCGTCATAGTAACGTCACTAATACCTAAGTCTGTAGATAGTGCTAGTGCCTTTCTAGGCCAAACTGAAACAGTTTCAGAGACGTATTACATTTAGATTTCTATTTACATACAGACGTTTATGTCAGAAATATATTTGTTTCGTTCCAGTCCATTCGCATAAAACTCTTTTTTCGGAACTTAAGGTACATCATACACTACGTATTAGATAATGGCAAAACTATGCACTCTGTTTACATCACGACAACACAGGACTACCGTGACGCAATGGTTTTTGACATCGGAATGCCTGCGGAGGTTGATTCTGCCCCGAGTCACGGACTCGATTGTTTTGTATAATATGTACTATAATTTACAAAAGAATGTTTTTATTTTTGTCAATAAATACATTATTATATTATTTACTACTTGACCCGGCAAATGTTATTCTGCCATATGAATTTAAAAAAAGTAGCCTATGTCCTTCTCTAAGTTCCAATCTGTGACTATACCGAAATTCATCAAAATTGGTTAAGCGGTTTAAGGGGTGAAAGCGTAACAAACAAACTCACTTTCGCATTTATAATATTCGTTAGGATTATAAATACAAGTATATTTTAACACACTGGGATGGAAATCGAACCTGTAACTCCACCACCATATTATGTACGAAATCTCTTGCGTTACAGAATTTGTCAATAATATTATTATCATGTGTTACTGGCTAAAAAGTAAGATTAAAAAATTCTTTAGAGGACGCTATTGTAGAAAATTTTAAAAGTTGTTTAGTAGTGATTAAAATATTTTCTTTTTTAATAAATCAGTATAGACATTAGTTATCATTATCGTTAAATCCCGGTTGTAATTTAAACTTCCCCTTCAGTGCCGAAATTTTCTACTTCGCACGGACTTTGGCATCTCTGGAAGTTAGTCCATTGTCACACATCACTTTTTACAACGTCAAGCCAAACATTTGGGTTTATTCCTTTTACCAGGGCTCGGAGAAGGTTGTATGGCTTCTTATGTCCCCACGTAAGAAGCTACGAGTAGTTCCCGTAAAACATGACCAAACCAGTGTAGGCGGCACTCTAGCATTATATCTGCATTAACAAGTATGAACATGTATTTAAAAATAATAAGTGACACGTACCTAACTGGACGAGTTCCAGCCTCTTATCAGTGATGAAATGCCATGGAAACGCCTTGCAGAAACTGGCGACACCTATCCTTAAATCAGTTACTTTTGTCGAACAGGCGATAGAGGCCGCTTCATTGACAGCTTCACAATTATCCTCTTTGACTTTTTGACTCAATGGCGCTGCATTTATTTCATACCTGAAAATAATACTGTTATTAAAAAATTACATGAAAAAAATTACACTTGGCTTCTTCTTATCCCAAATTATGTGGGGTCGGCACATGTTCTCTCCTTCCACTCTCCTCTATTAGCCGTCATCTGAACATTCACATCTTTTTTAACCATATCATCTTTTAGACAATCTATCCATATTTTCTTGTATACATCCACTATCGTTTTCAGGATCCTCCTTGTTACATAAGCCTTCTCTTCGCATTGTATGCCCATACCAGGCTAACCTATTACTTTTCAGCTTCTCAATCACTGGCGCTACTTTCAAACTTCCTCTAATATACTCATTTCTAATTTTATTCATTTTTTGTAACTCCGCTTCTCCATCTCAACATTCGCATCTATGTTGCTATTGCATGCAACATACCTTACATCTTTCCGAATAATAACAATAACATTACACCTGGCTATCAGGAACATTTTTAGTCTTCAAGTTATAACTCGGAAAATATCCCGAGTTATAAACTGCTTAAAATAATGCTGATAATTAGCTGGAGGCATTTAAGTCCTATATAGCCACCTGGATTTTCGTTAGAGATGGAATTGTGAAGGAAAATTTTCAGCAAAATTAAAAATAAAAAGTAGCGGTTAAATGTACAAAAAGTGATGATTGAGGTTTAGGCAACTTTTCCTAAACTTTTCACGAAAAAGATAATTATATCCACCAAATCTTTATCATTGATCAGAAGCATGATGAATGCAAAAAGATAATATGGCGAAAAGAGGTGCGAATGTTGAGATGAAGATTAACAGAGGAGAGAAGAAGGAGAGGACATATTGTAACACCCCATATATTGTGAGATAAGAGTAGGAAGAAGTAGAAGAAATATTCTAATAGATTTATTACTACAAGTGCCCAAATGGTGGGAAAAGAGGTGCGAATGTTGAGATGAAGACTAACAGAGGAGAGAAGAAAGAGAGGACATATTGTAACACCCCATATATTGTGAGATAAGAGTAGGAAGAAGTAGAAGAAATATGCTAATGGATTTATTACTAGAAGTGCCCAAATGGTGGGAAAAGGAGAAGTAAAGGCTAAAATATCTGTATCGCAACCGATAGTTTACAATCGTTTATTGTTAATTAAAAATACAAAACTTTTGTATACCACAGTTTATACATAAAAATTGTGAGCAAAATGTAAATATATATAATAAAATATAGAAACAAATACAAAATCAATACAACGATATCAACTTGTTTGTTTCAATAGTGAAGTTGTGAAGCTTGAATTTGATTTGAAATGCGCAGTGCGTTTAACTATTTCCAACGAATAAAATAGTTTATTTGGTTGCTTTGTAACTTTGAAACCAAATACTGAAACATATAAATTGGCAGTTCTGTTTGTGTGATAGTTAAAATAAATTGTGACAAAAAGCGTGCTTTATGCGTTTATAAATAGAAACAAAAGAGGAACGGAACAGTCAAAGGCTTTGATTTGGTAGTATCGTCATCACTTGAAAGTTTGTCATTTGAAAAGCAGAATTCTGTATTTCAAATCAACCTCATATGCCTGCTCCTGCATATTTGTGATTAAATGATGAGGATCTGGCGCAAGTTTATTTTGCTAAAAAGCCATGCAGTCATTTTTCAAGATGATATCAATGATGTTAAATACTAATAATAATATTGAATGATCACGTAAATAAATCGTTTACAAACGTGGAAATTTTATAAGTTTAAATATTTTTGTAAAGTAGACCAATGTCTTCGTGGCAGAGCTAATTACGGTAGTAGTTTACAAATTAAGTCTAGAATAAGATAAATAAGATGAAAGAGTACAATATACATATATATGAGCAATTACTAGCCCAATAAGTTTACCTAAATCTTCTAGGATCGTTAGTATAGCTCATCAGTCTTATGTCTGTCTGCGTGTCGTATAATTTATTCGCTATGGCCTTCAAACTTCCCACTAGAAGGTACGCGACGGGTTCGCTTTCCGTCGTTAAGTGCAGTTGAATTTTTCCCTCTTGGGATGTTGTACACACAAAGTTTGCTTCGTATTCTATCGTTTCATCTTTAAGAGCGTCGTCCTGGAGAAAAAACAAAGCTCATAATTCACATTCGCAGTATAGTTCATGTTCGTGACATATCAGACATGCCCTAAGAACAAGTTACGCTAACGTGGCTTCATTTTATGAAAAGATCTTAGCAACATTTGTAATAGCACAAGATACAGTTTGATAAATTATTTCCTATTTCCAATTTTCCTGTTCCATCATCAATTTCTTGATTTAAGTAAAATATTGTTAACAAAGGCCAGGAGATGTAAAATATACCACTCGTTATACTGCCTTTTATCTGCTTTACATGTTCTACTCATTTGTATCTTATTTCTGATATTGATAGAACGTTAGAAAGACAGACCTGTAATGATAACTACTTATCATTTCATGTCTGACTAACTTTAGCTATAAAAGGGAAGTGGTCAATAATACATTCTGGCTTGATTTGCTAATTGTGATATATACGTATTTTACATTGTATTTTAAAGCAAAGTAGCTCTTCATACTTAATATAAATTGTAGGACTTTCACAAGTTTTGTTCACTAGTTTCACATGGTGTTCACTAATGATTGTATACGAAGTACATTACTACGGATTCTTTGCACTCAAAACTTCTACTGAATATGTTTTATGTGTCACTACACACTAGTTATTAACAAATATTGTATCTTGAGTATGGAAGCCCTATGTAGTCACCTACTTCCATTACATATTTAAATGAGATTGAAATGTACAGCTACAAAAAATTATTTCGTGTAAATCGTCTTTTGCTTATTATAAAATAATGTAATCCACCTAAAATATTTACCTCGAATAATACGTGAAAATAATTTCTTTCAGTTTTGATATTTCTACTTTATATTGAGTTAGTGAACATTGATCCCAAAATTGATATTTTTAAATTAGTATTTCTTTAAGCTGTCAATAACGATAGAAGATATTTTTTTAAAAATCATCAGACTATTGAAATCTCCTATGGAACGCAAGCCTCTCCCAAGGTTTGTTACATTACTATCTTCGGCTCCACGGTTTAACCTTTGCCAGGCAATTTTCGCAAGTCTTCGCCCCACCTCGCTGGAGGTCCTACGCTTTGTCTACCGACATGCGGTCTCCACTCAAAAACTCGTTTATCTCAACGGTTTCTACGATATACTCTAGTTAATTTAGAATCTTCTACTTCCTGTCCTTATCCTAATCTATGTGGGGTCGGCACAACATGTTCCTAGCTTCCACTTTACACTTTAGGATAATTATAAAAATATTATCTCTCGTAATGTGTACAAATAGATTAATCAACAGGCAACATCATGTATATCACAAATAATAAAACTTACTTGATCATGTAGAACATCATGTACGCTGTCTAATGTTGTAAGGAATTCAGTTAAATTGGTGCCTAAACATTTAAAAGCCCTCTCCAGACGGCAGTTGTGCGCGAAAGCTGTTAAAATTAAATATTCCCCTAATTTCGCCATAAAGTCTTTAGTACTAAAACCTGAAACAAAGTACCGTACATTAAAATTATGTAAGATTCATAGCCTACATAAATGGCAAGAAAACGGAGTATCTTGTTACATATTCCACGAGAATAATCTCACATGTCGTTATTAGCAATAGTTGAACTTTGTTTGATATACTTTATTAGGATCATTTAGGACCTAATCAACTATTTTTTTAGTTACCGTCGCCTATAGATTTTTACAACGTCAGGGGGACCGCAAACACGCTAATGTCCGCATAGGGGTACAGGAACTAAGGTCACTAATGCCGGAACACAAACCAATGTTATTAAGCGGCATAATTATATGCCAGGGGTGATTGCCACCCAGACGGGATTGGCGCCTCAGAAAATGTGAGCTTTATGAACAATTACGTGTTTTAGATAGATAGATAGATAACACTTTATTGTAAACCAATTGGTCAATTAAACACTCACACTCATTTATACCTTTTATTTATCACTGTGGAAGAACACTCGGGAGTATCAAAAAATATAAACATCTTATACAAATGACCAAAGCACACCGATAGAATTAAAAACAGTCATCTTGATTCCAATCACAAATCAAGTTATGGTACTAAGTAAAATGTGGGTAGTATAATATTAAATCACAAACACTACAACTGTTCAATATAACTTCAGAACTGCTAACGACATCTATCGGAAAATTGTGAACTAAAATTCTTATTTCTATTATTAATTAAACATTCCGCCGGCCAAGGACGACTCAAGTCCTTAAGACCTGACGACAAGATATAAACCAAAGCAAAGTAAAACAAATTTCTGGTTACTAGGAGTCAGACTCATCCAGGGGCAAAGGACATATTTTCACCATAGGTCGCTTCAAAATATTGTCCTTGTACTGTAAAGTTACAACTCTTGTAACACCATCAGCACCTGGGTGTTTCTGCATAATACGTCCCAAAAGCCATTTTCCAGGGGGAAGTGTGTCATCCTTGACGAGAACGACAGTGCCGAGGGGAAGATCAGGTCGCTTTATGTTCCATTTGTAACGATGCTGTAACGTAGTTAAATATTCGTTTTGCCAGCGACGCCACAAACAGTGCACCATACGTTGGATTATGTGCCATCGATTCAACGGACTTTAACATCAATCAAAGACGGCTTAGGAACCCCAATTAAGGGCTCTCCGACAAGAAAGTGACTTGGTGTTAATGGGGGTTCGTCAAGAGTAGAATTGATAAGAGTGAGGGGACGAGAATTTACACAAGCTTCGACTTGGGCTGATAAAGTAGCGAGCTCTTCGTATGTGAGGAAGGCTTGGCCGATAACCCGTTTTAAGTGTCCTTTAATACTTTTCACTCCTGACTCCCAAATTCCACCAAAGTGTGGAGCTCGAGGAGGTATGAATCTCCATTGCGTGAAATCATTAGCGAGAAGTTCAGAAATCTCAGCCACAAGTTGAGATTGTGAATTATTGAACGCGAGATCTAGTTCACGGGACGCGCCTACAAAATTAGTTCCGTGATCACTCCAAATCTCCTTGCAGTGACCACGTCGAGCGGTGAAACGCCGAAAAGCGGCAATAAATGCAGCAGAAGTGAGGTCAGTGACAAGTTCCAAGTGAATGGCTTTTGTTACGGCACAGACAAATAGACTAATATAAACTTTACTGGTTTTCTTACATCTACCAGGATACAATTTCATTGTAAAGGGTCCACAAAAGTCTACTCCACTCGTAAGAAAGGGTCGGCTCGGTTTAATCCTGAATTTAGGTAAATCTGACATAAAAGGAGGGAGTGGATTAGCCTTCTGTTTAAAACAAGGGACACATTTGTGGATTACAGTTTTGACAAGACTTTTAATTCGAGTTATCCAAAACCTTTGTCTTACAATATTTAAAGTAAGTTGATTGCCTCCGTGCAGAGATTTCAAATGCGCATTTATAACAATAAGTTTAGATAAGGCACAAGTGCCACTTAACAGAATCGGGTTTTTCATGTCGCCTGGAATCTCTGCATTCGCGAGTCTACCACCAACACGAATAATGCCTTTATCGTCAATAAGAGGGTCTAGTACATAAATCTTACTTGATTTGGCAACCTGTTTACCTAGCGTTAAGCGAGAGATCTCGTCGCGGAATGACATCAATTGTGATAGTTTAATACATCGATTAAAAGCATCATCAAGCTCATTAGCGCTCAAATAAGCAGGTTCAGTAAACATTTTCTTAAGCACTCTAACTTTACATAAATTATAATAACGACAACAATAAGCAATGACTCGAATCAATTTCGACAGCGAGAAGAATCGAGTTAAAATTGCAATAGCATCATTATTTTCGGTAACATTTACATTGCATAATATTTTTGGGGTGGGTTTCATTTCTAAATCGGTTTGAGAAATCTCAAATAAAGAATATTCAATTTCATGTGCCTTGTATAAAACTGAGGTCCGTTCCACCATAGTTTTGACTGCTGTAGATCATAAGGATAACATCCACGTGATGCTAAATCAGCGGGATTATTTGCAGAACTAACATGATGCCATTGGTTACTATTTGTGAGTGTCAAAATTTCTGAAGTGCGATTTGCAACAAATGTAGTCCAAGTATTTGGTATCTTACGCAACCAAGCCAAAACTATCGTGGAGTCTGTCCAAGTGTAAATATCATTGTCAGGTATTTTTAAAACGGTTTTAACATGATTTATCACTTTGGCTACTAGTAATGCACCACAGAGTTCCAGACGTGGGAGAGATACTTGCTTTACTGGGGCAACCTTGGATTTGGCAAGAACAAGGTAAACGTTAATGTTGCCATCATTTCTCAAAACTCTAAGGTACACTACTCCAGCGTATGCAGCACAAGAGGCATCACTAAATCCATGCAGCTCCCGCTTAATGGTGTCATTAGATACACCAAGCCATCTAGGGAACTGAATGTTTTCAATGTGCGTGAAACGATCAAGGTAAGTAACCCATTCCTCTTTAAGATCAGGAGTCAACTCTTCGTCCCAATCCAAGCCGGCCAACCAGAGTTTTTGCATAAAGATTTTAAGTTTTATAATCGCAGGTGTTAGCCAACCTAGAGGGTCGAAAGATTTAGCAATTGTGGACAATACATTTCTTTTGGTAATTGTGTTATTATCGTGATTTAAATTACAATTAAGTTCAAAGTTATCAGAGTCCGAGTTCCATGTAATACCTAAAGTTTTAATTGTATCTTGAAGTTTTATATTAACCGCACTTTGCGAGTCTTTATCAACACTGGGGATTTGGGACAACACTAACTTACTATTAGAGGACCATTTGTGTAAAGGGAACCCACCACGAGCTAAAAGTTCAGTCAATCTTTGTTGTAGCATCACAGCGTCTTCCGTTGTGGAGACACCAGTAAGCAGATCATCCATATATAAGTCGCTTTTCAGGATTTCAGCTTCAGTTGGGAAATCATTCTTCTCGTCCTCAGCCAATTGGTGAAGAGTGCGTATGGCCAAAAAGGGTGCACAAGATGTTCCATAAGTAACTGTAAGTAGTCTATATTCTTTTATTGGTTGTGTTGGAGATTTTCGCCATAAAATTCTTTGATAGTCAGCGTCATCTTTACATATTAGAATCTGACGATACATCTGACGAATATCTGCGACTAAACAAATCTTGTGTTGTCTCCATCGAGTTATGAGATCTCTGACATCTTGTTGAAGAGGACAGCCAATAAGTAGTTCATCGTTTAATGATTTTCCATTTACAGGTGCAGCACTTCTGTCGAAGACTACACGCAACTTCGTGCTTAGACTCGTCGATCTAAGAACAGCGTGATGAGGTAAATAATAAACTTCAGGTGTAACTATTTCCTTTTCAGGTATCATCATCATATGACCTTGGGATTCATACTGCTCCATAAATTTGTGATATTCTTCCTTGAATTCAGGCTTATGTGTAAAACGTTTTTCCATGTGCTGTAAGCGGCTGATTGCAAGGGGTTTTGTATTTCCAAGGGTTGTGGGTGGATTATCTTTAAATGGTAGACGGACAATGTACCGACCAACAGCATTGCGAGTGTGAGTAAGTTTGAAGTGCTCTTCACATTGTATTTCTAACTCGGTCATAGGTTTTTTGTGGGGTAAACTCTCTTCAATCTCCCAAAATCGTCTTAGTAACTGATCGACCTCAATCTTGGTTTGCATAACAACTGTATTATGTTCGTTTATTGTCGATCCAGTTTGTGAAACTCTACCTGAGATTAGCCAACCTAGGCGAGAGTTGAGTGCAATAAGAGAGTTACACTTGTGTAAGCCTTCAAGCAGTATGTATGCATGCACGTCGGCACCAAGCAGAACTTCAATAGACCCTGGCTTGTGATAGTTGGGATCAGCCAGATCCAACTGCATAGATGAAGGCCAAGTATCTTGTGAGAACTCACGTGAAGGCAACAATGAAGTGAGTTTCTTTAAAACGTATGCATTTACCTGGAAGGTTGATGCATTGTGTTTTGTAGAGTGGACTGTAAGTGTGACCATAGATTTTGTAGTGACCACTGATGTATTAGAAATTCCAGAGATTTTGCCAGTAATTGGAGTGCGATCAAGATTCAATAACTGCGCAGCTGCTTCGGAGATAAAAGATCCCTGAGAACCCTGATCAACAAGAGCTCTTAATGCGTAAGTACCACTGTTCTTTGACTCTACTTTAATCACAGCAGTGGCTAAAATAACAAGATCATCTTTTGTTTCAGCTTTTAGGTTAACACTCAAGTTACAGGAAGTTTTAGATGCATTGCTAGTTGGGTCATCTTTCTCCTTATCAGTTTCGATTAATTTGTCGTCCTTAGAAGCGGTAAAATGCAGCAATGTATGATGACGACGTCCGCACTTCTTGCAGACTGTACTCTGTCTACACTTTGAAACGGTGTGACCTTTTACGAGGCAGTTAAAACAAATGTTGTTTCTTTTTACAAAATCTTGACGTTCAGGTATGGAGCGAGAGGCAAATTCTTTACAGTGGCAAATATAATGATTCTGTGTGCAATAAGTACAAATGTTGTCAATTTTAGTAGCGAAGCTTTTGATGTTAGTTACTTTAGGTGTTTGTGGAATAGTTTTTCCTTTTGGTGCATACATTTCCATGGCTCGGAATTGCTTCTCAAGGAAACTCTGGAGATCCTCATATGTAGGAATACTAGTGAAATCTTCTAAAGATTGCTCCCAAAGTTTTCGAGTCTCAATATCCAACTTGGAGACAAGGATATGCACTACAATGGCATTCCATGCACAGATCTTTAAATTTGTTAAGGACGTTAGGCATTGACTTGAGGTATCAATAAGATCCTTTATACCTTTAGCCGATTCTGTGGTTAAGGTCTTTTGGGTTAAAAATCGGGTAAGTATATTATTAACGATCATTCTCTTGTTATCATACCTCTCATTTAGTTTTTTCCAGGCGTCATCATAGTTAGCTTCAGTAAGTGAATAATTCCTCAATAGTTGTTCAGCTTCTCCAGATAAACTGGTCTTTAGATAATGATGTTTTTCAATTTTAGTCAAGCGATCATCATTATGTATCAAAGAGCGAAATAAATCTCGAAAACTCATCCATTGACTGTAATCGCCCGAAAACTGTGGTATGGATATTGGTGGGAGTTTGGGTCTCATCCTCGATATTTCTGCCTGACTATCAGATACATGAATTTCAGACTTTGAAGTTTCACCTAGATCTTGTTTAAATTCATATAACTTGTCCTTAAGCCAAGCCCTAAACTCTAAATAATATTCTTCAGTTTGTTCAAAATGTTTCTCTAAGTCAACATCGCATGTTTCAGTATCTAATAATCCAGAAATAACATCATAAGTCTTTGTATAATTAGCCCAATATTCCTGTAAAATTTCCAGACGTGAATCCAAAAACCCTCTCGTTCGTTTATCCTTAGCACATTTTCTTGCGCCTGTAAATAACTTCTCAATTTTAGTTGAATTCGTCTTTAATTGTGCAATATATTGTTTCATCTTTTTATCCGCCATGTTAAATTTTATATGTAAAAACACAAGTCCAAATTCACTGCCAGAAACTAAGTTACTAATCGTTAAGATATTCCTAAGTCCTTTTTCACAAAAAATTTATAAGTGTTTTTCAACACAAATATTCTAAGTCTTTTTTGATGGGAAATATAAGTCGAACACTTCACTGAATTTACTAAGTTAATGTTTGCACTTTACAGTTTACTCATTATTATCCGGTTCGTAGGACCATTTGGTCAATTAAACACTCACACTCATTTATACCTTTTATTTATCACTGTGGAAGAACACTCGGGAGTATCAAAAAATATAAACATCTTATACAAATGACCAAAGCACACCGATAGAATTAAAAACAGTCATCTTGATTCCAATCACAAATCAAGTTATGGTACTAAGTAAAATGTGGGTAGTATAATATTAAATCACAAACACTACAACTGTTCAATATAACTTCAGAACTGCTAACGACATCTATCGGAAAATTGTGAACTAAAATTCTTATTTCTATTATTAATTAAACACCAATTATATAAACACAATGAAACTTATTTACACAATCAATATGTACTTGACTTACAATGGGCGGCCTTATCGCTACAGAGCGATCTCTTCCAGGCAACCCGGTCTCTAATGTATCTCTGTCTGTAATATGTCTCTAATGGTGTTTTAATGTATCTTAAATACAAAAAAATATGCTATATCTTTTTCTTCTTGTTCTTATCCCACTGTACAATGCCGGTCATGGACCGTAAGTGCATAAAGGGATGAGAAGGATTGCTCGAGAGCCGTGGACTGTATGATAGAGGAGAGGGAAAGAAGGGGTGGTAAAGATATGCGATACCTTGCAGTGGGCAAACAAATTCGCAATGATTTAGATTCCACCCCTTCCCAGTTCAGTCCGCTCGCAGAGGAACTGCTGCACGGCACCAGCTAAATATCACAAACTAGACACTGAATGCTAAACTAAAACTAGGCACAGCCAATATGAGTTAGTAAGGAGTAACTGAAGCCTATTACGCTCGGCGCAAAGAGGGTCTTCAGGGATGTCGAACGTCGACCGACCCGCGGGTTTAGAGGCTCACGCGTGCTCTCGTCCCACGCTCGCTTTCACCGTTCACCGAACCGAAAATGAGGGTAGATAACAATAATCAGGAGGCGAGATTTCAACTACCCTTAATGCAAGGATCGAACATCCACATTATAGGTATATAGGATCGGCACAACATGTTCTCTACTTCCACTCTCTCCTTTTTCCTCTAATAGTCTTCATCTCAACATTCACCTTTTCGCCATATCTTTCACGTAAATTAATTTTTTTATGCATCATAGTAATAACTTTTTACTCATGACTATTATGGTGAACGCACACTTGTCCGAGCCGAACGCGCCGAACGAGTCGAACGAAACGAATTTTAGAATTCTGTATATGAAATCTCATGAAACCTCGCACGCTTGCCCGCGTCGAATCGTCCGAATCTGGAAGAACCCCAGAAATCCTACATGAATTCGGATGACGTCATCAGATTCGGCGCGGCTTATGTGGTCGACTCGACTGATGCACTCGCATTCTATACAGAGCAACGAGCGAGTACTATTTCTGCACTGCAGGCGTAAAGGAAATAGAAACGATTTCTTCGACGCGGTCGATTCTTTCGGCGCGGTCGATTCTTCTGGTGCGGCTATGTGTGCGAGGCCTCCTTTACTTCAATTCGTACGGCGCGTTCGGCAAGTCAAACGCATTTTATAATTCAATCTTAACAAAATATTATGACGTCATTAAAATTTATTTTTAGCGAATATTATAAACTGTCTATGGTCGACGAAATTTCCAATGTTTAATCTTCATAATTAAAAAAGTTTCAATATCTTTCTTCGCAAAAAATAATAAGTTTAGTCCGCGGCAGATGGAAGGACGGATATGACAGTTGATTTTAAGGATATCTTTTATTAATTGAAGTATTGTGATAATTTATGAGCAATCAGTTATTGAGTGAATATATAGGTGTATTTTTTATTTTCTTATTGTAGATTAATTGAGTATACAATAAAAAGTTATCTATTTTACCACTCAAATTTATTATACCTATATATTTTTTATTATTATTATATTTAATTACATCTTGGATAAAATATCGATAAATAGCGGTTGAAATCATGACTCACTGCAATGCACTCATTCACCAAGGAAAAAGAATATACCTAAGCGGTTAATTCTGTAAAAAAGTTCCATGCACAATAAATAAAGTTTTAAATTCTATTCTGCGGACAACAATGAACAATATTACATTTAAAAACAGTTATGTACATCTTCTAGATAAAATTTCCAAACACGGTAAAGGTTACTCAATAATTTTAAAAAGGGTTCTCTCAAATTAATCAACCGTTCATAATGTAAATGAACTTTTTATTAACAGAAATCCTTTTGATAGCATCAAGGAAATTGCTATTGTGCGACGAATTAACGATATAAAGCATTTCATCTGAAAATCTGAGGGAATTAAAAAGTCGAGAGTTTATTTGTATTTAGAATTAAAGATGGTTGGCGTACAATTTATGTATGGATCATATTGCTTTTTAAGGCGGTAGAAATTTATGATATGTGATAGGATGTGTGGAGTGACGCGGAAGGACCGCGTTAGGAACTCCCGCATTAGCGGTAGTCTTCATGTCCGTGACATTGCAGATAAATTGCAGGAGTGTCGGCTCTGTTGGTATGGCCATGTTTTACGGCAACCGGATGCTTACGTGGGAAACAAATGTCTGGCCATGCCGCCTCCGCCGGGCCCCGGCAGGAGGGGTAGACCCAAAAAGTGCTGGCTTGACGTCGTAAAGGGTGATATGCGTGCCAATGGGCTAGTTAGCCCAACTACCAGGGATGCTGAAGATCGCGCGAAGTGGAGTAGAAAAAGTCGGAAAGCGGACCCCGGGCACCGAAACGAAAGTTTGGGTGGCAACCGGGACTAACGCTAGGATGATGATGAGAAATTTATGATATGTTTTGTAGATTACTTATGCTTTTTTACCGTGCAAGGGCGGAGTAAGAATACTTACACCTGCGGCCGGGATGGGCCTGTAGTAAAAGGCGACAAAATAATCCCAGCTACGTGGTTGAGTTCCAAGCCTATCTGGATGTCAACCACCTATGGTCTATAAGTATTCCGCCAGAATCACTTTGTGTTATGTTTCGACATTAGTAACTCGAGTTCCTGTCCCTTTGCGGACATCATTGTGTTTGCGGCACCCCTAACGTCACAAACATCTGCTATTCTTCAGCGAAACTAATAAAATATGCTTATGCTCATTCTATGACGGTGCCCTAAAATGTTAGTTGAGTAAGCTCTTTACAAGATTATAGAATAAACATATGCGCCTAAACTTGAAAGACGGCATCCTGATAAATCATGTTCAAAAATGAAACCAAAAGCCGAATCTACATTAGGTTTGATTTAAGTACTAGAAAAAGGAGTAATAATGTTCATTGCCTTTAACGATTCCTTAAATAAACAATATCCCTAGTCTTATATACGTTCTATAAATGAAATAAATTTATACAATTACAACCTTGCTACTTTGGGAAAATATGACCTACTGTGAATTGCTACTATTATATATTATATTTAAATTTTTTTTAATGTGTTTGAATAATAATTTAGCGGCCAGTACGGCCTGCCTTAAAAGGCAACAAAACTAACAAACCTTTGTGGTAGGGCCGACTGAATCACTCCATATCTCTAAAAATACCGCCATTATAATCTTGTATTTTGTTCCAGGATAAAAGACCCAGGCTTAAGTTCCCTTACGTGAACAACCGCGTGTTAGCCGTATTAGTTGTACGCGCCTAGCGCAACTGCTTACAATTGAGTGGACGGTCAGGATGTCAGCGATTCCACAACAATAAAGAAAAACAAATGTATTCCATTATCTTTAAGCTACCATGGTTGAACACTTCTCAAATTGACTAAACAACTAGTTAAACGACATTGTCTCGAAAAACGTTTCTTTAATTTCGTACATGTCAACTACAAACTTATTTCATTCATTCACTCTAAGTAGAATGATGGATTGAGTGTACTTACTGTCTGTTGCTCGAACCGCGTCATAAATTTCTTGTAGGTACGCGTAATTTCTACAAGTCTTTACTTCATCCGGTAATCTTCGTCTGTGAACAACACAAATATTATTACTTAAAGGACTTATTTATATTTATAGATGAACTTATTATGATATAATGTCACTCATTATTTCTCTTCTCAGAATTTATGCTTGTTTCTTTATTTGAGTATTTTTCCAGTGCAAATATGCTTAAGGAAATATATATACTCGTATTGGCGATTACTTTTATTTGCATTTCTCTATGCTAAACCATCACGCATAATCAAATTGATAAGTTAGTATTCATAATTTAAATAAATGAATTTTGAATAGCAGATGTGGTATGGTGATATAAGATTATAGTCATTCTCTGCAGGAATGTCACTCTTCCAGGAAATTATCTTTATACCTATAAATAATTCTTCATATATATAATTATCCGTGCAGGGACGGAGAAAGAATACTAACCTCTCCGGCCGGGGTCGACTTGTCGTAAAAGGCGACAAAACAACCCTAGCTACGTAGTAGGGCCCGTCTGGATGGCGACCACCTGTGGTCTTAAGTATGCCGCCATAATAGCCTTATGTTGTGTTCCGGCATTAGTGACCCAAGTTCCTATACCCTTATGGGACAGCAGCGTGTTCGCGATGCCACTGGCGTTACAAACACCTATAGGCGACGGTAACTGCTAAATTCTAAGCGGGCCGTCAGCCTGTCTGCTGTTTTACAACAATAAAAAAAATCTTATGTGCGTGTGTATGTCACTGAACTCCTGCTAAACGGCTGGACCGATTTTGTTGAAATTTTTTTTATGTGTTCAAGTGGATACGAGAATGGTTTAGATTTGCAATTGGACCTGGTAGGTGGCACTACGATCGAGTTCTGATATTTTTATTTTATCTGAACATAATCCCAGAATTTTAAACAGTTCATTTTCTTTTTATTCGACCATCGAAGCGGGCGGGAATGGCTAGTATAATAAATAATATAGGTATTATTTTCATAAAAATGTTTATATCTATTAAAAGCCAAGACTTTAAAATTAATTTTTAATTTAAAAAAGTAATTTAGTAAAATAAACAAATGATGAAATACCTATATATTGTATTTTATTAAGTCATATTTAATAAATATAAATACTACAGAAGATATTTTTAAATATTTAAGTATAGAAAACGATTTCGTTTTTTTTATTATATTTCTCCAGTTAATTCGCCGTTAAATCGAAAGTATTTAACACAAAATACAACTTTGGCATATCCGGATTTACAAAGATGTTTTTACAAAGAGTAGTGTAGCTGTGAGTTGGGTATTCCCAAATCAACCTCACTTACCAGCTGGTAAACAAGGGACAAGGCTCTGACATGAGGTTTTCCTCACGGGATTAGTCAGACGTCTGCTAACTCAATAATAACCCAATTTAGATAATTTGTTCTCTTGTATTATATATGGTTCCAGAAAAGAAAATGTCTCAGATGAGCAACTACCTTCGCCTTATGACAGTGTTCAATAGAGTATTTTCTCTCCACTCTGTGTCCAAACTCTTATCCCAGCTATGTGGGGTTGATAAACATGTTCTCTCTTTCCACTCTCCTCTACCAGTCGTCATTCTCCACGACCTCCCTGGCGTAGCGTTTAACGCACTTCAGTGAACTCACGGAGGTCATGGATTCGATTCCCGTCTCGCGTCTGGATGTTTATGAATAATATGTATTTATTTACAAAAAAAGTATATATGTAGTATATCAGTTATCTAGTACCTATAACACAAGTGATATGCAACTTAGTTTGGAACTAGGTGTCGCTTTGTAAATTGTGTCAGTATATTTATTTATCTGAACTTTCACACCTATTTTGCACTATCTTTTATACAATCCATCCATCTTCTCTTTGTTTACCGCTCTTTGCATCCATCCACTTTCATTTCTAGCATTTTCCTTGTATATCTTTCTTCTTTTCGCACACTATGACCATACTTTTTTTTTTTTTTACGGGGTGGGGAAATCCTCATGGACTACCTCCGCCTGGGGAAAGGCGGAGGGGCATGCCGGACTCCTACCGGCTAAAACCACCACCCCGGTGTCTCCTCACACGTGCGCGCGGGGCCGCGGGAATCCAAATTCTTCCGCAGCCCCACACTAGTGCTGGCCCGGTCTGTCCGGGCCTCGTCTCCTGCACGGGGTAGTGAGGTGTTTAACTACCCCGTGCATCGCCTCAGAGGCGCGCGCCGACACCCGCGCGCGCCTCCACCTCAACTATGACCATACTAGGCTAACCTTTTACTTTTCAGCTTTTCAATCACTAGCGCTAATTTCAATCTGGATTAACTTTAAAAAAATGACGTAATTAAAAGATGATTTAAGAAATAAACATTCCATTAGCAAATTACTATTACATAAATATTATTATAAACCGTAATTGAGATAATAATAAACAAATATATCTGATTGAAAATGATCTGATTTATGAAATCTTACAGAAAAATTCTAAGTGAAGCTGATTTAAAAGAAAATGTAAGTTTGTTACAGCATTCCTATTTTTAGCGCTTTATCTTCAAAGGTCGGTGTAAAGATAAAAAGAAAATAACCTTGATTGAAAAACCCTAATCAGAAACTAACATCTCAAAAGTTGCCCTAATTCTCAATAATCAATAAGTTAAAAAGAGCCTGAAATTTTGCTGGGTATTAGATTTTTTAGGTTAGGAGTTTAGGAGTTAGGTAGGATTTAAGAGCTTAGGTTGACGGCCCACTCAATGGTAAGCAGTTACCCTACTTTATTACTGTAGGATAGCAGATAGGCTGACGGCCCACTTAGATTATAGCAGTTACCGTCGCCTATGAGTATTTGCAACGCCATAGGCATCGCGAACACGCTGCTATCCCCGCTTTGGTGCTGGAACCTGGCTATAAGTGGCCGAAGGAGGGGCATACGTGGAGCTGTACCATCTAACTTGGGTGATTTGTCGCCTTCTATGACAGGCCGACCCCGGTTGCAGAAGTCAGTCTTCTTTTTCCACCCCTGCACGGACAAACCTTTCTACCTAGCTAGAGTTGGTTTGTCGTTTTTACTATACCAGCACGCAGAAAGAGAATATAAAGAAGAAAGAAATTTAATTAAGACGTAGGCTCTAAACAGTGTTGATAGTATAGCCCCAATATTAAATACTTCATCTCTATTTTGCTTTAAAAGTTAGACGGCATCCACCAAAATGGCATATTAACTACAAAAGTGTTTTGAACCTTAAAATTGTCTTATCCTCCGTGGTTTTACTAAAACAGAATGGGTTGGAAAAGGTATATTTGGGTTCATTTACTAAGCAGCTTGTATCTATATCATCTATACCAGTGATTCCCAAAGTGTGCGCCGCGGATCCCCTGGGCGCCGTCGTACCGACATAAGGGCACCGCAATTTTCATTTAAACAATTCACAATTACAAAAATTGCCTGTGAATTTAAAATTGGTGTTTAATTTATTTTTCAATTAACCTAACCACGTGGATATCCATATTGAGAATGGATACCACCCATTCTCAATATGGATATTACAGAAACAGTTGAAATTAGATATTTTATATCAACCCGAAGAAAATAGTAAGTCGGCTTTGATAGCTTGAATGACTTTACCAATGTGTCAAATATTTAGTAAAATGTTTGCGGTTTACGAAATGGTTAAGTTTCCGCTCGCAGAAAATTGGTAAATATTGAAAACTTACTTCCAAAATGGTGAGTCTTCAACCGAAACTGCAAGAAAAATGCGCACAAAATTCTGAAAAAATAAAGCGCCTTCCAGGCAGTTTGTGGATAAATTTGTGAAGCGTTTGAGTGAAAGTGGCTCGTCCAATACAAAGCAACGTGTTCCCGTGCTCGTTCAGTGCGCTCAATCGAAAATATTGCTGCAGTTGCCGAAAGTGTGAGTGACAATCCATCAACATCAACTCGACACCGTTCGCAGGAATTGAATATTTCTCGTACGTCCCTTCAAAGAATTTTGACGAAAGACCTCGGTTTGAAGCCGTACAAAATTCAATTAGTACTAGAGCTGAAGCCGCACGACCATCCGATGCGATTTCGGTTCGACCAATGGGTCGAAGAACGCTTGATGGAAGATGAGCATTTTTATCGAAAAATCATCTTTTCAGATGAAGCTCATTTCCACCTCGGTGGTAATGTCAACAAGGAAAACTGCCACATTTGGGACTCAGAAAATCCACACGTAATCATGAAAAGCCAATGCACCCACAACTAGTCACTGTTTGGTGCTGTATGTGGTCCAGCGTCATCATTGATCCGTTTTTTTTCTAAAACGAAGCGGGAGCCGCCGTAACCGTCAATGGTGAGCGCTATCGCGGCATGTTGGAAGGTTTTTTCTTTCCCCGAATGGAAGAGAAAGACATCGGCGGCATTTGGTTCCAGCAGAATGGCGCCACGTGCCACACGGCCAACGTTACAGTCTAACTTTTGCGCGGTACGTTCGAAAATCGCATAATTAGCCGAAACGGTGATGGCAACTGGCCGCCTTACAGCTTCGATTTGACTCAGTTCGACTATTTTTTGTGGGGAGCCGTCAAGGATAAGTGCTACGCCAATCATCCAGAGACCATTGACGACCTAAAGCATGAGATTAGAGTCGCCATTACAGCCATTGAGGGCCACATCATCGAAAATGCCATGAAAAATTGGGTCGACAAAATGGACTACTGCAAAGCCAGCCGGAGTAGCCATATGAATGAAAGTGGTATTCCACTATTAAACCGCAATGTTGGAGCTATTTAATTTAAAAAAAATTGTAAACTATCCACCCGTCTTTTTTCGTGGGCCACACTCTATATAGATTATTTTCTTTTTAAACAGGAACCAGTTTATTTTGAATTAGAAATCTAAGCTATCTTTTTCATTCTGAGCCTAAGCTAGTATTTGTTTGTATTATAATTTGACATAAAATATTCCCATTATTCTGAACCTATAGAAGCCTCGGGGTACAGTGCAAAACACATCCAAACTTCACAACTCAATTACTAAGATTTGTTGCTCAATTTACGCTTTGCTAATACTTGAAAGCAAACATTATGTACAAATTTATATATTAAATTAGAAATACAAAACAAATGATATTTCATTACAATGAAATATATTAAGCGTGATAAACGGCCAAATTAAGAAGGCTCGGTAATTAAATATTATACGACTAGTAGAAAAGTTAATTAGCCGACATGTCTGGTCTTGGTTCATTTGTGAATTACGGTATCGTTAATGGGCGATCCTGTGATAGATAAATCTAATGATTACTAGGATTACTGATTCCTTACCTATTAGGTGACTTCGATCCAAAAATCTATACTTGACTTTTTTCTATGCTTGAGGAACAGCAGACAGGCTGACGGCCCACTTAACAGTAAGCAGTTACCGTCGCCTATGGATTTTTGCATCGCAAACTCGTTGCTGCCCCGTAGGGTACAAGAACTTGGGTCACTAATGTTGGAGAACCCAACATAAAATTATTGTGGCTAAAGAACAAAGGTGGTTCGCATGAAGACGGGATTGGAACCCTGCTACGTAGCTAGGGTGGATTGTTTTGTCGCCTTTCACAACAAGCCGACCTCGGCCGCAGGGGTTAGTATAGATAGGACTATAAAGTGCAATTCTTGACTGCAAGTATGATTAAACACGATGGCCATATACGTGATGATGGTGATAATTAAATTATAAAATTGATTTTATTACATATTATAAAAGTACTTACAGGCAATGGTATTTATCGTAATGCTCCGCTTGATTCTTTGTTAACGCATTCACAGCAGCGTGTAGAAATTCATTCTAGAAAAAAAAAACAATGTTTATTTAAAATAATTCGTAGTAGGAAAACGAGAATATTTAGTAATACAAAAAAGAAGAGGCCAGGACTTGTGGCGCAAACTTGGGGGGCATACGTTCAGCAGTTAACAGTGAATTAATGATTATATGAATTAATAATACGAGTAAGCAGTTACCGTGGCTTATGGATATTCGAGGCTCCAGGGCCACCGTTAATACGCTGCCGTACGCGTAAGCAAATTGGAACCTGGGTGACTTAAGCCAGAACACAAGACAAGGTATTATAAATATATAATATATTCCAGCATATTTAGACGCCCGTAGTGATTACGATCCACACGAATTTGGGGCCCTAGCAGAAGTAGTTTTATCACTTTTACGCAGGGATTCTTACTCCGCCCCTGCACTTGGCATTTATTTTCTCGGAAGCGGTACATGATGATGAAATTATTTGGTATTAAAACGAACTTTAATTTATTAATTTTTAACTTTATCAGCACTTACATTATAGAGCCATACAGAATTTGATATAAATATCCAGTTTGTTTTAGAGAACCGCCAACATAATCAGTTCATATATAGTATTTGAATACGTTTATTATTATTTGAACTTAAAAGAGAAGTATTTTAATCGGGAATCAGAGTTATTTTTTTATTACATATAATAATAATTGTAGGTAGGTGTGAAAATAAATGCCTAACACGCAATTAAAGTGCTCTTTGTATGTATTATACAAATTCATCAATTTATCAAATAAATGTAATGTAAATGTGAAAACGGTGGCTTAATTAGTCTGTCCTAGTGTTTTCTCCTATTTTAATCTAGTTCCTATTCCTTCAGCCAAACACTGATCAGCCGCGCCTGTCTTACACTATGGATGCCAATCAAAAGGCTTTTGCCGAGCTGACGTCTGTTTTCATTAAACGTATGGACGCATTTCAAGGTGAGCGAAAAAACTCAACTTCAGCGAACTTAATCTCGCCAGCCTAGCTGTTGACTTTTTATCTTTCAAGAACTTTATATTAACGACACTAACGGCTCTCCAAAACCAAATGTTCCTAGCCTCAAGGTCAGTGGACATCTTGGAAATGAGGAATGGACAAAAATTCCTATTTCTACATGGTGTGTCTAAAACAAATCAAGAACATGTAGTAAAAGATATAATTTGTGAAAAGTTAAAGGTCAGTAACTTCAAGGTGGATGACAACAACCGCTGCCACAGAATGGGCAAGGTCTTCTAAGCCGCGACCAATTCTTATCAAGTTTGCAGATACTGTTGTTCGCACAAGAATTTGAGCTGCTAAAACACGTCTAAACGATCATGCATTACATTATCAGAATTTCTCACTAAATATCGACACAAATTGCTTATAAAAATAAGGAATATCTTTGGCATTTTCAAGTGTTGGACACGAAATGGGACGGTATTTGTATTGAGCCCTGATGGATCTCGACATGGCGTTAGTAAATAGTCAGATTTAACAGATATTTCCACACAGAAAATCAAAAGTAGCCGTGCACTTGCTTTATTGGAACATTCCAAATCTTGGCGCAATGAAACAAAGAAATAATACTATATAACATGTACAGATCATTTTTAGATAAATTATATTATATTAACATTTAATTGTTACATAATAAATTTACAAGGTAATATCCACTTGTTGATTCTATCTTTATAGGAATGATAACTTATATAGGTTTATGTATATACTCATTTTATTATTTTTAGTCAATGTAGTTTTTAATAGGTTCAAATTGTTTTCTTTTTTATTCTGAAAATAGTTGTATTTAAAAATATTTTTATCCTGTTAGCAGTTCTTACCGAGTACTGATATTATAAAATAGCAGTTATAATTACCACTAAGGCACACAACATAATGATTATTGCTGTACTTATTATTTCTTTACTAATATTTACTGTACATTGTGAAACATGAAGCTACAGGTGTATTAAATTGTTTGTTTTTTGTCTTTCCTTAATAATAATAAATAACTTATAAAATATGTCACTTGTACTAACGATATTTAAATAATGTAAGAAATTAATTAACCAGTGCATAATGAACTGGGTGCTGAACACATAATTGATAACATTATTGAATTGTAACAGTTCTAGACTTCATTCTAAAATAAATATATTGGTGAAGGTGGTTTAGCCGTGAGGCGGTAAGCCAGTAATGTGGTACACAGTATTAACAGTGAAATAAATTACTAAGTATTATTTGTATACAAATGTCACATTGACTATCGATGATCGATTCAACAACAGTTTTGTATGAATTACAAGGACTCTTAAACAAACTCCTTATCTTGAATGCAGCCACTACAACCAAGTGTTGGATATTATATTTTATCTTATTATCAAAACGACCACTAGACACCAGATAATGATTGCAACGATTACAACTTTACAACTATTACTAACTATAAGCACACGACCCACGATACCGACACACGCCAACCTACGTTAATTCCCATATGGATTTATAATACGTCATTGGGAAATGTTAGCGTGAGCTAATATTGCCACAAGCGCCATCTAGTGGTAGCGGATTTAATTCCCACAACTGGACCGATCTTCCTCATTTTATATATAATGGAGTACAAATACAAATCAGTGACAGTGTTAAAAATTTAGGCATAATCATTGACAGAGAACTTTCTTGGCGACCTTAACTGACGGAAATAAGCAGAAACGTTTTCGCATCTTATTTTTTACTCAGACGCTAAACGTTTGAAAAATTTTCTTCTGCAACTAAAGTCACGCTTGCACAATCTCTACTTCTCCATATTACGGTATTATATTTATGGTAACGCTTGCTATCTAGACTTAACCTCATCATCATCATCATCTTCCTAGCGTTAGTCCCGGTTGGCACCCAAACTTTCGTTTCGGTGCCCGGGGTCCGCTTTCCGACTCTTTCTACTCCACTTCGTACGATCTTCAGCATCCCTGGTAGTGAGCCCATTGGCACGCATATCACCCTTTACGACGTCAAGCCAGCACTTTTTGGGTCTACCCCTCCTGCCGGGGCCCGGCGGAGGCGGCATGGCCAGACATTTCCCACGTAAGCATCCGGTTGCCGTAAAACATGGCCGTACCAGCGGAGCCAACACTCCTGCAATTTATCTGCAATGTCACGGACATGAAGACTACCGCGAATGCAGGAGTTCCTAACGCGGTCCTTCCGCGTCACTCCACACATCCACCGCAGCATATTCATTTCCGTGACACGCAGTTCTTGCTTGTGTCGCTCTAACACCGGCCACGCTTCACAGCCGTATCTAGACTTAACCTAAGACCAACTAAATAAACTCGAACGCCTCCAAAATTTTTGTATCCGGTTTATAAATATAAACGTACCAAATGGTAACGTAAATAAAATGGTTTACGTAAATATGATCACGTCTCTGAATATCGAAATAAGCTTAGATGGTTACCTATCCGCCTTCTCCGGAATGTTCATTTACTCTCACTTCTCCACAATATACTTTTTAATCCTCGTACACCCCTTTACCTAAAGCAACAGTTTAGCTGCCTTCATTTTACTCACTCCCGTGATTTGCGTTCTTGTGAAAGTCTAATGTTAATGATATCTGTGCATTTTTTTCCTTTGTCGGAAATTAATTTCGAGTACAGATTGTCAAGTAGTATCACTATCTCTGACTGTAGACAAGTTGAATCGTTGCCTACTTTTAAAAAGAGGATCACTGACCACTATTGGTCAACTCAAACTAAAAGTTATAATAAATAAAATTTAAATAGCACTAATACAACAATTTGTATATGTGTATTTGTGGCATATTTGTATTTACAAATATGCCACATATACATATATATGTGTATACACATAGAAAATATGTACATACATATTTTCTCGTTTATTTATGCATATTTACTAATTTACACCACCATAGCGTTTTTATTATTTCTTTAATTTTTTTTCTCAATTGATAGAAGCCTGGAAGAGATTGCTTTAAGCGACAAGGCTGCCCGTTGTTCTATAGTTTGTCAGTTTTTTATATGTTTTTTATTTTATGTGTTTTTGGTGGAATAATAAATAATTTTCATTCATTCCTTCTTTCATTCAATAATACTTAACAACATAAATAAAATTCACTATTCATATTAAGAAATAATAAAGTACATTATTAAAAATAATAATGCCCTAATTATTTAACTCAATTTTATTTTCGAAAATGACATAAAATTTCTGACATCGCTAAAAGATTATTATTATACACTCGTAAATAATCAATACTACGTAGTCTATGACCGGTCCTGCATGTGTTAACTGGATATATTCGAAAGTTATGTAAGCAAACATTGTGGTACGGAAAAGAAACCATATAAATGCATGGTTACAGTAATGTTTGTAGTGAATATCGGTGTAATATTAATGATAGTTTGTTAAAACTTCAGTTATAGACATATATAAACTAACTCATAAGAATAAACTACCTCATCTGGTTCATGAAGCACCAAAAAAGGCGATAATCGAATAATCACTTCCGATAGATTACAATCTATAAAGGAATGACTCTATGTTTACGTCATATAAGGCTGAGTTTGGCGACCGAGGTTTTAGTCAGCATGCCATTGCGACCGCTATTGGCAATCTCATAACAGCCAGCAACACAAAGGCGGTCCTCATAAGGTTATAATGGTGTCTCTGATATAACCAGCTCGGCGTCCCCCCGCATTCTAGCGTAGTATAGATAGTCTGATTTAATTGCTTTTTTTATCTCTTAAATCCTATGTCGCTTTGTAAACGACGCTCAAAAGCGACATTTAGTTAATAATAATAAACTAGATTTTAGACGGCGTATTAACATGACTTTGACCACATCCTGGCATAACGGTTAATGCATGTTTGTACGCTTGCGAAGGTCACGGGTTTGAATCCCGTCCAGCGTCTGGGTGTTTATGTATAATATGTATTTATTTACAAAAGAAAAGTATATTACGTAGTATATCAGTTGTCTAGTACCCAGAACACAAGTACCATGCAACTTCGTTTGAGACTAGATGGCGCTGTGCAATTTGTCCCAGTATATTTATTTATTTATTAAGATTTCTATATAATGAAATGCTTTTGTCCATCATCTGAATGAAAATTTTTGCAGCTTTTGCGCTCCTGCTCGTAGTTCCAAAAATTTATTTCGTAATTTGATTAAGGATGACCTATTTTTACAAACGTGTACATATCCTAACTTAATATTATAAATGGTAAAGTGAGTTTGTTTGTTTGTTACACTTTCACGCCTAAACTGCTGAACCAAATTTGATGAATTTTGGTATAGTCATAGATTGGACCTTGGAGATGAAGATAGGCAGAACAACGTTTGCCGGTTCAACTAGTTGTTCATATAAAGAAGTTACAATATGAAATCAGTAATATATAAAATGAGAGCAGACTCGAAAATTGACAAAAATATATAAAAAGCTTTAATTTTTTATCGGGGATTACGGGGTCCGTGCACAATTCACATTCCACAACTACGTCACGAGGGCTTCTATATAGGAAATTCGCAGTGCAAAGCATCTTCGAATGCTCTTGGTCCTGCATTCCGTTGCGCTTGAATGCCGACACAGCAGCTTGCGCACAGTGCGGCCATCTTCATATATTTTGGTGGTGGCTCACAGCAATCTTCCTCTTGGCGAGTTAAAGGCCTTTGAAACTCGCGACTTCTTTCACAACAATACATAACATTCGGCTAAGGACACCGTGGCAATCAGGGATAGCACAGGGTTCTTCACAGCACATTGTGGGACAAGGAGCCACTAACATCGGACATACTGCAAATTGCTAGTTGTCTTCGGGGTTAAAGCACGCCATTTTTATTTAGATTTTACTTATTTTTCTTTTGTAAATTTTATATCATCAGTCTATACAAATAAATAAAATTGGAGGGTCTGTTTGTAATATTAAAATAACCGCTTTTTACTAAGTGCATTCGGACGTATACACGGTACATATACCAAAACAACATCTTTTACAATTTTTGTCTGTCTGTCTGTCTGTTTGTTTGTTCCGGCTAATCTCTGAAAAGGCTACACCGATTTTGACGGGACTTTCACTGGCAGATAGCTGATGTATCAAGGAGTAACTTAGGCTATTTTTATTTTAGAAAAAAAAAATAGTTTTTGTTAAAAATGATAAGTTTCGGAAATGTTTATACAATTTAAGTTGACCTCAGATTTATATCATCAATCATATGAAATAGGGTTCAGCTTAGACTGGACATTGTAGGTTCAAGTTTATATAGTTTGTAATCCAAAATATACCACAAGATATCCAAAAAATGCTGCACAAGGTCACTATTCTACACGGACGGAGTCGCGGGCACAGCTAGTAACAAATAAATTCCAACTAGATTTTTGATAATTAAGACGAATTTATTGAATAATTTGAAATATTAAACTGTTAATATATAAGATGATAAAATGTATGATCTAAAATGAATAGATTTAATGAACAAACGTTTCATAAAAGTCGAATCTAAGTGCGCCATTCCATTAGACATCTGATATAGAAAGATTTAAGTAGTCTACAAGTCACTGTAGGCTTGTCCGGTCGTTAAGAGACGAGCACTTAAGGTGTTATATTACAATTGCATTCTCAATGACAGCGGTTGAGGGTTTCAAGGCAATATATCCAAAATATATTATAGTAGCAATATAAGTAAGCTTATTTTTTTGTTAAGAAATATTATTGCACTTTAAGAAAATCAATATTAAAGAATTTCGTAACGGGTTGTCATAGGTCATGGGTAAAATTAACCCCCACTCTAGAGCCATTCGGGCATCACGCACTTTATAAGCGACTAACCGTGTGTGTCGAGAAACGTAAGCAACCAACCGTGTGACCAATTTTAAGCTTATCATGTAGGATCACCTGCAGAAGTCTCACATCACCACATCAAGGGGACGCTGTTACTGATATGAAACCACGCCGGTGTTCTTTCGTAAGCCGGTTATTATTGCTCGTCATCGGGAAAAGGGCTGTGTTCGCACGCTCGTGATAGTGGATCAGGTCAGCATCTCCTGGAGCGCCGACGCCGCGGGATGTGACCGCGGGCCGAATTCCGAATCTGAGAGTTTATGTATTATAATATGAATTTATTTATAAAAGAAAATGATATTCTTAGTATATCAGTTATCTAGTATTTATAACACAAATGATTAGCTCCTTATAATAACAGCCCATAATGTACCACTGCTGGACTCAGGCTTCCCTCTAGAGGGAACGGGCATTATATCCACCACGCGTTGGATTGGCGCGTCAAATATACCGGTGAACACGATGTTTCTCATCACCTTCAGGTACACAGTATGATATAATATGCATATTAGGCGAACAAAACTGCCTAATTAGCGCATACCATCGTAAGATTCGAACCTGGAACACTCTAGACTGATCTCCGAGTAGGATACCACTGTAGCCAGTAGCAAGGTACTATGTCACTTGTCACAGTATTATTATTAAAACACGTGATAAAAGTGAAACCTGGAAAAATGTAAACTTCAATATAACACCGCACAAAGAAGAGACCACAAATATAGGAATCACTTTATAATGTATTTTATCTCATTCTCTTGTGATTCAGTGACTTTTACGTTTCACCGAATTTCAGAGCACAGCGATGCTAAAGAAGTTTTCACTTCAAAACGAGAACTATTGGAGTTGAAGTCAAGATTCGAACCCGGACCGATCCGAAATCCAGAGACCCAACCCAAGAGCTACCATCCACTCGAAATTTAAGGTTAAAATTATTCAAGTTATTAAATACTTTAAAAAAAGAAAGATAATAATATATAGGTGTATCTTTGTACTGTGACTTTTCCGTTTCATCGAGTTTCAGATCACAACGATGCTAAAGAAGTTTTCAGTTCAAAAAGTTCAACCATACGATATTTACCCTCATCAAACAACAAAGAGTAAACTTCAAATATACCCGTTACCAATTTACATACTCTGACCAAATGTGACTACCCGAATGGAAAATTCTCCATCAATATGTATTTATTAATAAGATTTATTCAGAGGTAAAACCACAAAAAATATTAACAACAGGCGCCAGTTTTCTTACAGTAATGTTTTCATATTCAGCAACAAATACTAAATTATAATATTACGTCATCTCCCTTTTAACTTAAACTACGACCACAGCCTTTGTTGACTGCCTTTCATTTTAATTAAAGGGACACCCATTTTAGGCGTTCATGAATAGTCGATTGCCTGTCGTCTCACCTGTTCTACTAATAATAATTTTCTACGACAAATTATTGATTGGTCTATGTTGGGAAGATTTCAAATTTATCAAAATTTGGCTGTCAGGCGTCTGACGGATCTTCGTGAAAATTTCAAATTAATCCGTTACTAACTACTCAGGGTCAATGAGTAGAAAATACTGTGAAGTTTGATTTACTTCAAGAGAGTTCTCTTAACAAGGGAAAATATTTGGCCATTTTGCCTTCACCTGTTTGTGTCAGGGTAATGAATGCTGCTTTGAGATTGCTATTTCTGGTCGTGCCAGTCCTGCTACTATGAAATAGAATACGCGGTGTTTTAGATAATCTTTGATCAATTGCAAAGCGTTAGGTGAGATATGCTTAGAACTCTTCATATTCGGATATTTTATTATTATACTTAAAATACTGCTCTTAAATATAATAAAAATTTTATATAATAAAATAAATGATTATAAACTGAAATCATTACACATTTTTTTTTATTTGCGTTGCTTTATTTCAGTAGACTTAAAGTGTCTTCTTTCGAATTTCAATATTTGGAAATGTTAAATTGGATTATCGTTCACAAAGATATTTACACAATCAACGTATGAAACAGTACACACTAATTACTTCCATTTAGCTTTCAGTCATAATCACTCCGTGAAATTACTGTGAGGCTTTAAAGATAAGCGAATAATTGGACTAAGGGAGAAAATCACTGCAAATTACAAATGATTAATGTCTAATTAAAATGCCTGTAATTAAAATGTAAAGTTCGTAACCATTTTTTAATGGTTACGAAAGGGAAAATAAGGGAACCTGAATAATATTTTTCGTTTAATTAGACACTGGGTAAAGGACTTAAAAGGGTTACTTAAGCAAACAAACACTATCCAAATTTCGGTTTGAAGAGATTTGTTGTTGTTATTTTTAAAACATTTAGTTTAAAGTTTTCGTTTAAAGAACTTTTACTGATCTTTTTACATAATTACTTTCTATTAGTTTAATTTTTTATAGCTATAATCGATAGACTAACAAATGACGCTTGCAATATCAGAGGGTTCAATTTTGAAACCGGCAGCGCGTTGGCAACCAACGCGCTGCCGGTTTCAAAAAAGAACACCTGGTTTAAAAGTGCCGGAATACAACACAAGGTCACACAGTTGCGCTTAGAGACCTACCACATGGCCACCTAATCCTTGACATAGCATGAACTATGTCAAGTAACTATGTCATGTAATAAGTAACTATTATATCTTTTCTAGAGATACGCAAAAGACAATAGATGGTTTAGTACACAGGCAGAAAAGGACCATTATTAACGGACTAGCACTATTCAGTTTTAGAGCCCCTATCTTCAAAAATAATATATTGAGTACCAGACAATATGAGTATGAATCCATATTCAGTTCGGTTTTTTGGGTCAATGATTCTGAAACTAGAAACCTAAAATTGAAGCTACCGCTTTTGCACGGTCTACCAGACCGGACTATTAACCTTATGTAAGTTAAAGTTTAAGAGTCGAGAAGAAGGATTTAATGTGTATAGTGATTCGCGTTCGACACTGCAGACTTTGACTAATTGGAACGCGATGCATCCCTAGAAGTCGTGGAAAGACGTAACATCCTAGAGAGTAAGAGAAATGGGAAGGGAGTAAGCCTGTATTGGGCTAAAGTACACGCAGATATACGTGAAAACGAAAAGACGGATCAGCTGGCCAAACAGGCGGCACTGTAACTCAATAATAGGCTAGACTATGGAAAATGTCCGATTTCATTTGCCAAAAGTAAAATCCGCCAAGTAACCGTCAGTAAATGGAATCAGAGATACATTGCTGCGTCAACGGGCGCCATCACCAAAATGTTCTTCCCTGAAGTAATAGGGGCATACAAAGTTGTTTTAAATTGACTTGGGAGTTACAAGTATCTAGACACAAATATTCAAATGTAAAGAGAATCCCTCGTGTTCTTGTGACAAGATCGCCTGAAAGTGTACACCAAATAATTTTTGATTGTCCCATGTTTATATATATATATATATATATATATATATATATATATATATATATATATATATGTTTATATATATATATATATATATATATATATATAAATCCAGCGTTTTATTCTTCATCACTGCAAAAAACACTTTGAATTTTTTTCTCCGTGTTCAAAACTTGTAAACAATAAAGCCCACCGGGTATTAAATAAGATATTAAATAATGATATTCATAGTTTCAATGATATTATAAGCGTAGTCCTTGATTTAATAAATTTAGTGTGTACATGTATAATTACGCTATATATAATTACTATATACAATTTATTGTTTATACACGCACATGAAAGTATTTTTTACACAGTTCTATATATTCTATTATTATCTATTATATTCATGGTCCTTCGAGCTGGATTTAAAATTTATTGGTACACTTTTTCTGATCTGTATCGAGGTTAAGTCCGTCTAAAAAAGTAGTCAAATGGAGAAATGAGGTTTTAAAACTATATTACCTAGTCAGGTCATAAATTCTGTCACATGTTTAATGTAAAATAATTGTAACAAGTTTATTAATTATGTAACCATTCATATACCAAAATGAACTTAACAAAACATAGATTCTTATGACATTAAAGTTTTTTCAAAATGACCTCCGTGATTTTGAATACAGGCCTTCAATCTGCGCGGCCAGTCGTCTATCGCAGCACGAACGAGGTCCATGTCAATATCGGCGGCTGCCTTAATCAAGGATGTCTTGAGTGACTCCAAATTGGGATGAGGCTTTGAGCACGCCTTTTCCTCCAAGTGTTGCCATATCTTGTAATCTAACGGATTCAAATCTGGACTGGAGGAGGGCCAGTCTTCGTGCCGGATGAAGTCGATTTCACGCGCCGCCAGCCAGTCTTGTGTGCTCTTCGCTCTATGAGCTGGCGCCGAATCTTGTTGGAATACCCAGTGCCTGTTATTGGACATGGTATGAGAAACAGGTTCCACAAGGTTCGTCAGGACTGTATTTTGATACACAACAGCATTCGTTTTTACACCTTTCTCACAAAAATGTACCTCTGTTAAGCCCCAATAAGAAACTCCCAACCATACCATGAGCGAGGATGGAAAATGACCTCGTTGGACACGCGGAATACGGTTGCTCGCTTCTTCACTACTGTGTGCGTACACCTTATCATTTTGTTTGTTGTAGCTCTCTTCTACGGTAAACATTTTTTCATCCGAAAAAAGAATTTCCCGATATTTTTTTCCCGCGTACCGCTTCAACAAAGCGCGGCATCTCTTCAGTCTCAGGTCCATTAGACGAGTATTCAAACGATGTCCTGTTTTTCTTCGATATGCCCGAAGCCCTAAGTCTTCATTTAACACCCTTTCCACCGTGGTTCTGCTTAACCCCATCTGAAGGGCCAACAGTTTCTGCTTACGTTTGGGATTTCTTTGAATTCGTGCCTTCACAGCTTTTATCACTGCTGGAGTCCTAACAGACCGAGGGCGACCACTTCTTGACCTGTCATCTACACTAGAGTCTTCATTGTATCGTTTGATGGTACGATAAACGTATCTTTTGGTAATATTCAAATTTTTCAGTATGTTAAAAATTTGAATTGGCGCGTACCCGCAACGATGCAACGCAATAACTGCAACACGGTCTTCTTTAAGCGTCCACTCCATATTTAAAAATGAGTAAAATTCTAAAAGTTATGGATTTTTATTTTCATGAACAATTCGAAATTCTAATTCAATAAACTTTTTTGTGGCCAGCATTCTAAAAGAAAAGTTTTTACTGTGTGACAATACTTATGACCTGACTAGGTATAATATAAAATATACCCTTTAGTCAAGTCTTTCTTTAAAAAGATGGATATCATAAACTTGCACTTGAATTTACATTTCAAATTACATTTATCATCAAAGGGAATATTTAGTTCACACAGGTTGCCTTCTAAATATCTAAATTTTGAGCTGGAAAGGGGTTTGTAAACCTCTAATTGTAGCAAGCTCGCGATTAATGATACCGAACTCAGGCAAAGGTGGTGTCACTAAGAGATAAATGAGACGGTTCTTGGTTACGGCAAAAACGTCTAGAGTGCTTGATGCAGAACATTAAGTGTAATTGTAGTCATTTGTGAAAGGCAAGAATAGCTTGTTTAATATTTAATGAGTAGAATAGATACGGGATAATACGACTAAGCAAGTTACTATTATTAGTAGAAAGATAGAAGATTATTAGAGCTGTAATATTGCAAAGAATACATCGCATGCTTAATCATAAACTCACCTAACTCAAAAAACCTGTTTTTTGGGAAATCGCAAAAAACGTTTTGTCATTTACTACTTATCCCATATATTGACTTATAACTATATAGCGGTAACTCAGTGTGGGAAAGAGATATCGAAATAAATCTTAGTTTGGCCGATAGAGGGCGTCGATACAATGCTGCCCGTTATATTATCTCACTTTAGACCTAAATCGTAATCGGTCAGTTTATGATTAAGCATGCGACATTTACTTTAGATTTTAAGGAAATGGCAGTAGTTTATTTATAGGTTAATTTTATAATAATATCATATTTAAATTTGTGATATACATTAGTAAATACTTAAATAATTAATAAATAAATAATAACAATATAGAAATAATACTACTAATAACATATATTTAATAAATTAATATTAATTGACTTAAGGCTTAAGTAATTATATTCTCTTTGGTCTTATTGAATGTCCAAATTGACAATAACAAGGAATGAAACTTAGACATTTTTTTATTTGTATTTTGTGAAATACATATTTCTCAAGTATAAAGAAAATGGTGTATAAGTAATCTGAATTAATTTACTCTTGCCTATTTTGAGAATAGTGTTTACATAATATGGTTACGAAATGGATCTACAATGCAGGTTTTGCAATGTAAAACATTTTGAAGTTTTACAGTGACATGCTATTTAAACTGATAAAAAATGAAAAATTAACTGAGTAACTATGACAAAAGAATCCTAATAAAGTTTAAACTTCAAAATTAGATTAATTATGTCGAATTTCGTCCCTTGGGCGACCACTTATTTATAAAAATGTAATGATTTACGAATGATAATATGGCTAATAATAATAATTATTTTCCTTCGATCAATAATAGTACATTTCATTTCCTTCATCGTAACTATTTCCATCTCTGCATTCCTTGTGGGAATGTTTTCACTGGATAGGTAGCCAAGATAGGACGTACGGCTTTTATTGCAATAGTTTTTAACTTTGAAGTGTTGTTGCTATCGTATCGTGTTGGTATTGAATTGAAAGTTCTACTTTCAACACGGATTTGTTTAGACTTGTTTCGAAGTATTGATAAGGATAGTACTGTAAGGGAGTTTCTGCAAGAATTTTAACGCTCTTGTTGCCGGAGAATGGAGAACGATTTTCCGCCAGCTTAATGCATGATTGCAGTTATCTCTAGGAAAGAGTAAACTACCTACACACAGGTTTTAGGGATATGACATTATTGACTAAATTAATACATAAAGTGAAAGAGTAACAACTTGAATGTCTTGATTAGAAAGGTCTGCGTCCACGGTCGACCGAAGCTTTTCGGGATGGATTAATATCATTGATAAAGAGGAGCCTCGGAAAGATTTTTAGTGTCCAGCATAGCTGCGAGTCTCACGTACAACTCGCATCGTGTGACATGGAGTGCGAAAGGATAATATTCCTCCTCCAGAGCTATAAAAACCTTTGGTGCACGACTACAACTCGCCTACCAGCTGGCAATACTTAATAGAGGTTGAGGCTCAGATTATCCTTTTCAGAGTTTAGGCCTAGAGTCTCTGAGATATAGCATATACGCTGGGATATACGCTGATGAGAGATACGCACTATTTTAGCCATGTGACAATCAATGTCCAGAAGCTTGGATAGAACCGGGACTATCTACTTTGATGATGATGATTAGTTTGATTACAAATTAAATTTATACATATAAATGTATGTAAATATACGAGTATACTCGGTTTTTAGCAAATCCTACACCAGAAAATAAACATCGAAGATGGGATCATTATTTGATTTCGGTGTTACATTCCGATTGCAACCCAAACTTCCACTTCAGTGCCGGGGTTCGGCTTCCAACTTTTTCTTCTCTTCTCGGCATCCTGGGTAGTGAATCCATTGTCGTCGTAAGGCATGCATATCACCCCTTATGACGTCAAGCCAGCACTTTTTGGGTCTACCCTCCTGTTGGGAGCTGGTGGAGGCAGTATGGCTAGAAATCTGATTCCCATATAAGTAGGACCTCAAATATAAGTAACATTGAAATCGCATATACAAAAATAATATTTTTTAAATATTGAACGAACAATCGTTAAAATATTAATTTGTACGCGTTATGTGGAAATAGTAGGTACTAACATATCAAGATTCAAGAAGCTCATAAATATGAGATGAGTTTTTGTATGAACATCGAGTGAAATAAATGAATCGAAAGATCAAAAGAGTGATTAATCTTTTCTGGATTGGAATGAATGAATGGTATCAATAAATAGAGCCGGAATGAGACCTGCTATGTATTGATTAATAGTGGTAATTAATAATGCTCTAGTGCGAATGTGTGGTAATGAAAAGGCCTCTTTTTCGGTTTTATTAATAGATGAGTCGAAATGAGGTGATATGGTCGTGATTAGTGATATTATTCTCTCTTATGTAATACGAATTGTCTGAATAGAACTGAAAAGAACTGTAATATATATTCATTGTCTGTTATAAGGGATATAGCTATTTTTATCGAGCATAATAAATTATATTATAGATATTATGAACATATAATTTTATAACTTCCGTTTCTACTTCTTCGCCGCTGAATCTTAGTTAGTAGTACTTTAATCATAGTTTTAATATTATATTAATGATCTATATCAAAGTTTTTCTATAGCTGAAGTTTATCAGAAAGGCAAACTGCCCATCTGACAGCAAGTAGTCACCGTTGCCTCTGGACTTTACAACCAGGAAAACACCAGGAGCATTGCCAATGCACTGCAAGCCTCAAAGAAATTTAGAAGGCTTTGGGCAAAATGCTAAAATATTGCTCTACAAAAGGACTTACATTAAAGTTACGATCCGCCACACTTCCGTGAGTTATTTTTATAGATCATTCGCAAATATTTTTAAATAGATACAGAAGCTGGGAACGTATGGAGTGATCTGTTTGATCTTTTTTGTTGCAAAATTTTACTAAAATCATTACAGTAATATAAGTACTGATAATAGATTACTAGTGTACCCGGTAAACGTTGTTCTGCCATATGAGTTTAAGTCCTATCCATGCAGTGGCGGAGTACGAATAATAACCCCTGCGGCCGGGGTTGGCTTGTCGTAAAAGGCGACAAAATAACGCACCCTAGCTGTGGTGGGACCCCAAGCCCGTCTGGATGGCGACCACCTTTGGTCTTGAATATGCCACCATAATAACCTTGTGTGATGTTCCGGCATTAGTGACCCAAATTCATGTACCCTTATGGGACAGCATGTTTACGATGCCACTGGCGTTGCAAACACCCATAGGCAATGGTAACTGCTAAAGTCTAAGTGGGCCGTCAGCTTGTCTGCTGTCCTACAGCAATAAAAAAAAAGAAATATTAAAAAAGTTTCCTATGTCCTTCTACAAGGTCCAATCTATGACTATACCGAAATTCATCAAAATTAATTCAGTGACTTAGGCGTGAAAGCGTAACAAACAAAGAAACAAACAAACTCACTTTCGCATTTTTATATTAGGATATCAGGATGTTTCTTTCACAAAAGAAAAGTGTTTCGTTCCTCAAAGAAAGATTGAATCGATTGATACATTTGATTCAAGATCCATTCATTCATTCGGTTCTAACCAGTCGCCATGCTATTCCAATCTCTGCTTCAATTATGTAGTGGTTTTGCTATTGGAATTTCTTTGGTAGGTTCTGTATTGAATATTTGAATGAGGTCTGCATATTCCAAAGACTATTCAACCAAAGATTGTAACTCAGCTGCGATTTAATATAATGTATTATTAGATTGTTGTATTCGAGTAACATAATTATTTGCTTTAAATTGCTTGCAAATACGTTTTTGCTACCTCGTTTTTATTAGCATTTTATTTATTAGTAATCAATATTTCATTCATCCTGTCGCCTACTCATGTAGTCTGTTAACTTATAAACGAAGAAAGAAACGCCAATGTCAATGTTGACATCCGATGTGGAACAATAGATAAAAGTGAGGATATACAGTTATTCTAGTCTATAGCTATAATAGGTTATTCAGCCTCTTTACGCTCTACGGTCCTAACTGCGAACACATACGTTTTTAAACACATTGTAGAAATTAAAAATAATCGATAAACGAATATACATATCGCAACTTTGGTAGTACAAGGTCTTAAATGCACTTTTAGTGATTTTATAGGAGAGCCATTTTAGGATTTTTTACGTTCAATACCGTATTCTTCTGCTATATATTATTTTGAAATCATTATCATCATTTCAGCCGGAAGACGCCCACTGCTGGACAAAGGCCTCCCCCATAGATCTCCACGATGATCGGTCCTGCGCTGCCCTCATCCAACCTATTCCGGCGATCTTGACCAGATCATCGGTCCATCTTGTGGGGGGCCTACCAACATTGCGTCTTCCGGTACGCGGTCGCCATTCGAGGACTTTTCTGCCCCAACGGCCATCAGTCCTTCGAGCTATGTGCCCAGCCCACTGCCACTTCAGTTTTGCAATCATCCGGGCTATGTCGGATACTTTGGTTCTCCTGGCGAATCTCCTCATTTCTGATTCGATCTCGCAGGGAAACTCCGAGCATAGCCCTCTCCATTGCTCTCTGAGCGACCATGAGCTTTCTCATAAGGCCCATAGTTAGCGACCACGTCTGCGTTCCGTATGTCATCACTGGCAACATACATTGGTTAAAAACCTTCGTCTTGAGACACTGCGGTATTTGTGTGAGTGGACTGTGAGTTGGATGATTAAATCATTATACTTAATTATTATTCTTAATGATTTCAAAATAATATATAGCAGAAGAATACGGTATTGAACATAAAAAATCTTAAAATGGATCTCCTGTAAAATCACTAAAAATACATTTAAGACCTTGTACTACCAAAGGTGCGATATAGTAAATGATCCATTGGAATACTCTGAAGACCTTCATTGCTGAACAAGTCTAATAAACCCTGCACTATCTATTTTAATATCTATTCATCTCAATATATCAAGATTAGTGTAAACACTCATAATTATTTAGATGGCATTCATAGCTTGTTCTTAGAATCCCAGATCCACTGATACGTTCTGAGAGAACGAAACCTGGTATTGGTGTTTCGGCGATTGCTAAATAACCAAGGGAGCAGTTATTTATTAATAACATTAAAATTGACAACCTCCAAAGCGTAACGGCTTCCACTAGTCACATGTTCGTTTTCCATCCCGGATTTATACTATTTATTTCTTTACGAAAGAAACTATATATAATATATATATATATATGTATTCTATCCGTGGGGGGGCGGAGAAAGAATACTGACCTCTGCGGCTGGGGTGGGCCTGTCGTAAAAGGCGACAAAACAACCCACCCTAGCTACGTGGTAGGGCTAAGCCCGTCTGGATCGCGACCACCTTTGGTCTTAAGTATGCCGCCATAATAACTTTGTGTTATCCGTCTTACAAATTTTCGATTAGGTCAACATTGTAAAATAAACCTTAAGTAATTATTAATAAGGTATTACTGGAGGTTTTACTGGAGTAATTGGTATTACTGGAGCAAAACTTGGTCTTACGCGAATTTAACATTTTTACCCATCACAAAAAAGTGCACAACGCCGCTAAAGAAGTTTTCACTTCAAAAATTTGTCATTTTATCACTTATTGAGAAGTACTTTCTTGATTCGAAATTTTCTGTTTATAGGTCACTATTAACAACAAACATATAATACAAAAAATACTCCGAAAGGTCTCAAACAATATGTACTTGTTAAAAACGTTTTATCTTTATTGCATCGGATGTATAATGGCTTAGATATTGCCTAGCATCACTGGGTTAAATTTCGGTGAATACTTTTCCATCAATGCCTTTGCGCCATTAGTTGTTACTGAAATCCGTGTCACTGGTGCCGGAACAAAACACAAAATTATTATGGCGACTTAGTTGTACACCAGAAGTCGTTTTCGTTCTGACGGGATTGGAGCCCTACGACCTAGTGTCGAACATCCGTACGATATGCCCGTGATCACACTGCGCTAGGAGACAAATGTTACTGGTGTATTCATTAATCCCCCCGAGTGTTCTTTTTGATATTTATTCCGACTGGCGTTGAACCGATATTAACGGTTCTTTTCAAATGGACATTATACCTCCCATGCTTTCCAAGTATTAACGGAAGGAAGGTTTTGAAGGCATAGTAATAACTGTTATTGAGTGAAACTAATAAAAAAAACGTGTCCAAAATTACAATTAACATTATAATAAGTACGTGTAATGCAGTTTATCACAAACACAAGTCTAGTATTTGTAGTAAGCCTTCAAACTTCACTTTAAACAATCTAAATTCTAACAGATTGCAACAAGTTTGTGAATACAAACTTTGCTAGCGTACTCTAATTTCCAGGGCAAACAGTTGTCTAACTTTTATAACGGATTAACTAAACATGGCTTTCTTCATTAGTGTCAAACGGACGTTTATATTTTTTTATTCATGAACATAAAAACGCGCTGTATGAATTTTTTTAATTTTGACTAAGCAGCTTAATAGAGTTTTTTTCTATTTATCCTTCAAGTCAGTTTTAGTTTGTGTAACTATAAGAGCGTCGCTACATAGCTCAGCGATTGATTCGCGACCGTCGCGTAAAGACACGCCTCTAAATTTTAACCCGCTGCGTACGAGCCGTGTGCGCAGATTTTTGGGAATATTTTAAAGTGTATTTATGTTTTGAGAAACTTTAGACCGTGAAAAGCAGCAGATTTGAAAACTCAAGGTACGTTATCACTCTTTCTGACTTGCCAAAAATTTTCACTCTCCTTTCTTTTCCACGTTTTACTTTATTTCTCCGAAGTACATTTATCATTCGCATCACGTATCTATCAAAAGTTTTTGATACTTTCTTATAGCTGTGATACAGCAGATAGACTAACGGCTTATTTAATAGTTAGTTGTTACCGTCGCCTGTGGATATTTACGACGCCATGAGCAGCGCTAGCATGTTGTCTTCTGCATAGGGGAGCTGAAACCTGATTCACATATACTGGAACACAACACAGGGATATTATGGCGCCTTTACAGACCTGGCTTGATTGCTATCCAGACAAACTTAGGGCCCTTCTAACTAGCTAGGATTGTTTATAACCTTTTACTTTACGTTTTACATCAGATTTGACGCAAATATTACAATAACATACTTGAATTTTATGCAAGTAGAGTAGTTTTATGTATTTTCTAACGCATAAAAGTTGAGTAAATAAAACAATTCAAATTATGCATGCAAATATAGAATAATTTTTTTTTTATTGCTGTAGGACAGCAGACAGGCTAACGGCCCGCTTAGAATTTAGCAGTTACCATCGCCTATAGGTGTTTGCAACGCCAGTGGCATTACGAACACGCTGCTGTCGCATAAGGGTACAGGAACTTGGGTCACTAATGCCGGAACAGGGTTTTTATGGCGGCATACTTAAGACCAAAGGTGGTCGCCATACAAACGGGCTTGGGGCCCTACCATGTAGCTAGCTAGGATGGGTTGTTTTGTCGCCTTTTACGTCAAGCCGACCCCGGTCGCAGAGGTTAGTATTCTTTCTCCGCCTCTGCACGGATACGAATTCATAATTTCTTATCCGTACAAATAGCAAACTTTACTAAGATTTCACTTGGAATCCCGGCGTGCAAGAGTATTGTTGCAGTGTTAAAATGTCCTTTTTTGTGTCTAAAATTTCCTTTTCTTATGTTAAAAGGCACACAAAAGGAATTTATTTTTCTGGAAAGATTGCCATAATACCCGTAATATATAATATATAATATTGACAACAACCCTTAACTGCTGGGCTCACGCCACCCCCTAGAGGGAACGAACAGTATATTCGCCACGCTTGTCGAAGGCGGATTGACAGGTTACACACATTCTGGTGTTCTTAATACTTTTTTCTTCACCTTCCGATACATCTCCTTCTTCTTCGTGTTCCTCTCCAATTATTGAAGGCTAGACATCAGTCCTGAAAACCTCGCTTTGTCCCTGGCGAGGTAAAACAGTTCCGCGGCGTTCTCGACTCCGGTCCACTCGCGGATGTTTCGAAGCCACGACTTTTTCTGACGGCCTACTCGACGTTTCCCCGCAATTTTGCCCATCATAATGAGTTGCAGTAAATCGTATCTCTCGTGTCTGAAGACATGACCGTGGTAGGCAACTTTTCTTGTTTTGATGGTCTGCATCAACTTGCGGGTTTAACCGACACGTCCGATACATAGTATAGTATAATAACATATGGGTATATTATATAAACACGTACACATACTCATAGAAACACACTGACATTCATATACAAACCCTCACATACAATACTCATACATACATATATTATTATATTTATTATACATTATTCAGACACACAAATATATTATAATATATGTAAATTCATAAATATTAAATATAAGTATATATCGACACGACTCAACTCAAAGGCCGTATAGCCTCAGCCGTCGTGTCGTATAAAAATGCCTCCACCGGCCGCCATAGTGAGTGAAGTTCGCGCGCTTGAAAAAACACAACAGAAAAACCGTTCGCTACTAAAAAATCGAAAAGTGGTTAATTTATGTATAGTGATGTATAGTAATGCAAATACACCGACGCCTGGAATTAAATGTGAGGTGGGTACCGCCAAACCCGTGTTTATCACTATCCCCCACATTTCTGGTGACCCCGACGTGATATGAACACGTAACCTTCTGTTTCTATGAGTATGTGTACGTGTTTATATAATATACCCATAAACATGAACATTAGAAAAACTGCCTAAGCGGTGCACGTAATTGTAGGCTTTGAAGGATTCATTAAAGATAATTGTATAGTAATTTTTCTTTTCTTCTTCCTTGTGACAATTCACATGTCACCATCTAAATCACAGGATCAGCAACAGTGCGCTTATGTTATGAGTACTACACAACTGATAAATTTATCTACTTCTTTTGTAATAAATAAATACCAGTGATATCTTAATAGATATCACCGGTACAGAGTAGAGATTTTGCATTTCATTCATAAAGGTCTGCTTGATGAATGAAATGCGAAATCGCTACTCTTTTTGTTATCTTGGACAGCCAATCGTCCACTGCTGGACGTAGACCTCTCCAAGTCTTGGACTATACTCTGATAAAAATATTTTTCATCATTATATAAGATTAATCTAGGTTTTTATTGTTCTGGAGGAGAAATAATGGCCATGGCAGGTGCGTGTGGGACTTACATGTATATCGGATAACCACTAAAACACTCCCCCAGGCTGCTCTGCATCGCTGATGCCCAGAGTGCCGGGAAATGGGGCGGGGCTCACTAATTAGAGGTGACTAAGCTCCCCAATACCTGGGAGCAATTAAATTCTCCAAGCCTATCTTGCACGCTTAGAGTGAGCGGGTGCGCGGAGCCCCAACGCATCTTGTTTCTAAGGCTTTAGTGCAAGCGGCTTACTCTTGCCCCGACGTAGCCACCTGTGACCTCGCACTATGTTGGTAAAAGTTCGGTCGCCACCCTCCAGTTTATGGGTAACGGTAACTGGTTACTGTTAAGTGAGCCGTCAAGCTGCAGTTTTACAGCAATAGAAAATAGTACTATGGTACGTGAAAGTCAACTGGTGCTTGGAGATCAACCCAAAGGTTACAAATTTCCCACGATGTCATTGACACGATTGCCACGTACTGACGGTAAAGGAAATTGTCATAAGGATACCTGCATACTGAAATCAGCGGTGTTAATTATAATTACTAAATGGAAATATACAGTAAATGTATAATTCGCTATGGTCAACTTGATGCAGGAATAAAAAAAAAATGAGAATTGAAAAACGCGCGTCATAAATGTCGGTTCCTTATTGTAAATAATATTGAAATATGTTTTGTATTTTAGTATAGATACGAATGTTGAGATGGATGAGCGGAATTACCAAAATGGATAAAATTAGAAATGACTATATTAGGGGAAGGTTGAAAGTAGCGGCAGTGATTGAGAAGCTGAAAAGTAATAGGTTGGCCTGGTATGGTACAAGGAGGATGCTAGAAAGACTAAAGAAAAGATGGATTGATTGTGTAAATGATGATATGATTAAAAAGGTGTGAATGTTCAGATGACAGCTAATAGAAGGAGAGTGGAAGGAGAGAACATGTTGTGCTAACCCCACATAGTTTGGGATAAGGGCAGGAAGAAGAAGTTTTGTATTATAGTAGAATTATTTTATTATATGCTCCCTTTTTTGTACTACTCTAGTCGCCACATATCTTCCAATCAACTTTGGTCAAGCGTGGTACTTACCACGTGGTACTTGGTACGTGGTACTTACCACACTTGCCTACTATCTACTATCTTTTTTTTTTGGTCTCGTTGAAACACCCTCTCTTGACGGGTTCCCCCGGCCCGGGGGGACCGAAGGATATGTGGGACTCCGGAAAAGATGCTCGGCCATCCGACTACTCACTAAAAACCCCGCTGTTTTCCTATCGCCTACATCCGGGCCTACGGATATGTGGTCTGCTGATCTCGTGGCCCGAGCGGCGCCGGCCCGCCTTTTTTCTCAGTACGGGCCTCTTCTAAATTGTTGGCGACAGGTCCGCGCCGATTTGGGCGACGCCCGCGCCACAATGGTGGCACCCCGACGTGATCTCCCGCCCTATGCGACACAGGTACCTCCCAAAGGAACGGGAAAGGTACGGGGTTTTAAATCTTATCAGATGAATGATGACGCCGAATCTGTATATATACAGTATATCCATATACTGTATACAAACTGTTATATTTAATAAACCATAGACAAAAAGTTAAAAGATTTTTGAGACAGATATTCAACCGTTTTTTTTTAATTTCTGTAGGACAGCGGACAGGCTGACGGCCCACTTAGAATTTAGCAGTTACCGTCGCCTATGGCTGTTTGCAACACCAGTGGCATCACAAACACGCTGCTGTCCTATAAGGGTATACTGGAACTTGGGTTACCAATGCCGGAACACAACACAAGGTTATTATGGCGGCATACTTAAGACCAAAGGTGGTCGCCATCCAGACGGGCTTGAGGCCCTACCACGTAGCTAGGGTGGGTTGTTTTGTCGCCTTTTATGACAGGCCGACCCCGGCCGCAGAGGTTAGTGTTCTTTCTCCGCCCCTGCACGGATAAGTTTGCCCGTTTGCTAAGTTTTCACGCCTCGAGCGTTTCACAAATCGTAATACATTAAAGCGTTGTAAATGTACTAAGCGGCCACTTAATTGTGCATTAAGTATTCAAATGCAGTTGCAGTGTAATAAATTTTCAACTTGGACTAACTCGCTGACTGGCCTCTATGCTAATAAATGGCTACATTTTGATGAGTAATTTGCATTTAACCAGAGCAATAAGTTTAATTTTGTTAGGGTATACCTACGGTTTCACGAAAATATATCTCGATCATTAGATTAGAGTTTAAAGGCACATAAAGGGATTGAAGATAAGAAAATAACCGTGTATTTTAGCAATACGCAAGTCGAACTAAAGTACAGTTACAGAGAAGTGATGTAGAACGTATTAACCTATCAATTCAATAGCATCGATTTTATTTCTTAATATTTAAATTTGATGGATTAACCAGATTGTTCGGACAGCATCTTCACTTACGTTGCTGTGTATTGATTAATTGCGGTTGCGTTGAATGATTTTTTACAGACGGCTCTCTGTAGTAGATTAAAATTTGTAAATAATCGAATAGTTTAGCGATTCTAGGACCATTGATAGCACGTTGCCGTTCGTGCAGCGGAAATATACACTTATGCCGGAACACAAAACAAGGTTATTATGGCAGCGTATTTAGAGACCTGAGATGGTTGCCATCTGGTTGGACTTAGATCCCTACCATCTAGCAAGAGGTAACATACGAACTCATAAGGTCTTTGACGTAACTACTGCGTGCGTAATGTACTAGCTGATTCGTGATTTAATCGGCTTCCACTTAGACACTGGTATCCGCTATTAAATATTTTTATAATGCACAGAGATAAAAAATCTTTATTAAAGTACATTATTAAAATTACTTAATTAATCGTAATTTATAAACGAGACTTTAGTATGTGTCTTGGAAACTAGTGCCCTTTCAAATAAAAGTATCAGTAGTTCAGTTGTATAAAAATTAGTAAATTTAAATAATTATTTTAAACAAAGCGAAAAAACTTAAATAAACCCATTACAATTTTTAGTCAGTAATATTTTTATTATGGCGATTCATCTGTTTTATTATCTTAAATCAGTTATTGTTTTCTGGAGCGGGAGCGGGAGTCGACCACCACACTCCCCTCCCGCCAACGCAGGCCACGTCGGCGGCGCCGGAGGCCAAATAATGACCTCCGGCCGCCGTAAAAAGCGGCCGCGAGCGGCCCCTCGGGGGAGGATCCACCGCCCGCACCATTGCCGCGAGGGTGAGGGCTGCGTGCTGTTCCGCGGCCCCCCCTCAACTCCTAGAGTTGTTAGGAGAGCGCCGGGGCGACGAAGTCCTGACCCCCTGGCGCCAACACTTTAGAAGGGGCCCGCCTCAAGACAAAGGGCGGGCCGGCGCCGGCCCGGGCCACGAGATCGGCAGGCCATATATCCGTGGGCCCGGGCGTAGGCGATAGGAGAACAGCGGGGTTTTTTAGTGGGTAGTCGGATGGCCAAACATCTTTCCCGGAGTCCCACATATCCCTCGGTCCCCCCGGGCCGGGGGAACCCGTCAAGAGAGGTTTTTTCCCGACACCAAAAAAAAAAGAAAAAGTAATTGTTTTCTAAACATTGCAGGCTTACATTGCAAACTCAAATTGGGACAATAAATTTATCGTAACCGAAAATGTACTTCAGTCTAAAGATGTTCGGTCTAGTTTTTTCTGAAACTTTCTAATCACTATTACCCAGTTTTAAAATTAGCATACCACTGCAATATGCATAAGTATTTTATTACCATATTTTTTTATTTAATGCCGTTAAAAATATTATTTTAAAAATTTCATAGATTCAAATATATTTTTACTTCACTTACCGATGGCGCTGTAAGTAGCTGCAGAGCCTCACTCAAGTGCTTCAAAGTAAGAGTATTCCGTTCAGTTTCTTCTTCTTCAGACCCAGGTAAATGGAAAGATGATTGTCTGGAACGAAACTCCGGCTTTTTGCCAGAACTGCCATTGGCGAATTGGTGCTGGGATGACGCTCTTCTGAATGGGCACGTCATTTTGTTGATAATCAAATTATTTGTTTAAACTTCTCGCTAGTGATGAGGGATCTGAAACAAAAGTTATTATAATGCATATTTTTCTTTTTCTATTTGATTTTTTCTCTACAGGGACGGAGTAAGAATACTAACTGTCATAAAAGGCGACAAAAAAACCCGAGCTAAGTGGTAGGGATCCAAGACCACTTGGATTGCCACCAGCCCAAGTTTCTAAATATGCCCATATTCTAACCTTGTATCGAGTTCCTAGTAGTATATCTAGTATACCTAAGTTCCAGTTTCCCTAAACAGACGGCAGCGTGTTAGCGGTGCCCTCGGCGTCGCAAATATTCATAGACAACAGCTTATTATTAAGTGGGCCGTTAGTGTGTTTGCTGTTCTACAGCAGTAAAAAAGTCAATATTTTACTGCGGCAACCCACACAGCGCAGTCAAGTCGCGAAGCAAACAGCAGATCAGAAGTAAACAGAATCTATATACTTTTCTTCTGTTTTTAGACTCTAGATGAAATCTATCTCGTGATCCTCGTAGGTATTCCGATATATTCATTATTTATTTATTTAAGTTTTAGAGAGACTTAGGACTATTAATAACATTTAAAAACTTAAAAATAAATACAAAGTCTTTACAAGTCTGCACTGATAGTGACAGATTAGAATTGAACAAATAGTACAAACTTGTTGTCATTTATCGATTCAATGATTGAGAATCAATCCAATGGGTAAATTCAGTAAGTTTATTAGTAAGATATTTAACATTATCAAATGTATTTCGTAAAAAAGTTAAGCGCAAGCTGCCTTTTCATTGTATTAATACTGGAATGAAACAGGTCTAAGTCGGTATTGCTGTTATTAATTAATTAATTAATTCGTTATATCATTAGTTTATTATCCTCGCTCTTAGTGAGGTGAATGATAAAATCAAGCATGGAAGGAGGCTAATATCATCTGAGCCTCAGAACGCGCGGGACGGTCGACTTTCGACCTCCCTGAAGACAACACTGCGCCGTGCGCGATTAGCTTCTATTACTCTAAATTTACTCTCATTAGCCTTGCCATAAACGTTGTATGTTTAGTGTCTAGCTTGTGACATTTAGTCGGTGCCGTGCAACAGTTCCTCCGCAAGTGGACCTGAACCAAAACAGGAAGGGGTGGAATCAAGGTCAGTGCGATTTTTTTTGCCTACAGCAAGGCATCGCATATCTCTAACCAACTCTCCTCGCCTCTCTCACACAGTCTTCTGCTCTCGAGCTATCTCTCTGACCGTATTGTAAGGTGCACTTTGGTCCGTGACCGGCATCTAACAAGTACATTAATATTATTTTTATTATTCATTATTAAAACACATTACCCCGCTTTACGAACATATAAATATAAGTAGTGTGTTTTTATGATATTTGTCATTATTATATACATAGTTATATAACATGAACCAACGACATAAAGAGCAAACCTTATATACTAAATCAAAAACTTTTTACGATTATCCGTGCAGGGGCGGAGAAAGAATACTAACCCCTGTGGCCGGGGTCGGCCTGTCGTAAAAGGCGACAAAACAACCCACCCTAGCTACGTGGTAGGGCCTCAAGCCCGTCTAGATGGCAACCACCCTTGGTCTTAAGTATGCCGTCATAATAACCTTGTGTTGTGTTCCGGCATGGGTGACCCAGGTTCTAGCCTCCCTTACCCGAAGTTCTGGAGTGCCCACGAAATTTGGAACTCGAGATGTGCAAAATCCCACCACATCCCTACAGGCGTGACGGATTGGGGCGGGGGTCAGGGAGACCCGATGAAACGGCTGTCCGCTGGCCGCCCGCCAGTCAGTAGGGGACCCGAACCCAGATTATCCAGTCTGGGAGGCTGTCCCGCCAACTGGTGCAAAATCTTTGGGGGGTATCGTCGTGCCGGAGCGGAGACCGGACGTGGACCCGGCGATGTTCTCCGGGAGGGATCGGGGGCCCTTCCGTGCCCCGCACTAACTCATCACACAACCTGTGGGTTTGGGTGGGAAGAGAACACTCAATTTTTTCCATTTTTTTCGTGGATACTCTAGAACTTCCAAAAAACGCCCTTTATGTCTATAAAATGGATCAGAAAATGAAAATAGTAAGCGTAACCCAGCGGACCTCAAATCCACACTCAGAGTGGATTTTTGCAACATCAGAGGTATACACTCAAACCTTAATGCCGTTCACCACCATCTTGAAACGGCAAAGCCTGCTCTACTGTTTTTGACGGAGACGCAGATATCTGCCCCGGCCGACTCATCGTACCTTTGCTACCCCGGCTACAATTTGGAACATCTATTCCTCCCAAAAGCTGGGGTATGCTTGTACGTCCGGGACGATATATGCTGCCGCCGTCTTCACGGTCTCGAAGACAGGGACCTTTCCATCATATGGGTGCGAGTGGATTTCGGTGGTTCCACCCGGGTGTACTCCTGCCTGTATCGGTCCCATGGCAGAGAATTCGAAAGGACTGAAACAGCTCATTTTTTCGGGCGTGTTCAAGACGCTACCGACAAAGTTTTTACGCAGTATCCCGCCGCGGAGGTGATCGTTCTTGGAGACTTCAATGCTCATCATATTGAGTGGCTGGGTTCTCCAAAAACTGATCTGCCGGGGATTGCTGCCTTTAATTTTGCTCTTGCCCATGGTTTTACTCAGGTGGTTCAAGGGTTTACCCGCATACCGGATAGAGTGGACCATGCGCCGTCTTTGTTGGACCTTCTGTTGACCACACATCCGGAAGATTATCAGGTCTCGATCGGGACTCCATTAGGAACCTCTGATCATTGCTTGATATCTTCCGTGATGCGCCCTCCAATTCCCGAATGGGCTCGCCCCACCGTGAAGCGGAGAGTGTGGCGCTATCGGTCAGCAGATTGGGATGGATTGCGTGAATTCTATGCGTCCTACCCATGGGGGCCGCTGTGTTTTTCTTCGGACGATCCTGACGCTTGTGCGAACTCGATTGCCGATGTGGTGCTGCAGGGAATGGAATGTTTCATTCCTAACTCTGTGGTGCCCATTGGTGGTTCGGGAAAGCCATGGTTCGATAGGCCTAGTGCTGAGGCTGTTAAGCTGAAGCAAAAGGCCTATCGAGCCTGGACTACAGCAAGGGCTTGTCAGGATCCTAACACTTCCGACTTGAAGAAAAAATACAATGTTGCCTCCAGGACCCTCAAAAAACGGATTGCGAGAGCAAAATTTGAGCACATCGGCAGGATTGGCGAGCGTCTCGCCGGCTATCCCTCTGGGACTAGGGCTTTCTGGTCGCTTGCTAAAGCCGTCGAAGGAAACTTTTGTCGGGCGTCCATTCCTCCACTACGTGCAGCTGACGACCGTCTGGCTCATGCTGCTAAGGATAAAGCCGATCTCCTGGGTGAAATCTTTGCAGCCAATTCGACTCTTGATGACGGGGGACAGTCTCCACCTTCTATTAGAAGATGTGGAGACTCCACAATGTCGGAGGTACGGTTTTCCCAAAAAGCCGTGAGACGTGTCCTCCGAACCCTCGACGTCAAGAAGTCCACCGGGCCAGACGGTATCCCCGCTATTGTGCTGCGAATGTGCTCAGCTGAGCTGTCTCCAGTCCTTTCCCGACTTTTTACATTATCCTACCGCAATGGTTGTGTCCCGGCTTCGTGGAAGGTGGCCCATGTTCACCCTATTCCCAAAAAGGGTGACCGAACGGACCCGTCCAACTACAGGCCTATAGCGATAACTTCTTTGTTCTCAAAGGTGATGGAGCGGATCATCAACGCACAACTCCTGGGTTACCTGGAGGATTCCCAGCTGCTTAATGATCGCCAATATGGTTTTCGACATGGTCGGTCCGCTGGGGATCTCCTGGTTTACCTAACCCACCGTTGGGCTGAAGCCGTTGAGAGCAAGGGAGAAGCCCTGGCTGTTAGCCTAGACATCGCTAAGGCCTTCGATCAGGTCTGGCATAGGGCTCTTCTTGCGAAGCTTCCATCTTACGGGATACCTGGGAGTCTTTGCACCTGGCTATCCAGCTTTCTCGCTGGGCGCAGTATTAAGGTCGTTGTTGACGGTTGCTGCTCCAGTGTGAAACCTATCAATGCTGGTGTGCGCCAGGGTTGTGTGCTGTCGCCGACGCTATTTATCCTGCATATCAATGACATGTTATCTATAGATGGCATTCATTGCTATGCGGATGATGGCACCGGCGATGCACGGTACACTGGTCGTGTAAGTCTCTCTCCTGCGTTTTTGGAAGAAAGTCGGGTCAGACTTGTGTCTGAAGTAGAGAACTCTCTAGAGAGGGTCTCTGAATGGGGACGACAAAACCTTGTCCAGTTCAACCCCTCGAAGACGCAGGTCTGCGTATTCTCTGCCAAGAAAACCCCGTTCGCACCTGCGCCACAGTTTCAAGGAACCTCTCTTTCCATCGCAAGTAGTATTGGGATCCTTGGTGTCGACATCACGAATGATGTGCAGTTTAGGGGACAATTGGAGGGTAAAGCTAAGCTTGCCTCCAAAAAGCTAGGTGTGCTAAACCGGTCCAAGCAGTACTTCAGTCCAAGGCAACGGCTTGTGCTATATAAAGCACAGGTCAGACCGCATATGGAGTACTGCTCATATTTATGGGCTGGAGCACCGGCCTGTCAGCTCAATCCCCTAGACTCGATCCAACGGCGCGCAGTTCGTGTTGTCGGCGATCCCATGCTCACAGACGGTTTAGACACGCTTGGACTTCGGAGAGACTTTGCATCTCTTTGCGTATTCTACCGTCTGTACAACGGGGAGTGTTCTGAAGAACTATTTAGGATGATGCCCTCGTCGTCTTTCTACCACCGCACTGCCCGCCATCGGCTGGGTGTTCATCCCCATTTCTTGGAGCCTCTTCCTTCCTGTACGAAACGGTTCTCCAGAACGTTCATGTTGCGTACTCTCAGGATCTGGAATGAGCTTCCGGCTGAGGTTTTCTCAGCGCGGTATGATATGGGGTTCTTCAAAAAAGGCGTTATAAAATTTCTTCGAGACCGGCAGCACGTTGGTGGTGCCTCTGGTGCTGCAAACGTCCATAGGCGACGGTGACCACCTGCCAGGGTGGGCCGTTTGCCTGTCTGCTGAACTCAAGCAATAAAAAAAAAAAAAAAAAAAAAAAAACGATCCAAATCAGTAGACACAGCAATTCCCGTAAAATACATCTTACGTCAAGCGGAAGAATGATTTGTGGACCATTTCAGAGAATAACTCGTTATTGTGTTCAAGACGGTATTTCTTTTGGTTAAGAATTATTTACTATCATCATTACGAGTTCATATGAAAAGCAACTCGGTTTACTTCCTCTTTGTTATTTTCTGGGAAGCTGGAAATAGGTTAGTTTATGGATTGAGTTATTTTGATTTGGTTTTCTATTTCTATTTAGAAGGAGATTTGAGATCGGAGTAACACTGTATGTAGGTCATGACTTACTAGATCCCATTGGGCTTGAATATTTAAATATACACATCAAAAAAGTCTAAGCAACATGCATGATATTACAAATTTACCATTTATACTAATTAATTTCTAAGTCTTTACTCACTCAAAGTGCGTCGGTATGTAAACTTTTTTGTTATTGACGACATACTGGCTGGTTGTAAAAAATTCGATTATGTTTTGTTTTTTTTTTTCATAAAATTAAATGAAAGGGAATTTGTTTGAATTTAAGTGCGTTTTTATTGCTACGTTTAGTCTTGATTTTATAATTTTACCAACCATTTAAATAAAGTTAGCGACAAAATTAAATTGTTAGATATTCTTTACGTTATGGAGCGACGTTATTTGATGGCAAATGAAATGCAAAGAGTTGTAGGGATGTTGCAAGCGGGAAGTAATTAATCTCAGGTATCTCAGCATTTTGACATTCATAGAAGTGTTACTTGTCGTCTTTGGTAGAGTTACAATAATACAAGGGAACCCGCTGAACAGCATCCAGGCCGTAAAAAGATTACAACCACTGACAGGACTGGTACATACAACTGACTGCAAGACGCCAGCCGATGTTAACCGCTCGAGAGATAAGTTTGAGGCTACAAAATTCAAGTGGTGTTGATGTAAGTCCCCAAACTGTGCGAAATCGACTGCATGGGTACGGCCTACGAGCTCGACGCCCAATTAGGTGCCCACAGATACGTCACGGGAATTGCGCTCGTCAAAATGAATGGTGTAGAGAACGCAGAACATGGACCCAGGACCAATGGGATAAAATTATGTTATTAAAAGAACTTATAAAGACAACAGCTGTTATTTTTACATCATAGGACCCTAAAAATATTATTTTTTAAAATAAAATACAACGTTATAATGTGAAAAACTATCCTAAAATTTAAATTAGTACATGTTACTTAGACTTTTTTGATGTGTATATATGTGTGTATATATCCTAATAAGTGCATTATAACGACGGAGACTATGACTATATTATTTTTTGGAATATTACTGTGTATTCGGATTAGTATACAAAACCGAAAATAGACATCGAATTAGATTTTTTTATTGCTTAGGGACATCAGACAGTCTGACAGTCCACTTAATAATAAGTAGTTACCGTCGCCTGTGGATAGGGGTCATAGTCATAGGGGTACCGGAGCCACTAATGCGGAACACACAAGGTTATTATGGCGACATACATATAGACAGGGATGGTTGCCATCCAGTTAGGCTTGGAGACCTACCACCTAGCTAGGGTCAGTATTCTTACTCCACCCCCTTTTTTTTTTTTTTTTTTTTATACCGAGGAAAACTGTTACAGTTTCCACCAGCCTCCGGGGGAAGGCCGGTGGGGTATGTGGGATTACCTCCCGAGGGGGCTGCCTACTCCCCTCGGGCGGACCGGGGGCTAAGGCCGCCGGTCCTACCCACTAAAAACCCCGGTCGCCACTCTTGGCCTTAGAGGGGGCTTCGCAGGATCGCCTTTTGGCATTACTCTGCTAGGCCCCCAGCCAGACGTCTCCAATGAGGGTACCCCGAGTGACAGTTCCCGCTGCCGGCGGTCACACTAGACCTGCCGGTGACCAGACACAGAGTGTCCAGTCGGGGTAGGGCACCCTCCGTCTCATTGCCCTCGCCGGGAGCTTCCCCCGGAACTCCCGGCTGGCCGCTCTTACAAGAGAGCGACCGGCAACCCCTTCTCAGGGTGGGATGAGGTGCGCATAGCGTCTCCTTCCCCGATTCGTCCTACGCCGACGAATCGGTGGAGCCGCCGCGTCCTCCTCCCTCGCACGCTCGATGGCCTCCTTCTGCCGCATGACACTTTCGGCGAAGGAGACCACCGCGTTCCAGTTCCTCTCGCTGCGGAGCATTTGACCTACGATTGCCCGCAGCGAGAGGTCACCTCCTACCACGCTCTGCATATTGAAACGCTGGGGCCCCCAGGCGGCGCACTCCGACACCGTATGTTCCACGGTGTCTACTGGCGCGCCGCATTCCCAACAGGCCGGGTTCGGCTCCCGCCCCGCAATCTGGTGCAAGTACTTGCCGAAACAACCGTGGCCGGTCAGTACCTGCACCAGCCTGTATGTCAGGGTCCCGCTTGACCGCGAGACCCATTCCGACAAGTAGGGGCGGATTGCCTCAACCGTAACCCGGCCCGGCTCGGGTGGCCCCAGGATCCTCAACCAGGACTGGGTCAAGGCCTCCTGGGCGAGATCCCTGACCCGTCGCGACTCTTCCGGGCACAGCCGGAGTCCCCTCTCCCTGGCATCGCGGCGCAGGCGGTATGTCTCCGCGAGGACAACCGCCCGCAGCTCCCAGGGCGGGTCGGCTGCCAGGAGTGCAGCCGCCCGCCAGGACACTGTACGGTACGCCCGAATGGCCCTCACATCTATGACCCTCTGAGATCTTCTCAAGAGGGCCCTGCTACGAGATGTGAGGTGGTCTGCCCAGACAGGCGCACCATACACCGCCATGCTCCGCACGACGCCAGTGTACAGTCTTCTCACGGCTGTGCCCGGCCCCCCCACATTGGGCAGGAGTCTGCCCAGGGCGGCAGCGGCCGAGACCAGCCTCGGGCACAATTGGGCAAAATGTGGCCCGAAGCTCCACCTAGGGTCTAGTGTGAGCCCCAGGTATTTCATCTGGGGCTTCACTTCGACCGCTGCACCCCGGAGCACGATGCGCGCGTCTCGGGGTGGTCTCCTTCTTCGTCCATGCATAAAGAGGGCCTCCGTCTTTTCTACGGAGACCCTCAGACCGCACGACTCAATTCGGTCCACCACCAGCGAGGTGCTGATGGTGGCCCGCCGGACGGCATCTTCATATGACTCACCCCGAGTTGCGACGAGGGTGTCGTCCGCATAACACAACACCCTCGTATCGGGCGTGACTGGGCATCGTAGGACCCAGTCATACCCGATATTCCACAGAAGTGGTCCCAGTACCGACCCCTGCGGAACGCCGCACGCAACGCGCCTCCTTCGGACCCGACCGTGGCCGTCCTCCCAGACTATGAAACGGTCCCGGAGGTATGCCCCCAACAACCTCCGCAGATACAGAGGCACTCCATGGAACCGGAGTGCCTCCAGTATCGTCTCGAACGGGAGGCTGTTGAAGGCGTTCGCTATATCGAGCGATACCGCCAGGACCACTTCTCCCTGACTCACCGCCTCTTGCGATATGCCCTTCAGGGCGGTTAGCGCATCCAGCGTGGAGCGCCCCGCCCTGAATCCGTACTGGGCGGCGGAGAGTCCCGGCTCTGCCGTGTCCAAGTGCTGGACGAGACGGCTCGCAACTACCCTTTCAAAGGTCTTCGCCGTCTCGTCCAACAGGACGATCGGGCGGTAACCAGAGGGATTATCTGGGGAACGGCCCACTTTGGGAATCAGGCAGAGCCTGCCCTCCTTCCACTGGGCCGGGAACTGTCCGGTGCTGAAGCACTTATCGAACAGCTCCCGAAGCCAGCCGCCAAGGTGAGTGGCGGCTTGGAGGAGCACTCTGCCCGGAATCCCGTCGGGTCCAGGTGCCTTCTTGGTGCCCTGAAGGTGTCGCCGGGCATCTTCGATTTCTACCTCTGTTGTGGGGGGAGGATCCACGATCTCCTCTCTAAGCAGAGGGACGGCCATAGATGGGGGAGTGAATGCTCCCAGGCTCGGGAAGAGCCCCTCAATTATGCGATTGAGGGCCTCCTCTGACAGGGTCGCCGTTACCGGGGCGCCCGCAGCACGCATCTTCTTGCGCGCTGACTTGTACGGACGCCCCCAGGGATCCCTGTCAAGGCCCTCGAGGAGCTCCTCGTAAGCCCGGGCCTTCGCTTGGCTAATTGCTCGCTGAAGGGCTTTCTTGGCAGCATTCTGCTCCCCCTTTATCCTCCGGAGTTCTTCTTCGTCCGGCTGCGGATTCCGGTGTCGGTACCGGTGGACGGCTCTGCGGGCGCGCTGCGCAGCGTTGCGCAGCTCCGCTATTTCGGCTGACCACCAGTACACCTGCTTCCGAGCCGGACGCCGCCGGACCCGTGGCATAGCCGCCTCGCAGACCCTTGTGAGGGCCGTGCGAAGGCGACCGGCCGCCTCCTCTGCTATTTCCCCTACGGGCGCTGGGTATGCGTTGTAAACCCAGCGCTCGGCGATCGCCTGGACCTCAGCCATCTCTTTGTCGAGACGGCCGAGTGCCCAGCGAGGGAAATTTTCTCTCTCTTTGCGGCTGCGAAGTGCTGCGGAGGGGGGAGACGCTGAATCTGATGTACAGATGGTCAGACAGCGTCTCTACCTCCTCCTCAACGTGCCAGTCCACCACCCTGCATGCGACCAAAGGAGTGGCGAACGAGAGATCCACAATTGAACTGCCCTGTGGTCGCACGCAAGTGGGAACCGCCCCCCTGTTCAGGAGGACGAGGCCACTCCGCAGCGCCCACTCTTCTACGGCCCTACCTCTTGCATTGGTGGTAGGACCGCCCCAGGCTCGGGATTTGGCATTGAAGTCACCGAGGACCAAGGTCTTCCTCGGCGGCATCCGGCCGACGGCGGCCCCGACGGAGTCGAGAAATGACTCGAACTCCACCAGGGGGCGGTTGGGGGAGAAGTACACGCCAATAATGGCGAAATCACCCCAACCTGCCGCCGCATATCCCGACCCATTCTCCAGGAGTTGGAGAGGGAGGCTTTCACCTGCCCGGGCGGTCACTGCCACCGTGCCGTCCCAGTCACCGATCCAATTGTCACGGACCGGGACGAGGTAATTCTTACTCCACCCCTGCTCGTACAGAAGTAAATATAAAAGAAGTAATGAGCTATTTTATATCAGGTTTCATTATTAATCTGTTTGTGAGGTTTTTATGAATGTAAAATATATAATAGAACATAACCAACTACTTTTTGTGCAGTCACTATACAGAAGACGCCAACTACAGCTTCATCTGTATTCTCATAACTACACAAATATTAAAATGACCTATTTTTAGAAAATTAATATGTTACCGATAACATTGATGCCAACATGAGAAAAAATAGGTTAAATTCAAACATTCCAGACCACCCACAAAATGAAGTTCCGCTAGATCAATTTATTCCAGCTCAAACGTCTGCAGAATACTAATACCCTTTATTGAGATTCTTTGATATTATTAAGAATACAGAAAGTATGACTAACATTTACTAACTTGTTTGTAAAATGTTCAGGCAGTCACGTATAAAATATTGACAAGTATTTTATTAGGGCGATTAAAACAGAAGTAATTTAAAAAAAAAAAAAAAAAATGTATGTGAAATGCAAATATTTTATTGTGGGTCTAAGATCTGCTGTTGAGTCGTGCCTTAAGCCTATCTGTGACACTTACTTTTTGTTTAATGCAATAATAAGCAAAGAAAGTAATACTATTTTCTCTATTATAATATTTTCTCTATTATATATAAAAGCATATTTGAGCTTCATTTACATCATATCATATTTTTTTATTGCTGTATAACAGCAGGCTGTCGGCCCACTTAGAATTTAGCAGTTACGTCGCCCACAACGGGACGTGCTGTCCCACAAGGGTACAGGAACTTGAGTCCCTAATGCCGGAACACAACACAAAGTTATTATGGCGGCATACTTAAGGCCAAAGGTGGTCGCCATCCAGACGGCCTTGGGGCCCTACCACGTAGCTAGGGTGGGTTGTTTTATCGCCTTTTACGACAGGCCGACCACTGGCGCAGAGGTGAGTATTCTTTCTCCGCCCCTGCATGGATAAAAACTTAAGAAGTTATTACCATGAAGTTCTTATTAGTTAGATATGTATTAATATTTCATCAATAATTTATTCACACATTCACAATGTGTAGAATAAATAAATAAAAATACATTTGTAACGTAATTAATATAATTGATAATAGTTATCAATAACTTTTCTATGACCATTTTTGAAGGTTTACAGATGATCCATGCGTTCTAACAATTATCACGAATTAATAACGTATAATTACAAAAATATGCATATTTTTGAAAACATATTAAAAATTTAGTCCCATACCAAAATATATTACTAAATATATTTGTAATTTCTTTCATTCGAAATAACATTGATAACTTTCACTTAATTATAATACTTTCATTTAATCCAACTGGGCGAAATTGAGTTTTTATGAAACACGTTAATACGAGTATTTTAATTTATCAATACGATGAAACAATGTGAAGCTTGTATACTTCGTATTTATAAATAAGTATTATCAAAAACAAAAACGTTTACCAACCGCAACCCTTTTGAATCAACAGACCCGCAGCACAGATAAAATTTGTTCAATTCATTTCACTTATTTTACCTTTGCTTGAAATATATGGCCCAATAAATTGTGCAACCCTCTAGAAAATATTTATCAACACATGTGAGGTTGTTGCAAACGCCATGTTGTAATGTCTACACTCCAAATGTATACTCACGTAGCTTATATCTCTCCTCTATCCGTGTAGGAGTGGTGTAAGAAGACTATCCTCTGACGCCATGGTAAGCATGTCGTAAAAGACGACAAAACGATGACTAATATCCATGGCGTATAGGTATGCCGCCCTTGCGTTTTGTTCTGGCATTAGTGACCCAGGTTCTAATACCTCTATGAGGACAGCAGCGTGTTCGCGATGCCCTTGGCGTCGCAAATATCCATAGGCGATGGTAACTGCTTACTATTAAGCAGGCCGTCAGCCTGTCTGCGATTGCTCAGCAATAAAAAAAATATATATACAAATAACATTTTAATCGGATATGCACCATAAATATTGAAATGTTTAATTAAACGTACTTAAAACTCTTTCTAAACACTATACTTGCCTTGCCTTATAATGCTCATGTTTATTCATAAACACGTAATGAAATAAAAAGAGCACGCTTGATATACTTAAAAAGTAATATTAATGCCGAATAAGGAAAACTTAAGAAAATCTGAAGATGGATGTAGCACGAATTTCGAATTTTATCATTCCCAGGGGCTTATATTATTTCAAAGGGATGTGAAAGAATTAATAAAAAATTTATTTTTAAGACAGTCCGTATTCCTAACTATGTATCTCGTGAAAATAACGTAAATTTGTATATCTATCTTTTACAATATAAAACTATTACATTTATTTTTTATTATAATTACATTTATAAACTATACGTTCCTATTGTTCTTATAAATTTTAAAAGCAGATAACTAAACATTTTTTATACTTAACTACTTAATATAATAATTTACCGACTTAATAGATATCAGATATTCAACGTTATGCATAATAAAAACAGACTTACGACTTGTGGAAGTTTCTCGAAAATAATAATTATTTGAACAATACGCTGGTTGCAAGCAGACTGGATTTTGTACCCAGATTCTTTACAGATTTTGAATGAAGACTTGCATACAAACTGCAATTTGAAGTCTGTCTAGACTTTTAAATGAAATTGTTTTTCTGTTAGCGCCTTGGAGACAAAGTAAACAAGACTTAAACCAAACCCATTTTCATATTACATTACACCTTTTACTGCTTTTATATTTTAGAAATTGATTTTATTCTCATCTTATATTCGAATATTCTAGAAAAATACCAAATTTCTAATATAAAAACGTAACTCATTACATTTCAAATAGCAAGATTATCTGAAATTCATAGCTTCCAAAACCGTAAAATAGCGATAGCCTCGTGAAGCCGCGGAAATGATATCGTTTATTTAAATCACTAGTCATAACATTTATTTTTACGTAATTTAATAGGTAAGACAATAGAACTTCTTCGACGTCCCTTTTTTATCTATACGAAACCTTTTGATATTTGAATAAAAACAAAAAGCAATAGAATGTATTTTTCAGAATCGACGCTTTAAAGGCAACCTTTACTAAGCGACATTGTGATTTTTTTTATTGCTATAGGCCAGCAGACAGGCTGACGGCTCACTTTGAATTTAGCAGTTACCGTCGCCTATGGGTGTTTGCAACGCCAGTGGCATTGCGAACACGCTGCTGTCCCATAAGAGTACAAGAACTTGGGTCCCTAATGCCGGAACATAACACAAAGTTATTATGGCGGCATACTTAAAAGGTGGTCGCCATCCAGACGGGCATGGGGCCCTACCACGTATGGTTGGGTTTTGTTGCGTTTTACGACATGTCAGTATTCTTTCTTCGCCCCTGTACGGATAAAAACTTTCCAGGAAAGTGATTTGAAGTTCAAATATTTAGAAAAAGTAAACTATAACTCACCTAAATCTTGGGTTGAAATGATGCAACAGAAAATTGATAATCATTTCATGCAACAATTAGGTGAGTTTCAGAGCTTTAAATGGTTTTTTTAGCTCCCACTAGACTGCCCTTTAGTCATTTGGACACCCTGGATACCTCCTGTACGGTTTCAAGGGCGGACGCGATCCTTCTTGTCAGGCCGTCCACCGTTTGAGCGTGACCCAAGAATGGTGCTGATCTGGAGGGCTCAGATCGTCGAGCTGACCATTTGGATTTAGCCGAATCGACCGCCTCCTCTTCTTCTACAAGGTGACGTCTCACTTCGCTAGTTCTTTCGCCACCTTATACTTTCCCACGTATTCGCTCGTGATAGGAGGGCGACTTCTACCCCGCTTAACTGGCTGGCCTTTTTTGGCGGAGCAGTGGGGGCGTCAGCTTCGGAGCCAGACATCTCCGACAGCATCTATACGTCAAGATGTTGTTTCCTCTTTCTCTTCCCTAGGAATGAAGCTGGTCTCTCAAAAGTGGGAGAATTTCGTCCACTTGTGAAGGTTTGGAAGGCGATTCCTGAAACCGCCAAACAGTGAGTCTGCATTATTTTAGTCTACCACTCGTTTTTATCCATCTACTCTCATTTGTAGCATTTTGCTTATCTCTTGCCGCTTTTCTCTTGCATTAGATATATATGGCATAATATGGCATTAGAGTATGCTCTAAATGAGCATTCTCAGTTAGAAAAAGGTTAAATTAATATTCAATAATTTTTATGGTTGGTTGTAAATATTTAGGCAGCTTTAAATATTAAAAGAAATGTACGAAAATAATTATTAAAAGTTAGGTAGGTCTTCATATGACGGGATCTTCACATATAATCTAATTTAACGGAATTTGACGCACAGTTTACAGTGATTTTATTTGGTTTTATTTACCTGGTTTAAGGTTTATTTTGAAGCAAATCCACTTTCCCGAGATGGCATCAAGCAAATTGTCTTTGACAATATAATTTTGTGTTACTTCTGCTTGATCTTAACTGTGTTAACATGACGTGGGAGATTTCAGTTCATTTAACTTTTGATAACATTATGATATATTAATGTTATATTTTTCCGGTCATAAATTATTGTTGCATGTAACAAAAAAACTGTTTAGATGTGTTTTGTACATTTACAATAATTTCTTGTGACATTTTAATAAGTTATGCTACCAATAAGGCTCATTATGTTATTTAAATTATATACTATTTCCTGCAAGAAACTCACAGAAGAGACACTTTTACTTTCTTGATCAAAGAAAGGTTAGAAGAACAAATGTTTACCAAATTAAAATAGGGCTAACTAGTATTAATAAACAACTTGGAATCCATAAATTTAACAAATATAAAAGTTCTCCCAACAGGGACTTCCGAACTTTGACAGTTGATAAAGGCCATCTTGTTGAAGCTACATCTGTCAAATTAGTTTTCATTTATTCAGTCAGTATTCATTAGTAGTCTGTGATTCAGTCTGTTTTGCCAAATTATCATGGATAGATATAGAATTCAACAACAAGTGCAAACAATAAAATTGTATTATCAAAATGGGTATTCTGTTCGGGCAACGCACCGCGCGCTTCGCCCATTTCACGGTCGCCATAATCGTCCTAGCGAGAGAACTATTCGCAATGTGGTGGATAAATATGAGTCCACTGGTTCAGTAAATGATCGACCTACACCAATACATCGACGAAGCGCAAGATATGCTGAAAACATCACCGCTGTCCGTGGGAATGTGCAGGAGAATCCAAGGTAGTCAATATCGCGTCGCTTACAAGAACTCGGCCTTTCGCAGACCACAACTTGACGAATTTTACATTGTGACTGAGTCTGCACCCGTACAAAATTCAACTGACCCAGGAACTAAAGGTAAAAGACCATAGACAACGATGTGTGTTCGCTGAATGGGCTCTGGAGCAGTTGGCAACTGACCCTAATTTTCATCGAAAAATCATCTTCAGTGATGAAGCCCATTTCTGGATGAATGGGTACGTGAACAAACAAAATTCTCGAATTTAGGACAATATCAATTTATATGAAATTCAAAAGCGTCCAATGCAACCCAAAAAAGTCACTGTTTGGTATGTATTTTGGGCTGGCGGCGTCATTGGTCCATATTTATTTGAAAACGACGTTAGCCAGACCATCATTGTCAACGGCGAGCGCTATAGGTCGATGATTACCAACTTCTTTTGGCCTGAATAGGATGACCTGGACACCAACGACATGTGATTTCAACAGGACGGCGCTATGTGCCACACAGCTCATGCCATATTGGATATTCTGCACGAGTGATTTGAAGGCATGGTCTTCTCACGTGGAGGTGATGTGAACTGGCCACCGAAATCATGTGATTCAACCCCGTTATACTTTTTATTGTAGGGTTTTCTTAAGTCGCAGGTGTATTTTTCTTCGTGCAGCGGCAGAGTAAGAATACTAATCCATGCGGCCGGGGTCGGCCTGTCGTAAAAGCGACAAAACAGCCCTAGCTAGGTAGTACGGTGTTGTGTTCCAGTATAAGTGACCCAGGTTCCTGTACGGACAGCATCGTATTCGTTGAGCCCCTGGCTTCGCAAAGTTCCATAAGCGACGATAACTGCTTAATATTAAATGGGCAACGGCAGACGTTGATCAGCAATAAAAAAAAATAACAGAATGTTTATTTACCTAAAAGCAATAATACATTTATTTTAATTAGACCATAGGAAACTAACCATTGATAAAGATCCCGCAAATATTATCTCAGTCAGTAATAAAAATATATTAGGGCCAATAAATGTGGCGTCAAATGTTTAGGCTATCGCACCATCGATATTTGGGTTTCTGTAATAAAATATTATCGTTTGCAGATTGCCAGACATAATTCGCCATCATGATTGAGATATATGGAAAATCTATATCTATAAAATGGATTTAAAATACTAACTAACTAACTTTGATTTGTGACAACATTCCATATAATCAATTTTTATATACATGTATTTCTGCTTTATATATAAAATTCAAATGGATACTCTTTCATTTAAGTAATTATAATTTCATCCAAGTAGGATTTTTTTTATCCAAGTTTTTAATTACGGTGGCGTTCATATTACGTACTGTCACAGGGAAAATTTTAAGCAAACAGTGAAAAAGAAAGGTACCGAAAGCCTCATAATTTTCTTAAGAAAAAGAATGATATTACAAAAAAGGCTGAAATAGACGTGACTTATTATGATTTTTATGGACAGCTGCCATCTGAACCTAGCCCGATAAGGAAAAATCTACCAAAAAAACAGAAATAAACCATGGAGATTTTTTCCAACTTCCTAATTGAAGTAATCATTCTTTTTGGGCAAGACTATATGTCCAGATAATATTTAATAAATAAAATAAATAAACAGATAAATAAATTAACTGTGACAATTCATATAGCGCCAAATTGGCGCAGCAGCAGAGCGTTTGTATTTTGGGTACTAGATAACTGATATACTTTTTTTTATAAATAAATCATCATTTCAGCCGGAAGACGCCCACTGCTGGACAAAGGCCTCCCCCAAAGATCTCCACGATGATCGGTCCTGCGCTGCCCTCATCCAACCTATCCCGGCGATCTTGACCAGATCATCGGTCCATCTTGTGGGGGGCCTACCAACACTGCGTCTTCCGGTACGCGGTCGCCATTCGAGGACTTTTCTGCCCCAACGGCCATCAGTCCTTCGAGCTATGTGCCCAGCCCACTGCCACTTCAGTTTTGCAATCATCCGGGCTATGTCGGTTACTTTGGTTCTCCTGCGAATCTCCTCATTTCTGATTCGATCTCGCAGGGAAACTCCGAGCATAGCCCTCTCCATTGCTCTCTGAGCGACCATGAGCTTTCTCATAAGGCCCATAGTTAGCGACCACGTCTGCGTTCCGTATGTCATCACTGGCAACACACATTGGTTAAAAACCTTCGTCTTGAGACACTGCGGTATTTGGGACGAAAAGATTTTACGGAGCTTCCCGAACGCTGCCCATCCGAGTCGGATTCGACGAGTGACCTCTTTCGCGAAATTGGACCTGCCTAACTGGATCGTTTGACCCAAGTAGACGTATTCGTCAACAATTTCGAAAGTACAGTTCCCAACTGTTACGGGGGTAGGTGCGACATGGACATTAGACATGATCTTCGTCTTGTCCATGTTCATTTTGAGACCTACTCCTTGGGAAGCTGTATTGAGGCCATCAAGCATATGGCTTAAGTCTTATAAATAAATACACAATGTACCTAGTCAGGTCATAAGTATTGTCACACAGTAAAAACTTTTCTTTTAGAATGCTGGCCACAAAAAAGTTTATTGAATTCGAATTTCGAATTGTTCATGAAAATAAAAAAGGTATACTTTTAGAATTTTACTCATTTTTAAATATGGAGTGGACGCTTAAAGAAGACCGTGTTGCAGTTATTGCGTTGCATCGTTGCAGTTACGCGCCAATTCAAATTTTTAACATACTGAAAAATTTGAATATAACCAAAAGATTCGTTTATCGTACCATCAAACGATACAATGAAGACTCTAGTGTAGATGACAGGTCAAGAAGTGGTCGCCCTCGGTCTGTTAGGACTCCAGCAGTGATAAAAGCTGTGAAGGCACGAATTCAAAGAAATCCCAAACGTAAGCAGAAACTGTTGGCCCTTCAGATGGGGTTAAGCAGAACCACGGTGAAAAGGGTGTTAAATGAAGACTTAGGGCTTCGGGCATATCGAAGAAAAACAGGACATCGTTTGAATGCTCGTCTAATGGACCTGAGACTGAAGAGATGCCGCGCTTTGTTGAAGCGGTACGCGGGAAAAAAATATCGGGAAATTCTTTTTTCGGATGAAAAAATGTTTACCGTAGAAGAGAGCTACAACAAACAAAATGATAAGGTGTACGCACACAGTAGTGAAGAAGCGAGCAACCGTATTCCGTGTGTCCAACGAGGTCATTTTCCATCCTCGCTCATGGTATGGTTGGGAGTTTCTTATTGGGGCTTAACAGAGGTACATTTTTGTGAGAAAGGTGTAAAAACGAATGCTGTTGTGTATCAAAATACAGTCCTGACGAACCTTGTGGAACCTGTTTCTCATACCATGTTCAATAACAGGCACTGGGTATTCCAACAAGATTCGGCGCTAGCTCATAGAGCGAAGAGCACACAAGACTGGCTGGCGGCGCGTGAAATCGACTTCATCCGGCACGAAGACTAGCCCTCCTCCAGTCCAGATTTGAATCCGTTAGATTACAAGATATGGCAACACTTGGAGGAAAAGGCGTGCTCAAAGCCTCATCCCAATTTGGAGTCACTCAAGACATCCTTGATTAAGGCAGCCGCCGATATTGACATGGACCTCGTTCGTGCTGCGATAGACGACTGGCCGCGCAGATTGAAGGCCTGTATTCAAAATCACGGAGGTCATTTTGAATAAACTTTAATGTCATAAGAATCTATGTTTTGTTAAGTTCATTTTGGTATATGAATGGTTAGATAATGAATAAACTTGTTACAATTATTTTACATTAAACATGTGACAGAATTTATGACCTGACTAGGTATATTGCAATACATACTTATGCGGGGAACACATGTTAAGCCATGCCCCTCCACCAGGTCCGAGTAAGGGGGGTAGACCCAAAAAGTGTTGGCTGCAAAGGGGACATGCGTGCCAATGGATATATTACTAGGGATGGCGAAGACCATGCGAAGTGGAGAAGAAAAAATTGGAAAGCAAACCCCGGGCACTGAAGTTTGAGTTACAACCAAGATTCGCTGATATGATGATGATGATACATTAACAACCAGATTATATACTGGAATAGAAGCCCGTTACAAATCTTGTGAGTCAGTGTACAAGCAAGTATTTTTGTAATCCGAGTAAAAAACTGTAAAGTGCTTCCGTCTGATCTTGTTAATTAATCGACCCGCGGACGTTTTTGTGATTTCCTTTCAAGTAAAGTTCGGTTTTATGTACAAAAGGTAAAACATTCATTGACCCGATTGTTACTTTTTGTTACATTAATGTTTCGGAAGAAAGTTGTTATTGTTCTGTGCTTTGAGAATCGAGGGCTTAATGTTTGTTACGAAGTTTCCTTTTATTTGGTCTTTAGGTGGTGTCAAACGGCCATTGCTACTACAAAGGCTAACTTTATCCATGTCCACACTTACTTCATCTATTTTCTTCACCCTTTATATAAAAATATATAGCATAAATTAGGAGGTCATTGGCTATTATTATTTTATATAACAACTAGCTGACCCGGCAAAATTATTCTATTATATAAATAAAAAAAATGCAGTCATAGGGGCTGCCAATAGAAATGAAAACTTATAACTTAAAATTTTAGTATTAAAATTTGACATTTCATGTTTCAATTAAAATAGTCAACATCATTACATAATCCATTCAATTTTACTTGTGAAGATATTCACAGCACTAATGTTGCACAATACGTCACCTGTATAGCTACAGATATATTGCTATTACGCATGTCAGTGACGCTAACTCACAAGATTTCACCCATCTAAAAAGCGTCTAACGCGCACAGCACTCGTTCAGGTATGTACGATGTGTTATACGTGTATACGTATGTATATGTATTCGTGTACACAAGCCGCTACGTATGCGGCAGTCTGGTATCAGAGCAGTGCGTGGTATAGATATTTAGTAATAGATATACAACTAAACTAAATTAACATTAGCATGTCGGTGACGCGAACCCATAAAAAGTTCCCCTACCAAAAAGTGTTCAACGCGGCCAAAGAAGTTTTCACTAAAATAATTTTATAGTGGACTGAATTGTAAAGAAATGGTTCAGCCTTGTGACACAGTGACAACGAAATGCAAATAATTTACAGTTTACACTCGATGGACGATACAATCGAAAGCTGTCATATTTTTAATATAAGTAAGGACAGTTAAATTAAATTAAAAAACGCTAATGATGACACGTGGTAGGCAAGTGATATCACCCTCGGAAACTAGCCTGTACCCTAACCTAGCCTAGGTTGTGGTTTCAAACCTCACGATACCATGATTTAGTCCGTTTTTATTGATAAATTTGTAATATAATAATTGCCACGTACTTATGAAGGAAAACATAGCGAGGAAGACTCCTGCGCACCTTTTAGGTCATTCTGCCATCTCATGCAGAGAAACACAATAGATGGGTAGATAGAAAAACACAGAATTAAAAAAGATGAAATGAATGGTATTAGTATTTTTTTCCCTACAAGGGCTATCGTAAAAAACCGGAAATGAATAATTTAACAGTGTGCTTTTCTTGCCTGCTTATAATGCTGCCTGTTACAATACTCATAACAACGTACTAATCTTATAATGTGAATATTTAATTATTCAACCATTTATATTTTAGAAATATAAATACAAAAGCCAATTCGTCACACAACGTGAGCCACAAACAAATTACTTCCGTAATATTACTCCTAAATTACTTTATCATACAAGCGTTAATGTTTTATTACATAATCCATCACGTAAAGCGTGTGTATTTAATTTCGAAGCACACACGATCAGGGATATTAGACATGCTACAGACTAACCAAAAGGGGAATGAAAAGTGGATTTTTCTCAACGTTCTCTACAACGTAACCGAGGCTAATAAGTTAAGTCTAGCCACGATCTTGCTCTGAATAAACATCTTAAGTCCCGCAGCATTAATACTATGTAATTTCTATATTAGATTTAGTAATTTTTATAGGGGTGGTTTATTCAAAAAAATATGCTCTGATGCTGATAATGTTTGAGAAATAGCCGCAACGGCTTTTGTATGTCGAAACGCCTGCGTAATTCAATCCTTTTATTCATGTTTAAGTATAATATGTATTTATTTAAAAATAATTTTATAAGTACATACATATAATCACGCCTTTTTCCCGTAGGGAGGAGGCAGAGACCACTTCTTTCCACTTGCTACGATCCTTACATACTTGTTTCGCTTCGTCCACTTTCATTATTCCCTTCATACATGCCTTTCGGTTTAGGGTACTCTTGACCTGGCCTTTTTTTTCTTTTTTTTTAAAAGGCCTGTTTGTAAGTACTATATCAAATTTCTAGTATCCATAAAAAAAGCGCGCTACTTTATTATATTGCTGAAGAACAGAAGACATGCTAACGGCCCACTAAATACAGAAAGCAGTTACCATGGCTTATAGATGTTTACGACGCTAGGTCTGTCGCGAACATGCTGCTGTCCGCATAGGGGTACTTGATCTTATGTCACTAATGCCGGAACACAACAAAGGTTATTATGCGGCATAGAACATAGATGGTTACCATTCAGACGGGCTTGGGACCCTACCACCTAGTTAGGGTTGCTTTGTCGCCTTTTATGGCAGGTATCCTGGGCGTAGTGGGAATTGATCTTCCCTGGCTGCCTATGCACTAGCCAAAGCCATAACTCATCATTCACTACTCTGTAGGTAGTGGTTTAGCCCTGAGAATACAGAATTGCGACGTTACCTCTACAGCATGTGTATTATAATAAGTAATGAAGAGAAAAAATAGAATATATTTCGATGAATTACTTTTTAAATAGGTTTTGTAGAGAACTCGTGAGCCTAAAAGGTTAGTTTGTTTTTAAGCCAAAAGTTATCCAACGCGCAAATGCAGCCAAAACTTTGGAAACATTTTTACATGAAGTTTGTATGTGACCTAATGTTATTAGTAACTTTTTACTTTATGTTATAATAATGAATTTAGGATATTAATATTCTTAGGAATTCAATTTAGTGTAAACATGTGATAACGAGAATCTAAACATCGATTCCAGATTCCTCATCAGTAAATGGGTACACCACTACAAGTAGTTCAAGCGAAGTTTGACAGTTCAGGCGTTTGTCGCGCTCTTGCTCGATTAAGATGTTACCCACTGATGGATCTGTAAGTCTTGAATAAAGTTTTGAATTAAGTTATTCTCTATAACACATGTGATCTTTACTTCGAACATATTACATGGCTGATTTAAAAGTTCAGTCGCACGTCCGCCCATTTTGCAGTATCTAGGGGATGCTTGATATATTTACATTCGGTTACATTATTTAGCACTCAAGAGTAACTCAAACGCGAAAAACGGGTTTATCGTTATTAAGTTACAATATTTAAATTTGGGTCCTGATATGTCAATTTACATATAGGTAACATGTAAGAATAAATTTATTATAATGAAATTCCCATATGTTCAGATTCATCTGTACTTCAAAATTATCTTTTATTTTATTACTGTAGGACAGCAGACAGGCTGACGGCCCATGTAGAATTTAGCAGTTACCGTCGCCTATGATGTTTGCAACGCCAGTGGCATCGCAAACACGCTACTGTCCCACAAGGGTAGAGGAATTTAGGTCACTAATGCCGGAACACAACACAAAGTCATCATGGCGACATACTTAAAACAAAAGGTGGTCGCCATCCAGACAGGCTTTGGGCCCTACCACGTAGGAAATCACGTATCTATTATATCTTTATAATTACATCTGAAAATCATCATCATCAATCCATCAATCATTATCCGTTATTATATCCGTATATATTTCAATATGTAGGGATATACATAATTTGCCCCTGTTCTTGCAACAAATTTCAGCTCTGCTAGCAGTAAAAAAAGAGAAAATGTATAAAAATTTACAATTTTGTTTATTGGGCTCATTATTTAGTTTTATACCGGAAATATATATATATATATATATTTTTGTATATATATATATATATATATATATATATATATATATATATATATATATATATATATATATATATATATATATATATATATATATATCGCTCCCTTAGTAATGTAAAGGGCCTATTTCAAAAACACACACTTTTGGGAAAACGCGCTTAAAGATTCGGGATTCTCGATATTTTTACTCTATCATTCTTAATTTTGTAATTTAAAGTGCTATAGCCCTGAATATTTTTTTACTTAAACTATGATAAACGTGTTATAGTAGTACTGGCCTTACTAGTTGAGCCTTTCTAGGAGGAAAAGGCGGGCACGCGAAGGGTGGTGTGAAAGGGACACAATTACAGTATTAATTAAAAAAATTGCTTTTTTTTCTTTTTGTGAAAGCCAAGTGGTAGAACAGTTGATATTGAGCCTATATAACGCAAAAAGTCAAAACCTCAAAATTTCGAGTTGTGCCTATATATTACTAAGGGAGCGATATAGATAGATAGATAGATATATATATATATATATATATATATATATATATATATATATATATATATATATATATATATATATATATATATATATATATATATATATATATATACAACAGTCATGGTCGCACCGTTGTTGGTGCGTATTTGTACCGTTCTGTTTAAAAGTAGTATAAATTACTTATGGTTTCCACAAATTTCCTATCTAATAATATACGCATTTACGATAGAGTGAAGCAAAATTGAAGTCCTGTTCTGGCAACGCAGGATACGCCAAGGTCAGCCCGCGGCTAATGCTTCCATTCGGTCGCGCCAGACGTTTAAAATCCCATACCCCCAACTTTGAAAAGGGCCGCTTTAGAAACGGGTAAGCTGGAGTCTTAGTGCCTTTTTGAGGCCCATGCGTAATCGATATGAGGTTAGCGTGATTTTAGGGGGTAAATAGGCAGTAGCATTCTTCACACCCTCCATCTATTAGTTCTGTTAACAATGTCATATTTTACTAACAAAATCTTACGTATAGTTTAACGGAGATTTAAATTTCAAAAATCCAAAAGATTGGTTCCATTCAAAAACGATTTTATCATCTATCGGTAATCGAAATTTGATGTAAATTTCATTTAAAAATAACTTACACAGATGGCACACCGACAAGTTGTAATAAATTCTCTCGTAAAAATCTAAAATTGAATTTCGCCTCGATCAACCGAGAATAAATGACTTTTTCTTTTGATATTAATTTTTTTGCCGAAAGATTAAAGAAATTTCAATGTTTCATCGTAAATTTTTGACGCAACATAATGATTTTTGCTACGTAATTTATTTCACTCCATTGGCTGAGTTGATTTTACGCCGAGCATGGTAAGTCTCAGTTTTTATATTGAACGGTACTGTATTAAACCTGTAATAATCAATCTCTGAGCACACAAAAATTTTTTTTTTATTTTTTACTTGTAAACTCATAAACTCATTTATTGATAACGTACTAGTTTAGGTAATACGTCATATGGTGACTGGTGAATACTGTACGATGACTGATACTGACTTTTGCACAATTTCGTTTTTATTAATTATTCTCATATTTTTATGAACCATATTATTCGTTTACAGCTGCATCAATTTAAATTGAAGGGAAACGTAGAATTGACTGTTGCTATCTTAATTATTATGTAGATATAAGTAGTATTGTATTTTCAAATTGTTTAATATTAATAATATTAATTAAGCAGCTCTATGATGTAGGTCTGCGTGCGTGTATGTTTTGGGTACATTCCAGAGAAGTAGTCTCCGAAATAAATCGGAGGTATACGGTGATTAAAATAAAGAATGTCACAAGATTAGTAGAATAAAATACGTAGCATTTAATTTTATAAATTTCTTCCAGGCAAAATATGTACTTGATAAGCCATTTCTTAAGTCGCAATTTAAAAGAATATACACTAAGGGTTCTTACTTGTGTCAGCAATTTATTAAATATTTTAGTACCCATAACATGCGTCAGTAAAAGGTCAAGTCAAAGGGGAAATCCTAAATCTGTTACGAGTTGCATACTCATGAACGTCACAGTGTTTTGTATATGAGTCACTATTCTCCCATACGTATAGTCCTATACGTATATAACCTAGTATCTTAGTATACAAGGCAGAGTAAGGATAGTCAGCGTTGTAAAAGATGACCTAACTGACTCAGTCTCATATATATGCACACAATAGCATACCCATAACATAAATGGCCATAACATCCTACTATTGAGCTCGGGCTTCCCCTAAAGAGGACGGACTACCTGTCAAGTCAGCCTAAGATGGATTATACATGCCTCGCTATGTAAGTTTTTTTACGATGGTTTCCTTTATCGTAAGTAGGGGTCAATATTAATATGTGTCCGTATAATATGTGTACGTATAATAAAACTAAACTACTACATCTCTCTCTCTCTAGTTGGTTCTTTACTCGTATGATTGAAGATCGTGATCGCTACATGATGCGATCACACGGGAACGAACAAAATCTCTCCAGCGGCCAGCGGTTTCTATCTGTCACCATTCTCATATTTTTGAATCCCGTAGCACTCCTTACCCTTATTTGGTCTGACCATCGGGGATCGACTTCTGGCTCTTTTCCCCTCTACTATGATTAGTCTTTCCAAGACGTTGTCCCCTCGTCTTGCTATTTGTCTAAATGTTTTTATTGCGAATAGCAAACAGGCTGACGATCCACTTAATAATAAACAGTTACCATCGCCTATAGATATTTTCGAGGTCAGGTGCATGCTGATGTCGCACGAATAGGGGTACAGGAATCCGTGTCACTACGGAACACAACACAAAGTCATTATAGTGGTATACTTAAAGACCAGAGGTGGTTGACCATCCAGACGGGCTTGGGGGCCTAACATTTAGTTAGGGTTGTTTTGTCGGCTTTTACAGCAGGTCGACCTCGACCTCAGAGAGTATTCTTACTCCACCCCTGCATGGAGAAAAATAATATAAAATCTAGGAAACTAGTCTCAAAATATAAGGATTAATATAGAATAAAGATTGTTGTACCGAAAAGGAAATTGCGAAATAAAGTATTCGAAATAAATTGGACGATACCCTGAAAATCCGGTTACTATGTTTATCCAATCCGAACCATATCTTCGGATTAGGTAAAACATGGCGTAGTAACTAAGACTTTAGGAAATATAATTAAGTATAACTATAAACGTGTTTTTTATTGTATTTGATTAACTATTTTTCTTTTCGTTAATAATATCAGCAAATACAAGTTAATTACTATTAAGAACATCAACAATATCAACACTTTCGAAGAGGTTTTCCGGGTTGGTATCCAAAAATTTGTCTTTAAAGCTCGGAGGCTCATGTATAAAACATTCTTGAAACAAGTTTGTGTCATTTTCATCGATAACTGTTCACGTTTTTGTTCCAAAATAATTAATGACGGGATGGCTATCTCAGTGGCTATGCAAATGATTAAATAAAATCTCCACGCAGATTGAATATTGGTATGATGTAAATAGTTTGATCTGAGCTCGTCAACTGAATCCTTGTAAAAAAACCCTGTAATACAGGTTTTCATCTTACGCAGAATTTTCTTCAATTGACAACCTCTGTTATCTACCAATAATAATAATATATTTTATATTATTATAAATAAAACGCAACAGATTCTTACTGGAGTGCACAAAACTATGTTTATTCAGACAGAAAATTTCAAGACAAATTGAGTTTCAACAAACACCTTATTAAATTAACTCGCGTTTCTAGAAAGTTCAAAGTAAGAAAACTTCTGCAGCAAGTTTTCCACTAATTTATGTACCAAGCCTTGAAAATAGCACTTAAAAGCAAACAAAGAGAGCAAACTAATCGTCTCGTGCACAGACGAGTTGTGATTAAATTACAAAGTTTTTCTAAAGTTTATACCAATGTTTGTACACAGAAAATAGGACTAATCAGATATCAAACCATATATGATGACGCGAACTACGATTTTGGTGGACGCGTTTGGTGGACACTATGGATGCATTTTTTAAATATTTCTGTTATATATATATATATATATATATATATATATATATATATATATATATATATATATATATATATATATATATATATATATAGTGCTACTTTTGTTAATAATGAGATAACATTTGCCAAGAGTGAGGATGAAAGGAAGAGATTAACGTATAGGATTAGCGTGGTGTAGTATCCGTTCTCTTTACACGAATAGCCGAGTCCAGCAATATGACGTCATGGACTAATACATATATCACAGAATAAGAGGGTACAGAATGATAAAACTTAGATTACATGGTGATTGTGACTACTCGGGCGTGTAAAATTTCAGTAACCGTGGCTACACGTGCAGTTATAGGTAAAAATACAATAGTTTTGATTTGTAGCAATGCTATTGTATGAAGAAAAGCGTATTTACAAAGCAACATTTTTTGTTTGCGTGTATGCACCATCATATGTGGATACATTATGCTATCAGCAATATTTAATTCTGTTGAATTTTTATAATCAACATGTAGTTCAAATTCATTACACAAAACACAAGAACAGTCTCATCGACGCTACCCTTTACACCGGCCAGCACTCCATGGTGTTAGAGCGTTTTCATTGGCAGGGTGACAATACGTTGGCGATGTTCTGTTATTAAAATGCATTTCCATCCTCGTCAGCATCCTCCAACCCTGAATTCAGTGCATGATAGATGGTGGCCTTGTGGATACGTCTTGGCATCGCACGCATTTATATTCAGCGCCCTAGTCAAAAACCACAAGCTCCACGCACCAAGTACCCAGCTCAATGGCCCACTAATTAAGGGTATCTCCCCACGCGACATTCCTTAGCAGTCCCAAGCGTGAGCCTTTTGTGAGACCCCCGTGCGCATTCGTTTTACACCTACTAAACGGCAGTTAAGTTTAATTATAATCGTTAAAAATGCATGTAAATCAGCCCGATTAATTAAAACATTTAAAAATTCAGCCAACTGAGAAACATTTCAGCAGAGCAAAAATATACTAGAACACAAGCCAGATCGAGTGCTGTGCAAACATTCGATCCGCGCAAAATGAACAGTATTCCAGAATAAGCGCTTTACACTGCTATGCTTCGCTCGTTCCGCTTCAGTTGGTCGATATAATCACTTGTTAAAACTTATTTATCTTATGCAGACTTGTTATATGGATATTATTTATCTCTAGCTGACCCGGCAAACGTTGTTCTTCTTTTCTTTCTTTCTTTTTCAACCTTTCACCACCCAATGCTGAGTGTAGATCTCTTCTAATGCACGCCATTCTTCTCGGTTGAGCGCCTTTCGCATCCAGTCTTTACCGGCCACTCTAACAAGGTCATCGGTCCAACGCATCGGTTGCCTGCCTACATTTCTATGCCTTACTCAAGCACCCGACTACCCCACCTGTTGTCCTGTCTACGGTATATATGGCCCGCCCACTTCCATTTTCTACTAGCGATCACATGGGCTATGTCGACCAATTTAGTTTTCTTCTGGATCTCTGTGTTCCTGATTTGATCACGTAGAGAGATACCTAACATAGCCCGTTCCATGGCTCTTTGGGTGACTTGGAGCTTGTGTATCACCTGCTTTGTCAGCGTCCATGATTCGGCTCCGTAGACCATGACTGGTAGGATGCATTGTTCAAAGGTCCTGTTGTTGAACGTTGTTCTGCCATATAAATAAATAAAAAGTAGCCAATGTCCGTCCCCGAGGTCAAAACTATCTCTATACCGAAATTCATCGAAATTAGTTCAGTGGTTGAAACGTAACGACCATGGGGTATGGATATAAGTGGGATGCGTGGATGAGTGGGTATAGTGTATTTTTAATATCTACCCTCCATGTAGACATTTATTCGTACAGGACCGGAGAAAGAATACTGACCTCGGCCAGGGTCGGCCTGTCGTAAAACGCGACAAAACAACCCAACCTAGCTACGTGGTAGGGCCTCAAGCCCGACGGTATGGCGACCACCTTTGGTCTTAAGTATGCCGTCATAATAACCTTGTGTTGTGTTCCAGCGTTAGTGACCCAAGTCTCTGTACCCTTATGGGACAGCAGCATGTTCGCTATGCCACTGGCATTGCAAACACCCCCAGGCTACAGTAATTGTTAAATTTTAAGTAGACCGTCAACCTGTCTGCTGTCCTACAGCAATAAAAAAAGACAGGTTGGATTCAAATAAAAATACTGTAGAGTGGCGCCATCTCTTGACTGAGTTATGAACCGTGTTCTCTTTTCGAATCTACCCCTGGTGAGCGTTGTGACAGTTTCTAAAGTCTAATATTTATAATTCCAATGTAATGTATATGATGCTTTTCCTTTTAGTTATACGGTTGAGGGGGTAGGGGGTTAGGACTTGGAATATTTTTTTTATTATACGTGTTTTTCTATATTGTAAATGTAGACTCATGAAAGTCAATCCTTACTAAGCGACATTGAGTGAACTTTCCAGGAAATAAACTCCTGTACGAACAGCTGTGTATTCACGGTGCCCCTAGCGTCGCAAACATTTGTATGCGACGGTAACTGGTTATAATTAAAGGGGCAGTCAGCCTGTCCGTCCGCAATAAAAAAAGGAAAGGGATTTGTAGTTCAAATATTTAGAAAACAAAATATTATAATTCACCTATGTAATTGCTGGATTTGAATGATTTTCTGATAGATTAATTCCCAATTTCTCCATGCAGGGGCGGGGTAAGAATACTAACCTTACTAACTAGCCCCTGCGGCCGGGGTTGACCTGTCGTAAAAGGGGACAAAACAACCCTAGCTACGTGGTAGGGCCACAAGCCCATCTGGATGGCAATATGTATTTATTTACTAAAAAACTATATAGATAATATGTAGTGTATCAGTGATGTAGTACCCGCAATACAGCTCTTCTTCAGTTTCATTGCTTCGAAGATTCTGAACGCGTCTTGCATCGCGCGTGCTACGGCCGATATTTTAACGCCTCACTGGTGGCATTTTCTTATCGATAATAATAAATATCACTATGATAACACTCTAAATACACGAAATCCTTAGAAGCATTGATTAGAATTGTGTAATTCTGGATCGTAATAGTTCCAGGAACTATGTTCACCATTGAAAACATGTCCGTCCAATCCGCTGCGTTAAATGAAAATAGTTCCACATGTCCATGTCCTGTGCGATGAAAACGAATTTCTTAACATGTACCGAACCAACCGATAACTACTGAGTCCTCCCGATTAATAGTTCCACATGTCCATATCTTGTGCGATGAGAACGAATAAGCGAACGAATTTCCGAATATGTACTGAACCGACCGCAGAGCCGACCGACAATAACCGAGTCCTCTCTAACCAAGCAAATATGAGCATACCTGGAACGTTCCGGCTTATATTTTGAATTTTAATGCACAATGCAACTATTATGCTTTGCGTTGGAGACGACAATTGGTTTATTAAATTTTTATTTCTCGCTCGCATGACCATGACTCTCACTGAGATAGTTCCGCGAACAAGTTTACCGGACATAGTTCCGATAGGGAAGTGAATCGTTCCACGTTCAATCCATTCGAGGACAGGATTTGAACATGTCTAGCATTGATGTATCAGTGTGAAGTATGAAGGCAACTGTCACTTGATCTGCTATCCTAAGTGCGACTATGTTCTAAAATAACATTAAAATAATTAATATAAACAACTTTTTTACAATTTTCATTTTATACAAACCTTGTCCTAAAAATAACGAATACACAAAACAAATAATCATCCAATTTGGTGCAGTCATTCGAACGTGATGAGCGTACATACATTTCGACGATCCATTTTTATTTATATAGATAGATTGATATTATAATAATACAATAGCCTATATAACGTCTCAGTACGTGGCTCCCTTAGAGGTAACGGATAGTATACCCATCACCAAAGTGGATCAGTGAACACATACCGGTGATCTTGGTATGAAGGTTTCCTACCTTTGTTTTCCTTCACCGTCGATTCATGGCAGTTATGCTATACGTATATCAAACGAGAAAATCTTCTGTGCCATACCATCGAAAAAAAGCCCCGGGACCTTTAGAGCATTCTTCGAGTGAATTATCACTGAACTACAGGGTACCTTAACTTATTTGTTATAGAAAGTGATAGATTATATTACCAACATGCTACTATGTGGTTATCTAGATGATTTATATTTATTAAACGACGTATATATGTCTTCTACCTTGGTCGCTTAAGTGAGTACCTCTTGGTCTATCGAACTCACCTTAGGACTTTTCTTTGCTAGGGTGAATTTTCTCTATGAATTTTTTTGCTAAAAGAATCCAAAATACAGAAGTCGCTAAATGATTTACAATGCCCTCTGGTCTACTAACTTTAAAAGGAAGATAAACTAGTGCCATTTCATTTGTTGACAGCCAATAAGCAAAAAAATATAAATTTCTTAGTTTAAACTCACTAGAAATGAACTAGTTTGAACAGCCATGATAATTTTTCCATATAATTAATTATCTGTCATAATTAATTTTACTGCGCAATTATCCCAGACTTTGCCTTAAATACAATAGTCACCCGTTGTACCGTTGTTTTGATATCATCAAACTAAACCAATTAATTATTATAGGCTAACTTGTTATAAACTTGAGTTTAACAAGCAACTTGTTGGAGGTAATTTAAAGTTTGAGATACTTTGCTGTTTATATATTTACATTTACTTAAAACTGATAAAATTACTTCTGTACGTGGTAATGATTCAGAAATTCCAAGTTTAATAACTCAGTTGCTTAATGTGTTTTTTGCGTATTCTACCGTCTGTATGTTCTAAGAATCTGTTTTTACTACCGCCCTGCCATTTCCTGGAGCCTTTTCTTTAATGTATGTAATAGTTCTCGATAGTTTTCATGTTGTGTACTCTTCTGATTTACAAATGAGTTTATTGCTGAGATTTTCCAGTCAAAGTTCAGCATGGGGTTCATTAAAAAAGGCGTTATAAAGTTTCTTCGAGGCCAGAAGCGCTTTGGCAACTCCTCTGGTGTTATAAACGTCCATAGACGAAGCTGACCACTTGCTATCAGATTCACATAGTTTTCCATGTGCGGTTTTTTTTATTGTAGATAGGCGTACGTTTGACCGCGATCTCACCCGATGTTAAGCGACGATGCGGTCGACGGTGTAGCACGCTTACCTATAATAAACCTGTTTACTCTCCTCTTGAAGACCCCTAAATTATAATGTTCGGGAAACACAGACGCCGGCAAAGAATTCCACTCCTTGACGGTTCGCATGATGAATGTGGAAGCAAAACGTTTTATACGAATAGGGGGTATGTCGACCATAAATGGTATACTTTCAATACCCCGGTCAACATCATTTTTGAGCTTCAGCATCCTGCTAAAGAACAGATAAAGCTCTGATTCAAGGTTTTCTTTATAAGATGAAGAGGTTAAGATAGCAGTATTTAAAAGGTCAATTTAATTCAAATATTTTATGTTTCTTATCTAGTGCTGATTATTTGGGCACAAGAAAGGGAATCGTCGTAATTGAGCAAAGACCCAGCTGATGCACACTAGTTCTAAATATGTCTTCTTTTTTTCTGCTCTTACCCTACATTATATGGATTTAGCACAACATGTTCTCTCCTTCCACTCTCTTCTATTAGCCGTCATCTTAACATTTGTAACCTTTTTCACTATATCATGTTTTGCACAATCCATATATATTTTCTTTGGTCCTGCATACATCTCCATACCTCTCCTCCTGTATGCATCTACTCTTATTTCTATCATTTTTCTTGTTACATGCCATTTGTCCTTTCGCATTCTATGGCCATACCACGCTAGTCTATACTTTTTAGTTTTTCAACCACTGGCGCTTACTTTCACACTTCCTAGTTCTAAATAAGTAAAGGTACTGTAAAAATTCACACAGCGCCCTCTAGCCCAAAAGTAAGCAGCAGACCTTTAGTATTGCACGTAATAGATATTTCAACATTGAAATAAGTATTGCTTTGTTACATTTATTCGTTCTTAAAATAAATATCGTGCAGTAATAAAATAAATTGTCCACGATAGAAAATAATCTCACCCTATTAACCTTCGCCCATTCACAAAAGCTTTTTAATATGCACAGTTAATAATTAAATCTATTAATCATAAAGACACGCAAGGCGACTGTCACGCAATATGTTCTATGACACATTGAAGGTTTTAATAATACCAGGAATTTGATTTATTCGATGAATTTTTCTGATGTTCACCAATATTTATTAACAAATTTATAGACTTATAATTAGGACCACTTCCGTGGCGTAGTGGCTAATGCACGTCAGTGCGCTTGTGGAAGTCTCGGGCTCGATTCCTATCCCGCGTGTCGATATTTAATATATATAATATTTCTTTATTTACAAAAGAAAAGTATATATTTAGTTTGTCAGTTGTCTAGTACCCATAACACAAGTGCTATGCTACTAAGTTTGGGGCTAGATGGAGCTGTGTGAATTGTGCCAGTATATTTATTTATTTATTATTTATTTATATAGGTTATCAAGGGATCCTATTAAAACATTGATAACTAATCCAAAAACCATGTGAGATGCATAGGATTTGTAGTGTAGAGAATAAATACGAAGGGTGTTAAATGGTGAAGGGTGAATAAATAGTGATAATGCGATACATTCTCCTTGGAAAGAAAATAAATGAATACTGGCAGGTATAACCCAGACATTATATATAATAATAATAAAAAAAACAATCAATTCTCTTTTGTTATTTTTTAAATAGAAGTCATTTGTTTGCGTCCTGTCTGTTGAAAATTTTTACTAGGGAGCTGGTAAATCAAAACTTGTTGCTCTCAATATTAGGGGTTCGTGCTCCTCTATATTCTATGGTTGCACGTTGATGTGCTGAGTTCAAGCGACGAAGAACTTCCATTAATGACGACCCCCGCACGGGATGTACCATTAAATATATAATAATATTAATAATATAAATATAAAATACTAATATTAAAAAAGTTGAAAAAATTGTCTTGGCGGATCGTCGTGTTACTGTTTGTTAATGAAGATTTCTATAGGAAGTGTCTATAATATTATACACAACCATTTGTGTATGAAAAAAATGTCAGCGCGCTGGGTGCCCAGAATGCTTTCTGACGCACAGAAACAAACGAAACTGATAATTTCACAAAGCTGTTTAGGTTTGTTACAACAAGATCTTGACTGATTTTTTGTGTTGGATTCATAACTATGGACGAAACATGGCTTCACCATTATGACCCGAAAACAAAACAACAGTACATGCCTTGGAAGAGACTGTTATCCCCAAGTCCGAAGAAATTTAAGGCGATTCCATCCGCCGGTAAGATCATGGGCTATTTTTTCTGGGGCAGCCAAAGGGTGGTAATGATCGAATACCTTAATCATGGAGTTACTATTACTGGGATCTTGTACGCAGGACAAATAATAAAGTTACGTGAAGAAATACGTAAGCAATGGCGTGGTAAACTCGCTAAAGTGATTTTATTTCACCAAGATTACGTTCCCGCGCACAAGTCCCCAGAGTTGCGATGGCTGTCATTCAAGAAGTTGGCTTCGAATTGATGGAACATCTTCCATATTCACCGTATCTAGCTCTTAGTAACCTAAATCTACCTAATTCCGTGGTTAAACATCTCAGGAGCCATAAATTAGAAGATGACGACGCAGTAGTCGCCGCGGTACACGATTTTTTAAGCGATCAAGAAGAAGATTTTTTAAAATGGAAATTTTAGCTTTAGAAAAAAGATATAAAAAGTCTATAAACCTGAAAGGTGACTACGTCGAAAAATAAATTAACATTTAATAAAAGATAATTGCGTCATGTTCATTATCACTTTTCATTGAACACCCCTAGTATATCGATTACATTTCTGTTCTTCATGTCCTTAACCCAAATTATGTAAGGTCAGCACACTATATCTTTCCACTCTCCTCTATTATCCATTATCTCAATATTCACATTTTTTCGCCTTATAATATTTTATGTAATCCACCCATCCTTTTTAGTCTAACTCTCTTCCTCTATCCATCCACTAGTATCCAAACATTTTCCTTATTACATGATATTCTTCAGTTGCATTTTATAACCATTCCGCGTCAGTCTATTTGTTGACAGTTTGTCAATTATTGGTGCTATTTTAATCCCCCTTAATATACTTTTTCACTCCTTACATCCACCTCAGCAGTCATATCTTCGCACTACGTAATATCCATATATTACTTTTAGACATTTAATGTTTAGCACTGTAATATGAATGAATATATAATAAATTTGACGAAAGAATCTATAGGACATAAATTTAAATTGTTAACTAAATACATTCATTATAAAGATTATTAATACCTAATTTTGGCTTAGTATTTACTGCTTATTAAATACAGCTTATTAACTTATTAAATCTAGATTATAGAAGATGAATAAAATATATATTCGAATTTATTCATAGGAACATGTATCCAATAGCTCAGGTGAAGTGTGGCAGGCAAAAATGAAAGAATAATACATGCTGTGCTGACCCCAAATAAAAAGGATAAAATCAAACTGATAAATATCAAATCGAACTCAACCCTTGAGCTGCGTTAAACAGGTCATCTAAAACAGCAGCCTAAAAATTTAGTGTCTATCAAAACTGTAGAGTTTGAGTAAAGAAATAACTGTAAAGTGAGAGAAAAGTAAAACCTAGTGCACATTATATTCCAGTGTTCGATATTTAACAAGAAATAGGAAGCAGAAATAACATTGGAAAATATGAACATACTTATGGTAAAGGTACACCAGTCTATGTCTATGGAATTTCGCATAACAGTAGCACACAAGGAATTTACGAATAAATAAGTAAATAATAAATGTTGGAACTATCTTTTAGTATAAAATATTATATATATAACAACATTTTAGAAATGTATTTAATTAGAATTATGTAATCGTAGTAAATATACGAGTACATATACTAGATGGTAAGATCCTCACAAAGTGAGCTACAAAAGTAAATAAAGGAAACTGTAAATATATAGGCCTGACTCACTCATGTCGCAAATAAAGGAAACTTTTAAAAAACTATAGTTTCTATGTATAGTTACAAATGTAAAACACAATACAAAGATCAAAGCATATGTATGTATATTTGAATTTGTGCGGCAATTTTATGGGAGATGTCTGCGTAAAAAGCAGGAGAAAATACGACTGTTAATTCAATTAATCTTTCATCACATATGCGTTAACTTTCAACATAATAAATTATCTTTTATTAAAACTGGGTTATATCGAGCTATTTCAAGAATATATCGCTTATAACACATAATATATTTTATTTGAGTGTGTTTTATTATTCCTGTAGTTATGAAATTCGAGTAATATTTCTGTGGGTAAATTATTGAATATATTGGGTAATATTTTATAACATACGTAGTAAAAAAGGTTCTTTAGAACGTTTATTAAAATATGTAATAAATAATATATGGACGGACTGTTTTATTTATTGGTAAGGATATACTCGTAAGTATTTTATATGTAAATCTGATATTTTACTAACAATGTGACCAAAAGTTAATATAATTTTCTAACCAGATTCTAAAGCTTTTTTTTAGTTTTGGAACAGCAGACGGGTCGACGGCCTACTTAATAAGCAGTTACTCTCACCTATAGATGTTTGCTACGCCAAGTACTGAAGCTGAAATGGCGAACCTCCTTGGCAGAATGGAAGGAATCAGCATGGAAATGGGCCTCCAAATTAATCATACCAAAACCAAGATTATGGTGGTAGACCGTGCCAAATCACTCCAGATTACAGGTGCCCTAGACCTTGAATGCGTAGATGACTTTATCTACTTAGGGGCTACCATCAGCAACACAGGCTCATGTGAGAAAGAAATGAGGAGACGTATCGGTATGGCCAAGAGCGCAATGACTCAGCTGCAGCATATATGGAGGGACCGTAACATATCTCGGAAGACAAAGATGAGACTGGTGAGATCTCTGGTGTTCTCAATCTTTAGTTACGGCTCGGAAACATGGACGCTGAGAAAGGCTGACCGTGATCGCATTGATGCTTTCGAAATGTGGTGTTGGCGGAGGATGCTTCAGATTCCGTGGATGGCATTCCGTACAAACGTGTCTATCTTGTAGGATCTCAACATCCAAACCAGGCTCTCTACTACCTGCCTGCGAAGGGTCCTGAAGTTCTTTGGCCACATTGCTCGGAAGGAAGGACATAACCTTGAGCAACTGATGGTTACCGGCAAAGTGGATGGCAGGAGGCCAAGGGGTCGCAACCCGGTGAGATGGTCTGACCAAATCCGCTCACCACTGAACACCAAGCTCTATGTTACACTCCACCACGCCACGGCAAAGGTGGAGGAACATTATAAAAGAGAAACTGGGTTCTCATAAGGGGAATCACGGCCCTCAGTAGTGAGGTACACGACTCAAGGAGGAGGATGCCAAGTACACTGCTAACATACTGCAGTCAGAAAGGGAAACTAGAAACTAGGTCAGTTATACTGGAACATAACTCAAGGTTATTGTATGGGCAGATTTAGAGACTAGCGACGGTTACCATCCAGAAGAATTTGGAATCCAACCTAGCCGGGGTTGTTTTGTCGCCTTTTATAACAAACCACCCACATCCGCAGGGGTCAGGTCAGGGGTCCGTCCCTCTGCGGAAGAATTTGGATTCCCGCGGCCCCGCGCGCACGTGTGAGGAGACACCGGGGTGGTGGTTTTAGCCGGTAAGAGTCCGGCACGCCCCTCCGCCTTTCCCCAGGCGGAGGTAGTCCATGAGGATTTCCCCCCCCCCCCCCCGTAAAAAAAAGGGGTCCGTCCCTGCATGGAGAAAAAAGCTACAAGCATAATAAAATTTATATTTATCGATACTGTTAGATTATTCATAAAGTCTTAAACTATAAAAATAAATTTATATAAAACGTGATAGAAAACTTATTCTTCATTTTTTCAATGTGTTACTCAGAAGAAAACTTAAATATTCCCATTTTTTCACTTATGATCAAATCATCGATATTGAAGATAATGATCTCATACGGTCATGCAGTACGGTTTATTTTTAATTTGAATGCTCAGAGTATTATGAATTCCTAATTATTGAAGGTATCGTGACTGTAACGTCTCCGACGGCATTTTGTTATAAAACAAAGTCAGAATCTCCTGCTGAGTCAGTAGTCAGAGATCCGAAGAGAATACTTTCGATTCAACCACCATAAATCCTACAAATGATAACAAATAAAATAAATAAATAGTAAAAACAAATAAAAATCTAATATATACCAGATGACATTAATATTTCTTTATATGTAATAAACCTTGGAATAGATTTACTGTTTCCTCAAATATTGTGAAATGCTAGAAATATAGGCGTTAAAATTTGACATAAACGCTGTTGTAGATTTATTAAATGTTTTATTATTTTATACAAGTAATAAAACGTGTTGAAAGAAAACAAACCGAGACGAACTCGTCAACTATAAACCCAAGTCGTTAATATAGATATTGGATGTGAGATCTATATAAAAATATTAGTTTCTCTATATTAGATATAGAATTCCATGTGACAAGAAAAATGGATAGAATGAGATTGGGTAGATACAAAATGAGAGATAGAAAAAGATAAATGGATTGCGTAAAAAAGAATTTGGTGAAAAAGGTGTGAAAGGTTCGTCACCTCAACTATATAGGAAAGATTGGAAGAAGAGAACATGATGAAAAAGATCATCACTGACTTTGATAATCTCTAGGTAATATACCTAGTCAGGTCATAAGTATTGTCACACAGTAAAAACTTTTCTTTTAGAATGCTGGCCACAAAAAAGTTTATTGAATTCGAATTTCGAATTGTTCATGAAAATAAAAATGTATAACTTTTAGAATTTTACTCATTTTTAAATATGGAGTGGACGCTTAAAGAAGACCATGTTGCAGTTATTGCGTTGCATCGTTACAGTTACGCGCCAATTCAAATTTTTAACATACTGAAAAATTTGAATATAACCAAAAGATTCGTTTATCGTACCATCAAACGATACAATGAAGACTCTAGTGTAGATGACAGGTCAAGAAGTGGTCGCCCTCGGTCTGTTAGGACTCCAGCAGTGATAAAAGCTGTGAAGGCACGAATTCAAAGAAATCCCAAACGTAAGCAGAAACTGTTGGCCCTTCAGATGGGGTTAAGCAGAACCACGGTGAAAAGGGTGTTAAATGAAGACTTAGAGCTTCGGGCATATCGAAGAAAAACAGGACATCGTTTGAATGCTCGTCTAATGGACCTGAGACTGAAGAGATGCCACGCTTTGTTGAAGCGGTACGCGGGAAAAAAATATCGGGAAATTCTTTTTTCGGATGAAAAAATGTTTACCGTAGAAGAGAGCTACAACAAACAAAATGATAAGGTGTACGCACACAGTAGTGAAGAAGCGAGCAACCGTATTCCGCGTGTCCAACGAGGTCATTTTCCATCCTCGCTCATGGTATGGTTGGGAGTTTCTTATTGGGGCTTAACAGAGGTACATTTTTGTGAGAAAGGTGTAAAAACGAATGCTGTTGTGTATCAAAATACAGTCCTGACGAACCTTGTGGAACCTGTTTCTCATACCATGTTCAATAACAGGCACTGGGTATTCCAACAAGATTCGGCGCCAGCTCATAGAGCGAAGAGCACACAAGACTGGCTGGCGGCGCGTGAAATCGACTTCATCCGGCACGAAGACTGGCCCTCCTCCAGTCCAGATTTGAATCCGTTAGATTACAAGATATGGCAACACTTGGAGGAAAAGGCGTGCTCAAAGCCTCATCTCAATTTGGAGTCACTCAAGACATCCTTGATTAAGGCAGCCGCCGATATTGACATGGACCTCGTTCGTGCTGCGATAGACAACTGGCCGCGCAGATTGAAGGCTTGTATTCAAAATCACGGAGGTCATTTTGAATAAACTTTAATGTCATAAGAATCTATGTTTTGTTAAGTTCATTTTGGTATATGAATGGTTACATAATTAATAAACTTGTTCCAATTATTTTACATTAAACATGTGACAGAATTTATGACCTGACTAGGTATATTTATTTATACTCAATATAGATTAGGACTGGCTGACTCCAAACTAAAGTCTTAAAGGGAATCTATAAATCGGAAGACTAATCTAAGGAAGTTATAGAAAAGAAAAAGGCTTTGCTACCACAAGTACTAAAGGAGAAGAAAAAGGAAAATATTGCTTTTCTGAAATATGATAAACTGGTAGTTAGAGGACCCAACTCCGTCAAAAGAAAAAGAGAACTATCCACTTCAAAACAGTCGACGTCAACCACTAAACCTAAAAAGCAACAAACGACAAGTTCTATTAAAAACTAAGAGGACAAAAGCCTTCGATTTGATGAGAATCCGATCAAACTCTCTCACTGATATCCTCACACATAATAACTAATAGCAATTAACAACAATTTTCGTGGTAGGGCTCCAAGCCCATCTGGATGGCGACCACCTTTGGTCTTAAGTATGCTGCCATAATAACTTTGTGTTGTGTTCCGGAATTAGTGACACAAGTTCTTGTACCCTTATGGGACAACAGCGTGTTTGCGATACCACTGGCGTTGCAAACATCCATAGGTGACGGGAACTGCTAAATTCTAAGCGGGCCATCAACCTGTTTGCTGTCCTACAGCAATAAAGAAAACAACCGGCAAACGGATAATCCAACCAAATTATGAAAACCAAACAAAAGAAATAATACAATATCCCCAAAACCGACTGGTACTCGTAGGGGATAGAGACCACAACCCTCCAACAACACAAGAAAACAATTACGAAAATTGTCACACAAGATCAAAAATCTATGTTGCAGCCTTCAATGTAGTTACACTGAAAAACAAGATGGGACGATGATATCAGGAAGGTTGCAGGCACAACATGGAGTAGAGTAGCCAGAGAGAGATCAGAATGGAGTAGGTTGAAGGAGGCCTTTGCCAACTAGCAAATGAACTTACAGAAACTAAAGGAGCACCAAATACGCCAATAATTTTAATTGTGTAAACAGTGCAGTAGTATAAGAAACATAATTGTATATCTATTGTCCGAATAAAAGGCTTTATTATTATACATAAGAAGATATCTGTTGACCCTGTGATATGCTTATATATAATAATATATATCTGAGGTTTTGCTTTCTAATTTTTAGTAACAAATTTAACTCAATACTAAAAAAATCTTCAAATTTTGTGATTTAAATACTGATTAATAATAATATTTGCATTATTAAATTAAAAGTATCAATAAGTTATGTAGTTAAGTTGTTCAGACATTGTCTAAACCAACAAAATTACGCAGTTGTAGGTTTGTATACCAGAAAAATTACGAAATGTGGGTGATTTTTAATTCCGGTAGTGTAGGTGTTTTGAAAACAGTCTAAGAGATTTCGTTTGTATTTCATTCATAAAATAAACATAGTTTATTAATTACAAAAGGTCAAGGCACGACCCCAAGCTTCCTGATTCTAATATAAATTACAGATAAAATTATCAATAATTTGAATTTACATAAATTAATATTTACCTAGAGAATACAGATTTTTTGCACAAAACGATATTTTTTATTATTTAAATTTAACTGGAATTCGTTTATCGTTAAAAATAGATATTAAAACATTTTGGTTAACATTACGACTTATTTTGTACAAGATACAAAAAAACGAAATAGAAAAGAGTCTGAGACTTTTGACTTTTTCTATTTAAATAAATGCAATTAAAAGTAAAAAATCTAACACAATAATAACATTTACCCATATTACTTCATCATAACACACACCCAAATTAAAAACACGTTTAGTTTTAAAAAAACAAAGCATGAAGAAAAAACTCTAAGTACATAATAAGCATCAACAATATTGTAATCCAATTTCGAATGTCAGTACAAACCTGCATCAGCCACCGCAACTTCGTGAAGCCTCACAATTGAAAAGTAAAAGAAAAAATTAAAAAATTATTAATAACAACTGTCACGTTCAAAACATGCCACAAAAAAAACACAACACAGATTTATAATGAAAAAATTTACAGTGTCATAATTTACGATCGCATAATTCGTAGTCGAGAAAACGTAGCGTCTGTAGCGATCTCTACGCGATACTGCTACGGCGGCCGTCCGGTAGCGCGTACAGTGCGCAAGCTTAGGCTTGCTCCAGACAGTACGATTGCACGATAACTGTTTAGTCGCTAGTGATTATTTGATTGCAACCTTGATAAGGATTTTTATTTTAATTCGTATTTTTAAATGACACGTTGTATAGCAAAGAATCTACAGATAATTTTAACAGAATTGTATTAATAAGTTATACCATAAAATGTAGGTTACCAAATATTAATTTATTGGCATTATCCTTAAATATCTCTGACAATTAATATCTTTGAAGTCAAAAGGAGTTTCTTTTTCGACAACATAATGTGAAAAATTAAATTCACTCTGGAGACAACCAAAACAATATATAGGTAGAATCTACAAATAAAATTCAGAGTCTTTTACTTCCTGTTTTATAAGCTTTTAATATAATAATATTATATATTATATTTTTAAAACTTTCACTTTGTAACTTATTTTCCTGTCACTTATCTTCTGAGTATATATTAAATAAGGGGGGTAAGGGGAGAACGGTGAACAACATCTAAACCGACCCAACTGTCAACCTCACCTGCACGCGTCAGTGGTTTGTAAGAACAGCAGACGACGGTACACAGTATCGTGGCGCCCCCTGCTAGAGAACTAACGAGGCTCTGACGACCGAGCAATGGCGGTATAACCATATACACCCGATTAGACCTCTGGTCGGAAGAGGCTACAGCGGCCTTGGGGTTTTAAATGACTCCTAAAATGTCTGGTGCAGAAGGCAAGGGGAAACCACTGCACTATTTTCCCATGAAAGTCATTTATGACCACGACCGCTCTGACAAGAGCGCAACGAAAGAGAAGAATATATTAAATAAAAAATATTTACACACTATATTGACTAGGTGACAGTACCTCCAACTTGCAAGTTTTAAAACAGGAAATGAAAAATTAATCAACATCAATGATAAAATGATAAACAGATAGACAGACAACCCGAAGACAGAGGAAATGGGATAAAAGCATAAAATTTATTTAAAAATATATTTCTCGTGGAGAAGACGAGTGTGTACTTCCTTCTTATATATATGTTAAGTCTTAATCAATTAATAAATATACTACATTATAATATACATATTATATTTAATTAAAACATATAAATAAACAATTCGTTAGTTAGTATTTGTAATAAACAACCGGCTGCTGTGTTCGGTCTTCCTCCTAGAGCGAACGGGTCGTATACCCGCCGTGCTTATTCAAGCCGGATTGATGGATTACACGTCCACCTATATTTGTAACATCAACATTGCAATGTTGAATGGCAGATCTCTTGAGGCTTTTTAGCGATGGTCTTCAAGACTTTAAATCCTAAACGGTGCAAACCGCAACTGTGTCTGTGTGTACTCATACTTGTACTGTTTAAGGTAGGAAGACAAAAATTTTAATCCAAGATTTGGATACTTTTAGATTTTCATCATTGCCGTTGTGTCCACGCATGTGGGATCCCAGATTGGTCTACACATCTTCCAGAAAACACTAATTTGTTAGTAAAAATATCAAGAATGAATTAACTGGCTATGTGGTCTAATCGCGAACTAAGAATAAAGCTATTTTATTAAGTAGACGCCTCAAATACAACCTTTTTATATAAAATGCACACGCACATATGTGCAATGACGTAGTGAGAAAATTGTCCTCTGCAGCCAGGGTTAGTCTATTGTTTCAAGTGGAAAAACAATCCTAGCTAGATGGTAGAGCTACAAATCCATCTGGATGATAAACGCAGTTGGTCTCTAACTATGCCGCCATAATAACTATGTGTTGTGTTGTGTAAGTGACCTAAAAATTAGTCTTTATGCGAACGGCAGTATGTTAGCGGTGCCTCTGGCATCAGAAATATTCATAAGCGACTGTATCTGCTTACTATTAAGTGGTCCATCAACCTGTCTACTTCCACTAGCAATAAAAAAATTACCAAAAAATTTTTTTTTTATTTTCATTCAAATATATTAAAGACTTTGAAGATTTAATAAACCTGATCCAATGCTGTCAACCAAAGGAAATAGAATAATAGCCGCCATCATTTTAAGTACTAATGAAATCTGAAGATATCCAATGATGATGTTGCAGACAACCTAAATCAATAAAACACCGCATTTTACGGCTTAGTCACATGCTTAACATACTGCGACAGCGGTATTTCTTTTGAATTTGTTTATGTAGTAATTTTTAAATACACTACAGAACTTTATTGCTTGAAATAAAAAACATATATATATAAATTGAATTACTTCAAAAGTAAATTAGTAAAAATTATGAAAGAAGGTGTTATCATTCACGAGATTAGCTAATATAATCTTTGTACAAATGATAAAAATTAAATGGCTAGTCGGGAGCAATAATAATATAATAAATAGTTCTAAATAGCGAAATACCGCCGCCTGTTGACGTTCAATATAGTTTCTACTACTATATGTAAAATAAATATTGATAGTGTAACAATTCACAAAGTACCATTTATACCAAAATAAGCAATAGAATGCTTGTATTGTGGGTACTAGATTACACTTTACATCCAAAGTTAATTAATATGCTGTAGGAAAAGTAATTTTATAAAAAAAATATCATTAGATGATCACTCGTCTATTGTTCATTATTTAAATTGATTAACTCCACTGATTATTTCTTCTCTTTAGTTCTCTCTCGCTCACTCGCTATCTCTTTCTTTCTGCGACTCTGATAGTTTTAATATTAATATCCGGATGACCGGGCTTTTTTTATAATTGTGTTTTTTGAAAATTAACAATTGATTTTCTTAGTCTAACCTCAAAGCAAACACTCATTGACTTCATGTTACTGAACAACGACATCTGCTGGAATAGCTTTAGTGTTGTGTCGTTAAAGCAATTTAAAAAAAATAGTATTATTATTCGCCGATAGATGTCAGGAAGAGTCATTTTTCAGTTTAAATTGGGACTACTCAAACGCCACCTTTTGACATTTTCTAGAAATGATTCCTAGCTAGATCAATTTATCGCCCCCGAAACCCCCCGCATACTAAATTTCATGAAAATTGTTGGAGCCGATTCCGAGATTCCAATTATATACATACACATATATATATATATATATATATATATATATATATATATATATATATATATATATATATATATATATATATATATGTAATTTCAGCTTTTATAAATCTTATATCTTTAAACGAGCAATTCTTGTATATATATATATATATATATATATATATATATATGTAATTTCAGCTTTTATAAATCTTATATCTTTAAACGAGCAATTCTTGTATATATATATATATATATATATATATATATATATATATATATATATATATATATATATACCTATATATATAATATATATATATATATATACCTATATATATACCTATATATATATATATATATATATATATATATATATATATATATATATATATATATATATATATATATATACAAGAATTGCTCGTTTAAAGATATAAGATTTATAAAAGCTGAAATTACATTCTCCACAATAGTACTAAAAGCCATATGGAGCGACTATGGTTCTTCATGAACGACGTCATCTCCAGTGACAGGCATCAACTGTGTGCGAGAGTTTGTGGTGTCAGGGCGTCGACTCTTTGATTGCGCCGACAACCGCATGACAACACATCCATGACATCGCCCCGCTGCATGCTCAACCTCCGTACCACCAAGGAATCTGGCTACTAACCCCAAGAGCACCTCGTCGCACACTCCTCAGACTAGCGATACACAGCGCTGAGATAACATTTATTACACTCCGAGGCTTATGCCGGGGTAAAGAGGTTAGTCCCAACCTCCTCTGCACAAGGGGTAGATGAATCATATTGATTGACGCCAGCTCTCGTCTTTTATAATATTATTATACCCCAATAAAAGTATGTTTTCAAACTAATAACTATATAGAAAACTAATAACACACGTAGCTCCCTAACATCAAATTAATCACTACTAATCAAATTAAGCAATTTGTACCGTGTAGCGGTGTTCATTAATTAATATTGTCATTAAGTTAATCAAATATTTTATGAATGTCTTTTGGACTGACCTTATGTTATCGTTATGTGTTAATTACTTTAGCTATTAATACATAATGCCTTGTATTTAACGGAGTGTAATATAACTTAGCGCTTGAGGCATACAAAGATCAAGTCTCAAAAAAGGTTTTTCTTCCGGCGTTGGAAAATTCTACGGTCAATAGAAAAATTCTTTATTTATTTTATCAAAACATTATATAGGTATATATTGTGTGTATGCGCGCGCGCTATATGTAACTATGTGTAGCTTTTGTTGAAAACAAGTAGTAGTTTCTCTACAATATTATAATAATCATGTTCCTGAGGCGGGACTATCGTAAAAGGCGACAAAACATGGGGCTGCTAGGTGGTAGGGCCCGATAGCAACCGTCTCTGGTTTTTAAATATGCCACTATAATAACCTTATGTGGGTCGGCATGAAAGGCCAGATTCATGTTCCCCTACGCGAATGGCATTATATTAGTAGTGTTGGCATGGCGCCGCTAACATTCAGAAACGACAGACCTATAGCAATAAAAAGTCAGTTATATTTAATTACTAGCGGCCCGTCCCAGCTTCGCACGGGTTTTTAACAAAAAATTAAAAATTAAACCCTTCTATTTTTTTTTCGGTCTCGGGGAAAAACCTCTCTTGATGGGTTCCCCCGGCCCGGGGGGGTCGAGGGATATAAGGGACTCCGTAAAAGATGTTCGACCATCCGACTACCCACTAAAAAACACCGCTGTTCTCCTATCGCCTACGCCCGGGCCCACGGATATATGGCCTGCCGATCTCGTGGCCCGGACCAGCGCCGGCCCACGCTTTGTCTTAAAGCGGGCCCCTCCTAAAGTGCTGGCGCCAGGGGGTCAGGGTTTCGTCCCCCCGGCGCTCTCTTGTAACAACTCTAGGAGTTGAGGGGGCTGCGGAACAGCACGCGGCCTTCTCCCTCGTGGCAATAGTGCGGGCGGCGGATCCTCCCCCGAGGGGCCGCCCGCGGCCACTTTCTACGGCGGCCGGAGATCGTTGCCCGCCCTCCGGCGCCGACGACGCGGCCTACGTTGGCAGGAGGGGAGTGCGGTGGCGGACTCCCGCTCCCGTTCCACCGCCTCCCTTGCAGACACTACTGCCTCGCAAAACGGGGCGACGGCCGTCCATCCAGGATCACCCCCGACCATGGACAGAACCAGGGCCGGGAGCGACAGGTCCGCGGCCAATTCTGGACGGGACTCGCATTCCCGTCGCGTGCTAGTCAGGCGTGGGTACGACTACCAGATGACACTCCAGAAAAAGCAGAGTCGCCTGACGTCGTAGCCGGCCCAGCAAGACCAACCGACAGCGAGGATGCAATTCCCGCCCCGGGAACACTCTCTGTGCAGGCGCAGTCAAAATAAGCATGGTTTCGACTACCAAATCAGGTACTAGTGTAGAACCCGGGACCCCAATCAGTATTTGCAACCATCCCACCGGGGACCACGCCACGAACAGAGAGCTAAGTTGGAAAGGATGTAAGAGGTAGACGGAAAGAAACGTACGACTCTGTCGCCTCGAACGGAGAGGGGAGTGAAGCGACGGATGCTCGGGCACCTCGGGTACGCACACCCGTGCACTCCTCGGACAGAGGAGCGCCCCTGAGGGCAAACCCTTCTATTTGCGTCAGGTTACTAAAAAAATAAAATTATAAAGAAAGTTTGAATATTATTATTTCTATGAGCTTTTATTTTAATGATTTTTTTTTTGTTATTGCTTTTTATTTATTTTTCGTTATTTTTTAATAAGTATTCTAATTTTTGTAAAAACCCCAGTGACGCACGCCTACATTGCATAAGGTGCTGCCTAGCTAGCCGAACAGGGTGAGCGGCTACCACGCAACATTTTTCTAATACTTACATTTTTAAACTCATGATATCTTTTGAATGGAATATCCGAATTGAATAATTCAAAAAGTTATATAAAGGTATTGAAACAGTTTTGAATATGAAGTAATTTATTTTGATAAGTATTAATACCAAGATCCAAATAAAGAGCCTTTTCTAGGGGCGGCATTTAAATAAAAATTTTAAAATAAAAGAACACTTATTGTGGCATAACTATAATAGTTAGACATATGCTCTCGCGACACTTTTTGTAAATAATGATGTGTTCTGCAAAGTTGTAGTACATTATTTTATTCTATCATCAATAATTTTCGCAACGCACGCGATTTAAATAATATTTTAGGTAATTTTTTTACACTTTGGGTTACATTATTGGAGTTTTAGTAAGGATCCCTAATTTTTTTGAAAATATAATATAGCCTATGTCACCCGGGGATAGTGTAGCTTCCTAACAATGAAATAATTTTTTAAATCGGGTCAGTAGTTTCGGAGCCTATTCAAAGCAAACAAACAAACAAACAAACAATCAAATCTTTCCTCTTTATAATAGTAGTATAGAAAGAAGTATATGTAGATTATGTCAATATGTAAATTTTCTCAGGGTACTTTCCTTCACTCTCAATAAGTGTATTTCAAAAACTCGAAGCCTTCGGGCTTCCGCCGTCTCCATAATAAAAAATAAGGTGTTTATTCCAATTAATTTGTTTGAATTCCGTGTATTTTATTTGATTTAAAGCACATTGTTCAACATATTTTGTGAGTAAATAAACCGGTATTCATTTTAAAATAAGGTCGAAAATTGCAAGTCAAATATTCACATTTCCAAATACCAACATTTTGCTAGTTACAGCTGGTATTGTCATATTGGATGGGAATATTTTTACACTAACACGGAAATATCTATCATAGCAGTGAAAAAATAAAGTGTATAATGGATTGAATGTCACACATTCAAACAATTGAGAAGCTGCGACAAAAATTGCATGTTTTGTCGTATAAATTCTTACTTTCATACAAATTTGACTGGCTTTTATTGAGGCTTTCGTGTTTATATTTTTCGTTATTTTATTAACAAAGGAGAAATATAAACATTATTATATATTTTTCCTACCCTTATCCCATATGATGTGGGATCGACACATTCCCTGTTTCCAATCGCTTCCATTAATCTCTTGATGACCTCCTGGCGTAACGGCTAACACACGTTAGTACGCTTGCGGAGGTATGGGTTCGATTCCCGTCCAGCCTCTGGGTGTTTATGTATAATATGTATTCATTTACAAAAATAAGTATATATGCAGTATATCAGTTATCTTTTTTTTTGGTCTCGGGAAAAAACCCTCTCTTGACGGGTTCCCCCGGCCCCGGGGGACCGAGGGATATATGGGACTCCGGGAAAGATGTTTGGCCATCCGACCACCCACTAAAAAACCTCGCTGTTCTCCTATCACCTACACCCGGGCCCACGGATATATGGCCTCCCGATCTCGTGGCTCGGGGCGGCGCCAGCCCACCTTTTGTCTTAAGACGGGCTCCTTCTAAATTGTTGGCACCAGGTGATCAGGATTTCGTCCCCCGGCGCTGTTCTGAATCAACATGAGTTGAAGGGAGCCGCTGAACAGCACACGGCCCTCTCCCTCGCGGCAATAGTGCGGGCGGTGGATCCTCCGCCGAAGGGGCGCCCGCGACCGCTTTTTACGATGGCCCGAGGTCGTTACTTGCCCTCCAGCGCCGCCAGTGTGGCCTGCGTTGGCGGGAGGGGAGTGTGGTGGTCGACTCTTGCTCCCGCTCCGCCGCCTCCTTTGCGGACGGGCGGGACTTGGAACTAGATGGCGTTGTGTGAAATGTCTTAATATATTTATTTATATTAATCATCATCTCAATATTCATACCGTTTTTGTCACATCTATTTTTTATTACTGTGGAACATCAGACATGCTGACGACTCACTTAATAGTTAGCAGTTACCGTCACCTACGGATATTTGCGACGTCCCTGGCGCCCTAACATGGCGCCGTCCACGTAGGGGAACTGGAGCCTAGACAGTTTTGACGAAACACAACACAAGATTATTAGGGCGACATATTTAGACACCTGAGGTGGTCGCCATTAAGACGAGCTTCGAGTACTACACTTTTACTTTATTTACACAATCCATGCGTGTTTTCTTCCCCTTTATAATTTGTTATTCATTACTTTACATTGAATATTGTACAATTTCAACTTAAAAATAGTTTTCAATTTTAGAGTCCCCATACTAAATTTAAAGTTCTCTTTAGTGTTTAATTAAACATGTTTTTTTTTATAAATAATTTAAATAATTCAATATTACATTCAAACATCCTGATTAATACTTAAGGTCATGACTCACCGAGTAATAATCCAAAGCACACAAAATGCTAAATAAGCCGGAGGAAATCCACGCCATTAACGCGGCTCCGAATAATCCCGCCCTGCATCGGTCACAGTAATGAAATTCAGTGTGGATTTATCCGACCAGCACTCCACTTGTAATTTGTGTAGTGATTACAGGGGGGAGGTCCTCTTTGTTGATATTTTCTTAGTATTTCATAAGGTCTTAGCATAATTTTTTATAAACTATAATAATATATTTAGGGTTGGATACAGAATAACTTGGGTCATTGGCCTCACTGCAAGTGAATCATAGTTTTTTTTTATTTGCTTAATGTAATTTATTTGTAGGGCTTATTTTATAATCTGAATTACATTAAAAATTTATGAGATTGGAATAGATTATATTAAAGTATACATATATATAGGTACATACATATAATCACGCCTCTTTCCCGTAGGGATAGGCAGAGACCACTTCTTTCCACTTGCTATGATCCTTACATACTTGTTTCGCATCGTCCACTTTCATTATTCCGTAATAAATAATAAAGTAATGGTCATTTGTTAATATATATTTTAAAATTGCATCGCTATTATAAAAAAGGTAGGTCTAACTCGCACAAGTCACTCCTGAAGCCTTTCTACCTTTTTTATATCAAATTCACTCGTTCTTCATATTTTTTAACTAAGGCCAGAAATGCCAACTTTTAAAATGTTAAGACCATGTACACTAGTTTAATAAATTATATTTATAAAAGTCTATCTATATACAGCGACAAGACGTTCGTTGGTTAAAAATCATGATGATTCACAGTCTCTGACGTCAACAATTAATGCGTCGTCGTTCAGTACGGTATAGTCATACATTTAACATTAAAATATGGCTCACTCAGATTCCGATGTTAGTTCCGGTGATTACGTTTTCAGAATAATAGCTACCCTAGCTTCTTCGTGATGTGAACATATATAATATTCTATCCGTGCAGGGGCGGAGAAAGAATACTAACCTCTGCGGCCTGTCGTAAAAGGCGACAAAATAACCCACCCTAGCTACGTGGTAGGGCCTCAAGCCCGTCTGGATGGCGACCATCTTGGGTCTTAAGTATGCCGCCATATTAACCTTGTGTTGTGTTCCGGTATTAGTGAACCAAGTTCCTGTACTCTTATGGGACAGCAGCGTGTTCGTGATGCCACTGGCGTTGCAAACACCCATAGGCGACGGTAACTGCTAAATTCTAAGCGGGCCGTCAGCCTGTCTGCTGTCCTAGAGCAATAAAAAAAATATATATACATATAAATAGCATCACCCTCAGTTGTTTTTTTACATATAATTCATCATTTCAGCCGGAAGACGCCCACTGCTGGACAAAGGCCTCCCCCAAAGATCTCCACGATGATCGGTCCTGCGCTGCCCTCATCAAACCTATTCCGGCGATCTTGACCACATCATCGGTCCATCTTGTAGGGGGCCTACCAACATTGCGTCTTCCGGCACGCGGTCGTCATTCGAGGACTTTTCTGCCCCAACGGCCATCAGTCCTTCGAGCTATGTGCCCAGCCCACTGCCACTTCAGTTTTGCAATCATCCGGGCTATGTCGGTTACTTTGGTTCTCCTGCGAATCTCCTCATTTCTGATTCGATCTCGCAGGGAAACTCCGAGCATAGCCCTCTCCATTGCCCTCTGAGCGACCATGAGCTTTCTCATAAGGCCCATAGTTAGCGACCACGTCTGCGTTCCGTATGTCATCACTGGCAACACACATTGGTTAAAAACCTTCGTCTTGAGACACTGCGGTATTTGGGACGAAAAGATTTTACGGAGCTTCCCAAACGCTGCCCATCCGAGTTGGATTCGACGAGTGACCTCTTTCGCGAAATTGGACCTGCCTAACTGGATCGTTTGACCCAAGTAGACGTATTCGTCAACAATTTCGAGAGTACAGTTCCCAACTGTTACGGGGGTAGGTGCGACATGGACATTAGACATGATCTTCGTCTTGTCCATGTTCATTTTGAGACCTACTCCTTGGGAAGCTGTATTGAGGCCATCAAGCATATGGCTTAAGTCTTCCATGGTTTCAGCCATGATTACGATATCATCTGCGAATCTAAGGTGAGTGATGTACTCACCGTTAATGGATACAAATAATTGTGTACAAATTTATTGCTAGCAATAAATTTGTACACAACTATTGACTCACAAAACTAAATAATTCTTAGTAAGATACATTTTTCTTTTATTTTTTATACTATACATATTTTTGCTGTGATTATTGTGGACAATTTTATTCATATTTCCGATAACTTTGACTGGCGTACAATACGTTAAATTTAACAGTTTAATGACAATCATTGAGTAGTCTTATTCCTCTTTCCGGCGTCCTTCACCACCTTAATGCAAAATCCTACCAGCCACGGCCTGGTTTGCTTCCCCGCAAACATCTCGTTATTTTATATATTTATAATTCATTTGTGCGTGTGTATGTGACTGAACTCCTCCTAAACGGATAGGCCAATTTTGACGAAATATATTGTGTGTTCTATAAATTTAGAGATTGGTTTAGAATCACAATTTGAACCACTACAATTTTTTTATCTATATGACAGGACATCGTTAGTCGATTAGTCTATTATTGTAAAATACAAATAAGTGGTCTAGTATGATCTGTTTGTTCCTTTTTTATGGAGAATAAAATATTTTTATAGTTCAAACAGTTTTTTCTAGTCTGGGTATAAGACATCTGTATATTAATACGTTGACAATCTGTCATGGTAATCAAATCTATGACATTTCGGTTAAGCTTGATTTTCATACCACTTAGTTACCACGTATCTATTAATAATATGTAAATTTAAAAAAACTTTAAAAATTGAACACTTGTAAAATAAAGTACCTACCAATTAAAACAATAATAATATTTATTTTTTAATAAATAGTAAATATATACTTGATTGCATATGTTGAAAAGCACAATCTTAAGTGTTTTCTATTTTAATGCAATCTACGGCTTATAAGCCGTAGATTGCATTAAAAACAAAACGCAAACACTTAAAATAGTGCTTTTCAACATATGCAGTCAAGCATTAAATTTAAAAATTTATTAAACTTACTAGTTAAACAAACTTAAAATTGTGCTGGGCATACCCAGAGCTAAAGACAAAAGTTTAAGTTATATTATTAAGTAACAAAGCATAGAAATAACCTATTTCTAAATTCATATCCAGTACTGACTACTTCTTCTTCGTGTTCTCTCCTTTCACTCTCATCTAAGTTGTCATCGTAACATTCACCCCTTTTTTCCATTTGATATTTTATGCAATCCATCCATTTTTTCTTTAGTCTACCCCTCTTTTAGTAGTATAATTTTATACTATTAAATACGAGATATGAATAAAATAGCAAACTGAAACATAATAACTTTTAATACCATAAATTATTAAATATATTTCATTTAAGCAAGTAGAACTCAAAGTGGAACAAGTTAGGTAGATTAAATATTTAATATATGTTGGAAACGCATTTCCAACGTACACTCCAGTTCACTAGATAGAAATGTTAGTGTAAACTTGTATTTTGAACTCTTGAGCACGTAAAGACTTATACTGCAATCTCTTTGACTTTAAAGTTTATACTACTGGTTCTGTAATCGCACAAAGTTGAGATCTATTTATAGTTCATAAATTATTCACTTGATTGTGGCGTAACGGATAATGAACTTCGGTACGCTTGCGGAAGTCACGGGTTCAATTCCCGTCTCGCATCTGGGTGTGTATGTGTAATATGTATTTATTTACAAAAATATCTATGTTATAATACAAAAGTATGTAAGTAGTGTATTAGTTGTCTAGTATCCATAATACAAGTGCTATGCTACTTTCTTTGGGACTAGATGGCGCTGTGAGAATTCTCGCAAAACATTTATTTATTATTTATTTATTTACTTGATACATTCATCATCATCATCTTTTCGTTAAATCCCGGTTGCAGCCCAAACTCTCGCTTCAGCGCCCGGGGTCCGCTTCCCGACTTTTTCTACTCCACTTCGCATGGTCTTCAGCATCCCTGGTAGTGAGCCCATTGGCACGCATATCAACTCAACCCTTACGACGTCAAGCCAGCGCTTTTTGGGTCTACCTACCCCTCCTGCCGGGGCCTGGCGGAGGCGGCATGGCCAGACATTTGTTTCCACGTAAGCATCCGGTTGCGTAAAACGTGGCTGTACCAACGGAGCCGACACTCTTGTAATTTATCCGCAATGTCACGGACATGAAGGTTTCCGCGAATGTGGGAGTTCCTAACACGGTCCTTCCGCGTCACTCCACACATCCACCGCAGCATATTCATCTCCGTGACACGCAGTTCTTGCTTGTGTCGCTCTAACACCGGCCACACTTCACAGCCGTATAAAAGGACAGGCCTAATGATGGTCTTAAAGACCTGTCCCTTCAACTTTACCGGCATCTTGGGGTCACAAATGACACCAGTTACCTCACGGCATTTGGCCTACGGGGCAGCAATGCATGCCTTAACGTCGCAATCGATGTCACAAGACGCATGAAATACAAATCCCAGGTCCGACTTGGTCCGTGCGCTCAACCGTATTGCCGCCTATCCGTACGAGTGGGATCTGTGGAGTTACAGGCCAAATACTCGGTCTTCGCCACATTAAGCTGCATTAAGCTGCTACTTGATACATTGTAACAGTAAATTTAAAAATATTAATACCATAATCTCATCAATAATCATCATCGTCTTCTTCCTGTCCTTCTCCCAACTATGTAGGGGCAAAACATTTACTTACCTTCCACTATCTATCCCCTATTAGTTGCCATCTGAACATTCACACCTTTTTAACCATATCATTTTTACACAATCCACCCATAATTTCATCAATAAATATATTATATTATAAGAATTAATTTTAGTGTGTGTGTGTGTGTGTGTGCGTGCGTGCGTGCGTTCGTAATATCTATTTACTTTGGGCTAATAGAAAAATCAGTTTTATGTAAAAAAAACTATTTCTTAATGAATATTATCCAACTTATTAAATAATAGTACTTGATTCATGTAAATACAATCACTTCTCATACAATCATAGAACAAAGAGTCAATTATAATGCATATAACAATACAATACTCTTATCAGTATCATGCATGGTAGGCAGCGCCTATTCATACCCCAATATGCCTAATTGAGCTATTGACTGACTAATAATTCGATCAAGAAATTGAACGCTCGAAAGCTATGTAGTTTAATATAAGCACCAAAGATACATAGTATACATTCAATCACTAATGATGGATGACAATGATTAATTAGAGTTTATTTCTTGCAAAACACTACATACGTCACTACATCCTAGAGATAAGAAGCTAAATTTCAGTGTAGTAGGAAATAATATTTATGTTATCTTGTATAGAGATAAAAAAACAGACTTTTTCATACTTATACGATATAAACGGACTTGACGGACGACTCGTGAAAATTTCAAATATTATATTAAAAGATAGGTATAGACTATCATCTATTCAACAATAAAAAAAGAACTAGATAACTATAGTTAGTTGTATAATAATAAAATATTCATGTTTCCCTGCGTATATGGTAGCATGTGAACGGTGCCACTGCAACTAACAGTCATGTGCGACGATAATTGATTAATATTAAGTGGTCCGCCTGTCTGCTGTCTAAAAAATAACGAAATAAAAAAAATTATTAACCGACGAAAAAAACGGAAGAGGTTTTCAAGTCGACGCGCATATATTTTTTCTTTTTTTATGTATGACCACGCATAACTTTTACAGAGTAGTCCGATTTTAAAAATTCTTCTTATTATTGGAAAGGGCATACTCCGAAGTTGGTTCCATATAAATTTGGAAAAAAATTCCAACCCTAAGGGTACGAAAACAGAGAATGGTTAATTGTTCACTGATTGATTATATCTATGACTTAGTATATATAAAAAGTATATAAAAACTTTTTAACAAAAAAATTAAACCGCCGAAATAACTGAAAAGCAAAAAATAATGAACCTTCTTTTTATTAACCTTAATAACTAAGTTTTTAAACTAATGTAAGTGTACCTAAGTAATTTTGAGTCGGCGCCAAACAAGCAAATTAATTAATTACGTAAAGCGTGATGCGCGGCAGTGGCGCAGCGTGACACGCCCCTTCGCGCGGAAAATTCCGAGCGTTTACGAAGTTAATGTCTGCGAGACAGCAACCCGAACGGGCACACATGTGAGGGCATTGGCGCAGGCACAGGAATTAGTAGCGTTTAAGCCTATTCACGAAACTAGTGATGAGCAAAGCAAGACCAAAACCAAGACAGTCTTGGTAATGGTCTTGGTCTTACTTCTCCGGTCTTGGTCTTGGTGTTGCTTAAATACTTGCAGTCTTGGTCTTGTTCTTGGTCTTGCGTATTCAGTTAAGATCTTGGTCTCGCTCAAATAGTCTGTTATTTATTACTTACTTCGTTTTGAAAATTTTTCAAGGCTTTCTATAGATATAAGTTATAAATGATCAACAATCAATCTCTGTAATTAATTAAGCTTTATTTTACAATAATCAATAAATGTTACCGTATCCTATTAGTTTAAATACTTATATATTACTAGCTGTGCCCGCGACTCCGTCCGCGGGAATAGTGACTTTGGGCAGCATTTTTGGATATATCCTATGCTTTATTTTGGATTATAAACCCTGTAAACCCTAAAATATAAATAAATGAACCCTATAATATAAAATAACATACAAACTGCGTTCAAACCTAGAAAGTCCAATCTAAGCTGAACTCTATTTTATATGATTGATGATATAAATCTGAAGTCAACTTAAATTGGTTTTTTAATTTCCAATACTTATCATTTTTAACAAAATCTATTTTTATTTTCTAAAATAAAAGTAGCCTAAGTTACTCCTTGTTACATCAGCTATCTGCCAGTGAAAGTCCCGTCAAAATCGGTCCAACCGTTTCAGAGATTAGCCGGAACAAACAGACAGACAGACAGACAAAAATTGTAAAAATGTTGTTTTGGTATATGTACCGTGTATACATCCATATACACTTAGTAAAAAGCGGTTATTTTAATATTACAAACAGACCCTCCAATTTTATTTATTTGTATAGATTATACATTACTTATACGCATATATTTTTTATTATCTTTTGTTTGATGACCAAGAATTGATGCACAGCCATCGAGCCGACTCGTTATTCAATCTATTGCGATGCTTTCGTATCACAAGAGATGCTTTCGAAAATAACCTCTCAGCTGGGATAGATGTAGCCGAAATTGACAAAAAATCTCGAGCCATTTTTGACAAAATAGGATATTGAACATTTTTAGCATTATCACCGCCAAAGTTTAGCATTTTTTCCATTTACAAAACGGCAACACTGCTGTTGGCAGTCGCCATCTGACCGCGCGCGATTGTGATCGAAAATAATTTGTAAAATGTCTAAAATTCTTGTAAACGTTTTCATTGGTATTTTAAATAAACTGTTTTAAAAGTTTTAAAACTCGTCGTTTAACATATGCAAACCCGGAACCATACACCACACCTTACAATGGACGCAATTGGACGCATAAATTGACCTTTTACTGTAAGAAAAAAAAAAGTACATACAAAGTACTCGAAGAAAGTACGAATATAAAAAAATTAGCTTAGCTCTACATCAACCATGTGTTAACCAGACGTCGAAAAAGAATAGTAACTTCAAGAATATTCTTGTAAATCCTTTTTTTCAGACAATGGTAAGGTTTACCGATGCCTTTTTTATATTTGGTGTTTAATTTTAGTGGAATAAATTGAAAATTTTAAACACACAAAATGTTTTGTTCCGACAAAAGCATATATAGAAGGTGTGAGAAACATTCTTATATATCCTATTTATAACGGAGTTTTAGTTTAGTCTTGTATTTTGGTCTTGTCTTGCATTCTCGGTCTCGGTTTCAGTGTTGTTCTTGTTCATTCGGTCTTGGTCTTGGTCTTGCTAGTGTTTGTATGATCTTGGTCTTGCGATTTTGCAAGAACAAGACAGATTTTGCTCATCACTACACGAAACCCAACAAGCCTACCGTAGAGGTAAGTCCATGGATACTGCTCTACTCAGGATCTGCTGATGCCTGTGCGAGGTCGGTTTTATATCTCGGGGTCGCAAGCCGCAGGGAAGTGAGCGGCGACAAGCAGTCCCAATGTTTCCATCTTGTCCTCTGATAAGGAACCGTCTGGTATTTTTAGTAGTCCCAGTTGATTAGGCTTATCCTTTGCGAGCAGTTTATGGATTCTGGTTCCCAGAGGCATGTTGTTCAACTGCCCACAGAACCTCCTCTAGAAGGCTCGTTTAGCTTTCCTAATCTCATAGTTGTACTCTGTTAGGGCTTCATGATATAAGTCCTACTCCAGAGTCTTTTTAGTTTTATTGAAAAGTGTTCTCGCTCTCTGCCCGAGTTTCCCCAGTTTAGAGTTCCACCAAGGCACTTTCCGATTTGAGTGCATTGATTTGAGTGGTCAGCTTTCCTCGTAGGCTGATGTTACGCCTTTAGTAATAACGTCCACAGCTAGTTCTAGCTCCTCCTTAGTTCTAATGCTCTTTGGACAGTCTTTAAGCTTGAGCCTTAGTGTCGTTTGGTAAACGTCCCAGACTCTAGCTTTCAGATCCCTGTAACTGCAGGTTTCAGATCAGATATTGACACCTCGTTGCATACCCTCCATTCACCGATTCTACTGGCCAAGTTATCAGTGGCGACCGTTATGTCAAGTACTTCTTGTCTACAGGCTGTAACAAAGGTCGGCTCACTACCTTTCTTGAGTACCTGTAGGCAATTCATTATTAGAAAATCGTGGAGTAACTCGCCTCTTTCGTTGATGTCGCTGAAAGAATAATAAGTAAATAGGTAGATAAGAAAATATGTAACCCTACATTTAGGTAAGGAATCGTAAAAAATGGTGAGTGGAGTCATTACACCGTTTTTTACATTATAAAATACGTCAGAGGAGGGTTAAATTCAGTTTTGCACTTGCTTTTTACCACTTGTATGTAACACAAAATTCGAACATAGATATTTTAGATATTTACTAGATCCATTTAAAATTCGTTCCGACCGTCTGGCTGAATGACTTTATTCAATTTCAAATATTATACCATACCTCACTATCAGATTGACTGAGACATGTTTATATCGAATGTTGTTTTCGCTACAAGCATTTGAATATATTTAAAAATTGCTTACTTGTCCAAACTTGTTGGTGTGATATTTATATCGCGCTAACAATGTTTGTGAGTATTACTCAAATCTTACATAAATATTTGAGTTGCGCGATATGTTGAGTGATTATAAATAAAACTTCAAACAAAAAATACTATGCAATTGTGTTGGCATTTTGATACTGACATTGCCAATAGATGAATTCATTTTTATTTACGAACGACTACTGCCTGAATATATGAGTAGAACTACATGAGAAACCTTATAACATTAATGGAAATAATGTTACACAATTAAAGTTAATATTTTAACATGCATGAAAGCTATAAAAGGCGCTTGGCGGTATAATTAAGCATTATATTGTTTGCCATTACGGTCGGTATATGAGTCAATTAAACTCAATAAACCAACTCAACGATTCCTAATTTACTATTTTATATTACTTTATAAAAACCAAGTAGCGGTACAAAAGGAAAAGCGTTTTATAATACATTTTATGTAGTTTGCTTCAGTCAATCGATCACTGAGCTATCTGGGCATACAAATAGTAAGTTTGTAAGAATTTTTGGCACAGAACTATTTTGGCTGCATTCCGTTGACCTTGGCTGACATTTCCACATTTCGTCCTTACATTGTTATAATACTAAAATAGAATTATAATCAAACGTTTTTATTTTTAACTTATAGATTCAGAATAATTTGGCTTTTGTTATAAAATCAATATATCTACGTATATAACTTGAAAACTGTCCTAGTTTTGCTCGCGCAGAAAATATAGCTTAAAGTACTATACGATGCCACTCATGGACCCAGAGTACGGCGTACAACGGATGAGTGGGAGAGAGAGAACATTGTATGAAAGAGGGAGAGGGATTGGATGGTGAGAGATATTTCTAATACCATGCAGTAGGTAATAACATTCGCACTGACCTTGATTATACCCCTTCCCGGTTCAGTTCAGATGTGCAGAGAACTGTAGCACGGCATCAAACAAAAGCCGCAAATCTGAACACTACACAAAATATTTTTACGTGGCCAATAATAAAAGAATTGGAGTATCTGAAGCCAATTTTCGCACAGCGCAGTGTGTGGTCCTCGGAAAGGTCGAACGTCGACATGTCCCGCACGTTACAGAGACGATACCATACTACCACTCGTCCCATGCTTGCTTTCATCATAACCTTACGCGAGAGTGAGGGTAGTTTACAAAATCAAGAGGCGAGACTCCATATGCCGATTATGCAACGAACGGTTGCCATTATAGCTTACTCGAGTGTTACTCACTTATTTAAGAGCTTTCTATAGATCTAATGGCGTTAGTTGGCTAGGGTCTTCAATGACCCCAAAATACCGTACAAGTAGAAGGGCCAAAACTACTTGTCACAGTAATATGCAAGATATGTGAGGAGTAAAACCGATATCACGCATTAGAACTAGTTTTACGTTTCAGTACATTTTACAGTAAACGGTAAAGCACAGACTTTTCTGTCGAAACTTAGTCGGCAGGACAGACCAAAGAAGTCCTGGCTAGATGTTGAAAATAGTTTTGATAAAGGACTAACAACAGCAAAGTAATATAGATAATAACACTGTCAGATAAACAAATATTTCCAAAGGTTCATGGTATTCTCAAATAGTTTCCCATCTCTTGACAAAAAATATATAATTTTATAAAATCCCACGTAAAAATACATTCTTATTTATTAATATTACAAAATAAGTTTATTTTATTTATATTAGTCTTGTGTGTATCCCACCATGGGACCTCGAGGCCCGAGTCCTGGCGCTGTTATACCAGTGGCGCCGGGACGCGGCCGAGCGTGGCTATCGCCCTGCACCTCGCGAAGTTGAGGTAAAGCGGGCGGAGCTGCGCAATGAGGTGCTCATGGTGGAGTGGAAGGAGCGCCTCGCGCACCCCAGCGCGGCCCTCGCCACCATCAAAGCGGTGAAGCCTGTCCTGGCCGAATAGCTGGAAAGGCGCCACGGCGCCCTGACCTTCCGCCTGATGCAGGTTCTCTCGGGGCACGGTTGCTTCGGGAGGTACTTGTGTCGCATAGGGCGGGAGATGACGTCGGGGTGCCACCACTGTGGCGCGGGCGACGAGGAGGACACGGTTAACCACACTGTCGCCGTGTGCCCTGCGTGGCGCGAGAAGCACCGCGCCCTCGTCGCCCAAATCGGCGTGGACCTGTCGCTCCCGGCCTTGGTTCTGTCCATGGTCGAAGGCGATCCTGGATGGACGGCCGTCGCCTCCTTCTGCGCGGCAGTCATGTCCGCAAAGGAGGCGGCGGAGCGGGAGCGGGAGTCGACCACCACACTCCCCTCCCGCCAACGCAGGCCACGTCGGCGGCGCCGGAGGGCATGTAACGACCTCCGGCCGCCGTAAAAAGCGGCCGTGGGTGGCCCCTCGGGGGAGGATCCGCCGCCCGCACTATTGCCGCGAGGGTGAGGGCTGCGTGCTGTTCCGCGGGCCCCCTCAACTCCTAGAGTTGTTAGGAGAGCGCCGGGGGGACGAAATCCTGACCCCTTGGCGCCAACATTTTAAAAGGGGCCCGCCTCAAGACAAAGGGCGGGGCGGCGCCGGCCCGGGCCACGAGATCGGCAGGCCATATATCCGTGGGCCCGGGCGTAGGCGATAGGAGAACAGCAGGATTTTTTAGTGGGTAGTCGGATGGCCAAACATCTGTCCCGGAGTCCCAATATCCCTCGGTCCCCCCGGGCCGGGGGAACCCGTCAAGAGAGATTTTTCCCCGAGACCAAAAAAAAAAAGTCTTGTGTGTATAAAAATCATTATAAATTGCAACATAGTGTATATTTTTATTTAACACAAGCTTAATTCAAGGAAGACTTAATTAGGATTGCCATAAAAAGGCTTCGTAGTAAAGTAGACGTAATAAAGTACTGATTGCTTTGAACCTTGGGAGTTCCTCAAACATTTTCTTACGATGTGCGATACCAATTAATCGTCTACTCTGTCGATCGAATGTAATAAAGGAGAGCAAACAATCCTGTAGTTTGATTTTATTAGTTGGCTAAATTCTTGTGTACAATGTCTCATCAAGATCATATGCTCGAAATTTTTTTCGTGGCAAAACTCCGATTAAACAGTTTCATCCAAGTTTTACTCTTATTATATTGGCGAAAAATTAAGCCCCCTCACTGATAACTGAGGTGTGCGGGTGATTGGAGACGTGACCTATCCAGGGCCTCTATATCGAATAGCCACTTTTAAGTTTTATTTATTGAAATATAATATCTATGGAACCCAGTTGCTGATCCAAACATTTCTCCTAACAGAACTTATAATTAAAACTAAAGCTTATATTTTCGACTAGCTGTGCCCGCGACTCCGTCCGCGTGGGGACTTTAGGCAGCATTTTTTGGATATATGATGTCAAGTTAAATTGGAAATTCAATCTACTAAGTCCAGCCTAAGCTGAACCCCATTTCATATGATTGGTGATATATCTGAGGTCAACTTAAATTGGAAATTTAAAATTTCCGAAACTTATTATTTTTAACAAAAACTATTTTTTTTCTAAAATAAAAATAGCCTAAGTTACTCCTTGGTACATGAGCTATCTGCCAGTGAAAGTCCCGTCAAAATCGGTACAGTCATTTCAGAGATTAGCCGGAACAAACAGACAGACAGACAGACCGACAGATAGACAGACAAAAATTGTAAAAAATGTTGTTTTGGTATATGTACCGTGTATATGTCCGAATGCACTTAGTAAAAAGCGGTTATTTTAATATTACAAACAGAACCTCCAATTTTATTTATTTGTATAGATGATTTCCTGGCGTAACGGCTAACGCACGTCGGTACGCTTGCGGAGTTCACGGGTTCGATTACCGTCTAATGTCTGGGTGTTTATGTAGTTATGTGTGTATGTATTTATTTACAAAACAAAAGTATATATGTAGTATATTAGTTGTCTAGTACCCATATCACAAGTGCTATGCAACTTAGTTTAGGACTAGATGGCGTTGTGTGAAATGTCCCAATATATTTATTTATTTGATTATTTTATTTTCACCTAACAATTTTTTGAAATTTTCATCATTTATACTACCGGCAGGGCGGATCGGGAGGAAAAGCATATTCTCATCAAGCAAAATGGTTCACAGAGAAGGAGAAGTAGATTAGGAAACAAGTAACGTTATTAAGTTGTTAGGGAATCAAGTCTATTAAATAGTCTATCTCAAACCAATAAAGAACGTCCAGAGTAGAAGAAAAACCCAAGAAATAGTTGACATCCAGTTACTGAGTCTTACAGGATTTAACTGCACACAGAAAAAATAATAATTACTACATAATTCAAAACTTAATGTAGAAAGCAGTTTTTTTAAATAGTATGGTTTCACTTAGGCTTCTTTTTGCTGTTTTGCCCAGGTTATAAACGACAACTGCCACACGAAAACTACATACATATTTGAAATATTCTTTACTCAGCTGTGTTCCTGGCAAAACGCCAGGTCACTGCGGAAACAGGGACGTCAGATCTCCGACTTAGCGAGAATATTCCGGACATAGAAATGTACGATATATAAAATAGAAGTATAAATAATATAATTTTTCTTGATGAACCTTTTAGAGGTTGTATATTTTATTTCTTGCTGCCTTGTCTCTTACCAGCTTACCTAAAGAAATGTACAAGGTGACAAATGGAATACTGCTTTTACTATTATAGATCATATGTAGTAAAGGATACATTCTTATTTATTGATTATAATATTATATGGGATGGTTTTTATTTTGGGATCGTGCGTGGCAGTCGCCTCTGTTTTTACAGAGGCGACTGCCACGCAGAAAATTACAAAGTTTTTACTTTGTAATTTTCTTCTGCCATATAGAGAATGGAAAAATCGCGAAAAAACAACACGACAGTGTTCTTCGGGTTTTCGAGGATTTTGATGACAAGGGATTGAAAACCTAAAAATTTGATGTTGATATCATCGTCTTAACGTTAAATATCAGTCTCAACCTGAACTTCCGCTTTTTTGGGTTCTAATGGTCTTTATGGTCCATTGTGAGTCAATTGGTGTGCATCACCCTTTGCGATATCAAGCCAGACGTAAACAGCCGGATGCCGTAAAACTTAGCTAAGGACATGAAGACTGGCGCGAATGGGGGATTTCCTAACGCAGTCCTTGCACGTTAGTTTTTATTTTTGTGGCACCAATAAAGCCGATCATAGCAAGACTTGCTAGACATTAGGTAGGTAGTAGAATGTATATAAAACATTATTAGATAGAATTCAACTGATGTTTCGATACAAAAAAAAACAAAAACAAAAAAAAAGTACATAAAGAAACTTCGACAATATTCTCTGATTCTATATTCTCTTTTATACATCCTTCATAAACTTCTTTTTTTGGTCTCGGGGAAAAACCTGTCTTGACGGGTTCCCCCGGCCCGGGGGGACCGAGGGATATGTGGGACTCCGGGAAAGATGTTTGGCCATCCGACTACCCACTAAAAAACCCCGCTGTTCTCCTATCGCCTACGCCCGGACCCACGGATATACGGCCTGCCGATCTCGTGCCCGGGCCGGCGCCGGCCCGCCCTTTGTCTTGAGGCGGGCCCCTTTTAAAATGTTGGCGCCAGGGGGTCAGGATTTCGTCCCTCCGGCGCTCTCCTAACAACTTTAGGAGTTGAGGGGGGCCGCGGAACAGCACGCAGCCCTTACCCTCGCGGCAATAGTGCGGGCGGCGGATCCTCCCCCGAGGGGCCGCCCACGGCCGCTTTTTACGGCGGCCGGAGGTCGTTATTTGCCCTCCGGCGCCGCCGACGTGGCCTGCGTTGGCGGGAGGGGAGTGTGGTGGTCAACTCCCGCTCCCGCTCCGCTGCCTCCTTTGCGGACATGACTGCCTCGCAGAAGGAGGCGACGGCCGTCCATCCAGGATCGCCCCCGACCATGGACAGAACCAGGGCCGGGAGCGACAGGTCATCCTTCATAAACTGGTTCAAGGCTGGTACACTCACTTATACATCTATTCCAGACGTGTCATCAATCTAAAAGTAACCAATCGGCAGTTACATATTTTTATAACTTTTTTAAAATATGCTTGTATGTTGTAAAAATCATTTGTTTATACATCAAAAACATCAATGTAATATGAAATTGTACCAAATATTATTTTAACTAAATTTAACACGCAATTTATCATTGCAAGTAAAGCAAGGAAAAATTATTGCATTTTTTTTGATGATTGTAGATAATTAAAGAAATCTGCACTCTCTGAAATCTCTGCACAACTATCTCAATGAAATTAATTTAGTTTTGAAAGAAACCTTCGATACTACTTAATTCAGATTATTTACTAGAAACTATAGAAATTTTTCTACATTGACATATCGTATTAAACAATGGCGAAATGTTGTTGATAATATTAGGGTACATTATATATATATATGTAAAGAGAATATCATCTCTTTAATGTTATTGTATTATGGTTAGGTTGTGTAACCAGGACATAATCCCTTTTGATTTAACGCGCTTAATGTCATGTGTCATAGAAGTGTGACACATGACATTTGCCTACAAAAAAGTAAACAATATTTACGTTATTACGTTACAGATTTGATTTAAATAATTTAATTAATAGATAGAAAAGCAAGAGTTATGAGAGACGAGTAATCAACTTTAATTGTCGTTTCTGTTATTTTTACAGAAACAAATTTGTTTGATTTATTCGGACCATCCAGACTGAAACAAATAAATAATATTATAAAACGACAATTTTCGTCACAAAATGAAATTGCAATTCGAGTTCAGAGCTGTGGCTTCTCCAAAGGACTGTAAAACTACAGTAGTAGCTGTAACCTCAATTGTCACAGAACAAGGGGAAAAATATGTTATACCAGATGACCTCATGTATGCAGATTATCATGAAGAGTTGACAAAGACGGAGACTTTCAAAAAGGTAAAAAATTCATTAGGAAAAAGGCATGATGAGTTAAAAATATGGATAAAAATTTCAAAAGAATTAGAAAAGATATATTTAGATGATGAAGGAAATATCCAGTTTGGAGGGAAATATTTAAAACAAACACGTCAAGAGAATATTAAAGAAAACTCGAGCTTGGAAAAAATATTAGAAAAATTAATTGAAAAATCAGAAAAACACGAAGAAGAAAAAAACTTAAAACATATTGTAGATAAATTTGTATTAGAAAAATTTAATTATAAAACATCTAATGTTAGACAATGGTTACATATATTCGAAAAAGAGTGTGGAAGATTTAAAATAGAAAAAGATAAAACTAAAATAGAATTATTAAGAATATTTTTAGATGCAACTTGCCAAGATTGGTATACTTCTACTGTAATAAAAGGAGAACATGAAAACAATTGGAATACGTGGAAACAGATATTAATAGAAACCTTTTCAGGTAAGGGATGGAGTAGCAGGACATATGCTCATTATTTTAAATACAAAGAAGGTTCAATAGTACAATATGCAATAAAGAAAGAACGATTATTATTAGAAATAAATAAGGACATGGACGCTGATACAATGATAGATAGAATTGCATTTGGGTTGCCAGAATTTATTAGAGAGAAGATCGCCAGAGATGAAATAGAAAATACAAAAGATTTAATAAATGAATTACAGAAGCTTGAAGGGATAATAAATAAAAAGAAAACATTTAAAAAAGAAGGTAAACCAGAACATAAATTCAGAAATGAAGAAAAGAAACCATGTATGACATGTGAAAACATGGGTAAAGGTATAAGATATCATCCAGAAGAAAAATACTGGTTTAAACTAGAGAAAAAAGAGAAACCTAAAGCTATAGGAAGCAATTCAGTAATAGAAGTAAATTTAAATACAGAGAAAAAAAACTAATAGTCACACCATTGATCAGACTTAAGCTACTAGTTGAGAATCAGATAGAGATAATGGGAACATATGATCCAGGTTCTCAAGTATCCTTGATAAACTCGAAATGGATAAAAATAAAAGAGAATAGAGAAGATTTAAACAAGATATTCTTGAGGTCTGTCAATGGTGTGAATCAGACAAATGGATTGGTAAGAATAAGAATAAAAATATTTTATATAGAAAAAATAGTAGATATATATGTAGTTGAAAGAGAGGATTTTGAAGATTTTATAATAGGATTAGACTTAATTCCTATGTTTAAGTTGAGGTTGAATGAAAATTTAGAAATCTCACAGAAAATAGAGAAAAAGTTAGAAAAACCAGAGATAACATTAAGTGAAGTTACAAATTGTTCAATTAATTTTAATGAACACGTGGAAACAGAAGAATTTCAAACAAATATAGAACATTTAGATAAAGATAAAAAAATGAAGATAGAAAAATTGATAGATAAAAACAAATCAGTGTTTGCGAAAGACAAGTATGATATTGGGACTGTTAACGAATATGAAGCTAGAATTGACTTAATAGTGGAGAAATACTGCAGTAAAAGACCCTATAGATGTAATATAAAAGACAAAAAAGAAATAGAGAAACAAATAGCCAACTTACTAGAGAAGAATTTAATCGAAGAATCTTATAGTCCTTTTGCTGCACCCGTCACACTAGCATATAAGAAAAATGAAGGAAAGACACGTCTGTGCATAGACTTTAGAGATTTAAATAAAAACATTGTCCCTCAGGCACAACCATTCCCTTTAATAGATGATATAATAATAAGAGCCAGAAATTGTAAATACTTTACGACACTGGACATTAACTCAGCTTTTTGGTCAATACCACTAAGAATTGAGGATAGGAGGAAGACGGGATTTGTAACACAAGATGGTCACTATCAATGGACATGTCTACCGTTTGGCTTAAAAACGTCTCCAGCTATATTTCAACGAATTCTGAGTAGCATATTAAGAAAATATGGACTAACTGAATTTTCAGTGAACTATATAGACGATATCTTAATACACTCACCGACGTTTGAAGAACATCTAAATCATATTGAAAAATTATTAAATGCAATAAAAAAAGAAGGACTCAGGTTAAAATTTAAAAAGTGTACATTCGCTGCTAGTTCGGTTAGATATTTAGGACATGTAATAGGAGAAAATACGGTTAAACCGTTGAAAGACAACATAACGTCAATAAAAAATTTCCCAATTCCTACTACACAAAAGCAAATTAGACAATTTCTGGGGAAAATAAATTTTTACCATGAATATATAGAAAAGAGCTCAATATTACTAGATCCATTACATCAACTATTAAAAAAAAATGTAAAATTTATATGGACAGAGGATTGTGAAAAATCTTTCAGAAAGATAAAAGAAATGCTATGTTCCCAACCAGTGTTGGAGATATTCGACAAAGACCTTCCAATCAAGATATATACAGATGCATCACTTGAAGGTATAGGCGCAATACTAAAACAAACACAAGAGGATGGAAAAGAAAAACCTGTGGCCTACTTCTCAAAGAAACTTAATGAAACGCAAAAAAGAAAAAAAGCTATTTATCTTGAATGCTTAGCTATAAAAGAGGCAATAAAGTACTGGCAACACTGGCTGATAGGGAGATACTTCGAAATATACTCTGACCACAAACCACTGGAAAATATGAATATAAAAGCACGAACAGACGAAGAATTGGGCGATCTAAGTCACTATCTATCTCAATACGATTTTAAAATTATATACGTCCCAGGTAAAGATAATAAAGAAGCGGACTGCTTGAGTAGAAACCCTGTTCTAGAATCAAATACAGAAGAAGAGGATTTATTAAAAACGGTAAATTTTATTGAAATAGATGAAATAAAATTAGATCAGATGAATAATATACTATTACAGAATAAAAAAGAAAAATTAATAGAGAAAAACGGAATATATTATAAAAAAGTGAAGAAAAGAGAGAAAATCATATTATCAGAAAAATTCAGTATTGATTTAATTAATAAAATACACAAGGAATGGTGTCACACAGGAATAACACAAACACAAATGAAAATATGTCCATATTATACTGCTAAAAATTTAGTGAAGAATATAAAAAAAATTTGTAAAGAATTTATATATACACGTATATATATACGTATATATATATATATGTATATATATATATATACATATATATACTAGAATTAATATATTCTTAATACCTCAACAAATTAAAAGCATGATATATAGGTAAATATGATCAATCGAAACAAGTGAAATGTAGTGAATAATAGAAGAAAGATTAGTGTCAAATGTTCGTAGTTAGTCCCAGCTTAGATTCTTCCCGTTTTGTACCGTTGTGTTAGACTTTTTTTCCCACTTCTTCGCGTCTTTACTTTTAAGGTCAACAAATCGTTGACAATACAGTGTTGCAAATCTCCATAAATAATGTAAACCACTTACCGTACATTTCTGGTATACATGAACAATTAAATTTTTATCAATTTGATACAATGGGGGAGCCCCCCAAAGCGCAAAGTCACATTGAAACAGTCTTATTCATTACTTCCCGCCAATACTGTCAAGATAATTACTTTAAGACTTTAGAGGGTTGCGGAGCTTTAACACCTTCAAAGTTGCTTTGTAAGCATAAAGGTCCTTTACTATTGGTTTTTAAAAGGTTCGAAACGGGTTTTAGGATTTGAAGTAGATTTTTTTTTATTGCTGTAGGACAGTAGACAGGCTGACGACCCGCTTAGAATTTAACAGTTACCGTCATCTATGGGTGTTTGCAACACCAGTGGCGTCGCGAACACGCTGCTGACCCATAAGAGTACAGGAACTTGGATAACACAACACAAGGTTAGGAATGGCGACATACGTAAGACCAAAGGTGGTCGCTATCCAGATGGACTTGAGGCTCTACCACGTAGCTAGGGTGGGTTGTTTTGTCACCTTTTACAACAGACCGACCCCGGCCTCAGAGGTTAGTATTCTTTCTTGGCCCCATCATGGATAAAAAGTTATAGAAAATCTCTCTATGAAATTTACCTGCGTTGAGACGGCGTTGTGATCCACATTGCAGATAAAGCAGGTGAAAGTAGATGACGTCACAATGAAAGAAAATAGGCAAAAATTTTTCTTTTCTAAATTTATTAGTAGTCACAAACAGTTTTACCATAAAATTTACAATGGAGGTTAAGTACAGTTAATTACTAATAGTTAGTACCGTACTACTAATTACTAACAGTTAGTAACCGTTAGTACCGGTGCACAACGATACATTGTAAAAATTTAAGCTAAAATAAACTACAGATATGTACCGTAATAAATAATCCTAGAATAAAGCTTGTACACAGAGAATATGTCTGTCAGGTATAGCCAGACATCAGAGGGACAACTCAGATATGGGAATATACAAATTCATTTCATTCGAACAATCAGTTAGATCTTCTAGAGATATAGATATACAGAAATGAAATACGTTTAATTATTAAATAACTCGTCATGTGACAGTGAGGGCGGTCACCTAGGGCTGTACCGACTGTCAAAGACAGGGTTCCACGCACCCACCGCGATAAGGACAGTACTAATTGCCTGAGACAACGTTCCATGTCCAATAACTGGGCAGTACTGACTGTCGAGAGACAATGGTCCGTGCACCAGGACGCATTCGTTTGAAATGCGTGCCGGCTCATCAGCGCGGCTCCTTATAAAGGCGAAGGTGGGGCGAACTCGGTGCACTAGCGCCCTCCCAGACGCCGTCTCTCGCAGCTGTTAAATAATATGGCTGCCGTTACATCCGGTGCAGCCACCAAATAATACGACTTCCGCCAATGGCCGCCGCCACATCCGGTCGCTTGTGCCGGAAGTGATGGAAACTCTCTTTAGTTGTTTTAAATATTAGTCAGTGTTGCCAATAAGATAATTTTGAGTTCGATATTCCTAACATGTCCAATTAACAAGCAAAAATAAAAACATGATTGCCAGTTTATATAAATAATTTATAATCAACATTATTTTTCAATGAAGCAGTAGAAAGAGAAACATGTCCACGTCTGATAGATTACATAGACACGGGTTCTCGCTACAATTTTATAAATCGAAAAGTAAATAATGCACATAACTTATTTACTAATTTTGCGGAACATGATAACGAGTTACAGTCTAATTTTTTATGACAAATATAATACAAAAGTATAGTTTTAAGGGACCTTTTCTTGTCTCAATTGATGTTTTGTATGAAGTGAATCTCTGTGTATAGTAATTAGTAAGAAGTGAGTTGTATTAGTACTATACGAGTAGCAGCGGTAGTTCGTGACTTTATAATGGCACTGTACTAATTCGAACTGTAAATTTTGTGTTGTAAATTTGATTTCAAATTATATAATATATGTATACAATATATTAACTATAAAACATTAAAGGGCAAAACCACGAGTACAAAGCCCGTTAGATTGACAAATGTTCATGGCTTCGACCACATCCCATGGGTTTTATTTTACTGCCAAATGTGTTTTATTATACCAATGTAACGAAACGAACTTATTTAAAAAACAAAGCTGTATTTCAAAAATGTATTATCAAACGCCGATAAGCGGTTTGAATTAATAAATGTTGAACAAAACATAAAAATTCTATTTCATTTATGGTTACCACGCTCATTCTTGCGTCAAAACACTCATCAGTGTCTAGAGATACATTTTGTCAAACAGCAAATTTTTTACGTTATTTTACAGATCCGTTACGTTCATTGTAAATAATAAATTGTAAAATTTATATATATTACACGGTAATATTGTCAGCCTATATTTCCCGAAGTTGTATGTTTATATTATTATATTCTCTATGCAGGAGCGCAGTAAGTGTAGTAACCCCTGGGGCCGGAGTCGCCCTGTCGTAAAAGGCGACAAAACAACTCACCTCACCAGATACGTGGCAAGGCCTCAAGCCCGTCTAGATGAACACCACCACTTGTTCTAGAGGTTGGCCGCCATAATAACCTTGTGCTATGTTCCGGCATTAGTGACTCAGGTTTCTATACACCTGCGGGACAGCAGCGTGTTTGCGGTGCCCCTAGCGTCGCAAACATTCATAAGCGATGGTAACTGCTTACTATTAAGTGAGGTTGGTCACGTCAGGTTACGTCAGGCTGTCTGCTGATCTTCAGTAATAAAATAAAAACAATGTGCACTATCCTTGATGCATGGACCTTAAGCAATAGTGGAGTCCAAATTTTTTAATAGAGACTTAGCTTTTGTATTTTAGTTCCATTTTTGAAAGGAGCATAACCTTAAATTTTAAGACATCGCGGAAGGTTTCTTGCGAACGAAAAAATTATTTGCCCAGTAAAGATATTTCAAAACAGAATAATCTTTGTAAATGCTTAGGGCAGAATAAGATACTTGCCTAAAAAATTTAAATGGCATCAGTTCTTTCATTACGAAATACGTAAAAACTTTTCTAGTTAAACGCTTCGCTGGTTACCTACCGCAATCAATTAATTTACAAGACGAAGCAAAAGGGCTGCACTGAATTTAAAAGCAGTGAATTATCAGAACTTTAATTGAAATGTAGTAGAGAGGAACGCAATGAAAAAATGACTTTTACAATTACACAGCTTTTCCAATGTTCTTATTTTTGGAACGAAGTTCCTTATCGCGCGTTGTGAAAGGGGGCTAAACGGAAAAAATTCTCACGAAAAGTTGTAACGACACTTTTTGCTATAGTAAGCTATGCGGCGTGCGCATGTTTCTCTGTTTCTTTCTCTCTCTCTTATAGAATGCAAGCCAGATATTTTCATTTCTATTTCGCATTGAACAGTGTGGTGTCGTGACGATTATTTTTGTTGATTGTATACAGGTTTTTTGTACATAATAGATAAAAAAATAATAATAATGAATCCTGACAGTGTTTCTGCACAAGTTCCGGATATTGCTGATGGAGTTATGTTAGTTACTGATTAAGTTTATATTACATTATATTTGTTAATAATAAAAAAAATATTATTATAACTTAAAAAAAATAAAATTTTATTACAATTCCTTCACTAATTAATCGAAAGGAACTTCGTTCCATCCGGATATCCCTTGACACCTCTCAAGTTTTTTTTTCAATATTGTATTTTTGAAGTGAAAACTTCTTTAGCGGCGCGGCGTTGTGCACTTTTTTATGATGGGTAAAAAATGTTAAACTCATATCAGGACACGTGAACTGATCGAAAATTAGTAAGGGAGTTTTGCTCCAGTAATACCAACCTTATTACTAATGTCTTAAGGTTCATTTTATAATGTAACTTTTAACTGATTGCATTGTATTACTTATACATATCTATTTGAATTGCGACTTTATTACAATGAAATACAGTTGAGTTTTTGAAGTGAAAACTTCTTTAGGCGCGTTGAGCACTTTTTGGGTGAACAATTTTTGGTTTGTATAGAAGTGTTAATGACCAATTTAAACTTTAATCCTTATTCATAAACACTTCTTTATATTCCGAAAATAATAATCTAATAGCTCGATGATACAAGTTACTTAGTTTTCACTTTTATCGGCAGTCCCCAAAGACTGCCCCACATGTTTTTTTACATAACCGTAATTATGAATACATTTAATACAACGGTAGATTGACCTTTTACGCCGTGCTTATTTTTTTGCCTGATTCTCTAATTCGTTATCTATGGCATGTATGACGTCAGATAACCCGTAACGGGATTTACATTTCTGAATATGTGGAAATAAGCAAATGCGATAGTAGGTAATGGTGTGTAGCTATAAGGACGTAGGGACAGTTCGAACCATATTTAAAATATCCTTGGTTTTTCTTGATGGATCTTGAAATATCATCCTGCAATAAAGGCTGTTTACGGATTTACGTCTTCGTGCCTGCTGTTATGACTTAGATAACAAATTTTAATAAAATTCAGCGTTAATTGTAGCACCTTACGGCAGATAATCCCTCAGACTTCCCTTTGCAATTTTGGAATGAAATCATCCTTACCACGGACGGAAGTGCACGAGCATTAAGTGTTATAGTTTACGCTATTCATTGGAATTTTTGGTTTCATGATTATAATAATAAATGCAGTAGTAATTAATTTCACCAATAGTCATTATATGTTGACATACGTTATCGCCGTAACGGATTAACAGTTTTTGAAGTTGACTACAAGTGGCAGCTCCGTCGATTTTATGTTGCGGTCCCAATAGTCTGGAGTCTGGACAGTGAACCGAACCATACATGCATGCAAACATGTTCATGAACTTATAGTGTATTTTAGAGCAAATATGTGAAATCAGTTATGAGGTGTATTTTGTCCAGTCCAGAGACTTTGCTTGTATTTTAGACATATACACACAACGTTTCGCTTATTTACCGAAATGTTTAGGCAACCACTGCATGAATCATCTGTCATCATATAAACTCTCCTTGTAGATGTTGAACATCTTCCAAAGTTTTTACATCCTCTTATCATAAGAAAACAATTATTCTTCATTGATACTTGATCGCGTTTAATATGAAAATCGCCTTAATCGAACAATTGAATCGTATTGAAAAGTTTTTTGTTTTGAAAAGTTATCCGTGCAGGGGCGGAGAAAGAATACTATACTATAATACCTCTGCGGCCGGGGTCGGCCTGTCGTAAAAGGCAACAAAACAACCCTAGCTACGTGGTAGGGCCCCAAGCCCGTCTGGATGGCGACCACCTTTGGTTTTAAGTATGTCACCATAATAACCTTGTGTTGTGTTCCGGTATTAGTGACCCAAGTTCCTGTACCCTACCCCCCAACACGATGATGCGCCAAGACAATGTTTTCAACTTTTTAAATCATTTTTTCAGTCACTACCGATGTAGAGAGTCCCGTCCTGGGGTCGTCGTTAATGGAAGTTCTTCCTTGCTTGAACTTAGCACACTAACGCGTAACCGTAGAATATGGAGGAACATGAACCCCTAATGTTGCTCTCAAGTTTTGATTTACCAGCACCGTAGTAAAATTTTCAAGCAGAGATATTTTGTCGCCACGCGAACTTAAATTTTATCGATTTTTAAGAACACGGTCCGACAAGACGGATACAAATAACTTCTATTTTTAAAATGCAAAAGAGAATTGATTGTTTTTTTATTATCTTCTCTATATATATAAAAAATCTTGTGTCACGATGTATGTTGCCAATAAACTCCAAAACTACTGAACCGATTTCAATCAAATTTCACATGTACCCGTATTTTGGTCTAACATATTGGATAGGATAGTTATCATCTCAATTATTCGCTAATGTCGTGAATGTAAACGAATAAAATGTATCAATTAATTGTTTCTTAAGCAAGTGTTTATTTATTGTTTAGTTTTATGAAGTTCTCATAGATGGTGGTGTACGTTGATTCATCGATAAAATTCTTCAATATTGTTTGACATCTAGGTTGCAAATACACCCAATAGATGGCGCTGTTCGATTTTACCGGAAGGGTTTTATTTCCTCAGTCGTGATTAGAGAGTTATTATATGTAATGTCTGGGTTATGCCTGCCAGTATTTTCTTTCTTTCCAGCTCCATATTAAGGAGATCTTGGAAAACTGTTCTAGAAATTTATAACTGAAAGTTATCAATACTAGTATTCGCTATTCAATATTCAAAAGCAAAGTATTCCTTTACCGTTCTAACTCGATTACATAAGTTGTTGTTGTTGATGTGGCCCCTTACGTCCCTGTTTAATACTATTTATCTATATCATAGGGAATCTACCATAATCATTCTAAAATAACATTTCTTCATAAAATGATTCATTTCACGTATAAAACCTATAAAGTACTATTATAATATAGAACTTAAATGGAATAAACTACCCTCAATATTACAGGAAAATATTATATGCCACCATAATAAAAATGCCTAAAAAATAAATAAAAACAAATAAATTAAAGCGAGAGGAAAATGTGGAATGTTTCTTATTGCCTCAAAGTACATTTATAATCGCATCCTATTGTTTGCTGCTAAGGGTCTTTTAAATTAGAAAATAAGGAAAAAGAACAAGGATATTAAAATGTTTAACGAGGAACAAGTAACAAGGAATAGGATGTGAGCTAATCCGCTACAGTGAGCGGAAACTGCTACAAAGTTAATATCTTTTTTAATGAATTTAGTTGAATATAAAAAATGTGGTTTAACAGTCATTAAATACCCTTCTGCTAGGCTCCAGAGACGGAACCGAGGGTTATTTTCCAAGAGAGATTTCACACTCAAGTGATCTGGTATCCTCGCGATATTTTGCTCAAGTTTGCGATGATGTTTTATTAATTAACAAAAATATGCTTATTTATTATTTATTAAAATATGCTTATTTATTAAAATCCCAAAAAATAAACAGTAATCTTAGTTTAATGGAGTCGAACATCATCCGTAGAAAGCTAAACAGATAATATATTATATTACGTAAAACGAAACGTAGGCAGCCATCTTGTTAGATCATAATCCATCATTCCTTATTTTGCCATTCGCAACTTTTTGAGAAACTAAATACCTAACAGCCCATAACGTTGCACTGCTAGGCTCATGTCTTCTCCTAAAGGGAACTGACAGTATACCAGCCACGCTTTCCAAGGCGGATTTATAGATTATACATACCGGTAATCTCAATATGCAAGTTTCCTCACTTGTCTTAAGTGTAAAAGTTTTTTCTCTTTCATACTTTATTAATAGTTACCAACTTTCATCCGTGCAGGGGCGGAGAAATAATACTAACCTCTGCGGCCGGGGTCAGCCTGTCGTAAAAGCCGACAAAACAACCCACCTACGTGGTAGAGCCGCAAGCCCATCTGGATGGCGACCACCTTTGGTCTTAAGTATGCCCCCATAATAACCTTGTGTTGTGTTTCGGCATTAGTGACCCAAGTTCCTGTACCCTTATGGGACAGCAGCGTGTTCGCGTTGACACTGGCGTTGCAATCACACATAGGCGACGGTAACTGCTAAATTCTAAGCGGGCCGTCAGCCTGTCTGCTGTCCTATAGCAATAAAAAAAATGAAAAAACTTAAGCCTGATCTACTTGTTTTTATTTTATCGCGCATAAGATGCATTAAAACAAAAATATACCCAAGTGCAGGTGTGTGTGTCGTTGGTCGGGATGACGTCAGGGTGCCACCACTGTGGCGCGGGCGACGAGGAGGACACGGTGAACCACACTGTCGCCGTGTGCCCTGCGTGGCGCGAGGAGCGCCGCGCCCTCGTCGCCCAAATCGGCGTGGACCTGTCGCTCCCGGCCCTGGTTCTGTCCATGGTCGGGGGCGATCCTGGATGGACGGCCGTCGCCTCCTTCTGCGAGGCAGTCATGTCCGCAAAGGAGGCGGCGGAGCGGGAGCGGGAGTCAACCACCACACTCCCCTCCCGCCAACGCAGGCCACGCCGGCGGCGCCGGAGGGCCAGTAACGACCTCCGGCCGCCGTAAAAAGCGGCCGCGGGCGGCCCCTCGGGGGAGGACCCGCCGCCCGCACTATTACCGCGAGGGTGAGGGCTGCGTGCTGTTCCGCGGCCCCCCTCAACTCCTAGAGTTGTTAGGAGAGCGCCGGGGGGACGAAACCCTGACCCCCTGGCGCCAACACTTTAGAAGGGGCCCGCCTCAAGACAAAGGGCGGGCCGGCGCCGGCCCGGGCCACGAGATCGGCAGGCCATATATCCGTGGGCCCGGGCGTAGGCGATAGGAGAACAGCGGGGTTTTTTAGTGGGTAGTCGGAAAAATCCCGGAGTCCCACATATCCCTCGGTCCCCCCGGGCCGGGGGAACCCGTCAAGAGAGGTTTTTCCCCGAGACCAAAAAAAAAAAAAAAAAAAAGGTGTGTGTGTCGTTGTGCTGTAAGAACCATCAATACGAGTAGCATAATTATATCATAAATTCTTCGAAATTATATTTAAAATATTAATGGATTAAACGCTAGTCGGGAGGTTCTGAATTTCTTGATTCCAATTTTAATTTAGTCCAGGAGTTGAATGTCGTCGTAAAAATATTTTTCTTATTTGTATGTTAATAAAGGCACTAAATTTGAGACATATTAATACTTTAGCCAACAAATAAGTAGTCCCGAAAGCATAATAAAGTTATAAATGTAGACAGAAGATGTAAACAAAATCATAAAACCCGTAAAGTTAGGTATAAAATAAACAAAGATCTCGATAATTTATTTGTTTTATTTGGAGATTACATAAATTTATATTACATTTATATAATAATAGTTCATAACGTCTCACTTGGGATTTCTAAAGGAAACGGACAGACATGTCTCGCTTGTCATTACCTGTGATCTTGGTATTTAGGAATCGATGTTTATGTTTTATGTACGATATTTTCCTTAACCGTCTGTACACGGCAATTTAGCTGTAATATGCACATTAGGCTAGAACAATTTACCGTGGCCTCTACGTTAGTCTCGGAAAGTACCACTTGGCTACCAAGTAATTAATTTTTACCGCCCCATGATATTGATAAAATTACACTTCTATAATATGCAAGATTGTAAAATTTCTAGTTTATTTACCACCGTACTGCCCGCCATCTACTGGGTGTTCATCCCCAATTCCTGGAGCCTTTTCTTTCCTGTACAAAACGGTTCTCAAGAAAGTTCATGTTACGTACTCTCCGGATTTGGAATGAGCTTTCGACTGAGGTTTTCCCATTGCAGTACGGTATGGGCTTTTTCAAAAAAGGCGTTATAAAATTTCTTAGAGGCTGACAGCGCGTTAGTAATGCCTCTGGTGTTGCAAACGTCCATAGGCGGCGGTGACCACCTGTTTTAGGGTGGGCCGCTTGCTTTTCTCATAGATACCAGTTTCAATATAACAGTCATGAAAATCTTTCAATCGTAAGTTACGAATGTTTACTTTTACTTTCCGTGTAAACTGATAATCAATTTAAGGTCAAAGTTAAAACGTGTACAATTGTTTAGAAAGTAATATTTTTACTTTTACTGAACTTCCCGAACTTCCTCCATGCAGGGGTGGAGTAAGAATACTGGCCTTGGTTGGGGGAGGCCTGTCGCTAAAGGCGACAATATAACCCTAGCTACCTAGGTAGGGTTGTTATGTCGCCTTTAAAACAGGTCGCCCCCGGCCGCAAGGGTCAGTTTTCTTACTCCGGCCGCAGGGTATTTATATGTATATGGGGACATATATAAATAGTTTCTTAATAAATACAATATTTTGCATTCTAAGATCAAGATTACTATTTGGTATTAGCAAAAAACTTTAATAAACAGCTTAGAAACTATTTATTGTAAAACTACCGACAATGACGTGCTTTGGTGGCACGAGCAGCGCTTGTTTGCGCCAAGAACTCATTTCCTGGCGCTCAGTGGATTATTACAGCCAGCGTTTCTCAGCGCTTCTTTACCATACTCGAATCGTAGTTTGTTCCGGCATTGTACACTACGTGAATATACATGCGTATTATATTTATTTAATTGTTTTTTATTTAATGTAATATTATCACATCTTATCTCACTATCTGTGCAGGGGCGGAGAAAGAATACTGACCTCTCCTTCGGGGTCGGATTGTCGTAAAAGGCAAGAAAACAACCCACCCTACGTGCTAAGGCCCCAAGCCCGTCTGGATAACTTTGTGTTGTGTTTCGGCATTAGTGATCAGAGCGTATTCGCGATGCCACTGGCGTTGCAAACACCCATAGGCGACTGTTAAATTTTAACTGGTAACAGATAAATTTAAGTGGGCCATCAGCATATCTGCTGTCATACAGCAATAAAAAAATCTTAATCATAGAATATAAAGACCCCCATGACGCAACGATATACATTGGTACGCCTGTAAAGTCAGAGATTTAAATCCCTTCTTGAGACTGGGTTTATTTATACATGTACTTATTATTAGCAAAAGAAAAATATATAAGTAGCATGTCAGTTGTATAGTATCCATAACATGAGCCATCCACAGCTTACATAAGGACTAGATGGTGTTGTGTGAATTGTCACAGTATTTATTATTAGCATAATAATAGAGTATCATACTTAGATAAGGGTCACATGTGCGTATCCTATATATTATATATTGCTCAGGCAGCTTCTTCCGCTTAGTATGTATTATGACATAAGCCTCTATGATAAAGGAAAACGTCATCAGGAACCGGTATGTGCAACCCAACAATCCGTCTTGGACAAGCGTGACGGATGGTTAATTGATTGTTCACTTCCATAAGAACTGTTATTACTTTTACAAAAAATTAAATAATAAATAGGTAACAAGGCTCGTTAAAAGCTATGATATCTTTTTGGGACAGTTTTTTTATTAAACATTTGGTTTGTGTTTGTTTAGGTGCTCAAATCTTGAATACAAAATGCCCACCAAGGCCATTCCCAAGAGTTATTTGTTCTTTTTCGACAAACAATGTAAGTTTATTTTATTTATATCACAATACTTATTTATTATCGCTATACAATGTTTGTTACATTTTATATGTATTTTTCGGTCCTTGTTTATTCTTCATAATGATAATATGATGTCTGTCTCAACGACGCAAGAATTATTCCAGACAATTTGGGCTCAGAGATCCGGTTGAACGGATTCGTAAAGCCAGTGATAGGTATTCAAGGAGGTGCATTCTATGAGATACATCTGTTAAATTGCTACATGGAGGAAATGTGAAAGAGCCATTAAGGTTTTAAGATACACGGATTTAAATTATTCAAGTTAGGTTATTGTTTGTCGTCTATTCTTTATTCTTCGAACTAAAACCTACAATTTATTTATATAATATCCAATCTTATTACTTGAATTAGGCTCTGAACATTTTTAAGGCACACTTCCCTGTATTGAGTACAGGAATTATTATCATCGCTAGAGTTAACTCCCGGTTGCAAACCAAACTTACGCTTCGGTGCCCGGGGTCTGCATTCCGACTTTTTCTTCTTCACTTCGCACGGTCTTCGGTATCCCTGGTAGTGAGTCCAATTGTTTGTCAAAGTGAGTCAAAAGGTTTGCAGGTATTTATAAAACTTTTAATATTTTCCTAACAGTATCCTGGACCTGAAGTCACAAAGTGCCTTTAACGCGTGTAAGCTTTATTGTATTATTATTTTTAGATTTTATATTTGCTAGCTAACCGGCAAACGTTGTTCTGTCATATGAATAAAAAAAACACTTTATAGTGGACTGAATTTTGAATCTAAACCATGGACAAATCTACTTGAATACACACAAAAAAATTCATCAAAACTGGTCCAGCTTTAGGAGGAATTCAGTCACTTATACAAGCAAAAAAGAATTATTATAGATTATATATAGCATGTACATCATCTTGGATAATAACTTTAGGTATTTTTAGTAAAGTTGTCTGGAAGAAAGTTTAATTAAGCGAAAAGACCATATAATTGTGTGATACACGAACTAATTTAAAATGAGCAGAAATGTTCGATCTTTGCATAGAGGGTAGTAGAGATCTCGACTCTTGATTTTGTGATCTACCTTCACTCTCGCACGAGGTGATGATGAAAGCGAGCGTGGGACAAGCGGAATTTCGTTTAATGTCACTGTAACGTGTTAGACATTTGGATGTTCGACCTTCCTGAGGACCAGACTCAGCGCCGTACACAAATGGTTTCAAATATTCGAATTTTTCTTTTATAGGCCATGCGAAAACATTGCACGTAGTTTTCAGATTTTGTAATATATATATAAAGCTAGTACCATGCCGCAGTTTTTCTGCAAGTAGACCTGAACCAAACCGTATCTCCCATTCTTCAGTTGTATGGTACAATCTGGATCCATTACCGGCATAGTAAAAGAAATATATAAGACAAAAAATGGAACTAATCATACATTTTTTTTCGTAATCAAATTTGTAGCACGCATCGGTTCACACCACGCCATCATATTTGGCCGGGAAAATAGTTGAAAATACCGTTAGACGCGGGCGCTACCGTCTGCTGTCTGGCGGAGCTCATTCGAAATCGCTCGCCACGGCAGTCGTTAACAGAGTGCCTAGATGGAAGTCCGCGCGCCCGCCATATAAACATCAACCACAAACGCCATTAGTTTTATCATAAATTGTATTGTTATTGTGACGTACATTATATTCGTGTATGTGTTCTTTTGCTATTTTCATTTCTTGACAATACAGTGCAACTTTTAGTAATTTCTTTGTTTAATTGCTATCCTCTTTAGTTTTAATGTTTTATAATATTAGATAAAAACTCATAAAGCACCCAAAAACTAAAACAGGCGTGTGTATATAGGTATATCATACAATACTTAACTTATTAATCATATCATTAAACCGATATTATATAAAAAAGTGTCCATAAATTCCCGCGAAGTATCCAACCATTAAACGAAAGAACTTTATATAACAACACCGATCATAAATTAAAAACTAAAGTGGTCCATAAAGACATCGATTCGGGAAATGGCCATTAAATCATTTTACTACCCAACTTACCCCATTACTTGGGTGGTCCCCAGAAAGAGGTACTTATTTGGTCGTTTTATGTGTTTACCCCTATTTACCCTTTGATAAGATACAGATGTGGTCCTTAATTGACAGATAAGGTTGATTTATGTCGGATCTCACGTCTCAGAATATGAAATTGAAAATAGGGCTGAAATAAGAATATTGACCTTGCGGCCGGGCGGCCTGTTGCAAAAGGTGATAAAGCAATAGTTAAGTGGTATGGATCTAAATCCGTCTGGGTGGCAACGATTCCTGGTTTTATAACAACAGGGGCATTACCAACGCGCTAACGGCCTTACAGAAATTTTATAACGTCTTGTTTGATAAACCCTATATAGTACTGTGCTGCGAAAACTTCAGCCGGAAGCTCATTTCAAATCTGAAGTTTTGTTAGACAAACTTGCGATAGCTTATTTTATATATAATCTCTTTTACTTTTTTACTTTTAAATTGGTTGAATTTTTACATTAGTTCAACTGATATTAATTTTGGATTTGGAATAATTATAGAAATAATGAAGTAATTGAGTTACATATTATGGAAGTTCTTAAAAGGAGATGGATGGAAGTGGCTGACTTGGTTCTTCAATAAGTTGTTACAAGACGAAGCGATCCCCGATGAATGGTGCTAAGTACGCTAGTACCCATTTTTAAGAACAAGGATGATGTACTGGTTTGTAACAATGATAGAGGAATAAAGCTCATGTCGCTCAGCATGAAGATTTAGGAGAAAGTAATTGCAAGTCGACTACCAGAGGAGACCGAAATAGGTGAAAAACAATTTGGTTTCATGTCCGGACGGGGGACAACGGATGCCATATTCGCACTTCGCCAGCTGTGCGAGAAATAAAGAAGTGCACATAAGAACCTGCACATGGTATTTGTTGACTCAAAAAGGCATATGACCGGGTTCCTAGAAAGGTTTTGTGGTGGGCCATGAAAGCGAAAGGAGTTCCTGTAAAGTACTTGCATCTTATTAGTGTTATGTATGATAAAGCAAGTATATACATACGTCCGGTCTCTTGCTGGCGTCACAGATAAGTTCAGTGTTGCAGTAGGTTACACCAAGGATCGGCTCTTAGCCCTTATCTGTTTCTCCTGGTGGTAGATGCAGTATCATCAGGAATACATGAGGAGTCACCTTGGTGTATGCTGTTTACCGATGACATTGTACTGTTTGGAGAAAATGCTCACAAAGTCCAGAGCGGATTGCCTAAATGACAGGAGAGATTAGAGGGTGTTGGGTTAAAGAACAGTAGAACCAAAACTGAATATATGTTCGATTTTTGTGGAATATCCAACTTCACCCCAATTACCTTAGGAGGCGTGGCGCTGCCAACTTTCTCCAACCTCCGGTACCTCGGATCATTAATCCAGAACGACTAGCGGCTGTGCGATAGGCCGAGATGCTGGGCCAAAAAGGAGATGGACGAAAGGGTGTTTACATGCTGCGGACATGGAAATACTGGTGAGAATGGATGTGTGAAGTTACGAAAATGGATAACATTAGAAATGAGTATATTAGAGAAAGTGTGAAAATAGCACCAGTTATTGAAAAACTTAAAAGTAATAAAATAGCGTGGTTTGGCCATGTAATCCGTAGAGAAGAATGTCATGTAACAAGGAAAATGATAGAAAAGAGAGTGGATGGATATAGGAGTAGAAGTAGACCAAAAAGATGGATGAATTGCGTAAAAGATGAAATGGCAAAAAAGGGTGTGAATTTTGGGATGACGGCTAACAGAGGAGAGTGGAAGGAGAGAGCATGTTGTGCCGACCTCATGTAATGTGGGTTAAGGGCAGGAGAAAGAAGTTATGTTGTTATGTTCAAATGTCATGTTGATGTGTCATTTGTAGTAATATTCATATGTCATGTTGTTACTCACAGCAAAACATTTTATACTACGTGTCAATTAGTGTCAATGAGTATTATCAATCATAAAATTTAATTACTTTAATGCAAATTAAACGTATTGTAAAATATAAAGGATAGCACTTAATTGAATTGAGGATTTATTATTTCGTCTGAATGATTTGTAATGAATGAGCTCTTTAATTTTGAAATTAATACGCTTTATTATATAATAATTTAATCAAGAATATTTATTGGATATTGGTTACTAAACTACAGTGCTTCTATGATCCCGAATGCGAAAAACGATAGTAGTTTGTATTCTAATAACCTCCAATAAAATATCATAGAAAAACAGTATTTTAGCACCAAAATAATATGGTTTTAAATGTGAAAAATCGACAGAAAATGCTGTTGCTTCTTTGGTTGATCATTTGATTCGTAGCCTAGATTGCGATGAAAGTTACGCTGAATCTAACCAAGGCTTTCGATATTGTCTTCATTCCTTGCCTTCTAATTAAATTGAAAAAATAGGAGTTCGTGATCACGCTCTTAAAATATTTAAAGGTTATTTGTTTGATAGAACACAAATGGTTAAAATCGACTCTAATATACTTATACTTAGAGCGAGCGCAAAGAACTGTTTTAAAAGTGATGTACCATAATATAACCTTTTAAATTTCCAACTTCTGGGCTATAATATGATGAATACAAAATTTATACAGTACGTCACATTTTTATTTTACAAACGGTCTTAAGGAAACACGTTTCACTTTCCTATGACATAAGTATATTTTCGAAACGTTGGTTTCATGAAGTATGTGCCGATTTGCTTAGTCTCAAACCAAATACAAATGCAAGATTGTTGGTACCTGGGTTCTTTCTAAAAATGATGCAAACACAGAAGAGCTACTTAATATGTCACCTATCGCAAATTAAATTAAACTACAGAATGAAATGCATCTTTTTAATTTTCAATAATTGTTTATTCCATTCGTGTGTTTTAGTTTTTGAATTTTGTATAATTTACTATTATTATTTCTTCGTTTATAGTCTAAATTCTAATAATGGTTAGAATTGCAGTTGTACTGCTCATAACTCAAGCTAATTCTTACCTTGAGCACTAAAGCTGGCCCAATTAATTATTTATGTATCATTGTATAACAAACTGAATAAAAAATTATTAAAAAAAAATATTTTGTCAAATAAAAATTTCAAACTTCATGTAATAAGTTGCCGATATTAGCAGAAAATATACACTAGCTTTTTGCTTCGGTAAACATTTGGTAGCGTTACCCAATATCAATAAATAGCTGTTTTGGCACTAAAACGGAAAATTTCCCGAGTTTTCTCTTCCAATATTGTCAATTAAGCTTTATCAGTATTTTCAAAATGATTTCTTTAGATATATCTAGTTCGTTTCCAATATAAGTTACTACATTATTACACTAAAAGAATACTAATAGACTATATTATTAAATAATATTATATTATAATTATATACATCATTGATAACCTATATCTAAAAGATAATAAGTATATGTATTATTTAGATCACTGGTGACGTTTAATTTTGACTAACATTCAGCAGTCATTTTACCACTGGGAAGATATTTAAACTTTTTGATAATTTCTTCTCTTTAAAATTGCATCAAATTACAGAGTTTTTTGCCCTTTCATTATTTTTGTCTTTATAATTTTAAAAATCGATGTAAATTTTTGCTACGATCCTATAGAACATAGAACAAGTTGTCAAGTATTTTTTAAACAAATCGACATGGCTTCTAAAAAGTGGTCATAATGTCAAAAATAAAAATAAACTTGAACTTAACGTTTATCTAAAACTGAGTTTCAAAGATGAAAAATTCCATGCAAACTTAAGAAACTTTCTTTAAAATGATAAATCTGTGAACTTAAAAACTATATACGTCATTATTGCAGACCTAGAAATATTTTACAAAAGGCTTTGTAAAATATTTTCCACAAAAATCATTCCTGTGGGTCTCCCGACTGCGGGAGAGTTGAGGGGTACAAAGAACTCTTCGAACCTACCCACTAGAACTGTTCTTCTTGTTATTGGCGATAACGCTTGGACCGACGAACTCGACCCAGACACAGACGCATTTTAATTATGACTCCAAGGGATCATAATTCAGATAGATAAGGTTAGGTGCTTTTCTTATCTATTAAAGAATTTAGGGTAGCTACGCGGAACAGCACATGTATCCTCTCCTCACGGCATAGCTATGGGTGGCGGGAACTTCCCTGAAGCACCACTCAGTGCCGTCTAGAAAGGATATTACTTCCTCAAAGAAGTATTTAAAAAAAATTATTTTAATGTTCTATTTTATATGTAGTTTTTTTTTAATATGGGGTTTTTCTTTCCCCACCAAAATCTCCCTAACTTAGGAGTTTTTGTACTAATATTACATTATCTATTTTACTTTCATACATTACAATATAAATACAGATAAATATTTTCCAAACTCGGTACTATTTTTCTTCAATGCGTCTTTTGCAATCTTTGTGCAGAATTTTTTTAGATACGGACGCGCTTTGTTATCCGCAATCACTACCGCGATTATTTTATTCGTAAGATCATACCGGTATCAGTTTCAAGTTCTATTCTCTGCAGATCATATCTTTGACATTTAAACAACAAATCTCCAAAGTTTCGTCTACCTCCCAGCAGGGACACCTCAAATTGTCTATGCATTTAAATTTAGTCAATTAGGCCGCGAAGCCCCCATGGCATGTCATTGCCTGGACAAGAATTGGGGTCAAATCCCTCCTCCGTATTATCTTAAACGCTTTGATGGCATTCGGGAAAAATAACTTGGTGACTACACCTGTGCGATTTAATGCATATCTTTAGGCCCACTGCTGGACCGTGTCTGATCTTAGTTTTTGCTTCACAATCGAGACGGGAACTCGATCCTAAGCCAGAGTCGCTTTATCATTTCTCACTGCTGCTCTAGCCAGTTCATCAGCGCGCTCATTTCCACGCATGCCAACATGGGCCCGGACCCAGTAAAGCTGGACATTATATCCTAGTTCTCTCATCTTCAAAATATTCCTTCGAATCTGGATAGCGAGGGATTGGGACGTGTCAGGTTTTGGAATCAAGTCTAATAAAGTTTTTGAGTTACTCAACACGGCTACTTCATGGATGCTGTTTTGCAACCCAAGCTCTGTAGCTTGGTATATTGCATACAACTCCGCTTGGAACACCGTGCAGAGCGGCCCGAGTCTTATGCTCTCGGTCCGAATCTCGGTCCCATCCCGCCAATAGATAAATGCGCAACCCACCTTCCCATCAAGCTTACTATCGTCCGAATAAATCCGATGAGCTGGGAGATCATGCTCCTGAATTTCGGCATCGTAAAGTGCAAAGCGAACATCAGGTTCACTAGCGGGATGAAGACCCTGCCAAAAAACGACACGCTACTCTAGCTTTCTGGCTTCCTATCCAGGGATCGGTCTACCCCGTTTGCGGTCATATAGCTTCACCGCTTCTCAAAACCTAAAATCCAGGGTTTAGGTATTACCCCAGCCAGTATGAGCGCAGCGATGAGCGACACTGTGCGATATGACCTTATTATTTTCTGTGCAAAGCCTCCCTGGATGGAATTGAGAAGCCTTTTCACAGTTATTTTTTTCAACAGCGGGAGCCCAAGCACTTTCAACACACATCATTATCGGTTCTAATACCGCGATATAGAGTTCTCACATTCTAAATGATCTATTATAATGTTATTATTATGAGTAGTTAAATACTCGTGTACCCTAAAACTATAGTTAGATAACTAACTAAAATATGAATAAAGTAAGGGCCGCCCGTGGGACACATTATCACACTAGGTGTGAAAGTAATTATTAAATTAGTACAATTCCTCGTATCATATCAAAATTAATTGCCAAAACCACAAAATATAGAAAGAACCGAAATTAAACTTAATTTTTTTTTCGCTCGTAAGCAAATCTTACCTCAAATTATTGAAGCATCTGTGATCTGATAATTAGACTCTATCTAACTATCAACTATCTAAACTATCAGTCTAATAGTTTCGTTTGAAACTTAGCTTACGACTACCTCTCATCATCTACATTCTCTATCAGATTTTAACTTATTTGTGTCAAAATGATAATCTTTAAAAAAAACAAGGTGATATATACAGCTGAAATTAGGTATCATTTTTTATTATAATTACTCATCATCATCATCTCAGCGTTCTTCCCGGTTGCAACCCAAACTTGCGTTTTGGTGCCCGGGGTCCGCTTTCCGACTTTTCCTACTCCACTTCGCACGGTCTTCAGCATCCCTGGTAGTGAGCCCATTGGCACGCATATCACCCCTTACGACGTCAAACCAGCACTTTTTGGGCCTACCCCTCCTGCCGGGGCCCGGCGGAGGCGGCATGGCCAGACATTTGTTTCCCACGTAAGCATCCGGTTGCCGTAAAACGTGACCGTACCACCGGAGCCGACACTCCTGCAGTTTATCCGCAATGTCACGGACATGAAGACTACCGCGAATGCGGGAGTTCCTAACGCGGTCTTTCCGCGTCACTCCACACATCCACCGCAGCATGTTCATCTCCGTGACACGCAGCTCCTGCTTGTGTCGCTCCAACACCGGCCACGCTTCACAGCCGTATAAAAGAACAGGCCTAATGATGGTCTTATAGACCTGTCCCTTCAACTTTACCGGCATCTTGGGGTCACAAATGACACCAGTTACCTCACGCCATTTAGCCCACGCGGCAGCAATGCGAGCCTTGACGTCGCAATCGATGTCACCAGACGCGTGAAACACAGATCCCAGGTATTTCACTTGGTCCGTGCGCTCGACCGTGTCGCCGCCTATGCGTACGGGTGTAGGATCTGTGGAGTTACAGGCCAAGTACTCGGTCTTCGCCACGTTGAGCTTCAGACCACCGTTCTCAAGCGACTCCTTCCACGTCATCACACGTCGCACCAGCCTACCCCTGTCCGAATCTGCCAGCGCGATATCATCAGCATACATGAGGAGCCACGGGGGCTGCTCATGTGAGTTTCTGATGCTGTCTGACAGTACGTCTAATACCACGCTAAACAGAAACGGACTAAGGACGGATCCTTGGTGTACCCCGACAGTGATTGGGAAAGGTTTTGTGTCGCCAACAGCGGTCCGAACTACGGAATCGGAGTCACGGTACATGTCTTGGATGATGTCAATATAGGCCTCTGGAACCCTTTTAGATCTCAATGCCCACCAGATTATCGCGCGAGGAATACAGTCGAAGGCCTTCTGCAAGTCAAGAAACAGGCAGTGCAGAGGCGTATTCTTCGTCCTGTATTTCTCCGCGACAGTCCTTAGGGCAAAAACTGGGTCCATGGTCCCGTGACCAGGGCGAAACCCATATTGACATTCCGAGACAGTGCACTCCTGCCGAATCCGAGAGTCGATAACCCTCTCGAAGAGCTTCATGGTGTGGGACATGACCTTTATACCGCGGTAGTTACCACACTCCTGCACCGATCCCTTGCCTTTGAAGACTGGAGTAATGACACTCAGCCTCCATTGGTTCGGGATCATACCGGTGAGGAGTATCCGGTTAAAAAGGTTTGTTAAGATGCCCACACCACGCTAGCCCATCGCCTTCCAGGCTTCGATGGGGACTCCATCGGCTCCGGCAGCTTTCCGATTTTTCATGCGGCGAAGACAATTTTGGACTTCTGCAGGCGTTACCGATGGCACTAATCCTTGATTTGGAGGAAGATCCGGCGGCTGCACCTCTTTATGCTGCTTGTTCAGCAGCTCGTGGAAATACGAGCGCCATCTCTCCTTCACCGCGAGGTCCTCGCATAACAGGTTGCCTCCGGGGTCTTTTACGCAGCGGCACTTGGAGATATCCTGTGCCGCTTTGACCCTGGAGCGCGCCAACTTATATATGAGCTTCTGCCCCTCAGACGATTCCAACTTATCGTAAAGTGGTTGTAAGTGGTCTCGTCTGGCTCTGGCTACAGCTTTCTTGGTGGCGCGCTTAGCAGCTCTGTATGCGTCGCGATCTTCAGGAGATCTGGACGCTTGCCACTTCTTAAAGAGGGCTTTCTTCGCTCTAGTCTCCCTCTGGACTGTGTCGTTCCACCACCATGTCTCCTTGTCACACTTGCGTCCGCCCTTAGACTCGCCAAGCACCTTCCCCGCCGACCCAAGGATAGCCGCCTGAATCCTGTCCCAGTAAGCTTGAACCGGTTCGCCCTCACCACCGGCGCACTTGTCGCCGATGGCAGAGGCGAACTCCTGGGACTTGACTTCATCAAGCAGCCACCACCTGATTCGGCGCCGAAGGCGATCGACACATTTGCCTTTGGGCTTCACGCAGAGGTCCATGACAAGAAGACGGTGTTGTGCAGTGAGACTCTCACCGGGTATGACCTTGCAGTTGGCTACTTTGCTGATGTGGTGTCTCCTAGTGAGTAGGAAGTCGATTTGGGTAGCATTCCTCCCGCTCTTGTAGGTAATGAGATGCTCGGGTCTCTTTTTGAAATACGTGTTCACGATGGCAAGGTCGGCAGCCGCACACGTATTGAGGATGTCCTCCCCTTCCGCGTTGCGGCTACCGTACCCAAATCCACCGTGAACACGCTCAAATTCCCCACATTCAGCACCCACATGACCGTTCAGATCACCCCCCAAAACGATCCCCTGTGATAATGGGATTCCACCGAGCACTTCTCCGAGTTGATTCCAAAACGCTATCCTATCGGCGTCGTCACAACCGGCCTGTGGCGCATAGGCACTTATCAAGTGGGTAACTACCCCATCGATAAGCACCCTAACGACCATAAGTCGGTCGCTATGACGTATCACTTCCAAAATGTCGTTGTGGAACTCCTCCGAGAGCACTATGGCAACCCCATTCTCCCCACCAGGTGCACCTGTGTAGATCAGCTTGTAGCCATTCCCAATGAACCGGGATCTGCTGGCCTTCCACCGAGTCTCCTGTAGGAACGCCACGGCCACCCTCCGCCTGGAGAGCACATCGGCCAACTCTCTCGCGCGTCCGGTTAGCGTGCCAATATTCCACGTTGCGAAGCGGAGTTTCCTTTTGGATGGGGCTAGTGTCTTTAGCCGTGCTCGCCCACGGCACGGCAGCCCTAGTCCACTTGTCACAGGAGTCGGGCGAGGTTCCTGCGCGTCGTTTTGCGGCGACGCCCTATCCGTGACAAATCTCTTACGTGTCCGAACCATATATATTTGGCTAGTTTTGGTTTTTACGGGAGCGACTGCCGTCCGACCTCCCAACCCCTAGAGGAAAAACCGAGAGGTGCACTTCCTTAACCGCATGAAAGCTGGCAAAGGAGTAGTCCATCAGTCGCCTTTTACGACTCCCTTGGAATGACTTGGGGTGACCCTATTCTTTTCACTGGCCGGGGTCACACGGCACATTTTTTATTATAATTACTATCAAATCAAATCAAAATCATTTATTTCAATATAACTACAAAATATACAAACTCCGCAGCAAATAATTTTTGTTGCGACAGCACAGTCAACATACCACCCTCCATTCCATTCCGAATGTTGTCCGTAATTTTAACTAGTGCTGTTACTGTATTGTGTCCTGGACTAAATCCGGACTAGAAGGGATTCAGAAGAGAATGTTAAGTTAAAAACAAATTAAGTTATTTGTGAAATAAGCGTTCTAAAACTTTTGCAAGGAATGGAAGAATGGAAATCTCATGGAAACTGAAAACGATTAAAAGCTTAGTTTTTTAGGGAGAGGAATAATCTGGGCATCCTTTCAATCTACTGGAAAGTTACCACAGGATATTGAGAAGTTAAGGATGTAAGTAAGGACCGGTATAAGGATATCTAGAAAAGGATTATCATATGGTGACTAATGCCATCACTGCCGATGGCGTTTGATGTGCTAATACAATTTTTCTGACATTTAATTCTAAAAATTTAATTGATTTTAATAGATTTTGATTTTTATTCTCCCAATTAACATAATTAAAGTGGATTCCAGACTGTGGTATCTGTTTAAGACTATTTTAGATATTTCCATATAAGATAGCCCTGGATAACAATGGTTAAAAATGTACCGCTCTGGATACAGGTTGCTCAACAGTGCATCCATCCCTTTACCAATCTCATCACTGTAAATAACTAAATTATTATTCACATGAAAAAACGGTTTTAATTTTCCTATTTGAATTTATTGTGAGGCAGACACCAGCAGAAGTTTCCAAATCAATCTCACTCTCATGTTCTTCTCTTTCAGAGTTCAACTTGTTAACTGTTTTCTAACTCTTTTTCGGTTCAAATAATGTTATGTGAAGCTGGTTCTCCAGATCACGTACTCTAGTATTTCGACGATTTATTATACTGTGATTGATTTTAATTTAATATAAGAAAAATATACCAAACATATATAGTTTAATAACACTAATTCTTGGCAAACAACACATTACCTGTGTTGTTTATAAAGTGAATTACATTAAATTATTAAATGTGTTTAATTTAATAGACAATAATACTATTTACTGAAATTAAACTAATTAAGAGACAAAATAGTAAGAATCTCTAAAGACGAATTTTAACAATTTAAAACTACGTATCAGTTAACCTACATGTATATATGTATATATTATTATAGATTCAAAACAACACTAGAACTACACGGATACGTGTACGAAAATCCAGCTAGTATATTATTACAAAAACCAAAATTATGATAATAGTTATAATTAATAAATAGACGATTTACATTGACTTCTTTTTCTTCAAGTGCCTCTCCAACCAGTGAAGGTTGGCTACCAACTTCTGAAATTGTTGCCTGTCCTTAGCGAGTCGAATCAATTTGGATACGCTCGCTATTCCAGTCCACTCTCGGATGTTACGGAGCCACGACTTCTTTCTCCGACCAACTCGACGTTTACCGGCAACCTGGCTCATCATTATAAGTTGCAAGAGGCTATATCTATCGTGCCTGAGCACGTGACCGAGATATGCAGTTTTTCGTCTCTTGATGATAGACAAAAGTTCCCTTTTCCATCCAGCTCGCCGCAGAACCTCCTCATTTGTGACTTTATTCGTCCAACTTATCCTCAACATACGCCTGTATGCCCACATTTCAAAAGCTTCAATTCGCTTCCTGAGGTCTTCTTTAATAGTCCAAGACTCGCATCCGTACAGAAGTATAGGCCAAATGTAACAGTGCAACAGTCGTGTACGCAAGTCGATCTTTAAACTTCGGCAGCACAGTACGGATCTGATGGTATTGAAGGCACTACGAGCAATCTCTACGCGGGTTCTTATTTCCAACTCACTATCCCAGTTTTCCGTGAGCCATGTGCCTAAGTATTTATACTTATGCACCCGCTCGAGAGATCGCCCTGACACTGTGATAATCGGGTCAATATTGAGATTCCTGGAAATCACCATAAACTTAGTCTTATTTATTTATTTTATTTATTTATTTTAGTAAGACTTACAGGCTAATAAAAATTACAATATGTACATATAATCTAATATTCTTAAAAACTATTGCTGATTACAAGTCTTAACATTTAATTATTTACCACTACTCTACACAGTAAAAAGAAAAGAAAAAATTAATAACGACTTATATTCAATGTTCAACAATGTCGAAAAAGTATTTACCCATCATTACTTTGAATCTGTTAACTTTATTTGTGAATAAATCGATTTCGAGCTGGGCATCTAATTTATTAAATTCATTTGCATCTCGAATAAAAAAGCTATTTTGTCTGTAATTAGTAGGTGCAAATGGCACACTTAACAATTGTCGCTTTCTAAAATTTTTATGCTGTGTACGGAATCCTATATTAGCTAAAAGTTCGGGACAGTCGGATGATCCATTTGCTATGTTAATAAGTAAACAGACATCACTTACGGATCTTCTGTATTCAAGTGGCAAAAAGTGATAACGTAAGCATCGATCGTGATAGTTTTCAGAGTTCTGTTTAGTCTTAAAATCTAAATATCGTAAAAATTTCTTTTGAATACTCTCCAAGCGAGATATATAAATTTGGTAAAATGGATTCCACACTGGTGATGCATACTCTAATAGGCTGCGTACATAAGAACAGTAAAGGATTTTGATGGTTTTCAAAGAACGAAAATTAATTGAGTTTCTTATCACAAAACCTAATGATTTGGATGCTTTATTAATCACATTGTTTATGTGTTTATCAAATAAAAGTTTACTATCTAGGATTACTCCAAGATCTTTAATGCTATCTACTTTTTTAATTGGTTCATTATTGAGCTTATAACAAAAGTTTACTGTTGATCGCTGCCTTGTAAAAGTGACATGAAAACATTTGGAAACATTCAACTGTAATTTATTGTCCGTACAGTATACAACAAATTTATTTAAGTCGTCTTGTAAAAGCTCAGCGTCGGACCTAGTCTTAACTGATTTTATGATTTTCATGTCGTCCGCGTATAAAAGAATTTGGGAATGTTTGAAACATAGTTTTATGTCAGATATAAAAATTAAAAACAAAAGGGGTCCTAAGAGAGACCCTTGGGGCACACCCGAGGGCACATTATACCACTGCGAAGTATATCCTTTCAGTACGATAGCTTGAGTACGATTATCTATATATGAACTAAACCAACGGTATAAGTCACCATGTATTCCCGCATCACACAATTTTTTTAGAAGGATTCGGTGATCAATGCGATCAAAACATTTACTATAATCAGTATATATCACATCCGCTTGTTCTCCGTGCTCCATTATATTGTTTATAAATTCATTGCCCAAAATGAGATTGGTAGTAGTTGATCGATGTCTAAGGAAGCCATGTTGCTCTTCACCAATATAATTCCTAAGAACTACATAAACTTGATTGTAAACAACACGCTCAAAGATTTTGGAAAACAAACAAAGTTTTGAAATTGGACGATAATTTTCAACATTAGACTTATCACCTTTTTTAGGAATTGGGGTAACAAACGCGGATTTCCATATTGAAGGGACCACACCTTCCTTTAAAGACCTTTTAAAAAGTAAACAAATAGGCTTAACTAAACTATTAGCACATTTAACAATAAAAATGGGGGGTATATGATCTGGACCACCAGATTTAGACAAATCCGTTGCTGTGAGCAGCTTTAGAATTTCTATTTCAGATATTTCTATTGAACTAATGTAGTTTACTGGAATATTGGGATTAGGAGTAGATGAGTCATTAAAATCATTATCACTTGCAGTTTGAAACGTGGATTTAAAATACGTGGCAAATAAGTTACATATGTCAAAACCATTGTCTGCAGACACTCCATTGTAATACATTAAATTAGGTAAATTGGAATTGTCTCTTTTGCTTTTAATATAAGACCAGAATGATTTGGGATTAGTGAGTATTGATTTTTCTATTTGTTGAATATAATTATCAAAACAAAGCTTTTCCAGGCTCTTGGCTCTACTTCTTAGTAAAGCAAAAGTGTGATAATCAGATAAATTACCGTATAGTTTATATTTGCGATGATATTTGTACTTTTCTTTTAAAACTTTTACAAGAGCAGAACTATACCATACAGGGTGCGAAGACAAACGTTTTGATTTTAATGGAACGTACATATCTCTAAATTCGTATAGTTTATAATAAAAAAAATTAACTGCATTATCTAGAGTTGGTGAACTTAATAACATTTCCCATTCTACATCATTAATCGCACTATTAATAGCTTCATAATCTCCTTTCTGATATATATATTTTTTATAAGTCCTCTCATCCAACTTGTGTATCTCTAAAAAGTCCGTATGTATAACCAGGGGCTTATGGTGTTCATCTATGGGTATTACTAGAGATTCAATACATTCTTCAACAGTTACCATTCCGTTAGAGAACACTAAATCTAGTAATCTATTGTTCTTATTTCGCACGTTATTAAATTGTGTAAGATTGCACATTTCTACGGTATCCAAAAAATCAACAAGCAGTTGAGAAGACACATTGATAGGTGATAGACCAAAACTGTCATTATTGACACGCCAATCTAATAAGTGACCAAAATTAAAATCTCCCACTACAAGGAACTTATCCAGCGGATGGTGCAACATTAAGTTATGTAGCTGATTTGTAAAATTATGTAGTTGATCTTGATACGAGTTACCCTTATTCTCCTTACATAGATAGATAGTAGCGACATGAATGGTGTAAGTAACAGAAGGTCGGTTTCTCTTTATTATTATTGATAGCCATATATCCTCGGCAGAGCTACGCCATTCAGGCCTCTCTATGACAGTAATATCGCTCCTAACTGCAACCAAAACACCTCCACCGCGGGTCTGCAAAGTATGATCATATTCGCGATCCCGTCTCCATACCAAGTAACGTGCGTCAAATAGTTCTGCACTGTATACGCTGTCTACTAACCAAGTCTCTGTAAATATTATGACATCAAAATTATTCAGACTAATGTTTCTATAAGTAGCAAGGGTCTTAGTACGCAAACCCCTAACGTTTTGGTAGTATACACTAAGTGATGCCACTTGAACACAGATCAAAATCTATATTTCTTGAAACACTACAAAATAACAATGTTGAGAATAAGTAAAAATTAACAGAAAATAGGGACATACTAGTAATAAAGAGTGAGATTTTAAAATGTAAATCGAATATAAATTCTAAAACACGACTATCATAATATTTCATATAATGTGTTATTGTGGAAAAGTCAAAATTTAAACTAAGCACGTACACCCACACATAAGTCAGACAACAACAACCGAGCCCCATGACTAAAATGCGGTGATTATTATAATTTAAAAGTGTATTATTATTTGTAATATAATGAACACCATATTCATGTTCATAACAATAATTAATAATAGAATTAGGTAAGTTATTTATTAAGTTACATGACTTGTCAAATGAATTATAAATATATTTCTTTCCACCATTTATCGTTTTCATAATGTGCGCAACTGTCGAATCCGCATTTCTATTCACTCTTAATATGTAAAGACAAAAAAACAAAGCATGCGCGTGAATGATACATATTCTAAATATTATATAATAATAACAACAATAGAGGGTGAGCTGTAATATTATTGAGACGATGGTGGCACACGGCAACAGAACACCGCACGTACATATAGTTATTATATACACAGTTACGACTGCAACACAGCGATAATATCTGAGTATTGATATAACACCGTATACAATGACCTCTAACAATAACATGCTTAGGTTTATCTTAGCTTGAATGTGAATATAATACGTTTTAATAGTAAAACGATCTATAGAGTATATAATGAAATCGTTAACCATTTGAAAATTAAAAACTAAAGTAATAAAATTAAAAATAAGTAGTTCATTGAGATGATAATTTATCTTGCACTTATGGACATACTTATATATATACAAGGTTGAAGTTACTTTTACACTATTTTGCACAGATCCTTTTCTGTCTTTATAACCATTATGTGGGAAGTATCCGATAGACGTACATGAATATTTGCGTTTTTTATCCATACGTAGCGGTAATCTTTCTCGGTGGCCAGTTTTTTTACTTTAGAAAGTAATAGCTTGTTTTGCGGAGTTAGGTGGTCGTTAATATAAATTTTATGGCCCCCTTGAAGCCCTAGGCTGCTAACAGTTAACTGGTTGACTTTCGCTGTACTTCTGGCTGCTGCTACGAAATTCTCTTTAGTATAACGGTGTAAAAAACAAGCAATAATCGGCTTACAGTGATCTTTTTCCCGTGTAGGTACACGAGTGACAAAATTAAACATATTTTTGGTAACTGGATGCTGTATTTTATCCCCGATTGTCATCAATATTTCGAAAAGATTTTCATTGTTTTTCTGGGGTACCCCTTTAATTTCAATATTATTCTGGCGCATCCACTGCTCCTTACGACTTAATTCTTCCTCAATTTTTTCGTTTTTAGCTTGTAATAAATCCACTTGGTTTTGGGTTTTCTCGACTTGTGTCAACCTGTGGTCCATAGAAACGATTTTTGTGTTCAGATTTTTGAGCTCACTGTTAGTTTCCAATAGGGATATCTTCAACTCAGCAAATTCGGCACGCATGCTTCTCACTTCGTCATTCAGAGATTCTAGTGGTGCCAACTTAGCCGAGATAATCCTAATCTCGTCTAGAATTACCGAGCCGGAGACTGGGGAGAGTGGCTGTATTAAGAGGCCAGATGTTTTGCATTTAGTACAACGCCAATTAAGCTTTCTATCACCTAGCTTCCTAAATCCTGTCTCAGTGATTCCAGCACAATGGAAATGTAGCTCTTGGTTGCACGAAGAGCAATGGACTCCATCCGAAAGAATTTCAGCACAAGCACCACATTTATTCATAATTGTAGTGTGTAAGTCGATTTAGGCAGTATAATTAAAGTCGTCGTACAGACAATACGTGTTTCAATTAACGACCTATGACCCCCACACCTCATGGCGACCCTGCCTTGCGCTATCGCCTAGGTATCGGGTTTCGCCCAGGTGCCGGGCGACGCGACGGCGCGACGGATAAATAAGCGAGATCAGCGAATTCCTGTGTGCCTCAGTGCACGAAGTTAAGACTTTTGAATTATAAAAATTAAAAAACATGATATAATGACGCCAACCACTGAACTGACAACGTCGTTTGAAGACAGAAAAATTATATATTATAAAAATTACAATGGGCAACGGAAACAATAAACAAGAAATAAAGGAGGTGATTATTGGAGAGAATACTATTATAGAAACTCATATCCAAAGAAACAACATCCTACTGCTGTCGGCCTTGGGATTAATCATACTTTTCATTTTGGTTGTACTTATTAAAAAAGTACTGGACAGACAGAAGAAATGGATAGATAAGAGAATTAATGCTGAGTTTGTCAGAAGAATGCGTATGCGGCTGTCCAAAAGGATCTACGGCGAAGGAGAAGGAGTTGAGGATGTGTAGTGCTTTTATTATTTTTTTAATTCTTTTTCTGTGAGCTATAAAACTAAGAGTGCTATGTTTGTGTTTTTGTGCGCTACTTATTCCAGAACAAGGTGCCGTTACTGATTTTCTATTGAACTTTAAATTTAGTTAATAATTAGTGAGTATATTTTAACGTCATTAAAAAAATCTATGGAAGAAAATGTAGAACAAATTTTATGTGAGTTAACTGACATACAAATATATTTAAGGAAATTGGGCTCTAAAAGAAAACAATATAAAATTATTGTAGACGAAAAAATATTAAAGGCTAAAAAGCTATATTCTTCTTATGAAAATATTATAAGTATTATTCCCGAGCATAAAATTTCTTTAGAATTAGATGAACTTATACTTGAAGTATTAGGAGAAAAAATTGAATTAGCTTACTCAAAAATTCTTACTTATAGTACTGAATCTAGCTTAAAATATAATAATTTTTGCAAAATGGAAAACTTTGAGATAAGAACGGCAACATCATTAATTCCTATAATGGATGGTTCTGAGGAAACAACAGAAAAAATTATTGACACTGTAGAATTGTATAGTGATTGTTTAAAAAATAAAGATCAGATAAAGTTACTAATATCTTTCGTATTAAAAACTAGGCTTACTAAATCTGCTAAGTTAAAATTAAAAGGTGAATATAATGATATAGAAAGTCTCGTAAAAGACATGAAATCTTATTTGCTTACAAAAAAATCTGCAAATTCTATTCTTTCTCAAATAAATAACTTGAGTCAAAATAATATGTCTATCAGTGAATATGGAAATAAATTATCAGAATTATTCGTAGGCCTGACTATCGCACAAGCTGACGGTAACGAAAAAGCATGTGAAATACTAAGACCTATAAATGAAAAACTTGCAATTAAAAGATTTTCTGATGGGTTAAGAAATAGGCGATTAAGTACCATTATTTCAGCACGTAACTATTTGGACCTCAAAGATGCGGTGCGAGCAGCTGAAGACGAAGAGTTGGCTCAACCTTCTTCATCCAGCAATATTTTCAACATGAGAGGTAGGTCAAATAACAGATATAATAACACAGGAGGTCGAAATAATTATTATAAGAATGGTTTTAATTCCCTAAAACCATTTGGATATGCTAATTATGACACAGTTAATAAATATAATAATTTTAAACAACAACATTTCAATAATAATTCCCGTGGTGGATATTACCGTGGAACAAGTAATAACAGGGGAAATAATTATAATTATTCTTCGACAAGATCTTATCGTGGTAGAGGAAATCGTGGTAGAAGTTCACAACATAAGATGTTCCCTGTTCAATTATGTGACAATACGGAAAAACAAAAAGAAAAATTGGAAAATGAAAATCGGTTTTTTCGGGGTTAAATATTTTAATATTATGACTTGTAATGAAAATGTTAGATATGCTCATTTTAATGTAAATAATAACAAATGTTCATGGCTAGTAGATACCGGAGCATCAATTTCAGCAGTTACCAAGAAAGTATTAACGGAACAAATTCCACTATTTAGAGACAACATCGAAATAAATGGTATTGGGGGAAAAACTCAATCTGAAGGTTTTGTTTATCTATCTTTATATGATCAAAATGGAACTTGCTTTAATCATAAATTTTATTTGTTTGATAAATTACCCTGTAAATCAGATGGAATACTTGGGCTAGACTTTTTATCAAATTATGATTCACATATTGACTTAGAAAATAATATATTAAAATTACGTAATGTGCACGAGTGTACCATACCACTTTATACGACACCAACTATTTCTTATAGCTGTCTGACTGTACCTGCTAGAAGTGAATCAATCCATTATATACAATTACAGAATAATAAATTGAACCATGATATTGTTGTTTTACCAAAACAGTTAAATGAAAATTTGTATTTAGCAGCCTTAATAGTTAAACCTGTTAACAATGTTATACCGATTAAAATATTGAATACCGGTGAGGAGTTAGTTACTATACCAACTTTTCAGCCAGAAGTACATTCGTTAAATGAATACCAAATCTGTCAATTTACTGCATGTAAGTCGAATGCAGAACGAGCTAGTACTTTGTTATCAACCTTGAATATAGACCATTTACACCCTACGGAACGGACGACTATAGAAGCTATTTGTTCCAAGTATAGCGATATATTTTATCTTCCAGGAGATAAACTTACTACTACCAATATATACGAACATAACATTTATTTAAAACCAAATACGAATCCTATTTATACGAAACCGTATAGACTACCAAATAGTCAAAAACCAGAAATAGATAAACAAATTAAGCAAATGCTAAAAGACGATATTATAGAAGAAACTCAAAGTGAATGGTCAAGTCCTATTTTACTTGTACCAAAAAAGTCCGACGATGTTAATAAAAAGTGGAGATTAGTTATTGATTACCGTAAATTAAATGAAATTATTCAAGACGATAAATTCCCATTGCCTAATATAACGGATATTTTAGAATCTCTTTCCGGTGCAGTTTATTTTAGTCATTTAGACCTTAGCCAGTCATATTACCAAGTAACCTTGAATCCAGAGTCTAGGAAACTTACGGCATTTACAACTAATACGGGACAGTACCAGATGAAAAGAATGCCAATGGGTCTTAAAACCAGCCCTAGTTCTTTTTCAAGAGCTATGACTATAGCTATGTCAGGATTAAACTATGAGAAATGTTTTATCTACCTTGATGACCTTGTAATTTTTGGACGTAATTTAGAAAGTCACAATAAAAATTTAACTGATGTTTTTGAAAGACTTAGAAAAGTAAATTTAAAATTAAATCCCAATAAATGTAATTTTTTAAAACAAGAATTATTATATTTAGGTCATACAGTATCAGCAAAAGGAATCTTGCCTGATAAAAACAAAATTAAAATAGTTGAGAATTACCCTAAGCCTAAAAATACAGATGAAGTAAAACGCTTTGTTGCATTTTGTAACTACTATAGAAAGTTTATTCAAAATTTTGCTGAGATAACTATCCCATTAAATAACTTGTGTCGTAAAAATGTACCTTTTGTTTGGTCCAACGAGTGTGAAAATTCATTTCAAATTTTAAAAAAAAAGTTGATATCACCACCCGTTTTACAGTACCCAGATTTTTCGAACAAAAATGAGTTCATTTTGCAAACTGACGCTTCAGGTATTGCCGTTGGAGCAGTACTTTGCAATAAAGATATGCGACCGATTGCTTATGCAAGTCGACCTTTAAACAAAGCCGAACGAAATTATCAAACAATTGAAAAAGAATTAGTTGCAATCGTGTGGGGAGTAAAGTATTTTAGGCCATATCTTTTAGGTAAAAAATTTACAATTATGACTGACCATAAACCGTTAATATATTTGTTTGGAATGAAAGATCCGTCAAGTAGATTACTAAAACATAGATTAACATTAGAACAATACGATTTTAATATCACTTATATTAAAGGAAAAGATAATTGCGTAGCTGACGCATTATCTAGGTTACCAACAAACTCGGACGAATTAAAGTGTATGAACTCAATATTATTAACAGTAATGACTAGAGCACAAAAGAAAAAAATAAGCAACGTGGAAGATAATACAGAAACTCATATCAATAGCAATGACACGGACAATCGGACTGATCACCCGAAAGTTGTGGAATTGTTACGGATACCGAGTGACGCTGTAGAGATGGTTTTAATAGAAGGAAAGGAGATAAATAAACTTAAGAAACAAAATAATATAAATGTAGAAACCGAGTGTTTTGCATTTTCTCAAAGTAAGAAAACGTTATACATTAACCTTAATTTCAAAGCGCAATACACGCGAGCCGTTTTTGTGAAGAAATTAAGTCAGTTTTGTAAAAACATAAACGTTGATAAAGTATGTATAATAAAAGGAAATAATAACGCGTTATTTATTAAAGATTTAGTAGACGAAATTAAAAATGACGAAATGTGGACCGGTCCACGCATTTGTATTTTGCGAGGTGTTGAAAGAATTAATGACGACAATGATAAAAGATTTATTATTAATGACTATCATTTACTGCCCACAAGTGGTCATGCTGGTGTGCGCAGAATGATTAATAACATAAAAAGAAAGTATTACTGGCCAGAAATGGAGAAAGATGTTAGAGAATTTGTAAGTAAATGCGATAAATGTCAATTTTCAAAGTATTCAAGAAATACTAAGGAGCCTATGGTAATAACAACCACAGCTTCGTATGCTTTTGAAAAAATTTTCTTAGATTTAGTTGGTCCACTGGACAAAGATATAGATAATAATAGTTATATACTTACATTACAATGCGAATTAACTAAATTCGTAGAGGCGTATCCACTTCAAAATAAGGAAGCTGTAACCGTAGCTAAAGCATTTGTTAACAATTTTATTTTAAGGTTCGGAATACCGAAACAGATAGCTACAGATAAAGGAACAGAGTTCATGTCATCTACAATGACAGAAGTCTGTACTCTTTTGGGAATTGAAAAATTAAATTCAACTTCATACCACCATGAATCAATAGGATCTCTTGAGAATGCACACAAACATTTAGGTGCATATCTGAGAATACAATGTGACCAATTTTCTGAAACTTGGAGCCACTGGCTTCCATTCTGGTGTTTTACTTTTAATAACACTGTACATTCTTCTACAAAATACGCTCCATATGAGTTAGTTTTTGGGAAACCTTGTGAAATCCCGAGTAGAATAAGTAAAAACATTGAACCTTTGTATAATCCAGATAATTATAGTTTAGAATTAAGGTATCGTTTGCAAGTTGCACACAAAGATGCTAGAAATAATTTGTTACAAAATAAACAAATAAGAAAATGTACTTATGATAAAAATAAAAAACAGGCATTATATAAGAAAAATGATTTAATATTGTTAAAAAATGAACCTGCAACAAAATTAGATAAATTATATATTGGCCCATATACTGTAATTGAAGATTTAGAACCTAATGTAAAAATTATGAAAAACAATAAGATAGAAATTGTGCATAAAAATAGAACTAAGTTGTTTAAAAATAATGTTTAATATGCTTAGCATTAATTGAATTCTAGTATTAAGTCACTATGTACATACTAATATAATACCAATTTTATTATAATAACTGTTAAAAAATCAGAAGTATGTAGTGTGTAAGTCGATTTAGTCAGTATAATTAAAGTCGTCGTACAGACAATACGTGTTTCAATTAACGACCTATACCCCCCACACCTCATGGCGACCCTGCCTTGCGCTATCGCCTAGGTATCGGGTTTCGCCCAGGTGCCGGGCGACGCGACGGCGCGACGGATAAATAAGCGAGATCAGCGAATTCCTGTGTGCCTCAGTGCACGAAGTTAAGACTTTTGAATTATAAAAATTAAAAAACATGATATAATGACGCCAACCACTGAACTGACAACGTCGTTTGAAGACAGAAAAATTATATATTATAAAAATTACAATGGGCAACGGAAACAATAAACAAGAAATAAAGGAGGTGATTATTGGAGAGAATACTATTATAGAAACTCATATCCAAAGAAACAACATCCTACTGCTGTCGGCCTTGGGATTAATCATACTTTTCATTTTGGTTGTACTTATTAAAAAAGTACTGGACAGACAGAAGAAATGGATAGATAAGAGAATTAATGCTGAGTTTGTCAGAAGAATGCGTATGCGGCTGTCCAAAAGGATCTACGGCGAAGGAGAAGGAGTTGAGGATGTGTAGTGCTTTTATTATTTTTTTTAATTCTTTTTCTGTGAGCTATAAAACTAAGAGTGCTATGTTTGTGTTTTTGTGCGCTACTTATTCCAGAACAAGGTGCCGTTACTGATTTTCTATTGAACTTTAAATTTAGTTAATAATTAGTGAGTATATTTTAACGTCATTAAAAAATCTATGGAAGAAAATGTAGAACAAATTTTATGTGAGTTAACTGACATACAAATATATTTAAGGAAATTGGGCTCTAAAAGAAAACAATATAAAATTATTGTAGACGAAAAAATATTAAAGGCTAAAAAGCTATATTCTTCTTATGAAAATATTATAAGTATTATTCCCGAGCATAAAATTTCTTTAGAATTAGATGAACTTATACTTGAAGTATTAGGAGAAAAAATTGAATTAGCTTACTCAAAAATTCTTACTTATAGTACTGAATCTAGCTTAAAATATAATAATTTTTGCAAAATGGAAAACTTTGAGATAAGAACGGCAACATCATTAATTCCTATAATGGATGGTTCTGAGGAAACAACAGAAAAAATTATTGACACTGTAGAATTGTATAGTGATTGTTTAAAAAATAAAGATCAGATAAAGTTACTAATACCTTTCGTATTAAAAACTAGGCTTACTAAATCTGCTAAGTTAAAATTAAAAGGTGAATATAATGATATAGAAAGTCTCGTAAAAGACATGAAATCTTATTTGCTTACAAAAAAATCTGCAAATTCTATTCTTTCTCAAATAAATAACTTGAGTCAAAATAATATGTCTATCAGTGAATATGGAAATAAATTATCAGAATTATTCGTAGGCCTGACTATCGCACAAGCTGACGGTAACGAAAAAGCATGTGAAATACTAAGACCTATAAATGAAAAACTTGCAATTAAAAGATTTTCTGATGGGTTAAGAAATAGGCGATTAAGTACCATTATTTCAGCACGTAACTATTTGGACCTCAAAGATGCGGTGCGAGCAGCTGAAGACGAAGAGTTGGCTCAACCTTCTTCATCCAGCAATATTTTCAACATGAGAGGTAGGTCAAATAACAGATATAATAACACAGGAGGTCGAAATAATTATTATAAGAATGGTTTTAATTCCCTAAAACCATTTGGATATGCTAATTATGACACAGTTAATAAATATAATAATTTTAAACAACAACATTTCAATAATAATTCCCGTGGTGGATATTACCGTGGAACAAGTAATAACAGGGGAAATAATTATAATTATTCTTCGACAAGATCTTATCGTGGTAGAGGAAATCGTGGTAGAAGTTCACAACATAAGATGTTCCCTGTTCAATTATGTGACAATACGGAAAAACAAAAAGAAAAATTGGAAAATGAAAATCGGTTTTTTCGGGGTTAAATATTTTAATATTATGACTTGTAATGAAAATGTTAGATATGCTCATTTTAATGTAAATAATAACAAATGTTCATGGCTAGTAGATACCGGAGCATCAATTTCAGCAGTTACCAAGAAAGCATTAACGGAACAAATTCCACTATTTAGAGACAACATCGAAATAAATGGTATTGGGGGAAAAACTCAATCTGAAGGTTTTGTTTATCTATCTTTATATGATCAAAATGGAACTTGCTTTAATCATAAATTTTATTTGTTTGATAAATTACCCTGTAAATCAGATGGAATACTTGGGCTAGACTTTTTATCAAATTATGATTCACATATTGACTTAGAAAATAATATATTAAAATTACGTAATGTGCACGAGTGTACCATACCACTTTATACGACACCAACTATTTCTTATAGCTGTCTGACTGTACCTGCTAGAAGTGAATCAATCCATTATATACAATTACAGAATAATAAATTGAACCATGATATTGTTGTTTTACCAAAACAGTTAAATGAAAATTTGTATTTAGCAGCCTTAATAGTTAAACCTGTTAACAATGTTATACCGATTAAAATATTGAATACCGGTGAGGAGTTAGTTACTATACCAACTTTTCAGCCAGAAGTACATTCGTTAAATGAATACCAAATCTGTCAATTTACTGCATGTAAGTCGAATGCAGAACGAGCTAGTACTTTGTTATCAACCTTGAATATAGACCATTTACACCCTACGGAACGGACGGCTATAGAAGCTATTTGTTCCAAGTATAGCGATATATTTTATCTCCCAGGAGATAAACTTACTACTACCAATATATACGAACATAACATTTATTTAAAACCAAATACGAATCCTATTTATACGAAACCGTATAGACTACCAAATAGTCAAAAACCAGAAATAGATAGACAAATTAAGCAAATGCTAAAAGACGATATTATAGAAGAAACTCAAAGTGAATGGTCAAGTCCTATTTTACTTGTACCAAAAAAGTCCGACGATGTTAATAAAAAGTGGAGATTAGTTATTGATTACCGTAAATTAAATGAAATTATTCAAGACGATAAATTCCCATTGCCTAATATAACGGATATTTTAGAATCTCTTTCCGGTGCAGTTTATTTTAGTCATTTAGACCTTAGCCAGTCATATTACCAAGTAACCTTGAATCCAGAGTCTAGGAAACTTACGGCATTTACAACTAATACGGGACAGTACCAGATGAAAAGAATGCCAATGGGTCTTAAAACCAGCCCTAGTTCTTTTTCAAGAGCTATGACTATAGCTATGTCAGGATTAAACTATGAGAAATGTTTTATCTACCTTGATGACCTTGTAATTTTTGGACGTAATTTAGAAAGTCACAATAAAAATTTAACTGATGTTTTTGAAAGACTTAGAAAAGTAAATTTAAAATTAAATCCCAATAAATGTAATTTTTTAAAACAAGAATTATTATATTTAGGTCATACAGTATCAGCAAAAGGAATCTTGCCTGATAAAAACAAAATTAAAATAGTTGAGAATTACCCTAAGCCTAAAAATACAGATGAAGTAAAACGCTTTGTTGCATTTTGTAACTACTATAGAAAGTTTATTCAAAATTTTGCTGAGATAACTATCCCATTAAATAACTTGTGTCGTAAAAATGTACCTTTTGTTTGGTCCAACGAGTGTGAAAATTCATTTCAAATTTTAAAAAAAAAGTTGATATCACCACCCGTTTTACAGTACCCAGATTTTTCGAACAAAAATGAGTTCATTTTGCAAACTGACGCTTCAGGTATTGCCGTTGGAGCAGTACTTTGCAATAAAGATATGCGACCGATTGCTTATGCAAGTCGACCTTTAAACAAAGCCGAACGAAATTATCAAACAATTGAAAAAGAATTAGTTGCAATCGTGTGGGGAGTAAAGTATTTTAGGCCATATCTTTTAGGTAAAAAATTTACAATTATGACTGATCATAAACCGTTAATATATTTGTTTGGAATGAAAGATCCGTCAAGTAGATTACTAAAACATAGATTAACATTAGAACAATACGATTTTAATATCACTTATATTAAAGGAAAAGATAATTGCGTAGCTGACGCATTATCTAGGTTACCAACAAACTCGGACGAATTAAAGTGTATGAACTCAATATTATTAACAGTAATGACTAGAGCACAAAAGAAAAAAATAAGCAACGTGGAAGATAATACAGAAACTCATATCAATAGCAATGACACGGACAATCGGACTGATCACCCGAAAGTTGTGGAATTGTTACGGATACCGAGTGACGCTGTAGAGATGGTTTTAATAGAAGGAAAGGAGATAAATAAACTTAAGAAACAAAATAATATAAATGTAGAAACCGAGTGTTTTGCATTTTCTCAAAGTAAGAAAACGTTATACATTAACCTTAATTTCAAAGCGCAATACACGCGAGCCGTTTTTGTGAAGAAATTAAGTCAGTTTTGTAAAAACATAAACGTTGATAAAGTATGTATAATAAAAGGAAATAATAACGCGTTATTTATTAAAGATTTAGTAGACGAAATTAAAAATGACGAAATGTGGACCGGTCCACGCATTTGTATTTTGCGAGGTGTTGAAAGAATTAATGACGACAATGATAAAAGATTTATTATTAATGACTATCATTTACTGCCCACAAGTGGTCATGCTGGTGTGCGCAGAATGATTAATAACATAAAAAGAAAGTATTACTGGCCAGAAATGGAGAAAGATGTTAGAGAATTTGTAAGTAAATGCGATAAATGTCAATTTTCAAAGTATTCAAGAAATACTAAGGAGCCTATGGTAATAACAACCACAGCTTCGTATGCTTTTGAAAAAGTTTTCTTAGATTTAGTTGGTCCACTGGACAAAGATATAGATAATAATAGTTATATACTTACATTACAATGCGAATTAACTAAATTCGTAGAGGCGTATCCACTTCAAAATAAGGAAGCTGTAACCGTAGCTAAAGCATTTGTTAACAATTTTATTTTAAGGTTCGGAATACCGAAACAGATAGCTACAGATAAAGGAACAGAGTTCATGTCATCTACAATGACAGAAGTCTGTACTCTTTTGGGAATTGAAAAATTAAATTCAACTTCATACCACCATGAATCAATAGGATCTCTTGAGAATGCACACAAACATTTAGGTGCATATCTGAGAATACAATGTGACCAATTTTCTGAAACTTGGAGCCACTGGCTTCCATTCTGGTGTTTTACTTTTAATAACACTGTACATTCTTCTACAAAATACGCTCCATATGAGTTAGTTTTTGGGAAACCTTGTGAAATCCCGAGTAGAATAAGTAAAAACATTGAACCTTTGTATAATCCAGATAATTATAGTTTAGAATTAAGGTATCGTTTGCAAGTTGCACACAAAGATGCTAGAAATAATTTGTTACAAAATAAACAAATAAGAAAATGTACTTATGATAAAAATAAAAAACAGGTATTATATAAGAAAAATGATTTAATATTGTTAAAAAATGAACCTGCAACAAAATTAGATAAATTATATATTGGCCCATATACTGTAATTGAAGATTTAGAACCTAATGTAAAAATTATGAAAAACAATAAGATAGAAATTGTGCATAAAAATAGAACTAAGTTGTTTAAAAATAATGTTTAATATGCTTAGCATTAATTGAATTCTAGTATTAAGTCACTATGTACATACTAATATAATACCAATTTTATTATAATAACTGTAAAAAAAAAAAAAAAAAATAAATGTTTAGGTTACATTTTTTTTTTCTTGTACCCCGGTGGTGTAGTGTGTAAGTCGATTTAGTCAGTATAATTAAAGTCGTCGTACAGACAATACGTGTTTCAATTAACGACCTATACCCCCCACACCTCATAATGATTTATGTTCAAAGTATATTGTAAATGCAATGGTTATGTTAATAATTAATTAATAATAATTTTATAACTGTATTTAGCTAATGCAGGGTGTTTGATTTTGTTATTCTAACTTTAAACAATGAATATTAACGCGAGCAGGTAGGTTTATAACAACCGCACGGCACGTATCGAGCGCGAGCGACGACTTTGACATTGCCGACATTCATCTGAAGGCTAGCCCTTTCACTACACTCGTTAACTCTGTCGACGATCACCTGCAAATCTGCTGCTGTAGATGCAATAAGAACTGTATCATCTGCGTATCTAATGTTATTGATAACACGCCCATTAATCCTAACTCCACAATCTAGGTCTTCAAGAGCTTCTGCTATAATTGTCTCCGAATACAAGTTGAACAAGGTAGGCGATAAAATGCAGCCTTGCCGCACTCCTCTCTTGATCTCAGTCTGTTCAGTACACTCGCCATTAATGCGCACCGCTGCCTGCTGATTCCAGTACAAGTTTTGAACAATGCGTACGTCTTTACCGTCCAGTCCAATATCGTTTAAAATCACTATAAGGCGATCATGCAACACTCGACCAAACGCTTTTTCGTAATCCACGAAGCAAAGAAATACTTCCTGCTGCATGTCTATGCACTTTTACACCAAAACCTGCACTGCAAACAGAGCCTCCCTCGTTCCAACCCCAGACCGCAATCCAAACTGGCTCTTACATTGACTAAAACAATTTAAATATGTAAATAAATTGAAAAAAAATTCAAAAAAAATGTTTGGTGGTGTTGCCACAGGAAAAAATCCTAAACAAGAGGCAATCTTTTGCTTTTCATGTGCCCCGTTGCAAATTTTGACAGCTCGTCCGATAAGCGTCATTACATAGTACTTAGTAAGCTTCTGTACTCTTGTTCTTCTATTCCAAAACCTACATAACGTGCTACCTAAATAATGGCGCATTTCATAATGGCCCTCTGAGACAAATGTCGAAGATCCGTCAACGACGTAAAACCAACATATATTTATACATATCCATACAAGATTATTCCTTACAACCTTGAAATAAGGTTCATAAACTTGCAAATGTACCTCAGTATCAAATAAAATGACGTCGCAACCATGACATAATTTGCGTGGTCAGGTTTGTGAAGGGTTTATTTAAAGGGACTTTTCATTCAATTTGTTTATCAAACCGTGATATTTAACAAAAGCTACTAATGTCAGGGCTATCGATACCATCGTTGTTTTGTATTTTCCTGATTGAAAAAATATGTGTATAATCTACTAGTACTTAGTTCTCATCTGGTGTAGTCTTTTGTCAACTAGTCAAGAAAATAATTAGTAAAGTTTTTTTTTTATATCAAATAAGGAAATAGATGTAATTGATGTATCAAACTAGTAATTATTGCTTTACTTCAATGCTCACGAAATACTCAGAAAAGAGAAAAATAATCATCCCCATGCCATCACAAGACAGGGTCATCACACTTGTTTTCTAAGAGATATAGAACGAAAAACAAAACATCCCAAGTTAACAACGACTACTATGTGATCATTGTTCGCAATTAGTTCAATGAATACAAAGATAGTCCTAACGCAAAAAGGCGCTATGTAGCTTTATACTTTTTATACTTAGTCCGGGGAAGCTGAATAACCAGTAGCACTCTGGACTCTGGGATGAGACTTGTCTAGTGATGACGGCATCACCGTTCTAACTCCACAACTTTTGTACTGGCTGAGATACTTTGTCCAGCTGCAATCGCAACGGTATGTTACATAAAACTCATCACTCAAAATCCTTACGTGGAGGCATCGTAAGGTTTGGTCATTGCTGTGCAATGAAGCTCTATCCTGGGGTATCAGAATTATCCTTTGAACTTAAAATTGGAAACTACGGATGCATCATAGGCGATTGCTTTGGTTTTTATTTATTGTCTTCTAACTGCTTACCCGGATTTTGCGTAGAAATTTTCAGTATACGAGTATTTTTTCGGAATAAATAGTACAATATATAGTTTTCTAGGCACTAATATATTTTTGAACTAAATTTGATTAGAAAATTAATAGTAGTAGAATAAATACATAGTATAGTTGTTTATTCATTTTATTTTTTTAGTAAATAATTTATCCCGTAGTTTCATTCTGTGCTGTCCAATGACCTTATATTAAATGGACTTTAAGTGAGGTTTGCAATCAATTTACACCTACACGTTTAAATGTATTAAGTTCAGTCAAATTCAATTAAAATTTCATCTCGCACCTTTACAAATTGAGAAAATAGAATTACATTTCGGTTGAAACATTTCTCAAATGACTATATTAAGCTACATCGAATTGTATTGCTAGATATGTATACTATTTTATTTTTTATTTATTTATGATGTTTGAATAATTTATTTTCATACTCATGAATTAATATTTAAGAGTAACAGGACAGAATATACGAGAATAAAAATATTTTTGTGTGTATCTATTTGTATTTATAATAATTTAATTCCATCTATTTCCAAGCAATATAATTGTTTACCTACAAAATATATTTAAATAATAATTCGTCATTCGCTATATTTTAATATATAACTATCCATATTATATAGATAGCTGTGAATTCTAGAATAGAAATGAGTACATTTAAACTCACTGGACGTGTGGTCTAAGATACTATGATGAAAGGTAGCCCTATTAATTTTCTAAAGATCCTAAGACAAATAGGTAGAATATAATTGATAGAGAATGTACCAGACTAGGACAATTTATACAACGCCATATAGTCCCAAAGTAAGCAGCTTAGCACCTGTATCATGGGTACTAGACAACTGAAATTTTAAATTTAGATTCTATTTTTCTTTTGTTAATAAATACATACTATTAATAAACATCCAGACGCGGGAGAGGAATTATACTCGTAACCTCTGTAAGTGTTCCGACGTGGGTTAGCCATTACAGCACTGAGATCGTCTATAACGAGCTTTATTTTATACTTTGATTTATTTAGTCAGTGTCTAAATCTCGGCCCCATAAGATCGGATAAACTACGCAAAAGACTTGAGATATTAATTCCGGGTCTTCTTCCAACAGTCTCTTGTTGGTTGGTTTTGGAGCCTTGAGTTAGCACTCTTTACCCCTGCGTAAACTCAGGGGTCAACGACCCCAGAGTGACGTGTATCGAGTTGTGGGAGAGCACATCCATGTTTGGCGTGATACGATGAAGCATCTCTATGTTGGCTCATCTTGGCTTGGTAGACCAATCTTGGCAATCGGCGACTATCAGCGGTTTGTGTTGGCCTGTCGGCTTGGTGATATCGCAACCTCAGTAACCGATTTCCCAGTTCCGAATAAAACGACGCATTGTAGCTGTTAGGCTATGTTGGCCTTGTAATTTTAATCACCAAGTAAATATTATTTTTCAACATAAATAAACAAACAGTAAGAAAGAAAATAAAGTAATAAATATATTAACTTTTATTTTCAGCTCTTTTTAATATTTACTTTGAATGTTTACTTGAAAATATTTTTCTCAAAGTACTCAGTAATGTGAAGTAATATTTCAAAGGCTCTTCAATGCCGTTTGGAATTTGTTTAGCGCGTTATCATTATTCAGCTTTGTGGCGCAAGATGTCGAGGTGTTTCAAGGGTCATCTCATTTTTAGAAAATAGAAGCATTTTTGAACAAAACCATCGACTACATTTTATAGAATAAAATATATTTAATAATTCAAAATAATAATTACAGCCCACAACGTCCCACTGCTAGGCTGGGGCCTCCTCTTAGAGGGAATGGACAGTATACGTCACTAGCTTGTCCAGGGCGGGTTACACATACCGGTGATCTTGGTATGCAGGTTACCTTATGATATTTTCCTTTACCGTCGGTGCCTGGCAATTATGCTATAATATGCACATTAGACGAGAAAAACTGCCTAAACTGTGCATGCCACCGTAGGATCTTTATGTTAGGCTCAGAGTGTAATACCACTGAGGATATAATGCTATAAAAATTATTAGAGACAAGAAAAAATTATTAAAGTTGATACAAGTAAAAGGGAGGAACAAAAGTATATGGATAGAACGGATATAAGTGGAATATGTGATGATACCTCACATAGTTAATGATTGTAATGAGAAGGGATACCGACCTCATTACTAGGAGAATGTTGACCCCGAAAATAGATCGGTACAAATGCAGGGGTACGCCTAAAAAGCAATGAAAAGACTGTGTCATGCGTGATATAAGGGTTTATGAAGCAACAAATGAAGAATGCCGGGATAGAATAAAATGAAAGAAAAATACATATTGTGCTGTAGCTAACTGCCGTAAAACGTGGCGTAGGCGATTCCTTTTACATAATCTGCACTAAATCTTTTATACAATTTTTTTTTGTTTATGACGTATTTTTTTTTAATTTATTTATTAAAAAGAATAATTTTACAAAATATTCAACTACACCCAATAAACCCGAGAGGGTTTGTCTTGGATGTCACATTCACATCTTAAAGTAATTACAATTCTAAATATAACATATATTATTCATTCGCATCCTAACTTTAGTAAAGTACCTACAATTTATTTATTCCTACCGTACATTCATAGGAAGTTTGTTGAATGACAACAAAGCAGTACAATGAGATCACTGCATAATAATATCAAGAGTGAGTAGGATGGCAATAACATATATCTCTTTTCAGATAGACATTACATACAGGTTGATGTTTTCGGTGCAGTATATGGTATATTAAATAATTATTAATTTATAGTTAAACGCATTAATATAATATAAATATATTATGTTTTAAAACAAATATAATAGTTTAATTTTTTGCTATGTACAATAAATAATATTGAAGTGTTAATTTTTGTATTTCATTTTTATATTTATGTAGTTTATATTATAAACTCTTGTTTTATGTATAATTACGTAAGTAGCTTGTATTATGTACGATCCCCACTTAGTATAAATAATTTATTGTTACGTCTTACCAAATTATATCAGTTCCTCAAAATACACTTATATTTATTTTCCTCTTAGTTTTATATTCTCTATTTTCATTTCCGTGCTCATGAAATATGAATTTACAAAATAAAATTTCATACTTTTTAACAACACGATCTAATCGTGAAACGTAATAACTGTGAGCTCTGGATATATCCTTTTTTACAAAGGTACACATTTTAAGCTACCAATAGTTTTAAAACTAATATTACACGTAATAAGATTCTAACATTAAAATAAAATCTATTGAACTTTTAACAACTACGTAGTTACTTTCTCGAACTAGTTATTGCCTTGTTATTGAACAAAGTTTAATATAAAACTTTTAATTGGCCCATTTAAATAGTTTATTACATTATATTTCCATATTTTTTAGAAAACTAGTTAGGATTTGATCAGGGTCAATAAAATATTTTTGCTAGTCGTATATACTCTGTAGAACGTAGTCAATTCTAGAATGAAGCAAGCAGGAGTTCAGTGTGGAGATATATATCGAAGTGAATACGTGAAAGCACGCGTCAATTACCGCGTTTGGAAATCTCGCATCAGCTTGCAGGAGATGTAGGAGTTTTTTAGTATATTTCGACGGTATAGCCACATTTTTCAAGGTTTCACTTAGTGCAGAGGTTAATATTTTAAAATAAAAAAATACACATAGTAAAAATCAACAATGTAGATTATTTATTTCTTTACTACACTTATCGTTTAAAAAAATACAAATATATTTCTTATACGCTCTTTAGGTATATTGTTCTAGATCTGTATTTGTACTAGTATACAAACACTAAAATTATTACCTAGTCTAGAAGGATTAGGTGGTCGCCGTTGGCACTGATTTGCATTTCTCTGCGAGTCAAACCGGTTAAATGATAAGAGGTCAAGACTATTTGACAGTGGAATGAATCTGACCAGTGATATTGTTGAAAATACAAGTTGATAAACGGACGTCTAATTTTTCAAAATTCAAATACATCATGTAGAGTTCGTGGATTTTTTTGCTGATGCCTAGCCATATATGAGATTATTTTGGTCAAATTTAGTAATTTGTTATTAGTCTTAATAATTTTAACTTCCTTCTTATTCACTTAATAATGATAATATACTAGTTGTATGTAAATTCAAGATGGCTGTAATAGTTGTGGCTTAGTTTTTACAACCGGCCGCCTACCTGACGGTAACCCCTTTTTGGGCAAATATCTATCATCCTTCTTATTAAAATTATTTTTCTCGTTTCACATTGAAATTAGGACACGAAATTTCGTTGTCAATCATCTAATTTATCCTCAAGCGACACTTTTATTGGTTTCTTCTTAAGTAAACAACATCCAACTATCGGTTTGGGTGTGCAGGGTGGGGTGGCACTTTTGCCGGGTCGCTGACTTTTACGGGATCCGTGCACAATTCACATTAGACAACATTCATGAGGGCTTTTAAATAGGAAATTCGCAGTGCCGAGCGTCTTCGAATGCTCTTAGTCCTGCATTGAATATTATTTTTGAATATTTTCTAAAAGCATGGAATTTTTAAATTCCGATGTTTGCAGCATGTTAGCAATTTCTCTCATACTAAATGTTTTGATTAGATCGTCATGTTTTATAAAGTGTCCCAGCATCTGTCCTCTTTTAGTTAGGTTGTCTGAAATAAATTGCTTATTAAGAAAATGAAATAAATTGCTTATTAATAAATTGCTTATAAGACCACCGATTATTCCGTTTTTCTTTTTTTGTATATTTAGATTTTAAGCAGTTTATATTATTTGGTGAACAATAAAGAGTTTTTTTCTATCTATCTAAATTTATTTCCGATACGGCGATTCGCATGAAATTTGAAATCCGTTTTGCTTCACTCCCAAGTAATTAAATTATGTCATTTCATTGAATGGGAAACCAATTTGCAACTGACTATCTAGAAATCTACTATCATGCTGATAGCCAACTTGTCAAATAGTCAAATGGCTGCATTTGAATATTTTCTAGAAGCATGGAATTTAAAATTCCGATCTAGGCAGCACGTTAGAAATTTCTCTCACACTAAGTGTTTTGATTTGATCGTCATGTTCTATAAAGTGTCCCAGCCTTTTTCCTCTATTGGACCAAGAAAGATATTTATGGAGCAAGTAAATTTCTTTTTTTAGTTTAGCTTAGATTAACATGATACACCAGTTTACTGGTGATTGTTTACTATCTTAGACTCTGAATAAAAAAATTAAAAGTATAAAATATTATTATTTTTCTTTGAAAAATTTATAATAAAATATAAGCCATATTAAATCAGAGATCAGGTAATAGAAAACATAATTCGGAAAACTATAACGTTCGGCCTGGGCCACGAGATTGGCAGGCCACATATCCGTGGGCCCGGGCGTAGGCGATAGAAGAACAGCAGGGTTTTTAGTGGGTAGTCGGATGGCCGAACATCTTAAAAACCCCGTTAAGAATAGGGTTTTTCCCGAAGACAAAAAAGACAACTATAACGATTCTTATTAATAACTTTATTGTAGAAAGATTCGCCTCATAACTAACTCTAGATTGATTTATATTAATCATTTAAAACAATCATCGGTTCATAAATAAATAATTGAATTTGCAAATAATGAAGCTTTAATTAATAACAATATCATTTCGAATCTATACATATCATAATACTCGCATAAGAATAAATAATGTTATTTTCCTAATTAATACCTTTTTAATATATGGCTGTTTCCCCAACCACAACACATTACAACAAATATTTAGCAACAAATAATTTTTTGGAGACCTTTTGGTATCTCATTCTGAAGCTCTAAAAACTATCTCTTATTCAGTCTTAAATAACTAAAACTCATTAATTACAGAGAACAGAAATAAAATTGAGAGAGTTGTTTGAAAGAAACTTTAAAAGTTTCTTGCTAAGAAATCTTTTAAAGTGTAAAATTGGTTCTCCAATAAATTAGTTCCGGTAGGGATTTTTAATTACACTTCAAGCTGGTATAGATAGTTTTTAAACTTATAGGAAAGCTTTGGATAGTGTCAAAAGAACATTTAAAGCTTCCGCTTTGCTAAGTAAGAGCGAGTGTAGTAATATAAAGTAATTACAAGTACATTTTAAAATTTGTGCGTTGGTCTTTATTGTCATTCCGAATGTTTTTTTTTTTTTAACTGGACCCTTAGAACTACTGGCGTAGCCAATATTTAGGACCTTATATTTTTCGGATTTTTTTTGCCCTGCCGTAATTTTTTTCGTATAGTTTTTTCATTTCTTTGTGTTTTAATGCGTTTTATTTATCTTTATTATTTCTATTTTAGCAATTGTTTCTGTATTTGTTTTAATTTTTTAGTACATGTGGGTATAATACATTAACACATTTTTTTTTTTTTTTGTTTTTTTTTTGGTCTCGGGGAAAAACCTCTCTTGACGGGTTCCCCCGGCCCGGGGGGACCGAGGGATATGTGGGACTCCGGGAAAGATGATTGGCCATCCGACTACCCACTAAAAAACCCCGCTGTTCTCCTATCGCCTACGCCCGGGCCCACGGATATATGGCCTGCCGATCTCGTGGCCCGGGCCGGCGCCGGCCCGCCCTTTGTCTTGAGGCGGGCCCCTTCTAAAGTGTTGGCGCCAGGGGGTCAGGGTTTCGTCCCCCCGGCGCTCTCCTAACAACTCTAGGAGTTGAGGGGGGCCGCGGGACAGCACGCAGCCCTCACCCTCGCGGCAATAGTGCGGGCGGCGGGTCCTCCCCCGAGGGGCCGCCCGCAGCCGCTTTTTACGGCGGCCGGAGGTCGTTACTGACCCTCCGGCGCCGCCGGCGTGGCCTGCGTTGGCGGGAGAGGAGTGTGGTGGTCGACTCCCGCTCCCGCTCCGCCGCCTCCTTTGCGGACAGGACTGCCTTGCAGAAGGAGGCGACGGCCGTCCATCCAGGATCGCCCCCGACCATGGACAGAACCAGGGCCGGGAGCGACAGGTCCACGCCGATTTGGGCGACGAGGGCGCGGCGCTCCTCGCGCCACGCAGGGCACACGGCGACAGTGTGGTTCACCGTGTCCTCCTCGTCGCCCGCGCCACAGTGGTGGCACCCCGACGTCATCTCCCGCCCTATGCGACACAGGTACCTCCCGAAGCAACCGTGCCCTGAGAGGACCTGCGTCAGGCGGAAGGTCAGGGCGCCGTGGCGCCTTTCCAGCCATTCGGCCAGGACGGGCCTCACCGCTTCGATGGTGGCGAAGCCCGCGCTGGGGTGCGCGAGGCGCTCCTTCCACTCCACCATGAGCACCTCGTCGCGTAGCTCCGCCCGCTTTACCTCAACTTCGCGAGGCGCGGGGCGAGAGCCACGCTCGGCCGCGTCCCGGCGCCACCGGTATAATAGCGCCAAGACCCGGGCCTCGAGGTCCCATGGTGGGGATCCGGCCAGCAGGGAGGCCGCTTCGAAGGACACCGTGCGGTATCCCCTTATCGCCCTGACGGCCAGGACGCGCTGCGGCCTGCGTAGCAGCGCCGTCGTTTTGGCCGTCAGGCGATCCGCCCAGATTGGGGCCCCGTAAAGGGCCATCGACCGCACGGTTCCCTCGAAGAGTCTGCGGCACACTGCGCCCGGCCCGCCAACGTTCGGCAGCAAACGGGAGAGTCCCGCCGCCGCCCGAACTAGCCTCGGCGCCAGGCGCTCGAAGTGCGCCGCAAAGTTCCATCGCCCGTCGAGCACCAGTCCGAGGTAATTCATGGACGGCCCGACGGCGATGCGGACGCCTCCCACCGTTATGCTCAGGCCCGGTGGCGGCCTCTGGCAGGGCCCGTAGAATATCAGGGCCTCCGTCTTGTTCAAGGCCACCTCCAGGCCGAGTCGCCGGATTCTAGCCACCATTTGCGCCACCCCAGCCGTGCCCAGAAGGCACGCCTGGCGAGGGTTCCTCCCGCGCGCTGTGACAAGCGTGTCGTCGGCGTAGCAAATGACGCCGACGCCGGGGAGGAGCACCCCCCTCAGGACCCAGTCGTATGCGATGTTCCACAGCAGAGGGCCCAAGACCGACCCCTGCGGAACACCGCACACGACGTCTCGCCGACTTTGCCCACCCTGGACCGGATAGACGACGGCACGATCGTCCAAATATGCCCCGACTATGCGACGGAGGTAGGGAGGCACACGATGGTACTTGAGCGCCTCCCGCACGCAGCTCCACGGCAGGGTGTTGAAGGCGTTGGCGATATCGAGTGACACCGCCAATAGCACCCCGCCTCGAGCAACCACGTCCTCCGCCTGGCTCCTCAGACGCGAGATCGCGTCAATAGTGGAGCGCCCCCGGCGGAACCCGAACTGTTCGTCCGCCAGGTTCGGCCCCTCCGTCTCTAGGTGCCGGACGAGGCGGTCTGCGAGGATCCTTTCGAAGATCTTCCCCACCTCGTCCAGCAGCACGATGGGCCGATAGGCGGACGGTGAGTCCGCCGGGCGCCCCTCCTTTGCGATCAGGACCAGCCTCCCCGTCTTCCATCTGCGGGGAAACCGGCCCGACCGCAGACACGCGTCGAAGAGCCTCAATAGACGGGGCTCCAGGACGTCGTGGGATAGAACCCACGCACGCCCCGGTATGCCGTCCAGGCCGGGGGCGGTGGTCTTGGCCTTCAGCCGCAACATCGCTGCCCCCAGCTCTGCCCGGTCCACGTCGGGCACGGGGTCGTCGTCCGCGCTGGAGCCCCTCTCATCCCATTGAGGCGGGACCATGGCGGGAGGCGAGTGCTCAGCTCTCGTGGGGAACAGAGCGCCGACAAAACCATCCACCTGGCGCGGGGGGAGACTCTCGGTCAGCGGGGGCGCCCACGGGCGGAGCTTGCCCCGCACCGTTTTGTAGGGTCGCCCCCAAGGATCTTGATCTAAGCTGGCCAAGAGCTCCCCCCACGCCGCCGCCTTCGCCTCGCGGATAGCGAGGTGGAGGTCGTTTCTGGCGCCCCTGTACTCCCCGTAGAGCCGAGCCTCCGCGGCCGCTCTGTCCGCGTCGCGGCGACTCCGTCTTCGGAGCCTGGTGTACTGGCGGTGGGCGTAGTTGCACGCCCTGCGGAGCCGCTCAAGCTCCGCGTTCCACCAGTACACCTGGCGCGGGGGTCGGTGTGGCCCCCGCCTCGGCATCGCCGCGTCGCAGACGTCAGTCATGAGCGATCGCAGATTCTCCGCCTCCTCATCGACGTCATCGGGAGGTACGTCGCCCGGCCTCGACCACGTAGCGACGGTCAAGGCCTCGCGGAAAACCTCCCGATTCATCTTTCCAAGTGTCCAGCGCGGACAGTCACCCAACGGGGTCACCTGGGCTGGAGGCTCTCGCTGACGGGCGGAGACGCTGAACCGGATGTATCGATGATCCGACAGCGTCTCGACGCCCGTGAGCACCCTCCAGCCTCGCACACGGCGGGCCAGGAAGGCCGACGCGAACGAAACGTCGACGATCGACCCCCCCAACTGCCTCACACACGTGTACTCGCAACCCTGGTTGAGGATCTCCAGACCCCTCTCCACGACCCAGTCCTCGACCAGCTCACCCCGCGCGTCGGTCCGCGGGGAACCCCAGGCCTGAGATTTGGCGTTGAGGTCCCCGAGGACAAGCACGGGGCGCGGGAGGAACCGCTGGACCGCGTTGCCCAACTCTTCCATGTACCCTTCAAATTCGGCGAGACTCCTGTTCGGGGAGAAGTAGCCGCCCACGACCACTATCTCCCCGAATCTAGCCGCGGCGAAGCCCCTGCCCCTCACCACTTCCGTGGGGAGCGGGGTACCCGCGGCGGTCCTGGAATGCAAGGCCACCATACCGTCCAGGTCCCCGACCCAATCGCCTTGAGCGGGGACGTAGTACGGCTCGGCGGCCACGGCGATGTTGATATTCCACTGCGCCAAGCTCTGAACCATGAGATTCTGAGCGTTGGCGCAGTGGTTGAGATTCGCTTGTAGGAGATGGATATCCATTATCTGGTTGAGATATCCATCTCCTCAGTCCTCAGTGCCTGCGCCTGCGAGGGGGCGATGTCCCCCGCAGCGGCTTCGGCACGACGGCGCTTTCGTCTTTCCTTTTCCCGCCGCTTCTTGGCCTGTCTTTTGGCCACGAAGCGGCTGGTCCTTTCCTGTTCTTTTTCTAATACTTTCGCCGGTCGGCCAGTGCGGCGGCAGGTGCACAGCGGCGGGCCACCCCCGACCCTATGGTTGGCCGGTCTGCTGGCCGCCGCGCAGACCACGCAATGGGGCGTGGCCTTGCAGGTGGCGGCCCAGTGCCCTGGCTGACCGCAGCGGTAGCAGGCGTCGCTGCGGCTCGCCGGACACCTACAGTTCACCGCGAGGTGACCCGGCGCCAGACGCCTGAAGCACCTCGGCTCCCTCTTATCCAGCACCTTGATGAGAGCCGAGGCCCAGCCGACCGGGATGTGGCCCAGCTTCTTCAGCTCGTTGGCGGCCACCACTGGCACGAGCACGTACGTTGTGCCCGTCCCGTCGCGCCCCAGGCGTATCCCTCCGGACGTAATTTTCTCCGCAGGGCAGCCCGTGGCGCGAGCGATGGCAGCCGCCACATCGCGCGCCGTCGTGCAGTCGTCGAGGCCCGAGATGCACACCTTGATGCACTTCTCGGGCCTCGCTATCTTGACGTCCTCCTCCTTGAGGACGTCTTTCAGCCGCGCGGCGAGGGCATCGGCTTTCGACCCCTGGTCGGCGCCAGAGAGCAACATCATGCGTGCCCCCGTCCGCGCAGTTTTCATCTTTATGCCGCCCTGGATATCGAGGGCGGCGATGTCGACTTTGGCCTTGGCCTCCGCCAAGAGGCCCCCGTATGTGACCCCCCTCTCCGCCGCTTCAGGGCGGATAGTTAGGGTGACGGCGGCGGATTTCGGGGCCCTAAGCTTGCGGGGACCCCTCTTCCTCCTCTTCTTAGGAGCTGGCGGCGGCTGCTTGGGCCTAGGTGTTATGGCCGATGCTGCCGCCTGCCTGGCTGCGGGTGGTTGAGGGGCGGTCGTCGCCTTCTTCTTTCTCTTCTTTTTAGCCACGACCGTCCATCCTTCCTCCAGAGGAGGTGGCGGAGGCACTGTGCCCCGTACGGTGGCTGTCGGCTGCGCTTTTGTTGTGGGCGCAGCCATCGTCGCTCCTTGGCCCTGTGCTGCTACCCTACTTCCATTTTTCGGGGCGGGAAGCGGCGGGTAGTCCGCCGCCGATAGTTCCGGCCGTGTGACCGCTGCTGCCCGCCGCACCTCGTGGGCCAATGGTGGCCGGTAACGAGGGGCAGGCAACAGGCGGTCCTTCAGCCCCTCCAGTTTGGCGTCAATCATGGTCCCTACCTGAACCATGACGCCGCGCATGAAGAGCTGGTATTCTTCCGGCTCAACATGCGGTGCTGGAGAGGGCTGGGTGGTCTCCTTCCTTGTCGTGGTTGGGGCGGGGCGGCTGGGCTTACTTATGTGTGCCGAGAGGCGAGCCACCTCCTGCCTGAGATCGGCCAATTCGGCCCGCATCCGGCGATTGGCGGCTGCCAGCCGTCCCACCTCCTCTGATTCTGTGCGGGAGGTGATTTCAGAGATCACTTCCCGCAACGTCTTCACTGAATCTTTAAGGGTCTTTTGGCATGTGCCTTTAAGACCCTTCGAGACCCCGGCTACCTTTAAAATTGCAGCCAGAGCCCCATCCAATGAGTTTTGGAGGTCGACCGACGTTTGTGCGGTGACTTCCATCTCATTTCCTCTCATGCTACTCTCTCTGCCCCCCTGGGCCCGAGAGGATTCAGATACGTCTAAGGAGAGTTCGGAGTGGACCCGACGCGCCACCTCTTCCTTGCGGAGTTGGTGGCGGAGCTCCTCTTCGTATTTCGCGAGCTCCTTCTCTTCTTGTCGGGCCGCTTGGAGTTCCTTCCGAGCTCTCCCCATTCCAATAAACTGCCCGGTCGTAGCTGGGCGACCTCATCCACGCTTCGACGGGCCGCCGCTTGTGGCAGCCGAGTCAGCCGAAATATCGTCGTCCGACGTTGAGGCTCCGGGGTCATTTCCCCCCCCGGAACGGTCCCGGGACCTCCTAGACCCCCTCTTGCGCTTGCCCAGGACGGAACCGGGACCAACGCAAGAGGGAGTGTTTACTCGGGAGCTCGTGCCGCTCGGAATTGTCCGAAAGGACATCACCGAGCGGACCGAACCGTCCGAGTCTTCTCCCTCGTACTGCAAAACTCCGCCCTTCACAGGCAACCGCTCCAGCATCACCAGAGGTGATCGCACTCGGGAAATGTGGGCCCCCCCAGAATACGTAGGGCCCATGCCTGCACCCGAAGGCGCAGGGGAGGATTCTCCACCCTGTCGGGTGGTACCTCCCTGGGGTAGTGTATTCGCATTTTCCGATTCCATTTTCATCATTGTTTAGGGTGTGGCGCTCGGGACCAGGTTTACCCCCCGGCCATGCATCCCATCGGCGCGCCACGGTACCTTGAGCTTCGGGAGGGCTGTTATAGGTCCCCCAGCTCCAGCCCCCAAAGCTGGGGGATTCCAGACGGGACGGGACTTGCACCTCCGCCGCGTGCCAGTCAGGCGTGGGTACGACTACCAGACGACACTCTAGAAAAACCAGGGAGTCGCCTAACGTCGTAGCCGGCCCAGCAAGACTGACGGACAGCGGAGATACCGTTCCCACCCCAGGAACACTCTCTGTGCAGGCACAGTCGAAATGGGCATGGTTTCGACTACCAAATCAGGGCTCGGGACAGAACCCGGGACCCCAACCAGTACTCGCAACCATCCCACCGGGGACCGCGCCATGAACAGAAAGCGAATTTGGGAAAGGATGTGGGTGGTAGACGGGAAGAAAGGTAGGACTCTGTCGCCTCGGACGGAAAGGGGAGTGAGGCGACGGATGCTCGGGCACCTCGGGTACGCACACCCGTGCACTCCTCGGACAGAGGAGCGCCCCTGAGGGGAATACATTAACACATACACATACTCATACAAACACGCTGACACTCGTATACACACCCTCACGCACAAAACTCATACATATATTTATTATTATATTTATTGTTATACATTATTCAAAAACATGCAATTATATAATATATGTAAATCTATGAATATTAAATAAAGGTATATATCGACACGAACTCAAAGGTGGTAAGGCGTCAGCAGTCGTGTCGTGTAAGGAAGCCGGTCGCTGCGCATGCACAAATCCATTGCGCCGGCGCGCACGCAAATCAATGTGCAGAGTGAAGTTCGCGCGCTTGACATTGACCAATAAACCGTTCGTTGTATTTATAAAAATAATTGTAATAATCCTTAGTTTTTTTTATGTTATATCACCATCCATTATAATAGTAGTGATCACGAACTGGATTTTAATTTGCTGTTGCGCTAAATACCGAATACCCGAATCGAGATACATTGGAAAATAGTGCACGATCATCCCCCACATATATGTTAATGTTTTTTATTATTAGTTCGTTCCCAAGGCCAGGAAGTAATAGCATCACAGACTAATCTTTATGAAAAGAGGCTGTAAAAGAAAAATGGTACCGAGCTAACCGACGTTTCATAATATTTTCTTTGGCTATCACGGCTATTTGGCTGTCTCGCATTTAATGGATATTAAACGAATTTGAAGCGCAAGTTTGTTTAAAGAGATTTTGATGTTTCGACTTTTTGAAATTTTTTACTTTTATTTTGACACAAAGTTTTTATTACTCTATACATTAAATAAACATAAACTCAAACACATAGTACATCACTTCTACAGAATGCGTGGTAGAAGTAAGCGATTTTCCTTATCCCCATATTAAATTACTTGCTCGAACTAAATCTCTCGAGACTTTATATATGACTTAACTTATGGAGCGAAAAAGCTAAATGAAGATCGCAATGCTTTAATAAATGATGACGTCATAAATATTTCCACCTGATTGGAGGAAAAATTCGTGAAAATCTATCATTGGAAATATTTTACGTAGAATTTCTGAAGGTATATTTGAGAAATGACTCCATTATGATGTGAAGAGATAATGATTAGCATTATTTTTATTATAGTTGCCTCCAGGTAAAATTCCGAAAATCCACAAGGCGACCGACCTGCGGCGAATGAAGGACTGTCGAACAAAGTTTTAGTGAGCATACCAACGTCGTGTGTCATCTAACAAGAGATGGGGATGCACGGGCGTATTACGTGGAAAATTCCAAACTACCCTACTGTACTTGTACTGTACTTCTCAGGCGATGAGTTGGGCGGAAATTGTTTCCAGCTAGAAAAGAAGATCCTGAAAGTAGAACCATAGACATCCTTGTTACCTTATTTAACATACAGTCCAATTATCTTTTCTAATACACAATATAACGAAGTTAGACGTATTAAATTATACATTTATTTCTTAAGTAATCCGCTTAGGGGATAAGGGATATCGGCAAACCTCTGCTGCTGACATAATCGGCCATCTCTATTGTTTAAGCTCCTATACTATAATTAAATTTAGTTGACAATGTTAAATTAAAATCAGTAAGAACACTGTGTAATGTCTCAGGGTTAAACGCGCGTGTAAATCAGTTCCAGTATCTTTTCTTCGGTTTTTGTTAATGAGTCAAGAGAGACTTAGCGTAAGTTGGTCTGGGTTATAGTGAAAGATGAGGGAGCCGGAGCGCAGGGCCGGCCGGCGTTGTAGTGAACGGTCGCACTCACAGAATCAACAGAGGAGCGCGCGCGGGTGATTCGCGCTTCTAGCTCAATTCTGTGTCAAAAAGAAGATACCGGAGCTCATCGCAAACTCAGCTTTGAAGAGGCCCGCGATAGCGGGTCGGCCAGTTAGAGCCGTGGCCTGAATAGTGCGTCGCATCCCACGGCTTCGTCAATCAAGGCGTGTGAAAGAACACCAGTATACCAGCGACGAGCTACCGCCGCTCGTTCGCACACGACAGCGATTACGTCAGGCATTTCCACCTTCCAAAAAAAGGGCGTTCATGAATGATAACGAAATGAACTATTAGTTTCTGGTACGGATAACTCATACAAACGAGGATACCTAATACAATTCCTAAATAATAATACCGGACACTATGAAAGGTTTTATGTCAGACTTCAGACGGATTAAACTTTTATCACATTCAAAGAATAATTCATGTTTATAAATAAATAAATAAAATAAATGAAGCACTACCGAGAGGTCAGAGGCTTGATTGTCATTATGGCGTACAGATTTTTTATTGCTGTAGGACAGCAGACAGGCTAACGGCCCACTTAGTAGTTAGCAGTTACCGTCGCTTATGTATGTCTCTAATACCAAGGGCACCGCTGACACGCTGCTATCCGCGTAGTGGTACTGGACTTTTATGGTAATGAACACTTATGCCCGAACACAACACAAGGTTCTTATGGCGGCATATTAAAAAACCAGGGTTGGTTGCAGTCTAGACGTGATTGGAGCCCTACCACCTAGCTTGGGTTGTTTAGTCGCCTCTTACGTCAGGTCGATCCTGGCCGCAGAGGTCAGTATTCTTTCTCCGTCCCTGCACGTTAACATATTGTAACATCATCATAATTCGATAGACTTCCACTGTTGGACATATCCCTCTCCCAAAGAATGCTATAAGGCTCTTAGCATTTTAGGATCTTCGACTTAGCTTGCATCAAGCACATATTGTAACATAGTTGTTCCGTAACTGACGGAAATATAAAAAAACGTTGTTATGTGAGATCAATTATTCTTGTAATAGCGTGGTTGATATATCTGCAGCTCCTGGAAGGAGCTTCATACTTTTTTTACTGGGAATATCCTTAGGGCATACCTCGCCGGGGCGTGATTCGACGATACTTATGTGGGACTCCCCTGTCATCTAACGCCTTAAATATCTAGGAGCTTCATACCTAGCGTTATGAGTTATTATCTAAACATATAAATAAGAGGTTGATGACTTATAAATACACCACATGAATAGTAATAAACTCACTCAGGAAATATAACCAGGCTATATAGACCTCCGTGGCGCAACGGTCTTCGCTTGTCAGTACGCCTGTGGGGCCACGAATTCGAATCCCATCTGGATTCTTGGTGCTTATGTGTGAATTGTGACAGTATATGTATGTATGTATTTGTACAAGAAAAAGTATAAAAGTATTATATCAGTTATCTAGTAACACTGACGCTCTGGTGCTTATTTTTGGACAAGATGGCTTTGTTTGACTTGTAGTATTTTTATGAGCAATGTAATATTATTATGTATGTTTTATTTTAATGGTACAAGCTACGTATTCTACTGCTCGCAGTTTACATTCTGACAATAATTAATACAGTCTTACCGGATGCGTTCCGTAAATACGGATATAGTTGCCATTGTTTCACAAAATACAAACTGGGTTTGACCCGGTAGAACCGGGTGTGATAGCTTGTAAATCTAATTCCATGTATCTCGCGAGCTCGTTGCAGCACCCGCCGTTTGCGGCTGCGTTAGTGATGCCATTTTTCTATATCGATAAAAATAAATCTTAACATCACTGTGCAAAACGCTCGAAAAAAAGAGAGGAACTCTTTGATACACCTTCTTTCTTACGTCATTACCATACAGCATGATCTTTCTGTCGTCAGAAAAGAGAACTTTGCTCCATTGAAGGTATGAGTAATTTAAGTGCTCAAGTGCAAAATTGAAGCGCGTTCTTCGGTGGTCTACCAACAATTTTTGGCCATTAGCTTTTTTTATTGATGTAAGACAGCAGACAAGCTGACGTCTCACTTAGAATTCAGCAGTTAGCGATCCCTAAGGGTGTTTGCAACACCAGTGGCATCGTGAACACGCTGCTGTCCCATAAGGATACATACAGGAACTTGGGTCACTAATGCCAAAACGCAACACAAAGTTGTAATGGCGGCATATTTAAGACCAAAGGTGGTCGCCATCCAGACGGGTTTGGAGCCCTACCACGTAGCTAGAATGATTTGTTTTGTCGCCTTTTATGACAGGCCGATCCCGGCTGCAGAGGTTAGTATTCTTCCTCCGCACCTGCAAGGATACAAACGGTTTATGAGGTTTCACGCCACGCTCCGCCAATCTTCTTCTTATGACAGAATCACTTATAGGCAACCCTCGAACTTCATGTGGCGATTTCTTAGAGAAACTGACACAGTATACTGGTTGCCTTGCTCAGACGTGACTCGATGTCTACCAGAACCTGGACGGCGAGTAAACATACTAGTTTCCCGATAACGATGATACTCTCTATTGACAGCAGAGAGGCTTTGATGCAATCATGCAGCCACAACACGCTGACTATGCTCTGCATCAAGCAACGCCACGACTTGGGCGGCTTCTGTGGGTGAGGTATCCATATTTTTAGGAAAATATATTCTAGGTTGGATGTCACAGAGAGCTTAGTTAACAATCGTGCTTAACTCAGTTAAAAATACTATAATTTATGCAAAAACATGTGATTAAGTGCAGAAATTATGGATGGCTACTACCCTTGGTGTTTGTGTGTCTATAAGTATGCCGCTATAATAACCTTGTGTTGTGTTACGGCATCTGTGACCCAGGTTCCTATACTCCTATGGCGCAGCAACGTGTTCGCTATGTGCTATATTGCTATAGTGTAGCAAACATCCATAGGTGACGGTGACGGCGACTACTTAATATTAAGTGGATCTGATCTATCTGCTGTTCCTAAACAATAAAAAACTTTTCTCTTTATAATATAATATTAGCATAGGAAATCAAATTAATAATACAAGTTATCGAATCTGTTATATTTTTGTAACATCGATAAATGTGCCACGTGTCACGTCATTTACAACATAGCTCCATGTCATTTACTGCCACGTCTCCTGCCATTGCAGCCAACTGAAATGCACCGTAAGTCAAATCCAGTCGGATTTCGAGGTTTTATTTATTATTATTTGCATATAACAATATGGTGTGCATGAGTCTGATTTGATTACGTTGTTTTGTTTGGAAAAATATTTTCACGTTGTTATTGGTACGTGTTTTCGGTTATATAATTATATTTTGGTACGTAAAATAAACTTGTTCACGGTTATTATTCAAGGATTACTATTTTATATAGATTTAAATCGTGTTTTGTTTTAATAATTTAATGTGTTGTGGCTACTAAGCCGTTTTAATTATGTGCATTGTTTGGCTAATTGTGGGTAGATAGTACAGAAACGAATGAAGTGAAACTAAAGTATAGATTGCAACAATGATGTAAAGTAATATGTTGATGACAGAAAAACCGTAAATCTTCACTAATCTCACTTATTATCAATGTTTTTATATTAATCATAATAACACCAAACCATTAATATTGCTACAGAATCAGAGAGGATGGAAGGGAGTTATTACGACGCAGCTACGAGAGCATGTTCACATTATTAATCCATCAAAGTCATTCACAATCTGGTTGGCTCCCGTTTGGCAAAGAATCTTGCTTTAATACAAACCAGCTAAAACTGCGATACGTTGAGGTAATCGGGACCCCGAATTATTTGATCAGTGTTGCTCCAAACCTGTATATTTACACGCTTTTTATTATTTATAATTGTTATGTTCAGACTAGAGTCATTGATTTATCTGACTACAGGTTAATTTAGGTTTAATATTAGGTGTCGCGTTCCTCGGTACTCAAGGCGCGCAGAGGAATACCAGAGTGGTTTTAGTGGGTATACCAACGACGTGCGTCCCCTAACCAAGAGAAGGGGATATATGGGCATATTGCATGGGTCCCACACTGCCTCACAGCGCGTTAGGTTCAGTTTTATAGGTTCATTAGAGTTTCAATATTAAAATCCAGTACAGTTCACTCGATAGCAAAAGAATGGACGAGTGTTCGAATGAGCGAGTTACATCTTGCTTCACATACTAATGAGGTGCGCGAACAATAATCTTAGTTATATAATTAATATCCAAGGACTTTTAACCAACATATAATTAGTTGACACACCCTGACTATAGAATCAATTTTCATACTACAGACATGTTATCCTCTGTGAAGATTGAATCCGATTACACGAACGGACTACAGCTCTTGCATAGCCGGCGAGACGATTCGTTAAGTATTTTCTGTTTGTTCAGTTTTAATACCCGGAATAGCGTTTCGCTGATTCTTTTTCACTTCTTTGCTTCGCACTCAAGCAGTCTTCATTAATAATAGAAAGACTTCCTCTAGGCAATCATCATCTTTTATTCTACGACCTCCGTGGCGCAAAGGTTTTTGCACGTCAAGGCGTTTTGAACCCTTGAAGGGTTTGATTTCCATACGGGTAAAGAATATAAATATAAGCAGTATATCAATTAGTTAGTTGAACAGCAAACAGGCTGACGGCCCACTTAATAGTAAGCAGCTACCGTCACCTATGGATGTTTGCGACACTAGGGGCGTCACCAACACGCTGCTGTCCCATAGGGGTATAAGAACCTAGGTCACTAATGCCAGAACACAACGCAAGGTTATTGTGGCAGTATATACATAAGGGGTGGTTGTCATCCAGACGGGCTTGGGGCCCTACCACGTAGCTAGGGTTGTTTTGTCGCTTTTAACGACAGGCCGACCCCGGCCGCAGAGGTTAGTATTCGTACTCCGTCCCTGCACTAGCGCTCTGTTGCTTACTTTCTGACTAAATGGCGCTGTGTGGATTGTCACAATAACGGTACTTATATTTATGAAAGCAAGCCAGCACTTGGGTTTAATGCGCAAGCCAGAACCTGGCATTTTTTTTTTTTGGTGTCGGGGAAAACCTCTCTGGACGGGTTCCCCCGGCCCGGGGGGACCGAGGGATATGTGGGACTCCGGGAAAGATGTTTGGCCATCCGACTATCCACTAAAAAACCCCGCTGTTCTCCTATCGCCTAGAACCTGGCATTTGCATTAAGCTTAACCAACATTTATTTATTATAAACCTAGCAAAATACATGCTCCAAAATAAAAAAAATTAAAAAGTTATTAATGCCCATTAGACATTGAAAAACGGCTTCTTGACTTTCCAAAAGTTGGCAACATAAAACATGGCCTAATGGGTTTCTAATGATTATAGATTTCAAAAGTGACCATTAGCATTACAAATGAATTACCCGAGCAAAGGTTTTATTTACATCTTAGGCTCGTATATCAAAAGATTTTATATGGTTCAAAACGATATTGAAATTTATGCTATATAAATAAATGTATCGTAGTCTCACCATCACCATTTTAGCGTTAAATATCGGTTGTAATACAAACTTTCGCTATGGTGCTCGGGGTCCGCTTTTCGAATTTCTCTTCTCCATTTCGCACGATCTTCGGCATCCCTGGTGGTCAGACCATTTGCACACGTATTACCATTAAAGACGTCTCAAGCTTATATGCCTGTTTGGGTCTATCTCTTCTGCCGGGCCCGTGGAGGTGGCATGGCTAGACATTTGTTTCCCACATAAGTAGCCGGTTGCCGTACAAGTAGTATATGGGTTTCTAAATCATTGATCAGAATTTAATAAACCTGAAGTTATTCCGAGGATGCATACGAAGGTCTATACTTTTCTTGACCAAGAAGACACAAGAAAATAGAAACCGAACAGCGTCCTACATTTGCTATCGAGAGGTAAACTATCACTAAGCATAATGGACTACTCTCTTTGATATGGTTATTTAGGAGAGTGATGATTCTGGACAAAACCACACGTTCAATCCTATAAAAATATATATTTAAAAAAATTATTGATGAGGTACAGCAGACAAGCTGACGGCCCAATTAATAGCAAGTAGTTACCGTCGTCTATGGATGCGAGGCCAGTTGTACCGCTGATAGACTACCGCCTGTATAGCAAAAATGGAATCTGGGTCCCTTAAGCTGGAACACAACACAAGTTTAATATGGGAGCATTTTTAGAGACCAAGAATGGTTGCTGTCTAGATGGCCTTGGAGCCCTACCACCTAGATAGGGTTGTTTTGTAGTCTTTTACGGCAGGCTGCCCCCGACCACAGGGGATTTTTAGGCGTCAACTTATCAAAGAAACAGAGAAGCAGTTAACCTATTAATAAATATATTTCTAAAGACATATGAAACTGGCGCAAATATATCAAAACTTTTATAACCAACTCAATTAATTATTATAGCCTCTTTCAATTATATAGCCTAACTTTTAGTGCTAAAGATAACAAACAGGCGATTTATCCCGTTTGTGCTGAGGCCGCAAAAGTCTGTAGCAAATAACTTTCTTTCGCTAGATATTAGATTTGTTTGGACAGCTTCTGTGATTGTTGTTTTCTCTTATGGGATAAATTTCCATTTAATTAAATTGGTCCCATTTATGCAAAACCAATTATTATATGCAAATTTAGCAGTTACCGTCGCCTATGGGTGTTTGCAACGCCAGTGGCATCGTGAACACGCTTCTGTCCCATAAGTTTACAGGAACGTGTGTCACTAATGCCGGAACATAACATAAAGTTATTATGGCACATACTTAAGACCAAAGGTGGTCGCCATCTAGTCGGGTTTGAGGTCCTACCACGTAGAAAATTTAAAGAATAGATTAAAAAAGTTGAAAATATTTTCTTGGCGGATCGTCATGTTACTGTTTGTTTTATAGCAAAAGAAATGAAGATTTCTATAGGAAGTGTCCATAATATTATATGTACACAATCATTTGGGTAAGAAAAAAGTGTCAGCGCGCTGGGTGCCCAGAATGCTTTCTGAAGCGCAGAAACAAACGAGACTGAGAATTTCACATAGCTGTTTGGGTTTGTTACAACAAGGTCGTGACCGATTTGTGGCTCGATTCATAACTATGGACAAAACATGGCTTCATAGTTACAACCCGGAAACGAAAAAACAGCCCATGACTGGGAAGAGACCGTCATCTCCAACTCCGAAGAAATTTAAGGCGATTCCGTCCGCCGGTAAGATCAAATTCAAATTCATTTATTTGTTTGAACAAGAGTAAAATAATGCACAGATGTTACACAATATAAATGGTAATGTCCTATCCTGTTCTGCCCAAAAGGCGTACAAATATTTTTCAGATAATTATAATCAATCAAGTCTTAAAATTTTATCATATATAGTCTTATCTCCAGTCTTAAAATTATATAAAACAAAAATGTGTAGTCACATTACCAACAAATACAAATAACAATAATCAAATAAAACAATCAATAATAATAAAAAAATGCTTGGTTCATGACTTTACAATTAAATACAATATTATGGTATAAAATAACAAAGACGACACATAAGCATTTTTATAATAGTAATAACATTTCTCTCATTTATTTATTCGGAACCTTCCTAAATTGAAATTATCAATAGACACAATCAAAATTTATCTTTTAGAAAATCGTCTATTTTATAATAAGTTTTACTAGACAATAATTTTTTTAATTGTCTTTTAAATGTAATCATATTAAAACCTTTAAAGTGTTCTGGTATTTTATTATAAATTTGAGGTACCATGCATAATACACTTTTTGCATCAACTTAGTATTTGAACTGTGTGCACATATACGATCATTATATCGTCGATTTCTTTCTTTGACGTCTGACATGCTTGGAAATAGCTGCCGATTACTTTTGACAAATACTGCCAATTCAAATATGTATAGGCATGGAAGTGTTAAAATATTATTCTTCATAAAATAATTTCTACAACTATCTGTTACTTTTAGTCCAAACATTGAGCGTATGCAGCGTTTCTGTAATTTAAATATAATTTCATAGGCTGTTTTTTTTCTGGGACAGTCAAGGGGTGGTAATAATCGAATACCTTAATCATGGAGCCACTATTACGGAGGATTTGTACGCAGGACAAACAACAAAGTTTCGTCAGGAAATACACAAGCAACGGCGTGGCAAACTTAAGTACAAAAAGTTGTTTTGTTTCACCAAGATAACGCCCCCGCACAAAACCTAAATTGAGATGGCTGCCATTCAAGAAGCTGGCTTCGAATTGATGGAACATCCTCCATGTTCTCCATGCTCTTGGTGAATCATCTGCTCATGTCATCAAGTCCCACACTATGACTAAACCACAGGTATAAGTACCTTATTATAGAGTCATAGAGATTTACATGCCTTGGAACTTCACGTACCCTTGTTTATTTTACCCCTAATACATACAAGTTAAACATCAAGTCTAAAATGTCTCGGGGCGTACTCTAATGGATGTCGCGTCGCTTCCGTGAAACGCAATATCGGTTGAAGGCTCGACCCTAATGGGAGGTTATTGAATGGATTTTATTCTCTTTATTATGTTGAATTTATCGAATACGTAATTAGTAAGTTTGAATAGATCGTATGGTCGCCGCTTAAGAAAAGGTTAAGGTTATTTCGTTCGTTAGATACTAGAGATCATTTAGATGATGAGCTAGAGATCATTTAGATCATGAGATAGAAGATCATTTAGATTTTAAAATATTAGGAATACAAATAAGTTTTTGCCATTTTGAGAGAGATGGCATATCACGAGGCTTACGTTAGAATTAGCATATAATAACCAGCTTGAAAATTAAGTTTTTCATCCTATCCTATTATTAACTTCGTATTAGCATCATATATTTTTTAAGTCTAAATTTGAGCCAAATAAACGTCATTTTTTTATTGCTGTGCCCGCTTAGAATTTAGCAGTTACCATCGCCTATGGGTGTTTGCAACGTCAGTGGCATCGCGAACACGCTGCTGACCCATAAGGGTACAGGAACTTGGGTCACTAATGCCGGAACACAACACAAGGTTATTATGGCGGCATACTTAAGACCAAAGGTGGTCGCCATCCAGACGGGCTTGGGGCCCTACCACGTAGGGTGGGTTGTTTTGTCGCCTTTTACGACAGGCCGACCCCGGCCGTAGAGGTTAGTATTCTTTCTCTGCCCTTGCACGGATAAATTGTTATTGGTGGGAACCTTTAATTTATTTCTTTAATTTAAAAATCTGCAGCTGAGGCGCATCGATTGCTCGTTGAAGCATATAATGAGGCTGCCTTGAGTGGTAGAACATGTCGTGAGTGGTTTCAAAAGTTTAAAAAACGATTATTTTGACGTAGAAGACAAAGATCGCAGTGGAAGGCCAAAATTTTACGAGGATGCAGAATTAGAGGAATTATGGGAGAAAGATTCGTCTTAAACACAAAAGGAACTTGCACTTTAGAAGTCACTCAACAAGTAGTCTCACATCGTTTAAAATCGTTGAAGCATGAAATTAAAAAAAATGTTTACCGTAGAAGAGAGCTACAACAAACAAAATGATAAGGTGTACGCACACAGTAGTGAAGAAGCGAGCAACCGTATTCCGCGTGTCCAACGAGGTCATTTTCCATCCTCGCTCATGGTATGGTTGGGAGTTTCTTATTGGGGCTTAACAGAGGTACATTTTTGTGAGAAAGGTGTAAAAACGAATGCTGTTGTGTATCAAAATACAGTCCTGACGAACCTTGTGGAACCTGTTTCTCATACCATGTTCAATAACAGGCACTGGGTATTCCAACAAGATTCGGCGCCAGCTCATAGAGCGAAGAGCACACAAGACTGGCTGGCGGCGCGTGAAATCGACTTCATCCGGCACGAAGACTGACCCTCCTCCAGTCCAGATTTGAATCCGTTAGATTACAAGATATGGCAACACTTGGAGGAAAAGGCGTGCTCAAAGCCTCATCCCAATTTGGAGTCACTCAAGACATCCTTGATTAAGGCAGCCGCCGATATTGACATGGACCTCGTTCGTGCTTCGATAGACGACTGGCCGCGCAGATTGAAGGCCTGTATTCAAAATCACGGAGGTCATTTTGAATAAACTTTAATGTCATAAGAATCTATGTTTTGTTAAGTTCATTTTGGTATATGAATGGTTACATAATGAATAAACTTGTTACAATTATTTTACATTAAACATGTGACAGAATTTATGACCTGACTAGGTAATGTTGCAACCACCATATTTTTTTATTGCTGTGGGAAAGCAGACAGGCTAACGGCCCGCTTAGAATTTAGCAGTTACCATCGCCTATGGGTGTTTGTAACGCCAGTGGCATCGCGAACACGCTGCTGTCAAATAAGGGTACAGGAACTTGGGTCACTAATGCCGGAACACAACACAAGGTTATTATGGCGGCATACTTAAAACCAAAGGTGGTCGCCATCCAGACGGATTTGGGGCCCTACCACGTAGCTAGGGTGGGTCGTTTTGTCGCCTTTTACGACAGGCCAACCCCGGCCGCAGAGGTTAGTATTCTTTCTCCGCCCCTGCACGGATAAAATGATTTGTTGTTATTATTTCGAGATAATTTGTAACTGAAATCGTGCTAAAATAAAATTTTATCATTCTATCAAATCTTGACTGCAAGCTCGTTCCGATTGATCCATTGTAGGGTCGCAATTTCCCATTCAGTCTTATTTATCACTTATTTTGAATTTTATCAATTTAATAATTTAAGCGTAAACAAAGTCCTTAACAACAATGCAAATGCGGATACACTTGAAGAATCGTATTTAAGTTACTACATAATAATTTTTCTTAATGAGCCTTTAGTTTTTAATTCAATTTGCAGCATTAATGCTTTGTTTGAATGAGATTTTTTACATACTTTACTATAAAATTATATTCAATCGAAAAAAATAATAATCCAATGCTCATCTAATAATTAGATATAGGTATATTTTTGCGGTTATTTTAACTATAGTGAAATAATTTACAAAATAGATTTTTTAATGTTATTCGCCATTTTATAACTTTTTTTAAGTGGTAAACCTAAGAATAAAACTGATTCAATTTTTTTTCCTTATATTCCTCAAATCTATAACTTTTTCAAAACTAAACTAAAAAAGATCCATAAAAAACGACGCTACGCATTTACGCTATTGATGGGATAAAAACGGCAACGAAGGAGGAGTTGAACAAGGTCACAAATAACGATTTTTTGAGTGCTTTGAAGATTGTAAAAATGTTGGTACAAGTGTATAACATCTGCTGGGGATTACTTTGGAGAGGCCAAATATGAAGATATTCATGAATAATTTTTGAAAAACATAATTTCGCTTTACTGTTTGAACAGACTACGTATATCCGCCACGCTTGTCAAAATACGGTATGCAGGTTTTCTCATGATGTTTTCCTTTACTGTTGTGTGTGGTATAATATTAATATGTATTGTAACGAATACGCGTAGCAGAATTTCTTCCCCTTAAGTGTACAGAGTGTATGCTGCGCCTTAACAATATCGCCGTAGAATGTTCCATAAATTTATAGAAACAAAGAACACAAAAAGCAGGACGGAGATATAGGGCCAGACAAAGTGTTAAAGCGAGATAGATATAGTTTCTAGAAATAAATAACAAAGTCGGGAATACTTGTTAGACAAGGATAGACATATAGTTGAACGACGCAATGGGGAACATTCTGGAAACTTATACGGGTATATAAACGCGACAAGCGGCACACGTGGCAGACTGGCACGGGCTAGCGAAACGAAACACGAAACAAGGAAAAGAAAGTAAAGGAATCGAAAGGGCTTTGAGGCTGCGCGACAACGATACGGCGAAGCTTTGAGACAGCGAACCTGGAACTACTACTTCATCACGAGAGATTGGAACGTCGTCGGGGCCGGACGGATCGAAACCGAGTGTATCGAGAGAAGCGTGTGCGTCGTCTAAAGAAGTTAATTCTGTGTTGATTATAATTTTTATTATTAGATAAAGGCATTTACTCTTCAACTGGTATTTTCTTCCAATCCCGGTACCCACAACACTTAACAGTATATTAGGAGGAGAAACTGTCTAAGTTGTGTGTGCCGTCGTTTAATTCGAACGTAAAACCTCTATTTTAATACATATCTATAGAGGATAATACATACACGTATCTATATTTGTAATGAATATTTTTTTAACTTATTTTCATTCATACTTTACTGGTGGAATGCATGAGTTTACGTTTAGACTATATTATTTTCAACAAATAAATTAGCTAATTACTAAAATGTAGACGATATTACCAAAGTCATCATCATCATCCCAGCGTTGTATCCCGGTTGCAACCTAACTTCCATTTCGGTACCCGGGGTTCGCTTTCCGACTTTTTCTACTCCACTTCGCACGGTCTTCAACATCCCTGGTAGTGAGCCCATTGGCATGCATATCACCCTTTATGACGTCAAGCCAGCACTTTTTGGGTCTACCTCTCCTGTTGGGACCTGGCGGAGGCGGCATGGCTAGACATTTGTTTCCCACGTAAGCATCCGTTTACCGTAAAACTCGGCATGGCACAATATTAACAAAGTATTTTGATAATTAATAAACCTTTATTTTTTAATAAATGTTTTATATTTTACCGACTATTACTTTTATTTTATTACTATATATAAAACTTCTCTTGAGACACTTATACACACATGTAAGTAAATAAATAAATAATTATTTCTGACTCATACTTTACAGAAAAAAAATCTGCTGAACAACCTATTGAAATAAATCTAATGTTACGTAAACTTAGATTCAAAGCTGTAGCCAATTTTGTACACCGGTTGCAAAACATGTCCAATACATTAGGTCTCAGAACGAAGGACATATCAAGGTTCTGTACGTCACGTGCTGAAAGTATGGAAGAAATGTATATTGAAAAAATATTTAATTTTATTTCTGTATCAATATTACGTTGTATGTTTCTGTAACTTGTAATCTTTTTATTCTAGGTTTCTCTCCGTGAAGAAGCGGAGTAAGAATATTGCGCAAGCATCCGGGGTCGTCCTGTCGTAAAAGGCGACAAAATAATCCGTCTGGATGGCCATCACCCCTGATCTATAAGTATGCAGCCGTAATAACCTTGTGATATGTTCTAGCATTAGTGACTCAAATTCTAGATCCAGTATCCTATACGGACACCAGCGTTTTCATAGTATCCCTAGCATCGCAAACATTATAGGCAGCAGTATATATTTCTTACTAACCAGTATAACTGCTTATTTCGTATTAGTGGGTCGACAACCTGTCGGCTAGTGGGCAGACATAATGGGACAACTCCATCTGTAATGTGATTCCAGAACAGTATCTTATTGTTACCACAATCTGTGGTGCCTAAGCACTCTTCTTTATCCTCCTTGGCCAGTATATAAAATGAAGCCTATTTCCCTTTAGATTTTTATCTGGTCCTTCTTCACAACACCCTATGTTTATAGCAGTCTTTCTATTTATAACCATGCAGATCAGCCTTAAAACATTTTTAATAAACCGGGATTTATCTTCCACCGAGTCTTCTGCGGAAATGGATTACAATGAAAAAACTCACTATTGTCGGCTAAATCTCTCTCATCTCCATCATTTTATATTTCTCAACGAACTACCACAAACGAGTAATCTATATATCGCCCTCATGAGCACTATTAATATTTATCATACAGCAATTTTTATTACAAAAATAGCAGCCGAATGTATAAAAACTAATATTAGGTCAACTAATTCGCTGTCCAAGTGTATAAAAAGTGTCTATCTGAGAAAATCACTCCCATACAGTGCCCTTTTCACGGTTGAGTGGGGACGGAATGAAGTTAGTTCGGCACCGAAATAAAATTCAGGGCGCTTTGCCCACGATATTTGAGAATGGCCGTCCAATGAATACCTCTCATTTTTCCCTCCAATATGCTTTGCTTATTACTTTGAACATTTAAGTATTTGGAGGTGTATTACATGAAAAGTATTGTTTTACAGCATATCATTTAAAATTGTTGGGGGTCACATGTAAATCATATCATCATTCTAGAATGTTCTTGTTGCACTTTAAATTTATTATCACAAGTATTATCAGCAGATAAAAATTATGTGTGAATTTAGTTGAATATTGCACTGTTTGTTTTACAAATATTGATAAATACATACATACATACATATAATCACGCCTCTTTCCTGTAGGGGTAGGCAGAGACCACTTCTTTCCACTTGCTACGATCCTTACATACTTGTTTCGCTTCGTCCACTTTCATTATTCCGTTCATACATGCCCTTCGGTTTAGGGCACTCTTGACCTGGCCTTTTTCAAGACGTCCCTGATCTGGTCTCGAAACGTCCGCCTAGGTCTACCCCTTCCAACACTTCCATTCACACTCGCCTTATACACTTTTTTCGTCAATCATTCTTCATTCATTCTCTCAACATGGCCAAACCATCTCAGCATACCTTTCTCAATTTTTGTCACTACATCAATATTGATAAATACATAAAATATATACTCAATACTGGTCAGTAAAATAACAAAGCGATCATTCCTAAGTCGTCATAAAACAAGACAATAATAATAATATAATAATATTTTGTGACAATTCACACAGCGCCATCTAGTCCCAAACTAAGTAGCATAGCACTTGTGTTATGGGTACTAGACAACTGATATACTACTTATATACTTTTTTTTGTAAATAAATACATATTATACATAAACACCCAGACGCGAGACGGGAATCGAACCCGTGACCTCCGCAAGCGTACCGAAGTGCGTTATCCGTTACGCCACCGAGGTCGTCTCAATGCTGCCCGTTATTTATTGCTGAAAAACAGCAGACAGGCTGACGACCCACTTATAAGTAAGCAGTCACCGTCACCCATAGATGTTTGCGACGCTAGGGGCATCGCAAATACGCTGCTGTCCTATAGGAGTATAAGGACCTGGGTCACTAATACCGGAACACAGCCCAAGGTTATAGCGGCATACTTATAGACCCAGGGGCCCTACCATGTAGCTAGGATTGTTGTGTGACTTTTACGACAGGCCGAACCCGGCCGCAGGGGTTAGTATTCTTACTCCGCCCCTGCACGGGAAGAAACTGCTCACAAGCTGCAACAGAGACCATTCGGTTTTTACTTTTGGAGTCAAAAATCAATCTAATTTTTCCTTATATATTCTATCAGTGTTTTGTCGTTTATGAAAGAACGTAGACCACGAAACAGAAACAAACAAGCACTCAAAAGTTTCCCGTGCAAATATATCTAGTAAAGTAACGGCTTCCGAATTGAAAACTCTGATGCAACGCTAATGCAATTCAGAAAATAATCTTAAAGCAAAATTTATTTTTACTTTCTATTCTAGTTGAATTAATCCATTACTATTCCAATTGTTAAAATGCTCTAAGACATTTGAATGTTATGTAATTTTCCTTCATAAAGCAGGCGTTTCGTAACCTTTAAAGATACGATCGTAATGAATGTTCTAAGAATTTTTGTATAGATGTTGTTTGTATCTTTCGTATATTTTAAAGATCCTTTGAGTTACTTCACAGACGATTTCTTATAGTAATGAGGTGATATTTATGAATAACATAAAAATGTAATAATCAAACATGTTCAAAATATACACTTGAATTAAATAACCTTACAGCGACTGAAGTCATGAAATAACCAAACTACAAACAGGCCAACACAAGCCTCCGATGGCCGCCGATAGCAAAGATTAGTCCACCAAGCCAAGGTGCCAACATAGAGCTGTATGCCACGCCAAACACGGAAGTACCTCGTCAATACACCTATTACCTAAAATACCCTACAATAGAATAGGCCTTTACCTTTAGTAGCAACTTTGATCCGTTGTATCAGAGTGACAAATAATGTCAAAAGGGCATAAAGGTTATACTGTGGCACTTATTAATGTCAGCACGAGGCTTAAATGGTATTAAATAGCTAACTGCCGATTACGCTTATTTATTGCTGACAGGTATTTGGCCGCGACTTTGATTTATTTTGCTAATTAATTAAACGACCCCTCATGCTTTGTCTTTGTTTGAGGCGTGTAAATAAACTAAATATTTTGTCTCATTGTCGGTGACTGCAACATTTGGAGCCCAAGGCAACGCCTGCCAAGTTTCTTATAAATAAATACAGTGTAACAATTAACACAGCGCGATCTAGCTCTTTGGTAAGCTTTGGTAAGCAGCAGAGCGATGGTTTTATGGGTACTAGACCACTAATATCCATTTATTTTCCTCCGTGCAGGGGCGGAGTACGAATACTGATCCCTTTGGCCGGGGAAGACCTGGCGTAAGAAGTTTCAATATAACCCTAGCTAGTGGGCTCTAAGTCCGTTGGGATAGCAACTACCAGTAGTCTCTAAATATACCGCCATAGTAACTTTGCGTTGTCTGACATAAATGATCCAGATTACAATTCCCTACGTGGACGGCAGCGCTTTTATATTTTTCTTTTGTAAATTAATACATATTATACAAATACACCCAGACTCGTGCTGATTTTAAGTTAGATTGTCAGCTACATTGTTCGATATTTTCAATTTCCTAAACCGACGAGAACGTTTTATCTCAAAAGATAATCTCTTAAGAATCGCAATAAATGTCTTTTTGTGTACCCATAAAGGCTTTCGCAAAATTTGGTCCAATTGTTGGTTTTGTTATGGCTGATCTCTTCATTTTCTCGTACAAACGCTCTTTGGTGTACATTGTACGTTCAAACATTTTAATATTTTTTTTGTAATATTATAGTAGGCTTAGACTCGATGGAATAATGTCAAATGCGTTAGTAAACTAACATTATTGTATGATAATATGAAGGTTTTATTTTGCACTAAACTGACCCGGCAAATATTGTTCTGCCCTATAAATAAAATTAAAAATAGAACTTAATTACGTTCGCGCCGTAACTGTAAATGTCATTCCATCTACCCTTAGTGGTGTACGCCTCATTAGTGATGGGGAATTCATAATCGATGTTTACATTCTCGTTATCAGTAGTCAGACGTGGTACTTCTCTTTTCTGAGCAAAATTCCACTCTTCTTCCTGCCCTTATCGCAACTATGTGGGGTCGGCACAACATGTGCTCTTCCACTCTTCGCTGTTAGCTGCCATGTCAACATTCATACCCTATTCATCATATTATCATCTTTTACACAATCCATCCATCTTTTCTATGGTCTACCTCTCCTCTTGTATCCATCTACTCTCACTTCTAATCATCCTCCTTGTTACATGACGCTCCTCTCTATTCCACAATTTTTATTTTATTGCGTAGGACAGCAGACAGGCTGACAGCCCGCTTAGAATTTAGCAGTTACCGTTGTCTATATAATGGCAAAATGAAAAGCTCATTTCTATTTTATGTGACTCCTTTGGATATTAATTAATTAACCACCGTTATCCGTGCAGAGGCGGAGAAAGAATACTAACCTCTGCAGCCGGGGTCTGCCTGTCGTAAAAGGCGACAAAACAACCCACCCTAGCTACGTGGTAGGGCCCCAAGCCCGTCTGGATGGCGACCACCTTTGGTCTTAAGTATGCCACCATAATAACCTTGTGTTGTGTTCCGGCATTAGTGACCCAAGTTCCTGTACCCTTATGCGACAGCAGCGTATTCGTGATGCCACTGGCGTTGCAAACACACATAGGCGACGGTAACTGCTAAATTCTAAGCGGACCGTCAGCCTGTCTGCTGTCCTACAGCAATAAAAAAAAATAAAAAAAAACACATATTAATTTCCAACATTACTAAGTGGATCATATATACGAGTATACTCCAAAATATATGTATTTAAGATATAAATTTTAGTTTCAATCTAAAACACTTCCTGTTTTATACTTGCAGATTATTGTTATGAACATTTCTTTAAAAAATACAAAAATCTGTTCGTTAAGTAATTCCTTTGTATTCAACGGGCTGGACTTAATCCCCGAAACAATTTCTTTGAGGCTTTGTGGGTACTTGATTGGAAAACTCAGTAGTAATGGCGCACAATATGCGCACATGTGGCGATCCCTTTCTTCTGGCGAATAACTCGTCGTTGTTAATTTAAATTAATTTACATTACTACTTTTAATTGTTTTTAGGCTTTTGTAGATGTAGATTCATCATTTAATTGAAAGAAAGAAAACAAAGTATTGACACTGCAAACGTTGTTCTGCCATATGAATTTAAAAAAGTAACCTATGTCCTTCTCCAAGGTCTAATCTATGACTATAGGTATATATAAAGTGAAAGCGTAACAAACAAACAAACTCACTTTCGTATTTATAATATTAAGTTAGGATTTGTGATACTCATGTCCCAAATTGGTTCCAGCTCAGCATTTGGTGATAATATTCACCAGAATAAAGCAAGATAAAAGAAAGCATAACATCTCCCATACCAAAGCAATGAACAATTCGCATGCTTAATCATAAACTGACCGATTACGATTTAGGTCTAAAGTGAGTTAATATAACGGTCAGCATTGTATCGACGCCCTCTATCGGCCAAACTAAGATTTATTTCGATATCTCTTTCCCACACTGAGTTACCACTATTTAGTTATAAGTCAATATATGGGATACGTAGTAAATGACAAAACGTTTTTTGCGATTTCCCAAAAAACAGGTTTTTTGAGTTAGGTCAGTTTATGATTAAGCATGCGAATTATATTACACACATAAAACTAATAACACATAATAAAAATATAAATCTAAATGTAAAATGAAACGTATTAACAACAAAGAGTAATTTTAGTACGTTAAGTTTTATTTTAATCTAAACAGCTAAAGACGGAAAAGCTACGGGCTATGAGACACTCTCAAACGCTCTCCTCGACTCTTTTGAAGTTCGTTCAAAAATATTTTTAATCGTGACTTAAAACTCTGAAACTTTTGGAATCTCTTAATTGCTCGATTATTATGAAAGTATAATTGTACTATGCCAGTCACGGACCGAAATTGTAACATACAGATATGAGAAGTATAGCTCGAGAGCAGTGGACTGTATGAGAAACCTTGCAGTGGGCAAAGAAATTCGCACTGACCTTGATTCCACCCTTTCCCCGGTTCTGTTCAGGTCGCGGAGGAACTGTTGCACGGCACCAGCTAAGTTCACGCACACTGAACAAAGTTAATTATGGCATGACCAATGAGAGTTTGGAGTAACAGAAAGGAGATCAAGCGTTGACCGTCCCGCGCGCTTAGAAGCTCACGCGTCACTACTTATACTCGTATTATTGTCGCCCACCCTCACTTTTACCATTTGCCTCACCGAGACTGAGGGTAGATCACAAAAATCAGGAGGCGGGATTTCAAATACTCTTTATCTAAGTATCGAACAATAATAGTAATTTTTTGTTGCAGTCAGTATCGCCATATTAATCTTAGCATTAAATTCCGGTTGCATCTCAAACTTTCACTTCAATGCTCGATGTGCACTTTTTATGACAGTTTACCCGCCATTGAATATGTATTCAATGGCGGGTATGTACCCGCCATGACATATAAATGGTTACTAAATCTTATAACACGCAATTCCATCTATCACTGCATGTTCTCTAAAACCTCTTCATTCCTGCGCAAAAAGACTGCAATGACAAGTATTTTATTTGAGAATTTAGAACACGTTGAACAACTTCATTAAAGCTTGGCTGAATAACTTTAAAACATTGTAGAGGCTTATACCTAGTCAGGTCATAAGTATTGTCACACAGTAAAAACTTTTCTTTTAGAATGCTGGCCACAAAAAAGTTTATTGAATTAGAATTTCGAATTGTTCATGAAAATAAAAATGTATAACTTTTAGAATTTTACTCATTTTTAAATATGGAGTGGACGCTTAAAGAAGACCGTGTTGCAGTTATTGCGTTGCATCGTTGCGGTTACGCGCCAATTCAAATTTTTAACATACTGAAAAATTTGAATATTACCAAAAGATTCGTTTATCGTACCATCAAACGATACAATGAAGACTCTAGTGTAGATGACAGGTCAAGAAGTGGTCGCCCTCGGTCTGTTAGGACTCCAGCAGTGATAAAAGCTGTGAAGGCACGAATTCAAAGAAATCCCAAACGTAAGCAGAAACTGTTGGCCCTTCAGATGGGGTTAAGCAGAACCACGGTGAAAAGGGTGTTAAATGAAGACTTAGGGCTTCGGGCATATCGAAGAAAAACAGGACATCGTTTGAATGCTCGTCTAATGGACCTGAGACTGAAGAGATGCCGCGCTTTGTTGAAGCGGTACGCGGGAAAAAAATATCGGGAAATTCTTTTTTCGGATGAAAAAATGTTTACCGTAGAAGAGAGCTACAACAAACAAAATGATAAGGTGTACGCACACAGTAGTGAAGAAGCGAGCAACCGTATTCCGCGTGTCCAACGAGGTCATTTTCCATCCTCGCTCATGGTATGGTTGGGAGTTTCTTATTGGGGCTTAACAGAGGTACATTTTTGTGAGAAAGGTGTAAAAACGAATGCTGTTGTGTATCAAAATACAGTCCTGACGAACCTTGTGGAACCTGTTTCTCATACCATGTTCAATAACAGGCACTGGGTATTCCAACAAGATTCGGCGCCAGCTCATAGAGCGAAGAGCACACAAGGCTGGCTGGCGGCGCGTGAAATCGACTTCATCCGGCACGAAGACTGGCCCTCCTCCAGTCCAGATTTGAATCCTTTAGATTACAAGATATGGCAACACTTGGAGGAAAAGGCGTGCTCAAAGCCTCATCCCAATTTGGAGTCACTCAAGACATCCTTGATTAAGGCAGCCGCCGATATTGACATGGACCTCGTTCGTGCTGCGATAGACAACTGGCCGCGCAGATTGAAGGCTTGTATTCAAAATCACGGAGGTCATTTTGAATAAACTTTAATGTCATAAGAATCTATGTTTTGTTAAGTTAATTTTGGTATATGAATGGTTACATAATTAATAAACTTGTTACAATTATTTTACATTAAACATGTGACAGAATTTATGACCTGACTAGGTATATTCAATATCCGGATGACCGAGCTTTGCTCGGTATTTTTTTTTTATAAATTGTGTTTTTTGGAAATTAACAATTAATTTTCTTAGTCTAACCTCAAAGCAAACACTCATTGACTTCGTGTTACTTAACAACGCCATCTGCTGGTCTAGCTTTAATGTTGGTGTGTCGTTAAAGCAATTTAAAAAACATAGTATTATTATTCGCCGATAGATGTCAGGAAGAGTCATTTTTCAGTTTAAATTGGGACTACTCAAACGCCACCTTTTGACATTTTCTAGAAATTTTTCCTAGCTAGATCGATTTATCGCCCCCAAAACCCCCCGTATACTAAATTTCATGAAAATTGTTGGAGCCGATTCCGAGATTCCAATTATATATATATATATATATATATATATATATATATATATATATATATATATATATATATATATATATATATATATATATATATATATATATATATATATATATATATATATATATATATATATATATATACATATATATACAAGAATTGCTCGTTTAAAGATATAAGATTAGATACAATAATTATTTATTTATTTGTCAAACAATTGAAGTCCATTCACATTTCATACATTATTTAAATTTAATAGTAAAAGATACGAGTAGAATAAAATGGTGCGCACTTACGCAAGCAGTATTAAGCAACAGGATTATGTAGCCTGCAGCATCTATTAATGTAGGCGGAATCCAGCCTAAAACATGTTCAGGATGTCGTTGACACTACCCAACACCCGGCCCACCAGGGACCCATCATATAATTTAAGGACAGTAAGTTTGAAATGATGTCTACCAAACTTACCTTTTACGGCAAGCAGTCCCCGGCCGCGTCAATATTACTTCGCACCTGCACGGAGAAATAATCGCTTCAACTTTCCATGAGGCTTCCTGTTCTGCGATCGACACACTATCTCCATTTGAGAACTCGTTTACTCCAACGCTTGTTGTTCCTACGTAAGATACCTGCCCACAATCTTTTCACCAAATAACAAATTCTTGAAATGTGTCATTCTTCAGAGCTTGCATATTTTTGACTAGTTCAGTAGATGCGGGTATGGCTTCAACGCTTTTGGCATTGATTATGCCATTATTCACGTAGGATATAATAATGAATCTTTATTTTATGATTAAAACATTTGGTTTGAATTCCTTATATGTTTCCTAGTGACAGGACTAATGTAAGTATTTTTAAATATTCAGATACGGTGACTGATTTAGTAGTTATTTGAAACACCACAAATCATACACAACAACAAATACTGTTAGAATATATGATTAATTATAAAGGAATAAATATTACAGCGATATTTCACAGATTACAAAAATCACATTTTCGGCCAATACATAGCCAGCCAGCTACATAAAATATGTCAATGGATGACTATAAAAATAATTCGTAACATTTTTGAGCTAAAATATATATAGAATTTTATTTTTTCTTTAGTTATAAAACTAGTTACCTACGTAATAAACTAGAAACATTTTTGTGATAATCCTTAGGGAATATATAAAACCTTTATGTCTCCATTTACCTGAGTAATGTATCAATTTATATAAGGCAGGCAACATGTGTTTGCCTACTGAAAAATGTAGACGATGTCGGTCAAAGTAAAATATGCACGGCTACAACTATGTTCGGGAGCAATAACTAATATGAGACCGCTTTAACCTGAATAATTAAGGATTAGGTGACATCTTTGTGGCTAACGTTAAGTGGGTTTGAAAGGTCTGCACAAAACATTATGAACATGGGATGTTTTTTCTAGATAACAAACTGTTTTTACACGATAAGCGTGAAAAATTTGTAATATGCTAGATGGTAGGGCTCCAAGACCGTCGAGATGGTATCTGACCTAAATATCATCATCATCATTTCAGCGTTATTAGCTTCAGGGTCCGCTTTCCGACTTTTTCTTCTCCGCTTCTTACAGTCTTTGGTATTCCTGGTAGAAAGACTATTGGCAGACTGTGTGTTGGCGATGCCTCTAACAAACATACATAAACGACGGTAATTGCTTACTTTTAAGTGAGCCTATCTGCTATACCATAACAATAAAAAAATTTCTCTTTAGAAGTTTTTTATTGTTGTATGATAGCAGACAGACTGACAACCCGCTTAGAATTTAGCAGTTACCGTCGGCCATAGATTTTTGCAACGACAGTGGCATCGCGAACACGCTGCTGTCCCATAAGGGTACAGTAACTTGGGTCACTAATGCTGGAGCACAACACAAGGTTATTGTGGGGATATACTTAAGACCAAAGGTGATCGCGATCCAGACGGGCTTGGGGCTACCATGGGTTGTTTTGTCGGGTTTTACGACAGGCCGACCCCGGTTGCAGAGGTCAGTATTCTTTCTCCGCCCCTGCTCGGTTAAAAACCTGTGTTTTGCCTGTACTTTGGCTTTATTTTAAATAAATAAAAATATTTAAATTTAAAAAGTAGCTGTAATTGTACCCTGTGTAATATTGTGTCTATAATATTGTGAAATTTTTTTACTACTTACGCTGGAGTAAATTTTTTTTATACAAAATTTTAATTTAACTACATATTAAATTGAAATTTAGTGTTAATTTAAATTAGTAGCACCATAAATTTTTTATATGTGATTTTTTTACATTTAATTTTTTACACTCTGCTATTTAGCGCCTAGAGCGACCGCTCCTCTTGCTTCAAAGTAGGCGCTGGCGATGGTGGTATCCGTAAGTGGCTTTAAACGGCCGTCTATTTAAATCTCCGCAAAAGACAATTTGTACGATCTGCAACTAATTTGTTCTGGTCGGGAGTGTGTGTCCGTTAACTGCATGTTTACGAAAAAATCCATTCGTTACCTGTTTTTCATGTAGTAATATATGCTTAAAAAAATTATTAACCCATTAGCGCCCGACTTTTAAAAATTAAGATTAAGAGGTTATTTTTTATGGCGAAATTACTAGTTAGAGTAAAATAATATCAATATACCATTTTATGACAATTATTATTGAGATTATACCTAAGGATTAAATAAATGATTAAGTACATTATCTTCATTCATTCATTATCTTAAAAAATATAACTTACGTAACACCCAAAAAAATATTTTTGTAATATCTTCCTATAAATAGGACACTGGCCTATAATGACTTAAGTCATTCTCTCCTCTATCTCCTAATCGATGCGGCCCTGATGTAGATTTACATCTCTATTTTCTCATACACAAAGTTGGAATTACAATGATAATAACTTTCTTGATGAAAACGTATAAACAAAGAAAACCCTAACGACTGGGCATTCATCCCCATTTTCTGAAGTATCTTCTCTCTTGTAGGAGACGATTCTCAAAACGTTATGTTGCATACTCTCCGGATTTGGAATAAACTTTCAGCGAAAGTCTTCCCGTCGCAGTACAGTCTATAATTTTTAAGAAAGGTATTATAGAATTTCTTAGAGGCCGGCAGCGTGTTGGCAATAAAAGTAAATTGGCGATTGCTACTTACTGAAATCCCTCTATAAAAGTGTACCCGGTCTCCGACCAAACGTGATATTTTTTAACTCCAATCCTTATACCTAGTTTATTATATGTACATAAAAATAAGCAGAGCATAGCGATAAAATAGCATGAAAATAAATGTCTTCCTTCGGAAATCGTTGAATACGTCGCCACTTCAATATTGTAGTAATAGCGATACATTTAAGAGTAGACGCGCAGACGGGCTTGTGTATTCTGCCCTGAATGATTGAGTAAAAAATTGAGTATAACGACCTCTTGGCATAATGGCTGACGCACATCGGTACGCTTGTAAAGGTCGCGTCTGGGTGTGTATAATACGTATTTATTTACAAAAGAAAAGTATCAGTTGTCTAGTACCCAGAACACAAGTGCTTAGTGCAACTTAGTTTGGGACTTACATTTACCGTCATTCCGTGGACATTCAAATTTTTCTGATCTTGATATCTGGAACAAAAATTCAAGTTAATCGAACTTTATAAAATTTGTGATAATAACGTTCGATGATTTCATTACATACATACAAGTGTATAACTTAATATGTATGTTTGTATATAAAACTTATAAAAATAATAAGATCTGATTACATAATTATATGGGCAATATTAAGAAATAGCATTTTACTTATTACATCCATTACAATTACAAGAGCAATTGCGAAAAGTATTTTGTAAATAGTATGTAGCTAATTGGTGTCATATTCGAATTGTAACCTAGAAATTACAGGTGTAAATCCTACTACGACGACAGGTGTATGCCGGTTAAGTCTAGAAAACTCTAATGTAACTCTAGTGAAAATGATTAAGATCACCAGCGTATGTGTATGCATACGAAATATTTGGAACACAATCCGCATAAAATACTTGTATATTTACGTGTACCTGTGATCATCATCATCATCATTTCAACTGGAAGACGCCCACTGCTGGACAAAGGCGTCCCCCAAAGATCTCCACGACGATCGGTCCTGAGCTGCCCTCATCCTTGTGTACTAACTAAATACAAAAAAAAAACGATTGTCTACTACTATTTTGATAGTGATGTGAAACGTGACCATTTCTATATTCCGCTCCCTTAAAAGTGCTCTTTTTGTTTTATTCAATTGTTTTCCGGTTTTCCTTTATGTGATTTGGAAAAGGTTTCAGTTGTACGGCAAGTTATTTTCAGTGTATAAATTTATTTGATTTCCACCTTTGTGGCGGATTCGTTTATACTAAATTATAACCGTTTGATTCCAAAGTAGGAATAGAGCCATCCAATTTATTTCTTAATGTGTTAAAATTCAATAAATATGATATAGCTAAGAAACAGTAAAGCAATGGCTTTAATTTCGGGGATGGAAGTTGAGACTCTTGATGTCACTGGGTGAAATCTATAAATATGCATATTAGGTGAAACATATAACAAGTATTCTACTAAGCAAGTAATTGACAACCTCCGTGGCGTAGCGGCTATGGCACTTCAATACGCTTGTCAAGGGTCAGGTCAAGGGTTCGATTCCCGTCTCGCGTCTGGGTTTTTATGTATAATATGTATTTATTTACTAAAGAAAAATACATAAGTAATAGCTGCCATTCTTATAATGGACCTCCGCCGCCAGTCCTCCTTCATCACAACAGAAGATAAAACCCACCACATCTTCAGGCACATCACCCGTTAGCTACGCCAAACTAAAAGAAGAACAAGAATATCCAACCATCAACAAGCAATCATTATATAATAAGCTGGTTAAAAACAATTATCTCTCTCTCTCTCTCTCTCTCTTACACACATATACATGCACGCAAGCGAGCTCATTAGTTTGTTATGGGTCTGCTTAGTTATATACTTTGGTTTCTGTTTTCTGCCTTTTTTGTAATTTTATGATCATATGCATTATATTATTGATCACAAGAGATGAACCTGGCCCCCGATATACAGTGTAAACTAGTTCAGGGGCCAGGAGAATTAAACTAGATATGTATATGTTACTTTTCAGAAATCAATTTATTATTATTATTATAATCAAACATGCAAACAAGCAAGCAAGCAAAATAGCAAACGAGCAAGCAAGAAAACAAGCAAGCAAGCTAATAAGACCACACCAAAACAACTAGGTTCGGTAGAAGAGTTCGGTTCCTGGATTACTTTCTACCTTACGACCTTACTTTCAACATGAATGTACTTTTGGTCACAGCAAATAAAGCTGTGTAGGTGTAGGAATCAAATCCGCCACCACTAGATGGCGCCTGTGGCAATATTAGCTCGCGCTAACTTTTCCCAACGACATATTACAAACCCATAAGGGAATTCAACGCAAGAGTGTCGTTGGTGGTCGTGGGTCGTTGTGGTCATGTATCGTGTGCTCGTTTAGGTTATATTGTTAGAGGTCGTTGTTGTTGTAATAATTTTAATCGTTGTAATATTCATTATCCGGTGGCCGTTTTGATAATATTCAGCACTTTGTTGTGGTGGTTGCATTCAAGTTATTGAGTTCGTATACGAGTCCTTGTAATTCGCACAAATCTATTGGTATAACTATGTTACATTATATATTTAATTATTAACATCCTTCTGATTGCTTTAGTAAAAATTGTACAAACAATTAGTAATTTGTATCATTGTTAATACCTTACCAGTTCACTGGTCACTGGTACAACCACTACACATTAATATGTACAAGGGTGACACTGAAAGTTTTTAGAAAATCAAAAACTGAGCAAACTAGCAAGTTATTATTTTTATTATATCTTTTAACAATAGTTTCCATTCACATCAATACATCGCTGCATTCGATAGAACCACCGAGAAAAGCACTTTGCCCACTCGTCCTTAGGGGTGTCTTCGATGGCCTTCTGGAACGCAGCCACTGCTTCCTTGGCGTCCATAAAATGTTTTCCTCGATTGTTTTTCTTTTATTTTCGGGAATAAATAAAAATCGCAAGGTGCGAGGTCGGGGCTATATGGTGGGTGACCCAGCAATTCCACGTCTGATGACGCCAAATAGTCGAACGTTCGCCCGGCGGTGTGCGAGGAGGCGTTGTCGTGGTGAAGGAATATCCTACTGCGAGGTCATTTCTGTCGAACTTTTTCCAAGACAAGTGGCAAACATTTATTAGTACACCACTCTGCAGTAACTGACTTTTGATCTTCTAAAACAATTGTCGCATAATGACCGGTCCTTCCGAAGAATGAGGCCACCATCTTTTTTCTTACACTTCGACCTCTCTTCAATTTAGTTGGCAACTCCTCGGAAGGAAACACCCACTGAACAGATTGTCTTTTGGTTTCCGGATCATAGCAATAAATTCAGCTTTCGTCACCCGTAAGTACGCAGCTTTTGAGTCACCTCCGTTAAATCTTTGTATCATTTCACGGCACCAATCAACACGACGGAGTTTTTGGGCCTCGGTCAAATAATGAGGTATCCACCGGGCACAAAGCTTCCTAACGGCTAAATGTTTGTGGAGGATTTTGTGCACTTGAGTCATACCGATGCCTAAGCTTGTCCGAATCTGCTGATATTGAATCTTGGATCAGTCTTTAGCATAAACCGCACAAAACTGACGTTATCTTCAGTTGTCGCCGTAGAAGGCCGTCCCTCACGCCGAGCATCGTTGAGATTGGTGCGACCACGTTTAAACTCATTAAATCAGTTATAAACAGTGGCTCGAGAAAGGGCTTCATCGTGAAAGGCCAATCGAAGTCTGTCATAACATTCTTGTTGACTTAAATGACACCGAAAGTCATAAAAAATCATAGTACGAAAATTTTATCGCGTTAAATTCATACTAGCGTGACACAGACAAATTTCAATTTGCCGCCAAATCGTAAAACAAATGACAAATGAATGAAATTAGTACTCAATAATATTAGCAATGAGGAGATTCGCAGGAGAACCAAAGTCACCGACATAGCCCGGATGCTGCCCGGCAGCGCAGGACCGATCATCGTGGAGATCTTTGGGGGAGGCCTTTGTCCAGCAGTGGGCGTCTTCCGGCTGAAATTATGAATATTAGCAAAGAGTTCTATTTTCAAAATTTAAACTTATTTTTTTATTATATTCTTTAAAAGTGACAAGTACTAAAAAACTATCAGTGTCGCCCTCGTATCAGTTGTCGAATACCCATAACAACTACTACTTACGTTAGGACTTGATGATACTGTGTGAATTGTGGCAGTATATTTATTTATTATTCATACCTGTTATTAATCACACAGTTAAAACACTTCCCCGAAGTGCATGGCACGGTGTAATGAAAACCTTTGTGAGTTGTCTCGAATATTATACTTTGCAATTTTTTAATTTGTTTATATAAAATCCCTATATTACTCCCATTTATTTTGAAGACTACTTTCTAAAAGAAAAAAGTTTTTACAATTATATTACAATTATTCATCTAGACTTAAAATGATGATAATAATGTGATTGAAACAATAAATTCGGGCTAAACGGTCGGCTTTTACAAATTTTACGGATCTAAACATACGAAAGTTATTGGCAAATTAATCAATTTATACAGGGTAATCACATATCAGCAGCGACAGCGATATATTTGTGGGATATCGTTGCTACTTTTTGTTTTCATTATTGCTCGTGAAAATGTTAGTGAAGCGGAAGCACTCTACAGGTTGGAGTATGGCGACTGACGTCCGATACCCGTAGCACAATGTTATGGGACTGCCACGTTGTTTCTCCAGCTCTTCACACGTCGATGAGCACGTTCATTTACGGACACCCCCCGCCGTGAGATCTCAAACGATGGGGGTGCATATCATTTCTTCCACTTTAAGAAAAAAGTAATTTTAATCCAAACTACTCATTCTTAGATTTCCGGCAAAAGTAAGTTTAGTTAAAATAAATTGAATCATTCCACCAACGCTGTGCTTCTTTGATTTTTCTTTCCAAGCCTGTCTGGATGGCGACCACCTTTGGTTGACCAATCCAGAGGTCCTGGGTTCGAACCTCGTAATGGCATGCACCGCTTAGGCACCTGATGAGGCCCATGCCCAGCGGTGGGACGTATTTGGGCTGTTATTTATATTATGTGCTTCATAAACTGTTTCATATGTTTATGAAGTTTGATGATAAATATTATTATGAATATTTATTACCTTTATTTATTTAAAACTAACAATTTTTTTGATTTGTTGTATACTATTTTTTTAACTCTCTTATGTTATGTATATATTTATGATTTAGATTTAAATTTTGCGTGTTTATCAGTACTGTAATCCAGTTTTATGATTAAGTTTATATTTTAGTTCTATGTCTCTGTCCATGATGCTGCTCGATGTACCTGACGGAAGAATAGCGTCGGTTTTAATTAAACAGCAATTATGCTGAGTCAGGTCATATTAAAGGCATAAATTTGTATATTATATAGCTAGATATTACAGTAAATGTGTAAATTTTCTTGAGTAAAATATTTTTCTTTATTTCTTTCAAAAAGTTGTAGACAAGAAAAGGTACAGTAGCTACGTAAGTGGCAAAAGATTTAATAATTAAATAAATGTTTAGATAATTCACTATATAATTGTATCAATGTAGGTATATAATCAACAGCGCCGAGCAATACGCTGCAAATTAATAAAATTTTCTAAATAAATTTTCTTCTCCTAAAGTTTTATCACTGTATACACACAGGAAAATATTTATTAGAATATAACTTACACTGAAACGTCTAATAATAATATACTTTAGTGCACTCAAAAATCATATACAACAGTGAAAAGGTATATATGAAGGCTCTTGAGGCCCTTCAGGCCCTTCATCAGAGTGGTCAATTTCAGGTAACCTTTGTATAACTTTAGGTTAGTATGCGGGCGTGGTATTTCAGAAATAAAGGCACTTGTTTCACAGTCACAGTGTTTAATTTCGATAACGAAGCTAATTAACAAAAACTATAACCCTTTTCGCACGATTAAATTAGATAACAATCACAGGACGTGAGCGATCCGTCGTTGTCGGCCGTTCCGCCATGCACAGTCATGATCGTAAGATGGCTGCCCGGTCACAATGACGTTTCACCAGAGTGTTGCCACTCTTGTCCGCGCAAAACTACTGACTTGTAATAAAAGAATGACAGGTTCTTAATAATTAAACTAGATGGCGCTTTGAGGCGCCGTCATATATGTTAAGAATAGTACAATCGGTGGTCTTATCACTGTGAGCGATTTCTTCCAGACAACCACGTGGACAAAAGCTTTTATAAAATGAATCGACCAGTTTTGAGTGCATAACTGCAAACTTATATTAAGGTATATATAAATACATAAATAAATACATCCTATATATTAGTATATACTTGAAAATAATAAATTGCTATATATATTTACACAACATACATATATCACAAATTATATCTACTAATTTTGCGTTGATGAATAGTGTTCTTTCACCTGCCTATTAAAGGACACAAAAGACTGAGCGTTTTTTATATCTAGTGGCATTCCATAGTATTACCGCTTGGATAGTAAATGATTTACTATATGATTGCTTTGTATGTCCTCCATCTCCATCGTCTCCTCATATCCAATTAACCTATTCTGGCCAATTATTTTTTGGCTACCGTCACATCGCATCATAGGTTAGAGAATATAAAATCCAAAACTCGGGCCTTCGCATTTGTGACATAGCTGCAGTGGGCCAGGCCGGTCTGCAACATAAATATGTTCAATAAGGACATACATTTTCCTCTACGTTTTACAGCAGAGCAACATCCTTTGTCTTTGACATACGTCCATTTAATCTTAGTCAAATTCCCGTCTCCTTTAACAATTAAGTGCCGGAATTGTCTAGAAACTTTGGCCGTGTTCATTAACAGCGCTTCCGTTTCCACATATTTATTTCTTTTCCCAAAACATATAGAGTAAAAAACACAAAACGCAATACGAATGGTGACGCCTTCGTGCTCTAAGTCGACGGCTACACAGAGATCTTGGGATTCGCTTTCCAATTCGTCAAATCTAGTACTTTTAAATTTCTTATGCACGAGTAGCATCAGACCACCACCAACCCGGAGTATCCGTCTTTCTCTTTCTTTGGTGTACGACGTATTGATCGATCTCGAATACAGATCTCAACCGCGTCTGTCAAAGCTATCACATCGTAGCTCGTTTTCTTGATGTTGTCGATGAGAGTTCCTCTCTTTGTACACATTCCGTTGACATTCTGATATAGGATTTTGAGCTTGGACATATTTGTTCTAATATCGAATGGTATTGTCGCATCCGTCGTCCAGATTGCATACAATTTTAAGCCCAACCTTCAGATTTTTTTCTTTCACCGTCGTACTGACGTCGTACGTAGCGATTCTGTACAGTTTGTAGCAGTTGCGCAGCTCCCTTCCTTTTATCTAATGTATTCTCTCTTGACGTTGAGGATGGTGTGTGAGCAACAATGTGCGTCGCGCGTATTAAATATAATAATAATAATTTTATTTAAATCAAACAATACATGTCATAGGGTTAGTAAGTATCTAGATTTAATGTTAGTAAAATCGTCACAATTTAGTCACAATTTTTGTGTGCGTCAAACAGTTTCGCACACATAATATCAGTGTAGGGGAGTCGAATCGTTGTACAATGGTGCTCAGGATGATGTTGGTACCGCCCCGCACTCGGTGCAGCAATGAGGCAGCTCTTTTTCTCATTATAGCGTGGAAATCGTCAACACGCGCTTTCGCGAACATTCCCGATGCGCTGCAGAAGCGAGGCAACCCCATCAACATCCTGAACCCATTGTTGTATTGGACTCGCAGAGCACTGACGGCTCCCTGTGTGTAGTCAGTCCAAAGATTGCACGTGTAGAAAACCTGGCAGAAGGACTTAAACAATGTGATCTTAACTTCATCACTACAACGTGCGAACCTTCGAATCAGCATATTACACCGTACCGCCAGGGCTCTGCGCTCCCTTTCAATGTCAGCGTTGTCTTTCATATCTTCGGTTACCCAATGACCAAGTTACTTAAACCTGTGCACGAGTGTCAGTGGACTGCCATTCAATTTAAGTGGAGGTATCGAGATTGGGCATCTACCTCCTACCGCTTTAAACACCATCAACTCACTCTTCCGTATATTGTATGATAGACCGTGCGATTGAGCATACAACTCGCAAGACTCAATTAAAACCCTGAGAGCTCTGATCGTGGGACTCAGCAGCACCATATCATCCGCGTAACTTAAGTTATTAACACTAACGTCTTCAATCCGGCATCCGACTTTTTTACTGCTGAGTTCAACGATCAGGTCATTAATGTACAAATTAAAAAGCTTGGTCGATGTAATCCCACCCTGCCTCACACCGCATTCAAGGGTATATCTGTCTGAATACTGATCAGCCCACCTTACACTGTTTTGCTGGTTGTAGTACCAATACTGGAAAATACGCAGTAGTTCAGCTGGTACCTTTCTCTCTCTAAGCTTTTCCCAGAGTAGCTCGTAAGATACCGAGTCAAAAGCCTTCGAGAGGTCCAAAAAGCACGCATAAACAGGTGTACGGCGTTGAGTGTAATATTTCAAAGTATTCTTTAAACAGAATATGGCAGTTTCGGTGGAAAGACCGGGCCGAAAGCCAAATTGCGCGTCGTGTAAATTAAGGAAGCTTGACATACTTTTATCTAATAAGCCATCCAGTACTTTGGCGACCACAGTAGCCAATGAAATTGGCCTGTAGTTATTCTTGTCCCCCATATTTCCAGTTTTATTCTTGACAACAGGGACAATAACCGTATGCATAAAGTTTGACGGAAGATATGAGTGGCTCATACACAGTGTATAGAACACTGCCAAAACCCTGTGCAATTGCGCTCCAGCGAACTGCAAGTGCTCGATACTTAGTCCGTCATGCCCCGGAGATTTGCCTCTATTTATTTCTTTAATAGTATCAGCTACTTGTTTAGCCGAGAAATGGATGAGGTCCGAGTCATAACAGTTGCCTACGTCAACAATTCGTTTCGGCGAGCCCAGTGGAGACTTAAGCTGGAAATGTCTCATAAATAAGTTGGCGATACCTACAGGATCATTCGCTTCCTCTACGCAAACAGGCAGGCTCGGCTTCACATCAAACCTACCAGTTACTTTCCAAAACTGTTTAAAGTTCTTTTCTTTTCGATGCTCTACTAAAATATCGAGCTTTATTTGTTCTTGATTTTTCTTACACCATTTGAGCTTATTTTTAAACAGCTTGCGCGTTTTCTGCATTTCGTCATATATAAAACCCAAGGCTGGTTTATTATGCCATAGCCAGTTATGATATTCAAACCGAGCCGCACGGTGCAAACTTCGGACATGCTTGTTCCAGCCAACTACTCTGGCATGAGCTTGTTTACCTTCGAACGCTTGTGGCATACCGAAGATGACTCAGACAAAATATTTATAATGTTTGCATACATTTCATCTATCAGATACCGATGGAGGATATTATTACAATGTTTACGCATACACTCCATGAGCTCCAAGGGACAACCAAGTGTTCTTAACTTGCCGTCACATAGCCTCGAATATTCCGTAATCTGGTCATCATGCCTTTCACCCCATAGAATACTATTGCTAAAACTCGTAAACGAGTTTCACTTAGGTTTAAGAGTGTTTAGTTCACATTCCAAGAATATAGGCAGGTGGTCAGACCAGAAAACGTCATCGACTACGCCCACATTTACAATTGTCGACCACGCCGATTGAGTGACAACACAATGATCGAGCCAGCGCAAACAGCCATGAGTGTCGCTAATAAATGTATGAGTGTCCGAGTCGAGCAATTCAATATCCGCACATTTCCAATTTTGTTCCGCACAGAAATCTAGAAGCTCATGCCCAAACAGCTCGCCAGGGTGAGCATTAAAGTCTCCCAGCATGTACACATTTTCGATTTCACTACATTCTACAATAGCACAAATTTCACTAAAACATTCGGTGAATTCTATCAGATTTTCACTTAAGTTTATAGGCATATAAACACAAAAAATTAATAAACGTTTATTATCAATGGATATTTCTATAGCAGTCAAACGAACACTTGTACAGCTTATAATTTTCACGGATTCGAATGCCTCCTTGCGCCAGAGGATTGCTACACCTCCATAGGGACGGCCTCTCAGTAATCCATCCGAAAGATTCACAGCAGACTTTCCTGTATATTCAAAATTGTCGCTAATTTTACCAAGAAAAGGTATATCCATAGGAAGTAACCAGGTTTCCTGGAGTGCAATTATATCCGCTGACTTGCACAGTTGTCTAACTCCATCTATTGATCGTTTAATTGATTTACAATTGAAACTTATAAATTTACTTAAATTTGTCCTATTCATAGTTATTTAATTATAATTGTTAAAAATCATTAATAATCTGTTTATTATTATCTAATAAATCATTTCCTTAAAAATTATAAGTATTTATTACAATTCCACTCAATTGTTGTTACTTGTGTTATAATTCCTATTATTCAAATTATTATTGTTATTAATTTTTCTCATTGTAAAGAATTTTCTAAAATACACTCCCTCCGGCCAAAGATTTTCATCCATAAACACGCTCAGCTTGTGTTTGGGAATAAAAAACTTGTATGCAGTCTTTCCTCTTCTTCATGATAATTTTTTCTAAACTAACATTAATATTAGTTTTACATTTTATGTAATTTTGGATAGCAGTTATTGGGGTATTAATATCAACGTTATAAATGTAAAACGGTATTTTGGCCTCAGCTGCTTTAAAATTACATTCAGACACAATCTCCGCCCTTCCTGATTTCCCAATAAACCGGTTCTGCAATCGCTTTCTTTGCATCATTACCCAGGACTCTTTAGGTAACGTTTTCTTCCATTCACCACCCTCGCGAACAATCTCCGATATGAGTTTACTCCGTGAAGTCGATATGCTATTATTATTCGAAACCGGAGGGGCCTCAGTTTGCGTAGTCATCTTGTTTTGTGTTACAGCGGCCGAAACCGTGGTAGCGGCCGCAACACGTTCCGTTATCTCAGTAGGAATAGAATTGTGCCTACTACCTCCGCTTTGGCGCTGCACATTATGCGGCAACGGGGTAGACGAAGAATTCGTAACTCTGACGGCAGGCGTACGCGGCGGAGACGGTGACACATTTGTATTATTCTTATTTATGTCGGCCGTAGTCTTACTCGGTACATGTTGAACGCTGTCGACGTCATAGTCAATACTCATAATACAGCCACCTTGGGATAGATTTACGTTTTGAAACGCAGGTGCTGTTTTTTCTGTCAACATTTCAACAGTAGCATACGTATCTTTAATCAATAATATTCCTTTTTTTAATATTATCATATCCTTGAGCAATTTTGTGGCATCTATGTGATCGAAGGTAACAGGTAGTAATTTTTGTAGGTCACGCGCAACGAACACTGGCAGCAATTCGGGATCTATGTCCTTCATAAATATAACGATGTCTTCAAGGTCTCTTCGGCCTTTTCCATCCGCTCGGCGTTTTTTTAATTTCAGTTTACTTGTAGCGGACTGAAACAGTAGTTTTTTAGCATTTGATATTTCGTCCTCAGTAAACGTGGATAAGCATAATCGTACGATGCTATCCTCATCCATCACATCCGCCTTATTTTGTATAAAGGCTAGCAATTCACATATTACCATATTACAACTGTTACATTTCACAGTATTAGAATCCATCGTGCCACTAAAACCGTTACAGGCAGCAGCGAGCACGAGACGCGTAGCGCTCACTCGTGCGTAGCGCGCGTCACTGCAAATATAATGAGTTTCATTTAAAGATAGCAAATTCATGTTATCAATAAAACATGTAAACATTAAAAAGAAAAGAAAGAAAATAATATTTAACATTCAATAAACCTAAACATAATAATAGCAAATTAAATTAAACCCTTATCTGAGTGAAAAGCTAAAAGTGAAAAGTTAAAATATTGATAGTAGATGTATCAATAATTATGAGCACATATTAATTATGTTCATTTTAATTTATAAGTAAATCTTAATTTAGCATAAAACATGTGTGTTATTAAGATAAGAGTTACGACCTTGTAAATATTTGTAAATATATAGTAGAATATTAACACTTGTTGTTATAAAATTGTAATTGAAGGTACTTTATACATAAGGTAATTTATTTACAATAAATAATTATTGTATACCTACTTATTAAACTTATGTAAATATTTTTTCTAAAGTAAGATTGCACATGTAAGTTGCACATGCACGTTTTGACTTTGTCGGTGCTGCTTTTACTGCAAAACCTGTTTGAGAAGTCACTTCTGGGATTTTTTGTAACTCATTTAAAGAATGCACGGGGTAATGAGTTCCATCTGGGCCAATAACACGTACAAGTCCATGTCGCGTCCAAGCTTTTCCCAAGCCGAATTTTTATCGGGCAGCTACAAAAATATCATGGCGATATTTTGTTAGAAATTCTGAGATGGTGATGCCAGTTCCCTTTAAATTAGTTTTGGAATACCTACCATAAATTATTTCTTGCTGCCATATCTCTGAATTTCAATAAGATTGGCCTTGGATTTTTAGAGGAACGCTGCTGACCCATCTTCTGGCACCGACGAATATCATCAGTACAAAAATCTTTAATTTTAAGACTATCCTGCAGTACCTTTGTTACTGTCTTTCCTAGATCTTTTTTGTCCTCAGGGATACCGTGAACTAGAAGTATTTAGAGCTAGCAGATCTAGCAGATCAATCTGCTGTTGCAAGTTCCCCAAAGCTTCCATCACAAAGGTTTTAAAATATGAAAATTCTTTACTGAGATTTAAATAACTATCTGAAGAAGATGATTGCGATGTAGTAAGAAAGAAAGAAAGAAAACAAGTTTATTTTTAGGACAAACATACACAAGTGGAACAAACACGTTAACACATACAAAGATAAAAACTACCACTAAGTAACAAGACAAGATATACATATAAGTCCTAAAAATTGGATCAAGCTCAGCAAAATGTTGATCTGTTAGACCAACGCTGATCTTCCGCTTGAACCTAGAGCGAAGTCACGGCAAACTAAACAATTTAATAAAAGTTATAATATACATATATAATTTACAAATTATTATAAAATAAAGTTTATATAATGAAGAATATTAGCATACCTACGGATGTGTATGATTATAATATGTAAGATAAAAAATAAAATATAATAAAAATAGGCCTTAAAACAATATGTACTAGAATTATATTATGCTAGTGTCGTGTCTATGGCCCGCCTGGGATTTTTGGTGGTCACCAAGAAACTTCTTCAGTTTGACCCTAAACCCTTGAACTGACTGCAGGGTCCTTATTGGAGGGGGAATGTTGTTCCAGCATTTTGACGCAGCATATTTAAAGCTACCTTTAAAAGAGGCTGAGAAATGTCGTTGCATCGAGAGCTGTACCGCACACTGCCTTGCCCCGGTCGACCTGCGACTTGACATCCATGCTAATTTGTCGTATAGGTACGAAGGCACTCTGTGCTTGATTACTCCAAACAGGAGACAAGCTAAATGTAACTTGCGGCGGTGGGGCATCTTTAATATTGAATGTTTGTTAAGATAAGGTTACATGGTTACATGACCTCTCAATGGAATATCGAAGCAGAATCTGGCACAAGCATTCTGAACACGCTGAATTAGCCTCTTGGTACTAGATAGAAGACGGGGGCCAAAAACAACATCGGAGTAAATTAAACGCGACAGTACTAAGGATTCTGCCAACTGAATACGCAGAGCCTCACTTATGTATGGGCGCATTTTATAAAGAGTTTTAAGTTTATAAAAACAATTTTGCACAGAACTGGTCACATGTCTTTGAAATTTCAAGTTACAATCAACGTGCAAACCCAAATTTCTAGCCTCGTAAACTCGTTCAAATGGTTTTTCCATGAGCGAAACAGTTAATGAGGGATTTAGTTTTAAAAGTTGAGTTTTACTTCCGAATATCATAAATTTCGTTTTCGCAGGGTTTAATAATAATGAGTTGTTCTTGGACCAATTAGATATGTTAGCTAAATCATTATTAAGCTTAACTATAGCTGAATCGATATCGGATGGTTTACATGAAATATAAAACTGCGTATCATCAGCGTAGATATGAAACTTGCAGTGTTTAATTTGTGCTGCAATATCGGCAGAATATAAAATAAATAAGATGGGTCCCAAAATCTAACCTTGAGGAACTCCCCTAGTAACAGTACTTTCTTTGGATGTAAGAGATGATCTATCATTTTGATTTAGCTTGACATATTGAGAGCGACTACTTAAGTAACTGTAAAACCATCGAACGGCCTCCCTATCAAAACCATAATAACTTAATTTACTTATTAATAAATCAATGTTTATTGAGTCAAAAGCTCTTGAAAAATCAAGCAGCACAAGTATAGTGCACAGTCCGTTATCTTGAACGCAAAGAATGTTGTCGGTGACATCTAGTAAGGCTGTAGTAGTGCCACGTTTTTTCCTAAAACCCGTTGTTGTATGTATGTTTTAGGTCACTTGTAAACTGTGCCATCCTCTGTTGAAACATAGACATAATATTTGATTGCGTTTCTTGTATTTTTCCATTTCAGTTTTGGTTACTTAGACAGCGACTCCTAAACTTCGTAAAATCACAGTACCACTGTTTACTTAGTATATTATTAAGTCATCATACATTTTTTTTTAATTACTCACTGATATTATAGTATATACGATTTGCTCTATTACATGCATTTACAGGTACCTGGTATTCAGTCGGAGACTATTTATAATCATTTGTGGTCCCGGATTCGAATCCCGCAGGGGCATGAACCGCTTAGGCAATTATTCTCGCCTAATGTACGCATTATAGCATAATTGTCATGTGCCGACGGTAAAGGCAAACATCGTGAGGAAACTGATATACCAAATCACCTTAATATGAAACCGGCCAATCTGCCTTAGGTAAGCGTGGCCCGTATACTGTCTATTCCCACTAAGGGAAGTCGGAGTCCAGGAGTGGGACGCTATGAGCTGTTATTATATGCATTTACACCATGCCATCTGTCTCGTGTATCTATGTATAGTTGTGAAAATGTCACTGTCACTGTCAAGACACGAGAGCCACGAGCAAGTGTGGACGACATACAGATATACATCGGTGAGGAAGAAACGTGAACATTACCGATTCCATGAAGCACCCAAAGAAACTCTATAGATACATCTTCAACGCTTGTGAACAAGTCACCTTCCACAAAGGATTATCGGAAACCTCAAATCCTCATAAAACTCAATTCAAACTTAGTTTAATTATTCAACTTGTAATTTTGTTAACGATAAATGATAAAATACATACAAACTGTTGAGAATAAAAATTAATTTATTCCTAACAAGTTTATGTGAGTTTTTCTTTACATTGTAATTTAGGAGGTATAAAACTTTGTCTTTGAGCAGGTGTTACTCAAATATCACAATTTCGTTATTGTTCTTTCTTCTATCTTCTTTATTTGGTTCTTTGGTTCTTCTATCTTCTATTGGTCTTGGAATCCTGACTTATAAGAAGATATCTTATTTCTAGAGTATCGCAGACAGAATATCTGCTAACAGCTAAAGCGTTATTCGGTTTTCTCTTTCTAAGTTATGGGATCATAAAGCAAAGCTTCTATATTAAATTTAGCTATACCACATTTCTCATGATTGTAAAAGATATTTGGACTTCCAAGTAAAACCTTCAAATGACTTAGATGAGGACTCTGTGGAATTTAATTTCTTTTATTGCTATGGTACAGCAGACAGGCTTATGGTCCGTCCACTTTAAGTAAGCAGTTACCGTCATATATGAGTTTGCGACGCCAGGGGCACCGCTAACATACTACCGTCAGTATATGGAAGCTGGAACCTAGGTCACTTATGCCGAAAAAGAACGCAGTGTTATTATAGTGGTACATTTAGGGACCAGTGGTGGTTGCCTTACAGGCGGGCTCGCAGCCCTACCACCTATCTAAAAAAAATCAAGTCGTAATAGTCGAAGAAGAAGTTGACTTCAGCTTTATCTAAATTTTTTTATACATATCGATAATAAATAAAGAAGATAGAAGAAAGAACAATAACGAAATTGTGATATTTGAGTAACACCTGCTCAAAGACAAAGTTTTATACCTCCTAAATTACAATGTAAAGAAAAACTCACATAAACTTGTTAGGAATAAATTAATTTTTATTCTCAACAGTTTCTATCTTTAACACGTTTTTATTAGCTTGGTATGTATCTACTTATGTAACGAAATCTTTGAACGTGATTTTCACTTCTTTCAAAACGACAGATTGATTTGAAACTGTGCACTTATCAAAAACCGATGACAATGTAATAATTTGCATGGTTTGTACCATTATCCTTACCAGGATCCTCAGGATTTATGATTTTTTTACACGCTTTATATTAATTCGGACTCGATTTTTACACACTTTAAACTATGAAATACATTCAAAATTTTGCACCCTTGGCAAGACTCGATGACAATACACAAATTTAATAATTTAATTCCATAATCCTAATCAGGACCATCAGGATTAACACTTTCTTTTCCTTCAACCGAAACGCCATCTGGCGCTTAATTAATAAAATTGCCGAAAGATGGTGTTAAATTTAAAAACCAACCGGAAGATGGCTTTAAATTAATAAAAACATTTACCAATTGTGAATTGACAACAAATAAATTATATTTTATAGTTAATCAACCTAAAAAATTAAAAATAAATTATAGTTACAAAATCTAAAAGACGTCATAATTATAAAATCATAAATAATCATAGACACAAAATCATAATTAGTCAAACTAAAAAGTAAAAAATAATTCTTAACTTAAAAATAAAACTACTGACGAGAAAATTAATGGCACTATTCTACTCGTAAAAGCGTGGGGTGCTTTGCACGATATTTTTAATTCTGCATTTCACAATGAAATTAGTAAAAAAATTATAGCGATTGATATCGAGCACCCCACTATTTTTGGAACAGTGACATTAATTTTCTCGTCAGTAATTTTATTCTTCTGATAAGAAATATTTATGTAATATAATTATTTTCTTTTGATACGTCTTTAGAATCATATTGCTATAAAAGTTTGTGTTCGTATAATTTTATTACGAGACAAAAATGGACTAATTACGGCTTATTGTTCTTTCAAAAGGTAAAAGTTAGCCAGAAATGAGAAAAATTATTATAATTTCGACGGTAAAAATTAGCAATCTAAGATATTTTTTCTGTCAAGTGTGTTTAGTCTTATTATATTCTGACAACTCATTACCGTTGGGCATAAGATCATGGATTGTTTGGCTGGCTACGGTGTGCAAGTTTCCTCGTGATGTTTATCTTCATCGCCAATAAGTGCCAATAAATACTTCTATCTTCATAGCTATGTTTTATGTCTGTTTCGCGGTTACCCAAAATTATTTTTGAAGTGAAAACTTCTTTAGCGGCGTTGTGCACTTTTTTGTGATGGGTAAAAAATGTTAAACTCACGTCAGGTCACGTGTCCTGATCGTAACAATTCGTAAGACGGAGTTTTGCTCGAGTAATACCAAGCTTATTAATAATGACTTAAGGTTTATTTTATAATGTTACTTTTAAATGACTGCATCCTGATGATCGTCCTGCTTACCTCGAGCTTCCTCCTATAGGGAACGTACAGTACCCTAGCGGCGCTTGTCCAGAGCGGATTGATGGGTTATACTTCCCGGTAATCTCGGTATGCGGTTTCCTCACGACGTTTTCCTTCGCCGTCGGTACATGGCAATTATGTTACGCACATGGCGAGAAAAACTTCCTAAGCGGTGCATTCTACCGTGGAATTCCAACCCGGGACCTCTAAATTGGTCTCCGAGTGTAATACTGTGCTACCAGGTACCGGGAAAGGAGAGTGTAATTACTAATTTAAGATTGAAATGATTACAGAACACGTGATTATTGTGAGGATGTATTTCATCAATAGATTTGTGAGCGAGACGATCTGTAATCGCAATTGTTATTTTATTTTGAAATAAATGGCAAGTGAAGATGGGCGGTGTCGTGCGTAGAGGCAGCGGGTGGAGTAGGTGCGGGGTCGGAGTAGCAGCCTCACGGCCGCGCGTTCTTGGTTGCTTAGCGAACAGTCGACATTAGTGGTTGTTCATACTAGGTAAAATTAGAAACCTGTTACACCTGTTCCTGTTCCAATGAAATAACAGTTTTAATTTAATAACCTGTTCCAAAGTTACAGCCTGTTCCATCAATACATCGGATACACATTCAAAACATACTGTTGAAATTATTAGTACCTAAATCTCATTAAACTAAATTGAAATAGATTAATTAAATTAGGTAATTAAATAACAATGTTTTAAGTTTCAAGTTTATTTAAAATAAAATCACAATTACATCAATGTATTATCAATAATACATAAATTATTGTTTTTTTTTAATTCAATTTTTAACTGTAAGTTCCCTAATAGTTTTTTGTTTGTGGCTGGGAACAGATACAAGTGCTGTCTCTTTCTATTAACATAAATTAGAATATATAAGAGCTAGTTCCAAGCAGTTCCAGTTCCATTTTGTATCTGTATTCACTATTTTCGTTAGGTAGATTTTTACATTCGAGTGCCCATATGTATCTTAATACATTTTGGAACAGGAATATGTTTCATGTTGTTACTTTTCTAAACCTGTTTTTTTAACCTGTTCCGATATGTAAGCCTTACTCCTAGTCGACGTTGGTATCATCTCACGTGAAGAATGAGCGAGTATTCGTTACATCGCAAATATCTAAATATCGTAATACATAGATTTCGAACGAGCCAGTAAGCGATTTTCAGATATTGTACCAATATACAGATTTCGTATATACATACGATTTCTATCGCCCATTTCTAGTCGACTCAGATCCGCGATAAGAGCTACTCCTGCGCATGCCCCCAACGTCGTTTTCCCATCTAAACTTTTATTATATTTTTATCCGGCTCGTACAACATTTTTTATTAATAAGTTATGAAACAAATAGTTGAAATATTTATTTAAATAAACATTTTATCACTGAGTATATTTGAACAATTCCTCAGACGCCCTATCCCTTGCAACATCGTTATTAACAAGTAGAAAATGTTCGCGTGCTTTTACGCTTTAAATCACTTGAAGAAACGGCGTTTGTAAAGATTGCCACTTCATTTTGTTACCTAACAATTTCGTAAAGGAAAACAAGGCGAAAAGACGGAATAGGTTTCTTTTGTTGAAATCTTATTTTGGTAATATAAATGTAAGGCTTTTAAACTGTTTTTGAAACATACTATAAATTAATTGTCGTATTAAAATTATATCCAGGTTAAAATAGTATTGATAAAGCTGATGGTCATTTACATATTTTTACAACCGTGTACGCCGTTTATACCCTAACGTAAAAAAAGAGCTGGAAAATAAGCCTTTCCAGCTTTCCACAGTACCTTCATGATCAAAGTTGTTAATAGGAATTGCAATTAGACCTTGCACTTTCAAGCCGGGGCTCATCAGCCCCGGCACTCATCGCGCTCTTGGTGATAGGGTCACCTCTTTACACCAGCTTCAACTCAGAAGGCGACTATGCCCCGGTGACTGGTGCACTTTCCCTTTTATAGATAGACTTCATCAGACAGCCAAGAGGCCCACTTGGTAACTGGTAGTGACTGTCGCCTATCGATATTTGCAACACCAGCAGCCAATGCTGCTGCTATCTTAGATTGTCAATACAATTCTCAGCCGGAAGAACATTTTGTTAGCGGCTAGTCTTCACGGCGGCCCGGGCTTAGGAAGTCTCGACAGTAGTGGTTGTTGGCTTGTTTGAAACCTCAATGCTTTATCTCCTTAGTCTTACGAATGAGCGATAAAGTCTTTAGGATTGGTACCTAAGGACCGAGATGATTCGGTGATCGAGTATGAAGCAGGGCAATATCGTAGAGACGTTTGTGAGGGCCGTTATGGGTGCGATCGAAGATTCGACATGCTGACATCACCAAGTACTATTTCATTTATTCATTAATCGCCCTTTATGTGAAACTTGAATAAACCGTTTTTTTTAATGCTGTAGGACAGCAGACAGGCTGACGACCCGCTTAGAATTTAGCAGTTACCGTCGCCTATGGGTGTTTGCAATGCCAGTGGCATCGTGAATACGCTGCTGTCCCATAAGGGTACAGGAACTTTTATCACTAATGCCGGAACACAACACAAGGTCATTATGGCGGCATACTTAAAACCAAAGGTGGTCGCCATCCAGACGGGCTTGAGGCCCTACCTTTTCGAATGTAAGCTAAATTTTACAAAATCTAAAATTATTCAAGTTTGCTCGAAAGTCGTTATTTTTATCAGATCTCAATTACGAGTACTTCACATTAAAGTGTATACAAATGTAGTTACTGATTACTTTCGAGGTTGTTAAAAAGAAATTTATTGTCAAGATATGCTAAGTGCTACTGTATTTTGGGTACGATAAGAGAATGTTAAAAATAAATAAAATGTGCATTCATTAGTGTGAACAAATTAAGTTTCGGAAAGAAAGAAAAAAGAAAAAGATTGTTTGAGGTTTTTGTTATAACCATTCATCTAGAGTGTAACAGTTTAATTTAAATAGATATTTGTGTGTATATCAAATTTATTTTAAACGAATTCTCCATAGGAGATCGTGTTATGAGAATTTTATAGTTACGTATTAAATAAATAGATCTCATTACATGAACCAAAACCAATAAAAGATCAAGTCTCAAAAGATTTTACTTGATAGCGTACGAGTTTATATCATTACAGTGCCGGTGATCTCATTACAAGAAATTATTGAGATACTATATATTTTCTCCGTGCAGAGACCAATTAAGAATACTAACCTCTGCGGCCGCGTCGGCTTGTCAGAAAAGGCGAAAAAACAACCATAGCTAAGTGGTAGGGTGCCCGTCTGGATGGCAACCACCTTTGGTCTTAATTATGCCGCCATAATAAACTTATGTTGTGTTTCGGCATTAATGCCCCTACCATAGTGTAATTGCTTACTTATTAAGTGGGCCATCAGCATCTCTGTTGTGCCTCAACAATAGTATGTATATATATATATATATATATATATATATATATATATATATATATATATATATATATATATATATATATATATATATATAATGAAGCTTTCACCCCTCCATTCCGCTTTTATTTTATCTATAATAATATGACACAATTCAAGTATTCTTTAAAAAATAACAAAATACCATACACCCAAACATAATCCAACAACGAACAAAGACAAACAGATATTAAACCACATTTCAATTTCACGTAACATGAAAGCAAAATTGAATTCTTTATCGTTCGAATTTTACCGATCGCCAAGTTGATAGGTACATGTTGCCGCTAATGAAATGATACCCTACCACATGTGTCTATATTATAATATAGATATACTGTATACAGCCTTCGGTTCGACGTGTTAAATATTTGAATATGATGATTTTGCTTCCTGATTTTGAAAACTACCCACACTTCCACATGAGGTGATAGTGAACGCAAGCGTTGAAGGAAGAATATCGTTGTAACGTTTCTACAACAGCAAAAACACTTCGACGTTTGACCTTCTTAAAGTATATCAGTTGTTTAATAACCCAAAACACAAGCACTCTGCTGCTTAAATTTATACTAGGCATCTATATTTATTTATTCTTATCACTTATCACAATAAGCAATTAATCCTCCTCCTCGCGTCGGTTTCCTCAGTGCTGAGGGTCGTGATCATCTCGATGGAGTACTTTGGTGTGTATTATTTGCCGCCATCTGCCCCTATCGGAAGCAGAGTGTAAAGCGTCGTGGACAGTAGTTTCCAGGGCAGTGCGAATCTGATCGGTCCATCGCATGGGGCTCCTTCCTCTTGGTCTTCTTCCCTCCACCTTCCCTGTTACCATCTGTCTCTCCAGGTTGTTCTCATCCCTTCTGGCGATGTGGCCGAAAGCAATTAATATCAAGAGAGAAAAGAATATTGATATCAAGTTATTGAAAACTAAATGGCTTTGCTCCCATATATTTTGCATATCTAAAAATAGCTTATAAAGCAACTAAATAAATATCTTATTCATAATTCAAAACCAAATACAAGTTGAACATAATTTAGAGTACGCACAGCAAAGCAATTTCATAAATTAATGCAAATTTCAGTAGAAATACTTAACAAAATTATAAAGCGCGGTCTTTACTGCAATACTCCAAGGAACATTGTCGGTATAAAGTCTCATAAAATATAATTGCAAAGTTAAATAAAGCATACGTGACACGAATGAACGTAATAACTCATATTATCTTTATTCTACGTCCCTACTAAAGATAAGGCTTATTTGAATTGTGACTTTAATATATTAAAGAATATTTTTTCTTTTTTTTTATTGCTGTAGGATAGCAGAGAGGCTTACGGCCCGCTTAGGATTTAGCAGTTACCGTCGCCTATAGGTGTTTGCAACGCCAGTGGAATCGCGACACGCTGCTGTCCCATAAAGGTACAGGAACTTTATAAACGTACAGGTACAGGAACTACTAATGCCGGAACACAACACAAGGTTATTATGGCGGCATACTTAAGACCAAAGGTGGTCGCCATCCAGATGGACTTGGGGCCCTACCACTTAGCTAGGGTTGTTTTATCGCCTTTTACGTCAGGCCGAACTCGGCTGCAGAGGTCAGTATTCTTTCTCCCCTGTACGGATGAAGTAATTATATAATAACTATCTGACCTGGCAAACGTTTTTCTACTATATAAATAATAAAAAAGGAGATGCTATATCCTTCTCCATGATCCAATCTATTTCGGTACCAAAATTTATTAAAATTGTTTCAGCGCAGGCATGAAAACGTAACAGACACAGAGTTATTTTCACATTCATTATATTAGTATGGATAACTGTCCATAAGAAGTCACTGCTGATCTTGGATTTCTCCTTAGCAGAAATAGACTGGACAGTATACACGCCACGCTTGTCTAAGGAGTGGTGATACATACCGGCGATCTTGATATAAAAGTTCTCTCCCTATGTTTTCTTTCAGTGTCCATACATAGTAACTGTTCCGGGTGAGGCTGATATTAGTTAGCTACTACGTATTTAATCAACAATATTCTTGTAAATATCATTAAAGTTACTATAGTGTTCCGATAAGTGTCTTACTGGCTTGTCATATCATCAATTTTATCCGTGCAGGGGCCGGGGTCGGCCTGTCGTAAAAGGTGACAAAACAACCCATCCTAGCCACGTGGTAGGGCCCTAAGCTCGTCTGGATGGCGAACATTTTTGGTCTTAAGTATGCTGCCATAATAACGTGTTCCGGCATTAGTGACTCAAGTTCCTGTACCCTTATGAGGCAGCAGCGTGTTCGCGATGCCACTGGCGTTGCAAACACCCATAGACGACGGTAACTGCTGACTTCTTGTAAAACCCCTTTCACCATATCTATTTCAGTTGTCTTAAGCTCTCTTCTTAAACTATTTTTACTTCTGTCCACATAGTTTAATGGATACTGAATACATTATACACGTAAGTAAACCACGACGCAAACAAAGTCAATAATAAAGCACTTGTTTTCTTTCCAATAATAATGACTTCCATGGCGCAAAGATGCAGCGCCGGCGGGATCATGGTTTCCCGTCCCGGATCTGGGTGCTCATGTATAATATGCATTTTACAAAAGAAAAGTATATAAGTAGCGTGTAATTTATTACCTATAACACAAGCGCTCTGGCGCTACTTTGAGACTAGATGGCGCTATGTGAATTGTCACAGTATATTTATTTTTAGGCCCAGAAATACTAATTAATTTAAAAAATACACCACGTGATTCCCTAATCATTTTTATTTTAATAATTTCACTTAAGACTTTCACTGACATACGAACTACGGCAAGTATTTTACTCGTTTAACACTTGGAAAATAATACTCCACAACACAACAGAATAAATAACACTTCGTAGCTTTTGGAGCGTCATGAGTTTCTTGGTCACTTTGCTGTATGAGCCCAATTACGTGGTTTTTGAATTTGTTTTTACCTGAGCGACCGGATTTCGGCTGAGGTAATCGGCATATGGCATAAGTACTCCTTTTCTATTCAATCGAGAAATCGAAATCTTGCAAGTAAATCCACCACCTCGCCACTCGCGCTTGTAGATCTTTCTTGCGCTCCGTAGCTTTCAGGGCATTACAGTCGGTGACAAGAGTGAATTCCACGAAGTAGTGTCGGAAGTTTTGAAGTGCTTTCACAACAGCCGGTGTGTCAAGTTCGTAAGAATGAATGATGATGAATGTTGCTTTCAACATTCTGTGTTACCTTGCTGAAGTATGCGATCGCATGTTTTTTTCTATCCGGATGGATTTGTAATAGGACTGCTCCATAATCAACATTGCTGTCGTCCGTATGGACCTCGATGGGATATGTGTTCAGGCATCCAGGAAATCTCGCCACCCTTTCGGGTGAGATAAGCTGTGGGAGCGGTTTTAGTGGCATAGTCTGATATAGCGCCTAAAGTAACCAGCAATTGTCTTAACCAAATATTAACCAAGGCCTCGGTTTTTCGTGGGCTCGATCTCACCTGACCCTTACTGATGATATTTTATCGCAGTAACCAAAAAGGAGCATTTTTGCAGATTAATAGGAAATGCACTTGTAAGGGTACCTAGTACCCTAGGAAGTAACTATGTCTTCTCTCATACTGTTACTCATAAGAAGTACGTCATCAATGTAGACTAGTGTGTTCCCGGCGTTTATGTGTTTGCGTAACGTGTCGTTGATGATTCTATGATAAACAATGGGACTGTTAGCTAAACCAAAAAGCATTTTCAAGTATTCAAAGTGGTCCTCTGGCGTCACGAAACCGGTTAGGTTTGGGTACATTGTTCTTTTATCCTTATTTGGTGGAATCCATAGGCCATATCGTAACTTGAAAAGTAAGTAAATATAAGTTCCCAACCTATCTATTTGGTTCTCTATCAAAAGAAGGGAATATCTATATTTGACTGTAATTCGCTTAAGAGCTCGAAAAGCTCTAAAAGCCGGTCCGAACCATCGCGTTTTTTACTAGTATGATGGGACTGGCGTACTCCGAGTTAGAGCGCTTTATGATGCCCTTTTTAGAAGGTCTGTCTTTATTTGTCTAACTTTAAGTTTATCTGAGAAGAAAGCTTATACGGCCGGTAAACCAGGTGGAGTTATTTAATTTGATTTCCATTTCACCCATCTTGACAGTAGTTTCGGCAGTGCCCGTAATAAAGTATTCCGAGAATTTCCTAATTACGCCTAACAGTGTATCGCGCTTACTACCCTAGAGTTGTGTGTTTACTTCAATCTCGACATCCCGCGTTGTGACAACATTAACGCAGGTTACCGGTTCTGAATGAGAGAGGTACTGTCGGTCTTTTGCTCGTACGTAAGTTACACCGTCGCGGTTATGTATATTCGTTCCGATTATTATTAGTGTAATCATTATTGACGACGGTACTATGACTAGATTAGCTTCGATCGATATGCCGTTAAATTCGATGATGACAGTGATGTATGAGGTTGAAATGGAACTCTCTATTTCCGATTTCTTTGAGTAAACAACGCCGGAATCTAGGCTGAATAAGGAAGGTGCTTCAGCGCAGCAAAAGAGACCAAGAAGACGTTAACTGCACCACTATCTATCAGCATATCCATTGCCACACCGCACACGAAGGCCGTAGTAATATTGTTTTTCTGTGAATAATTCCAACAGTCTGTACATAAATTGACAATACGCTCATTTCGTCGCATGGCACAGAAGTACTAATTAATTTTTTTTTAATGCACCACGTGATTCCCTTATGACTCTTATTTTAATAATTTCAATTAAGACTTTCACTGAAATACGTACTATGACAAGAATTTTACTTGTTGAACACTTGGAAAATAATACAACACAACATAATAACACTTCAAAATGTCTCACGTATACCGAGTATTCCGAACGCGACGCACCGAGCGCTATCAAGCGAGGGATTGGCATTGCATTTTTTTTTCTTAAAGCTAAAGCTGTTGTTGTCTCCGACGACTCGACAGCGACTTCGGGCGTTAAGGCATTCCAACCCCGTGGGAGCGGGGTCGATCAGCCGTGGCAGCGTGCTCGGTCACGCGCCTCCTGTGAGGTGCGTTTCCGGCTCGACCGCTGCATAGGGACAACTGAGAACAGCCACGAATGGCAAGAATACTATTTATTTGGGGACTATCGGCTTCACCTGTGAAGCCGATCCTATTCTAATCTATTACCGTTTCGGTGTGATTATAGCTGAGGGAGAAGAAACGGCGAAAGAAACTCCCCTGCAACACATCTATTCTACGTGTAATCATGTCATGTGTGATTGTGACTCTATAGGCTATGGGGGGCGGAAGGCATCCCTAAACCTATTTGGTTGGGCTGGTCCATGCCGGACTGGGCGGGATGGCGTCCGCGAGAGCATTCGCTTCAGCGTCCTAGAGATGGGGTCTCGTCTATCCGTGAGCACGTTTCGCGGGCGGCGACGCGCGTGGGTGGCTCGACGGTTGGGCGTATAGTTGACCAACTCCACCACAAGCGGATTGGGGTGGTGGGGAGCGAGACCGAAGAATTTTGGCATTGCATCGCCAGGTGCGCCAGTTATACGGATACTTGGCATAGAACATCGGTAGAGTGTAGGATCGTATAATATTATATTAATGTAATATGTATTATACGAACAGACTTTTAGGTTATAGAAACATGTTCTGACTGAGTTAAGTACGTGTTTTTCAAATCGCCAATTAACTTCAACTAGTAAATCCAAATTCCTTGCTTCATAGACACGTTCTATCGGAGTACCTAAAATTTCAACTTCTATATTTGGTTTAAGGATAGTTTATGTTTACTTCCAAAAACCAAGAATTTAGTTTTACTAGAATTAAATAGTAATGAGTTATAATGTGACCATAGAGATATTGCAGACAAGTCTTTACAATAACCTCGTATGATATGATGATGTATCACTGCTAACATATGATGAAAGAATAGAATAATATGAAAGACGGAAGAGTAAGTTATGTAATTTACGAGGTAACAATGAAAGAGCATATACATTATTCAAAGATTAAATTGTGACGGGGACCGTCATAAAAGTAGTGTAATCAATTGGATAAGATTTTGAACTATGTTACTTAGTAGTTAATAATAAATTTGAGATGATGTTTAAAGCATAATTTTTTTAGTTTAAAACATTTAATTAAAAATAAGTTTAGATATATGCCGCCATAATAACCTTGTCTTGTGTTGCGGCATTAATGATCCAGGATCCTGGACCCCTGTGGGACAGCAACGTGTTTGCGGTGCCCCTAGCGCCGCAAACATCTAAGGTGAGGGTAACTGCTATTAATTGGGCAGTCAGCATGTTACTCAACAATAAAAATAAGATTCACGCGTGAATCACCTAATATGATGACATATTTATTTCGTGTAACTCAACAGTTGGGTGTAAATCGATTATCAGTCTTTCTCTCTTTCTCTAGCACTAATGGTTTTTAATTATTCGCTTCAGATTGGCCAAGCCACCTTTCCGTTGTTCCAGATAATAGTCGACAGAAGGATAGAAGGATTTTTATTGGATAGTCTAACATGTTGTGCCGACTAACATGTTCTCACGTAATCGAGAGTCAAAAACCACAAATGCTTAGTTGGGCATTAAACATTTGCCACTTTTCAATAAAATATCAACTGCTGTACCATAAATATATATTTAGAAAGGGGTAGCAGTAATATGCCATGCAAATTGATATTTATATGCCACTTTTAGACACAAAGTGATATGTGCCCTAAAGTTGCGTTCCGGCCCTTTCTCTTGGGATCAGATGTTTCCGATTTATTTGAGAGGGGGGAGTTTGTCTTAAAATAAACGTGAAAACAAATTAAATTTGTTAGGATAGGAAAGCGACGGTTTCATTTGTTAATTCAAAATATAAAATAAACGTTGATCTTGTAATTATATCATATATAGTGTATGTTTTTATTATTTTTTCTTGGCCTGGATTGTTTGGAAGAGATCGCTATTTAAAAATATTACAGTCGTTGTATGCAGTTCAATATTAAAAATGTTTTGTCTCTCAATAAAATTTGAATTTTTCCTCCATGCAGGGATGGAGTAAGAATACTGAACCCTGCGGCTGAGGGTGGCCTGTTTTTTTCCTTTTATCCCCAATGGAATCGAAGGCTCGGGAGAAATCAAACAAAACCAATATAGTACACTTTCCTTGATCCTGGGCACAAAGGATTTCGTCTGTAACGTTTAACCAAATAGTAGCCGTACTATGGTCTCATTCTAAAACTGGATTAAAAGTCAGGGAGAATGCAGTTTTTTTTACAATGTACTTATATTATGAAAGGAATGGCAGAATACTTATGGGCCTAAGATCCTTCAACTCGGTTGTGTTAGTAATTTTAGGCAGAGGGCGAACTATTGCTAGTTTCCAGGCATCGGGGTAAGTTGATGTATTTATAGATAAATTTAAGATGAACAACATTGTATTAAGACTATAAGGCAATGTCATCAGAAACATGTTCCGAGTAATAAGATTGGATTCCGAGAGATTTAGATTCCGAGTAATAAGTAATAAGATTGAAGAGCCTTCAGCGTTGGATTTCAAACTCTTAATAATCATTTGCAGAGTCTCCAAGTTAATTGATTTAATATCGATGACCGCATCACAAAATCTATTTTGCTCAAAGTCTAAAGTAATTACACAATTAATGTTGGAAATAACTATATAAGAAATAACTATTTATGATGTTTGGATCTTGAAGGTAAATCTTGATCGTTAGTATATGAGAAAATAAATTTCAAATTCTTGCAGTTTTTTAAGGATTATGTATATTACTATTTATATGTTGTTTAAAGTGAGACGATTTTAAAAAAAAGAGAATGTTTAACTATACAACCGGCACAGTATGATGGCCGTTTTGACATATTAATAGTGATGTGAAATGTCAATTTATTCTCAAAAAAATGTAAAAAAATCTATAAGTTTTTATTGCAAGTAGTGCGGCGGATCCTCCCCCGAGGGGCCGCCCACGGCCGCTTTCTACGGCGGCCGGAGGTCGCTGCCCGCTCTCCGGCGCCGACGACGCGGCCTGCGTTGGCGGGAAGGGAGTGCGGTGGCGGACTCCCACTCCCGCTCCGCCGCCTCCTTTGCAGACACTACTGCCTCGCAAAAGGAGGCGACGGCCGTCCATCCAGGATCGCCCCTGACCATGGACAGAACCAGGGCTGGGAGTGACAGGTCCGCAGCCAATTCCGGATGGGACTCGCATCCCCGTCGTGTGCTAGTCAGGCGTGAGTACAACTACCAGACAACACTCCAAAAAAACCAGGGAGTCGCCTGACGTCGTAGCCGTCCCAGCAAAACCAAGCGACAGCAAGGATGCGATTCCCGCCCCGGGAACACTCTCTGTGCAGGCGTAGTCGAAATAGGCATGGTTTCGACTACCAAATCAGGGCCCCGGGCAGAACCCGGGACCCTGATCCCCAATTAGTATTCGAAACCATCCCACCGGGATGATAGAAATGAACTAGATATTTTACAAGTTTTTACACACTTATTCAGTTCCAACAGTTTCGACTTTAAAAACACGTATAAAATCGGTATCGCTTCGGTATCGGTATGCTTGCTGACCATCACTCTGCCTAACAAATATTCGATCTCTCCTCGTCCATGAGTAGCGCCAATATCTTTTGCGACACGATAGAAGAGCAAATGGTTTGTACGCGTTAAACGCTCGTTGACGTTTATCCGGCGATGAGGCCCCGCCTTTCACATGTCTACGGACGTGAGAATGCGGCGAACGCGCGTGGCTTGTAACAGCTCGTCATGTAACTGATAACGCATGAACCTGGCCACAACGCGACGAGTACGTTTGCCAGCATTTGGGGCGTCAGGAGCAATATTGGACCCGGACGCTCCGACACGTTCAGCATAAACAATGTCATGTGTGTGCCAATTTGACCCCTAATTTTGCCGCTGAGATTGAGACGGTGTGTAGAATATTTTTCCCCTTTTCTTCAGGGAGGCATCCGATGTCCAGTTCAGACATCAACCCATCCTGATCCCGATCGTTTAATTCCAATTTTAATTTCGCTACAGTTTCCTCTAGAAGAATAATTTCTTTAATGCTCGAAGTCAGACCTCTTTGCTCGATTCCGTCACTAATCTGCTCAAGTCCATCAAGACGCTGACTTATGCTCAACCATTTATCCGAAAATTCTCTCCGCATTTAACGAAACTCGCTATTTATTTGATTGTAGGTCAGCACACTTGGCCATTATGAAGTTAGCAGTCAAAGATTACAATTTATTGTATGAATTAATGTGTTTAATTGTTTTTCAAATCGAAACTAATGAAAACACTTATTTGTAATTAACACTCTACCCACATATACATACAAAAATGTTCTCCAGTAGATAATTCACAGAAAATATTGTTAATAACTCACGAGTACAAAGATGGAAACGCTCACAAACACTCACACGGCTACTTGGTCGAACGATTTATAGATATTTTAATACTTATAACTTAAATTATTCGTTTTGTATTTGTAATTTCAAATATTTATTGTGGTGTAATGCCGTCTGATTTGCTTACAACGCAATAAATAATTATTAACGATCGCTAAATACAGAACACCACATAAAATTATGAAAATTGAGATCTTATCGATACAACGTTCCATTACGTTGAGTAAACCGTTTAACCTAATTACATCCACTACTTACAAGTGTGAGGGGTGCCACAAGGGGATATTTGGGGCCGATGTCGAATTTACTTGCCAGATTGCAACTACAACAACCAGATTGCAAAGCAACCAATCAAATACGATAATCATGGTTTCAAAAGAAAAGTGAAATAAAAATCAGAAAGCCAACTTAAAATATTTAGCGAAAAAACAAAAGCACATAAATAAAGTGAAATTCTACACAATAAAGTATTATAAAAAGTGGAAACATGTGGAAAACGAGTGCTGTTATCCTGGTACCAAAATTAAGATAGCATGCAAAGATTTTTAACAAAGACAATATATTTTTTCATAGATGACTGTTCCTTTTTTGACGAAACATAAGTAACAATAAAAATAAACATAGTTAAATTGGCCTAATTGGTCTTTAAAATAAAAACCAAACTGCACCCTTTCTATGCTGTCCACGAATAAGAAATTCATGCCTTTTCTTTTTTAACCGGCGAAAAAAACGGAGGAGGTACTCAAATCGACGCGTATATTTTTTTATATATAATTAAACTGCCGAAAAAACTGAAAATCATAAAATATTAAAGCTTTTTATTAACCTTTATAACGAGGTTCAGGGCTTGAGGCCCTACCACGTAGCTAGAGTGGGTTATTTTGTCGCCTTTTACGACAGGCCGAACCCAGCTGCATAGGTTAGTATTCTTTCTCCGCCCCTGCATGGATATAATAATAAATAAAATTTTCGCACGGAAAGTAAAAAGAACACAAGTGTTCGAAACCAATTGTTACACGGCGCGAAATGTAATATTCAATAAGGTTGAACATTGACATAATCCACTCATACAAATATTACATCGATACTGTTTGTGCCTTTTTTGCTTTAATCATCACCTCAATGAGGGTAGTTTACAAAATCAGCAGTGCAAAACTAACCTTCACTTTTCGCACTTGTAAAACTATTCATGCTGATCATTGTAGTAAAATTAAAAGAGGAAATAAGTAATATAATATGAAAACACTAAAGCACGTTGTTTTTAACGATTACGTTGCATTTTAGTTGCCAAACCGCATTATGGAACGTGACTGGCGTAATTTGGGACGGCCTGCTGCTTGTACCAAAAATTTATATAAGAATAGATAGTAATAATGTATTGGGGAAAAACATACCATTATTTGACATGTTAAACGAAGTTAATCGTTATACCTACATCTTTGGTCGATAAAATTAGAACTACCTCATTCATCATCATCATCATCATTTCAGCCGGAAGACGCCCACTGCTGGACAAAGGCCTCCCCCAAAGATCTCCACGATGATCGGTCCTGCGCTGCCCTCATCCATCCTACCTCATTACTTTTTCGTAAAAAAAAATCTGAAAATAACAAAATAATAAACCTTCTTTTTATTAACCATAATAACTAAGTTCTTAAACTAATGTAAGTATACCTAAATAATTTTGAGTCGGCGCCAAACAAGCAAATTAATTAATTACGTAAAGCGTGCTGCGCGGCGGCGGCGCAGCGTAACACGTCTCTTCACTGGAAAATGCCGAGCGTTTACGAAGTTAATGTCAGCGAGACAGCAACCTAAATGGGCACACACGTGAGGGCACTGGCGCCGATTTAAAATTACTTAGGTATACTTACATTAGTTTTAAGAACTTAGTTATTAAGGTTAATAAAAAAAAGGTTTATTATTTTTTTCTTTGGCTTTATGGTAGGGGAATTCATAGACATGCACATCACTTCACAATTAAAACCACTGCTTGATAGGTCTTTCTCCAATCGGAGCGTCGTATAAGCGAATTTAACAGAAACAATTTACTATTACAAACAAATATATAAAATATCTACGGGCCATCAAAAATCCTGAGCAACATTTATTGCTGTCTTTTGTACAAAAAAAAGATAAATTTCACACTCTTGAGTGAAATTCAATACACAAACTTTTCACATTCGCAACCAAAAGAGGGCATCCTACTGAAACCTTTCAACGGCAGAATATAATTCCTCTTTAGACCTCTCGACCTTAAGGGGCATCTATTTGATCGCTATAAGTCGTCATTTAATATTTAAAAAGCATATAATAACTAAAATCTTCCAAAACATGTACGTGTAAATTTGTACAGCTTTATACAAATTGAGCTACATATCACCGAAAAAAAATCATGATTATATATTTATTAATATGACGACCTCCATAGTAAAACGGCTTTTGCACGTCAGAACACCTGCAGATGTCACAGGACGGTTCGATTCCCGTTCTGAGTTGTGTTTACGTATAATATATGTTTATTTACAAAAGAAAAGTTCATCTTCATAAAGTGTATTTATATATAATTTTCAAAGCGCCATCCAGTCCCAAAATAAGTATCAGAGCACTTGTGTTATGGGTACTAGACAACTGATATACTACTATAATATTTTTAATATTTACAATATTGTATTACAGGCATGGTATTATATAATCCTAACTAAATATTATAAATGCAAAAGTGAGTTTGTTTGTTACCAAGTTCGATGAATATCGGTATAGTCATAGATTGGACCTTGGAGAAGGACATAGGCTACTTTTTTTAAATTCATATAGCAGAACAACGTTTACCGGGTCAACTAGTAATTATATAATTTTTTTATAGAAATAGTCTCTTTAATATATATCGAGGGGTGAAAGGTTAATTGTTTTAAGCAACATATTGAGTGACAATGAGTATACATATTCGGAATCAGCAATTTTTTTCTGCAGGTGGTTGTTCTATGGTCTATAAAGTTTAAAAATCGTCGCTTAAAACAGTTATCAATAAAATACCCCTCGATATATATCAGTATCATAAATATCAGTTCTCTAGTTATAATACAAGCACTCTGTTATTTACTTTGGAACTAGATGGCGCTATGCAAATTGAGACAGTTTATATATTTATTTATTGTATTATAATATTTATCTACAAAGCTTTCAATTTTTTGACGTTTACCATATTTTCATTTTACATATAAAATGATATGATTTAAAATACTCGTATAATACAAATTTTCACATTAATAAGATGTTAAGAAAAATGTAACTAAACTATTAATTCCAGGTACATTTCACAATCTCTTAAGAAACAAATGTAATACCAAACAATATGACTAAAAAATAAATCATTTTCGAGTTTTTAAATATTGTATCATATAACCTGTAACCAAACCAAATTTTTCACATTTTTGAACACATCGAATCATATTATATATTAAATACTAGCTTACCTAGAAAGAAAGAAAGAAGAAGAAAGAAAGAAAGAAAATATATTTATTTAGGACTTGGTCCCAGCTCAGCATTTGCTGATGGAATTTACCAGCGCTGATCTTCCGCTGGGGCCATTAAGTGACACCACTAACATTATATACACAATAACCACAATAACACGTGTGTAGTTTACACATGATAGAAGTGAAACCCTGAAAAATGTAAACCTCAATGTAGTAAAAAACATAAACAGAAAAGTAAAAGTTTATGGAGTTATGCAACTTAGAGCTACAAATCGCTCGAACTTTGAGGTGAAATTATCAGTGTTAAATTTAACTAAAGTTTACAAATTTCAAATTTTTCCAAAAAACTTTCAAAACTATATTAAATCAAACCATTCCTCAAACTAGATTCCATATAAACAGAGAAAAAAAAACTCAACTGTATCTCATTGTAATAAAGTGGCAATTCAAATAGATATATGAGTAATACAATGCAATCATTTAAAAATTACTCTATAGAATAAGCCTTAAGCTATTATTCATAAGGTTGGTATTAGTGGAGCAAAAACACTCAACTGTATTTCATTGTAATAAAGTCGCAATGCGAATAGTTATGTATAAGTAATGCATTGCAATCATTTAAAAATTACATTTTTAAGCCTTATGCAATAAAATAAAATAATAAACTATTATTAATAAAGTTGGTATTAGCGAAACAAAAAAAAATTATGTGAATTTTTCGGTTTCATTAAGATTCAGATCACAATGATGCTAGAGAAGTTTTCACTTTAAAAAAAATCATCAAACAACAATTACATTACACTTAAAACTACTAACATATATTGAAACTATAATCTATAATATAATCTAAAAATGAAATAAAACAAACAAGTAAACTACTGACTATAAGACACTAGTCTCAAACGCCAAATCTCCTTGACTCTTTTGATGTTCATTCAAAAATGTTTTCAATCGTGCCTTAAAACTCTTAATGCTTTTGGAATCTCTCTACCTGGTAAACATAGTTCTGCCCAAAAAATAGAACTTAATTACGTTCACCCCCCCCCCCCCCCCCTTCAAGTTTCATTTTCGCGACAAAAAGTAACCTATGCAACCTTTCTCCAAGGTCCAATCTATCTATACCAAAATTCATCAAAATTGGTTTAGCAGTTTAGGCATGAAAACATAACAGACAGAGAGTTACTTTCATATTTATAATATTACGGATAAGGTCAAAAATTATGAAATATAAAATACAATAACAAAATTAATTCGAGGAACAAGTGTGAGTGGAAGCAAAGAGATCAACCTTAAAACAATGTGTTCCGTCTCAAGTGCACACGGAATGGAGACGACAGAATTTAAAGAGGGTGTTATTTATTTTATATATCTTTGGTCTCATGTTTAAAAGATTATAGCTGTGTTTATAATTTAAAAATATATCCTATATTTACACACACCTAATTCATCTTACAGCTCAGTTATGTCAAATAAAAAAATAACGTCTATATTAAATGTTACCTTTGCAAATACTTAAACCAAATTTTGAGTTCATTAACGATAATACAAAGTATAACCTAGATGAAACCTTATAAGGTAGAGCAAAAACCTTTTTTCAAACACAGTATTATACAAGAATAATATTTATAAAAATTATATTTTAACTATTTATTAGCAATAATTATACTTATCCGATCGATGATCTTATATCTTGCTTTTGTTTGAAACATTTTATTTTTGCCTTGTCTACTTGAGTACTTTCCTACTTTTTAACTCGCAAGAAATTTGCAAAAACAGAGGGATTATAATTATTATTGTAATTAGTAGTCGCTAAATCACCTCAATACACAGTTTTTTTTATTTAAATGATACGGCAAATCCAGACGATATTACTCCATGTCTGAAGCTAATAAATTACTGCTTATCTTGTATACCATTCAAAGGAGATTTGGAGGGCTGGGCCTAATCCCAGATAATGGAGCCAACCGATTTTAGACACCGCGTCCACTAAAAGAACTCCATTGTACACTTTATTGCGTACAGAAAAGTATTTCCAAGCTCGATTGTCAACGGTTTTCGTCGTCACTTAAAGTATACTGAAAATTTTATTTTTTTGTCAAATTGTTTTTTTATCCCTTTTCAACGTTGTTTACTTTTTTAACATTGCTTTTTTACCGTATTCCCAGTATTAGTCACGGGAAAATAATTTTATGACAAGCTTTGGAGCAAAAGAGGTATTTAGTAGAAACAACGTCATAGCAAACTTACGGACATCTCCCAATATATGTAACATGCGATCGGCCTTAGAAGCGTACCTTGGAAGAGGCTGATGTGCATCAGTATAATTCTATAGACTGATGAAGATGTGTATCTATGATCTATTTGTTACTTAATTTACATTTTACTGCATTTATATGTATTACTGAAATGCATTACTAAACATAATTTACAATCGGTGAATTTTTTCTTATTGCTGTAGGACAGCAGACAGGCTGACGGCCCACTTAGAATTTTGTAGTTACCATCGCTATGGGTGTTTGCAATGCTAGTGGTATCGCGAACACGCTGCTGTCCAAGATTGAATTTGGAAACCGGTGTGTCCTTCCTTTCATCCGATTCTTGACCAAAAGAACCCAAAAACAATTAAAGGTGCCTAAATTTTTTTTATTGCTGAGAAGCAGCAAACACTATAACAGTGCACTTACTATTAAACAGTTACCGTTGCCTATGGATGTTTGCGACACTAGGGACACCGCGAACACGCTGCTGAACCTAGGTCACGGTCAATGCCGGAATACAACACAAGGTCATTATGACGGCATACCATAGAGAAACGCGGAAGGACCGCGTTAGGAACTCTCGCGTTCGCGCTAGACTTCATGTCCATGACTTTTCGGATAAATTGCAGGAGTATCGCCTTCCCTGGTACGGCCACGTTTTACGGTAACCGGCTATTTATGTGGGGAACAAATGTCTGGCTGCCACCGCCGGGCCCCGGCAAGAGGCGTTGAGGTGTGGGGGGTATAGGTCGTCAATTGAAACACGTATTGTCTGTACGACGACTTTAATTATACTCACTAAATCGACTTACACACTACACCACCGGGGTACAAGAAAAAAAAAATGTAACCTAAACATTTTTTTTTTTTTTTTAACAGTTATTATAATAAAATTGGTATTATATTAGTATGTACATAGTGACTTAATACTAGAATTCAATTAATGCTAAGCATATTAAACATTATTTTTAAACAACTTAGTTCTATTTTTATGCACAATTTCTATCTTATTGTTTTTCATAATTTTTACATTAGGTTCTAAATCTTCAATTACAGTATATGGGCCAATATATAATTTATCTAATTTTGTTGCAGGTTCATTTTTTAACAATATTAAATCATTTTTCTTATATAATACCTGTTTTTTATTTTTATCATAAGTACATTTTCTTATTTGTTTATTTTGTAACAAATTATTTCTAGCATCTTTGTGTGCAACTTGCAAACGATACCTTAATTCTAAACTATAATTATCTGGATTATACAAAGGTTCAATGTTTTTACTTATTCTACTCGGGATTTCACAAGGTTTCCCAAAAACTAACTCATATGGAGCGTATTTTGTAGAAGAATGTACAGTGTTATTAAAAGTAAAACACCAGAATGGAAGCCAGTGGCTCCAAGTTTCAGAAAATTGGTCACATTGTATTCTCAGATATGCACCTAAATGTTTGTGTGCATTCTCAAGAGATCCTATTGATTCATGGTGGTATGAAGTTGAATTTAATTTTTCAATTCCCAAAAGAGTACAGACTTCTGTCATTGTAGATGACATGAACTCTGTTCCTTTATCTGTAGCTATCTGTTTCGGTATTCCGAACCTTAAAATAAAATTGTTAACAAATGCTTTAGCTACGGTTACAGCTTCCTTATTTTGAAGTGGATACGCCTCTACGAATTTAGTTAATTCGCATTGTAATGTAAGTATATAACTATTATTATCTATATCTTTGTCCAGTGGACCAACTAAATCTAAGAAAACTTTTTCAAAAGCATACGAAGCTGTGGTTGTTATTACCATAGGCTCCTTAGTATTTCTTGAATACTTTGAAAATTGACATTTATCGCATTTACTTACAAATTCTCTAACATCTTTCTCCATTTCTGGCCAGTAATACTTTCTTTTTATGTTATTAATCATTCTGCGCACACCAGCATGACCACTTGTGGGCAGTAAATGATAGTCATTAATAATAAATCTTTTATCATTGTCGTCATTAATTCTTTCAACACCTCGCAAAATACAAATGCGTGGACCGGTCCACATTTCGTCATTTTTAATTTCGTCTACTAAATCTTTAATAAATAACGCGTTATTATTTTCTTTTATTATACATACTTTATCAACGTTTATGTTTTTACAAAACTGACTTAATTTCTTCACAAAAACGGCTCGCGTGTATTGCGCTTTGAAATTAAGGTTAATGTATAACGTTTTCTTACTTTGAGAAAATGCAAAACACTCGGTTTCTACATTTATATTATTTTGTTTCTTAAGTTTATTTATCTCCTTTCCTTCTATTAAAACCATCTCTACAGCGTCACTCGGTATCCGTAACAATTCCACAACTTTCGGGTGATCAGTCCGATTGTCCGTGTCATTGCTATTGATATGAGTTTCTGTATTATCTTCCACGTTGCTTATTTTTTTCTTTTGTGCTCTAGTCATTACTGTTAATAATATTGAGTTCATACCCTTTAATTCGTCCGAGTTTGTTGGTAACCTAGATAATGCGTCAGCTACGCAATTATCTTTTCCTTTAATATAAGTGATATTAAAATCGTATTGTTCTAATGTTAATCTATGTTTTAGTAATCTACTTGACGGATCTTTCATTCCAAACAAATATATTAACGGTTTATGGTCAGTCATAATTGTAAATTTTTTACCTAAAAGATATGGCCTAAAATACTTTACTCCCCACACGATTGCAACTAATTCTTTTTCAATTGTTTGATAATTTCGTTCGGCTTTGTTTAAAGGTCGACTTGCATAAGCAATCGGTCGCATATCTTTATTGCAAAGTACTGCTCCAACGGCAATACCTGAAGCGTCAGTTTGCAAAATGAACTCATTTTTGTTCGAAAAATCTGGGTACTGTAAAACGGGTGGTGATATCAACTTTTTTTTTAAAATTTGAAATGAATTTTCACACTCGTTGGACCAAACAAAAGGTACATTTTTACGACACAAGTTATTTAATGGGATAGTTATCTCAGCAAAATTTTGAATAAACTTTCTATAGTAGTTACAAAATGCAACAAAGCGTTTTACTTCATCTGTATTTTTAGGCTTAGGGTAATTCTCAACTATTTTAATTTTGTTTTTATCAGGCAAGATTCCTTTTGCTGATACTGTATGACCTAAATATAATAATTCTTGTTTTAAAAAATTACATTTATTGGGATTTAATTTTAAATTTACTTTTCTAAGTCTTTCAAAAACATCAGTTAAATTTTTATTGTGACTTTCTAAATTACGTCCAAAAATTACAAGGTCATCAAGGTAGATAAAACATTTCTCATAGTTTAATCCTGACATAGCTATAGTCATAGCTCTTGAAAAAGAACTAGGGCTGGTTTTAAGACCCATTGGCATTCTTTTCATCTGGTACTGTCCCGTATTAGTTGTAAATGCCGTAAGTTTCCTAGACTCTGGATTCAAGGTTACTTGGTAATATGACTGGCTAAGGTCTAAATGACTAAAATAAACTGCACCGGAAAGAGATTCTAAAATATCCGTTATATTAGGCAATGGGAATTTATCGTCTTGAATAATTTCATTTAATTTACGGTAATCAATAACTAATCTCCACTTTTTATTAACATCGTCGGACTTTTTTGGTACAAGTAAAATAGGACTTGACCATTCACTTTGAGTTTCTTCTATAATATCGTCTTTTAGCATTTGCTTAATTTGTTTATCTATTTCTGGTTTTTGACTATTTGGTAGTCTATACGGTTTCGTATAAATAGGGTTCGTATTTGGTTTTAAATAAATGTTATGTTCGTATATATTGGTAGTAGTAAGTTTATCTCCTGGGAGATAAAATATATCGCTATACTTGGAACAAATAGCTTCTATAGTCGTCCGTTCCGTAGGGTGTAAATGGTCTATATTCAAGGTTGATAACAAAGTACTAGCTCGTTCTGCATTCGACTTACATGCAGTAAATTGACAGATTTGGTATTCATTTAACGAATGTACTTCTGGCTGAAAAGTTGGTATAGTAACTAACTCCTCACCGGTATTCAATATTTTAATCGGTATAACATTGTTAACAGGTTTAACTATTAAGGCTGCTAAATACAAATTTTCATTTAACTGTTTTGGTATAACAACAATATCATGGTTCAATTTATTATTCTGTAATTGTATATAATGGATTGATTCACTTCTAGCAGGTACAGTCAGACAGCTATAAGAAATAGTTGGTGTCGTATAAAGTGGTATGGTACACTCGTGCACATTACGTAATTTTAATATATTATTTTCTAAGTCAATATGTGAATCATAATTTGATAAAAAGTCTAGCCCAAGTATTCCATCTGATTTACAGGGTAATTTATCAAACAAATAAAATTTATGATTAAAGCAAGTTCCATTTTGATCATATAAAGATAGATAAACAAAACCTTCAGATTGAGTTTTTCCCCCAATACCATTTATTTCGATGTTGTCTCTAAATAGTGGAATTTGTTCCGTTAATGCTTTCTTGGTAACTGCTGAAATTGATGCTCCGGTATCTACTAGCCATGAACATTTGTTATTATTTACATTAAAATGAGCATATCTAACATTTTCATTACAAGTCATAATATTAAAATATTTAACCCCGAAAAAACCGATTTTCATTTTCCAATTTTTCTTTTTGTTTTTCCGTATTGTCACATAATTGAACAGGGAACATCTTATGTTGTGAACTTCTACCACGATTTCCTCTACCACGATAAGATCTTGTCGAAGAATAATTATAATTATTTCCCCTGTTATTACTTGTTCCACGGTAATATCCACCACGGGAATTATTATTGAAATGTTGTTGTTTAAAATTATTATATTTATTAACTGTGTCATAATTAGCATATCCAAATGGTTTTAGGGAATTAAAACCATTCTTATAATAATTATTTCGACCTCCTGTGTTATTATATCTGTTATTTGACCTACCTCTCATGTTGAAAATATTGCTGGATGAAGAAGGTTGAGCCAACTCTTCGTCTTCAGCTGCTCGCACCGCATCTTTGAGGTCCAAATAGTTACGTGCTGAAATAATGGTACTTAATCGCCTATTTCTTAACCCATCAGAAAATCTTTTAATTGCAAGTTTTTCATTTATAGGTCTTAGTATTTCACATGCTTTTTCGTTACCGTCAGCTTGTGCGATAGTCAGGCCTACGAATAATTCTGATAATTTATTTCCATATTCACTGATAGACATATTATTTTGACTCAAGTTATTTATTTGAGAAAGAATAGAATTTGCAGATTTTTTTGTAAGCAAATAAGATTTCATGTCTTTTACGAGACTTTCTATATCATTATATTCACCTTTTAATTTTAACTTAGCAGATTTAGTAAGCCTAGTTTTTAATACGAAAGATATTAGTAACTTTATCTGATCTTTATTTTTTAAACAATCACTATACAATTCTACAGTGTCAATAATTTTTTCTGTTGTTTCCTCAGAACCATCCATTATAGGAATTAATGATGTTGCCGTTCTTATCTCAAAGTTTTCCATTTTGCAAAAATTATTATATTTTAAGCTAGATTCAGTACTATAAGTAAGAATTTTTGAGTAAGCTAATTCAATTTTTTCTCCTAATACTTCAAGTATAAGTTCATCTAATTCTAAAGAAATTTTATGCTCGGGAATAATACTTATAATATTTTCATAAGAAGAATATAGCTTTTTAGCCTTTAATATTTTTTCGTCTACAATAATTTTATATTGTTTTCTTTTAGAGCCCAATTTCCTTAAATATATTTGTATGTCAGTTAACTCACATAAAATTTGTTCTACATTTTCTTCCATAGATTTTTTAATGACGTTAAAATATACTCACTAATTATTAACTAAATTTAAAGTTCAATAGAAAATCAGTAACGGCACCTTGTTCTGGAATAAGTAGCGCACAAAAACACAAACATAGCACTCTTAGTTTTATAGCTCACAGAAAAAGAATTAAAAAAAATAATAAAAGCACTACACATCCTCAACTCCTTCTCCTTCGCCGTAGATCCTTTTGGACAGCCGCATACGCATTCTTCTGACAAACTCAGCATTAATTCTCTTATCTATCCATTTCTTCTGTCTGTCCAGTACTTTTTTAATAAGTACAACCAAAATGAAAAGTATGATTAATCCCAAGGCCGACAGCAGTAGGATGTTGTTTCTTTGGATATGAGTTTCTATAATAGTATTCTCTCCAATAATCACCTCCTTTATTTCTTGTTTATTGTTTCCGTTGCCCATTGTAATTTTTATAATATATAATTTTTCTGTCTTCAAACGACGTTGTCAGTTCAGTGGTTGGCGTCATTATATCATGTTTTTTAATTTTTATAATTCAAAAGTCTTAACTTCGTGCACTGAGGCACACAGGAATTCGCTGATCTCGCTTATTTATCCGTCGCGCCGTCGCGTCGCCCGGCACCTGGGCGAAACCCGATACCTAGGCGATAGCGCAAGGCAGGGTCGCCATGAGGTGTGTGGGGTATAGGTCGTCAATTGAAACACGTATTGTCTGTACGACGACTTTAATTATACTCACTAAATCGACTTACACACTACAGCGTAGACCCAAAAAGTACTGGCTTGACGTCGTAGGAGTTGATATATGTACGTGCCAATGGGCTGACCACCAGAAATGCTGAAGATCGTGCGAAGTGGAGAAGAAAAAGTCGGAAAGCGGACCCCGGGTGCCGAAACGGAAGTCTAGGTTGCAACCGGGATACTTCGCTAAGATTATGATGATGATGAAACTAAGTACGAAATTCCAATCTGGTATATAATCAATAATATAAGGTAACACCCATTCCAAAACCATAATAGCACCTTCTTTTAGATTTCCTTTCCAGTCTACATTATTTACAAATATAATATCTTTCAGTTTTTGTACTAAGTCATAAAAACGTTTTGTTTTAGATTGGTTAGTATCTAACCGCATTTCGTTGGTCGACTCACAATTTTTTATTAAAGAATTGTGGGTAGGTACCTCTTCACTTATGTTCCTATTAATTCTCTTAATTTTGCGAGAGATTTTTGTTTCTCTTAAAGTTTTGTTTAACGCTGGGCTATTTTGGCATATGTAGTGCTATTCGTATTGTTCTTTCAAAAACTTTGCGAAAGCAAACTGTTTTGGTAAAACCTCTTTTGATGTGATGCTTATTTATTTAATTTTGATGTTATCGAGCATTCATTTTATCTCACTATATCTTGAACGAACTCTTTTTTTTCGATACTGTAATCCATTCCGTGTCATCCATGACGTGCTCTCGTATTCTCTTTCTGACAATGACATTATCTTCTTCTTTATTAAAATCCTGGACTAAACACTCCTCGTCTGATAACTCAAAATCAACATTATTACTCATCCGATATGTTTCGCTTATTATTATCAGTGAAATGACGGTACAATTAGCGTGACGGGAAGTAACAATAGACGGATCGTGCGCACGTGCAGCTAGGGCGGCGGGTTGCGCGCGATTGGTATAAAATTATAAATCTTGAGAATAAATACATACATACATTACATACATATAATCACGCCTCTTTCACGTAGGGGTAGGCATAGACCACTTCTTTTCACTTGCTACGATCTTTACATACTTGTTTCGCTTCGTCCACTTTCATTATTCCTTTCATACATGCCTTTCGGTTTAGGGTACTCTTGACCTGGCCTTTTTTCAAGACGTCCCTGATCTGGTCTCGAAACGTCCGCCTAGGTCTACCCCTTCCAATACTTCCATTCACACTCACCTTATACACTTTTTTCGTCAATCGTTCTTCATTCATTCTCTCGACATGGCCAAACCATCTCAGCATACCTTTCTCAATTTTTGTCACTACATCTTCTTTCAGACCACAACGTTTCCTTATCTCACTATTTCTTATCCTGTCACTCAGTTTAACTCCTATCATACTTCTTAACGCTCTCATCTCAACTGCATTTATTCTGCTTTCATGTTTCTTCTGCCATACCCAACTTTCACTTCCGTACATGAGTGTCGGACCCAACACCCCCTCATGCACAGCCAGACGAGCCTTGTTAGACACCTTCCGACTTCATAAAGGAGTGCAAAGCTCCATTCACCATGTTACCTGCATTCACTCTTCTTTCCTTCAATAAATACATATATGTATATATTCAAAGATAATATGTGGCAAGTCTGTCGGGTACTTCGCTTTTATGCACTGCAGATATAGTTTTAAGAAAATAATCTAGTAACTATATTACACTCCTACTCTTTGCTTACTTACAAACTATTTTTACACGCTTCTTAACTTGACCTGTATGTAACAGAATTTTGGGATTCAATTTTTATCCACTTTGTTTAAAAATAAAAACTCAATCATAAATATCAAACTAGCATTATGTAATATAAACTCGTATATTATTGTCTTAAGCAATAGAATGTTCCCACATTAAACGATACAATTCTCTCTCTCTCTTCAATCGGTCCCTCATTGATGAGGATCGTGACTCCGTTCGAATCCGTCAACTAGCTGTCTCCATCGATCCCGTTCTGCAGCTTGGTGGAGTGCGAAACAATACAATTAGCCTTAATAAAAGAAGTCTAACAGAAAAACCTAGTAGTAGAAAATATATTATGGCTTTTAGTCTCAAATTCGTATAGGAAAAAGACTGGCTTTGACTGAAGTGATTTCATGTAATAGCTTTACAACTGGGTTATTATATGTGGTAAGCAAATAATGTATAAGTATCATAAGCAATACAAAATTGGAGGTAAAATCAGATCCTGGCCGAAAGGAAAGCTTCTTTAGTAACTGTGGAAAAACAGATTATTAAGTGAATGAACAATGTCTTAAAAAATAATAAAAGCTTACATAAAAAATGAAGCGTAATGAGTAATGTAAATGTTGGGTTTTCTCGTTACGAATTCCATATTCCCTTTGGGGAGTTCAGTCTTATCCATAAAATAACGCAGAGAAAGCCAAGGATTGTCTATTACAAGGTTGTTCTGTTCACAAATTATTGGTTTATTTTATGGAACGGAATACGTACAAAAATCGGTAATGTAATAAGCTTCGTTGGTTTTCTTTGTTTTTCCAAGTAAAAATGGAAAATAGTTTTGTTCGTAACCAATATAAGATTTCTTCGTGGTTATGAAGCCTCAAAAAAGGGTTTACTTGCTTTACTTATATCCAACATTTCAAATTATTTACAATTTAATTGTGTCATTAACAGTGATTTGTAATGGCATAAATTATAGTCTATTTTTATCTTAATATTATGTTTGCCAATAAAAAACTAGTAAACTCTGATAGGAGAGTAGTAGGGATTTAAGAGTTCTGGCTCACGAGCCACAACTCTTTAAAGTTTAAAATTTGGGGGTCATGAGGTCGTCGCGGCCTAAAAAAAAAAAAAAAAAAAAAAAAGTTTGGTGTCAAAATGGGGGTTTTTGGGCACGCCCGATCGATCTGTGTTATCCGTTTTTTAATATCTCTTCAATTTACTGAGATAGCTTTTTAAAAATAAACCTTATCTTATTCATTGTCTTTGACATTACACTTACTGATTATTTGTTATTGTTCCCTAATCGCCCTCGCTGGATGTTTGAAATAACTCACCCATGACTCGAAAGATTATTCACATATTTTAGTAGATTTTTTAAAACCGGGATATTAACGTTTTTGTTTTCCTAGGTTACCAACATAGGTTAGATAATATCTATATATTTGGATAGGTATTTATACACATTCTCTGTTCTTAATATTTATTTAAAACAAGATTTGAACAATTCATATACTAGTACATCATTACATAGTGTATCCTGAGCTTCGAACAGGTTTATAAAATCCACCATTCTAAAACCACAAAACTTATAGTACAAATACACCAAGCAGTACGCGCCGCAAACTGAAGTCCAATCATTTTGTATTCTTTTACAATTGAAATCCCATAGCCTACAATTCCTGTTCAAAAAAGTTCTGTAGGCCCTTGCAGGCAACCGACCAAATGAATCAAAATATTGTCCAATGCTGTTTTCATCTATGTGTATAGCGACCCAATGAGACCCTGGTTGTGTACTTATATCCAAATTGCTCACTAAAAACGTGGGCGCTTCCATATAAACTGGTAGGTTGTTCACAGCATATACGTTGTTTCGTAAAGCTGGGTGAATTTTATATAAACATTCCTGAATTTCGAGTGTGTTCATATTTTTTTATAAAAGCTACTTTTAGCGTGCTATTTGATTAATATTACTGTTACGAATGCCAAAGATGATAATATGTAGGTACTTATTAGGTAAAGGATATAGTAAATACAAAGCCATAAACTTCATTGAAAAATTTATTGATATTTTGCATAAGCTTAATATAGAATACATGTACTTAGCTACTATAGTCAACGATTACATTGCGGTTCTTATCTATTTCAATTACATTATCGAACTCAGCGTACTGTTATTGTTCCACAATCGCTATCGCTGGATGTTTTAAATAACTTACCCATGACTCGAAAAGATTATTCATTCCACTATCCATTGTTGTCTCCGCTATATAACATCGAAGTCAAAGTAAATGATTAGTAAAAATCTTCTTAGTTCAGTGGTATAGATACACATCTGACAACGGTGTTAAACAAATTACTTGGGAGTTGTAATGGAGGTAAGATTTATATTGCATACTTTAAGTTTGATTGTACACGATAATTATTAAATCGACTTTCACAAGATAAAGCCTTTCTATAAATCAAATATTTATTATAACTATTGTTTTCATTGTGTTTCAGAACCTATTTGAAGAAAATACATTCAAAAATTATTATTACGAAACACTATCAGACGATGAGAGCAGCAATATGACTATTACTAAACAATTCCCTAAACAAAAACGGAAAAGAGAAGAGGACGAATCAGATAACTCCAACAGCGATGCAAAGATAACACGATACGAAGGAGCTTCAACTAGTTCGGATAAGGTACATTGTGATATATGTAATATCTTAGTTAACAGAAGATATTTAATTCCTCATACTAGAAGCACAAAACATAAGAATAATATTTTAAAATCTCATGGTAGTCGAGATAACATATCTGTCATAGAATCGGCTTTCGGAAAACGTATTATATCTTACAAAGTTATAAGTAAAGATCAATCTAGTTTATTTTTTCAAACGCCTGAATTGTTTCTAGATTCAATCAAAAAGGACATATTTTTCATAATTCATGAAGTATTTAAACAACACCCTACCATCAAGGTAAACTTTTTATTGAACGCCGATTTCGTTCAAGAAACCAAAGATCTAACTAATTCATTTGATTTCCAAACATACAATTTTATTATATCTCAGGCGGATGATTTAGATATATTCATGTTATCCTTACGTGACACTTTGTCAAATAAAATAAGTACATTTGAAAAGAAAGATAGTGGATGGAGTCTTAAAAAAATTAATTTCATAGAAATAAACCTAAACAAATTCAGTCCTCTACGAGGAACATCATAAATATATTGATTTACCGAAAGATATTAAAGTTAAGAATATATAATGTTATGATTCATTATTTAAGATTATTTAAGTTTCACTTATACATGTCTGGAATGTTATAATGTATTTTAAGAAAATGGTTGAAATATAATAAATGTTTTGTATCAGAAATGTTTACTTATTTATTACCCTCTTTACTGACTACACGTACGATAGAATGTATCATTTTGTTCATCCGTTCACTTCCATAGTGGCTCGTCCAAGTGGCTGTGGAAAATCCAATTTCGTTACAAACTTCATCAAATATGTTAAAGATATTTGCAACACTACTTTCTCTCAAATAATATGGTGTTTTGATGAAATGCAACCTTTGTATAACTTACAAAATGTTAATTATTATCAGGGTATTCCAGACCTTAACATGTTTGATGGCAAACACCCAAATCTTATTATTATTGATGATCTTATGAGAGAATCAGATGGACGAATAGTAGATATATTCACTAAAGGTAGTCACCACAGAAATTTAAGTGTGTTTTACATAACACAAAATTTATTTCACCAAGGTAAAGGACAAAGGGATATTTCATTAAATTCAAGTTATATTATTTACTTCAAAAACCCTCGTGATAAGACACAAATTCGCTACTTAGCACGTCAAGTTTCCCCAGAAAACCCAAAATTTATAGAAGATGCCTACAGAAATGCAACTAGAGAAGCACATGGGTACTTATTGATCGATTTAAAACAAGACACAAGTGACATATGTCGAATTAAAACAAAGATTTTCCCTTCAGATGGATATACCCATGTGTATATACCAACAAAGGGGTTTAAATATGCCAAGAATCAACAAATTCCCATCATTTATCAATGATGCCGCGTAGTCTCAACACACATAAAGATTTGCTGTTAGCATTATATAAACTCAAACCTAAATATAGAACAGCTCTTTTAAAATCTTGCGATGAAGAAGAAATAAGTTGTATCTGTGAATGTATTCATAACATTCTCCAAGGTAGGGTTCCAATTGAAGAGAAAAATAAGAAAAAGTTAAAAAAACATAAATCAATACTTCGTAAATTAGTAAGCAAGGGGATTCACAGAGCAAGAAAAAATATATTGATTCAAAAAGGCGGTGCATTTTACCAATAATTTTAGGATCAATCTTAAGTGGAATAGTTGAATCTCTTATTAAATAAAACATGGAGAATGCTAAAAAGATGTTACTTGTTGATCCAAATGTTATAGAGAAATTGAAACAATCAAATAATGCTAGTAACTATACATCTAGATTAGATAGTGAAATGAAAGCAATCTTAGACAGTGACATGGATGATAGAAAAAAATGTATTTTGTATTTACAAATATTGCAAAGATATTTGCACTTCTATGAGGAAAGTCGACGCCCCATTGAATTGCCTATAATATCTAAAAATATTGAAACTACAGGAACAGATATATACGAGGGTATTAAAATCAAGGAACCAGTCTCTGCACAAACGTTGAAGGTAGAAGGAAAACACGAAGTAAACACAACTGATACGGGTAATAATCTCTACTCGATAAATCAAATTCTAAGCCTAGTACCTAAAACATACTCTAAAAAAGGAGAATCATTGTTAAACTTGATTTCATTGAGTAAAAACAAAATTCGATGGTCAGATGATGGTACAGTGATTATTGATAACAAAAACATATCAGGGAGTAATATTGTAGACTTGGTAAACGATTCACTTCGTCCGCTTAAGAAAAATGATCCAATAGGATGGGAAATCTTTGCGAAGGTATTGCATGATATAAAAATACCATTATCTTATTTGGGCAATCCACAAAGAATTGAATATATAAATAAATTGAAACGGCAAGAACTTGACGAAGTTTCAACAGATGAGGAATTTTCTACTCCATCAAATAAAAATAGTCAGAAGATTCGCAAAAAACTCAACTGGGAAAAATGGACACCTTATTAGAAAACAATTCTATGGATCCATTAAAAACTATTAATGAAATATATTATGACCCTTCACATCCTGCTAGTTATAGTAGCATAGAAAAGTTAAGTAAAGCAATGAAAGGTAAAATGACTAAAAGTGAAGTTAAAAGTTGGTTACAATCTCAAGAAACATACACCTTACATAGACCAGTACATAGGAAATTTCCTAGGAATAAATACATATTGTCTAACTTAAATGAACTCTGGCAAGCTGATTTGAGTGACATGAGATCTTATTCTAAATATAACGATAATTATAAGTATATATTATGTGTAATTGATGTTTTTTCTAAATATGCTTACGCTAGAGCTATGAAAATTAAAAATTCTGAAACAGTAAAAAAATGTTTTGATAGTATTTTTAATGAAGCCTTTACTACTCCTACTCATATACAATCCGACAAAGGTACCGAGTTCGTTTCCAAAGATGTAAAAAAATACTTTAAAAGCAAGGATATAAATTATTATACCACAAACAATCCTGACATTAAAGCAAGTATCGTTGAGAGATTTCAAAGAACACTCAAAATGAAAATGTGGCGTTATTTTACTCACAAAAATACTTATAAATACATAGATGTTTTACAAAATTTAATATATGCCTATAACCACAGTTATCATTCTAGCATAAAAATGAGCCCAAGCGAAGTCAACTCGAGTAATATAATGACAGTTTGGAATAATCTATACGACAAGGGAGCGACTATAAGAAACTCGAATAGTTCTGTACCAAAATTTCATGTGGGTGATCATGTTAGAATTACTAAGTATAAACATATATTTCAAAAAGGTTATGAGTCCAATTGGAGTGATGAAATATTTATTATATCTTCAGTTATAGATAGATCCCCATGGGTAGTCTATACGATAAAGGATCTTAAAAATGAACCAATAGTGGGGACATTTTATGAACGAGAACTTCAAAAAGTAATGTACGACTCTACTTTAAGTTATAAAATAGATAAAATCATTCGTTCTCGCCTTTCTGGTAACAGAAAAGAAGTATTAGTCAAGTGGAAAGCTTACCCTGATAAATTTAACAGTTGGATTTTAGTGTCTAATATAAATCAAATATGATTAAAGAAAGTTTTTATTTAACACTACTGAGCAATAGTTCTATGGAATATTATCCAGAAAACAAATCGACTCATTTCTCAACCAAGTTGTCCAAGTCCTTAATACTAGAAGGAACGTGGCACGTGGGAGTTGTTGAGTTTCAATATCCATGTACAATGTTTACGGTTCAAGAACATGAAAATGTTGTTTATATAACTAAAATAATGCAAATACCTAACGAAGAAAAAACTTCTTTGGGCTATTACAAAACCCACATTCCCGCTACAAATTATGATAACATTAACCAGATTTTGATGGCATTAAATAATATAAAAGAAAATGTAAGGTTTAGGTATGATGAACTGTCTAAATTTGTTAGTGTATCAATAATGGATACAAATATAAAATCATTATCGTTATCTCCTCGGTTATCACTTCAACTTGGATTTGAACCTAATAGAAATTTGGTTGAAAAGGGAATTGGAAAATGCCCAGCAAATCTACATTTAGGTTTACCACCACAATTGTTTGTTTACTGTGATATAATTGAACCCCAAATTGTAGGAGATGTTATGACTCCATTGATGAGAATCATACCATTGGATTCGTCTAAGTACATTTATGGGGCTAATAAAATGCATGTTTTCTCGCCACCTCACTATTTACCTGTAATGCGCAGAGAGTTTGATACAATTGAAATAGATATTAGAACAAGCACAGGACAAAATGTACCATTCCAGTTCGGAACAGTGTGTATTAAACTACATTTTAGAAAGTTATAATAATGTCTTCTCAAATTAATAAAGTAATTTGTCCTTACGAACATTATTATTCACATCAAGCTGGATCAGGAATCGGAGTAATTTACAAAGGAGCCCCTTATCAGCGAGGACATGGAATTGGTAGCTTTTTGGGTGGATTATTTAGATCAGTTTTACCATTGTTATCTAGTGGAGCGCGAGTCGTTGGTAAAGAAGCTTTAAACGCTGGTGTGGGTCTATTATCTGATATGGTAAGTTCACGTCCTATGGAAGATTCAATCAAGAGCCGGCTTAAAGAAGCAAGTTCAAACTTGAAAAGGAAAGCCGATGCTAAAATAGATCGCATCATGTCCGGTTCGGGTTATAAAACAAAGATGAAACGACAGCCTTCAATCACTTCACCATCAACCACAAAAGCGAGAGCTTCTAAGAAAGTAAATATTAACAAGAAAAAAATAAAGGATATATTTTCTTAAAATTACTTCAATATGTCTTTCCTACATAACTATTCCTGTGAGTGCATTAAATCAGAATTAGATTTATTTGCTTTACCTTCAACACAAACAAGCATCAAAAGCGGGTTATGGATACATTACAAACCAATTTCATCCCTAGCTGATGATGGTCCGATAGAATTTCAAGTACCAGGAGGAGGTGATGACTACATAGATTTGGCTCATACGTTGATACATATTAAAGCGAAGGTATTAAATCAAGACTCCACGAGATTGAATTCGTCGGTAGTAGTAGCTCCAGTTAATAATTGGTTACATTCTCTTTTCAACCAGCTTGATGTTTACTTAAATCAAAAACTCATTTCTCCTCCAAATAATACTTATGCATATCGTTCATACATAGAAACACTGTTGAATTATGGACCTGCTGCTAAAGATTCTCACCTCTCTTGTGGTCTTTGGTATAAAGATACATCAGGAAAGATGGACTCAACTGATGATTCTAATGAAGGATTTTCAAAGCGACAAGGATATGCATCGGAAAGTAAGGAAATCGAAATGATTGGACACTTGCATGGTGATTTATTTAATCAAGAAAAATTTTTGATAAATGGTGTTGATATGTCTGTTAAGTTAGTTCGATCCAGAGAAACGTTTAACTTGATGGCATCTTCGAATGACTTAAAGTTAAAAGTATGCATTACAGATGCGACTCTCATTGTCCGTAGAGCGCGAATAAGTCCAACTGTATTACTTGCACATCAAAAAGTTTTAGCTTCTACTACAGCAAAATATCCTATCACTCGAGCAGAAGTCAAAGTTCTAACAATACCATCTGGCGTTCAAGGAAAGACCCTTGACAATATATTCCTGGGGCAAGTACCCAAAAGATGTATAGTTGGGTTTGTCAATAACACAGCATTCAATGGCAGTCTCACAAAAAACCCATTTAATTTCGATAATTATGATTTGAGTTCATTTTGTTTATACATTGATGGACAGTAAATACCTTCAAAAGCGTTACAACCATCTTTCGAGAATAATATTTTCACTACAGCCTATCATACGTTATTCTCTGGAACGGGTATACATTTCCTAAACGAGGGTAATGGGATATCTAGGGAACAGTATGCCAAGGGTTATTGCCTCCTAGCATTTGACTTATCTCCTGATTTATCAGCTAACTCAAGTCATTGGAATCTAATAAGAAATGGTAGTGTGAGACTAGAAGTTCGTTTCGAATCTTCGCTTTCTCAAACTATTAACTGTATTGTTTACGCTGAGTTCGATAATGTAATTGAAATAGATAAGAACCGCAATGTAATCGTTGACTATAGTAGCTAAGTACATGTATTCTATATTAAGCTTATGCAAAATATCAATAAATTTTTCAATGAAGTTTATGGCTTTGTATTTACTATATCCTTTACCTAATAAGTACCTACATATTATCATCTTTGGCATTCGTAACAGTAATATTAATCAAATAGCACGCATTTACTTTTATAAAAAAATATGAACACACTCGAAATTCAGGAATGTTTATATAAAATTCACCCAGCTTTACGAAACAACGTATATGCTGTGAACAACCTACCAGTTTATATGGAAGCGCCCACGTTTTTAGTGAGCAATTTGGATATAAGTACACAACCAGGGTCTCATTGGGTCGCTATACACATAGATGAAAACAGCATTGGACAATATTTTGATTCATTTGGTCGGTTGCCTGCAAGGGCCTACAGAACTTTTTTGAACAGGAATTGTAGGCTATGGGATTTCAATTGTAAAAGAATACAAAATGATTGGACTTCAGTTTGCGGCGCGTACTGCTTGGTGTATTTGTACTATAAGTTTTGTGGTTTTAGAATGGTGGATTTTATAAACCTGTTCGAAGCTCAGGATACACTATGTAATGATGTACTAGTATATGAATTGTTCAAATCTTGTTTTAAATAAATATTAAGAACAGAGAATGTGTATAAATACCTATCCAAATATATAGATATTATCTAACCTATGTTGGTAACCTAGGAAAACAAAAACGTTAATATCCCGGTTTTAAAAAATCTACTAAAATATGTGAATAATCTTTCGAGTCATGGGTGAGTTATTTCAAACATCCAGCGAGGGCGATTAGGGAACAATAACAAATAATCAGTAAGTGTAATGTCAAAGACAATGAATAAGATAAGGTTTATTTTTAAAAAGCTATCTCAGTAAATTGAAGAGATATTAAAAAACGGATAGCACAGATCGATCGGGCGTGCCCAAAAACCCCCATTTTGACACCAAACTTTTTTTTTTTTTTTTTTTTAGGCCGCGACGACCTCATGACCCCCAAATTTTAAACTTTAAAGAGTTGTGGCTCGTGAGCCAGAACTCTTAAATCCCTACTACTTAGGAGGAGCACACTCAAGTATTTCTAGCTTGAAAGTCTGACCGAAAAGGAAGTTGGTAGCCGTGATTTAACGCTAAGATAATGATAACAAAAGAAACTTTTTTTAAAAATGGAATAGGCACCAATTGGTTGACGAGAGAAAACGCATTTTGCCCTATAACAATCAGCTCAGCATATGGGGTATCAAATGAAAATTTGGCAGCCTTAGAAGCAGAATCGAAGCATCTTCATATTGTACTCTTATTATTATTATCTTCTTATTACTTAACTATTCATATCAGAACTGTAAACTTGATAATTACATCAAAATTTTATGGATTTTAGGCGCATGTAAAAAGCGTAGGTGCTTTGAGAGTTTATACCCAGTATTATTTAATTAAAACTATAAAGTGAAAAAAACATTATAATTACTAATAGAACTGTCATGAAAATTATAAGAATTGATGAAAGTTAATTTAGTTCGCGGTTATCGGTTGGTTTGGCGGGCGCGTAGCCTTTCAGTGGTGCGCTCGGTAAACAATTGCTGTGGCGAGCAATGCCAAGTGAGCTTTGCCGGACAGCAGTGGATAGCACCCGCGCGGCACGGTATCATCTTGCGAGCAGTGTGAACCGATGCAAACCACAATGGTAGCTAGAACGTCAAACATTTACATACCATATTATACTTCTATAATCAAAAATCTAGAAAATTATTATTATATCAAATATATTAATAACACTAATATTAAACAACAAACTATTCTAATGTGCAACTTAAACAGAACATTTGCTGTTAAAATTATTTCTATATATATTATATATTCAAAATAGACGTATTAAACAAAAGAACACTTCACACATAAATAGTAATCGTAAATAGTATATAAATACCATACATGTATATAATATGGAGGGTCTAAAATGTTTCAGGCCTTTATGGTTTCATGTGACCCAATTTTGATTGAGGTGTAAAATTAAATTTGTCGCTTTTGTTACCTTAGAACATAAACCTAGCCTTCTATAAAGGAATTTCGGTTCCCATACCTCTATAATATAATATAATATGTTTAATTATTGTAAAATATTGATTAAACTCTGAGTTTAAGCGTATTCCAACTATGTTCTTACACTTATTTGCTTAAGAAAAGCAAGTCTTACGGAATGGTAGCAACGTAAAATACGCTTTATCCCGCTTCATTAAGGATCCATACGAGGAGCACGGCACTCAAGGCGTGCGAAGGAACACCGGGGTGATTTTAGTAAATATACCAGTAACGTACGACCCCCAACTCCGAGAAGAGGACGTACGGGTGCATCGCACGGGAAGTTCCACACTACGGAGTATGTATCAAGCATTTCCAACTTCAAAAATAATAAATTTGAAGGAATTATCACCCCAAAGACTGGGCAAACTGGCTGATGCCAAGCGAGGCCGCGGTCCAAATCGCGTCACATCCCACAGCCTTGATGTGTTAGGTAGCAGCAAGGGGTGCTTAAATAATTTTATCGTTGAAAAAATAATTAATATTAATTAAAATCGTAGCCATCATTTTCCTATCAAAAATACTAATGAATTAATACAGATTTAATTAAAAAATACGAGTGTGTTACAAAAATAGGACAATCAACTAACATATTAACAATATAACATTTGGGGAGAATAGCCAAAAATCCATTTAGTTTTTCCACATCCGTACGGTTTGATTTATTGCCGGCTTGCTTGGGTATGTTTTTTTTTGGCGAACCCTTTTGTTTGGTATAATATGAGAATAAATTTGCTTTATATGCAATGACGATAATCTAAGATACAGAATATCGTGTAAAGTGGAAAAGCAAATTTCGGAAAGAAAAAATCATTGAAGTTTGGGTTACAACTGGAATTATATGACAAACAGTGGTTTTTTTTTTTCTTTTCCTTTCTTTGTATCACACCAACTATATTAAGCGTGTTAAAGAAGTTAGTTCTGACTAAGATAACAGTATGACAGAGAGGTAAATTGCTTTAAGTCTACTTATAATTCTTTACACCAAAAATATTCCTCTTCTGCTAATTTATAAGTAGTAAAAGAAGGTCAATATCCAGTACTTTCTTCCAGTATTACAAGATCATCCATATTAAAAGTTTCCTACTCGTTGTCGTCGGTTTTTTTTTTTGAGATTTGTAAAAGAATTTTTTAAATATCGCACAAACTCATAATCGCATTTCCCTACTTCACATCCTTGTCAGTTTCTTCTGTTTCGAAAACGACAAAATATTTAAATGTTTGACATATAATTTTTATATAGAAAATTGCTAAAGATTGAGCTAGCTATTATTAAAATGAAGGCTGAAAGTGCCCGTTTCAACTATCTTATATCTTAACCCGTATCATCTTACGGGTTTACTATGAACTTGATATTCATACACTCACACAATAAACCATATACGTAATAATCTTTTCCATCACGGAGAGAGTATTCTTGATGTAAACCAATAATTCAAAACTTTACTGTCTGACCTGACAAATTTACAAAATACCTTGTTAATTGCAAAAACGTGCATCAGTTTAAATTAAACACTTAAAAACGCAAAATAAAATAATGAAATGTGAACGCCGCTTCAATGAGAAGCGCCCCGCTTTTGCTCAAACTATAGGAAATCAAAAGGCGAATATAAGAATAACAAAAGTGCCTAAAGCCCAGCTTTATATGGAAACAAACACAAAGGATCAAAATGGTACACGTTACCGGTAATTGAAAATCGTAGTTTTGCAGTATTTGGCGTAGCGAAAGAAATCTTTATTGAAAACCTCTTTCAGCTATAATTTATTATTTATAATAATTCTAAATAAAAATACTTAAAAATACATAAAGTCAATGTTTGCCAATGTGATGGCATGTATCGATTATTTACACTGGAGTGACTTATATATAATCGATCGTGATAATATGTCGTTCACTAATATTAGGGGTTAAAGTATGTTGGTTAAATTACCGATTTGTACTGAAAATTTTAAACTTGTTTTTTTTTAATACGTAACATATTTATTCAATCAAAATATTTATCCTTATTATATATACGTTGCTGCCATCTAAACGGAAATTTATTTATATATGCCTTTATGAGAGAACTCTGGGAGTATAGATTCAACCAACTGTGCGAAAGCATTTTGTACTGACTCCTGGGAAAAAAAAAATTATCACGTAGAAAATTGTCTAAATCACCAAAAAAATTGTAGTCCGATGGAACAAAGTCTGACGAGTACAGTGTATAACGTATGTTTTCTAACTGCAACTCCTGTAAAGTTGCAACAGTTTCTCGTGCAGTGTGAGGTCTTGCATTATCATGGAGCATGAAGATCGATTCACGAGTCGGGGCTGTTCACTACCAGTTGCCAATGATGGCGATATCATTGTTCGAAGTTTGGCACATTAAACATCTGCTTTTATTGCTTGACCAGACCTGACAAAGCTATAGTGAATAACACTACGAAGAAACCACCAAACATTTACCATACTTTTTTATTAGTAAGTTTTTTTTATTGCTATAGGACAGCAGACAGGCTGACGGCCCCCTTAGAATTTAGCAGTTACCATCGCCTATGGGTGTTTGCAACGCCAGTAGCATCGCAAACACGCTGCTGTCTCATAACGGTACAGGAACTTGAGTCACCAATGCCCGAACACAACACAAAGTTATTATGGCGGCATACTTAAGACCAAAGGTGGTCACCATCCAGACAGGCTTGGAGCCCTACCACATAGCTAGGGTTGTTTTGTCCCATCCAGACAGGCTTGGAACCCTACCACATAGCTAGGGTTGTTTTGTCGCCTTTTACGACAGGTCGACCCTAGCCGCAGTGGTTGGTATCCTTTCTCCGCCCCTGCACGGATAAAAAAGAAGATAGAAAATAAGCTTTGCTATTGCTGTATTTGACCTGGGGTCAGCCATTGCACTTCGCTTACGGTAATCATAAAGAATCCATTTTTCGTCAAATGTCACAATTGGATCCAATATTCCTTCATTTCTGTACCGATTTAACAAGGCAACACAAGTTTCAACACGAATTTCTTTCTGCAGATCAGTCAAATCATAAGGCACCCATTTTTCGTATTTTTTTCTTATTGATTTGATGCAAATGAGTCAATATTTTAGGTAGGGTATTGTTATACCACGACGCTAATTCTTGAGTAATTTGACTCGGATCGATTTCCATCATCTACAATTCAGCGTTATTCACCTGTGTGGGTGGCCTTCCACGAGCTTCATTCTTCAAGTCAAAGTTTCCATTACGAAAGCGTTTAAACCAAAAACGCACGATGCGTTTATTAGCAGTCGCCTCTCTAAACGCAAGTTGAAAATTAAACGTTCAGATTTTTTAAAAGAAGAACTTCATAGGTATCACATGAAAAAAGTTTCACTCTAATTTCTCACACTGTGAAAGTTTTATGTCAATTCAAAGTATCTATACAAAGGCTTACTATTCTTACTATTCTATACAAAGGCTTACAATAGGCAATTTCATACTTTAACCCCTATTATATTGGCATGTTGAAAGTAAACATTTAAAATTTAAAGTAATATTATTTGGTTTTATCAAATCTATATTAAAGTCACCTGCCAACACAAGGTGATCATATTTCATGTTGGATATAATAAAGGTTAATATTTTGTCAATTTTATCACAGAATATGTCAAACATTGCTATATTTAAGAAATAAAAAATAGTCATTTATGGTTTTGTTCATAAAATCAGCTAGGAATATGCCAAACAGTAATTATTAATTATAATCCAATCGCCTGGCAACAATAGTTGTATTATTTTTACGTAATTTTATTCTTGAAGGGCCTTTAGGATCACCACATATTTATCCTATATAAATAAAATAATAGAGGTCTGCAGTTGTAATACTACTGTATAGATTTTAATTAAATTTTCTAAGTTTTATTTCTTAGACACTTAGCCCTTATCTAAAAATTATTGCGATATCTTCATTGAATATAAGCTATTAAAGCTTTAAGAAACAACGATTTTAATAGAAGTGAGTATTTAAATTACAATTATCTGCATTTTTATGCAGGTAGAATTGGTATCCATCTCACCATAGCAGAGAGTTCATATTAAAAGTGGATGCATAATATGATATGAGTTTTCTTTCTGTACACTCTGATCTTTTGTGGCAAATCTTCTGATATAATATTTATTTTATAAAATGGATCTGACAGAATAAAAAATCAAAAGCTTAGAATCATATTTATAATAATAAATGAATTCGGTCGTCATAATATTAATCAATGAAATGGAACTTCAATTTAAATTTGGAAGGACAAAGAATAAGTACTGGTTATAAGCCACCCACGCAGAGTAAATACTGCCTTGAAGGCAGTGATGCCAACATACTAAATCAGAAAACACGCAGTACAAATATTTTTATTATGACGCTTAATGTCAATCTTGGTTGGCCTAGGAAAAGTTTATTAAATACTCTATAATTATGTTACAAGCATAAAACTAAAAACTAAACTCATATATACAGGCAAGATTATCGCTAACAAGTTTTCTTCCATCCTTAATATAAATAACATAGGATAATAGAAAAAGAAACAAATAAATATAATACACAAAAATTTTAAATAAATTTACTCTATACATATAGGCTAGGCTTTTACTAAGTGCATTCGGACGTATACACGTTACATATACCAAAAAAACATTTTTTACAATTTTTGTCTGTCTGTCTGTTTGTTCCAGCTAATCTCTGATATGGCTGCACCGATTTTGACCTTAACTGGCAGATAGCTGATGTATCAAGGAGTAACTTAGACTATTTTTATTATAGAAAAAAAAATAGTTTTTATTAAAAATGATAAGTTTCGGAAATTATATTCCAATTTAAGTTGACCTCAGATTTATATCATCAATCATATGACGTAGGGTTCAGCTTAGGCTGGACATTGTAGGTTGAATTTCCAATTTAAGTTAAACTCAGATTTATGTCATCAATCATATGAAATAGGGTTTAGCTTAGACTGGACTTTGTAGTTTCGAACGTACGTACGTATTCTGGAGTCGAATGGCGTAACAGTTGCATTCGATAATACTGACTGTTTGCATATTTCATTTATATTTTAGAGTTTATAGTGTTTGTAATCCAAAATAAACCATAAGATATCCAAAAAATTCTGCCCAAAGTCACTATTCCACGCGGATGGAGTCGCGGGCACAGCTAGTAAAAAATAAAATTGATCTAACTAACTCTTTCCTTTAAACAAGAAGAAGAAATCAAGAGGGTTCAAATCGGTAATTTCATAAATAAAATTGTTACAAATTGTAATTATTTTCATTTAAACTTTTTGTCTTTCAAGTACACAATGACAGTAATCGCCCTGCCCAATTAACTTTGTTGGTTCTTCAAAGGAGCCCCTTTGAAGATCCGTCAATGTTAAATGGGTATGACGTAATATCTATCTCACTCGGACTATTTGTATTAAGTAAAGAATAACATTCACAAGGAACTGGCATGAAAGTGGTTCGTGTTGGGGAAAAGTTATTTTTTGAAATAATTTTATGTAAAATTATCAAAGTATTATACTATTTTAAAATCTTTATTAACTGGGCATTCTTTCAAATAAATTTACCTGGTTAGTATAATACATTTGATATACAAGGTGAAGTGTTAAAAGCATTTTGCTTATAGTCACTACACAATATATATACTCTTTATGTAATATAATACTTTTTAGTAAAAAAGAACGCATTAGTTAATATATATTCTGTAAGTTTTATAAATGAAAATCCTACTTGAAGGACCAAGGAACCAACGAGGGGTAAATAAAATATTTCAATACCTTACCAAGCCTAAGATTAAAATTCATATAACTGACAACCCCGCCGCCTGCCGCTCAAATTACTAATCGCTTGTTTAAGCATTAATCAAAGAGAAAATTTGATATCTCACTGAAATTAACAGCTCATATTCTAAAACTTTGTGTTCTAAATTTACATAATTCGGTTTTATTCTTTCAAAGACAATGCTTTGTTAATGAAGATAAAAATGTAATTTGCCAATTTAAAAAAGGTACGTGAATAGATTACTGAAAATTGTACAACTTATAAGATTGCGAATATATTAAAAATAAACATCGTTCATTTTAATATAGGAATAGTCAGAAGTTATCCTGCATTCGTGGCGGTCTTCATGTCCGTGACATTGCGGATAAATTGCAGGAGTGTCGGCTCCGTTGGTACGGTCACGTTTAACGCCAACCGGATGCTTACGTGGGAAACAAATGTCTGGCATTCCGCCTCCGCCGGGCCCCGACAGGTAGGGTAGACCCAAAAAGTGCTGGCTTGACGTCTTAAAGGGTGATATGCGTGCCAATGGGCTCACTACCAGGGATGCTGAAAACCGTACGAAGATACTACGCTGAGATGATGATGATGAGTCAGAAGTGATTTAGTACCATAACACAAATGCTAAACTGCATACTTTGGCATGACTACATGACAATGTTTGATATATCCCAGTACATTTATTTATAATTTGTTTCATGTAAATAGTTGGTTCCGATTTAGGTCTATATATTTAAGTGGTCTTAACATTGTGCACGGTATAGCCTTAAAAATCAGCAAGGGTAAGCAACACCAAGACTTTGAATTCTACTAGTCAGAAACTCTTGCAATAAGAATAACTAATAATACAGAAAGTAACAGACTAGCAGACATTGGTCACATAATACGTAAAGAAAAATGCCACGTGTAAAGGAAAATGCTAGAAATGATGGTGGATGGATACAAAAGGAGGGGTAGACCAAAACATGCAAGCATGATATGGTGAAATGGTGAGAAACAGCTAATAGAGGAGAACGGAAGATTGTGCCGATCCTATATAATGTGGTATAAGGGCATGAAGAAGAAGAATACAGAATTGAAACTTATATACATCAAAGCAACATAACTCAGCTTCAGACCGTAGTCGGACATCTTATCAAAGTTCCTTTAATCTATCAAAGGCTGTGAGGGAATCCGCAAATTGAGTTCTCAGATATGACTATGCTCGTAAAGTCTAGTTACGTACTTGGAAACTTAATTTTTTATGTATACAATAAGTTAAGTATATAAATTTCATTATGGCATTTTTTATTGCTGCAGGACAGCAGACAGGCTGACGGCTCACTTAGAATTTAGCAGTTACCGTCACCTATGGGTGTTTGCAACGTCAGTGGCATCGCTAATAAGCTGCTGTCCAATAAGGGTACAGAAACTTGGGACACTGATGCCGGAACACAACACATAGTTATTATGGTGGCATACTTAAGATCAAAGATGGTCGCCATCCAGACGGGCTTGGGGCACTACCACGTGGCTAGGGTAAGTTCTTTTGTCACCTTTTACGAAAGTCTACCCCAGCCGCAGAGGTCAGTATTCTTTTTCCGCCCCTGCACGGATAGAAATGATATGTCGTATTGACGGCAATACAGATTGCGGGGAAACGTTCATACGGAGATTACCGGTATATGTAACCTACTAATATAGCATAAACGTAGTTTCTGAAATTACAAAATGTTACACCTAATCAAATTTCAAATGTCACAAAATTAATTATCATGTACATGAACACCCTTGCCAGCGATCCAACTTCCCAAAGACATAGATAGCATCACGGAGGTTGTGATATTATATTACCCTTATGGGACAGTAGTGTGTTCGCGGTGCTCGTAGTTAACATCCATAGGCGACGGTAACTACTTACAATTAAGTTGACCATCAGCCTGTCAGCTGCTCGGCAATAAAATGCCGCTATATTTTTTATAAAAGCTATATTTTTTAGATGGTCATCAATGTTTAGTAATTTAGTTACGTAGTTATACTTAACGTCGATGGAAGTGAAGTTTTGACATCAGAACTTATTTATAACCGTCCGCGAAACCATTTCGAACTCAATAGTATTGTTGGATAATAAATAAATGTTAGTTCAGATAAAATTTTGTGATACAGATATTTATGAATATATTTCTTAATTAAGTGTATTTGAGTAAGAATTTATTTCAACGTGAAATTCTCGGATTCGATATTTGAAAAAATATTTGAAAAAATCAAAAATATTTTATTGATTTGGCTAACAAGTAATCCATTTCGGTTATCTCAGCAAAGACGGACCAAAGATATACCAGTCTTTTCTTCTTCCTGCTCTTATTCTACATTGTATAGCGCCGGTAAAACTCTGTTTCTATCATTTCAACATTTACATCCTTTTTAATCGTATCATCTTTTCTTTGGTTTGTCTCTCCTTCTGTCCATTTTTTAGACAGGTCCTAAACGTAGTTAAGATTTTTTGTTTCCTCAACCGAGCCTGCAACTATATTAAATGATTGTAAATGAATGTAACATTTACTCAGAACTACTCCGAACAAACAGAAGGAACGAGCGAAATGCACTGGAACCGCAATTTACAAGTGTATTCTTTGTTCTTCAGTTCACTAGTGTTTTCAATACTAATATCGATACATAAATCTTTTATAGCAGATAGATATGACAGCGTAATTTTTAACTTTTTTCTGGTCTCGGGAAAAAACCTCTCTTGACGGGTTCCCTCGGCCCAGCGGGACCGAGGGTCGGAGAGCACACTTTTTTTTTTGGTGTCGGGGAAAAACCTCTCTTGACGGGTTCCCCCGGCCCGGGGGGACCGAGGGATATGTGGGACTCCGGGAAAGATGTTTGGCCATCCGACTACCCACTAAAAAACCCCGCTGTTCTCCTATCGCCTACGCCCGGGCCCACGGATATATGGCCAGCCGATCTCGTGGCCCGGGCCGGCGCCGGCCCGCCCTTTGTCTTGAGGCGGGCCCCTTCTAAAGTGTTGGCGCTAGGGGGTCAGGATTTCGTCCCCCCGGCGCTCTCCTAACAACTCTAGGAGTTGAGGGGGGCCGCGGAACAGCACGCAGCCCTCACCATCGCGGCAATGGTGCGGGCGGTGGATCCTCCCCCGAGGGGCCGCCCGCGGCCGCTTTTTACGGCGGCCGGAGGTCGTTATTTGACCTCCGGCGCCGCCGACGTGGCCTGCGTTGGCGGGAGGGGAGTGTGGTGGTCGACTCCCGCTCCCGCTCCGCCGCCTCCTTTGCGGACATGACTGCCTCGCAGAAGGAGGTGACGGCCGTCCATCCAGGATCGCTCCCGGCCATGGACAGAACCAGGGCCGGGAGCGACAGGTCCACGCCGATTTGGGCGACGAGGGCGCGGCGCTCCTCGCGCCACGCAGGGCACACGGCGACAGTGTGGTTCACCGTGTCCTCCTCGTCGCCCGCGCCACAGTGGTGGCACCCCGACTTCATCTCCCGCCCTATGCGACACAGGTACCTCCCGAAGCAACCGTGCCCCGAGAGGACCTGCGTCAGGCGGAAGGTCAGGGCGCCGTGGCGCCTTTCCAACCATCGGAGAGCACACTTGATTCATCCTACCCTAACTTAATGCCGAACTGCGGATTCATATCTACACTACGTTTCACTGAATCGGAAGCTTACAAAAAAATTAAATATTTGGACATTTTCAAGGGCGCTGGTCCTGATTGTATTCCTGCTGTTTTTGTGAAGCGATGTGGATATTACATTGCTTTGCCATTGTGTATGATTTTTAATCGTTCACTGCGCGACGGATGTTTCCCAGAGGAATGGAAAAGGACGAGCATCATTCCGCTTCATAAAAAGAATGCCTTGAAAAACGTTAGAAATTATCGTCCCATCGCAATATTGTCCTGCTTCTCTAAATTGTTTGAGTCTCTTGTCGTCCCAATTTTAACAAGACACGTTGAACCCATGCTGTCACCACATCAACTTGGTTTTCGTTCCGGATGCTCAACACAAACCAATTTAGTTGACTATACTTCCTATCTTACTAGACAGCTTGACCAGGGTTACGAGGTCGATGCTATTTGCACAGATTTTTCCAGCGCCTTGGACTTGGATAATATGTCAGTCCACTTGTGTAGTCATTGAGCCTTCATGTCGTCTATATAATGAGAATCATATACGCACGTCAGACGAGAAAAACTGCCTAAATATACTGTCGTGTGATTCGAATCAGTCTTCTCTAGGTTGGTCTCTGAGTGTAATACCACTAAGCTGCCAGGTACCGTGTCGTTATAATGTCAGATGGCTCAATCCTAAAATGTTTTTAAAGAGTCATGGAATCAAATTTATTCCAAGTCATATTATTCAAAAGTATAAAACAATTATGAAATTGTTTGATTTTACGGCTCCAAACTAGATAAAACCTGTATTTTAGACACATAATATATACAATCTAATACCAAAATTTCATACTTATTATCACAATAAATTATCATAGTAAAAAATATCCAGTTCATTTACTATAACAAAAAATGTTTTATATTTGAATTCGGAATTATATTATAGTTATATCGATAAAATCAAACATTACGGGACATCTCTAACGTAAACCACATTTGTTCTGGGATGTTTTATTTATTTTATTATACATAGGTATTTTGTTTGAAACTCTGTCGAATTCGAGTGGTTGTTAGTGTGAATACAAGACGTGGGACAAATCCGCAAAATGGATTACATACCTGCCTTCGTTGCGCTTTTACACCCAAATTTACTTTGCCGTATAATATTGCGATGAAAGCCTGTGTCTTGTGTAATTTTTAGTAGAGAAATGACGAGTTGTTTATTCAGTCATATATTCATATACAAGTGATAACTTGAAATGACAGGGACTAACAGAAGTTCGTGTGAGCCGCGAGAGTCATACGAATAAGTAGTACATATTCTTTTTTCAGTATTATAATATACTACTGGTTGCCTAAGGGTCCGAAATTCGGCCATAAATCATGTAATTTTTAAGTTTGCACATTATTAGGGTACTTTTGTTAAGGGTTATACCTCTATAAACCAAGGTTTCATTATAGCTACTCAATTAATTTGCCATTTTTCATCAGTTTGAACAGCATCACTGTAAAACTTCAAAATTTCATTGAAAAACCTACATTGTAAATCCGTTTCATAACCAAATATTCATTTTTTGTAATTCAGATTACTTACATATATACCATTTATTTTATGCTTAAGCACGATGTATTTCACAAATTATACATAACTATTTAATGCTTGTGGCACTGTTTGCCAAGGTCCAAGTATAAAAAGCCAGGTGATGAAGACAAATAACAATATATTAATAAACTTTTGACCGGTACTTTATACAGATTAGCTACTAATTAAAGTTCCTGTACTCTTATGGAACAGCAGCGTGTTCGTGATGCCACTGGCGTTGCGAATCCTCATAGGCGACGGTAACTTCTAAATTCTAAGCGGGCCGGTCAGCCTGTCGTCTGTCCTACAGCAATAAAATAATAATTTGTAAAAATCTAAATCTACATATTTTGTACATCTAATATAAATTCGCCTAACAACATTTAGAAAAATTCAAATTGTATACCTGAACTGATGATTACTATGACTTACATATTCTATATGGCAGTATATACATTACGACGCCACTACGACATAATTATATATGAATATCACTTTAAAAGACAAAAATTTACATATAATATTTATAAAAACACTATAAACTAAAGTCAGTAGGTAATTAACATTTACAGGTAAGCCATGGCGGAGAACGTCATAGAGAGGGGTAGAAATTTTCCGGCAGTAAAAGAAAATGTGGCCAATTGTACCTTCACCTAAACCACATTCACAGACAGAGTTCTTGTGAATTCTAAATATATATAACTAGTTGACCCAGAAAACGTTGTTTTACCATATGAAAAAAAGTAGCCTATATCCTGCTTCAAGGTCCAATCTCTGACTATACCGAAATTCATCAAAATTGGTTCAGTGGTTCATCAAAATTGGTTACGCGTGACAGCGTAACCAACACATAAACAACTCACTTTCGCATTTATAATATTAGTTAGGATTAATAATTATATAATACACTTCTCATCAAAAAAATCAATACACCACTGAAGTTTGGTTTTGAATGAGTTTAATTTTTTTTTCATTTAACCAAAAATATAAATAATGCCAGTTAATTGCGGATATTATAATGGATATATAAGATAAGGCAAGTACCTACGTCCGATCCCTTGCTGGCGTCACAGATAAGGTCAGTGTTGCGGTAGGTTTACACCAAGGATCGGCTCTTAGCCCTTATCTGTTTCTTTATGTGTTTCGTTCAAGACGAAGAAGAATTGCGGATATTATAAGGTATAATTTAACGAATATTAATGTTTCAAATTAAAATTAAGTTCTTTAGCTATTGTGTTTTGTTTTTACCCTTTAAGAAGAAATTGTTAAATATTAGAAACAAAGATGTAAAACAGAAAAATATTGAGAATTGTTTATTCAGTATCTCGTATTTTCTCCCCAGACTCTTATCACTGCTTCCATGCGGTTCCTCATGGAACAGATAAGCGTCACAATCTTGTGTTGTGAGATATTATCCCACTCTTTTTGTTTAGCTGTTTCAAACTGGCCAAGCGCCTCCGGAGCAGGATCTCTCGCTCTGACTCATCTCTTCAACTCATCCCATAGGTATTCTATGGGATTCATATCCGGGCTTCTTGCTGGTCAGCCCATAACTGCAATACCGACTTCACTCAGGTCATTTATAATGCCTGCATATGAGCCCTGGCATTGTCTTGCATAAAAATAAAGTCTTCGCCAATAAAATGTGCGCAAGGTATCACATGAGGCTCCAGACAGACACTCTTCTATGTAACGTGACCCATTTAATGACGGTAACCGAGGTCCAGATGCAAACGCAAGTTTGATTTTTCTATCGGTACTTACGCCTCCCCAAACCATCCATGAACCGCAACCGTAACTGACTCTATCTTTAATGCAGCACTGTACAAAATGCTCCCCCTCTCTTCGATATACGTTTTTTCTTCCGCCATTACTATAATACAGCATGATCTTACTCTTATCAGAAAAGAGAACTTTGCTCCATTGAAGATATGACCAATTTAAGTGCTCCAATGCAAAGTTGAAGCGAGCTCTTTGATAGTCTACCGTAAATTTTGGGCCATAAGCTGGTTTAGGAGGTTTTATGCCACGCTCCGCCAATCTTCTTCTTATGGTTGAATCCCTTACAGTCAATCTTCGACCCTCACGGATCCGCTGCTCCAGTTGAATAAAGTTAAAGTGGGGATTCCTTAGAGAAACTGACACAATATACCGGTCATCTTCACCGGTCAGCCATGTCACCTTTGGATTTGGCACTCTGTTGTTTATTGTCATTGTGTTGTTTATTTTTGTAAGTTGATCTTCTGATGAATTTTTGACAAAGATTAAAATAATGAGAAGAAAAGGGCCAGTCTAAGGGGCATTACATCGTCACCCGACTGGCGTTAGTGCCGTTATTTTTAATGAACACGTGCTAGCTCCGGTCTATTTTAGCTGATTGCATATTAAAAATTCATTGGAAACATCCTTTTAATATCAAGAGTTAAATTTTAAGTTTGTAGATTTTAATTTCCTTAGTAACATAATAATTTAAAGAGCAACTTTATTTTGATGATTTTTAACGTTTGTTCAATGTCGCCGTGGATAAAATATATAGAATTTTTGCTTTCGACGCGCCACGGCTCTAACCTCTAACCATCTAAATTATTTACACTATTCTAAATCAGTAACTCACCCGGCTTCGCTCAGTCACAGAATATGTTCCTTATTATTAGAAAATATTTGTATTGGCAGATATTTTTTAAAGCTAGAGTTCAGCAAACAGGCAAACCGCCCACCCTGGCAGGTGGTCACCGTCGCCTATGAACGTTTGCAACACCAGAGGCAATACCAACGCGTTTCCGGCCTCGAAGATATTTTATAACACTTTTTTTTAAAAACGCCATGTCGTACCACGCTGAGAAAACCTCAGCTGAAAGCTCATTCCAGATCCTGAGAGTACGCAACATGAACGTTCTTGAGAACCGTTTCGTACAAGAAAGACGAGGTTCCAAGAAGTGGGGATGAACACCCAGCTGATGGTGGGCAGTACGATGGTAGAAATGACGACGAGAGCACCATTCTAAATAGTTCTTCAGAACACTCCCCATTGTGCAGACTAGACGGTAGAATATGCAAAGAGACGCAAAGTCTCTCCGAAGTCCAAGCATGTCTAGACCGTCTATGGGTATGCGATCGCCGACAACCCGAACTGCGCGCCGTTGGATGGAGTCTGGGGGATTGAGCTGACAGGCGGGTGCTCCAGCCCATAAATGTGAGCAGATTACTCCATATGCGGTCTGACTTGTGCTTTGTATAGCACAAGCCGTTGCCTTGGACTGAAATACTGCTTGGACTGATTTAGCACACCTAGCTATTTGGAGGCAAGCTTAACTTTGCCCTACAATTGCTCCCTAAACTGCACATAATTCGTGATGTCGACACTAAGGATCCCAATACTGCTTGCAATGGAAAGAGTGGTTCCTTGAAACTGTGACGCAGGTGTGAACGGGATTTTCTTGGCAGAGAATACGCAGACTTGCGTCTTCGAGAGGTTCAACTAGAGAAGGTTTTATCGTCCCCATTCAGAGACACTCTCTAGAAGGTTCTCTACTTCAGACACAAGTCTGACTCGACTTTCTTAATTATTAATTCAACTTAAAAGTTTTCGACATCATATTGTTAAAGTAAATCTTTAACAATAGATATGATAATGTTAACTCAAACAAACTCATCTAGAATTAAGAAAATGGTACTTAATTTCAATTTGTTTCGCTATTACTAATTGTTTCACCGAAAAAATAAATCTTTTTGCAAATGTGAAAATGCAATAAATTAAGAAGGCAAGCAATAAATGTCTTTCAGATGTTGACCCACGTTCCTTCACCGCAAACATCACTGCCATCGTAAATTTCGACCACGACAGTTCGGCCACCAGTGTTGCTTTTGATAAATATTATGGTAACATTAACATTCCTCCATTCTACTAAATGGCTTTTTTAATTGTTGACGTTATTAGTACTAGCAACACCTAATACTCAACCAGCATTTGAAGTAGACTCACGTTAGTTTTAGGATAGCAAACTAGTAGCAGGACCAACTGCATCTGAGAGACATACAAGTTGATAACGCTTTCTCTTTAATCACACCTGTTTCATTACATCGTCATAGTTTTCGCTTTAAACAACGGGTGTAATACACGGTGTCTGAGATTGGCTTATTTTTCTTCACTTTCTTTCATGATCGCTTTTAATAAGTCCACGCATGGTTCGTAGTTTGTTCTTCACAAAAGTAACCGGTTGCCACGTAACCATACGAACTAAAGCGGTTCTCATGTCATTTAACCCACACGCCAAATGCTTCGATGTCGTCGTCGATACTACTAGATATGCGAAACTGATCCAAGGTATGTTGGTTTGTGCGCTCAACCGAGTCGTCGCGTATGCAATTGGTTGTGGAATTTGTAGAATTATAGGTACAGTACTCAATTTAAACCTTTGTAAAGTGTCAAACGGCATCTTCTCCAATGACGATCAACAATTCCCAACTTTTTTAATTTAATGCGCATATCATAATGGCCACGTGCCGATGGTGAAGGAGAACATTGCGAGGGAACCTGCATACCGAACCTGCACGTACCGGTGATCTTGGATCTTACCTTACCTTGGACAAGCGTGGTGGATATACTGTCCATTCCCTCTAGAAGGATGCCCGAACTCAGTTGTGGGGCGAACTGTGATGTTATTATTTCTTAAATATTATTAAACCCCACCTGTAAAGTCTAATTTGGGACAGCAAGCACCTCTCCGTAGAATAATTGATGAGTATCATTCCCTTGTCACAGTGATACCCGATCTTGATGTGTTCCACGATAAGTTGCGTATATTTAAAAACAAAATAAAAAATGCACCTTAATTTTAGTCATTAATCATTTATTGTTTTATAACTGACTTGTTGTTACTTGATTATACCTAGTCAGGTCATAAGTATTGTCACACAGTAAAAACTTTTCTTTTAGAATGCTGGCCACAAAAAAGTTTATTGAATTAGAATTTCGAATTGTTCATGAAAATAAAAATGTATAACTTTTAGAATTTTACTCATTTTTAAATATGGAGTGGACGCTTAAAGAAGACCGTGTTGCAGTTATTGCATTGCATCGTTGCGGTTACGCGCCAATTCAAATTTTTAACATACTGAAAAATTTGAATATAACCAAAAGATTCGTTTATCGTACCATCAAACGATACAATGAAGACTCTAGTGTAGATGACAGGTCAAGAAGTGGTCGCCCTCGGTCTGTTAGGACTCCAGCAGTGATAAAAGCTGTGAAGGCACGAATTCAAAGAAATCCCAAACTTAAGCAGAAACTGTTGGCCCTTCAGATGGGGTTAAGCAGAACCACGGTGAAAAGGGTGTTAAATGAAGACTTAGGGCTTCGGGCATATCGAAGAAAAACAGGACATCGGGAAATTCTTTTTTCGGATGAAAAAATGTTTACCGTAGAAAAGAGCTACAACAAACAAAATGATAAGGTGTACGCACACAGTAGTGAAGAAGCGAGCAACCGTATTCCGCGTGTCCAACGAGGTCATTTTCCATCCTCGCTCATGGTATGGTTGGGAGTTTCTTATTGGGGCTTAACAGAGGTACATTTTTGTGAGAAAGGTGTAAAAACGAATGCTGTTGTGTATCAAAATACAGTCCTGACGAACCTTGTGGAACCTGTTTCTCATACCATGTTCAATAACAGGCACTGGGTATTCCAACAAGATTCGGCGCCAGCTCATAGAGCGAAGAGCACACAAGACTGGCTGGCGGCGCGTGAAATCAACTTCATCCGGCACGAAGACTGGCCCTCCTCCAGTCCAGATTTGAATCCGTTAGATTACAAGATATGGCAACACTTAGAGGAAAAGGCGTGCTCAAAGCCTCATCCCAATTTGGAGTCACTCAAGACATCCTTGATTAAGGCAGCCGCCGATATTGACATGGACCTCGTTCGTGCTGCGATAGACGACTGGCCGCGCAGATTGAAGGCCTGTATTCAAAATCACGGAGGTCATTTTGAATAAATTTTAATGTCATAAGAATCTATGTTTTGTTAAGTTCAATTTGGTATATGAATGGTTACATAGTGAATAAACTTGTTACAATTATTTTACATTAAACATGTGACAGAATTTATGACCTGACTAGGTATATTATTATATTGACTTTTATATATATAATTAAATAAATATAAATATTTTTGTGACAATTCACACAGCGCCATCTAGTCCCAAACTAAGTAGCGTAGCACTTGTGTTATGGGTACTAGACAACTGATATACTACTTATATACTTTTTTTTTTTTTTAAATAAATACATATTATACATAAACAACCAGACGCGAGACGGGAATCGAACCCGTGACCTCCGCAAGCGTACCGAAGTGCGTTATCCGTTACGCCACCGAGGTCGTCAAATTAAATCAATTATATTGACATTGCCTCTTTTTTTGATATGACATGACATTTATTAGATATTCATATTAATATTTCATCAATTATTACTGTATTATTTGTTAAATTAGAATTTCAAAGTATTCATTAGGTATTCTTTTTTATTTCTTTTTCTAAATTAATTATTGTATTACATCTTCGAGCCGATGAATTGCCAATGTTATGTACGCCATTATTGTCACATGCATTAGGCCATATATTAAATAGTTTGTTATTTTCAATGTTATATGTCTGTGATGTGGCAGTACTTTTTTAAATAAATAAATAAATAATCTTACAAGCAATAGCATGATTAAATTTAAAAACAAATTTCTTTTTTATTGCTGTAGGACAGCAGGCAGGCATTTAGCCATTACCGTCGCCTATGGGTGTTTACAACGCCAGTGACATCGCGGACACGCTGCTGTCCCATAAGGGTACAGGAACTCGGGTCACTAATGCCAAAACACAAAACAAAGTTATTATGGCGGCATACTTAAGACCAAAGCTGGTCGCCATCCAGACGGGCATGAGGCCCTACCACGTAGCAAGGGTGGGTTGTTTTGTCGCCTTTTATGACAGGCCGACCCCCGCCGCAGAGGTTAGTATTCTTTCTCCGCCCCTGCAAGGATAAAATATCACATATTTATTCTAAAATATCACATAAACCTTCTTTCTCATATTAAATGTAAAATGGATAAAAAGCGTTTCAACCCGCATGAATGGAAATGCAAAACCAATATGAAAACCATATCAATGGAATCTCACGGGATATCATTGCGACGTTGAAAGAGACGGATGTTAACAGATACGCCCCCTGTGTATTCAATTTGTAAAGGAAAAATGGCATATTTGCATTTTATATAAAACTTTATTCGGGTCGAGTTCCTTGAATTGGTCCTACTTAAAGATATCTTTGAATTTCTTTCTTCTTGTTGCCCTTATCCCAAACTATCTGGGGTCGGTACAACTTCCACTTTCTTCTATTAGTCGTCATCTCTACATTCATACCTTTTTTGCCATATCATCTTTTACACAATCCATTCATATTTTCTTTCGTTTCCCTTTGAGTATATGTTATACTAATAATGTAGATGCTGGTCACGGATATACTGATATATATATATATATATATATATATATATATATATATATATATATATATATATATATATATATATACTGTACGAGTCAGTGAAAGAGAGAACAGTGGACTATATGAGAGAGGAGAGGAGAGGAATGTTTGATTAGAGATATGCGATGCCTTGCAGTGGGCTAAGAAATTTGCACTGACCACGGCACCGAGTCTGGTCTTCAGGGAGGTCGAACGTCGACCGTCCCGCGCGTTTAAAGGCTCACGCGATACTATTCTCGTCCCACGCTCGCTTTCACCATTCACCTCACCGAAAGTGAGGGTAGATAACAAAATCAGGAGGCGATATCTCAACTACCCGTTATGCAAGGATCGACCAAATAGTTTTGACTTCCTTTTTACAACCGGCCGCCTACATGACGTTAACTTTTTTTGGGGATTTGTATATTGTCATAGTTTTAGACTGTATATATATATATATATATATATATATATATATATATATATATATATATATATATATGTGTGTGTGTATATATATATATATATATATATATATATATATATATATATATATATATATATATATATATACACACACATATATATATATATATATATATATATATATATATATATATATATATATATATATATATATATATATATATATATATTATCGTAGCCTCCATAAATGCCATGGCAATGTAGCTTTAGACAGCTTGTCTCTGAAATATAATCTTATTTAATCAAATTAAAATTAAATTAAATTGCTTTTTATTGCACCAAACATTATAAAGTTGAAACTTAAATACTACAAACTTATATAAAATGACAGGCCGACTTGCACGACCAATCACTAAACTGATTTAGCACTAAACTTATTTTAATCGTCATTCTGTCCCTGTCAAATATTGTCAATGTGACAGTGACAGAATGAGGACTAAAATAAGTTTAGCGCTAAATCGGTTTAGTGATTGTTCGAGCAAGCCGGCCTAAAAGTAGATAAAATAAAATAATTGATTCCACTTGCTCCAAAACTAGATCTATCTGTATCTCTGGGGCAAGTTTCTTCTCCCTTTTTTAATTAGCTAATTCTGAATAAATGAATACTATATCTTATACAATGTGAGTTAGTATGCGTGAGTGCGAGGAAGCGTTTGTGCACGTGTGTTTGTGTGCGCGCGCGTGCGTATCTGTAGGTGTAAATTTTTCTAGCTAGCATAAATATGTATTATTCTCCAGTATGAATAAAATTAAACGTAAAATACATAACTTATTTGTTAAGTTAAATAATACAACTATTTATCCTAAGTTTTGCCTCTAATAGTGACTCCTGCAGTGGAGACGGAGACAGCAGGTCGCAAGAGTCAACAAAACAACCCTAGCTAGGTAGGGCTTTAAGCCCGTCTAGGTGGCAACCATCCCTGGTATGTAAATATTCCGTCCTAATAGCCTTGTGTTGTGTTCTTACATAAGTCACACAGGTTTCAGTTCCCATATGGGATCGGCAGCGTGTAACCCGGGCTGGCATTGCGAACATTCATAGTTGACGAAGACTTGCTATTAAGTGGGCCATCAGCCTATTTGCCGTTCCACAACAATAGTGTGATGAACAAATATTCGATTCTAATTAATAATTTCAATCGCTTTTCAGCTATTCCTTTACCAATGTGAAATAACGTCTATTTTCGTATCCGAAGAATAGCTTAATCACTAGCTTAATCTTCATCAGATATAGCTAACACTGAGTCAGCCTTTAAACCAAACGATTGTTTTACTTAAAAGTAGCCTAAACGTATCCGTGCAGGGGCGGAGAAGGAATACTAACCTCTGCGGCCGGGGTCGGCCTTTCGTAAAAGGCTACAAAATAACCCACCCTAGCTACATGGTAGGGCCTCAAGCCCGTCTGGATGGCGACCACCTTTGGTCGTAAGTATGCCGCCATAATAACTTTGTGTTGTGTTCTGGCGTTAGTTACTCAAGTTCATGTACCCTTTTGGGACAGCACTTTCGCGATGCCACTGGCATTGCAACACGCATAGGTGTCGGAAACTCCTAAATTTTAGAATTAATGTGGGCCGTCAGCATGTCTGCTGTCCTAAAAAAAATATCAGTTGCCTAAAAGCACTCTGCTGCTTTCGGATTAGATGACACTGTGTGATCACAGTTCATATTTACTATCCAAACTTTCGATAAAAATAGCATACTACGGTAATATTTAAATAACAACAACTTATATAACTTTTTACTATACAATCCCCTGCACTAAATGCATGGCTATTTTAAATACATATAATTGACATACACGTGTATTCTGACTTAAACAACCTATTTGTGGATTATAATAATAAATATATTAGAACAATTTACACAGCGCCATCTAGTCTCAAAGTTTATAAAGCACTTGTATTATGGGTACTAGACAACTAATATACTACATACGTCGGCTTATTGCAAGAACTCATTAACTGTAAAAATCACTAAATACGTTTTTATCTATAATGGGCTCATTTTTACATATTCTACAAAATGCAAAAACACTAATTTGTAGCTGGCCAATTTTAGCCGTTACATCTTTGGCTAATCAACATAACCACTAATACCAACTAAAATGCTGTTTTCCCAAAATAATGAAATGTCACATAAATACTTCTTGCAATAAGCCGATGATTATATACTTGTCTTTTTTAACGCTTTTGACACATAAACGCCCAGATGCGGGAGGGGATCGATCCCGTAACATCCGTAAGCGCATCCACAGGATATATCGCCACGGAGGTCATCAAATCAAATAAATATCCTGTGGGAATATCGCAAACCATTGTAGAAGGCCACTTACGAAGCTACTACATAAATCTATGTTACATGCGTATTTCCATTAACGTACCCGATTTGAAATTTGAATCTGAATAACACAGAAACATAAAGTACAGAAGTAATGCTTTCATTGTTAGCAACTCTAAAATCAAACATAGATACTGCCTTACCAGTCAGTTTAAAACACAACAACCTTCAAACTTTCCAGTTATATAATAGTCTATTCTGAGCGATTACAGTCTAGGATTGGTTTGTTTGATTGAGTAATTGTTCATATTCTTGTTAATATTATTATCAGAATTCGATTACACCCAAATAAAATAATGCCATTGATTTGAACTTAATAAAAGTATATTTGCATGGTGATATTTCTTGACTATTTCTAAGTAAATAGTATATAAATAAAGAAATAATTGCGAAGTGGAAAAAAAAAGTGAAAATTATTGTTGTAATCGGGGTTTAACACTACGGTGATTTTATAAATAAATAAACTGGAATATTTCACAAAAACACCAACTAGCCCCAAGTAATATAGCATTTATGTTATGGGAATTAGACAACTTATATACTCAACATATATACTTTTCTTTTGTATATAGATTCATATTCTTAATTAATAAATGCCCAAACGCAAGACAGGAATTGAACCCTGATCTTCGTAAGTGTACAAGCGTATGATAGCCGATATTTCACTAAGGTTGTCAATATATTAAATAGAAGTGGCTAAATTTTTATTTTTAGAATCGACTTTACAATCCAATCTCGAACCTTTGAAAATAAACCGAATGATATCCTTATTTTCCTATATTAACGTCTTGTCTGACTCTTCAGGTAAGTTATTGACTATGACTATTCTTATACCTATTTGGATAAAACCAAATAAAATATTATTATTAAGTTATTCTTAGTAGATAATAAAATAACCAAGAGGTAGAAAAAAAGAAATTATTTATTAAGACAACTCGTACAGTAAATTTACATCGCAATCTCATCATAAATTACTTTTTATTGCTAATTTCTATTTTAAATTGGGAAATATATGAAATAGAATTTATATCCCTGTTACTAAAGGTTACAGGTATACACCAAATATCTTTTTTTGCAATCTATTATATCTTGCCTCGCTCTTTTTTTATTGCTAAGGAGCAGCAGGCAGGCTGGCGGCTCACTTGATAGTAAGTTACCGTCGCCTATGAATATTTGCGACACCAGGGGCACTGTGAACACGCTGCTGTCCCATAGGAGTACAGGAAGGTTCCTGTATGTCACTTATATCAAGACCCAACACAAGGTTATTATGACGGCATACTTATAGAACAAGGGCGGTTGCCATCCAGAAGGACTTGGAGCCTTAACACGTAGCTAGGGTTATTTTATGCCCTTTTACAACAGGCCGACCCCGGCTGCAGAAGTCAGTGTTCTTTCCCCACCCTTGGACGAATAAAAAAATAGGACCGTTTTATAATTTATTATATGCTACATTTTTATAATTTACTAAACCTTTCCCATCCACTTCCCTGTGTGAATAATAGAAAAAAAGTAAATCCAAAAAAAAGAGAAAAGATAAGTATGAGCCTAGAAAAAAATCATCACCTAAAAAAATTCTCTATTATATAGTCGCAGTCCCATCTTGATATATTCAGTAGTTTTGAAGTGATGGTGTTTTAAAGTTGCACCCCATTTACCTTATATATTTTATATTTGCCATATAAATTTTACAAAAGTAGTCTGTGTTATTTTTTAATGTCCAGTCTATCTCCAAACCGAAATTTATCAAAATTGGTGGAAACGTAACAGACAGACAGTTTTTTCATATTTATAATATTAGTATAGATATATTAAACCTGTCAGACACTGATCTGAGATAGTGTGCAGACAGGTCTGCACACTGTCTCAGATCAGTTTTACAGATCTGTTGCGACCGCTAAACAGGTATAAAAAGTTATATTAAGCCTTACTTCTGTACATTTTTGCCCTTTGTGGTAGTACGTACACATTGCAAGTGCACTCGGCGTGTAGCCATTAGGGCAATCGAGACACGAGTCAGTTCTGCACTGATTAAACGAGTAATCGATTTTACATTGGTTACGTAGCGTTTGTTTACTTCACAAATACATTTTAATTCTTTAGAGTTATTTTATATATGTTACTGAAATATTACGGTACATTGTAGTCAAGTGGTGTCACACTCTGACCAACTAAAAGGTAATGGATTCGAATATGTATCACTGTGTATTTTTAAACTATTTACTGTGTGATCATTGTTAAATAAATAAATTCCCTTTTCTATGTACCAGACAGTAATTCTCTACAGTCAACGCTTGGTACGTTTTTAAGGTTGCCAATTTAAGTGCATCTTCGGTTTTTTTTTCGGGAATAGGGATTCAGGTGACAACTGCAGTAAAATCGCATTTACTTCAATTCCAATTTAAATATTAGTTCACTTTCTCATAATTTTGTAAATTATTTGTATATCTGTGGGCACTGGCTTCTGTAACACAGACTTTGGTCTAACTCTGAAGCCAAGGTAGGAAGCCTGTACTGGAATATGGTATTATAACAGTCCATGTTATCCTATGGCTGAACTCAAGTATGCCTTTACAGGATATCCCCACCACGCTTGTCCAAGATGGGCTGGGTTACACAGACAGATAATCTTATTAGCTGGTTGCATCAATGTTTACACTTAGTACCAGTACGTGCCAATTATACTAAATGCATATTAAGTGCGAAAAACTAACTTGAAGTGTCAACGCGGAAATCGAACCAATGACCTTTTGTAGGGTTTAGATCACAATACCACTCTACCCTATACTTTATATCCGTGCAGGGGTGGAGAAAGAATACTAACCTCTGCGGGTAAGGTCGGCTTGTCGTAAAAGGCGACAAAACAACCACCTTTAGTCTTAAGTATGCCGCCATAATAACCTTGTGTTGTGTTCCGGCATTAGTGACCCAAGTTCCTGTACCCTTATGGGACAGCAGCGTGTTCGCGATGCCACTGGCGTTGCAAACACCCATAGACGACGGTAACTGCTAAATTCTAAGCGGGCCGTCAGCCTGTCTGCTGTCCTACAGCAATAAAAAAAAATATATGGTGGATTAAAATTAGAGTGATGGTACACAAAAAAGTAACAATTTGTTTGACATGGTACTTGGCTTGGCTCAGATCTACTATGTAGTGTAGTTATGAATACTTCACCATTTCGAGTTCTTCTAAGTCTTTATCTGGCAAACCATAGGCCATCGGTAACCAACTTAACACATTAAGTTTATAAAAATTTCATACAGTTAACTATGCTTTATCTAATTCTAGAAAAACATATTTCGTAATTTTTAGTTTAATTTGGAGGTAAAAAAATTTAATATAATACGTTTAACCCCGTATGTTATGTTCATTTATATGTTCAAGACCAACAAGGAGTGTGGATAGTTAATAATGTAATAATTATTTATTTATATCACCGCACATTACATAGAACCAGTCGCAAATAATTAAAACCAAATTAAAAACCATAAATGCCTCAGTTTAAATCATAAAATTATCAATTCAAAAACATCACACTCGCAATATGCAAACGTATATTGTTGGTGTAAAGGTTAATATACAACAATTTAAGTCCAGAGAACTCTGCTTTACAAAAAAATCACAAAATCGAATATTCCATCTTCCTTCTGTCCCTATCCCACATTATATGGGGTTGGCACAACGTGTTCTCTCCTTCCACTCTCCTCTGTTAGCCGTCATTCCAACATTCACACCCTTTTTTACCATAACATCTTTTACGCAATCCATCCATCTTTTTTTGGTCTACCACACTAGTGGTATTGCTGAGAGTGGATGAATACAGCACTAGCTGTATTCATCCACTCTCATTTCTATCATTTTCCTTGTTATATGGCATTCTTCCCTGCGCATTACGTGGCCAAACGACGCTAGTCTATTACTTTTAAGTTTTCCAATAACTGGTGCTACTTTCTCACTTCCTCTAATGTACTCAAAATCGAATATTCCATATTAAACTAAAATTCCAAAAAAAAAAACAAATAATTTAGGAATACAAAGTTTTTAATATCGTATAACGTACTTGGACTTCAAACAATTTTTCGAATATTTTTTAAATAGATGCAACAAATTTAAGCCCGATTAATCACCAATTTTCATAATTATATTGCGGTTACCGACCATTAATGGGATACCTATGGATTATGTGATAAATAACAAAATTAATTAATTTAATTTCTAATTTAAATTGGAAAATATATAAAACAGACTTTATATACCCATTACTAAAGGTGTCACCGTATGTCTTTTTTTGCAATCTATTATATCTTGCCTAGCTTCATATCTTTTTCTTATTGCTGAGAAGCAGCAGACAGGCTGACGGCTACCTTGATAGTAAGCAGTTACCGTCGCCTATGAATATTTGCGACACCAGGGGCACCGCGAACACGCTGCTGTCCCATAGAGGTAGAGGAACCTGGGTCACTAATGCCGGAACACAACACAAGGTGATTATGGCAGCGTACTTATACACCAGAGGTGGTAGCCATCCAGACGGGTTTGAGGCCCTGCCACGTAACTAGGGTTGTTTTGTCGCCTTTTACGATATATCTTACGTTAAAAACCCTTAAATCATCCAAAAAGTATTTTCTTACCTTTTAAGACTACCTTCGTCTTAATACCTTTTTATTTTCAATTTCATCATATTTTTAATAACAGCTTCGAAAACAATTAAAAAAGACCCTTTCTAAAGTCAGACAATAATTTCAAATTTATTTTGTCATTCTCGAACAAGTCTAAGGAGAGTGGAAATGTTAATAGGATAAACATAACGCGAATCGCTCAACAGTCAGCTAAATATATTATTTGTGAATAAAACTTCGCTAAAATAATACCACGGGGGGTACTTTTAATTTCATCAGCACACCAACTCCGTTTCTTTATGACTGACGCATAACATTTATTAATAACTTTCTGAGAACAATTTGAATTCATAATTTTAGAATCGTACTCATATGAATAGTGTACAATTATTTTAATTTATGTATTCTAGTTTTCGTTATATGCAGGCAAAAATAAGAAGAAAAAACAAGAATAGAAGAGTGATTATCCATCATACGACAACTGAACAATAATATATTGCAAAATAGCATATTGAACAAAATATAAGGAACGATGGTTTTACTTTTATATTCCACTATTGTGTGATATGAAAAAAATAATGATTTCAGTTACAATTCAACGGATAAATGAACATTAAATCCATCAATTAAAATCAACAGCAAACTGAAAAATCTAACTATTGGGAATTTTCACCGCGGACCATAAATTGGCAAATTGGAAAAACATGACTACGTTATTTATTTTACAGTTGGTTCCTGATTAATATATATTTCAAAATAATTGTGTTAATCCCATAACAGAAAATAATAAATGTTTGTTACAAGTCAATCGGCAACCTTTTGATGAATAATTCATTATTGGAAGACTCCCGCCGATTTGGTTATTATACAGACTGAGTCTTCAGGACTCAGAACAAAGTGCTTTTGGATATTATTTATTTAGAACCATGGAGATTAGAAGAATGATTTGAACTAAATATATTTAAAGTTCAATTAGTGTTAATTTATACTGTCTATCATTATAAACATTATTAATCGTACTCGTACTTTCCTACCACTTATACACGTTATTTAGAAATTACCCTCTAATATATTTTTAAGTTATAGTGAAGGACAATTTTTTTTTATCAGTAAAGAGTACGTTACTGTGGTCCTTAAATTTACATCTAACTTTTTACTTTCTATAATAGCAAAATTTCATTCCATTCAAATTTTAAATTCACTTAAGCATCCTAGATGTATTATTATTATTTCGAAAGGTGGCTACGCTAGTTTATTCAACCTAGTATCACTGCGTCCAATTTAATGAACTATTGTGATTGTCACATTTAATATAGCTCATTGGCAAAGCCTGCCTCGTTGATGTAACGAAGCAGTTTTTAGACAGGAGCTGCTTGTATCTCATCCGGTTCCAGCTATGCTTTCCTAGTATGAGAATGCGTTTATGCATCAGGGAACAGCAGTGGCACAGCAAGTGCAGAAGCGTTTCTGCTGCCTCGTTACAGAATCTGCAGGCTTTGCTATCTCTGATCCTTATGATGCTAAGGTGCTTATTTAGGCAACAATGTCCAGTTAGCGCCCTTGTTAAGGTGCATAGCTGATTCCTATTTAGTGCTAGTGCTTCTACCGCAAATTTGCGGTTGTAGGCTTTTACTAACACTTTGAAATGATTTAAGCCTGGAATTGTGTTCCAGCGCTTAAGAGATTCACTGATGTATTAATCCCTGAGGGTGAGCCGGATCAGGCTTTTGGGTACGCTGCAGCACGGTTTAGGTCCGTACTGTGCTCCCTTGGCCCCAATCCGGGCAAGTTCATTGGATTTTTTAATTTCCTATGATACCCGCATGCCCGGGGATCCAGCGTTCCTAGAGATATGTAATAAGTTTAAGACCTTTTAACAGCGTGACAATAATTGAACACAACGGTATCAGTATATCATATCAGCTGGGTGTCCGTCCTTATTTCTTCGAGGCTCTTTGTTTCCATACTCAACGGCTCTATTTATGTTGCATACGATTCGGATTTGGAATGAGCTTCCGATTGAGGTTTCTCCTCTGCGGTAGATATTAGTTTTTCAAAAAAAGCGCCGTAAAATGTATTTTATTCCAACAGCGCGCTATCAGTGCGCTTGGTGTTGCGAACGTCCATAGGCGACAATGACCACTTGCTATCAGGTAGGCCATCTGTCTGCCTACTGAATTGAAGTACAAATCAACCAAGGATGGTAGTCACATTATCTAGTGACTGTATGAATAAAAAAAAATCTCATGGTATGACCCCTACAGAATTGAACGTGCAGAAATTTATCCAGCAACAATACTTAAAAACTGACGCTCTAGTTTCTTTGGAATCGTCCAAGTCTATGAGAAAAGTCGTATCTTTATCAAAAAGTTAAAGTAAATCGTAGAAAATTTATGTCCAACAAAATCCGTGTTCTTTGTCAGTAGCTCGCAGCTAATTAAGGATTGATGGTAAATTTTATGCCTACCGACAATAATGAGATGTCGTTTGTCTTCTGCAAATAAGATTAAGCGCCTCCAAAGGCAATTCAGTCACACCGAGAGATGAAAACAAATGGGGCGGTTCACGAATTTATTATTTGGCCAGTCTGTCGACTTTTAACTATTGCAATGTAGTTTTTTGCCATAGTTTACTTCATGAAAGTTGACGAGTGAACTTGCAATGTATGCTTATTTCTGTATTGTGTCCTCACTTAGTTCGTATTTTTAATATTTGCAAATTTACTTTATAATTTACTTTATTTTTATTTATTTAGCATATTCCTTATTTCTAAGTAATAAGTGAATATTCCCTAATTTAATTATTAAAATAAATTAAACAATTTATGATAGCTATGCCGAGCTTAGTTCTTAGAATTATGTTTATTATTTTCATCATTTAAATACTTTATAAAGCGGTGTCCCCTTATATTTTAAATTAGTATAATAATTTATTTGCCATAATTTTGCAAAAAAAAACCCTTCTATATAGATTCTCTAATAGTAAAGCAAGTTGTTTTAAAAAACCTGCATGCTTGATTAATATGCTAGTATAATCTATGTTATTCTTCATATCACTAATAAAGTTTCAACGTAATCATCATCATCTTCATCAAATTTAGAGTCTGTGTAAATTTAGAGTAGTTGCCTCTTTATACAGTCAAGGAGCGAAACTGAAACACGACTTTTTGCATCGATGCCTCATAATTTTCTTTTTCTTGACCAATGAAAAAGGCTGATAAAGAGTGGCTACATTTCTGTCATATAACTCACCATTTCTGAAAGGAGAAACATACAAGTGCCATTGTTAATTATTCTTATTACTGGCAGGAATAATTCAAGCAAAAAATTTCTAGAATTTATTATGGAACTATGCTCGTATTATAAAAATTATGACGAGTTTCATGGTTTAATGGCTAACAAAATTCAGTAAGCTTGTGGAGGTTCAATTTCTGTCTCATGTTTAAGTGTTTATATATAATATGAATTTATTTAGAGAACAAAAGTATATATTTAGTATATTAGTTTACTAGTTAGCACCCATAACACAAATACTACTTACTTTGGCACTAGATGGCGCTGTGTGAATTTTCCCAGTATAATATATAAATAATGTGCTATTTCTACATGTATCTTTACAAACGGCCAGTGTCGTTTTATTTCGAGCGTCATTACGATATAAAAAAGCCCTAAAAACTTTCCATACTTACATTTTTATTATTCGAAGTTGTAAAATAAGGTTGTCATTTAAAAAGTTTGAACACCTCATAACTTTACAAGAGTCTCAGTTTGTTATCTTTATAAAAAAAGTCTTTTGATTTTTAAGGTAATACTCATTCTAGAATAGTACTACTTAATTTATTATGGGTACTGTTAAAAATTTAATTTAGTGTCCAATTAGTAGAGTTTAGGTCTGTCTTCCATTCCGTCAGTGCTAAATGCCAGTACGGAATAGTTCAGAGTGCGATGCCATACGGATTAACTTCCTGGATGATCGCCTCTCAAATAAGCAAAAATGAAACCCATTTATCTTATTGCCCAAGCGCCAAAGTCTCCATGTCTTAGGAGTAAGCCATGTTTAGCAGAAGATATGGCAAAATACAAATCAATGGCGATGGCAATGAGTGAAATGATAATAATCATCGACGCACAAACACATCTCGTTTTTTTTTATTACCCAACCAATCATCGGTCCACCTCTAAATCATATTACTTTGAATTTTAAATTTTCATTTACTAAATGACTTTCTCCGCTGAATTATCATAGTATATTTATTTATGTCTTATTTTTAATATAATATACTTTAGTTATATAAAAAATAAATTTATACTTTAGTTTAATATTTTAGTTATTTTTTCTCTTTTAAAATCCACTTTGAGTTCACAAAAGACATTTTCGCTTATGTGGAATCTTTTCTAAGCCCCTTAGGTTGTAAAGCGGTGTCAAGACAGGCCGAACGTAACTAACGATCAATTTCCGCCGGGCATGACTTCACTCTTAGCTATCCAATATCCGGTTTACGTGGACGCTTTTATAAATACTTTCCTAAGGTATAATACTTCAATTAACTTTTACTGTTTACGGTCATGGTAGCTAAATGATATACACTCGGGGACTACCAGAGATCACCGCTTAAACAGTTTTTTTTTATTATTGCTGAGGAACCGCACAGAGGCTTACGCCCCACATATAGTAAGCAGTTACTGTGGCCTGTAGATGTTTGTGATGCTAGGGGCATCGTGAACACGCTGCTGTCTCACAGGGGTACAGGGACCTGGGTCACCTACCACGTAGCTAGGGTTGTTTTGTCGCCTTTTACTACAGGCAGGTTAGTATTCTTACTCCCCCCCTGCACGGAATTTTTCTCGCCTAGTAACATATAAAATGTGGCAATATATTATACCATAATTGCATACCGACGCTGAAAAAAATTCTGAAGAAACCTGAAAATATGTGTAACCCGCCAATCTGCCTTGAACAAGAATAGTGAGGCTATCCATATATAGTATATCCTTGAGGCCCGAGCTTAGCAGTAGGACTTTATGGGCTACCATATTATAACGGTTCACCTGGTGCCTAAGGGATTGAAAAAGATTTATAGCTTATAGTTTAAGGATTGTTTTTGTGGCCGGAGCCATTTTATCTACAATACATAAAACTATTTATTAGTTAGAAAGGCTATTATTCGATTAACGAATTTATTGGAGAAAAAACTGCTTTTATATAGCTGCACGCTCCAGGCGTCTCTCATTAATTTTATACTGTAACATCAGCTGTAAGGCCATCTTGATTTGTTTTTATAAGAATTTATTTATTATCTTCTCTCCTATGTATAGCTTAAGTTAACAATGATTTAAAATTTTAAAAATAAAATTAATGAAAATATATATTTTCTTGTCGCTTCTTATCTTTGTAACAGCCAAACATGTTGTGAAGCGGTGGTAATTGACACGCTTTTATTAGCTTGGTATGTATCTATGTATCTGTATGTAAAACTTTTATAAACCTCCTAAATCCTCTGTCTTCAACAACAGAATAGGGCTGGAAGTCTGTAGCGATCATCATGGTTAAATATTTATCAATTTCTTTCTTATTACTTACCAAAGTCCCTTTGAAGGTAGTTTGGAACATGAGACGAGAAGTTTTCAAAGTGTTCTAAGATTGGTGTTGCTCAGTTTGACTTAAGGTAGTTAAATTCTTGGGCTATTCACCTACAAAATTATTTCAGTCAATTATTTTCTAAATGGTTCCGAGTGATAGATTTTCCTTTTACTTTCAACATCCTGTAATACGATAAAATACAATTCATTTACAAAAATTTCAAGTTAACTATTAATCATAAACAAAAAGATAATAATAGATCTGATACCAAACTAAAACTTTTTGAACAAACGATATAAATAATGAAACGCACTCAAAAGAACGACGGAACAGACTGAAGGTTATCGACTTCGACTGTGACTGTGTTGCTCAACTGCTCAACGGCTGCAAACGGTGCGGTAATTTCCCGATCAAAAACAACATAAACTTGTTCTCACTTTGGTGTTCGGATAAACGAATTATGAAATTTAAATAAGCCCTAGTTCCGGAAGTAGTCGGTATTAGTAAACAAAAACCGGTTTACATCACTAGCAGGCATCGTAAAAAATTATTCTCATATTTTTTCCAAAACAAGTTTAATTTCAATAATATACACAAATACAAATATTGTATTACAATCACGTCCGACAGATGAAACAGTAAGTAAACAAAGCTGGCAAAGTTTTCTCCGTACCTGTTATTATATGTAATACAAAGGCATCTAATGAACAAAGTTGCTTGACTGTGGATCAAACGATTTCAAATTTGCTTTAGTTACTTAGTCTATCCGATTAAGTTGTACTTATTGCATTTGAACTCTTTAATAAATAATCAACATGCAGGGACAATTCTCAAAGCACTATCTAGTGCAGTCAACAGAGCGCTAATCTTATTGGTAGATAACTGATATACCATTATACAATTTGCTTTTGTTTTTTTTATTGCTGTAGGACAGGAGACAGGCTAACGGCCCGCTTAAAATTTAACAGTTACCGTCGCCTGTGGTTGTTTGAAACGCTAGTGGTATCGCAAACACGTTACTGTCCTATAAGAGTACAGGAACTTGGGTCACTAATGCCGGAACACAACATAAAGTTATTATGGTGGCATACTTAAGACCAAAGGTGGTCGCCATTTGAACGGACTTGGGGCCCTGCCATGTAGCTAGGGTGGGTTGATTTGTTGCCATTTACGATAGACCGACTCCGGCCGCAGAGGTCAGGTCAGTATTCATTCTCCGTCCCTGTACGGATAAACTTTGTAAATGAATACATATTCTATAGGTACAAAAACATTCGAGATTGGTGTGTATAAAAGCCGTTACACTACGGTAGGCGTGAAAAGTCACAGGACAAAATGTAAGCACATTTTTTGCTCTCCTATCATCATCATCATTTCAGCCGGAAGACGCCCACTGCTGGACAAAGGCCTCCCCCAAAGATCTCCACGATGATCGGTCCTGCGCTGCCCTCATCCAACCTATTCCGGCGATCTTGACCAGATCATCGGTCCATCTTGTGAGGGGCCTACCAACACTGCGTCTTCCGGTACGCGGTCGCCATTCGAGGACTTTTCTGCCCCAACGGCCATCAGTCCTTCGAGCTATGTGCCCAGCCCACTGCCACTTCAGTTTTGCAATCATCCGGGCTATGTCGGTTACTTTGGTTCTCCTGCGAATCTCCTCATTTCTGATTCGATCTCGCAGGGAAACTCCGAGCATAGCCCTCTCCATTGCTCTCTGAGCGACAAATGAGCTTTCTCATTTGCTCTCCTATACTGGTCAGTAACTAAAAAAAATAAAAAAACTTCAACAATAAGTGATTCTATATTTATTTTCTATAAAAACAAATATCTGATCACCAACCACAAAAGGAAATTCCAGTAGTAACTCAATGTTAGTAAAATAGCAAAAGAAGTGATCATAAATATACATTTCTAGAAAGGAGGTTCCTAACGCACAAGTTGACCTAGAACTAGGACCAAACATATATGTGATAAAAAAATTCATTTGTCTTAATGAACGTTTGTATGTTATTATTTTTATTAATCGACTTTTACGACTAACTAGGTAAATAACGTAACCTTACCCCTGCGACGTATTTATCAATCGATTAATACAGTGATTAACATTTAAACAACTGTATCTATGAAATTCGACAAGCTCCGATCTTGTAACAAGATAATCCGATGAGCCGGAACTTGTGCAAGAATAAAGCTTATCCGGATACGCAACATATTCCTCCGGGAGGGCTTATGTTGCGAGTAGAAGTTCGTATTTTACTGATATTTTATATTGCATTACTTAGAAATGTAACGATGATAAAAATACTTTTTACAATAAAATTAAAATTGGATAGTTGAAACACTTGTGAGTTGCGTCCCGGTTGTATCCAAATATTTAAGAGTTAAAGTATCCTCAAAAAGCAAGGTTCAGTGCAGTTAATTCCCATAGGAATCTTTGCTAAGAATCAAGGAAGTGATTCTTTTCTCGAGTAAAAGAATAAATGTAATAGAGCCCTTTTAATCTTTGAAAAGAATTCCAAATAATGTCTTTGTTTTGCTGTCTGTGACCTAGTAACAGGAATATACTTGTATCATTGATTCAAGACTTTAATTCGCGTTTCGAGTATGCAGTATGATGTCTCGTATCCGAAACACCAGCGATATAGATAGCACTGTATGAATATTTATTAATGCCGATTACGTCCCTCCTGAGAAATAATCGGGAAGCTTTATATCTTGCTGAAACAATGAAAAAATGTGGTAAAAAGGCGGAGGGCAAACCTACGTGACGGTAAATTGTCGTCTCCCCTCCACCGTTTAATATGTTACAAGACTATAGCCCCTGTATGTCGCTCCTACTTGCCCGTGACTTTAGTTTTGCGACAGTGATACCTACAAACACGTAGACACACGAGCAAGCATACGTATGCTGTAAATGTATACCATAAATATTTTGGAAATGACTCTCGTTGTAGTGTATGCATACAATTAGAGTCAGTTCTATCCGTGCAGAGGCGGAGAAAGAATGCGGCCGGGGTCGGCCTCTCATAAAAGGCTTGTGGCCACAACACACCTTAGCTACGTGGTAGGGCCCCAAGCCTTTAGTCTTAAGCATGCCGCCAAAATAACCTTGTGTTGTGTTCCGGCATTAGTGACCCAAATTCCTGTACCCTTATGGGACAGCAGCGTGTTCATGCCGTTCTGCAGTAGTATTAAAAAAAAATTAAGATTAAGGATTTTTAGATTAGCATAACTTTATCATTAGCACTATAGCTACACTAGCGCTGCCTTCTGGTGGGTTTTTGAATTGACAGCATACAACTGGATTTTTTCAACTTCTCCCCCTTACAAGATTTTCTTTACCCTCCATGAATAAAAACAATGTATATCTACAATCTATATAGTGGTAATATGACACAAATACAAGGTGTATTAACACGGAGCCGTTTCGCACGTAATACGAGGTGCCGTGACGTTTATCGACAGGTATTGTCGATTCCCACACGCCCCACTTACCCGACTCGAATACTAAAGCGTTGGAATGTTAAGGCCACGCTTGATGAACATTCTAGAAATTGAAACATCTGTATGAATTATAATGAAATATACATGTAAATGTTAATTAAGAATTCTTCTTTGCATTCATCCTCTCTATGTAGAGCCTCAATGGCCATGGACGTAAGGTTAAGGTTAAGGCACTGCTGCTTACTTTGTGCACTATACACTTTGTTACTATACTAGGTTGCGCTATGTCTCAGTATATTTATTTATCATCGCTCTACAATACGAAGTAGCTTAAAAAGAGCATCATAAAATTTCTACAAAGTCGATAGCATGTTATTAATGCCCTGGCGTTGTAAACTACAGTCTTCTGTTTGGACGTATTAAAAAGTGTCCAATATTTATTCTGACAAGCATTACCTTTCAATTCGGACTTATAACCACTGTTGTCGAGGGCCTGTAGAGTCACAATGTAGCGCTTCTACGTAACTTTTCACATGACATAGAAATATGTAGATACAATGATACATGTTGTTAAATTCAGTGTTAAGAGAAACAACTGTGTTCTGACCTGCCAACCGCGAAATCTTTTTCTGATCTGAACTTGATGATGATTTTTGCTTAGTAACTTAACACAAGTGAATCGTATAAATCAATTTCTCGGCTTTGCATGAGGCCTTATGTTATGATAGTTTAGAATTCCTATGTGTATATTTTACTACTAATTATATACTATGTACGCTGTTCATGAGGATATGCACTAGTACCACCACCAAACAGAATAATGAATGTACGTTGATTAAAATATACGTAATTTTAAACAATACTAAATAAAGTATAATAAGGCTTTAATTGCAGAATATTTTTTATGTTTATTAACAAACTACACCATAATAAACATATAATTTTAATATTTTAACGTAACCCTTATGAACCAGCCATTTTATGAATTCCATAAACCAGCCCAGCGATTGTCGATTCAGAAAAATGGCAGGCAGACCGACATCTGTCTGGCAGGCAGACCGACAGCTTCCGTTCTTTCTTCTGTTATGAATAGTAACCAGTGGTGGAATGGCAGGCAGACCGACAGACAGCCTCTGCACGCCACGATGATCGAACGAAAAAGCCTGGCTTTTTTTTTCTTAAAGCTAAAGCTGTTATTGTCTCAGACGACTTGACAGCGACTCCGGACGTTAAGACATTCCAGCCCCATGGGAGCGGGGTCGATCAGCCGTAGCAGCGTGCTCGGAGACACACCTTCTGTGAGGTGCGTTACCGGCTCGACCGCTGTATGGGGACTAGGGGGCCTGGCACCTACTTGCGGCGCTTTATATAGAAGCGGTCGGCCTGTTCCTCACTCGTCCCCATTCCACACTCCGGAAGCGACTCTCATTGGACGCTTATATTCCGGAAGTGACTCTCATTGATTGTCCAAACATTAGATTCTCTTTGGTCGTTTATACTTCGGAAGTGTTATACTGCGGAAGTGATTGTCTTTGGTTGTTTTAAACATTAGTGAGTGTTGCCAATAAGTTAATTTTGAGTTCGATATTACTAACAAATAAAATATTTCATTTAACAGAATTTACTAAACAAACATAAAATGACGAAGGTACTCGTATAAAATTTTTATTTGCTGTAGAACGAGAACTCTGCTGCCACCCTAGTCTTTCCCGTTGTTTTTATGAACACTGCCAAGAATTGTATATAATTTAACCACGTAATTTATAGTTCAGGATCATAAAACTTATGTGTGGTGACTTAAGAATATAAACACACACAAAAACCAGGTGCATTACGCCATTGCAGGGGATGATTCTGGTTGCACGTAAAGCTTCATTTGTTTCAGAGGAAGAAATTGTATTGTATTAATATAAATAATTTATTATTTATATTTATACAAGACATAAAAATTATAAAATATTTTCTTAAAACAGTTGGTTGAGCAACTTTCAGCTTTCAACAATGCCTTTTTTAGTGTCTGCAACGCTAAGGACAGAGCGAACACACTGCTGCCTGTGGGTTACATTGGTTCCGGTATTAATCGGAACACAATACAAGGTTATTATGGCGGCATTCTCATTTACTACCTTCTACACTCTTTGAAAATTGGTAAGAGTCTCAAGCCTAAGCTCCATTACGTACGCTGCACCTCGCGGGGAAACAGAGGAGTCAACAAGTAATACATCATTGTTGTAAACAATGATCAATTTCTTTTTTATTTACCATCAAGAGAACGTATATACGGCAACACATTATCCGTTTATAAAATTGACATACATTTTTTATTTCCAAACTATTTTATGTGCCATAGTGATGTAAGTCAAAATTTCGTTATACTTTTCTTCGTGCAGGAGTGGAGTAATAAAACTAGCCCCTGTGGCAGAGCGGCCTACCGTAAAAGGCGACAAAACAAACATTAAGCTGGTTGATCGGGCTCTATGATCATCTAGATGGCTACGATCTTTGGTTTCTAAGCGTGCCGCCATAGTAACCTTATCTTGTGTTCCGGCATTGGTGACCCAGGTTCGAAATTTTGCAGCGCGTTAACAATGCCTCTACTCGTATCAGATGAGCCGTTTGCCTATCTGCCGAACTCCAGCTATAAAAAAACCAAAATGTTTCATGATTAAAGTTGTATTTAAAATTATAGTTAACAACGAAGTATAGGCGAACAGAAAAATGTGTATAATCTACAATATTGTAGACGATATTTTAGAAGTTTTTGAGAATATATAATGACAAATTATCGATTGGGGTAATACGTTTCCAGTAGTTAGTTGCCGGCAGACAAAAATTCAAGCTCATGTAGACAAGGAAATAATTCAGAGCCATTTTATATTTTTATGTAAAGTAATTTAAAATTAAGGCTACGACAATAAATGTTTTTGGTGTCTTCAAACTTATAAATAATTCAAACCTTAAAAATATTTAAACATTTCAAAAGAAAATAAAAGCAAAATGATTATTTGAAAGATTATCTATTTATGAAAATTATGAAGGTAATTCACGTTATTTGAGAAAAGATGTGAAATTACTAGTTATTAACTATTTTAGTGATATTAAAATGAACATTTAAAAATTAAATGTTATAGGTCAAGTCCGTACTTATTCTACTAAAACTCTATATTAAACAAGAGATAATGACTGCGCCTTAATGCTTATACACTAGACGGCAGCAGGTAAAAGTGACCGTTGTTTCAAGACCCACGCTAACTCAATTTGTTCCGTTGTCACATGAACATACTGCAAACAGCGAGTACTGTCCATAATTTAGCTACGTGTTCTTCTCCGAAATGTTTCCTGGAAATTATTTTATTAATGAAATTCATTCACAGCTTAATCAAATACTCTAAATGATATCAGCAATCATTTTTAAATAAGAAAATTATATTATACTAACACAAATGGAAAAACAAACGCTGAATCAAACAATTCCTGGAGTAGAGAAGCTTACACATGTTCCTAATCAGGGGCAATATTGGGGAAGTGGTGGGGAGCACCCTGCATAATTATTATTATTCCCATAACTTTGAGATCAGCTCAGGTGAACCTACGATTTAGGGCCGACTTCTCGTCTAGGGACCGGCTTAGGGATGTATAACAAAATAGGGCCGATTTCACTCGGAGTGAGCTTACGAGTGCATCAGTGGCAAGACCTGCTTTTTGTGCTTTCATTTTGTGAGGAGATAAGAAGGAAGTTTTTGCTCTTTGATAATAAAATTAAGAAATAATTAGTATTAAGGTTTTAGTAATAAATATAAGGAAGTTGTTAATTTCTGCATATTATTATATTTTCAAAATTTAAGAATAATATCTTTGGAATCGTTTTGGACATAAACTGCGGCGATATTACAGAACTAAATTTTAAATCCTCATAGCTTTGTTCAGTAGCCAGGATATGTATTCTATATGCATTCAACATCCATGTTTTTCAAATAAGCTGGTTCTAATTCACGTTCATGTGACTCAATTCATAGCGTATCATTAACCTATTTTTAAAGCAGTACTTTCTTTTTTGTCTCTGACTTACTCACATTGCAGAAAGTGCCAGCGCGATGCTCGTTTTTTGATGTTTAGAGAGAGTCAGCGGCACCTTTAATTAACATACGCTTCGCTGCACGGTTAACGTCGGTTGGTTTCACACTACCTGGCAGGGACGTATGTAGAGTAGCAGCCTAGCAGCCGACTTCCCTGCAAGCTTCGCCCTCTTGATATTACCCTGATTTAGGGATGTCTGTAGGTCTCTTAAGGGAACATACCCATGCTACGTGACCCGTTCAGGGAGGGAGAGAGGTCTTTAAAATACCATGCTTGGTCACAGGGAAAGGGAATGGGGCTTAAGTTTTCGTCAGGTAGTCATGTAATCAAAAAAATCTCGCACTTTTTGAGGTATGTTCAAACATGTCGCACAGCGTTTAATTCTGTATTAATAAAGAATTTTTTTAACTTTCTGTTTACAAAAAAATATTGAAAACCACATTTCTGAATTTCAAGTGAACACTTAAGGAGAAGGGGGTTCTTTTCATATACTACCAATGGTCACCAAGGGGACGGAAGGAGTAAAAATTGACAAACATAAGTCATGTGGTATGGGTGGACTGCGTTGCGGCAAACATAATATAGGACTTCCCAGGCTGATAGATCGATAGATAGCTGATAGACTTTGATGCAAGGCGGGAACCTTCGGAGTTGGATAAAAAACAAGAGATGAGGATTTGTAGCACAACCTTGAGGAGATCTACATCCAGTAGTGGACGACGATAGGCTAAGGACAATGACTATAATTACGTTATGAGAGAGCATATACTCGTAATAGTAAATATTGTGAAGTAATTTGAGGACAACCGGGTTTTACCACTAGGATGAAGTAAAGTACCCGCAGCACGTAAATGTACAACCATTCGCGCAAGAATTCTCATATGGAAATACCGCAAGCACAAAATAAAGGCAATATCTTGCACTGCTTTTTTTCTAACATGACTTAATTAAACGCATTCTTTGGCGTTAAATATTGTTCTCATCCCTTACACGCAAGGGTATTGTTGGCTAACTCGTCCTACTTCAATTCGGCAATTGTGCCCCGGACATAGGTGAATGAAGTAGGAATTTGAAGGTTTTTGTAATCTAGCACTCTCTAAATAGAGGCACGGGTAGTTTCATTTGTGAGTTCCACAAGAGCCTGACTCACGCGGCCGTAAGCAAAACTTTCTGAAATAAAATTTGTACGTATGTAAAATTTTCTCTCCGTCATAAAAAATTTAATGATGTATTTTCTAACTTTCTGTTTACAAAAAAATATTGAAAACCACATTTCTGTAATGAAGTAATTGATGCTATCTGGCCACAAAATAAAATATGGAAGCGCCTTTGTTTTCAACATATAACAATAAATGACATTAATTATATCTATATTCTAACTACTACCTTCATTATTATCACCTTGAAATAATTTTAGGAATAGGACATTTTTAGATCACGAAAGATCTTGGTCAATTTAAGGTTGCTTGGAGTGAAATATTAGCTAAAGTGTTAAACCACTTGTTAATGTCGATTGATGAGATTGATGAGACATTGACGTTGAGATCGCTAAATCGCTTTAAGTAAAAAATATTTTAATAATTTGTAACAAAATATAAATATGCATAAATGAATATGACACATAGCTGTTTTATGTATTGTTAATTATTTTAAAAACAACCTCCGTGGGGCAACAAGTTTCGAGCATAACGCCTGAGGGTTTCACGAGTTCGATTACAGTCCGTTTACAAATCAAAATAAGTCGTATATACGACCTTTTTCTAAAACAAACATTTTACTCATATACATGATTTCGTATCATAATTTAGTCAGGAAAAGTTCGTTGTAATGATCACTTGCCTTATTTACGAGGGATGTTCAATAAATAGTGAAAATGCGATACATTCTCCTTGGAAAGCAAAAAATAAATACTGACAGACATAGCCCAGACATTAGATATAATAGTAAAAAAAAACAATCAATTTCTTTTGTTCTTTAAAAATAGAAGTCATTTGTTTGCGTCATATCGGAACGTGTGTTCTTAAAAAGGATAAAATTTAAGTTTGCGCGGTAATTAAATATATATGCTTGAAATTTTTTACTACGGAGCTGGTAAATCAAGACTTGAGAGCAACACTCATGAGATTCAAGCTCCTCCATATTCTGCGGCTGTGCGTTGGTGTGCTTCAAGCCAGGAAGAACTTCCATGAATGACGATCCCCGCACGGGACGCCCTACATCGGTAGTGACTGAAGAAATGATTAAAAGAGCTGAAAACATTGTCTTGGCGGATCATCGTGTTACTGTTTGTTTTATAGCAGAAGTGATGAAGATTTCTATAGGAAATCCATAATATTATACACAACCATTTGGGTATGAAAAAAATATCCGCGCGCTGGGTGCCCAGAATGCTGTCTGGCGCGCAGAAATAAACAAAACTGATAATTTCACAAAGCTGTTTGGGTTTGTTACACAAGATCTTGACCGATTTTTGGCTCGATTCATAACTATGGACAAAACATGGGTGAAGCCAAGCCATTATGACCCGGAAACGAAAAAACAGTCCATGACTTGGAAGAGACCGTCATCTCCAACTCCGAAGAAATTTAAGGCAATTCCATCCGCCGCTAATATCATGGGCTGTTTTTTCTGGGACATCCCAGGAGTGGTAATGACCGAACACCTTAATCATAGAGCCACTATTACGGGGACTTTGTACGCAGAACAAATAACTAAGTTGCGTGAGGAAACACGCAAGCAACGGCGTGGCAAACTCTCTAAAATTGTTTTGTTTTACAAGTCCAGAGTTGCGATGAAATTGGGTCGAATTGATGTAACATCTTCCATATTCACCGGACCTAGCTCCTAGTGATTTCTATCTATTTCCGCGGTTAACTGGACATCTCAGGGGCCATAAATTTGAAGATGATGACGCAGTAGTCGCCGCGGTATACGATTTTTTAAGGGATTAGGAAGAAGATTTTTTAAAGCGAATTTATCTTTAGAAAAAAGATATACAAAGTGTGAAAAGTGACAACGACAAAAAATATTTTTTTATAAAATATTTTTATATAATACATAAGCGACGGTAACTGCTAAATTCTAATCGGGCCGTCAGCCTGTCTGCTCTCCCACAGCAATAAAAAAAATACATATTTAATATCGTTGGATATCGATTTATTAACTAAATGCTGAGTTATTATACATTTACAGTATATGTTCAACATTGAATCGCAATATTATATCGCAAAATTCCTTTAATCCTCTCAAATAACCTCACAGTGTTAGGAGAATTCAATTGACCCAGGATCCCGCAATTCTTGAATCAAGCGGATAACTGCTAGAACAAAGGCTTCAATTTGTATATCCTTTATTAATTTCCTAGAATGGTATTTGCAATTCACAATCACATATTGATTCCAATCTTAACTACAAATGTTCCTTGCTTAATTACCGATATATCAATTAACGGAAACATCATATTGGAATCTCATACGGGATGTAACCCAACACATATCCGGTGACAATAGGCTTGTTCTGTTTCAATCATCAGTTGATTATACGACAGTGAAATGTTGTATACAACGCAAACAGGGTTAGTGGTTATACACTAATAAACTACATTGTTAATATTGAAATATCGTATATATATCAGAATCAGGAAAATATAGATAGATAGATAACACTTTATTGTAAACCAATTTTACAAAAACAATGAAACTTATTTACACAATCAATATGTACTTGACTTACAATATAGTTTAATTTAATTTGCTTTTTGACATATTCTACTGCGAGTTAAATACACGTTCTTATGCTTCTTCTATGCATTCAGCATATTTTCATCAAACTTATATTAAAACTTTAAACTCTTCATTTGTAAAAAAATTACCTCCTCGATAAATAAATATACTAAGAAAATGCATTCAACGCCATCTAGTCACAAAGTAAGCAGCAGACCGCTTATTTTATGGATACAAAGCTATTGATTTTTAAGCTTTGAAAATATATAAAGCGAATATGCTCGCACCTGGTGAAACGAAATAATTTTTTTTTCAACAATCCAGTTAAACTTTAATTTAAGCACCAATATACGCGACAGTCTTTATTTTTGTGATTGCAGATAAATTTCGGGTGTCGCCTTTGATGGTATGGCCAAGTTTTATGGCAACCTACATAGGGAACAAATTTCTATCCATACCGCCTATGCCAGGACCCTTCCCAGGTAGAAGAGACTCAAAAAGTGCTGGTTTGACATTGCAAAAGGTGATATGCATACATAAGGAGTAACTAAAGTCTTTTTCGAGACTGCACGGTCTCAAGCATGCCTTTATGCTGAAGACCGTGCGAAATGGAGACAAAAAGGTTGAAAAGCAGACCCCATGTACCGAACCGGAAATTCGGGTAGCAACCGGAATTCAACACTAAGATGATTATCGCAAAAGCAATATCTATCTAGAAACCTTTAACTTTAAATTCAATAACCTGCAAGGACTTGGAAGGAGAATTATTAAATACCACGTTTTACACCGGAGAATGGAAACAATAATATCGCGAGTACTCTTAACATTTTTCCGAGCCGCAATAATGGCGACGGAAGGCTCATAGTTCCTTATGATAGTGGAATTTGTTATAGATGTCATAAAGGAATAGAGGCAACCATTCAACATTATCCATTTTTTATTGAAAAAAATATTTTTCTAAATAAAATATAACGTAAAACTTCCCATTCCTATGGGAAATCGTATATAGTTTTAATGATTTTTTACATCCGTGTAGGATGTGTTCAATGAAGGCCGTTAAGTGACATTGATATAGTAGATTCTTGTCCATACGAGTGTTTTATAGCATCTAATTTCCAGCCGCTGAGTACAGTCTCAGGGAAACACTTCTTGATGTCCATTTGTCTAAATATTTGCCGTACCGCTTCTTTTACTTGACCCAAAAGGCACAATAGGTTGGATGAATGTCTGTAAAAAAATTTGATGTCAACGACTCATTCTTGAGAAGGTAACCAAATGTTTATCTTCTTTTCTTGTTTGTGATCTAACAGAAGAAGACCGATGGTCGCTTTAGATGACTCCCATGATATAGGGTGCCCTATTCGTCTCATTGACCGGAATCACAAAGATTAAATTTTAATTCGGAATTTTAATAGCTATTTTAATATATATTTTGTTCAAATACAATATTATATATTGTATTTTCATACATACAATGAAAATATAAATACTTTTTTAAATTTCTTTACGTCTTTATTTCACCGAGTCTATAACAACTGTAAGAAATTCGAACGGACTTCCACAAGTTGTAGCCATATACATCGTGTTCATTGTTGAACATAAAAATTATAAATTGGTTGGACTTGCAAGATTTTTATGTATAAATTATTATTGACAATATTTGAACATCGCGAACGCATTTTAAAAAATAGATAGTTAATCACTGGTAATGAATTCATTATCAACCCACCCCTCCCTTGTTTTCGAAGCGCCGATATATCAAGGTACAGTAACGTTTACACGTTGGACTGGTGCTCGACGGGCGATGGGACTTTGCGGCGCACTTTGAGAGTTTGGCGCCGAAACTACAACCATCAAAAAAGTCTAAGCAGCATGTACTAATTTAAATTTTAGGATGGTGGATGAGCCGTTGTATGGATGAACTTCCTGAATGCACCTGAGCCTTTCAGTATTTCCGGGCCGACGGTACACTCGCACCCTTCTTGTATCAGGCCTAAACCCGAATCGCAACTCATCGGAAAACATAATTTTATATATTATAAAATTATGATAGGATAGGTCCTATAATTTTATCCTGGGTCCATGTTCTGCGTTCTCTACACCATTCATTTCGACGAGCGCGATTCCCGTGACGTATCGGTGGGCACCTAATTGGGCGTCGAGCTCGTAGGCCGTACTCATGCAGTCGATTTCGCACAGTTTGGGGACTTACATCAACACCACTTGAATTTTGAAGCCTCAAACTTATCTCTCGAGCGGTTAACATCGGCTGGCGTCTTGCAGTTAGTTGTATGTACTGGTCTTGCCGAGTGGTTGTACTCCCTTTACGGCCTGAATACTGTTCAGCGGGTTCCCTTGTATTATTATAGCGCTGCCAAAGACGACAAATAACACTTCTATGAATGCCAAAATGCCGATATACCTGAGATTGATTACTTCCCGCTTGCAACACCCCTACAGCTCTTTGCATTTCATTTGCCGTCAAATGACGTCGCTCCATGACGTAAAGAATATCTAACAATTCAATTTTGTCGCTAACTTTATTTAAATGGTTGGTAAAATTATAAAATCAAGACTTAACGTAGCAATAAAAACACACTTAAATTCAAACAAATTCCCTTTCATTTAATTTTATGAAAAAAATAAAACATAATCGAATTTTTTTTACAACCAGCCAGTAACAAAAAAGTTTACATACCTACGCACTTTGAGTGAGTAAAGACTTAGAAATTAATTAGTATAAATAGTAAATTTGTATTATCATGCATGTTGATTAGGCTTTTTTGATGTGTATAGTTCGGGCGCCGGTGGGACTCTCCCGCCTGCTGCCGAACGTCGGTGGGCCGGACGCTGTGAGCCGCAGACTCTTTGAGGGGACCGTGCGGTCGATGGCCCTTTACAGGGCCCCCATGTAGGCGAATCGCCTTACGGCCAGGATGACGGCGCTGCTACGCAGACCGCAGCGCATCTTGACCGTCAGGGCAATAAGGGGATACCGCACGATGTCCTTTGAAGCGGCCTCCTTGCTGGCCGGATCCCCACCATGGAACCTCGAGGCCCGAGTCCTGGCGCTATTATACCAGTGGCGCCGGGACACGTCCTCACGCACCCCAGTGAGGGCCTGACTACTATCGAATTGGTGAGGCTCGTCCTGGCCGAATGGTTGGAAAGGCGCCTTGGCGCCCTGACCTTCTGCCTGACACAGGTCCTCTCGGGGTACGATTGCTTCGGGAGGTACCTGTATCGCATAGGATGGGAGACGACGTCAGGGTGCCACCACTGTGACGCGGGCGACGAGGAGGACACGTTGGACCACACTGTCGCCGTGTGCCCTGCGTCGCGAAAAGAGCGCCACGCCCTCGTCGCCCAAATCGGCGCGGACCTGTGGCTCCCGGCCCTGGTTCTGTCCTTGATCGGGGGCGATCCTGGATGGACGGTCGTCGCCTCCTTTTGCGAGGCAGTCATGTCCGCAAAGAAGGCGGCGGAGTGGGAGCGGGTGTCGACCACTGCACTCCCCTCCCGCCAACGCAGGCCACGTCGCCGGCGCCGGACGGCATCCAACGACCTCCGGTCGCCATAGAAAGCGGTCGTGGGCGGCCCCTCGGGAAGGATCTGCCGCCCGCACTATTGCCGTAAGGGCGAGGGCTGCGTGCTGTTCCGCAGCGCCCCTCAACTCCTAAAGTTGATTTAGGATAGTGCCGGGGGGACGAAATCCTGAAATCCTAAGGTCGTAATTTTATAATATTTGAACTCCTCCTACACGGACCGGTTTTGATTTTTTTTTTGTGTGTGTTCAAGTGGATTCGAGAATGGTTTAAATTTACGATTCGGTCACCCACATAATATTTTTTATGTATATGGCAGAACAACGTTTGCCGGTTCAAGTATAATTTATATTGTTTATTCTTTACACTCTTAAATCTGTGGTCAGATTCCATTTCGCTCTGTAGTGCGGTACAAAGGTAAACGAGTAGTATAATTGCATTAGACACTGGAATTTTTTAAAGGGGTGACTCCTTTGTATCGTAGATATATTTCTACATCTAGTATACACAAGATGTGCAGATATTTGGATTGTCATTCAATCGTTTAATTCAATTTACTTCCAAAGTTGTCCAATGACAACTTTAGAAGGTAGAGAAAGAAAGGAATATTTTGTCTCAGAACAGGCTAAACAAATACAAAGATTTCTTAAAACACAATAAATTAGGGTCAAGAAAAAAAATACTATCGAACATAACGAAAATAAAATACTAAAAAATAAATAAAGTAAATTAATTTAATATTACTATTATAAGTTCCCCGATTCAAAAGAAAAAATGATCAAAAAATTTACAATATCAACGAACCGTGTGCTTTATGCAGCACATTATCATTTTACAGCTGCTTTCAGAGGCAGTTTTAAGTGTGCCGCTTCAAAGCACTAGAATAACATTCCTCCATCAATAAAAAACTTAACCTCTGTCAACGAGTTCAGAGACAAACTTAAACATTTTTTTTATTTATTCATTAAAAAATACAAGCAAATCAAAGAAACGATATCAGTATTATTTAATTTCACCACTTTGCGCACTAAACAAATTTATTTCTGAATTATTGAGGGCATAAAGATTATTCTCTATACCTTATGCCTTATCTAACATTAACATTCTTATGCCTTATTTAACATTAAAAGACGGATCAATTTGGGATAGACCAAAGAAAAGAAATGCAAATTGCGTAAAATCTAAGGAAAAAGAGTGTACCAAAACAGTACAGTTTTATTAAAGGTATAAACATATAAAACACTAATATAAAATATGGAACTCATTTCCAAAACTTCTTCTTCCTCCTGCCCTTATCCCACATTATATGGGGTCGGCACAAATGTTACATGTTGTAATAGTTGTGGCTTAGTTTTTACAACCGCCTGCCTGACGTTAACCCCTTTTTGGGGAAACTCATTTTCCAAAACAAACAGTATAATCAAATAATCAAACTAAATACCGTTTACTTACACACACTTCCTTAATATTTTTCCCGTTGCCACACAGTGTATCTACACGGTCGACTGAACAATTTACACTGCATTTGTGTACCACAAACGGCCCATTCTATTTAAAGGCCCTACATTACTTATTCTTAGAACATAGGAAACAAATATACTGCTCTGATACCTCAACTTTATTTTTGGATCCTTTCCCTTTTCATAAAGGGTCAGACGATAAAGCGCAACTGTAATTATTACACTACAAATTGTATGTACAAAATTTATATTAATAATAATAGTCATCCTTCGTCAGACTTATCCGTGCAGGGGCGGAGAAAGAATACTGATCTCTGCGGCCGGGGTTGGCCTGTCGTAAAAGGCGATAAAACAATCCACCCTAGCAACGTGGTAGGGCCTAGGGCTCGTTTGGATGGCGAACACCTTTGGTCTTAAGTATGCCGCCATAATAACTTTGTGTTGTGTTCCGGCATTAGTGACCCAAGTTCCTGTACCCTTATGGAACGTGTGTTCGCGATGCCACTGGCGTTGCAAACACCCATAGGTGACGGTAACTGCTAAATTGTAAGTGGCCCGTCAGCCTGTCTGCTGTCCTATAGTTCCACTGCTGGTCCTCCACCTAGTGCGAACGGATACGCTCACGGACCCGACACGCTTAGTCCAAGTCGGTTACTCATACCGGTGTCCTCAGTTTGCTCACAATGTTTTTCCGTCACCGTGGGTACGTGGCAATTACATTATAATATACTAATAGGGCGACAAAACTGTCTAACCCCACAATTGGCATACTACAGCAACTGGTTACATACGTTGGAAATAAATGTCTAGCCGTGCCGCCTCCGCCGGGTCCCGATAGGAAGGATAGACCCAAAAACGACGTCATTGAGTGTGGTATGCATGCCAATGCACTACCAGGGATGCCAAGGACAATGCAAAATGGAAAGAAAAAATAGAAAAATGGATCCGAGTTAAAATTTAAGTTGTAACCGGGATACTACGAATATGATGACATCCGTGTGGAAGCTGAAACCGTGATCTGAAGGTCTAATACGTCTAATTTTCATTTCATTCTTAAGATGTACTAAAATTTTAAGTGTTTCAATTACATCAAAAAGTAATAATATTTCTTACGATCTGAACAAGAAAACGAAAGTGGCAATAATAGTAATTTTCTTTGATGTCCAACAACCAATGAATCTGAAGTGTTCGTGAGGATTGCGGTTTGCGGTATTCCGCTTGATAGAACCGCCTTGAATCAAGTTTAGAGCTAAGGCTTACGACAGAGCAGTTTGTTACCGCATTTCCCGGAAAGTTTGCTACACAGCTATGAAGGTAGTACCTAAATGAAAACTTTCATCTTTGCATTACTATTGGCAACTTAAAACCACTTTATTGAAATTACAAACTGTCATAACTTTTTCTTTTTTTAATTTATACTTGCTGTAAAACAGCAGACAAACTGTCGGTCCAATTAATATTAGCTTATTAGTAATCAGATACCGTCGCTTATGAATGTTTGCGACCCAAGGGGTACCGACAAAACGTTGCCGTCCGCGTAAGGAAACTGGGTTAATCAAATAAGGATATTATGACGGCAAAAATTAGAGGTGGTTGACATCCAAGTGGGCCTGGAGTCCTAGCACCTAGCTAGGGTTGTTTTGTCGTCTTTTAAGACATGCCGGCCAGAAAGGCCACCGGCAGGAATCAGAATTCTGCCTGCCCTGCACGAATAAAAGTTAAATCATATAAACATGGTGCATATAGTTACTATATTAAATACCTCGCCAAACTGAAAAATTTTAAGCGAACACGTTCTTAATCATTATTATTATATGCACCTTAATCAATATGAAAATACTTAAAAAACAAAATATGATCTACTAGTTGACCCAGCACACGTTGTTCCGCCATATGAATTTAAAAAAGTAGCTGTCCTTTTCCAGGGTATATACCGAAACTATACCGAAATTCATCAAAATTGATTCGGCGGCTTAGACGTGAAAGCTTAAAAAAACAAACAAACTCACTTTCGCATTTATAATATTAGTTAGGATATATCAATACGTGAAGTAAAAGTTGTATACCCTAACTTCTCGGTAGCTACTCAGATCACTGTAGCTATTTCCAGCAATAAACCGTTTTAGCTGCTAACATAACAACTCCCACAGCTATACTTGAGTCTTAGGAAATATTTATTACAAAATTAGTACCTATTTTTAACATACAAAAAGAGTTTATGAAACAAATATGATTCCTTTTCTTAGCTAACGGGTATCAAAAGAAGTAGACCATTCGACGACCTCGGTGGCGTAACGGATAACGCACTTCGGTACGCTTGCGGAGGTCACGGGTTCGATTCCCGTCCCGCGTCTGGGTGTTTATGTATAATATGTATTTATTAAAAAAAAAAGTATATAAGTAGTATATCAGTTGTCTAGTACCTTTTAGGACTTTTTTTGTTTTTTTTTTTTTTTTTTTTTTGGTCTCGGGGAAAAACCTCTCTTGACGGGTTCCCCCGGCCCGGGGGGACCGAGGGATATGTGGGACTCCGGGATTTTTCCGACTACCCACTAGAAAACCCCGCTGTTCTCCTATCGCCTACGCCCGGGCCCACGGATATATGGCCTGCCGATCTCGTGGCCCGGGCCGGCGCCGGCCCGCCCTTTGTCTTGAGGCGGGCCCCTTCTAAAGTGTTGGCGCCAGGGGGTCAGGGTTTCGTCCCCCCGGCGCTCTCCTAACAACTCTAGGACTTGAGGGGGCCGCGGAACAGCACGCAGCCCTCACCCTCGCGGCAATAGTGCGGGCGGCGGGTCCTCCCCCGAGGGGCCGCCCGCGGCCGCTTTTTACGGCGGCCGGAGGTCGTTACTGGCCCTCCGGCGCCGCCGGCGTGGCCTGCGTTGGCGGGAGGGGAGTGTGGTGGTCGACTCCCGCTCCCGCTCCGCCGCCTCCTTTGCGGACATGACTGCCTCGCAGAAGGAGGCGACGGCCGTCCATCCAAGATCGCCCCCGACCATGGACAGAACCAGGGCCGGGAGCGACAGGTCCACGCCGATTTGGGCGACGAGGGCGCGGCGCTCCTCGCGCCACGCAGGGCACACGGCGACAGTGTGGTTCACCGTGTCCTCCTCGTCGCCCGCGCCACAGTGGTGGCACCCTGACGTCATCTCCCGCCCTATGCGACACAGGTACCTCCCGAAGCAACCGTGCCCCGAGAGGACCTGCGTCAGGCGGAAGGTCAGGGCGCCGTGGCGCCTTTCCAACCATTCAGCCAGGACGGGCCTCACCGCTTCGATGGTGGCGAGGCCCGCGCTGGGGTGCGCGAGGCGCTCCTTCCACTCCACCATGAGCACCTCGTCGCGCAGCTCCGCGCGCTTCACCTCAGTGACCTTTCACCTTCACCTTTTAGGACTATTTTAAGTGTCTTCAATTATATTTTTAATTTTTTATATCTGTTTTGTATGTTGTAGTCCTAAATAAATATTTTTCTTTCTTTCTTTCTTCTTTCTCTGTTAAACAAATTTAGCCCGACTAGCCTATTTTTATTTATTTTTATATTTCTTGGCACGCTCATATTTATGAATATATACTAAAATGTATGTGTATATATACATCAATACATTATTTTTTAACTCCAACGAGTATCCTCAAATAGAAAAGTTTTATCCAGCCTTATTGGGAACACATCAAGTCAACATTTTCTAAAGCTGTAACTTGGTTCGGAAAAAATGTAGGCTCATCTGTCTAGAATATCCGGTGACGCTACATCCGACATTTGTTCGAATTTCCACATAGAAGAGCCATAAAATAGTCATTTTAGCGGAAAATATGAGTTTTTCGTTTGAAAAGTTGCCAGAATTTGATGGTATATAGAATTCAAGTACCTAGTACACGTTAATATAAAAATTAGAAATATAACATTTATTTTGATTTAGAAATTATAATGGAGGCGTAGTCCCGTAAATAGTTGTTAATAACTGTCACAATAATTGTAAATAGCCAAGAAGTAACACTACTCGGTTTTCCCTTTTATCAAGGAGTAGGGAGTCGTAATTTTCAGTATATTTTTATCCATGCAGGGGCGGAGAAAGAATATTGACCTCTGCAGCCGGGGTCGGCCTGTCATAAAAGGCGACAAAACAACCCTAGCTACGTGGTAGGGCCCCAAGCCCGTCTGGATGGCGACCACCTTTGGTCTTAAGTATGTCGCCATAACAACCTTGTGTTATGTTCCGGCATTAGTGACCCAAGTTCCTGTACCCTTATGGGACAGCAGCGTATTCGCGATGCCATTGGCGTTGCAAACACTCATAGGCGACGGTAACTGCTACATTCTAAGCGGGCCGTCAGCCTGTGTGCTGTCCTACAGCAATAAAAATGAAAAGTATGTTTAGCCCTCTGATCGTGTAAAGAAAGAGTCACCTACAGGTTTTAACGCAAAAATACGTACTGAAAATTTGCCCTGTATTTAACTGAATTTCAGGCTACAGGACAGTCTTTGGCCGTAAACGGGATTAGAAATTTGAATAATGATAATATGATCTTTACTGAACAGTTCTGTCATAGCAGTAATTTATTTATTTATTTTTAGTAAGACTTACAGGCTAATAAAAATTACAATATGAATATATAATCTAACATTCTTAAAAACTATTGCTGATTACAAGTCTTAACATTTAGTTATTTACCACTACTCTACACAGTAAAAAGAAAAGAAAAAATGAATAACAACTTATATTCAATGTTCAACAGTGTCGAAAAAGTATTTACCCATCATTACTTTGAATCTGTTAACTTTAGTTGTAAATAAATCGATATCGAGCTGGGCATCTAATTGATTAAATTCATTTGCACCTCGAATAAAAAAACTATTTTGTCTATAATTAGTATAATTCGTAACTATCGAAAAATTCTTACAAGCATCAATAATAAGTAATAATTTTTTTAAGATAGAAGTCCAACTGTCGCCGCTGTATCAAACAAATTAATTCAAATATAATCCTACAATTCTTATGCTAATCATATCAATAAAAATACTACGGAAGATCATGGATACAATATACGCGTAGAAAATAAAATTTGACTTTACACAGAACACCATCTAGTCCAAAAACAGAGCGCTTTTGTTGTTTGTTGCTTTCGCTTTGAAAACGCACATACTTTAATTGACAAATACCTATTATACATAAACGCCCAGACACGGGATGAGAACCGAACACATGACACTCGGAGACGTTCCGACATAAAGGCACCACGGAGGTCATCTATACTGTAACAATATTTCTCATGAAGCTATGAAACTGTGACAACATTGCTCGTTGAGATATGAAACAAAAACAGTATATGAATTGTCGCTAAAAAAAGATATTTGGATCTTTATTGAATAAATATGTATCTGTATATAATTTTTTCTTAAAATAATTGAGATGATTTATGAAAGTCGTGAAAAAAAATTATTACACATTCACTAGTATTCCTATCATGGCTACGTTACTTCCATTCTCAGATATGGCTTGTTGGTGTGGAGAGGAGAAACTCGACGGATGGTAGGAGGGTACTTCTGGTACAAAAAATGTGTCAGAGCAATATACGGTGTGGAGCTTTTAGACTTTTGTTGGCCTTTGTTTAAAAAATTAAAATTACTGAGTATTACAAATCTTTATATTTATCAAATTGAAATACTATTTTTTTGACAACTTATCTACCATGTTTAACGCAATAAATATTTATTCTATTCTATTCTACCACGTTTGTAGAATAGAATATTCATTACTACTTCGGACATTCGGACTTCGACATATATATATATATATATATATATATATATATATATATATATATATATATATATATATATATATATATATATATATATATATATATATATATATATATATATATATATATATATATATATATATATATATATATATATATTTATATCAACAAAATAGATGTAAATAGATAAAAATCCTTTAAAAGAAGGCACAGCCTACTCGTTTTCTGTAGAAAACTCAGTAGTATATTGGATAAGGTATCAAGGTAAATTATTGGTGAAATAATTTAACAAATTTTCTTTGTAAGTGCTTAAATTTCAAAGTTTGGAGGGGAAAGAATTTGAGCTTTGCAAAAACAGAATTATTAATGGCTTAACTTGTGGACCACACGTCAAGTGTAACGAACGTTTTTCCTGCTTCAACTTTTACGGTCGAATCCACCTTTTTATATAAAAGTTTTTTAATAATAATAATTAGGACAGTCACACACTCAAACTTAATTTAATAAATAGAAATATTATACTTTAAACAAGAAATTTTGAGAAACAGACTTTTTTTATTACTCTTTAGAATTTAACAGTTACGATGGTAACCTATAGGTTACTACCTATGGGTATTTGCAACGCCAGGGGCATCGCTAACACGCTGCTATCCGCGTAGTGGTACTGGAACCTGGTCACTTATGCTACACCAAAACACAAGGTTATTATGGCGGCCTATTTAAAGATCAGGGAGTCCTGCCACCTAGCTTGGGTAGTTTAGCGCCTTTTATGACAGGCCAACACCGACCACAGAGATCAGTATTTTTTTAATGCTGTAGGACAGCAGACAGGCTGACGGCCCGCTTAGAATTTAGCCATTACCTATGGGTGTTTGCAACGCCAGTGGCATCGCGAACACGCTGTTGATCCATGAGAGTACAGGAACTTGGGTAACAAATGTCGGAACACAATGCAAGGTTATTTTGGCGGCATACTTAAGACCAAAGGTGGTTGCCATCCAGATAGGCTTGGGGCCCTATCACGTAGCTATGGTGGGTTATTTTGTCGCCTTTTACGACAGTCCGACCCCGACCACAGAGGTCAGTATTCTTTGTCCGCCCCTAGACGGATAAAAATTGTTGCAGCTTAATTACGTATTTATTATGAAAATAAGATAATTAAGAACCCAATTTACTAAGAATAAGGTTAACTTTGAAGACATCCGGTGTAATGGCTTTTACACAAAGTGTGCCGAGTCTGAGTAATTATACATACCTACCTAGTTGACCCGAAAAATGTTAGTCTGCCATGTGAATTTAAAAAAGTAGCTTATGTCCTTCTCCAAGGTCCCATTTATGACTGTACCGAAATTCATTGAAATTGGTTCAGAGGTTTAGGCGTGAAACAAACAAACAAACTTACTTTCACATTTATAATATTAAATTAGGATACATATTTATTTACAATAGAAACGTATATAAGTAGTATATCAGTTATCTAGTACCAATAACACAAGCGTTCCACTGCATACTATGGGGCTAGATGGCGCTACGTGAATTGTCACAGTATATTTATTTTAAACTAAAAACTTTTCATAGCATAGTTTGATATAAAACACCAATGACAAAGAATACATTACTTATTTATCTGCTGTCCTACAGCAATAAAAAAGGGTACAGGGACTTGGGTCACTAATGCCGAAACAACACAAAGTTATTATGGCGGCATATTAAGAACAAAGGTGGTCGCTATCCAGACAGGCTTGGGGTCCTACCACGTAACTGGGGTGGGTTGTGTTGTCGCCTTTTACGACAGGCCGACCCCGGCCGCAGAGATATGTATTCTTTCTCCGCCCCTGCACGGATTGGTGTGATGATGGATCCATTATGAAATGGTAGTTATTTATTAAAATAATAAAAGGATAACATTAAAACAAAATAAAAACAAGCAAGAATATAATAAAAATGATCGTTACTATATTTAAAAACTATAAAATATTAAAGCTGTTATTATTAAACAAATGTTAAAACCAACTTAAGCATAAATATAATAAGGCATGCAATATCAAACTAATGAGTTTATCTACTGTTTTGTTCATCCCTCTGCGTTATTTGATGTTCGAACAAATTTATATAAGCCTTAGTGATGTCCTAATACTACTGGCACTATAAAAATTATCGGTAAATAATTTTTGCGTTAAAAGTTTTAAATTATAGTGCATACAATTTCAGCTTTTGTTTGTTTATTCGGGAATATTTCAATTTTAAACGATTAATTTGCTGATTTTCAAAGACTGGAATAAAACTAATTGCCATAGGAATAAGTAGTAGATTTTTGCGTTAGTTAAGCATGCTTGTATAAATAATAATAATAATGTTCAAAGCAGATTATTCATGAAACTTGCACAGTCGAAAGGAAATAATTTCAGGTAAAATAAATTCAGAAATTTTTAATTCAAAGTATCACCACTTCGCAAAATACATTAAAACACCATTTTTAATTGATATTTGACAGATTTGATTTATTATATTTTATTTTATACAATTTTATCATTATAATGATGACAAGTTAGTAAAATTGTCGATAAACAATAAAAGTATACACACCCCTATAAATTCATTTCATTTTTCTTGTAAACTCGGTCATGGCATCGGAGTAACTTTCATGAGACCCTCATATTATAATCTTATTTTAACATGGAATTTCGTATAAAATTATTTTTATCTATTTGCAGCCTTACTGAATACTGCATTTATTATTTAGTTATTTATTTTCATGAAAGATATACCTACCACTTATTTTCTGAAAATACTAAAAAAAATCAATTTCATGGTGATTTCCTTAAATTTAATTTATTCATATGATATTTTAAGATTTATCCATATAATATCTTCAGCCAATTATCATCACTGCTTGAAAAAAGTCACCACAACTTGACGTCAAACATTCCCCTCTCTAGCGATTCCTGTGTATTCTTGGCCAGCAACCTCACATAAGTTGTCAGTGAACTAAATCATCCAATACTACGTTAACGTAATCCAAGACTCGTTTGCTCCATCGCCCATTCGTTCAGTCACTTCAACTAGCCGACTGCTATTATTCTTACGGATATCCAAATTTCATCTGGCGATCTAAAGTAATTATATAAGTTGGTTAGAGAATTACGTACGCAGATGAAGGGAAGCTTGTTAAATCACTAGTAAGTTTCTAGCAGATTCTTAATAGATTTCAGGATGCTTGTCAAATTTTTGGAATAAAATTTAACATTATCAAGACTGAAGTTATGTTATCCATGCAGGATTGCTGTCCTTGCGATAACAATATGAATATATATATCGAAGAAGACATGCTGAATCAATTAGACAAGTTTAGTTAGTTGGGGAGCACGCTGACTACAAAATGGAACTTGGTTGCAGAAATCAACTGCAGGATAAATGATGCAGCTGTAGCGTTTGGAAAATTAAACACCAATGTGTTTAGCTCCCATGATTTGAAACTATTACAAAAATTTCTCTACATTTATTATTTTTTTATAGCTAGAGCTCAGCAAACGGCATACAGACAAACGGCCCACCCTAGCAGGTGGTCAATGTCGTCTATAGACGTTTGCAATATCAGAGGCACTGCCAACGCGCTGCCAGCCTCGAAGAAATTTTGTAACGCCTTTTTTGAAGATCCCCATATTGTACCGCGCTGAGAAAACCTCAGCCGGAAGCTTATTCCAGATCCTGAGAGCACGCAATATGAACTTTTTTGAGAACCGTTTCGTACAAGAAAGAAGAGGCTCCAAGAAATGGGGATGAACACCCCGCCGATGGCGGACAGTGCGTTGATAGAAAGACGACGAGGGCACCATTCTAAATTGCTCTTCAGAACTCTCACCGTTGTACATACGGTAGAATACGCATAGAGACGCAAAAAAAATGGTAATACCTAATCTTCTGTACTCTGCTGGAACCTGGACCTTGTATAATCTACCGTCGACACATAAGAACTTTAGACTGATTTCACATGAAATGCCTTCGAAAGATGTTAGGGATACAGGGGTCTAACTACGTGTAGAATATTGAACTATTGCAGAAGGCACGTGTTTGCAGAAAAGAGGCATATCTAATGCTGTGACAATCCCAGTGGTGCGGTGATGTAAGGGCACTCGAGGGCCAAAAAAATGAGACCTATAGCGGTCTCCTTTGCCGTACTCGGGAAGGCGTATATCTAAATTTCATATATTAATCATTAGAAAGATGCCTGTTACTTCAATGTTTGCGAAACCGTATAATTATGCTTGATTCACTTTAAGTAACTATAAATTATTGTAATTAAGTTGTAAATTTCTCTTGAATTATTGTTACAATTATACAACTACTGAGCACAGGAACACTTGGTTGAGTCAGCTCGTAATATTGTATATCACTGAAAAGTTTCACCCTGGAATACAATAAAGATGAAAAACATTTAAAACCACTCTCAGTTACATACTTTTAGATTCGGCGTTCACATCGCGAAAGATTCTTGCCCAGACCCTCGGAACTTAAATGTAATCCACAGAAAGGTATTTCGGTGTATCACGTTAATATTAAACAAGCCCCTGGGAAAAGGTGTTCCCTGAATACATTGTGAACGTACATGAATTACCATGATAAAGAGTAAGCTAATCCGTATTACACGCGAGACATTGTAAGAAAATTTCTAAAGCTTTTATTATGTAGCTAATATTTAAGTCAATTTAGATTATACTTAACTTTAAAAAGGAGATCCGAGTTTATTTATATAAAGTACTAGCTGTGAACGCGACTCCGTCCGTGTGGAATAGTGACTTTGGGCAGCATTTTTTGGATAAATCTTATGGTTTATTTTGGATTACAAACCCTATAAACCTTATAATATAAATAAATTAAATATGCAAACAGTCAGTATTATCGAATGCAACTGTTACGCCATGCGCCTCTGGAATACAAGCGTTTGAACCCACAAAGTCCAGCCTAAGCTAAATCCTATTTCATATGATTGATGATATAAATCTAAGGTACACTTAAATTGAAAAAAAACCTACAAAGTCCAGTCGAAACTTATCATTTCGGAAACTTATCATTATTAACAAAAACTATTTTTTTTTTTTCTAAAATAAAAATATCCTAAGTTACTTCTTGTTACATCAGCTATCTGCCATTGAAAGTCCCGCCAAAATCGGTGCAGCCATTTCAGAGATTAGCCGGAACAAACAGACAGACAGACAAAAATTGTAAAAAAAATTGTTTTGGTATATGTACCGTGTATACGTCCGAATACACTTAGTGAAAAGCGGTTATTTTAATACTACAAACAGACACTCCAATTTTATTTATTTGTATAGATGTAGTACGTATCGAAGTATTAGAGACTTATCTGAAGATCACGGGTCGGACGGATGAATCCCACAAAAGCATGAATTGCTTAGGTGGTTTATTTGTTTAAATCTACACACATTGAGCTCCCCGGTATCTGTGATTCATTAATGCCTTGTACAAGCGTGACGGATATAGGGAAAAGGCCGGATAGTTGCCCGACCTTAAAAAAATATGTACTTATTAATAACAATCCAAAATGTATATCAAAACATAAGTCTTTAATCTTTCATAGTAGTGGGCTACTACTTTTTGTAAAGGTAACTAATATACGTTTTGAGTAAATCTTTATTTATTTGACCTCTCAAAAAATGAATAGTTGCCTACGTTAGCCTAACGTTAAAAATACTTCGGGGGATGCTTGCCTCATGTGAGAACAGACACCTCCAGTCGTTTTTTTTTTAATAAATAAAAGAATATATAAATATATTAATTTAAGTGATCAGTTTGTTATTTACTGAGATCCTTTATTAAGTTACATCTTAAAATATTAATCAACATTATAAAATAGTATTATACTAAATTTTAACGTTTCAAACTATAAAATTACAACAAAAATAGATGCATAAATTAGGAAGTTATTCACAAAATATTATTATTTTACTTAAAATAAAAAAATATGGCAATCAACTTTGATATTACAGGATAAGGCTAATCTGTATCCGCTGTTGAAATATATGAAGATCATTCGGCTGAAATATGAAGTAAGATAAAATAATTAAGCCCTTTGTCGAAGAACACAAAACTTCTTTCCAAACAACCTTATAGATAGATATTGCAAATTGAAAGAAAACCCTTAGGTAAGCGTTAACCATACCGGTAAAGTTAACTTCGGCCTGAAAATCCAAATACACAAGCACACACACACTCACACAAATATCTTAAATAAAATAAGCACCTAAATAAAGTTCCAAGCTTTCCCAATCCGAATAAACGTATCGAATAAATCTCCGAAACAAACCCGTCATTATCCAGGGCACTACAATACTTCGCTGACAAACAACAAAAGGTATAAATCGCGAATTTGATCAGGGCCCATCAAAGGCAGAGGCGTAAACTGGGCGGCCCGCAATCGGCACTTGGCTTGCGCCTACCCGTAAAATTAGCATATGAAAGGACCGAACACCTTTTCTATTTGGTGTTCCATATATTGAAAAATTCTAAGTACTCCTACGAATTTTATGTCCTGATGCAGAAATAAACAAAGCAAGTTTCTAGCTTAATAAATACGTAAACAGCACCGTTTTACAATTGAATTTTAGCCGATCGGCTACCAGCCCACGCGTTAGCAGGAGGTCACCGTCGCTTATGGAATTTTTCAACACAACAGGCGTTGCCAATACGCTGCCTTGTCTTGAAGGAATTTTAAAACGCTTGTTTGAAAAACTCCATATCGTACTGGGCGAGCAAAACTCAATTGAAACTGGAAGCTCATTCCAAATCTGGAGAATACGTAATATAAAAGTTCTTAAGAACTGTTACAGTATAGAAAAAAATACAGGGAAACACAGGAAAGAGAGGATTGTGGATGAAAGCCTTGTCCAGGGCAAATCCTAGCCTTTAACCAGCGCCTTTTAGTCCGTGCTCTTACTTGGCATAAATTGTACTTTTTTATTGCTGTAGGACAGCAGACAAGCTGACGGCCCACTTAGAAATTAGCAGTTACCGTCGCCTATGGATGGTTGTAATACCAGTGGTATCGCGAACACGCTGCTGTCCCATAAGGGTACAGGAACTTGGGTCAGTAATGCCGGAACACAACTCAAAGTTATTATAGCGGCATACTTGAGACTAAAGGAGGTCACGATCCAGACTTGGGTCCTACCACGTGGCTAAGGTGAGTTTTTTTGTTGCCTTTTACGACAGACCGACCCCGGCCGCAGAGGTCAGTATTCTTTCTCCGCCTCTGCACGGGTAAAAATTTGTGCTTTTCCTGTACTTTATGTCAAACAAATAAAAATAGCCAATTGTTTCAAATAAATTTATTGTTTAATAGTTGTGCCCGCGACTCCGTCCGCGTGGAATAGTGACTTTGGGCAGAATTTTTTGGATATATCTTATGGTTTATTTTGAATTACAAGCCCTATAAACCTTATAATATAAATTAAATATGCAAACAGTCAGTATTATCGAATGCAACTGTTACGCCATACGCCTCTGGAATACAAGCGTTTGAACCCACAAAGTCCAGCCTAAGCTAAACCCTATTTCATGTGATTGATGATATAAATCTGAGGTCAACTTAAATTGGATTATAAAATTTCCGAAACTTGTAATTTTTAACAATAACTATTTTTTTTCTTAAATAACAATAGCCTAACTTACTCCTTGTTACATCAGCTATCTGCCAGTGAAAGTCCTGTCAAAATCGGTGCAGTAATTTCAGAGATTAGACGGAACAAACAGACAGACAGCCAGACAAAAATTGTAAAAAATGTTGTTTTGGTATGTGTACCGTGTATACGTCCGAATGCACTTAGTAAAAAGCGGTTATTTTAATATTACAAACAGACCCTCCAATTTTATTTATTTGTATAGATTTATTAATTTTACACAAAATTTTAATTTTAACTACGTATTAAATTGAAATTTTGTGTTAATTTAATTTAGTAGCACCATAAATTTTTTATTATATATTTTTTTTTACATCCTACAGGAAAACTTAAGGAAACCTGCATATCCTCACTGGTGAGCCACTAATTTTAGGTGGATTAGGGGACCTAGCATTGCGAACTGCCCACTCCATCTAATTTTAAATAAAAAAAGAATTTTAGCGCAGTTAACCTTATCCTCAATTATCTTAACCATCTTAGCAAGTATCTAAATTGAAATGATTTCTATAGGTATAAATATTTTCAGTACCAGCGAACTACCAAAGATTTGACAATATCTACAATAAAGTAGTAATATCGCTCGACCTGGCTTGGTATGGTATACGTCAAAGATACTTAGCTACGCGTAACTCTGTCATATGGAATTCATAATCTACTGTAAAACTTCTTTTAAATTCTTTTGAATCCTATTTAGATTTTTTGTATCTTTTTGGGTCTGTAGGTATTATTAAATTTCTGAAGTTGCACAAGATGTCAAAGGCTATTGAAATTTTCATCAAATAACCGTCAACGTAGAGCTTCGGGATTGGATCCTGATTGTATCATATGGGGAAGCCTACCCAAGCTCGATATCACTTCTATCCACCTTCGACATGCCTGGCAATATGTTGGACAGTGTGGTCTAAGACACGAGCAAAATCACAGTAAGTGGACATTAAAAATGAACACAAGGGCGAAAACCATACAAATACCATTTCATATTGTTCTTTTATAAACAATACTTGCTAACGTGTGCTTTAGCTTTGGAACCACAGGGCAAAGTTTCTGTGTCTATATATATATATATATATATATATATATATATATATATATATATATATATATATATATATATATATATATATATATATATATATATATATATACCTAGTCAGGTCATAAGTATTGTCACACAGTAAAAACTTTTCTTTTAGAATGCTGGCCACAAAAAAGTTTATTGAATTCGAATTTCGAATTGTTCATGAAAATAAAAAAGGTATACTTTTAGAATTTTACTCATTTTTAAATGTGGAGTGGACGCTTAAAGAAGACCGTGTTGCTGTTATTGCGTTACATCGTTGCAGTTACGCGCCAATTCAAATTTTTAACATACTGAAAAATTTTAATATAACCAAAAGATTCGTTTATCGTACCATCAAACGATACAATGAAGACTCTAGTGTAGATGACAGGTCAAGAAGTGGTCGCCCTCGGTCTGTTAGGACTCCAGCAGTGATAAAAGCTGTGAAGGCACGAATTCAAAGAAATCCCAAACGTAAGCAGAAACTGTTGGCCCTTCAGATGGGGTTAAGCAGAACCACGGTGAAAAGGGTGTTAAATGAAGACTTAGGGCTTCGGGCATATCGAAGAAAAACAGGACATCGTTTGAATGCTCGTCTAATGGACCTGAGACTGAAGAGATGCCGCGCTTTGTTGAAGCGGTACGCGGGAAAAAAATATCGGGAAATTCTTTTTTCGGATGAAAAAATGTTTACCGTAGAAGATAGCTACAACAAACAAAATGATAAGGTGTACGCACACAGTAGTGAAGAAGCGAGCAACCGTATTCCGCGTGTCCAACGAGGTCATTTTCCATCCTCGCTCATGGTATGGTTGGGAGTTTCTTATTGGGGCTTAACAGAGGTACATTTTTGTGAGAAAGGTGTAAAAACGAATGCTGTTGTGTATCAAAATACAGTCCTGACGAACCTTGTGGAACCTGTTTCTCATACCATGTTCAATAACAGGCACTGGGTATTCCAACAAGATTCGGCGCCAGCTCATAGAGCGAAGAGCACATAAGACTGGCTGGCGGCGCGTGAAATCGACTTCATCCGGCACGAAGACTGGCCCTCCTCCAGTCCAGATTTGAATCCGTTAGATTACAAGATATGGCAACACTTGGAGGAAAAGGCGTGCTCAAAGCCTCATCCCAATTTGGAGTCACTCAAGACATTCTTGATTAAGGCAGCCGCCGATATTGACATGGACCTCGTTCGTGCTGCGATAGACGACTGGCCGCGCAGATTGAAGGCTTATATTCAAATCACGGAGTTCATTTTGAATAAACTTTAATGTCATAAGAATCTATGTTTTGTTAAGTTCATTTTGGTATATGAATGGTTACATAATGAATAAACTTGTTACAATTATTTTACATTAAACATGTGACAGAATTTATGACCTGACTAGGTATATATATAATATATAGTCGTTAATTTCTTGCTTGAGCTTCGTTATTGTGTTCTTGAGATCAATAATTTATGTTTCGGCCTTATAATCTTTCATCTCTAGTGTATCCAATCTATTCTCAACACCATCCAATCGTTTCCCTATGCCTACCATCGAGGAATGGAATTCCACCATCTGTAAGCGGAACTCCCGAAATTCATGCATGCATTCTGCAATTTCACGTCGCAATGCCTGAATCTCAGTTTCATCTCCGACAAGCTGTGGCACTTCAACAGACTGGGAGACAATCTCTGATGTTAAAGAAGTTGTATTGGATAAAGTAATTCCCCTTTTCTCTTACAATCGGGGCAGCTCTAATTCTTAGATTAGCAGACTCAGGAAGTGCAATACAACTCTTATGGAACATAAGAGGGCAGTCACTACATGAGGCAACGCCAGATGCAGAAATAAATTTATCGCAGGCTGAACACTTTACCGTAGCAATTTTTGTATGCGTTGTATAAAAATAATTTGAAATTTTATCCTTTTGGTAATAAACCGAAGCTGTTTCAAACCGATTTCTGAACGCTTAAATGTTGGGATAATTCAATAATCCACAACTTTCAAACGACACCAACACTATCACAACCAATTTTAATCCTGGCGAGCACTGTAAAACTGATACACTTTAATATAATGATTTCAAAGCGGACATATACGATACATATACAATACAATATTACACATACAACTAACCTCTCTGTCTACACCAGCAAAATAAGAGTACCTAGAATATATTTATATATAATGAATAAATCCTCATTCTAGATCCTTCATGGCTTAAATTATACAAAAGCTATATTAATAATAATAGATATAATAATAAGAGCTAGATTATGCTGCCATTAGTTTGACGATGAAAATACCGCTTATACTGTGACATTAATCACTAGTTCTTATGCATTGTACCAACCTTTAAAATCGGCAACAGCTGCTTTTATCAGGGCACCCCCACCAAAACCTTTCGTCGTGAAGCCTCTTGACCCGCCCAACGACTCATAAATCGCACAAACTTTTATCTTAACGCAACTTTATCGTCGTGTCTTGTACTGAATTTTGAAATAGACAGTAAATGTGGTTTTTATAATCAAATAATAATTTTTAAAGAATATTAATAAATGATTACTATCTTTACTTCCCCCGGGATGAGACAACATTCGTAATGTAACGACTAACGCAATTCGAAACGGATACTGTAATCGGACGGAAATAACTCGGTCTGTCTGTAACGTTTTCACCCTTAAACCGCTGAACCGATTTTGATGAATTTCGGTTTGAAGATTGGACCTTCGAGGACAAAGGCTTCTTTTTTAAAATTTATATGACAGAATAACGTTTTCCGGATCAGCTAGTATAATATATGTTTACAAACAATTAGTTTCTAAATAGCATAACACAAGTGCTCTGCTCTTTATTTTCATACTAACTAGCACTGTTTTTTTTTATTGCTATAGGACAGCAGACAGGCTGACGGCCCGATTAGAATTTAGCAGTTACCGTCGCCTATGGGTGTTTGCAACGCCAGTGGCATCGCGAGCACGCTGCTGTCCCATAAGGGTACAGGAACTTGGGTCACTAATGCCGGAACACAACACAAGGTAATTATGGCGGCATACTTAAGACCAAGGATGGTCGCCATCCAGACGGGCTTGGGGCCCTGCCACTTAGCTAGGGTGGGTTGTTTTGTCGCCTTTTACGACAGGCCTACCCCGGCCGCAGAGGTTAGTATTCCTTCTCCACCCCTGCACGGATAAAAACTGTATAAATTTTTCTAGTATATTTATTCTCTCTGTGAATTTAATTCATTCAAATAGTTTTTATTAGTTTGTTCTAATCTGGTTATACTTGTCGCTCAGTTTTATTTTCGGTAATAAAGCCTAAAACTGTTCGATCTTTGCATAAAGGGTTAATTGAAATCTCGCCTCCTTATTTTGTTATCTACCCTCACGCTCGATGTGGTAAATGGTAAAAGCGAGGATGGGATGACAATAGTATCGCGTGTGCCTCTAAACGCTCGGGATGGTCGACGTTCGACCTAATAAAGACCACCCCTGCGCCGTGCGCAATTGGGTTTGTCAAAAAAATTTTTGTCATATAAGTTGAATATAAGTTTTATAAATAACTATTTTTAATTTTTTTAGAATAAATAAAAAGTTACATCAAATTAATTTTTAAACCAGTGCCGAAAACACGCCGATAGTTCCCGAACAAGCCCGAGCGCGTGTGACGTCACAACGTTAATTTCTACTCATCGTACCACACAGCTGATACAGTGTTTTGACTTTTTATCGATTAAATCTTATTATTATCGTCAATAAATTGATACAAATATAAATAATGTCAAACCTTAAGTCATCTTACTTGCTTCGTACCATTATGTACGAATACTACAAAAACAACTCACTAAAAAATGTTTTTAAATGTTCCTCAAGATGTTAAACGTCGAAACAAATGGTTTTAAGCAGTGCGACGACCTAATCCCAAAACAAAATCATTTTTTTTGTTATGAATATTTGATGTAAGTATTTTTTAATAATATAATCATTAATAATTATTTATGTAATCAAATAAATTGAATGAAAAATGAAAAAAAGAGTGACAGATTTTTCCCCAAAAAGGGGTTAACGTCAGGCAGGCGGCTAGTTGTAAAAACTAAGCCACAACTTATAACAACATTTAACTTACCTATTTAACATTTAACATGTTCTGCCGACCCCATATAATGTGGGATAAGGACAGGAGGAAGAAGAAGATTTTCTTCAAAGAACAACTGTCCAATAAATTTGGATATATGTATATGGAACTCCGTAAAACCACAGATTAATAAATAGTTACTACCCACTAAAAACCCGCTTGAGCAATATTATGGCTGAGGCTGGCGCTAGCCCGTCCCTTGGGTCAGGGTACGCTTCTTTCAAAGTGTGCTTCAGGGAGTGAGGATATTGAACGCCCAAGCGCTTTCCTGTGTCAATTCTTGAAAGAAATGCACGTGTACTCTCACCTCCGTGGCATAGGTGCAGGTGGCGGAATCTATATCGGCAGAAAGTCATTGGACACCCTCCAGTGTTGCGTTAATGGGAGATGAAATTGCTTTTTGACTCTCGCTCCCACCCCGCTGCTTCCTTTCCGGACTTCGCAGAAGTAGGTGACAGCCACCCACCCGAACTCGCATAGCATACTTAGTTTTACTTCACTATGATTATCTCGGCCTTAATTATTTGGAATTGGCATATTTTTCTGACTATATTTTTTTACCATTTATTTTTATTCTGGGATGTGTCATCTGTCACATCATATACTATCATAGAACAATCACACATTCTTCCCATCTATTCAGATCTACGCCTAATTTTGTACAAATCTACTTTCAGGTTCATAAAAATGAATAAAAATTCTGGCAACATATTTACTCATTTTACATCCGTACTACGCCAATCTCTTTACTTTCATTTCTCATTTATACGAGATGCTACTTTCAGAAATCCCTTTATATACTCATCTCTCACTTTATCCATTCTTATTACTCTTAATATCTATACTAATACGCATAAAGATAAAATTGTATAAAAAAATCAGCCAATAAAAGTAAAATAGCTTTGGAAATTCTATATTAGTCGCAAATTAAAATATTAAAACACTCATCTCCAAAACTTTAAGGGTTAAACTTGCTAAAGCGGAAATGAGATTATAAATTTAATGTTGTCAACAAAATCTGATTTAGCTTTGGTTGTTGCTACGAGTATATACATCTCGCTATTACATACCATACATAGTAAAATTATAATTTCTTTTCTCAAACTTTCGTAGCTTACCTTATAAAATACTATTCAATGCCTCAAAATATAAAAATATACATATTGATATCATCATGTCAAAATATGATCATTTTAGTCCGTAAAGTTAATATTAAATATAGATTTCAGCAAGTGATAATTAAAATATTTTTATATTTGAGTTTTAGAAATGAAGAACAACCACCAAAAAGCAGTTGTATGGTAAAAGAAACAATAATATGCAAGAATTCATAACATTTGGTTGTTGGGTTGCCTAGAAGAGATGGCTTTAAGCGATAAGGCCGCCCATCGCTATAGATACAGCATTATATTTCTGTATATTTTAAGTTAGTGTTAAGCAATAAAGAGTTCATTCATTCATAAAACAATGCTGGTAAATCAGTACAGTGCATCGTACTGATCACTAGTCAAAAAAGTATTTACAAGAACACGGAATGCTATAAGAGATCCTTTATCCGTGCAGGGGCGGAGAAAGAATACTAACCTCTGTGGCCGGGGTCGGCCTGTCGTAAAAGGCGACAAAACAACCCACCCTAGCTACGTGGTAGGGCCTCAAGCACGTCTGGATGGCGACCACCTTTGGTCTTAAGTATGCCGTCATAATAACCTTGTGTTGTGTTCCGGCATTAGTGACCCAAGTTCCTGTACCCTTATGGGATAGCAGCGTGTTCGCGATGCCACTGGCGTTGCAAACACCTATAGGCGACGGTAACTGCTAAATTCTAAGCGGTCTGTCAGCCTGTCTGCTGTCCTACGCAATAAAAAAAAAAAAAAGAGAGAAATGGATTTGAAAATTGCTACTGAATTCAAAATGTACTCCTAAATGGTATTCACCTAACGATCAGCTCTGCCAATACAATATCGTCAAGATTTTACAGAAAGCGTAAGTGATCCGTGCAGGAGCGGGGAAAGAATACTAACCTCTGTGGCCGGGGTCGGCCTATCGTAAAAGGTGATAAAACTACCCACCCAAGCTACGTGGTAGGGCCTCAAGCCTGTCTGGATGGCAACCACCTTTGGTCTTAAGTATGCCGCCATAATAACTTTGTGTTGTGTTCCGACATTAGTTACCCAATTTCCTGTACCCTCATGGGACAGCAGCATATTCGCGAAGTAACTTAAAAAAAACTACGAAAATCTGTTATTCATAGTTTACTACGTGCTCCGAATTAATATTAATATTACAAAACTATTTTCCTTTTCAATGTATTCCGTAACAAATAAAATGTTGATTTGTCGGTAGCGTACCACATTTTAAGCTGCCAATTCCCAGATATAAAGGTAAAGCCACATTTTTGTCAAATATACGTTCCATTTACGATAATATTAATGCATGGAAATTCCTCGAAATCAAGCTTATTACCATTTATTACTGTTTCAACTCTCGTTTCGTATCGGGATTGTGTTATATAAACGCATTTTATAGGTAGTCATTCGAATATCCAACAGTTCTCGACCTACTTTCATTTCAAATAAGTTTGTGTTACAAAAAAGATGTTTTTATTTCTCTTGTTTCTATTACTCAACATATTCCCGGAAGCTGACAGTGTATATTTTTGCTGTGGAACAGCAGGCAGATGGCGCACTATTAATCATAAACAGTTACCGTCGTCGCCTATAGATATTTGTGAGGCCAAGAGCACCGCTAACACTTTTTCACCGCGTAAGATTTTTTTATTGCTATAGGACAACAGACAGGCTGACGGCCCGCTTAGAATTTAGCAGTTACCGTCGCCTATGGGTGTTTGCAAATCCAGTGGCATCGCGAACACGCTGCTGTCCCATAAGGGTACAGGAACTTGGGTCACTAATGCCGGAACACAACACAAGGTTATTAAGGCGACATACTTAAGTCCAAAGGTGGTCGCCATCCAGACGGGCTTCAGGCCCTACCACGTAGCTAGGGTGGGTTGTTTTGTCACTTTCTACGACAGGCCGTCCCCGGCCGCAGAGGTTACTATTCTTCCTCCGCCCCTGCACGGATACTACTTAAAAATAATAAACGAATATACTGTGACAATTCACACAGCACAATCTAGTACCAAAGCGGAGCGCGTGTATTATGGATACTACACAACTGATATAGTTTTTACTTACCTTTGTAAATAAATCCATACTAATATTATAAATGCGAAAGTAACTCTGTCTGTCTGTCTGTCTGTTCCTCTTTCACGCCTAAACGGCTGAACGGATTTTGATGAAATTTGGTATGGTGATAGATGATAACCTAGAAATGGTCATAGGCTATAAATAATCACGCCATCGTTCTTAGGGGGTAGGCAGTAGGCAGATAACTAAATTGAGTTAGTGATTTTTTGTGCTTATCCGGTATCTATGAGAATCGGCCAACATCTATTTTTCATCCCCCTAAATGTTAGGGGTAGTCCACCCCTAAATTTTATTTTTTATTTTTTGACATTTTATTATTTTTATGGCAGAACAACGTTTGCCGGGTCAGCTAGTACTTTATATATGTATATGATGACGAATTCCGTGGCGTATCGGCTAACTTTCTTTCATTAAGCGCTTCCTATCTTTGAATTGAAATAAAACAAAGTGTGTGTGAGATATCGTCGAAATTTTTTATTCGTTTGAAAGATCTATTGATGCGTGGAATATAACATCGTTCAAATGTCCGAAACGGCTTCTCTGGGTAGAGCGCATCCGAAATGGCCAATTTTCCATGACTTTGGCGCGATCAAACTAAATTTAACCAATGGCATGGGTTATGTTGGCTGGAGGACGCATATATATTCGCATATACCTGCGACTTAAGAAAACCCCACAGGAAAAAGTCTAACGGGGTCAAATCGCACGATCTCGGTGGCCAGTTCCCATCACTTCCACGTGAGATGATCATGCCCTCAAATCGCTCGTACAGGATATGCAATATGGCATGAGCTGTGTGCACGAGCGCTGTTCTGTTGAAACTACATGTCGATCATCCAATTCAGGCCAAAAGAAGTTGGTAATCATCGACTTATAGCGCTCGCCCTTGACAGTGTTGGCCTGGCCAACGTCGTTCTTAAAGAAATATGGACCGATGACGCTGCCAGCCCAAAATCCACACCAAACAGTGAACGGGATAGTAGATAATTGTTAGTAGAGAGAAAAAACATTGTTTTATGGCGGCGTAAATATCTCAGACAAATGAAAGAATACAGACAAGCAAATAAAACCATATACTTCCTTGACGAAACATGGGTAAACGCCGAACATGTTAAATCAAAAGCGTGGTTGGATACCACTCAAAAACCGGTCTACCGGTTCAAAAACTCCTACAGGAAAAGATAAAAAGCTGATCGTGTTGCATATTGGAAACGACAGAGGATTTGTGGAAGATGGTCTTTACTTTTTGAATCTAAATCAGCTAAAGATCACGGCGACGAAAAGTTTATCGAGTGGTTCAATTGCATTGTACCTAAACTTGAACCAGGAGGTGTTTTCTCATGGATAATGTTTCCTATCATTCCATTCAACTTGTTAAAATACTGTCAACCACTTGAAATAAACAGCTGCTAAGCAAAAAGATATCCTTGGACATGAGCTATTTAAAAAAGAAATCACTACTGAAGGTGGCTGACATCGCCCCACAATATAATAAATTCTTCGTCTGCCGCCGTACCACTGTAAAGTGAACCCTATAGAGTTGGTGTGGGGCCAAATAAAAATTGATGTTGGTGCCAATAACTCAAAATTCAATATGAGTGATGTAAAAGAACTGCCCTGGAGAAAGCCGAAGACAGAGTGGTGTGGAAGCGGCTCATTTCTCATTCAGGCTCACCGATTCCGTTAAATCGTTTCAAGACAGGCACGACCTTCAGTATTGAAGACCACGAATAGGAAGAAGAAGATGTAAAAAATTATTTTATGACGCAATAACATTAATAAACGCTAATCGATGGAAGAAATGCTGCAACCACGTGATACAAGAAGAAAATCTTATGTGGAATTTGAATGACGTCATGGAGAACGCGGAACCTTTCCTAATAAATACAAATGAAGATTCTAGTAAAAATGATTAAAAATATTACTTTATTTTTAATTTAATTATAGTAGATTTTTATCATTTAAACTTTATATTTTGAAATATATGATGAATAAATGAATGATGATGTAAATTTATTGTGTGCGATAAAATGTTAAATAAATAAATTGTTTGAATTTACCCCACTGTGAAAACACCTTTATCCTTTTTTTTTTGGTATCGGGGAAAAACCTCTCTTGACGGGTTCCCCCGGCCCGGGGGGACCGAGGGATATGTGGGACTCCGGGAAAGATGTTCGACCATCCGACTACCCACTAAAAAACCCCGCTGTTCTCCTATCGCCTACGCCCGGGCCACCGGATATATGGCCTGCCGATCTCGTGGCCCGGGCCGGCGCCAGCCCGCCCTTTGTCTTAAGGCGGGCCCCTTCTAAATTGTTGGCGCCGGGGGTCAGGATTTCATCCCCTGGCGCTCTCCTGGATCAACAGTTGAGGGGGGCCGATGTACAAAACACCTTTATCCTGCAGTTGCAATGATGATTCACTATTTTCTTTACGCGAATAGACTTTCGAATTCCCTTTTAGACTATATGAAAATTCACGAAGTTGTCCCAATAAAAACTATTCAATTAATAACTGTTTGGAAATTGGTGGGTGCATGATAATTAATTCAAGCATTTGAAAGGTATAATCAAGGCATTTTATATGTTCAACAAATGAAATATATGTACCGTTATATTAGATATAATTACTTCGTATAATTTTTATATTGGTATTTTTAATTATCTTAATATATTTTCACAACCTTAACTCACACCGAGTATAAAATTGTAAAAAAAATTACTATGTCAAAACTTTTTCCCTTTTTCTTCAAGCACTACAGGGGTTTAAAGAAGAACTACGAAGAGAGGTAAGGAGTACTATGTTACCTCTTTTGGGGTGAAATTGAAAGTGACCAGCTGTACGTTGTAAATTACAGTTCAAAACCAACCGGAATATAGCGCTAGTACAGCTACAGTGTATAATATGAAAGTAGGTGTTGTAGACGAATTGAAATATGGTGAGCTAAAAATTTTATATCTTTAACAACTAGAGTAGTAAATGAGAGTACAGTTTTGAAAACCTTAACTATTAGTGTAGTTCAAAATTATCTGGAATTTAATTATTTGGAAAATATAACCTAAAACTTTACAATGACACTTTCGTTTCAGAAGAAGAACTTAATCACATCATGATGTCCAAACGATAGATAATCCTTGTAGATAATAGAAAACATATTTCATTTATTGTAAAAAAATTTAATACAAAATAAAATTACTAATCGCAACCACATTTCTTAGTACTTTTCAAACAACTGCTACCACTCCCAAACTTCATGGGATCCAACTCTGATGAAGGTTTTTTATCTAGACCTGATATGAGCCGTTTCAATTTTGCTATCGCCAAACCAGGGTTCAGCCCTTTGGGGCACGCCAAAGTGCAATTCATGATAGTATGACAGCGGAATGCCTTGAAATCATCTCTCAAGTCGTATAATCTCTGTTCCGTATCTTCATCTCGGGAGTCTATGACCCATCTATATGCGTGGAGTAATGAAGCTGGTCCGAGAAACCGTCTCCCGTTCCACCAGTAGCTCGGACATGCTGTGGAACAACAAGAACATAGCACACACTCATATAGTCCAACCATTTTCATATTATCAGCGATGCTTTGGGCATATTGGCTGCCACCCATAGCTCCTTCATTTCTTGTGATCAAATAGGGACGAATGCTGTTGTAACCGTCGAAGAAATGGGTCATATCAACAATCAAATCTCGGAGAACATACATATGGGGGATGGGACGAACAATTATAGTCTTATTGTCAGGGATTTGAGTAATGCAAGCGAGACAGTTATTGCCTTGGAGGTTCACAGCGCATGAGCCACAGATGCCTTCACGACACGACCTTCTGAATGTAACTGTTGGGTCCATATCTTTGATTTTGATTAGAGCATCTAATAACATTTTTCCACATGTGCTGACATCGAGTTCGTAGCTTTGGAGCTTTGGCTGTTCCTTGGTCAACGTCCCACCATACCTGTATATCTTGAAAACGCGTCTTGGATCTACTGGTTTCTTAGGATCAGCTGGTTTAGCATCTTTTCCAACAGATAATGTTCTTATAAGACCGACACTTTCCTTCTTTGAAATTTTCCTAAAATTCTTCGCTACAAATGGCGCTGACGTCATTTCTACCCTAAAGATAAAATAATTAGTTGTTAAAAATATTAAATTTATAATGTAGATAGTAGTTATATAATTTGAAAAAGGTTGTCAAAAAGACATTTAAAGACAATATCTAATTTAGTTTTTATATTCTATTGAGTTTTTAAAAATAGTTTAAAATACTCAAGCTATGATTGTTAATTTGGTTTAGTAATTTTATTCTCATATATTATTTGCTCATCAACATCTTTAATGGATGTGTTTTGATTTTTTTTAGTTAAGACGATTAACACGCGATTTATGATGAACACCGCAAAACAACTTTATTTGGAGGTATATGCGGAAAATGACTGTCACTCGTTTAGATTTCAATAATTTATGATGAAAAATATTGTCCAAATGGTGTACTAAACTGATGTAATAAACTAATACTAGCCGTATCTTCAAAAAACATCTTGAACACATGCCTTTCACTGAATATATGATAGTGCTCGAAAGTTGGTCGATATTGTTATAGTATAGTTAGTATAAACAAGATATTTACGTCTTTATAAGAAATATCTGCCAGTAACGTATTTAAGTATGTCGTGAAGGTTGAAATATGACATGAACGTATATTAGTGATGTGCGTTACATAAATATCGATAACGATAACAAATCATTAAAAGATTTAGAACGTCGACGACCTCCTAGCCTAACAGCTAACGCACGTCGGTACGCTTGCGGAGATCACTTGTTTAATCCCATCCAGTGTCTGGATGTTTATGTATAATATGTATTTAGGCCATCGATATGTGGTACCCGCCAAGCCGCTTTGGACATCCATAGAGGATATACTGTCCGTGGGAACGGAGGGATCTAGTGGGAGACCTGAGCCCAGCAGTTATGGGATGTTATTAATTAGTTACAAAAAATAATAAGGAAGAAAAAACGTTATTTAGAGCAAAAAAATAATGCATTAAATGAATATATATTATCCTATATCTTTAAACGAGCAATTCTTGTATATATATATATATATATACTTATAAATAATTGTAATCTCGGAATCAGCTCCAACAATTTTCATGAAATTTAGTATACGGGGGGTTTCGGGGGCGATAAATCTGAAGCGTGCGTCGCCGGGGTGTATATATTGAAATTAAAGATGATGTCGGACTAAGAAGTATATTACATGAAAATATAGTTACAAGATTAACAAGCGAATTAATATACGGGTGACTAGTTTTGCCGGTCTGGACGCAGTGGCGCAGGCGGCGATGGAATTAGCTCCGCCGCCCGAGAAGCCCCGCGCCGTGCCTCGTCCCTGGCTCGCCCGGTGTAGTAATGTCCATGCCACAAATCGATCTAGCTAGGAATCATTTCTAGAAAATGTCATTTTATTCGCTTTTTTTTTTATTGGAAGAAAAATAACAAAAAGGTGACTCTTCCTGACATCTATCGGCGAATAATAATACTATTTTTTTTAAATTGCCTTAACGACACAACAACACTAAAGCTATTCCAGCAGATGGCGTTGTTAAGTAACACGAAGTCAATGAGTGTTTGCTTTGAGGTTAGACTAAGAATATCAATTGTTAATTTCCAAAAAACACAATTTATAAAAAAAACGCTCGGTCATCCAACTGGTTATTAAATAAAATAGCGTTACAAATATAAATAAATATACTGGCACAATACTCAAAGTGCCATTTAGTCCCAAAGTAAGTAGTATAGCACTTGTGTTATGGGTATTAAGACCACTGATAAACTACATATATACTTTTTTTGTAAATAAATACATATTATATATACCCCGACGCGAGACGTGCGTTAGCTGTTACGCCACGGAAGTCGTTAATGCCTTAAAAAGCCCCCCCCCCCCCTCTCAGCATAGTTGGTTATAGAAACTAACGTTGGTATTCCCCAGACACCTACAAGTATAACATGACACACACACACACACTCAAATTGAGCAAATAAATGTCAGCAATATTTTTGTGCTACATTGCATACCTAAACAATATATTTTTTAAATACATGTCATGTTTTATAACTAAAATTAAATACTTTTGTTATCCATTTATAAAAATACTTGTATCATATACCAAATTCTCCTGTCTGATGTTGAAAAATTAATTAAGTCGTTTCAGTTAATTTCTTTAAGTCACGTTCATGTTTTCCACGTTCACGTGGGAACTCATTATATTCCAACATCATAACGAATACTATAGTAGAACTTCTTTAAGTCGTTTTTATCCATGCAGGGATGGAGAAAGAATACTGACCTCTGCGGCCGGGATCGGTCTGCCGTAAAAGGCGACAAAACAACTCACCCTATCTATGTACGGCCCAAGCCCGTCTGGGTGGCACCACTTTTGAACTTAAATATGCCATAATAACTTTGTGTTATGTTCCGGCATTAGTGACCCAAGTTCCTGTACCCTTATGGGACAGCAGCGTGTTCGCGACGCCACTGGCCACTTCTAAGTGGGCCGTAAGCCTGTCGTCCAATTTTCAGCCAATCACAACATCGTTGTGTTTTACCCAACAGTAGTTGTAAGTTCGTACGTAGTAGTAGTAGTATATGTAAAGGTAAATATTTAATTACAATTTATCGATGTTTGAACCTTTACCCCATCATTATTGAAGGGTAAACTTTCTCCGTCATGTAGAATCAATTCATCAACAAATATGATTGATCGTGTTTTTAGCGGCCTGATTTATACGTTCAAATTTATTGGAGATGTCTTTCCTTCAGCTCCAGGGTCAAGTTCCAACCGTACAATATAGGAATCTTTTATAATTATATATACGATAACAGCCTTTAACGTCTCTATGCCTGTCTGGATGGCGACCACTACTAATCCCTAAATATGCCGCTTTAATAACCTTGTGTTGTGTTCCGGCACAAGTGACCCAGGTTGCAGTTCTCCCACGCCGACGACAGTGTGTCCTAACGTCGCAAACATCCATAGGTGACAGTAATCGCTTATTATGGAGTGGGCCATCAGTCATTCTGTTGCTCCACAATAAAAAGAACATAACTGCCACGCTTGTGCAATATGTATTAGCGGATTATACAGACCGCTGTTATCACTGTGCTTGTTTCTTCACGGTGTTTTTCTTCATCGCACGTATTCTAATAGATATACTTATTGTGTATATAACAGCAGGAAACAGAAGCTAGCACAAAAAGACACTTTTGTTTACGCAATTGTTTTATAATAAATAAATTATACTATGACTATTTACACAACGTCATATATTCCCAAAGTAAACAGTAAGGCGCTTGTTTTATGGGTACTAGACTACTGGTACTACTTATATATATTTTTAGTAACTATATATAAATTGTATATAAACACCCGAATTGAATCGAATCGAATTTGAATCGAACCCGTTATACACGCGCGTTCCGACGTTAGAAGTTGCGTCACAGATTATCCCTATATCAACTTAAGTTTATACTTTAGTGTGGAGTGACGCGGAAGAACCGTGTTAAGAACTTCTATTACATCGCGAATAAATTGCAGGAGTGTCGATTCGTACGGCCACGTTTTACGGCAACCGACTACTTAAGTCGGGAAACAGACATGGTAGACACAAAAAGTGCTGACTTGATGTCGTAAAGGGCCAATACCAGCGATGCTGAAAATCATGCGAAGTTGAGAATAAAAAATCTAAAAGCGGACCCCGGGCACCGAAGTGGAAGTTTAGGTTGAAACCGGGATCTAACGCGGGGATGATGATGATGATGATCGTAAGTTTATACTCCGTTTCAGGTCACTATTAAATTCATTGTTAAAATGAACACCGTCCTCAATTCTATAACTGAACAATATCGATGTCAAAAACATTGGAAAAATAACATGTCTGAAAATAATATATCAAATCGTAAACTTTCCGGAAAACTATATGATATTTTGTAACATGTTGTCTGGAAACGCATGTACCGTGAAATGACGCTCACTCGAATACTCTGCAAAAATTTTATGGCTATAATATCAGATAGATATGTAGCTTCAAATCTTTATTACGGTGGAACATCAAACAGTCTGACGGCATACTTAATAGTAAGTAGTTACTGTCACCTATGGGTACTTACGCCAAGGGCCTCGTTAACATACTGTCGTTCGCGTAGGAAAACTGGAACCTGGATATTTATGCCGAAACACAACACAAAGTTATAATGGCCACATATTTTATATCGTTTTAGACCAGGGGTAGTTGCCATCTAGTCGAGCTTGGAGCCAACCGAACTAAGGTTGTTTTGCCTATTTTTACGACAGGCCGCCAGTCCTTACTCCGCCTTTTATGACTGTACCAAGTTAATACAACTATTTTTATAGCGATACTATAACATTAAGGAAAACCGTTTCTTGTTTAAGAAACTTATTAGTAGCCAGAAAGCATTAGGGATGTCTTCTCTGTTTACTCACATGCTCTAAAATTATAATATGTCAACAGCACTTAAGTTTCCTGCATGTGTGCTTGTTGATGTAAGACACAGTGTAACATAGGGACAGTGCGGAAACTTCGTGTTGAAGGATGGGGTGACGATTCAGCAAGTGTAAAGCCTAGGCTCTAGACTTGCTGAACTAGTTGAGGACTATGTCGTATTAGTAAGAGTTGTAAAATGCACATACCATATGTGCGTTTTACAACTCTTGACGCTGAATGAACATATTGTAGTCAATATCTATTTAGTATTTTCATAATAAAAATGACAGAGTTGACACACTGTAAAGGAGTTTTACATTATCGCACATAACACGATATTTAACATTTATTTGTGATGACGAGAGGACGAAATTTGAAGTATAGTTAAAGGATGTATTGAACAATGCACATAAAGAATAAGATCAGAATAGTAAGGGACCTCTGATTTGGGTTACCGCGTAGATCAGGATAATCACGTTTCGAAGACAGTAACAACAGTCGGACACTAACTTCAGGCTTCTCGTCGCGTAATATTTGTTTTTATATAGAGGATTGAATATGGTGGTTTTGCATTGTATTGGATCTGAATACGGCCAGTTCTGATCTTTCCTGGTGTGGATTACTTGGTCTATTTTCTATCCCGGGTTCCGCGATATTTTAAATTCCGGGAACCTCCTACGTAGGGATTTATTAGAGCCAGTGTTGTTTCTCCTTCCGCGATTTAACCCAATAATAATTCACGGGTGTGCCTAACCCTTCGTTTGCTATCTTTCGAATTAGGGTGCAATCCAGTGAGAGTTGTATTAGGTTGTGAGTACATCCAGATGATTCAATTACTATTTTGTGTAATTCCGAAGTATATTTTAACTTAGAGTCAGTGAGGCTCAGTTCAAAACGGATCTTTTGGACTGCCAAGTAGACTTACTATCGACTGATTAGGTTTAATAATTTATTAACTTCACGGTCTTCCGATTCTTTTGTTCCATCTTATACGAAATATTTGATTAAAAATTAATACCATTATAGATGTAGGGAGTTTTAATTACATGTAGTTAAATTTCAACATTATACAAATGTAAGTTAACGCTAAGATTGTGATGATGTTATTTCATGACATTTAGATTCTTGTAATGTTCTCTGAATACTTTTGGTTGAATCAGAATTAAACAAGGAATTGTTGGCTACCAACCTGACATTTTAATTCGAGGTACAAATTTTATACCGATAAACATGTTTAATAATGTAGAATCTCTACGTAGGCTATATTCTTGAACTTATTTAATTAATACTGCATTTACTCGGCCCTGGTTTTATAAAGCTAAGGTTATTTTTGTCTTTGCTCTCGTACATAGTACGTTAGTAAAGGCATGATAGGCGTAATACATAGTAAGGAATGATAGATATTAAGACAAATAAGCTTTAAGACATAATATGCTTAGCATAATATGATCTTCATAGGTTTATTTACTCATGTGCTTTAGAGAACTTTATTCATCACATGCTCGATCAATTGCTTGATGTTTTAAATTCATTTCATTGTTTCGATGGGCTAGCAACGCTCAATATGTCAGTGAATCGGCTCTATATTGTTTTGATTTAATAGTGAAACAGATAACTTATTTAAAATATTCGATACCAGTGTTGTGTGACCTCCATTAAATTATGTGATTATATAGTAAATATTGTTTATAAGTTTAGAATAATGCAAGATTTCATCGAAATTTACTTTGTGTAAGTTTAAATTCAAGATACAGCTAGTTAAGACACAATGTCCAGTAGCTGAAAACACAAGCGTTTATCACTTGTCGGCTACCTTGGACGCGCTGTGAATAGCGGCTCGCGTGTTAATCACAGTAACGCACTGTGTTAATATTTTTCAAAGTACTCACTATTAATTACGTCAGCTTCTAAAATATCTAGACTTTATCTATAATAATTATAATAAAATGGCGTTAATACGAACACCGCTAAGCAAATTCTCGTCGGATACAGATAAATATCTAGATAGATAAACTCTGTACGGCCAAACACATCATTCATTCGTATGCGCAAACATAACTTGAACATAGAGGAGAGAGAAATTTTGGCACATTTTGAGGAGAAATTTAATAAACAGTTAACCATTTGGAACTCTTCTATCACTGATTGGATAACAGCTACGGTAACATAGGCCGTACAAACGAGCCTATCGAGTGAATTAATTAGAATCACAAGTGTATTTAATGAATTAAATTCCAGTATCGATAAACTAAATACCGATAATGTACACATTCATAAATTACTGTGCGACACACTCTCTCCACTGTGTGAATCTCCAATCTTAGATGGAGAAATCGTTGAACTTTTCTTCATATCGTCAAGATGAGTTCGTCGTTCGCTTAAAGAAAGTGGAAGAACATATCCCCCATGCAGCTACTTTAGATAAGAGTGTTCGTGGCCTAGAACACAAAATAACCTCCATGAAACAGCATGCACGTCAGTGCAACATTGAAATTGGCAAACTGCCGGCAAGACGAGGAGAAAATCTAGTGAAAATTGTTATGGATATGGGCGATATTCTTAAGCAACCGGTCCGGGAAAATGATATTATATCGGTGCACCACATGCTGACCCTAAAAACCAAAGTCCAAAAACATAATCGTAAATCTTATGTTACAACTAGAATTTTACGCGATAACATCATTTCAGCTCATCGCTTAAACAAAAAACTAGATTCTACTAAGTTATCAATTTCTGGCACTCCGACTTTTACTACATCAATGAGAATCTCACACCAAGAAACAAAATAAATTTTCGATAATGCCGTGGATTAAACACGGTACTATACTGGCTGGGAAAAATGATACCTCACCTGTTTTGCGATTCGTTCAGAACAAGATTTATGTAAAATCAAATAATTTTATATATTGTTGGGATACTATGTTTAATTACTTGTATTAGATGTTATATAAAAATGTGTTATTACATACTGAAAAACATACCTTTCTTTTATGTAATGTAATACTTACATGTTTTGAATGCACAATGTTATAAGAAATCATATATAGTTTTGTATTTAGTATATATGAATTGCAATTGTTTTGTAATCATGTTAAGAACTATTTTAGAAAGGGTGAAAGTTATTAAACATAAGAGTCTTAATGAGTTATCACATGCTTATTATTAATATTTACTTACATCATTAATATTTTTATGCTGAGATGGATTGGCCATGTTGAGAGAATGAATGAAGAACGATTGACGACAAAAGTGTATAAGGCGAGTGTAATTGGAAGTGTTGGAAGGGCTACCCCTAGGCGGACGTTTCGAGACCAGATCAGGGACGTCTTGAAAAAAGGCCAGGTCAAGAGTACCCAAAACCGAAGGGCATGTATGAAGGGAATAATGAAAGTGGACGAAGCGAAGCAAGTATGTAAGGATCGTAGGAAGTAGAAAGAAGTGGTCTCTGCCTACCCCTACGGGAAAGAGGCGTGATTATATGTATGTATTAATATTTTCGGTTAGTTTGTATGTACATTATTACTACCATTAAATATTATTCTTTAGAAGTGCAATATATCCATTAAATTAAATATACTTTAATATATAATATAAAATTACATATCCAGCATATTATGTAATTATTAAGAATAATAATATTATCAATGGGCTGAAGACTTGTAAGTATTTTCATAATTCTCTTAACTTAATTTCTTTACTTATATGATAATACAACCATAATCAAACCAAAACCTTTTGTGTGTTGCATTTATCAAAATTAATTATTACTCTCAGATTAACAAAGACTTATCTCAAATAAATTGAGTAACAATATTTCATAATCTACATGCGGAACAATACATACATACATATAATCACGCCTCTTTCCCGTAGGGGTAGGCAGAGACCACTTCTTTCCACTTGCTACGATCCTTACATACTTGTTTCGCTTCGCCCACTTTCAATTCAACAATTGGTTTCTATATTTTATGAACAAATATACTTAATAATAAAAAAACATATCCCAATAAAAATTACATATCAAAGTTAGGCCAAATATCCAGTGTGGGGGGGGGCATTACACTGTGCATGGATAAAGATAAGAAAATAAGTGTTTCATTAGAATAAAAACCTAAAAAGAGTAATTATAAATAATTATAGTGTTATTCCCTTACTTTACCCTAGTGAGGCTGTGAGGCTAAAATTATTCAACTAGACATGACCGCGAAACAGGCGATGAAGAGGGAGCCAATTTCTCATATCGTTAACGCTAAAACCTTGGTGCAGGTAGCCTATCACCCCACTATTTCTGATGTGCCAGACTTTAAACTTGATAGAAGAACATTGTGATTTTTTACTAAGACTCTTGACAACACGGACGCTATAAATACATATACTACAACTACAGGGTGACTTTGACAAACCCGTCCATGAATGACTTTGTGATGCTGATTACTCAATCTTTTTGTACTATGTGATACAAAACTAAAATACATGTTTCTCATAACTTTTACTAAAGATTCTTCTGTGTGAATTTGGAAGGGTTTGTCAAAGTCACCCTGTATAGTAAAACGCAAAAACGAATCATTATTTACGTGAATTGACCTTGTGCTAATTTTGTCACATTAGATGAACGTGAGCTCTGATGACTTAATTTTCTCCTTTCTTTAGTAATACTTTCTGTTATTCTATAATCTACTTTATTCAGTCCAGCCCAGTAGTTATTGCTTTAGGTTTATACCTAAATATAAAAGCATATTTCCTTGTTTTGAAGGAAATATGCTTTTTTGCATAAAGACAGGGGAAAACATGCAGTTTTGATTTAGGGCAAACACACATTTCCTTCCCAGTATAGGAGCGGAGTAAGTATACTGACGCCTGCGGCCGGGGTCGCAGGCGTCAGTAAGAGCATACTTATAGTAGTATATAATATATAATATAGTACCCCTACTATGTGGCACACTTATAGAAGTATGCCGCCGTAATAACCTTCTGTTGTGGTCTGGTATTAGTGACCCAGGTTTCAATACCCCTATGCGAACAGTATCATGTTCGCGGTGCCCCTGGTGTTGCAAACATCCTTAGGCGACTATAACTACAACCCACTTATTATTCATCATCATGTATTCATATATGTCAGTATGTTTGCTGATTGTCAGCAATAACAAAGGACTGCATCGACTTTTTTTTTAAGTGGCGCAAGATAAATATTGTAGGAGTTTGTACTAGTGTAACCAATTTTCTAGACTACCGTCATATAGGTAGGATGCTGTTCTCGTTCATACGTTTAAACGCCCTCAGAAAATTTTATGTTTTGTATAAATGCATAAATAGGTTTATAATCGCCATTAACTGATGCAATAAATTTTCGACCACAATTACAATTGGGGGTATGCACCATTGATTGATCGGCTGCCTGTGAAATTGGATCGCGCTTGTACGTTTGGAAAATTAATTTTATACGCTAATGGATGCACGGACGACGCTAATTTATGGACAGTATTACTAATATTTCACTCTAATTTTCGTTTTGTTTATTGTTTAGTTTAGTTTAGGGCTGAGTTACATGTTTTTTTGTATTGCATATACATTGATAATAGGTCGCAGTTTTCTTTTATTTGTATTTATGGTTTTTAGGGTTGAGTTAGATGTATAGATTACTTTGATACTAGGTTCGTGATAACTAAGTAATACATACTTCGAGACCAGCCTAGACGTCTCGGGCTTATACTCCATGAAAATATGTTTTGCTTAGGCAGTTTTTCTTATAAATTAAAAGCATATTATAAAATAATTGCTAAGTAACAACGGTGAAGAAAAACGTCGTAAAGAAAATCGTTTTCTTTGATAAAATTGGTATGTATAACCCGTTAAATCAGCTTGGACAAGCGTAGCGTTTAGCCGTAAATATATGGGTTGTCTAGAAAAAATTGCTTAAAGCGATAAGGCCGCCCATTATCTCCAATATTTATAATATTCTATTTTACTTGTGTTATATTATTAAATTTGTGAAAATAAAGTATTATCTAAATATCTATACTATATGATACTTCTAAAGTAGCTACACTTTTGTGGATGGCCTATCTAGTCTTAATTTATTTTAAATCATTTAAAACAAAATTGAGAGCGTGCTGAGTAAGTAGGTCACATGACACTACCACGCCGCGGTGTATAGTACTATTGTTGATAGGGTAATTTTTTGTAATATACGACATTAGTTTAGATCAATTTATAACAATCGCGAAAACATGGGATATCATCATCTAAATTTTTTAATATAAACTTTGAAAACAAATTTGAGAACGACTGTTTTAGGTGAAAGCTGGAGCCCAGCAGTAGGATATTGTGTTGTGTTATTGATATTTCTTTTGAAGTTACAGTTACTTGTGTGTTACCGATTCAGGCACGTCACTACAACAACAGCTCTTCACTTCGCTGTGCCGCCATCTTGTCGATACTATTAAGCGCACGAAAGAGCGTTGAGTTGACGCACAGGAGTTTAATTTTTTTTTCGTGTACTCACAACTGCGATAAAATCAAAGGGTTTACCCATTGAGTGAATAATATGAGACAATATATAAAGTGCAATAATTGTGGTGTTTTTAGAATTTTCTGGGAAACAGATAATTTTCACTATCCAATGCACAGATTTGGACTCCCATTGCTGGGCCCACGCTTCCCCTTGGTATAGAAACAAACAGTATACTCGCTACATATACGTTACATATACAGGAAATATCTCTCGTCTCAATCATCTCTCTTTCATCGCGATGTTTCCTTCACCGTACGAGGCAACTGTGTTATAATGCACATTTTTATCGACTAGATATATATTATACTAGCCGTTCCCGCCCGCTTAACTGGTCGAATAATAGAAAAAATAATTCGTGAGATCCTATTTTTTTTCTAAAGCTATTTTTCTATATAATAAAAGTAAAGACTAAGTTACTCCTTGTTACATCAGCTATCTGCCAGTCGGCCCGGGCCACGAGATCGGCAGGCCATATATCCGTGGGCCCGGGCGTAGGCGATAGGAGAACAGCGGGGGTTTTTAGTGGGTAGTTGGATGGCCAATCATCTTTCCCGGAGTCCCACATATCCCTCGGTCCCCCCGGGCCGGGGAAACCCGTCAAGAGAGGTTTTTCCCCGAAACCAAAAAAAAAAAAGCTATCTGCCAGTGAAAGTTCCGTCAAAATCGGTCCAGCCATTTCAGAGATTAGCCGGAACAAACAGACAGACAGACAAAAATTGTAAAAAATGTTGTTTTAGTATATGTACCGTGTATACATCCAAATGCACTTAGTAAAATGCGGTGATTTTAGTATTACAAACAGACACTACAATTTTATTTATTTGTATAGATAATAAGCTTCCATATTATGAGAAATTTCGATCTTCACTGACCTTTACCTATTTTATTTCTTAATCCGTTTTTGAGTACACGGCAAGTTCATTCAGTTATGCTAAAATGGTCAATAAAAGAAAAATAGTCTTAATTTTTATAGAAAACTTCCGTTGAAACTCCAATTATGAAAATAAAATTTTGGATCATTCCATCCGTCGTATACCAAAGTCACGATTGAATTTTTACCCCTTTAGCCACTGATATCACCGCTTTAATTTTTTTCAAACCTTATATCAAGACATATTTCTTAGAATTTTACCCACATTCGTTTACGTTTCACGCAAGCGGATGAGAACTCAAAACCCATAGGTGTTGTGCAAATATTGGAATAGTGAAGCGGAGGTTGAATCTTCTAAGAATCGGGTCGGGGCAACATAAGAGTACCCGAAATGTTTATCTACAATATTAAAGATCAACCACGTATAAAACTCTACTGCTAAGGATATAAATTAATTACATATATGCTGTGAATTTTATCCTGTCTGAAAAGACGTTGTGATTCTTGAGATTTTGTCAGAATTATGACAGAGTTATAAATACAAAGAATATCATACAGAAAAAAATCACCGAACTTGAGCGTTATTTCACGTATTCCCGTTGTCTAGACAACGGCAGTTAAATATTATAACAGTTGTGTATAAATTTTATATTGTTACACGAGATAATGCACTGTTTCCAACTGTTCATATGCAAGCGCGTGCGCGGAGGGACAATATGATCCCTCTAGTTATTGAATATACATTTTATACGTTACGGCTACGACAACATATCTTGGCGAGAAAGGGATTAATGTAAATGTGTTTTGCAAGACAATACTTTTTCAATATTTGTAACATCGGCAATGTTCAATATAAGTAATATTAATTTGACAGCGGTGTTTGTTGTCATAATCCCTTTTTTTTTCGGAAGTGGAAAAATACCCTTTGCACTATCTGCCGCGCAGGGCAGCGACGGGCTTGTGTGGGACTCATTGTAAATATTTCACGGGCCGCCAGGAGTTGACTCCTACGTTAGAGCTGGGTATGACAGTAGTGGTGAGAGCCAAACAATCGCCACCCCGAACAGCGTTGGCTGGCAGTGGCTGCGAATCTTTCTAACCCAGGGGAAGTCCCCCAAAATACTATAGATAGCTCTCATCCCAAGTAGAGTGGGTGGCGTCACTGGCGTGCGGAGCCCCAACGTACTTCCGTTGTAACAAACCAAATTGTAGCGTACAGATGTGAGGGAAATGGCAAATAAAGCACTTTTGAATGACTACGTATTATTTTAATGTATAATAGCAAAATGGCTTAAATCCTCCTTATTCTTCATACACGCGATGAATTCGGTTTAATTTATAGCTTAACCTTGGACAAGAAACCTGAGCATCATCAAAGGGATTCATTTTCACGCTCATTGCTTATGATGAGGTGATTCCATAGTAGCCAATGATACTAATTAAAAACAGGTGTAGCAAACAGGGGCGATGTTGTCGAATCCTCCAAGGACGAAGAGCGAAAGAGAAACCAAATGTAGTACTTTTGCTATCTCCTTTTGAAAGGCGCAATTCATCAGACTTAACTTCTTAGAAAAGAAAAAGCAGGATGGAAAGACTTTTGCACATCGAAACGCATGCGGTGGGTTACGGACATTGAGTCTGGGTATTTATATTGCGACAATTCACACAGCGCCATCTAGTGCCAAAATAGCATAGCAATTATGTAATGAGTCCTAGACATCTAATATACTACATACATATATATTTTTGTTTTCTATCCGTGCAGGGGCGGCGAAAGAATACTAACCTCTGCGGCCGGGATCGGTCTGTCGTAAAAGCCGACAAAACAACCCACCCTAGCTACGTGGTAGGGCCTCAAGCCCGTCTGGATGGCGACCACCTTCGGTCTTAAGTATGCCGCCATAATAACCTCGTGTTGTGTTCCGGCATTTGTGACCCAAGTTCCTGTACCCTTATGGGAAAGCAGCGTGTTCGCGATGCCATTGGTATTGCAAACACCTATAGGAGACGGTAACTGTTAAATTCTAAGCGGGCCGTCAGCCTGTCTGCTGTCCTACAGCAATGAAAAAAAAAGATACATATTCACAAACACCCAGACGCGGGACGGGATCAAACGCGACCTTTGCAAGTGTACTGAAATACGTTAGCCGTTAGACCACGAAGTTCGTAAGCTTTTGTATAGTATATATATATATATATATATATATATATATATATATATATATATATATATATATATATATATATATATATATATATATATATATATATATATATATATATATATATATATATATATATATATATATATATATATATATATATTATATATATATTTACAAAATAAAAGTATGTAAGTTATCTAGTACCTATAACACAAGCTGCCTTGTTGAACTGACAATATATTTATTTTATTCCGAAGACATAAAACTCCAAGAGCCCCTTTTTTAATTTGTTCATTAATTAATAAATGAATTTAAGTGGAATCTTTTACATTCCTGTAATAAAATTAGATAATTTAAACCACGTTTTATTCAACAGAATTTAAATTCCACTTCCAAAGAAGGAAAATGTCAGAAAATAAATATAATAAGTTTAACGTTTAAAAACATAAATTTATATTTCAATTTACAGTGGGCACTCTCCAGCATTTAAATTAGATGAGATCCCGGCTTAACCTGAATTGACGATGAAGCTGCGAATAACCAGAACGTCTGTCAACATGTAAATGAATTTATACAAAAAAGGTTAAGCGAAATTCATTATGTACTTCGATAAAATAAAAATGTTAATCATTATTTTTGAAACCTCAAAACCAGTCTCTGAATGTCGTGTTCAACAGAGCATCATAGGGGCTTAGCTGATTTTTTTGAATATAAAGAATTCTCGAAAAAAAATGAAGCTTCAGTCGCAGATTTCATAAAATAACTTTATTTGATGCAGAAGTAGAAATTTTCAAAACTAATTCTAATTACTTTGTTTACTGTACTACTTTGAACAATACACTGAAATTTAAGGCTACATTACCTTCTTGTAAGTGCACCAACATTCGTAATTGCATGCATATACATATTACTACTGCCATCTTTGAAAAAACAACGAGAACTTATTCAAGTTTTTAATCTAATATATAAAATTCTCGTGTCACAGTTTTCATTGTCATACTCCTCCGAAACGGCTTGACCGATTCTCGTGAAATTTTGTGAGCATATTGAGTAGGTCTGAGAATCGGCCAACATCTATTTTTCATCCCCCTAAATGTTAGGGGTGACCCACCCCCAAAATTTTTTTTTTAATTTTTTGACATTTTATTATTTATATGGCAGAACAACGTTTGCCGGGTCAGCTAGTACTAATATATTATCTTAAACTTTCTGTCTAAGTACAAAAAGCGAAATGTTAAGGATGGGGATCGTACTATCGATTATTTATCAGAGCTGTAAATTTTTCCAATTAGGATTGGCTGAACATTATTTCAAACATACCTATAATATTAAAACATAGCGAGCTGCGGCCGGTTCCCCGCGTTAACTCGGACTCCCCAAAAATTTTACGATACGAGTAGTGGCTATACTGGGTCTGGAACGGTCGCATTTTTCTGATCCCAACAAAGAACGAAACATTTGTACGATACAGTTTATTCTGATCTCGTTGTATGTATCCGAAGATCCGATATATAAAAAGCTACTAGAGAGGTTTTTTGCAAATTGACAAAAAGGGGATCCTGTGATACCAATGGACACCGGTTTCCACTAAATAATCACTTATTCATGTGATTAGTAGTGATATATTATTAGATAGTGATACTGTAGGCACCTTATAGTTGTAAAATTATTCTTTATTATTTCCATTATTTATTTTATTAATTAATTACAAATTTAATTTTGGATTTTATAATTTAATGTCGCACGACGGCACCCGGTGCACAATATAGCTTGATGAAAGAAACTTGTCTAGCAGAGTGTACGTTTGAATAGCAATACTTTTGTCCGAATCGTAGTTTCTTTGTAAGAATTGTTTTCGCGTACATTCGAAAATATTCTTTTCAATTAATATGGAAACAATTATTTAAAATCATCATCATCATCTAAGCGTAGTATCCCGGTTGCAACCCAAACTTCCGCTTCGGTGCCCGGGGTCCGCTTTCCGACTCTTTCTACTCCACTTCGCACGGTCTTCAGCATCCCTGGTAGTGAGCCCATTAGCACGCATGTCACCCCTTACGACGTCAAGCCAGCACTTTTTGGGTCTACCCCTCCTGCCGGGGCCCGATGGAGGCGGCATGGCCAGACATTTGTTTCCCACGTAATCATCCGGTTGCCGTAAAACATGGCCGTACCAAGGAAGCCGACACTCCTGCAATTTATCCGCAATGTCACGGACATGAAGACTGCCGTGAATGCGGTAGTTCCTAACGCGGTCCTTCCGCGTCACTCCACACATCCACTGCAGCATATTCATCTCCGTGATACGCAGTTCTTGCTTGTGTCGCTCTAACACCGGCCACGCTTCACAGCCGTATAAAAGGACAGGCTGGGATAATGGAAAGAACAGGCGTAGAATTATGAGAGTTATGTATGTGAACGTGAAATAATAGTAAGAAGTGAGAATAAATAATATCAAATAACTAAATCCGTTTAACCTCAATAAATAATCCTCTACACATTTAATACATCACTTTTGAAATACATTAATCATAATGTTTAAAATATAAAGTTTCCATGCTTCCATATTTGGTAGTCACTTAACAAAGACCACGGTTCAAGAAAATCTGTCACATATTTTTGATGTTTTTGGCACAAAAACAGTTTGTCAAGAACAGCAGACAGGCTGACGGCCCACTTAACAGGAAGCAGCTACCATCCCTTAAGGATGTTGTCGACGCCGGTGGCAGTGGTGCCACCCTGCCGTCTGCGTAGAGAAACTGTAACCTGGATCACTTATGCCGGAACATAACACAAGGTATGTGGTATATTTAGAGACCAGAGACGGTTGCCATTCAGAGGGTTAACAGCCCTGTCATCTAGCTAGGGCTGTTTTGTCACCTTTTACGACAGGCCGCCCCCAGCCATACGGGTTAATATTGTCACTACACACAAACTTTGACGCAAAGATGCACGCATCTTATAAGAACAAACAAACTTTAATATTATTAAATATATGTATAATATACTATTATATTTCAATAAGTTACTAAAATCCGGAATTAAATTATTATATAAAAGCAAATATATAAGCTACTTATTTACAATATAAAATAACTACAAATAAAAATGAGTTCTATTGTAGATCGCTGACGGCTATCAAACTTTTGCTTTTTGCATTACTGAGTTGGATGGCACTAATTCACTATCCGAAATACACAAACTTGTTGTAATAAGAAAAAATAAACCATGTTTACATTTTTTCTTCACTTTGAAATGATACGTTACTGATATGTCGACAAATAAACAATTTTATTTCTATTTAATAATTATATTGTGACAATTCATATAGTGCTAAGTAGGCCTAAAGTTTATCATAGCACTTCTTAATAGACAACTAATATACATACTTCTTTTGTAAATAAATACATATTATACATATACACCCAGAGGCGGGACGGAATCCGTGACCTCCGCTAGTGTATAGACCTGCGTTAGTCGTTACGCCACGGAGGCCGTCAAAAAATATAACAAAAACTATATTCAGAAAATTTTATTCTAGTAAAAAAGTCGAAGATTTATCATCATCATGATCATCAAACTTCCGCCTCGGTGCACAGTCTTTAGCATTACTGATAGTGAATGCAGCATATCATCTTTTAAGACGTCAAGCTAGTACTTTTTGGGTCTACCCTGGCAGGGCCGGGCGGAGGCGGCGTGACCAGACACTTGTTCCCCATGTAAGTAAAAATATCGAAGATGGATTTTTTAAAGCAGATTTATAAAATTCTAAAATATTCTCGATAACAAAACGAAGGTTTCATCCACGTTGACATATAGACATGGCCTGGCCCTGATAGCAAATTGGGACAGATCGAACGTTTCAGCGACCTTCTATATTCAGAATTTTTGGCACCGTGTCCGTATTATATATACAGCCTTGTTTCATGAAGATTTCAGATAACTATTTCCACTGATTGTATTGTATTTCATTTGTTTCACAGATGGTTGCCCTGAAGTCAACGTTACAAAATGTTTCATTTACTATAAAGAATTCATTGAGAATTGCAACCGTATGTATAATTTTTTTTATTGTTGAGGTATAGTAGACAGGCTTGCAGCCCACATAATATTAAGTTACCGTCGCCTATGGATGTTTGCGACGATAGGATCACCGCGAACACGCTGCTGTCCCATAGGGACACTCGTATATAGAAAAAGAGATGAGAATTCCTTTTTTTATTTAACGAGGCAAATATTCTGACTACTATACAATTTTTCATTAAATTCCTGATAGAAGTAAATTTCAAGATTGTTTCTTTAAAACATTCTTAGGGAATCTGAATTATATAAGCAAACCACTTAAACACAATAAGCTTTCGTGACCTACTTACGAATTGAAAAAATTTGGACGCCATCTTGATTTACGCATTAGTTTCAACTACAAACTGACTTGAATTGTGAAAGACTAAAAATAAATTATTAAAATACGTAACTTTAATTATTATCATCAATCACCACAAAGCGCTGATTCATATGTCTTAAACAAAATGAAATTCTTAAACTTTTACAATTTTTATAGCTTTTAGAGAAAAAGCCGTGATACAAACTGCTATAGCACGCCTATTAGAACAGTTTTTTTATTGCTGAGGAACAGCAAAAAGGCTGATGGCCCACTTAAATACTAAGCAGTTACCATCGCCTATGGATGTTTGCGACGTCAGGACCACTGCTAACACGTTGCCATCCGCACAGCAGTACTGGAATTTGGTTACTTATGCCGGAGCTCAACGCAAGGTTATTATGACGGCTTATTTTCAAAGTAGGGATGGTTGCGACCCAGACGAGCTCATAGCCCTACCACCTATGCTACCGGCACGCTATGATGGCCGTTTTGACGTTTGTCCACTCCATGAAGTTTCGTATTAATTAGTAATTACATTTGAGGGAGAAAATTGCTGTTCTTTGTTGTCAATAACTGCATGTCGCTATTGACAATAAAGATCAGCAATTTGCTCCTTCAAATAAATGTAATTACTAATTAATACGAAACTTCATGAGTGGAAAACCTCAAAACGGCCATCATAGCGTGCCGGTATAGTAGTAAATAAATAGTATCAGTTCAGTTCAGTTTTTGAAGGTGTGGCTCCAACGCCCTTGGCAAAATAAATAGTATCAATTTATTGTATACTGTTTGTCATATGACGGCTTGTGTTCATCTGATTCTGAATTCTGTGGATAGAATCGAATCTGTCGATCAGTATTACGAGGGTATCAAATAAACTTCAGAGACTCGCATATTATCCATATCATACATATGCAAATAAAAATGTCATTCTGTCATACGTCATTCAGCTAATAGAATTGTCTCCCATCTACCAAACATTTAAACCGACACTCGAGTATGCAAATTGAATGCTGTCAATGTCACTGAGCTCGTTTTTCGTCGTTTTTTGTTTGCACTGTCGCGTTATCGGCGGATGGCTGCGCTGATGGGTGGCATGTCATCAATTTTGAATTTAAAGCATCGTTCATGCGTTGTTGCGAAGCAGGGAAGATGACTTTTCGATAACGTGAACACATTTGAAATGTAACTGAATCTTTTCATTTGCAACTAATAGACAAGATGGCATCAAAATTGCACGTTCGCTTTAATATGGGATAAAACATTTTCTTCTACATTAAAATGTCTTTTCAAAGTCAACTCAAATTATCAGTTATATTGCTCAATATTCGAGATAGGTTCCTGATAATAAAAAAAAACTTTTGTTCAAGTATGTGCGTTAAATGACAAACTATTTTTAAACTATATTTAGTATGTATATTTAGTATGATAAACTATATTTAGTCATAAGGAAAGTAAAAGAATTTTACGACCTATTGTTCTAATGGGCGATAATCCCTGTCATTAATTATCCTAAGCATCTTTGATTGAAACCGCTGTAGGATTTCTATATTTGAGTTGGACGCAGTCCCCCACAATTGAACTCCGTAAGTCCAAATTGGTTTGAGTATGCACTTGTATAGTAGTAGCTTCATTTCTAGGGACAGAGCAATATAAAAAATATCAGTGCTGCATGAAGGTGTTAAGTGGTTAAGAAACTGTGCATTATACATAACGGCCCATAAAGTTTCACTGAGCAAAGAGTAAATAATCACTAACGAGCTCGGGGTTTCTTACAAAAGCAAAATACATTACATAGGTAATTCCATCTGTCGCAACAATATTCTGAGAGTGGAAATCCTTACAGTATTTTCTTTCAACCTTAATAGGTGATAATTATGCTATAATATACACATTATACCATAAAAGGTATATAAACGGTATATAGTGGGTTCCAAATTCGAGACCACTGTCTTGTAACTCTAGCATGATAGCAAATTTTAACTAACGTATTTTACAGATTACAAGACGCGCTTCAAAGATGCAGGAAAAAATATCTTAAAATTATTTTGATTTAATTATAATATGCGTTTTATTAAAAAAATACGTTTAATTTAATACAATTAAATAATAATACAAAACGCTATGATCACACGCTTAGCCACGTATTATAATAAAAAATTCAGTATGTTAATAATAGCTGCAATCTTTCGATAGTTGGAATCAGATCAAGTTTAGAGCTATTTTTACATAATCTTGTTTGATAAATGAATCTCTTTTATTACAGCAATTAATGATTTTAAAATAAACAATCAAAGAAGAATATTAGCTCCATTTGATTTGACATTAACTGCAATTCCACAGAGACCCAACGAGAGACTATCAATAAATCCGGATCAAACTACCGAAGCGTTAAATGGGCACCCTTATCAAATGTAAACTGACCGGTTGCAGCCATTTTTCACTGTACAAGGATTTATACGGTTGTAATTTATATGTTCAATAAGCATTGTAATAAACAATATCTACACTAGAGAAAAAAAATAAAAAAGTCTTATTTTTAGTGACTTTCCGGATAATTGTATCTTCGTTAAAATGGTCGTATTGGAGCTGTAAAAAACAATTTGAAGGTTGAAGTTTATAATTTTGTGATTATATTTGAAAATTGTAATTGGAAAAATCAGCTTTTTTCACTTTTTAATCGATATGTATTAATTGATTTTATCGATATATATCGAAAGAGCAAAATAAAAAAAATTTGGACAGTATGTAAAAAAATTGAGCGTTGCACATTGCTTTCACATTTTTTAACTAAAATATAAAACTAGAAACATCAAATTGTTTTTACGTCTCCATTGAGACCATTTTTACACGCTTTATATTAGCTTCACTTGTATGTTTGTATGTTAGTATGTTTGTAACTATTTGTTTGTAACCGACTCCTTTGGGGGCGATTTTGACCCACTTTAAACGGCCAGATTTCGTTCAAACTTTGTAGATATATTGAGGGCCAATAACAATGCAATAATCTGTGTAGTTTGTATCATTATCCATAACAGGATCCTCAGGATTAATGAATATACGGTTCTAGATCACGAAAGTGAAGGAGCTCAGGCGCGGTCAGTACTTGAATGGGGTGACCATCTAGGAAAATCGCGTAACGGTGGATTTATGTTCTTTTTTATTCTTTTTTATATGTTTTATATTAACTTGACCTATATGTAATGGAATTTTACGGAATTGGACTCGATTTTCACTTACTTTGAACAATAAAATCAAAATTCTGCCGAAACGCCATCTGGAGCGTAATTAATAACATTACCAGAAGATGGCGATAAATTAATAATAACGTAGCCGGAAGATGGCGATATATTAATAAAAATATTTACCGATTGGATATTGACAACAAATAATTTATATTATAACGCTTTTATTTTATAGTTAATGAAACTAAAAAGTAAAAAAATAAAATATAGTTTAAAAAAACACGCTTTTATAAAAAGTCAAACTAAAAAGTAAAAAATAATTTTTTCAATAAATTTAAATTAAGGATAGTGGGATTAACAAAAAAAGTAATTTTATTGTAGAAAAGCGTGGGGTGCTTTTTAAGATATTTTCAAAATAACAATTATTATTGACAACAAGCACCCCACTCTTTTCTACAATAAAATTACTTTTTTTGTTAATCCCACTATCCTTAATTTAAATTTATTGAAAAAATTATTTTTAGTTTGTTTTTTAGTTTATTTTAACTATATTTTTATCAAAGATACACAGCTATCCGAAAAATCGTCATAAATATTGGAATGTTATTTGATCCTTTAATTTTTTTCATTACCGTATATATAAAATACTGTAACAATTCACAAAATGCTATCTAGTTCTATAGTAAACAAGATTATTATGGGTACTAGAGTGCTAATCGTAATATATATGCTAATATACTACTTATACTCTTTTGTAAATAAATACAAATTTTACAAAACACCTTAACTTTTGACTGAAATCAAACCTGTGACCCACACACACGTGTGGCGTGTGACGTCATAGGCGTTCCGCTACAGACCTCTGTTATTGTTGTCAACTCATTACTCTTGATATTTATTTAGTAACAGTATTTTAATAATAAAAATTTAATCCTAAATTCGAAAAAGATTGTACACAAAACTCACCGCGTAATTTATTTTAAAAAGTACTAAAAATTTCCATATACACTTTCCTATAAGAATAATAAAAAATGTAAACAAAATCTACCTTCCCGCTCCTAAAATAATATCTTCTTTCATTATTCTGGCATAGAGAGATTGCCTAGATTACTAAAAACACCAGCGTATGTTTATGCCTCAATCAACTAAAAGCAAAATATGTTGTTTCTACCTAAATGGAAAGTGAACTACGAGTATGTAGCGACATTTCTCATGTATATAGTCTGTGACTTGTAGGCGCAGTGCTGTCTACGGGTTGCTTAGACTAATTAGGTTTACCATATGGGTACTATGGGTACTTATGGGGATACCTTCATGACACGTTGCTGTAACCGAGACGTCAATTTTAAAATAGAAATTTGGATGAAACTGCTTTTTTACTGGAAAAATTTGCGCGTAATATCAAAGCATACAACTTTGCTTTACTTCAAGGAATTATCACTAAAGGAAGCTTGTGCATACACAGAAGTTAAAATGTACACTATATAAATCATTTATATCAGTTGCGTTCTTCAGGCTCAGCGTGATAAAATGCTTCGTAGAAGTCTGCCAAAAACTTTGTAGTTGTGGGCATTATTTTTCAATCAGCGCATTTAAAATACCTTTTGATCGTTTCTGTGCGCGCGCTGAATGTGCTTTTCATGATATTGTAAGTGCGTGCTTGCGTGAGTGAAAATCCCGCTTTAATACGATGTCTGGTGTTAATAATGTAATAAATTTCATAAAAGAGAACATCTATTTCAAAGGTCATGATACCAAGCCATAAATAGTAATGTTACAAAAAATGTTTTACTCTAAAAACAGTGTCACACGGAGAACTAGAAAACTATTTTTTCTATTTGCAAACACATCACGAATAGATGTGCGTTTACAAATTCACGCGTTTACAAATTCGTCACGTTCTGCCCGAATAAAAGAAAACATACTTTTTGCCTGTTTATCTCCGAATGTTTCCAGTCTAAGTGAATAAGAATATAATGCCGATGCGTTAACATATTTGCAAAGTGACGTTTATATCAGACAGTTATGTTTAAAGCACAAAGTTTTATTATAAAATAAAATAGTTTTCAACATTATTGCTAAAGAACAATCACGAATAGTAAACGGATTTAATATAAAGCAGTTTCCTACGTGGTAGGGCCCCAAGCCCGTCTGGATCGCGACCATCTTTGGTCTTAAGTATGCCGCCATAATAACTTTGTATCGTGTTCCGGCATAAGTGACCCAAGTTCCTGTGCCCTTATGGGACAGCAGCGTATTCACAATGCCACTGGCGTTGCAACCATCTATATTCGACGGTAACTGCTAAATTCTAAGCAGGCCATCGGCCTGTCTGCTGTTCTAAAGCAATAAAAAAGCAGTTGAAAAACCCATTGAAAAACCCTAAAGCCTATGAAAAACACTGTACTGTACTGCTTAGGGGAACTCGAACCTAGGTCACTAATTCCGGAACACAAAACAAGGCTATTATGGCGGATAAATAGGCGAAGGGTGGTTGCCATCCAAGCTACTACGTAGCTAGGATTGTTTTCTCGCCTTTTACGACAGGCCGACTCCGGCCGCAGGGGGATCTTTTTCTTACTCCGCCTCTCTTATCACAGTGGTAGCATATTATGACCTTGGTCTTTCTTTCTTCTCTTTGTACAAACCTAGGACTCAGTGCCGGATTAAGCAAGCGCGGGGCCCGTAGCAAATATTTTCAAAGAACCCTCACCTGGGCGCAAGTGTGCTTCCATACCTCAAACTACAGTACCAACGTAAAAACTACATCACCAATGCACTTTTCGCCGATGGCTCAAGCAAGCTCCTGGGACGTGACTTCATCAAGTAGCCACCACCTGATTCGGCGATGGAAGCGCTAAACACGTTTGTCTTTGGGCTTCACGCAGAGGTCCATAACATGAAGACGGTGTTATGCAGTGACAGTCTCACCGGATATGATCTTGCAGTTGGCTACTTTGCTGATGTGGTGTCTCCAGTCTACAGGAGAATTTGAGTCGGTCCGTGGCCCGATAATGAGCTCTAGCTCATTATCGGACCGACTCAAATTCTTCACATTTATACGAGCGACTTTTTGTAACATGTGCTTTTATCATATGAAATTCTGTTTTATTTTCGGCAAGAAAATAATGGGGGTTACGGCCGAGATGAGCGGGTTTAAATATGCGGAGCCCCCTTTTGCGCGGGGCCCGTAGCAATTACTACTCTTGCTATGTGGTTAATCCGGCACTGCTAGGAGTGAAATGTTAGCTGCCTTCACCACCTTAAATCTGATTCCGTGAATATTACCGACTGTATAACCCTTATAACCAAATCCCACAACTAGTCCTTCTCCTCAATGTGGTTGAGACCGTCCCGAGGGACGAATCCTTCCTTCTTCCTTGTATTAATTGTTTTTAAAAACATCTTTTGAAGCCTAGAAGTAAGGTGAATTACCTGGTTTTGAAAAGTGTCCGTCAAGATAAGTTAAAATAAGATGGCGTCACAATACCATCAGTGTACATTTTAGAGGGAAACGCCAAAATTCTGGCCGGTTTTGAACCCTAAATACAAGTGAACACGTACAACTGAACTTTCTTTAACTTCTTTTAACTTCTCCCCCATGTGATATGCTTTTCCTTACAGAGGTAAGGAGAGGAGGGTAAAGACCCTTCCATACTTAGAACATGTGTTGTTAAAAATTGTGCATGTGTTTGTCCTTTTAATAAATGTAACAATACAATGGCTTTTTGGCTCCTGTTTTCATTTATGTTTTTATGCATTGCCTGTAAATAGTGTGCCAGCTATACTGGAATATACTTCCTTGATGAGTTAAAATTAAGATCCGATTATTTTAAACCTGAGAAATCCCGATTTCACAAAATTGTTAGAAATAACAATAATACGACTATAACTTAAATTATGCTTTTGGCTGTAATTGAACGCAAAAGTAAGAATGGTCCCTGACTCCCGAACTAGGAACTGACCTGTATTTTAAGTATATAGTATTATTAAAGTCCTCGTCGAGTTTATTACATAAACTGTTACCTAAAGAAAGTAATATATCGTCTGTATTATATCATATATAATATAAAAAATAGTATAGATGTGCGGTATGGACCCAACATTCGAAATGTTTAACATGGACGATATATTAATTCATATTTCATATTCTCTCTCAAAGAAATATTGCCTACCAAATACTCAATACCAACGTAATCGCATTAAATTACGTGGAGCTGGCTTAATTGATTACGTTAATCAGAAAGCCCGTTCAATTGGTCGTAAAATATGCCCGGATAGCCATTACGTAGATAGATAGATAGCTATATCTCCCTATATAATGGATACAGTCACATATTTCTATATTCTATTATTTATAATGGCCAGGTATATACAGCGGGAAAAATAGAACTGGCACCCTAACATTTAGATACGAGTACATAATATGGTATTGTACAAGAAAAGAACTTATTTTACACAAATCACAGACGCAAACGAAAAAGAATTCGTAAGATGGAGTTTTGCTCAAGTAAACCAAGCTTATTAATAATGACTTAAGGTTTATTTTATAATGTAACTTTTAAATTATTGCATTGCATTACTTATACATGTCTATTCGAATTGAGACTTTATTACAATGAAATACACAGTTGAGTTTTGAAGTGAAAGCTTCTTTAGGCGCGTTGAGCACTTTTTGGATGAACAATTTTTGGTTTGTAAAGAAGTGTTAATGACCAATTTAAACTTTAATGCTTGATCATAGGCAATTTTTTATAAACCGAAAATAATAATCTAATAGCTCGACGATAGAATTCACAAGTTATTTAGTTTTTAGTTTTCACTTCTATCGGCAGTCCGCAAAGACTGTCTGGTATGTTTTTTTTTTTATTTCAAACGAAATAGTGCACTCTTATTTAGACATCCTATATAATCATATTTTTAATTTAATACCTATTAATTTTCTCCGTGCAACGGCGGGGTAAAATACCTACGGCCGAGGACGGCCTGTCATAAAAAACGACAAAACAATCGTAGGTGGTAGGGCCCCAGGCCTCTATAAATGGCCACCACTCCTGGTCTGTGAGTATGCCGCCATAATAGTGTGTTGTATTCTGATATTAGTGATAATACCAGCCATACCAATATAGCTTAATTGTATGCAGTTATTGTCGCCTATAGATGTTTGCGATGCTAGGGGCACCGCAAAAACGCTGCTGTCCCATAGGAGTACAGGAACCTGGGTCACTAATGCTGGAACACTACACAAGATTATTATGACGGCATACCAAGAGTGGTTACCATCTAGACGGACCAGAAGCCCTATCACGTAGCTAGGGTTGTTTTGTCACCTTTTAGAACAGGCCAACCCCGGCTGCAGGAGTTAGTATTCTTACTTCGCCCCTACACGCAGAAAAACGTGCCACTGCAGGTACTACTCAACGAATATCACTCGTAAATGTTAGAAGCTTTCTTACTCCATAAAATACTTCAAAACTTCCAAGAACTCTATATTCGGATCGTATCTTAACCAAATTATAAACGTAAAGGTAATTTCGAAATCCAACTTGATATGAAGGTTTTACCGTAAATTTTAACGTAAATATTTTACGACTACTCACGTGCTTTAACTTCGCAAAGTTGTTCCTTTAGCAAGAAAATTTGAGTTCTCACAATATCGTATGTAATGGACTGTGTTACAGAGTATACTTGAACTTAGAGGGTAATGTAGTAACCTGTATTACCTTACCTACAAAAACGAATACTAAGTATAGAAATAAAATCATTTCCGATCTAGTATAAGCTATAAATATTCCACAAAAGTTATGTATGTATTGCGCTAATTAAATCATTAACAGCAGTAATAATTTCCTTAATAGGTGTAAAAGTAAAAAAAAAATATAATATTATAACATAATATTTTTGTTTGTACAGTAAATTTATTTGTACACACTGTAATCAAACATCAAAGTTTTGTAATAGAAAATTATCTAGAACAATTTTAATAAGCGAATTTAAATTTATATCTTTATTGTGATAGCTTATATAACAGACATGATTGTTACTTTAAATTGGTAATATCCTGATTTAAATAATATTAATACAAAGTATGTCCAGTTTGGACTTACATCAACCTAAAAAAATTTAGTCACTCCAAATCAGATATTTTCACAACGTAGGCCGATATAACGATCGACTATAAAACTGTTACCAACTCCCATTAAACTTCTAATTATTTTGATGAGATTCACTTAACTTCTCTCAACTTCGAACCGAATAACGAAGTGAAAGTAAAAATAAATGTTAATGCTCTCGCAACCTTTATAATGGCGCCGATCATGTTGAATGTGCTTTATTACATTCATTTCGGTTTATGTCTTTATTGGTAGTTTTTGACGGGACTAAATTTGGACTAGAAACATTTTTTTTTTTCGAATCTAGAACTGGCATATGTACAATTTGTTTATTTTTTATTGCTGTAGGACAGCAAACGGGCTGACGGCCCGCTTAGAATTTAGCAGTTACCGTTGTCTATGGGTGTTTGCAACGCCAGTATTATCGCGAACACGCTGCTGTCCCTGTACATAAGGAACACAAGGTTATTATGGCGGCATACTTAAGACCAAAGGTGGTCGACATCCAGACGGGTTTGAGGCCCTACCACGTAGCTAGGGTGGGTTATTTTATCGGCTTTTACGACAGGCCGGCCCCGGCCGCAAAGGTCAGTATTTTTTCTCTGCCCCTGCACGGCTTTGTGTCATGGATAAAAGGTTATTTAGGTAAATATGAATAAACAATTATTTTCTAGTGCCGGTTATTATCATTTGATGTCATATTCTAGGAAAGAGCTGACCATTTCAAATATGCCACCTAGAATAAATTAAATATCCAAGAAACAAGAGGCGTGAAAGAATATACGAGAAAGGGTCTCGATAAAAACTTCGGAGAAACACAAAATTTGTGGGAATCTAAGAAGGCTGAAAAAAGTGTGAAGTTGAAATTTCTTGTGTAAAGGGATGGGTGGTGGGAGGATTGTCATTACGTACTCGCTATACACATACGCTATTATAATAAACGCTCTACACTAAGCGTTTATAATATTAGTTAATTAATTTTTTTAATTTCATTAAATAGACATAATTGATTTAGACGCCATATTGAATTATGAGACTGTCAGCTACATATTTTTTCTTTGACAGCATTTACACTTCAGCTAAAAGCACTTGTAGCGCTGGAAAATAAATTAAACCAATCGTAAAAGCTTTGAGTCCCGTCTAAAATCAAATAAAAACTCATTTAGAAATGTTCTTTTCCTCTTTAACAAAGTACAGGGTGCAACTAATTTACGTCCCTGTTATAATTACTCAGGACACCTTCCTCGGCAGGTTAACTCGAGATTAATTAGGGTCTCGGTTAGGTCTCGTAAATCATTCGAGAACTCGAGTCCGCCGCAGATTAAATTCGCACTGGCCACCGTTAAGTACGATTTTGTGATGTTATTGTTAAAGTTGTGATATAATGGTTGTTTTGGGAATTGTTTCAGAGTCTAAATAGCCAATTATTTTAACTTATTGTTTTTAACATGTTGAAAACTTATAATGTCTTAATTAAGAACTTTTTAAATAAATACCTCTTGTGTAATATAATTTATTAGACAGTTATTGAAGGGCAGTTAGTATTTTTCAAGCCAGCACTATCCACTCCAACCGTAAAACAGCCATACTACCGAAAGTAACTCTCTAGCAGTTTGTTCGCTGTCACGGATATGAAGGCTGCCACGAATACCGGAGTTCCTATCGCAGGCCTTCCGCGCCAATCCACGCATCTACTGCAGTATATGCATCTTCGTGGCAGTTATTAATTATGTCGTTTGCTGAAATGAAAAAACGGGTGCTGACCCGTAACGTTTCACAGCTATATGTACTCTCTTCCTGGTGATCTTATAGTATCCCTTCAACTTAACCGGCATTTTGGGGGGTCACAAATGACATGCCTTGACGAAATACCTAATCTGATGATCACAGTTACATAAAAAAAGTTATAAACATTACCATGTAACATATTAAAAAAACTTGCAGAAGGATTATTCATCATATCTAAATTTACATATAAATGAAATAATGTTGAACCGAAACCACGCGGCCATCTTTGTTTACTGTTATATTATCCTTAATCTAACATACACACTAAGACAATTTACTACGAAAAAAGATTAACGAATAAATACATAGCATCAAGGATTATGGGATACAAGTGTTCTTACGGAAAATAATGTTGACAAAACATCGTCGTTCTTTCGGGGACAAAGGAAAGCTCTTTGCGGTTTGATCGATGTCCCTGTTGTGTTGTCCCCATCTGTCTTCATTGTCCCCTTGTCCGCAATAATTGGACCCAACTGAAGAAATTAATACCAATGTATTGAGTTTCATTTGAAATATGACGTTAAGGGAATTGGGTCAGACCCGCTGAATGTTTTTGGGTCGAAGCAGATTTTAGATCCAGACTTTTTCTGCAATAATAATTTTATAATGAGAATAGAATGAGCTAACTTTCAGATGTTTTCAAATGCATGTGTTGTACATATATGTATACATTTATGCATGTTTTAAATAGATTGAAGGTTATATTTTTTAAATAACTGCTGATCAGATATTAAAGTGTACGAAGATCGGATTAATCGTCGGTCGGGAATCGTAGATTCGAATTCTGTTTAACTAGTGACCGACCGATGTTAACCCTCTTAACACAAGCCGTTTTGGGGGATTGACAAGATTCCTAATCATATTAGTGACTATGGCATCACCAGCCAATCGTCGTGTATTGGTGGATGTAGCCCTCTCCAAATTTTCGCCTATGAATGTTTTTGACGCCAGGGATGCCCTTTCTGAAATACCTATGCCTTACGATATAAAACCTCTGCTCTTTACAGTAGCGGCGTTAGAGTAGGGCACGGTAGGGCGAGCGCCCAGGGCGCCAGATATAAAGGGGCGCCTAGATGCCCCTTTATATCCTCTCGCTCATTGAGCGAGGCCTTCTTACTTGTAAATTCCCAAAACGTAAAGTTATAACGAAGTTTTATTGTAATTTATTTATTTTTCGAAATGTTTGGACTTACAGAGATTTATGTTGTTGCAGATTTTTTGATCACTACTTAATTGAGTAGTACAAATAAAATGTCTGAACACATTGATCGTAGCAAAAAATCCATCTGTGATGTGATGAACTCATAAGTCTGAAATCTTTTTTGCCTGATCAGAATGTGGTCACTCCTGTTAAATATATATCTACAATAACAGTTTGTTAGTCATTTAATTACTAGTGATGACATCTGTTGGAGCATCTGTAAACGTTCTATTGTTTACTAGCAGTGCCATCTGTTGATGCATTTGTAGACGATCTATTTTTATAATAATATAAAAGGCAGTTCTTTGTCAACCTCACTATGTGTTTCACTATAGGTTATGGGCCGGTCACGTTTTTCACGGTTTAAGTTGATATTTGAGGTTTTTGCGATAGAATATTATGCTAGCTGAAGCTAAGATCGCAGATAGAAATATTAACTGTAAAGTAATTCGGTGTGAAAATGACTTCGAGCTACCTAGTGAGTGTGCCTAAGCTCAAAGGGCGTGAGAACTATGGTGAGTGGGCTTTCGCCGCGGAGAATTTTTTAGTGTTGGAAGGCATGTCAGACTGCATCAAGGCGGATACTGGAGCCTCAACAATAGGAGCCGCAGACGACGCGAAGACAAAAGCCAAGTTGATTCTGACGATCGACTCATCGCTGTACGTACATATCCGAGACGTAGAAACCACCCGGGAGCTATGGATGAAGTTAAAGAAAATCTTTGATGATTCGGGATTTACCAGAAGAATTAGTTTGCTGCGAGCGCTTATTTCAATTCGTCTTGAAAATTGTACTTCAATGACTTCCTATGTGACGCAAGTTATAGAAACAAGTCAGAAATTGAGTGGTACGGGTTTCAAAATCAATGACGAATGGGTTGGATCGCTTTTGTTGGCGGGATTAACTGAAAAATATGCACCTATGATCATGGCGATTGAGCATTGTGGAGTTGCAATAACGGCGGACGCCATTAAAACGAAGCTATTGGACATGGAGGAAGGAAACAGTAGTGGCGATTCTAGCGCCACAGGAAACGGTGCGTTTACAAGTTTCAAGAAAAACAGAAGTGGTAACACTAGCGGAAGCAGAGACAATAAACAAACGTCAAAGTCAAGCTCGAAAGTTGTCAAGTGCTACAAATGTAAACAAACTGGTCATTATCGCAATCAGTGCACTTTTCATAAAAATAATTCTTCAGATCTAAGAAACAATGAACGTAAAAAGTCAAATGCGTTCAGTGCTGTGTTTCTAAATGGCAATTTCAATAAAAGTGATTGGTATATTGACTCTGGCGCAAGTTGTCATTTGACAGCTAATAGAAACTGGATGAAGAATGTTTCGTGTAACCAAAACACTAAGGAGATTGTTATAGCCAACAAAGAGACACTGCCAGTCACATGTACAGGCGATGTACAGATTTCTACGTTGTTGTCATCGTGTGTATATGATATTGTTGTAGAAGGGGTGATGTGCGTACCGAGTTTGACTACGAACCTTCTGTCTGTGAGCCAATTGATTGCAAAGGGCAACAGTGTATCATTTACTCCTAATGGTTGTCAGATTCGCAATAGAATTGGAGAACTGGTGGCCACAGCATGTTTGGTGAATGGTGTATACAAGTTGAACATGCCAGAGTGTTCATCAACTGCAGCAATGGTGTCAGCTGAAGTCTGGCATCGCAGACTTGGGCATGTAAATAGCAACTATTTGAACCGAATGCAGAACGCAGTGGAAGGCTTGACACTTGACAGTAAGACAGATGTATCAAAATTGTCTTGTATAACATGCTGTGAAGGCAAACAGAGTCGTCTACCATTTCCAAAAGGTAGCAACAGAAGTACTGAAGCTTTACACACAGTGCATACTGATGTATGTGGCCCAATGGAGATCACTTCGATAGGTGGGTCAAAATATTTTCTTCTATTTGTTGATGATTATACCCGAATGATCTTTATTTATTTTTTGAAGAACAAAAGTGAAGTGTTAATGTATTTTCAAAGATATAAATCTGAAGTAGAGAATCAGCTCAACAAAAGAATTAAGATTTTGCGCAGTGACAATGGCAAGGAGTTCTGTAATAAGGAGATGGATGGGTTTTTAACAAAACACGGAATTGTTCATCAGAAAACCAATCCGTATACCCCTGAACAAAATGGGTTATCAGAGCGGTTCAATAGAACCATTGTAGAAAAAGCAAAATGTCTTCTATTTGATGCTGGATTGAGGAAAAACTTTTGGGCTGAGGCAGCCAACACAGCTGTGTACCTTCAAAATAGGACAGTTGCATCGTCTCTTAATGGAAAAACCCCATTTGAAATGTGGACAGGTGTGAAACCAGATGTTAGTCATGTGAGGTTATTTGGTAGCACAGTTATGATGCATGTGCCTAAACAAAAGAGACAAAAATGGGATAAGAAATCAAAAAAATGCATCCTAGTGGGGTATCCAGATGATGTAAAAGGATACAGGATCTACAATCCAGAAACAGGAACTATCACAACAAGCCGAGATGTGGTAATAATTGAGGATGTTACACAGGAAAGTACCATAGAAGTGAGAGAAACCTCTGTCTTAGATCAGACATCTGAAGAGTCTTTGGTTCCAGTGGGGGGATCAGGGACTGATTGTACTGAGGATACAGAGAATTTTCAAGAAGAAAGTATCAGCACAAATGACAATGATGATACATATTTACCATGTGATGATGATCTGCTTGAATCTTCTTCTTCTTCACCTAACACTTCACAGAGTAGTACTGATACATTGACATTTGAAAATGTTAATATGATGCGTAGTGCGAGGCCTAGACAACCACCTGATAGGTATGGTTTTGTGAGTGCTCATGTTAGTGATGGTGACTTAGACAATAACAGTGAACTTACCTTAAAAGAAGCCTTGAAAGGATCAGAAAGGTCCTACTGGTTGGAAGCTGTACGGGATGAATTACAGTGCTTTGAAGACAATGATGCTTGGGAACAAGTTGACATTCCAAAAGGTGGTACAATTGTTAAGTGTAAGTGGGTTCTGTGCAAGAAATATGACAGTGAAAATAATGTGCGCTATCGTGCCCGACTAGTGGCCAAGGGATTTTCACAGAAATATGGTGTAGATTATACAGAGACATTTTCACCAGTAGTGAGACATAGTACACTAAGACTATTGTTTGCTTTATCTGTGTTATTAGGATTAGAAATAACTCATTTAGATGTTAAGACTGCATTTTTAAATGGCGAGTTAGATGAAACTATTTATATGGAGAAACCAGAATGTTATGATTTTATTGATAATGTACATAAAGTGTTGAAACTAAAAAAGGCCATTTATGGTTTGAAACAAGCGTCTAGAGCCTGGAATATAAAGGTAGATAGTTGTTTACAGAGTCATGGATATAAAAAATCTAAATTAGAACCATGTATGTACATTAAAAATAACAACAAGTATAAAACCATTGTAACAGTGTATGTTGATGATTTTTTTATTTTTTCTAATGATAAGGATGAAACCAGTAATATTAAAAATATTTTGTCAAATCAGTTTCAAATCAAAGACTTAGGCCAGGTAAAAAATTGTCTTGGAATGAATGTAAACTTCAATAAAAAGGAAGGTTCCGTTACCCTCAGTCAGGAAAATTATATAAATAAGTTGTTATGTAAATTCAATTTATCTGAGTGTAAACCTGTAGATACTCCAATGGAGAGCAAACTAGAAATAAGTAAAGGTCAAGGTATAAACAAACAAGCCCCATATCAACAGCTCTTGGGCAGTTTAATGTATTTGTCCGTATTAACTCGACCAGACATTACTTTTGCTGTTAACTATTTAAGTCAATTCAACAATTGTTATACTAGTGTCCATTGGGAATATGCAAAGAGAGTATTAAAATATTTAAAAAGTACTAAAAGCTATGGGCTTAAATATTGTAAAGATGGGAATTCTCAGATTACAGGTTTTGTAGATGCTGATTGGGCGTCTAACGCATTAGACAGGAAGTCTTATACTGGTTATTGTTTTCTTCTCTGTAATAGTGTAATTTCATGGGAATGTAAAAAGCAAAATACAGTGGCCCTATCAAGTACAGAGGCAGAATACATGGGGATAGCAGAGGCATGTAAAGAAGCATTGTACTTGAAAATATTTTTGTTTAAAATTTTATCAAAAATCGCAACTTACAGGAACTGTATCCAAATGTATGGATAGCATTGCGAATATTATTGACTATACCTGTAACGGCTGCTAGTAGGGGGAGGAGATTTTCTAAGCTTAAGCTGATAAAAACCTATCTGCGATCGACAATATCTCAATTTCGATTGACAAACTTGGCAACTTTGTCAATCGAAAATGAAATTGCTGGAAACATCGACTTTGATAACTTAATAAAAGAGTTCGCTGATAGAATGGCTAGAAAAGTCAAATTTTACTAATTTTATTTCAATAAATGATAATTTCTTTTAATAAATGTTTATTTTTTAATAAATCGTTATTTCTTTTAATAAATGGTCTTTTCATTATTTTTTGCTTTGCTTTTTTTCGTATAGGTTTGAATTGCAGTTAGGGGGCACCGAAGAAATCTCGCCCAGGGCGCTGGTAGTGCTAAAACCGACACTGGGTCTTTAGCTCTTAGCTTTATTCTACCTCTACTTATTCCATATCTTCAGGGTGCGCATAACAAACGTTCTGGAGAATGTTTGCATGCACGACCGGAAAAAAGAAGGAAATTTAAAAGGTAATCTTGAATTAAATACTTATTAATTAATTATAAATATCATTACTTTAATATCTTTTCATTTCTGTCTTACGAGTTATTATTGTATATAGTAGTTATAAATTAGGAAGCCAAAGACAATGTACTAAGTGCTGCAAATGTACTTTAATTATATTATGCACCAAAGTGCACTGCAACGGTGACGTCAAGTTTCAACACAGACTTGCCCATTACACATTTAATCACGGTAATATTGCAAAACGTAGTTGCAACGAAATATACAAGAGACGACAAACTTCATTAAATTCTTAATAAACTTTAAATAATTAGTCACACTCACATCTAGTGTTGAAAAATATTATATAAATAATACCACTGGCTTTAATAAATATTTCTAACACCAACCAAACTATAATTTAGAGCAACCAGACGATAGCCAATCAGAGATATTGAAATGCAACCAACAAATTATAACCTTATGGATAACCAGCCGGTTATTGTCAGAGCGCGCTTGGAAACAAGCGGTCATAGCATTCAGCATTCGCAAAGAAACCAAACGGTTACTAAAGTGCATAATTTTATCCGGAATAACACTATGTCCAGAGTTATAGAAAACACTAGTTCGGTAAAAGTAAAATTGTATCTTTAATTAATAATAAATGAAATAAATTTGTAAATCAAGCCTTTGCAGGCTCCAATTTAAGCCAAGAAGAATATCAAGGCAGGATTACAGAACGTGTTGATTTTTTAAACAAAAAGTTAAAGCGTGGGCTCATCGGTATAAAGAGCGCACTGGTCGATATAACTTGAACCTTCTATTTCTGTTACTGAGTGTCAGGAGCCAGATATTGATACAATGACAACATTCTGGAGCAATGTCTGGTCGGTGCTGTAATGTTCACCTCCCGCGACACTTATTCGACGAATTGAAATAATAATTTTAAAATAGAATTACGTCCCTATTTAAGTAGCTTGAATTTCTATTCAAGCTACTTAAATAGGGACTTTTACTATGATACTTCTTTTCTGAGTGATAAAATGAATAGTCACAGATATGAAATCCTGTTTGACTTACTTACAAGTTAGTTCAACAATAACGACGTTTTCCTAATTTTTATAGTATCGCTTAAATAGTAGTAATAGTAATAATTGTATTAACTTGGAACCCTTACAGTGCCAATCAATCACAGGAATGATGACTGGGCTAGACTGGTTGAACAGGCTTGCTATGAGATATCCGATATGGAGCCCAAGACATCTGTTGTGCAATACGTAGCTCACAGAACTGGAAGAGCCCAGAATCAGATGGATTGCACAATTTTTGGATGAAGTGGTTCAATAGTTCGCACCCTTGTTTAGCTAATCAATTCTATGAAGACATAAATACTGGGTTGCTTCCATCTTTTATAACTACTGGCCTGGATGTAAGCAACTTTGCTTACATCCAGACCATTGATCACGTGGTACTAAGGAGCTACTTCTCATTGGTATGGCCATTAATCAACAGGTTCAGCGAAACAGAAAAACCTTTCAGTAGCAGGATTGACTACAAAAAGGCCTACGATTCTGTCCCTCATACATGGCTAAAAAGGGTACTTGTGCGTTACAAAATTGATAAAACCCTTCGACAATTAATTAGTTCATGTATGAAAAATTAGGCAACTGTTCTAAGGTATCCAGGCACTAAGAATCTTTCTGTTTTGCGCGAACCTATAAGGATTAAACGAGGCATATTTCAAGGTGACAGTTTGAGCCCATTATGGTTTTGCCTGACCTTGTATCCACTTCGCAGGGTGAGATTATATCGCACCTAATGTATATGGGTGACGTAAAGTTAGCCTCATCCAAAACGCTTCACCTGGTTGAGTTACTAAAAGTTACTGAAAATTTTAGCAGCTCTTAAGCATGGATTAGTGATTCAAGCCCGGAGCCTCTTTTATATTTTCAAAGAACTGCTTAAATAATAATTTAATATATAAATATAATTAATATAAAATAATAAAATGCACCAGAAATGCGAATGTTGAGATGGATGAGCGGAGTTACATAAAAACATAAAAATGGATAAAATTCGAAATTACTATATTAGGGAAAGTTTGAAAGTAGCGTTAATGATTGAGAAGCTGAAAAGTAATAGGTTAGTCTGGTATGGCCATATAATGCGAAGAGAGGAGCGTCATGTAACAAGGAGGATGCTGGAAATGAGAGTGGATGGATACAAGAGGAGGGGTAGACCAGAGAAAAGATGGATGGATTGTGTAAAAGATGATATGGTTAAAAAAGGTGTGAATGTTCAGATGACGGGTAATAGAGGAGAGTGGAAGGAGAGAACATGTTGTGCCGACCCCACATAATTTGGGATAAGGGCAGGAAGATTAGATTAGAAATATAAAGAGTTACACACAGGTTTTGACAAGATGTTTTATATTTGATAAACAAAATGTATAATATTAAGAAATTTTTATCGCAAAATCATTAATCACCACAAAGATTCTCTTCCTTTTACAGAGTAACATATCTGTATGCGCCGGGCGTTGAGCATGCACCGGTCTTTTCCTTTTCCGCTCCTACACCCGCTTCCGTAATCCGCTCCTATACCCGCTTCCGCTATCCGCTCCCGCTCCTACACCCGCTATAAGAGGGACGGATACCATGCTGCTGGCGAGGAGTGCGGCCGAGCTCTCGCGGCGATCGGCCCCCCGCGCCACAGTCCACTTCGAACCGCGCTAAGAGGCAACCGCTGCCCCCGGCCTTGACCAAGTAAAAGAAAGGGGAGCAAGATCCCGTAGTGCCCGCTTCCGATACGAACCAGTGCACGGGGTCCCAGTGGCGGGTGAGTAATCCTTTTAATTTCCCGCTCATCCATAAAAGTCTGGTACGCCTTCGACCGGATCGCAATATTCCGTTTTTACTCTCCGCCATATTGCCACGCCCGCGTTTAAATCGCCCGCTGCCGTTATATCATATTTGTTATTTTAATATATTTACATTTATTTATATATTTACTTTTATACTTAGTATTTATATTTAATATTTAAAATGCCCAAAGGTAAAATCTCTGAAATGGTGTTATCTCCAAAGGCCCGAATGTTAGAAGCACGTGTGCAGGCCTTTTTTAATATTTTACAGAAAATATATGACGCATCTTGCAATATATCTTCTCAAGAAACAATAAATAATTTCTTAAAAGTGTCCGCCAATATCCAGCAACTAAGATCTGATTTCACTAATTCGCTCGACGAGCTAAATATCGAGAAAATCCAATTAGATCCCGATTTTATTCCCGATTATAACGCATTTCTATCATTTGAAGAAATATTTTCTTGTATTAAAAATAAACTTAACGATTTAAAAGACCAAAAATTTTAAAATCAGTCGCTAAATAACGCAAAACCTAAACTTAAATTACCGCCTATTAATTTGCCATCTTTTGATGGAAGAATAGAAAATTGGCCTTTGTTTTATGAATCTTTTAAATCAAATATACATAATAATTTACATTTAACTAATTCCCAACGCATTCAATATTTACTCGGAAAACTAACGGGACCCGCATTAAAATTAACTGCTGGTATCATACCCTCTGGGGAAAATTATACCACGTTATGGGAAAGTCTAGTCCAAAAATATCAAGATCTGAGGGTACTAGGCTCCCATTATATAAACAATTTAATAAACATTAAAAACGCGAGTCATAATGCAACCTCATTAAATACTTTCATCGAATGTTTTAATTCATCCGTCGCCTCATTAGAGCAGTTAGATATTTCAGACTTAAAGGATTTTTTACTGTTACATTTAGCCCTACGAAAAGTAGATCAAACTACAATTCAAGCCTTTGAGATGTCTATGAGACATAAAGATATTCCATCGTACAAAGACTTTGTCGAATTTATTAAATCTCAAGTAAAAATACTTGAACGTTCCATACCTACCGTCTCATATCGTAATAATACAAATAATTCACTGCTCAATACAAATTCAATTAACCGCCCAATATCTCTTGTTACCCGCAATAATCAAAATAAATGTGTATTTTGTAATAAAATTGAGCATATTCATTTATACAACTGTCCGTCATTCAAAATATTAGACCCTAATTCTCGTTTAAATTTCGTCAAAAACAAACGCGCGTGTTTAAATTGTTTAAGTTTAACTCATTCTACGTTAAACTGTAAGTCGAATTTTGTATGTAAACATTGTAATAAACGTCATCACTCCCTATTGCATTTATTTGAAAATAATAGTAAGGTAGTTTCGGTTGGAATAGAACATTGCGATTCTTATAAGCAACAACAACCCAATCAAGTAATGAGTGCAAGCGAGACCGCTGCATGCGTGTGCGCAACACGCGCAGGTGCGAGCGAGACGTCTACTCTTGCGGCGACGCCGCCCACTCATGATTCACTGAATGTATTATGTGATCGCCCGCGCGTACTCACGAATCGATTGAATTTGCCACAGAATAGCGCAACATACAGAAATATTTTGTTGTCAACCGCTCAAGTATATACAAAAAATAATTTTAATAAATACGTATCTGTTAGATGTTTAATTGATAACGCTTCACAAAATAATATTATTACAATTTCTTGTTGTAAACAACTAGGTTTGAACATTATACCTCTTTCTAATTCTTATGTTAGAGGGGTCGGTTCCGTAACACAAAGTATTATAGGATATGTTCAAATAAAAATAACTAATAAAAATAAATCGAATTATTTCGACATCGTTGCACTTGTTGTTCATTGTATCACGGATAAATTACCATCTGAAAATATTGACGTTTCTGTTATGAAACATTTAGTTAATTTACCGCTTGCTGATCCTTTGTGGCATGTGCCTGGTGACATTGAATTACTCCTAGGCGCACAGTTATTCCCTTATCTATTATTAGGAGGAAAATATATTTCTCCACCCGCTCCCCCCGCGCTTGAAACCGTATTCGGGTATATACTCATGGGAGATATTCCCACAATTTTTAATGAATATAATGATTTATCCGCAACTATAAATACAAAATCTTTTTGTATTACGCAAAATGATCCCGCTTCATTAAACACCGCTCTTGAAAAATTCTGGATTCTCGAAGAAATCCCCGCACAAAAATTTATAAGCCCCGCCGACTCAGAATGTGAACAGTTATACTGTACTTCTGTATCTCGTGATTCTACGGGCAGATATTGCACCGCTTTGCCGTTCTGTAAAGAACCCTCGAATCTCGGCAACTCTCGGTCTATGGCGCTCCGTCGTTTATTTACCTTAGAAAATAAACTTAAAGATCGAGATCTCCGCGAAAATTATAATAGCATTATCAAAGAATATATTAACAAAAAATATTTGTCCGAGATACCATACACCGACACCGATAGTGACGTAGGATATTACATTCCGCACCATCCGGTTATAAGACGTGACAAAGCAACAACTAAAGTTAGAGTCGTCTTAGACGCCAGTGCAAAGTGTCATAACGGGGTGTCACTTAATGACATTTTACATTCTGGCCCTAATCTTCAGTCGGATATATTTGTTTTATTACTTAATTTTCGCTTATTTCCTATTGCTCTTACCGCTGATATAAAACAAATGTACCTTCAAATCGGAATTAATGAGGAACATAGAAAATATCAAAAGATATTATACCGCTTTAACACCGATGAGCCTGTACGTGAATTTCAATTTAATCGTGTTCCGTTCGGATTAAAATCTAGCCCATATTTGGCAATGCGTACAGTGCGTCAGTTATGCATGGAAGAAAAGCATACCTTTCCCCGCGCCTCCAGTATAGCTTCTCGTGAGTTATATATGGATGATTTAGCGACATCTGTCACATCATTAGAGGAAGCCAAAACTTTATCGCATGAACTCATCGCCTTCTTTATGGCTGGTGGTTTCGAACTAACAAAGTGGGCAAGTAATTCGAAGCAATTGCTTAACCATTTGCCGCAATCCTATTGCGCGTCAATTGAGTTCTCGAATAAAGATAATTTAAATATTTTAGGTCTAAAATGGATACCTTATGATGATATCTTTACTTTCGCAACTTCTGCAATAGATATAACCTGTACAAAACGTTCCATTCTATCAGCAATTGCCCGCTTATGGGATGTCCTTGGTTTCGTCGCTCCCGTAATATTATTCGCAAAATTATTAATTAAAGAATTGTGGTCACTTCGCATTGGTTGGGATGAAAATCCACCTCAAGATATTGTTCTTCTTTATCAAAAATTTACGCAACAATTATCTCTTCTATCTTCATTAAATATACCGCGACACGTTGCAGTGTCAACCGAGTGCACCGTAAACCTTGTTGGTTTTTCTGACGCCAGTTTAAAGGCATATGGCGCAGTAATTTACTTACATGTTACTGATACTTATAATAATATTTACATTAATTTAGTGTGCGCCAAATCCAAAGTGGCACCTATAAAGGTGGTATCTCTGGCTCGGTTGGAGTTATGTGCCGCTTTGCTGATGTCCAAACTCTTAAAATTAGTATATGACTCGTATAACGCTCGTACAAAAATCATATATATATATACGTAATATATACGCTTTTTCTGATTCAAAAATCGCACTATCCTGGATTAAGTCCTCTCCACATAAATGGAGTGTTTTTGTTAGTAATCGCATTGCTAAGTGCCAAGAAAACCTAGATCCTAGATATTTTTATCATGTCCGGGGTAAGGAAAACCCTAGCGACTGCCTTTCAAGGGGGCTTTTACCCGAACAACTGTTAAATCATGACTTGTGGTGGCAAGGTCCTAGGTGGCTCCACCATAAAATATCTGAGTGGCCTATTGCTCAATTTCATCCTGAAAACTGTGAAGACTTGCCAGAATATAATAATAAATCTTTAATTTGTATTACGACCGCACCGCTAAATAATAATATAATTTATGACGTTTCTCAAAGAATTTCATGTTTTACTAAGTTATTAAATACAATTGTATATATTTTACGCTTTGCAAAAATTTTACCACGATCAGTTAATATAGATGTTACTGACTTAAATACCGCCGAACAATATTTAGTAACTGCAGTTCAAAGTATATATTTTTCAGAATACTTTAAACTTTTGAAAAATGGTACGCTGCCCGCAAATATAAAACACCTTAGTCCTTTTATAGACGAAAAAGGATTAATACGTGTCGGAGGAAGACTCTCAAACTCCGACTTGCCTTTCGAAGCACAACATCCGATCCTTTTACCAAAGAAGGATCACGTAGTTAATTTAATAATAGACCATTACCATAAGAGGAATTGTCATACGGGTGCAAATTTATTGAATTCGATATTAAAGCAACGTTATTGGATAATATCAGGTAGAAACATCATTAGACAACGCGTTAAATCATGTAACGTATGCTTTCGTACCAGTCCTACTCACTCGTGGCCTAAGATGGCAGACCTCCCTTCATATAGAGTGCAAGAAGCGAAAGCCTTCGTACATACCGGTGTGGATTATGCAGGTCCTATCCAGATTACCTTAGCTAGGCGTCGTGGACAAAAATCCCAAAAGGCGTACTTATGCCTTTTTGTTTGTCTTACGACTAAAGCTGTACACATTGAGCTGGCTTCTGACTTGTCAACAGATACCTTCTTAGACGCATTCAAAAGGTTTATTTCGCGTAGAGGTCCTGTGTCTGTCATGTATTCTGACAATGGTACTAACTTTATCGGAGCTCGAGAAAAATTAAACGAGATCTATTCATTAACCGCTTCTTCAAATTTTCAACACTGCATACGTAATGAGCTTAATCAACGTAAAATTATATGGAAAACTATAGCTCCAAGTTCCCCCCACTTCGGCGGAATTTGGGAATCGAATATTCGTAGTTTTAAACGCCATTTCTACCGAGTAGTCGGAAATCAGCTTCTTACATATGAAGAAATGTTAACTGTACTGACACAGATAGAATGCATCCTTAATTCCAGACCACTATGCGTCCTTTCCGAAGACCCTTACCCGGAAGCATTGACTCCAGCGCACTTTCTAATGTCCACTCCACTCCAATTTCTTCCCGCAGTTGATGTCTCTTCCGAGCGTAAATCATTGTTAGATCGGAAACGGATGTTGGATAATTTGGTGCAACACTTTTGGAAAAAGTGGCACGTGGAGTATTTACATAATATGCAAGTTAGGCAAAAATGGACAGATTCTTCTGAAAATATTAAAATTGGGACTGTAGTGCTCATTAATAAAGATAATCTTCCCCCGCTTCATTGGCCATTGGGCATAGTCACTGCTGTATACCCTGGCAAGGATAAAATAATTCGCGTCGCATTAGTAAAACCATGCAATGGGACATTTAAGAGGCCTGTTATAAAGCTATGTCCCTTGCCAACGCAATAATATATATTTAAATATGTAATTTCCGCTTTATTTATATTTATGTAATTTATGTAATTATTTTATGCTATGTATTTATTTATGTGTAATATTTGAGAATACTACGTATTCTCAAGGCGGCGGAGGATGTATGCGCCGGGCGTTGAGCATGCACCGGTCTTTTCCTTTTCCGCTCCTACACCCGCTTCCGTAATCCGCTCCTATACCCGCTTCCGCTATCCGCTCCCGCTCCTACACCCGCTATAAGAGGGACGGATACCATGCTGCTGGCGAGGAGTGCGGCCGAGCTCTCGCGGCGATCGGCCCCCCGCGCCACAGTCCACTTCGAACCGCGCTAAGAGGCAACCGCTGCCCCCGGCCTTGACCAAGTAAAAGAAAGGGGAGCAAGATCCCGTAGTGCCCGCTTCCGATACGAACCAGTGCACGGGGTCCCAGTGGCGGGTGAGTAATCCTTTTAATTTCCCGCTCATCCAATATCTATAGATTAAACTGGAATCTACATTCATCCATTTTGCAAGGTACCCATCTGCACGTCCCGAGCGAGTGCAGCGAGGCGCGGAATTATTCACTACCGTTGCATTCTAGCCGTTTATCTTGAGGCAACTTATTTCTTATTCAAAGCTATGCCAAGGGAATAGAATCACTTAGAAAGACCTACTAAACTACAAGAAAATATTTGTATTATTACTGCCGGTTCCATGCCATGCTGCATTTTAACTTCCGCTATAGACAAAATCTCTTTGATAATTGACCGGGTAGTTTTATCATAATTTTGAGATTTTTAAATCGGAATATATAAATTAATCCATTTTTGGCTATTGATTTGGCTAGTCATAGGTTTTACTACAAACTTTCCTAAAGAAACTATACTGATGGTAATAATATCTTCATTATAATGTGGTTACCTTCTTACTGACAATCTGTATATTGTAAAGGAGATAAATTTTAATTATAACTAAGAAACTATTTTTAATTACTTTATCATCATATTAAGCTTACATATGAAATTGTTTGGCATTATGTTGCCGAAACATGCGATAGACTAAGTTAGTTGTAAAGCCATCAGCCGTATATGTCGTTCATGTATGTCGTATAGTTATTAATAGAATCCTTGGCAAAATCAGTGCCAAAAGCATTGGAGCCATATACTAAAAATCAATACCAATTAGTAGAATATTTTAGTAAAAAATCATATGCGTCCAAAAATGGTGATGCGGCATGTAACTGCTTAAAACGCTAATTTGGTAATCGACATTTAATGTACCGCCACTTAGAGGGGAGTAGAAAATTACTGTTGTAGCTATTGACTACTAGATGTCACTAGTAAAAATTTCAAATTTGTACTCAACTACATACAACTGTTTTAGTTTATTTTGTCGCCAAGAGATGAGTTATTAATTTTTGTAAAATTACATACATACATATAATCACGCCTCTTTCCCGTAGGGGTAGGCAGAGACCACTTCTTTCCACTTGCTACGATCCTTACATACTTGTTTCGCTTCGTCCACTTTCAATATTCCCTTTATACATGCCCCTCGGTTTAGGATATTCTATAATTAATTGTATAATACTTGAGATATACGATTCTCCATAAATCTTTGTTACCAGTGCACGTGAAATCAATTCCTCCGTCCAAGGTCCACTTTGGAGCCACTTCCCAAGCGAGTGAATAGCCACTTTTTTTCCAAGGAAAACTGGACTATATAACAGTCCTGCGTCGACACAACGAGAAGAAGCCGACGCGGGTATGTGGAGTTCTCGGCCCTGCTACTGCGACCACTCTTGGTTAGCAGAGGATAGGCAGGATGCTCGCGGTGGTATACCCTAGTGGGTATACCACCGCGAGCGGGTGTAGTCACCCGGTCGTCACCTAAAGCTTTGTGAGGGGTCACAGGATCGATTTTTGTCATTGCTCTGGAGTTTCATTGCCCCTGATGGTGCAACTGGGTAGCAAATAAGCTCTGGCATAAGCTTTTATTTTCATATAATTTATTACAAAATAAAAATATGTAAGTAGTTGTTAGGTGGGTACTAGACCCATAATACAAGCGCTTTTCTTCTCACTTTCGGACTAGATGGCGCTGCGTGCCACACCACTGTATAATTGTTTATCGGAACTAAATGCATGCCATATTACTCGTATTTGATTAGCAAAATGAATAAAATTACATTGAGCACTAAGATCAGTCATATTTAAAACTGAATTGTTTACGGAGCATGATAAAAATAAAACAAACTTTTTCATTTCAATCATTTACTTAACTATAAAGTTTACATTCTTTTTTGTTTAGATTCTTCGTGTATTATTTATAAACCTACTAACCTTACAAAATACATTATTTACCTAGGTCAGTTTAGAATTCCAGCCAGCTTGCTTCATAGAAAGCTGTTCAGAATATATCGACATCTGTGGCGTAAAAACTAACGCATTTCGGTACGCTTGCGGAGGTCACGAGTTCGATTCCCGTCACGCGCCTGAGCATATGTATAATATGTATTTATTTCGGACAGAGAAGTATACGTAGTTTATCAGTTTTCTAGTATCCATAACACAAGTACTATACTACTTACTTTGGGACTAGATGGCGCTGTTTGAATTATTCCAGTATATTTATTTATTTATTCTATTGTTTATTTTACAAAACATATATATATAAAAAAGATGCTTAGATTCTCTTGTTTAGCTAAAAAAAAAGCTTTTATATCCCGAATAACATTTAATAGGTTATTTGCTTTTTTCTTTTATTTTTATTACTTTGGTGGAAATTCTGCCTTCACCACGATTACCTTAGGAGGCGTTGTCTATACCAACGCGCTCCAACTTCCGGTACCTCGGATCATTAATCCAGAATAACAGTGAGATGAGCAAGGATTTGAAAAACAGCGACAGATCTCAAGAATAATTTGCGATCCACAAGTGTCGTTTAGACTTAAATATAAGTCCGTAATAAGGCCTGTCGTATTGTATGGATAGGAATGCTGGGTCACAAAGCGGAGGAACGAAAAGGTGTTTCATGCTGTGGAGGCGAGAATGTTGAGATGGATGTGTGGAGTTACGTAAATGGATAAAATTACAAATGAGTACATTAGAGGAAGTGTGAAAGTAGCGCCAGATAATGAAAAACTTAAAAGCAATAGTCTAGCGTGGTTTGACCATGTAATGCGCAGTGAAGCATGCCATATAACAAGGAAAATTATAGAAGGAAAACATGTTGCGCCAACCCCATATAATGTGGGATAAGGGCAGGAGGAAGATGTGCTTTTTTTTAAATAAAATCCATATTTAAATGCATATAAATTAAATTACATGAATTTTTAAGTACAGAATATTTTTAGCAGGGATAATTAAATATTGGCATTTTACCTTTTCCGAGCATTATTAGATTTACTTGGCTTTAATTGAATGACGCCACAACCTATCATACTACGGTGCCTTTTTTATTCTTAGAGTGGAATTTGCACACACTCTACCGCTTGGGGGCTAGCCACTAAAACAACCCTAGTATTCCCCTGATATACATAAATATATAGAGACATTTCACACAACGCCATCTTGTGCTAAACTAAGGAGCACTTGTGTCATGGGTACTAGACAACTGATTAACTACATATGTACTTTTCTTTTCTAAATACATAAATAATATTTTTTTAATTGCTGTAGGACACAAAACACCATTGATATAAAACACCAATGACAAAGAATACATTACTTATTTATCTGCTGTCCTACAGCAATAAAAAAGGGTACAGGAACTTGGGTCACTAATGCCGAAACAACACAAAGTTATTATGGCGGCATACTTAAGACCAAAGGTGGTCGCCGTCCAGACGGGCTTGAGGCCCTACCACGTAGCTAGGGTGGGTTGTTTTGTCGCCTCTACGACAGGCCGACCCCAGCCACTGAGGTCAGTATTCTTTCTCCGCACCTGCACGAATAGAATATGTATTATTATACATTAACAGACGCGAGAGGGAAATCGAATCAAGGTATTGATATCTGATGGCTTTCCCCCGTCGCCTTCAGGCAGACTATCTCTGTCTAACATGAAATTGTTACGTTTGGTGCTTATGTATTATCTGTAGATTTCACATTATATAAATTTAAATATATATATTTACTATGATATCTAAAAAAAACATTCATTTATTATTCACATAACGACGGTATTATCTAATTATTAATGTATGAAGTTTGAACTACATGAGAGAAAATCCAGTATATCATAAAAACATCACAAATTTCTGTCGAATTATTTATCCATTTAAAAACGGATAAAAATTGCAAACAATTTTTTCACAAACCGATAAAGTTTAATATTACATTAATTACAATGAAAACCTGTTGTAACGACATTGAAGGTACTTCGTAAAAACCCGATAGTCGTAATAAACGGTGATACGTTGGTCAATATTACCGGTAGGTTATTCAAAACGATGTCGCTATAAACGATTTTAACCGTATTACTATTACGTAATAATGATTTTCTTCGACTATTATTTCTTAACTTTTTTCAAGTCATCATCCCACTTAATAAAAAAAGAATTATCAACCGTCCACACAAGTTCTACGGTATATTTAACAGACGCATAATTCGAGTTTTTTTTTTTATATCCCGCATCAATCACATTGCCGCGGCCTGTTAAGCGATTCTCATATGTTGTTCATGTCGTAAAGAACTTGCGAGATCGTTCGAGAAGCTTCCACGCTGCTTAAAGCGATAGTCGCGAGGTGAGCTTCGTACGAACGCAGTTGTCTGGAATGAACAATGTTACAATATGGTTATAACAATTTGTGATTGAGAACATAAAATGGCGATTATCTACTAAAGTATGTAATATATACTAGAACAATGAACCTAAAACTAAAAACCTTAAAAAATATAATAAAAGAACTAAAATATATTATTAAAAGGAGTCCCTTTAGGCAAGGTTCCGAAGATACTGGCAGCGTTCCCCCTTTGAATAGCTAGACTAATTCTTTGTCCGAGGTAGCTGCCAGCGGTTCGGTCTCCTGTGAAGTCGACTAACCTCTTTGCTATTTCCTTAAAAAGCCTTATAGCGCTAGGACCCCACGGCCCAAGGGTCTCGACACCGAATGGGACAAAATCATATTCGGAGCCTAGACCTCTGTATTTGCATGCTTTAGCTTTTTCAGCCGCTTCAATCTACTAAATACATTTAAATATACCACATTTAATATTTATTCAGTTTTAAAGCGATATAATAAATACTTTTAAATGTCATTGCCGAACTCGTGGTTTTCATTAAAAAGAAACATAATTTTGACATGCCACACTTATCCAATGCGAATTGGCATGTTTTTTTTCATTGGCACGTGGCGATTATGTAATATACAAAAACACATTTAAGCCCCACTTTTTTTGTCCATAAAGACATGCAGTTACTCTCTCCTCCTCTCTCAATGTACATTATTTACATAATTTTACCATATTGAAGGACTTTAGACCCAATATATAAAACCCACCAATCCTCCCCGGTCAAGCACGGCAGGACAACTACGTTGCTTTTTTATTGCTGTGGAAGAGTAGATAGGCTAACGACCCAGTTAATATTAATCAGTTACCGTCGCCTATGGATGTTTGCGACACTAGGGGTACCGCGAACACGCTGCTGTCATATAAGACAACTGGAACCTGGGTCACTAATGCCGAAACACAACATAAGGTTATTATGACGGCATACTTGTTTGGCAAGGTTACTATGATGGTTGCTATCCAAACGGGCTAAAGGGCCTACCTAGGGTTACCATAATCACCTACCTAGGGTTGTTTTGTCGAATTTTAAAACAGTCCAACCCCAACCGCAGGGGTCAGTAATCTTACTCCTCCCCTGCGCGGAGTGATCTAATAACGGTCCTATAGCTTAGAAGTGAGACGTCATAGTCTATTAATATTATATACGAAAATTAAATAGAAAACCACATACCTACTTCCTGTGTTAGAATATATCACAATATTCCTCAGTATGAGTGCAGCTGTTAGTCTTATGCTTTTGGTAACGGGACCCTCGTTTTCATCCTGTTCATAAAAATTAACTTATAACATGATATAAGTTACCTATCATACACTAAAAAAATACCCGAAAAGTTATCATAAACGAATAACTGGCAATTCTGCTTTTATCCGAATGCATCCGAATAAAATTTCCGGTTGTCACTGTCACTGTCAAAGAAAGGATAAGAAGCGGTTTTATATGGAACATTAGCAAAGTTGAAGGTGTTACTGCAAAAGTAAACCGTCGGGTTACGGTTTTTACGGTTTCAACTTCCCTCCGAGTCTGGCTGTATGTATAATATGAACTTATTTATAAAAGTGTATAAGTAATAGTATATAGTACCGTCGTCTATGGATGTTGGCGACACTAGAGGCACCACGAACACGCTGCTGTCCCATAGGGATACAGGAACCTGAATACACTAATCCCGGAACACTACACAAGGATATTATGGCGGCATACTTAAGACCAAGGGTGGTTTCCATCCAGACGGGCTTGGGGCACTACCACGTAGAAAAGATACCACGCAGTTGTCTAATATCCATATAAAAAACGCTATATTGCTTATTTCGAGGCTAAATGATGCTGTCAGAATTTTCACTATATATATATATATATATATATATATATATATATATATATATATATATATATATATATAATTTCGGTGCGTATATACACTTCCTTTATTAAATAAAAAAATAACAAAAAATAGATATGACTGAATAGGTGCTTTGCAAAAGCATTTTTTACGATCTACAACCATCTCAAATATCCGGCAATTCAGTAATCCGGTACGTCGAACCATTTGTTATCTTCTTAATAGTTCCGGATTAAATAAAAATAAAGTGGTGTCACTACTATACAATATTTTTGTATTATTGTAATATGTAAGATGAATGAATAAAATATTACTAACTTTCTTTCAATGAATAAAATATTACTAACTTTCTTAATGCTGCCAAGGTAGCAGGCGTTATCCATTTGGATAAACCTATTCTAAATTTTAAAATAAATAAGACAGCATGATTATGAAAGTAGATTTATTTTATTTGACTTAAGTTTGCCACTTATTCATTTATCCATCACATAAGCAACATCAATTAAAAATACAAAAAAGCCTCAAAACACTGATAACAAAAAGCGCACAAAACGTAACACTCCTCATTTCCGATCGGTATTAAAAATAAACAGAGGACAGAAGTTAAAATAATAAATAGAAATAAACTTTCATTAAAAAAACATTGTAGCGACTACTTTTTTAGATTTTTTTTTGCTAATGTAAACCAAATATATAATTCAATAAATTTAGTAAATAAAAAAATTGAAAGTTAGGTCTTCTGGCTGTTTCTTTTGTTATCGCCGTGCAGTAATCTTTGTGATTCTATATTGGATGAAATCAATTTTGATATAGTATATCAATTGTCTAATACCCATAAGGCAAGCGCTCTGCTTCTTATTTTGAAACTAGATGCCGGTGTGTGAATTGTCACAGTATATTTATTTATTATTTACAATATTTATTGCAAATATATTTCAAAGATAAATCTATTTCAGTGATTCACACAAACAAAGTAATCATATATAATAAAATTGAAAGAATTGACAAGAATTGATAGAATAATTTGATGACTTAACACCGTTCAGTGGATATTTTATCACCTGTGAACACTGTACGATCCTGTATTAGTATACTATTCTCATGAAAAACTAATTATTAACATGATCTGCAAAAAAATCCTTCTTGAATCGATCAAATGTATTTTTTTATAAAATTGGCCCTTATACAATTTCTGACCTACATAAAAAATTGCATAAAAACCCGCATGAACTGAATTGTCGTGCAATTCCAATGCACTCCCAAATTTATATTACAAGTAAACCAGTTTTAACAAAAGTTGTCCTCATAAAGGTGAGTACAGCAAACATAACAAAAAAAACTATAAAAAGCCACACACAACACTGAAAACGAACACAGAAAGCGTGTATTGGGGGTTGTGTCTCACCAGCTGCTCCGGCGTGCGGTTCAGTTCGGCCCTGTGCTACGCACACAAACACAACACGCGTTAGTCACGCCACAAGGACAAATGTGTACACATACGCTATTATATAAGTGTAAACAACATAAATAAGTTTTATATGAAACCCGAAGCGTTGTGTCTTTAAAAAGTAGCCATAATTCCAATAACAATTTCACAAATCTATCGCATCCAATCAAGTCGCACTTACGATATTTTACTGTAACAAACATTTAGCGCATACACGATTTCGTATATCGCGCTCTTTCATCATTATTTAGTCTGAAAGAGTGCGATATAGTGATCATTTGCCTCAGTGACGAGTCTATCATGTTTAAATCACTCATACATGTATGTAAACGCGGAGCACCGTGCAGGGAAATACGATCGATGACATACTATTTTTTTTATTGCTGTAGTACAGCAGATAGGCTGACGGCCCGCTTAGAATTTAGCAGTTACCTTCGCCTATGGGTGTTTGCAACGCCAGTGACATTGCGAACACGCTGCTGTCCCATAAGGGTACAGGAACTTGGGTCACTAATGTCCGAACACAACACAGTTATTACGGCGGCATACTTAAGACCAAAGGTGATGGCCATCCAGACGGGTTTGAAGCCGTACCACGTAGCTTGGGTGGGTTGTTTTGTCGCCTTTTACGACAGACCGACCCCGGCCGCAGAGGTTAGTATTCTTTCAATAAAAGTTAGCTATAAATAGTATTGAATTTATAGCTATAGACTATACCCATCTAGAAAAATTATTAATAATATTTTGACTGCAATTTAAGGTTAAAGGTATCGCACGCAAGAAATGTAATTCGTCCTCGTAGACAATTTTTCTATTCAGGCAAAGACGGTAAAGAAAAACATGATGAGGCATTGCAATCAAGACTAGTTAGTGGGTCAGGTTAATATTGTTTAATGTACGGTATTTCTGTACGCTTGCGAAGGTCATGGGTTTATGTATAATATACATTTATTTACAAAAAGAAAGTTTATCAATTGTCTAGTACCCATAACACAAGTGCTATGGTACTTACTTTGGGACTAGATGACGCTGTGTGAATTGTGCTAGTATATTTATTTATATATTCGAAAAATTAAGCAAAATAACGCTTTGAAAGAACTAGTAAACAGCTTAAATAAATCGTGATTAAAAAACCGCTTCGAGTTCCATTTTTGATTTACTGAAATTATATAATTTTATTATATAATAATATTCATTAAAACATTTATTTACGAAATCTTAAATCTATTGAAAGATGGAATATACTTCACTGATTACAAATTCAAGTGGACATAGATATAAACTACTGAAAGTAGAGTTAGACTACGAAAAAAGAGAAACTTAAGCTTTCTATTTTTTTTTTATTGCTGTAGGACAGCAGACAGGCTGACAGCCCGCTTAGATTTTAGCAGTTACCGTCGCCTATGGGTGTTTGCAACATCAGTGGCATCGCCAACACGCTGCTGTCCCATAAGGGTACAGGAACTTGGGTCACTAATGCCGGAACACAACACAAGGCGATAAGATCGCTGATTGCTGTATTGATTTTACATTTTTTAACTTTATATCTTATGTGGTAGATAATAAGGTGTTTTGTATATATATATATAATTATAAAAATATTGTCATTTAACCCTTTTACTTGTATCACACCTACATAATTTCTACTATATTAACACAGATCTTTTACCTAAATTGTCACTTTGTTGTGATTCGATTCATTACTGAGTACAAAAATGTACATTTTGAAAGTCTAGCTATTCTAGAAGTCTGTGCAGAGATAATAATTAATATTATTTCTTATTATTTAACCATCCATGATCATATGAAATCTCTTACCATTATACGTTTGATTAAAAGTTAAATTTAAAAGATTTTTCGACATCGCAGCGCCAAAGCTATCGCAGATTTAAATTTTCTTATAAATAAACTTACCAATCAACCAAATAATAGTGGTATAACACTCGCAAACCAACCTGAAGGTCATGCGAACGAATCTCATGAAAGCATGCACCGTTCAGGTAGATTTTCTCGTGTTATGTGCAATTACAACAAAATTGCCATGTACCGACGACGATGAACAATATCGTGATTGAAACCTGCATACCTATATACTATTGTATACACTTTCGAAATCGTGCTTTTTTTCGAGAAAAATCTCTGATAATTGATTAGTTCCATCGACTCTGGGAAACTCTGGGAAAGACGGTCGACATCCGACTACCCACTAAGAAGAAAAGGGAAAGGGACACGGGGAACAGCACGCGTGCCCTCCCCCCTCGCGGCAATGGTGCGGGCGGGGGTCAAGCCCAGCAGTGGGAATTCACGGGTCATCATTATAAACTCACCATCAGTTCTCTTGGGTTGAACATATCTGCTGCGTGTTTGTTGAGTGCCGCCAATGCTGCATTCGGTGGGTAGCCGAGAGAAACCGGTTTGTTCGCCTCGGATTCGGCGGCCGCGTGTTTTCTCGCATTGTACATCGTCTTTAGGGCCTTCAAATATAATAACTTCTTACAACCCAATGAAACAAAATTGGACCAACATGACACAACGAAACACGTCGGAATACCTGCGTGGGTCACTGATTAAATAATTTCCATCCCGAGATTCCGGATATTTATATATAATATTATTTAATAAAGAAAAGTATTATATCAGTTGTCTAGTATCCAAAACATTATCGGTCTGCTTACTTCAATCAGACGTCAAACCCGGTCTAAACATAACATACATTTCGGAGCACGCTAATAAGTGTTGTAACAGACCTAAACGCCTGTGGGCCCATTTACATCAATACTTCTTTTTTTTAGCAAATCCACAAAAAAGTTGTGACAGTTGTTATTTCAGATGCGACTGCTTAATTCACCCCACCCCGTTACACCACAAAACTATTTTTGGTAATAACGCAAACAATAAACTCGGCGCCCTTTACTATTTGTTTTTATTAATTCTCGCCTGGATAAAGAGACAAAGGGGAATATATATTGTTCAGGAAAATAAGGAAAAGATATTGTAGAAGAGAAACAAATTATATATCACTGTACGAAACACGATATACACTCCAAACGGAATGTATTACAGAAAAAGTTAGTGAACCAATATCGTTTTGAGGACTTTAAATGGTTGACACATTAAAAAAGACTTACGGTCGGCGTGCAATGTTTGTCCGTGAGGTGGTTCAATAGCGCGAATGTCTTCCTTGGCACTCGGTCACAATCTTGCCAGAGACAGGGCGCCTCGCCGACGGCGTTCGGTGGGCAGTGTACACGCGCCGCGTGGTTGAACACCTCCGAGGCGTTCGAAAACGATCTATTTAAAAAAATCAACGGTTTAAAAGGTTTTCTAGTATAGAAAAACGATGCCACTTGCACCGTGTATAGAGGAGTCCCCCACATTACAGCGAACTGACTCTCCCAGCAAAAAAAACCCTTCATAAAATATATAAGATAGATACCGCCATCTTTGCCCTTAAGCCTAGTTCGGACTGGTCGAGTATTTTTGTCGAGTAGCGAGTAATTTAGTAGCTAAATTTGTCTGAACACCAAAAATTTAGTCAAGTAGGTTAGTAAATAATTTAGTCGAGTCAATCCATTTTGTTCTATTTTTATCGGGCGAGTAGCGCCTCCCACCACGCGTCCGTGCCCACTGGCTCACCGGCTAAACAAGTCCGAACCTTTTGATTAGTCGAGTTCATTAGTGGCCGCCAAAAATTACGAAGTATTTTTTCAAAAATTATCGAAGTATTCTTTGGGGTCTTCCAATGCTAATTCCTTCAGACAATTATTAGCTCCTAGTTTATCTCTTCTATCGATCCATTTTCGCACCCATAACTTTTTTTTCTTAATCACACAAAATTCCTCATCCATCTCTTCTAAAATAGCCATTACGATTAGATTAACCAGTTTATTCACTCTGTTGCGTTGCAGCCCGTTCATCTTGCAAAACACCAATCACTTGTGTAGTGTACTGGACCGTAAATGCGAACGATTTCTGGGCAGTAGCGAGTAGTTTAGCCACTAAATTACTCGGCACTCGACTAAAACACTCGACCAGTCCGAACTAGACTTTACGCGGGGTGAGCTGGATTCGCCCACTCCGCGGCCTTTTCTGTTACATTAAGTGCGCTTAAAATTTAAATTTAATGTTTAATTTCCTAAAATAAAACGTGATACATTCTTAGTATTAACCTGTTAACCGAGAAATAAACTTTTGTTCAACTACTTTCACAATGGGGTGTATTTTCTTCATAATTTTAAGTAATATTATAACACCAGTAATAAAAGGAAATGGTCTTTAACTAACTTATTGATTTTATTTATTTGGACAAAATATTTTATAACATATAATATATAAATTAAACAACTTCAAAGCAGAAAATTATTTCGTAGTATGATATTTCAAATTTACATGACGAAAAATTTCGGCATGCCCAGTTAACAGGTTAAATATTGGTAAAGACATTTAATACTTACTTGCCACAACCCCGCCAATGGCATATCCATGGCGTGTCCTCAACTGGGAATGGGGGCGGTGTCGCCGTGGGCTTCGGTGTTGGTGGTTTCTAAAAAATATGTAATATAAAAATATATATTTACCCATCACTTTTATATCACGTGAACAAAGCCATGTCCAAATTCCCATGGTCCATTCCCAACAAAAAACAAAAAACGAAGTATCATTTTTTTTCATCTTATTTTGTTAATATAATAACAATTGCAATTTTTTACCTGCACCAAAATCTTTTAAAAACATTTTTCTAGAGGTGACCTTTATTTCTATTTTTCACGTTTTTGAACTTGTTGACTAGACTAGAACATTAGGCGAGATAAACTACCTAAATGGTGTATGCCACCGTCGGATTCGAACCTGGGACCTCTAGGTTGGTATCAGCTGAGCTAACTACCGTCATTATTATATTATATTGTATATTAAAAAATTATTAAAGAGAAAATTAATACTGACCAGAAAGTCACTGTTCTAAAAAGCGTAGGTAGGGTGCTTGATATCAATCGTTATAATTTTTTACTAGTTTCATTCCGAAATGCAGTTATACTTGGGCCATTACAAACGTGCGAACTGAGTCATAAAACATTACGTCAAAGGAATGTGACATGCCGCGCAACTCGATATCGATAAAGGGATGCCGCTCGGGTTCAGGTAGTCAGATCACGTGGTCGTTGATGTCTGGTATATGTAAATTGTAGGTGTTTGTAAAAATTGTGTTATAATAGTTATCATTACACAATCCTACGTGAACCATGGAAGCATTATTCGATAACTTAACTTTGTTAAATAACGTCACAACACTAGAAGTGTGAGCGAGAGATCCGATATGCCTATAAGTGTGAGCGAGAGGTCTGATAAAAATGATTTATGACTCAGTTCGCACGTTTGTAATGGCCCAAGTATAGTTTAAAAATATCGTACAAAGCACCCCACGCTTTAAGAACAGTGACATTAAATTTCTTGTCAATATAATTTTATTATTATGTTAAGAATTGTTCTTTACTTTTTACTTTGATTAGGTAAGTTTAAAATCGTGTTTTTTAGTTTTTTTTTTTAACTATATTTTATTTGTTTTCAATTCACAATAGTGAAATGTTTTTATTAATTTAACGCCATCTTCCAGCAGAAGGAAAAGAAAACGTTAATCCTGATGATTATGACAAGGACTATGGAACAAAATTATTAAATTTGTGTATTGTAAACAGATCTTGACAAATATGCCAATTTTTGAATTTTTTGATAGTTCAAAGTGGGTAAAAATTGAGTCCAAAAATTCAGTTACATTACAGGTCGAGTTAATAAAAGCTTGTTAAAAAAAACTAGGATGAACTGAAATAAGATAAAATAAGCTTACCTCAGGAACAGGTTGGTTAACAATCATTTCCTTGTCTCCAATTTTGGTATTGCCAACCATAACTGGTTGCCTCGTTATCACTTGTCGCATCGCAGGTTGTTGGGTTTTCTTAAAAAAAATTACATGTTTATAAATATGATTAGTCTAAGATTAGTCAAATCTTAGTTTGTGAAAATGTATACAAAATAATAATAAGTTAAATAGAACCTTTTTCCTGCACTACTAGTAATGATTTCTCATGTATGTGGATCCGATCCTTACGCAAAATATTTTTTCCACATTCTACGAATAGTTTTTTCAGGTCTGACTGCGCATGCTTGTCTAATTGTATTTATATGCAAAAGAAATAAATACAAAAATATTTTTAATATTGCAATAAGTTTTTTTTTTTATTAATAACGATAGATGCGTGGAGACAAATCTTGAGATACGAATCTCATGATAGCATACATCGCTTGGGCTGCTTTTCTCGCCTAATAATCATAACGTAATCGCCATCTACCGACGGTGAAGGTAACTATCATGAGGAAACCTGCATTCCGATATCACCCGTGATAACGAATCTGTCTTGGACAAGCGTGGCGGGTACTGTCCTTGCCCTCTGGGTGGTGGCCGGAGCCCGGCCGTGGAACGTTATGGAAGTTGTTCGGTCCTTACCTAGATTTAGGTATAAAATCATTGCTCAACCAATTTTCGCCGACTACCTTCATGTCTGTTTGAAGCGAGAGTAGTTAATAAATTTCTCGCTCTTATGTCAACGTTTGACAAAAGATATCTTTGCGCCGTGTGCTAAGAACAAGCCCCTTTATAAGACTTTATATTATTGGCCGTGCCAATCTTCAACGTTTAACAACATCGAGTGCAGTGTACTAAAACAACAATTTGGAAGAGAGACGCCGTGCGTGTTACACTGAGCTGCACCTGAGCGGATCAAGACCGAGAAGGTCGCAAGGTTGGTGGAGTTTTCTACCTTATCTAGTGTGGGGACCAATACAAAAGAAAATTATATAGTCCACTCTTTATCAACCCAGCGTCCAGTAACACTAGTCATTGAAAGAACTCGACAGAAGTTGATTAAACGTCATGCTTTTTATCCCCTCAGACGTCTTATGTCCATAAGAGAAAACGCTCCAAATGTTGTACGTACCACATATGTAGGTACATAACAGCCATCAACAGTGACGGTCGCCATTGGTCATAGATAGATAAATATCATTACCAATGACGACCGTCACGTTGATAGCCGTTATATACTTATGCGGTACGTAAGACATTTGGAGCGTTTTCTCTTATATACAACCGTATGAACAGAAGACGTTTGAGGGGATAATTTCGTCAGCAGCCGTCCATTGTCCACCGCTGAACGTAGACCTCCCCAAGTTTGCGCCAGAAGTCCCGATCCGTTGCTTTGCCCACCCAGCCCCGACCGGCACCTGGTGTCCCATAAGGGTACAGGAACTTAGGTCACTAATCGCCATCCAAACGGGCTTGGGGCCCTACCGCGTAGCTAGGGTGGGTTGTTTAGTCGCCTTTTACGACAGGCCGACCCCAGCCGCAGAGGTTAGTATTCTTTCTCCGCCCCTGCACGAATACTAATATGCAGGGGCGGAGTAGGAATATATAAGTATCTATATAATTCATAATAATTTTTATAAAAGTTTACAATATATGTATATTTTGTAAACAAATAAAATCGCTAGCCACTTATGCTAGGCACCACCGCTGCTCGTTTGCCAACACCGAGACGATGCGCATGCGACGTAGTTAGTTAAAAAAATTTAAGCAAGCAGTCCGGCTACGCGGTCCAATCCGTAAAATGTTTTTATTTCATAAACACAATATTAGTAATTTTTTTATTAATTAATATACAATTAATTAAATATATGAATTTTCTCTTACCGAACTAGTGCTCTGTATAACTCTGGACTTAGTGTCGCTCTGGATAACCGTGGGTTGCACATTGGTAACCGTTTGGCTTCTTTGTGGTTGCTGAACAACTCTATGACCGCTAGTTTTCATCGGCGCATTTACAATAACCGGTTGATTATTCGACACGGTTATAATCTGCTGGTTGCCTTGCATCAACTGCTGATTGCCCTGAATTAACTGGTTGCTTTGGATTATATTACTACCAACAATCTGATTTGTTATCGTTTGGTTGCTCTGAATTATACTTGGGTTGCTGCTCGAAGTGTTTATTAAAGCCGGTGGTTGTTTTTGAGTGACCTGTGAGAATATTTGTTGAGCTGGTTGGTTGACTATTTGAGCTTTGTGTGGTTGCGGTTGGTTGGTTATTATTGGTTGCTGGCTCGGTGATATTTGTGGAGTACTCTGTGAAAATTAAATAATTTTAAAAACCCTAGTAACAAAGCCACTAGTTTGCTATATACCAAGCAAACCCACTGGTATAACACAGATATAAGAAGCAAAGCAGATCGAATAATTAGCTACTATAAATATTTTTTATTTCTTTATTTTATAATACTGTCTACAGATCAGTATTATATACAGAATAATGCAGGGATTTTAAAACAAATCTAATGCACATACTGAATAGAAAAAAACCAACACAATCAAATTTATGAAGCACTTAAAATATTTAATGAAAAACCAAAATAAATATTGAATAAAATTAATTTTATACTATAACCACTATAGATATATAGAAACCGTATAATTAAACATTTCCCTTACATTGTAACACATTTTGAATATTATATTATTGAAAGGGTAGACCGATCCAAGCGCTAGATTAATATAAGAGGCAAAGCATAAGCTGCGCATATTTTTAAAATTTACTCTGTGTTAAATAATTATTAATTCGTGTTTTTTTTTAATTGTGTCAGTTTCGGTTATTGTGAAATGTACATAAAAAAAAAGGAAATTATCTTCTGATTGCTAAAAATATAACTAAGCATGCTACAATTAGCTTACGCATCATAAAATGTATTAGTTATGTCAAATACATATATTATTATACGCAGATTGGATATACATTATAAATACACATTTTTATGCAAGAACTTGAAACTAAAGCACATTGTAAAATTTTGACAACGCTACTACTACAAACACGCGTTTATAAATACTAAACTAACTACATGACTTTAACAACAGTTACAGAGACTCCAAATCGAATAAAATACAATCCAAAATATTACTATATTTGCAGACAGTACTTTCATGCAAAATGATATAAAGGTTGCTTAGAATTTTATTTTTGAACCTGTGCCAATGCAGTTTTGACGACGGTGATTGGCTGTGAGGTGCTCACTAGCGTGGGTTGGCTCACAATCACCCTTTGCGTTGATTGTATCACTCCTGTATTCTGTGCGTAAGTTAATTCATTGGATTATTTAGTAATTTTATTGAAGCGTGAGCATTGTTTTGTTTTAAAATCGAATCATTGTAAAAGTAATATTTAAAAATGGTTAAAATGTAGTTACAGCTAATTTTAACTTTGAATAAAGGTAGTTTAATAAATTAATTTATTTAATACATACATGTCATAAATTTAATTATTAAAATTCTATTTACTCTGTCATTATTGAGAATAACAAAACAAAGCTCGACAAACAAGAAAACATTAGTAAAGCGTGATGAGAAATGGAAGCATAAAAATAAGATTTTTTTATGAGGAAGTATAGATTCGAAGATTATTACAGTGTCTACAAAATATATCTTAAATACAATTATTTTAAAATTCCTTCTATATATCTATATATATACAACTTTATTTAATAATTTCAAGGGTCGGTGACGTGAGGGGTGTCTTTTTTGCCTGATTAAGTAGAAGGGAAAACTTAAACAGGCTTAATACCATGGTTTTTATCACATCCTTTTATAGAACTGTGAAATACGCCTGGGAACGTATCAGGGGCATGAATATACTACGGTAGAGTGAATTTAAACTTCCTGAAAAACAAAAGGAGAGCAGCAGGCGTTTGATTAGCGCCATGTTACAGTAACCGAATAATAATTTATGAAACAGCTATTTAGCTGCAATTTTAAACTGTAGCAGGTGTGTTCACTCGAACGGTGGGCGTTTAACATTGTAAAGGATTAAACGCATGCTAGCAGACTTTCAAATGAATATAAAAGACTATTGCAATGAAGGGAAAATATTTAAAATTGAATCCTGAATGCAAAACACGACACGCAAACAAATTGCGTCGGCGTTTATCGCTAATATTAAATCGATTAACTTTAGTTGAAGACTGTAAGAATCTTTAAATCAGACTATATACAAAAATACAACTAGAAATAGGAAGTGTTATATTGACAAAATGAATACCTGGAAGAAATAGACACATTACAATGAAATCAATAAACCCAACGAAACGTGATGATAATGCTGTTAAATTGTGAAGTAACCCAAACATAAATTAGTAAGCGTAAATATGGTGATTTTAGATATTGTTGTATAAACCTGAATTATTTGTTGTTGGGTTATCGCTTCCGTTGCTTGGGCTATAAGGCTGTTAAGCGTCGCCTCGTCCAATCCTCCAGGATTGTTTACCTTTTTGTATAAAATCATTGTTCGTTTAAAAACATTGCTAGATCTTACTTTAGATGCTAATGTCACTATCAAAGTAATTATTACTTAATATAATTGTCTGTGTATTTGTTTATTTAACCATAGGTGACGGTACTTATGTTTAAAATAAAAAACTAGATTATGAAAACTAAATTTTGTATTTTTTGGTACGTAATAAAAGGAGGCGTTCAAGTATGCGGGGTTTCAAGGCCGGGAGTGGGTTTCGAACAACGCGTTACATAACATAGTTTTTTATTCAAATAAAAAACTAGGGAATAATAATTACGATTAAAAAAAGGCATTTTAGTATATTTCCGTAAATTGCATAACATTGATAAGAATTTTGGTAAAAATAGTGTTATATAACTTTTGGGATGGGGAGGGGGATGCAGATATTAAGACGCGTGACACGGGAGAGGTAGGATCAAAAATCTTCAAAAATTACGTAACGTAATACTTAAACGCCCCCAAAACCAATGTAGAATTTTGTTTTTCTATAAATTAATGATATAATTAATTTAAAAGGTTTTAACTCGACGACTACTTACTCAAACTGACAGATAATTTCACTTTGTACACACGGTGTGCAATCAGTCTCGAATAGTCTAATTATCTTCAAATAAACTAAGTATATACTATAAGACACTGAAGATAAAAAAGCGGACGTAATGTTTTAACCTGTGATCGGTAGTGTGTATCGACTTTCGAAGCAAAAGTTTCCGATACAACCGAGACACTGACCGAATACTTTACTGTCTATCAGTAATATAGATATGATTGCTTCACTTTCACTGTGAAGTTTAATCATTTCATTCGTCAGTAATAAAAATGAAAATTGAACAAAACCTATGTTACAAGTGGTTTTATTAGGAAAAATAAATATATAAATCAAAACAGACATTTTAAAAACACAAAGAATCTATAATAGTTTACTATGTTATTTTATTACTTTAATATTTATTATAAATAATATTGTATAAACAATATATAGTAGAAAAATCTTTAAACACTCACAGTTAAAGTAAGAGGTCCTCCGCCGGTGGCTCCTTGGACGATAATTATTGTTTTTTGCATCATATTCCCCGACAAGTTTTGTGTCAAGTAACTCAAACCACCTGTAATACCGTTTAGTGTTAATGTGGAAGATTTATTTTAGGGATCACAGAATTCTCTAGATGTTTCTAGTGGAATAAGTCTCGAAAATTGTTACAATTTATTACATCCCAAAGGATGAGATGGGATGATCCTATTCTTATCCGTGGGGCCGGTATGATAAAAAAATATATTATTAAAATAATTAATAGCTTCAAATTAATAACATAGAAATTCAAACTATCAAATCTTGTATTATCATATATGAGCTGAAATATAGAAGAATTTGTGAAATTCTATGTCTTTCTTTATGTCATAGATCTTTTCCTTCCCGCTCCTGCATACCGCTTACCACAGTATCCATCCTTTTCCTGTACACTCGCTATAAAAGGGATTGATATTGTGTCCGTTTCCGATAAGATCCAGCGCACGGAGTCCCCACTGGCGCGTGAGTATTCCTTAAATTTCCCGCTGAACCAATTCATATACTAACCAAATATGGAAAACTATAATTGGTGATATTTTACCTTGCGATGTACCCGATGCTGCAATAATCTGCATGGGCTGTTGAACAAATTGAGTCGGTTGCGTGGATATTGTTTTCTCTAAGGAAACAAAAATATCCGTCACTAAATAAAATTATATTTGATTTTTTTAATTAATTAGAATACATATTTTAATAAATTAATCTCTCCGAAAGCATTTGTAAATAAAAACTCCGACAATCTCACCAATCTGCACAGCAATTTATCAATGGGATAAATATTAAGAATTAGCAAGTTTTAATGGTATCAAATTATAATATAAAACTATAATAATCTATAAAAAAGAACAACCAAATTGAGTATCCGGCTTACACAAATAAAAAATGTAACTTCAGCCTGAGGAACGCAACCATCGACTAGCGTCGGTAATGTAGAGCGTGGTCTATGTTACACGAAACACTAGCCAAAAGGGCCCGCGACAAACATTATAAAGGAAGAATTTAAAAGAGATACTGCCAGGAAGCCGAAATAGCCGATCGTTTCCCATTTTAGCTTGATGTTAATTATTTACAACTAGTTACTATATTAAAGTCCGCACGAAATGAAGGAAAAAAAGATTAGAAAACGGATCATGAACAACGAAATGGAGGTTTAAGTTTTAAATGTAATTTACCGGAAAGTAAAGTTGATCTGTATTATTTATGGAAAAAAAGCATTCGCTGAAAATCGAAACTTTAATCTACAACATCAGCTGACCAATGGGTGCAGCGCTAACAACAGTTTTCCTTCAGATTCTAACAGGCAAACAAATGGCAGTTTTTTTGTAAAACTACTGTAAATTTTTTTTTAATATTTCACTCTTTATCGCGATGATGGTGAATTTATATATTGTATTATTAATAAAATAAATTTCCAGTATGAAAAATATTTTTATAAGTTTAAATATTTAAACAAAACTGTAAATAACCCAATATTCAAATATAGGATTTATCTTTAATAAGCTCTTTTAGACTGAATGTACCTACATGTAAAACAATAAATCTATCAATTTTCAGTTCTTTAAAATAGATACCTTGTAATATAATCTGTCCGGCTTGTGACGCAATAATGTTCTGAACGTCCATCGGTTGAACTTGAAGCATTGGCTGCTGCATTTGCAGTGTAGATTGCTGCATCTATATCCATTAAATAATACATATAAAAATGTATATCGCTTAATACTACCCGTGCGCAATAAGTTGAGACCTGGGGGCGGTGACGCCACAGACGCATGGTTGTACTGTGCACAAAAAAATATCACAAGTTTCCACCCGCGACTTCGTCTCTGCTGCGTTGCCCACAGTACAACACGGGAGCTTGAGGGGAAGTTACAGGGGGGTAGCGGGCGGAGGGTTGCATTCCAGGCATGTCTCAACTTATCGCGCACGGTATACATACATTTCCTTTTATATTACAATCAAATCGCCTTCATTCTTTTTTAATTCTATAAGGTAACAAAGTGTTTTAATTAGCATTCGATTGAGTTCATTTCTAACTAGAGTTGCGATAGGATTCGTTAATTTATGTTTAGCTAATTCTAGTAAAAATACAGCCTACTCTGATAATTTTGTATAAAATAATTCAAATGTGTATCACTAATTTTAACACGTGGAAAATGTGTCCTAGAATCGGAAAATATGTTTAATTGGATAGATGTATAACACGGCATATCACATATATAGATAACACGGCCGGTTCAGTTCATCCAGCTCGAAGGACCATATGATCACTTAACTAAGGCTCACTTTCATGTGAACTGTATTATTGTTGAATAAGCAAAAAACGGAGACATCTACATTTTATTTTGTGCCTACTTAACTAAAATGCGGACGCTTTGACTTAGAATAAAGCAAATCTGAGAAAATAAACGGTACGACAGGACTGTAATGGAGAGAATGTCAGTTAAGGGGTGAGATGAAATCGGTCGAGGGGAGGATTAATGAACCGCAAATTAGTACACAGAACAGGAGAGGAAATAGATTATAAAATTCTAATAAAAGAAAGGAAAAATTAAATTTATTATTTACTTGAATGGTACCCGACATTTGCAAAGTCGGTTGCTGAACTTGTAGTGTCGGCGTCAATGTTGGTTGCTGTACTTGCATTGTTGGCTGCTGCACCTGTAATATGCATTTTATGTTAAAAAAATATTTATATTTTTATCCATGCAGGGGCGGAGAAAAAACACTGACATTTGCGGCCGGGGTCAGTCATAAATGGCGAGAAAACAACCCACCCTAGCTACGTGGTAGGGTTCCCAAGCCCATCTGGATGGCGACCACCTTTGGACTTAAGTATGCCGCCATAATATTAAGTCTTTACCTATAAAATTGCCGTTTTGTATGAAAAAATTTAATCGATTTTTTTTTTTATGTATTTTTTATTTGTATTAATCGAAGTAATCACCCATGCAATCAATGCATCTTTGCCAACGCAGTGGCAGTTTTTTGATGCCCTTCTTAAAAAAATCAGCTGAACGGAAGGCAATAAATTGCCTCTCGGGTATTGAATTTTTTTCCCGCCAAGAAAAAGTAGTAGTGTGTAGGCGCAAGGTCTGGTGAGTAGGGCGGATGACGGAGAACTTCCAACCCCAGTTCTTGCAACTTGGAGACCGTCTGCTGTGCAGTATGAGGTAGCGCGTTTTCGTGCAGGAGCAGCGGAGACGAGCGATTGACCAATGCTGGTTGGAGATGTGCCAGCTTCTCCATCATTGTGTTCAGTTCTTTCTGTTCTAGGCGATTTTCTAAACATTAAACTTGTTTAAGTGAATTTCTTGCTATTAAGTTCTTCTTTCGAATTAAAACTGATAGATTCTGATGGACAAGGTAAGAGACTTTTAAACTATATAAATAAAGTTATGATCAGTTGTATTAAACTACCAATTTTTTTATGATAAAAAGACTCGTTTTCGTACCGCGATTTCTTTTAATATTTTTGTTATCAGTGATTTTGTTTATGTATTGGGGTAGATCGGGTCATGATTTTTATTACAGTTTATTATTTGATATTTTTCCTTACAATAACTATCAAAAACTTCTCCGGAAACGTCCGGATAAAAACAGTATTCAGGAATTAAAGATGGTTGAAAAAAAAAATGTATAAAATTGGAAATGTTTTTGGCGACTTCTAACATAGTATTTATTTGTTTTAGGTTCACAGGGTGCATCAGGAGTAAGGATTGTGACCCGACAATACTTATTCAACCGCATAAAGAAAGAAAAATCGAGAAACTTAGCATTATCGTGTGTTTTCCTAAGTACAGATAAAAAATAATTTTGTCATATTTTTTGTGAAAAATTGTTTTTTTTTATTTATATTATATATGTTTTTTTTTATTATATACGTCGTTTAGATATCAATTAAGCATAAAAATAATTTTGGCCGCCTAGATCGTGCAAATACCTGTATGTGCGACGGTACTCATATTCCATAATTACTAGAATTTTTAACGTATCCATGACGACGAAAAAGATTGAAATGCGATAAAAATGTAACACTAATCAATAAACAAATGACTACTTTTGGAAAAAGAATCCCATCTTTTTAAAATAAAATTAATTTGAAATTAGAATTCTTAGCCAAACAAAAATTATTTTCATTTGAAATGGCCAGTACTGCAGAACGGCAATTTCATAGGTAAAGACCTTAGAACTTTGTGTTGTGTTCCGGCATTAGTGACTCAAGTTCCTGTACCCTTATAGGACAGCAGCGTGTTCGCGATGCCACTGGCGTTGCAAACACCCATAGGTGACGGTAACTGCTAAATTCTAAGTGGACCGTCAGCCTGTCTGCTGTCCTAATGCAAAAAAAAAGAACTCTAAATAAATCGCTGGATACTAATGGGTTCAAAAAGAAACTATTCGTAACAATGATTTCCATCAGAGCTTGGTCCAAAAAATAATTGAAAGGTTTAATGACCATCGAACCTGGGTTATTTTTCGAATCGAATGTCAATTATTAATATCAATTGTTTCACCACCAGGTCACCCCAAGTATTTCCTTATTTACCTGCAATATAGGTTCCTGAATGATGACCGAAGCATTATCACCTGTACCAGTTACCAAAACTGAAGGTTGGATTACTTCTACTTGCTCTTGTTTTGGTGGCATCTAATAAAAAAAATACTTATAATATTTTATACTTAAATTATATCGTCACTGAGTCACAAAAATCCTTCAATTAAAAAAGTTTCGTTCCATAATGCCAATGTGTATAAACTCTTAGTTTATTAATTTATTTAACCTAAAAAACGACAAAAGTAAATGAGCATTCACTATTACATACAGGTGTCCCAAAAGTCAACGATAAGCTGAGTACAGGCTGTAGGCCCGATTATGAGAGATCATAAAAATATGATAAAAAAACTTTCAAAGTCAAAGTTCAAAGTCACGAAAATGTGTCTATTTCAGTGTCAGATTTATAGTTCAGGTGTCTCCTGTAGCACATTTTTTGGTATTGTGACTACAAATTTTTGGATGCATCAGTTTTAATTTTTGTTACGTAATCCAGCCTTGGTAATAATCGCGGGTACAATCAAAGAAAAAAAATATACTTAGTTTAGAGATAGAAAAAATATGTTTGAGTAAAGCATCTGTAAAAAAATTGTTGCAAAAACTATGAAACCAAAATTATTTTTCATATTTTTTTTATGATCACTCATAATCGGAGCTACCCTGTGCTCAGCTTATCGTTGAGTTTTGGGACAACCTGTATATTAACTTGATATAAAACTACGATGAAAAGATTGCGCATCTATACTATATCAACTCTATGTGTATGTAAGCAAATATACTATTTTATAATGCAAGAAAAACTTAAATACTACACTTGTGTAGTCCCAAAAAAACTAGTACTAAATGAAAATCAACATAGCTGAATTCAATATTATCAAAATATTATAAACGATTCCATGGAATTGGAATGATAATAATAATTTAAGTTTACGCTAAATACTACATTAAAATAAATATGTTTTTAATTAAAGCATACGAGGCTTATAAAAAAAAAGTATACGGCTAATCTCCAAAAAGGTTGGGCCAAATTTCATTTATTTATTATACATTCATTTTTAATTTTATTCATCCACAAACTTCAATTTTAAGATTTTATTTTGAAAACTAGCAGCGACAAGCAACGCGCAGGCATTGTCACTGTTTATCGATATAAAACCAGGCGGAGCCGCGGATACATAAGTATATTAAAATATCTACTAAAAAACTATAATATTCTATTAGTGATAAAATTCTACATCACACGTGCACCATTTAATATAAATAAAACCTTAGGTTGAAGGGCTCCTGTGATTAAGACACCCTGAGGTCTCTACAGACATGAAAAAAGCAAACAGATTATTGGAATTAACTTAAAAAAAATTACACGGGTTCTTAGACAACGAACAGAAGTAATATTGTTTTACTATTAAATAGATAACCTAGCCGATTAGCGAATTCGTGGATTAAAAGAACTTTAATCTCTAACGTTAGATTTGCTGGAACAAAACTTCTAGGGTTAAGCTCGTCTATGTACGAGAGTAGGCTATTGAACTTTTATGTAATGTAATATTTAACGTACAAAGAATAAATAAATAAAATTAATTATTTTTAGTAATGATTTTTATAGTCATAAAGTTCATAATTTTAAGCAGATAAAAAATGTAATCGTTACATTTAAATTATTTATCTGACAACATTTTCGGGATCGTAAACGATTTCACCGCTTTATTTATTCGCGTTTCTTTCGCTATCCTAATGTTAAACAAGTATAATATAAAATAAAGTATATTTTTATTATCAGTTATCTTCCTTAGCTATACATAATGCATGAAAACTAAGTGACAAAGGCTTCTTTCCAAATAGCATTTAAAAACTGCTGTACCAACTACTTTTTTTTTATTGCTGCGGAACAACGGACAAGTTGGCGGCCCATTTAATAGTAAGCAGTTACCGTCGCCTATGGATGTTTGCGATTCTAGGGGCGCCGCGAACACGCTGCTGTTCCATAGCGGTACAGGAACCTGGGTCACTAATGCCAGAACACAGCACAAGGTTATTATGGCGGCATACTTGTATAGACCAAGGGTACCGTTCATTCTGGATGATCATACATTGTAATATTAATATCTAAATCAGCAAAGCATCTTATGCATGTGTCTTACTTACCAAGTCCTCTTCATCCTCCAAAGCGGAAGCGGCCAAAGCGGCGTACAAATTTGCCGCCGTTTTGGACACTGTCGTCACCGGTTCTTGCATAGACGGCTGCAACGTATATTTTATTAACCGAAAAATCGAAAAACAAAAAAAATGGAGGAGGTTCTGAATTAGACGCGTATTTTTTTTCTTTTTTTATGTATGACCACGCATAGCTTTTTTAGAGTAGTCTGATTTTAAAAAGTATTTTTTTATGGGAAAGGGATACCCCGAAGTTAGTCCCATATAAATTTGGAAAAAAAATTCCAACCCTAAGGATACGAAAACAGGGAATGACTGATTGTTCACTCACTGATTATATCTATGACCACGCATAACTTTTGACAGAAGTGATTTATTTAAGCATATAGTAATTAATAGATTATAGTCACAAAAAATTATAAAAATACTTTTTAACAAAAAAATTAATCCACCGAAAAAACTGAAAAGCAAAAAATAGTAAACCTTTTTCTATCAACCTTAATAACTAAGTTCTTAAACCAATGTAAGTATACCTAAATAATTTTGTGTCGGCGCCGAAGAAGTAAATTTATTAATTACGTAAAGCGCGATGCGCCTCGGCGGCGCATCGTGACACGCCCCTTCGCCGGAAAATCAGCAACTCGAACGAGCACGCACGTGAGAGCACTAGTGCCGATTCAAAATTCTTAACCAACAAAAGACAAAAAGCTAAAGAATATAGAATTTACGACTACGCCTTAACATTGAACGCCGAAAAAATAAACTAATCAGTGCCATTTTTGTTTCATTTCGTTCAAGTCAAGCAAAAGGAACAATGCATTAGCCGCGTTTTACAGCTGATAGGTTTTGACTTAATCTTAATTTGAAAATTATAATGATACTTCGCGGATTTTATAACGGTGACAACGAAGGAGTGAATTATCAAAAAAAAAACATTTGACGTAAGTATAATAATAAAACAGCAGATAACATCCCACAGGTGGGTTTGGACATCCCCCTAGAGAGAAGAATCCAATGACAGACAGGAAACTCTGCCTTAGCACGTAAAATTCGAACCCTTGACCTGTAGACCTTGATATACTATTTACAACCATCTATATATTTTCGTAATAGACGCCATTTTCTTCCTCAGGTGGGTGATAGTCTTATTGATAGCCCACACCACTACTACTTTGTTAGGTGGTAGAGCTCCAAGCCTATCTGGATGTTAATTATCCCTGGTCTTTAAATACCGACATAATAACCTTGTCTTGTGTTCCGTAAAATCATACAGCGAACAATATCTGCCTCTAATAGTACTACCAGTTGATCACGACCGCTCTGTAAAGAGTGAATCGACTAAGAAGAAGAAGTGTTCCGACATAGGCTACCGTGGTTCCAGTTCTCCCACAGTATTAAAGTGTAAAAGTAGCACCAGTGGTTGAAAAACATAAAATTAAGAGACTAGTATGTTTTAGCCGTGTAATGCGAAGGGACGAAAAGCCATATAACTAGGAAATTGGTAGAAATGAGAGTAGATGGATACAGAAGGAGAGGTAAACCAAAGAACAGATGGATGGATTGCGTAAAAGTTGATATGGTGAAAAAAAAGTGTGAATGTTGAGACGATGGCTAGGGGCCATCCGTAAATAACGTCACACGAATTTCATGATTTTTTGACCCCTCCCCCGTCCTTGTCACAGCTGGTCACATTTGTGAGACTCCCCCGTCACTAGTGTGACGTCACATATTTTGCAATTTTACATTTAGATATTATTGAATTCAAACAACAATTCCGAAATTAGTATTATATGAAATATCCGGATGACCGAGCTTTGCTCGGTATTTTTTTTTATAAATTATGTTTTTTGGAAATTAATAATTGATTTTCTTAGTCTAACCCCAAAGCAAACACTCATTAACTTCGTGTTACTTAACAACGCCATCTGCTGGAATAGCTTTAGTGTTGTTGTGTCGTTAAAGCAATTTAAAAAAAATAGTATTATTATTCGCCGATAGATGTCAGGAAGAGTCATTTTTCAGTTTAAATTGGGACTACTCAAACGCCACCTTTTGACATTTTCTAGAAATGATTCCTAGCTAGATAGATTTATCACCCCCCGAAACCCCCCGTATACTAAATTTCATGAAAATTGTTGGAGCCGATTCCGAGATTCCAATTATATTTATATATATATATATATATATATATATATATATATATATATATATATATATATATATATATATATATATATATATATATATATATATATATATATATATATAATTGGAATATATATATATATATATATATATATATATATATATATATAATTGGAATATATATATATATATATATATATATATATATATATATATATATATATATATACAAGAATTGCTCGTTTAAAGATATAAGATTTACTTCGGCGTCATTTTTTGCTACAGTTAGATTTACGTCTAACTAGTTAAAACAGGTGGTGGTAAAAACCCCTCTCGTAATAGTCGCCAAAGGCTAGATCGTCGTACATCACAACATGCGACAATCTTGCATTCCATTTTTTTTCAAACATTTTCAATCAAGATAGAGTTGCAAATGTTTTTGAGTATTTCGTTAATAATGCAAAGTTCGTGTTTTAACACGTAGGTTTGGAAATGTGACGTCACAAAATTTAGGACCCCCTCCCACCCCCTTGTCACACAATGTCACACTTCGTTGACCCCCTCCCTCCCCCTTAATGTGTGACGTAATTTATGGATGGCCCCTAACAGAGGAGAGTGGAAAGAGAGAACAAGTTGTGCCGACCCTATATTATGTGGGAAAAGGGCAGGAAGAAGTTCCAGTTCCTAGGGGAACTGCTGTCCGTGTAGGCGCGGACAGCGCCGTGTTAGCGGTGCTTTGGCGTCGCAAAGATCCATAAGCGAGGGTCCGTCAGTGAGAGACCATCAGTTTGCCGTGGAACAGGCAATAAAAAAAACGCGGGCGATTTAGAACTTTCGACCTTTAGACGACTTCCGTAGCATAGCGGCTAACGCACTTCCGTGTTTATGTATAATATGTATTTATTTACAAAAGAAAAGTATATATGTAGTATATCAGTTGTCTAGTACGCATAAAACAAGTACTATGCTACTTACTTCGGGTCTAGATGGCGCTGTGTGAATTGTGCCAATATATTTATTATTATTATTATTTATTTCTCTACAATATATTAAAATTACTTACCGCTTGTTTTTCTTCGACTTTAACCTTCTTTACGGGTGGTTCGGTGTACGAATGGTCCGTGACGACCGCCTCGGCTATCTGCTCCTTCTCAGTCTTGATCTGTATGACACCAGACTGGATGATTTGCCCCAACTGACCTAGTTGACCCAACTGACTTAGTTGACCTAGCTGACCTTCATTTTTGACTTGTACTATTTGACCCTGTTCGTTCTTATACTGCAGTAATGGCAACTGATCGGTTTTCAATTGAATGATCTGTCCTTGATCGTTCTTTAACTGAATGAGCTGTCCTTGGTCATTTTTTATTTGATAATATTGGTTCCCAGATAGAATTCCCGAATCGGATATCTGAATGACTGGCGTTGAATCCGCTTTGACCTGAACGATTTGACCGGTTTCGGTTATTTGGATCGTTGGCGCGTTTAGCTGTGGACCCATTTGCACCACTTGCACTGGTGGGTTGGATTTCTTTTCTAGCAGGTCTGCTAGCATTTTGTTTTGTGCTGTCTTCTGTAATATGAAAGAATCGTATATTAATAGTCGATATACACCATTATTGATATACAGGGTGACTTTGACAAACCCGTCCAAATTCACACAGAAGAATCTTTAAATGATATTTAGTGCGTAAAAAAAATTTGGACGGGTTTGTCAAAGTCACCCTGTATATCCCTAAGAATATATAAATTAAAGAATTTTACACGCCACATATGTTAAAAGCAAGATTGATAACTCATATAATATAATGATGTATCATTTTGTAATGGATTCATACAAAATTTTGTTCTTTCGTAACCTACATGATAAGAGCCAGGCAAAAGAGATTACATAGGAACAGCGCCAAATTCGGTGATTAGAAGTGCAACGCCCATTTGATCCTCCCCTACTAATCTTCCTTTAGCGTCTGTGAACTAAGGAAACAATTGATACAGTCGTCGCCTTTTACGAGTCACCTGGGGGACAATTGGGGGAAATTCTATTTTTCTGGTATCTAGAACCGCACGACTAAGACAAGCACGACTAACACAAGGCACAATTTATCGGGTTGAATTGCAGAACACCCAAAACTAGAAAGCATCAATACTTTTCCTAGAAAAGCATTACCGGATTTATTGTACTAGGAATCGAACGCAGACGGCCAGATAAATATATTAATTAATTAGCTTATTTATGTTACTGTATCAGACAGTAACATAAATAAGCTATTTAATTAAATAAATAACACGAAAATATAATAATAGTAAATAATTACTCACAATAGTTAACTGCGCTTGATCGTCAATTTGAATCTGAACTGGCTCCTCTTTTGGGACTGAAAATAATAATAATTTAACTAAATAATTTAAATCAAGAAAGAGCAATTGTAATTTTTTTTTATTTTACTACTTTTTATTTATCGTTCAAATATATTTGACTAAAATAAAATAAAGATTACCTAATAATTCCTCGTTAGAATTTATTATCACCTGAAATCATATAAATTAATATTTTATTTAAAAAATATACAAAGCGTTCAACACTAAGAAAAATTATGAATACATACCTTGTCCGGTACCGGTGTACTACTGGCAATGCCATCTGGTGTAATAGTTGTACATTTTATAAGTGCTTCAGGGTCGACATCTAAAACCTAGTATAAAATAAAAAAAAACCTATTACCATATAACAATTCCAAGAATACAACATTTATTAATAACATAAATAAAACATAAATTAATTACAAGAATACAAAACTGTTTGTTTTATTGAAACTGCTTGACTAATATTTAAAGGATCTCACTTTTTTGCCAAGTTTTAGAATTTATCCAAAAAGAAATCTCTTCGTAAGTCCGCTTTGAGATTTTACTTCTTCACTTTGCACGTACTTCGACTTCCATCCCTATTCCACGAATCATTCTCTCTCATCAGCCATTCTCATCTGCCAGGACTACGCTAAGGTGACAATAACACAAGTGTCTTAGACACGGGAACATAATAATATACCCCCATCTAGCCATCAGTTCACCATAATACGTAGCCATACCAGTGCAGGCGATTTTCTTGCAATTTATCTGCAATATCACGGATATGAATGCTGCCGTGGATGTTAAAGCCCCTTACGCGATCCCTCCAAAATACCGACCGTACCGTGTCCATTTCAGTCGTAAGCAGTATCTACTTGTGTAGGTTAAGTTTCATATCACTGGTTAAGTTTCATAGCCGCATATAAAATCACTAACATATTTTTTTTATTATAATATCACATTACCTGATTGGACTGCGCGACCACTGTATTAGAAGTCGACGGTACTCTTTGCTGATTCTGTTGTCTTTGGGTAACCTAAAAAAATATTTTTCTTTAATGTATAGTTCAACTTGCTTTTTTCTACACCAACAGTACCATTTTTTTAGATTTGATTTACAAAAAGATAGTCCTACTCAAGGAGTCATTTATTGACGTTTGCAGTACAAGAAGCCTTGCAAATATTGTTAAATTGCAATATTGTATTAAAGTTGAGGGTACATTAAAAAAATATAAAAATAACAATGATTAAATCGTTGTCAATTGATTAAAACGAAGCTCATATTCATAAAAAATGAGTTTACAGTAAGATGTGAAAAAATTTTTTTTAAAGAAATGGAATATGTTAGGAAATCGGGGAAGGCTGAGCCTTTTAGAGCTCGTTTCCATTATTTGATTCAATATAAAACTAAAAAGACATAACAATATATTGTACATGCTTCCAAATAAGCTCGATTGCATGCCAAAACACACTGTAAAATTTGTTAAATTAAGTTAGTTATCCAAAATACTTTTGCATTCCATAATACAAAATTTACTCCAGCCACTACTTACAACACTATCAAAATAAAATCATGCTTTTTTTAAAATTTAAATTTACTATTCAACATTGATAATTCAAAAATTATAAATAATTAATACTCAAAAACAAATTGCACGTCATTTTTAATCAATCACGACCATACAAATTACAAAACTGCTTTTATAACTTTATTTAGTCTTATTGTGTAACTTATCTTTATATCGGCACAAATACAACAATATATAATTTTTCTGTACGTGTGTATATGACAGAACTCTTCTTGGCCGTTGGAACTATTTTGATGAATTTTTTTAGGTATATTCAAGTTGATTTGAAAATGGTTTAGATTCACAATTGAGTCCATTACAAATGTTATTTTTAATTTATATGGCAGAACAACGTATCTCGAGTCAACTAGTTTAAAAAAGACCCAAATCATCATCATCATCTTAGCGTTGAATCTTGGTTTCAGTCCAAACTCGCTTCAGAGCCCGGGGTCCGCTTTCCGACTTTTTCTTCTCCAATTCGCACGATCTTCGGCATCTCTGGTGGTCAGTCCATTGGCACGCATATCAACCCCTACGACGTCAAACCAACACTTTTTGGGTCTACCCCTCCTGCCGGGGCCCGGCGGTGACGGCATGGCCAGACATTTGTTCCCCACATAAGTAGCCAGTTGCCGTAAAACGTGGCCATGCCAGCGAAGGCGACACTCCTACAATTACCAATCATTATATGATGAACAAAGGGCGACGCTATGGTGTATTCGTCTTTATTGCAGATTGTGAGATCAAATTACAGTTGTGTCATAAAATCGATCCAATTATATATACCAGACTACCCTCTTTTTTTTGCTCTTAAAGGATAAATGCATACCCCACCGCTTGGGATCACGCGGCGGGGTAGTATAGAATTTCCGTGCAAATGCAAAATCGCAATACCCAATAAAACCACCCCAGTGTACCCATACTGCCCGATGCCCGACAAGAAGGAATGCTTTTACATGCGCCTCCCCCCGGGCGTCCCTCCTACTCCGTACCATATGACAGCACGACTGGTAGCTACACAAGTTTTCCATTCAATATAAAATTGTATGATAATAGATTATTCAGCCGCAGCCCCGTGCTGTACTATAGCATAATTTCCATGTACCGTGAGTGAAGAAAAACATCGTGAGGAAACCTACATACCAAAATCACTGGTATGTGTAACGCGTCAACCCGCCTTGGACACGCCTAGTGCGTATAATATATATTCCCCGTAGGCGGAAGTGTGAGCCCAGTAATGAGAATAGCGTCCCGCTATTATTATTATATAATCCCGTACACCATACTCAGTCACTTCTCTTTTTACTTGTTTATGCTTTCTTGGACAATAAAAGCAATATCCGACGTGACAACATTCAGCGGCGTATATCACAGTACAAAGTACTATATTCGGTAGTAAATAAGATATAATGCTTGTGAATTTTACTTGCTTGCTTTTCTTTGATCTATCTCTATATGTGTATGTACATGTATGTTTGTTAAAATATATTTATACAAGTTTATATATTATATACAAGCTTCAGTCTACTGCAGGGGCTTTAAAAAATCACAATGTGAACAACTTTGTTGTATATTGTTATAAAAATCACTCAATCTCATGCATATGTTATTCTTTAGAAATGAATATCCGATAATCACCTGTATCCCTCATAGTATATAATAAATTTCATCACAATTAGAGCTGTAATAATAAATCCAGATTGTTTAAATATATTATCAAAACGCCTAGGCGTACTCAAAACAAAATAAAAAGTATTTAATTGAAATTAACCACTCAATATTTTTCGAAATAATCTTAAAAAAAGGAATCTTTTGGTGTATTTTGGTTAAGGGAGTAGTACCTTTTAGATGACATTTCCCATTCATAACCGCGTTCCTACTCACTTAAAATAAATATAAGTATACTGGGAGAATGCACACAACGCCATCTAGTCCCAAATTAAGTAGCCTAGCACCTGTGTTATGGGTACTAGTATTCTATTGTTATGGGTACTCGTATTTAAGCAATTTTAACCACCCCCTATTCTACGACGACAAGCACCCCGCACGAGTTTTTCTTTCAAAAAATTTACGCTGCGCACGCGTCGCGTCGATTGCCGTTGTTCTATTCAAATATTTCAAGAAACCAACTAGCTAGATCGAAAGCAGTTCGTACCAGTGGCTTCTGCAGCCATATTCGAAGAGCTCCAGTAGCACGAAAATCGAGGTAAGCGGTTGTGCGTATTATCGAAATTAAATTGTGTGTTCAGTGCGTGACATTTAGCTGGTGCCGTGCAACAGTTCCTCCGCGACCTGAACCGAACCGGAAAGGGGTGGAATCAAAGTCAGTGTGAATTTCTCTGTCCACTGCAAGATATCGCGTCTCTCTAACTACCGCTCCTCTCCCCTCCTCTCTCATATAGTCCACTGCTCTCGAGCTATCCTCATCCCTGTACGGTACCGGTGACCGGCACGTACAAATTACTCTTTTCACAAAACAAAAGGTACCTACTCTCATATTCATCTACACTTTATAAAATGATAAAAAAAAACTACAAAAATTTCCAAAACAAAGCTATAAAATCAAACGAGTTAGTTGTGTTAGTATGCACTTACTTGCGTTTGTACAGCCGGGCTTACTTTGTGCGCAAGTAAATGCTTGATGAGGGTCGTATTCGATGGATTCGTTTCGAGGGCTTGCGACAGGTGGGGGTGGTTTGCTGTGGGTGGTTGTTGTTGTTGCTGCTGTACTGGCTAAAGGACAAATATTTATTTTAAAATAAAGCATAATTTACTGGAAATAGGACAAAAAATTATGTAAAAAAATCGACTATCTAAACATTGACTTAAAATTCCCCATCACTAATAAGTGTTACATCACTACAGGGGGATGATCCGTAGTTTTAGTTTCGATTACCGCGCGCGCGCGCGCTCTCTCTCTCTCTCTCCCTCTCCCTCCCCCTCTCCCTCTCCCTCTCCCCCTCTCTCTCTCTCTCTCTCTCAATTAAGGGTCAACATAAGGATCTACGAGAACTGCTGAATATAGATCTGAGTTATTTTTTTAACAATATTAAAATGAAGACGACACGAAATGATTTTATAGAGGGAATATTGTGCAAAATAATACATATTATTTCCTTAAAAATTTAAATTGAAGGTGTAGCATTATTAATAAAATGTTGTTACTTACATTATACATTTTTAATAAAATGTTGTTACGAAAAATAAATTACATATTGTTACACAGAATGATTAATAAAGAGGGTATTTAAATATAATATGAGTGCTTTGAGCTTTGTGTAGTGTGAATGCAATTACACGAACAATTTAATAGCGTGTAAAAAGCAGCTTTCATGGAGGCAAATTTTAATAAAAAATAATATCGATACTTGTACATATTGTTTACAAAATAACCTGAATGTATGTGTCCGTCAATTACGATACGTGTTTTCACATGATGCAGTGAAATAAAATAAAATAAATTAATTACCTGTGCTTGAGTGACGACGGGTTTGACTTCCGCTGTACTCGGTTTATTCGTAAGCTGTGCTTTTAGAATAGGCGATGCCGGTCCACTCGCTTAGAATAAAAATACATTTAGCATTCAAAATATTTATAGAATTATTGAGAAGACGTTTAAATTTAAACTAAATTAAAGAGTCTTAGATATTTTTCTTTCTTCTGTCTTTTTCAAAAATGTCTAATACAATAAATTTTAAATAAAATGTCATGTCTGGACATATTAACTGATAACTTATTTCTTCGAGACTTAAGAGTTTATAAAAAATATTTTAAATTTTTTTTTATTGCGTAGGGCAGCAGACAGGCTGACGTCCCGCTTAGGATTTAGCAGTTACCGTCGCCTATAGGTGTTTGCAACGCCAGTGGCATCGCGAACACGCTGCTATCCCATAAGGGTACAGGAACTTGGGTCACTAATGCCGGAACACAACACAAGGTTATTATGGCGGCATACTTAAGACCAAAGGTGGTCGCCATCCAGACGGGCTTGAGGCCCTACCACGTAGAAAATACTAAATAAAATAAATACTCTAACTACTCTACTATAAAGAGTAGAAATATATATAACCGTGTAGATTAAACGCCCCTAAAATGAAAAGATAAAAAAGTTTAAGAATGTAACGAGTCCCACCAAGACGCTAAACAACGAATGAAGCTCTGACGTAGGTACTTCCTCTTAGGGTTGAAAGATCAGAAGTTATTTTTAATTTTTATGTGGGAGCCTATAAAAACTACCTGTTTTCTAAAGCGGTCTTTCTCATTTAAAAAATATACCATGGTATATACTGTAACAATTGACACAACGCCATCTAGGCCCAAAATATTTTTTTAAGAAATGGAATAAAATCTTACTCGCTGGAGGCGTCCTGTTCTTGGCATTTCTAGCCCGTATCCCAATGTATACTTGTTGCGTTTCTCCAGTCGATAGCGTCGCGTTATTAGGACCGACCGTACCACCGAAAACGGTTCTGTAAATAACATTTATTTCTAAAGACCATCTTACAATGTATGCACGCCTCACTGTTTCATAAACTATTAAGTAATTCTTCTCTTGTTCTGTCCACATTAGCTGACGAATTCATCCGCGGGGAAACCGAATGACCAGTACCACGCCAGAACTCTGGGGGGAAACTGAAACGGTATCGTGGTGATGATATGTCAGTCTCACAGCTGCTGACCAAGATGTAGGCCAGCGACGACCGCAACAGCATACCTAAAAATACCGGTCGCCATCGTTAAGGCATTGTTGGATTGACTTTTGGTCATTGCTCTGCGACGCCAAACTTATCCGTGTAGGAGCGGAGTAATAATACTAACACCTACAGTCGGAGTCAGCTTATCGTAAAAGGCGATAAAACCACCATAGCTACTTGGTAGGGCCCCAAGCCCGTCTGGATGGCAACCACCCTTGTTCTATAAGTATGCCGCCATAATAACAGTACGTAACATTGGTAACGTGCCCTCAGCGTCGCAAACATCCATAGGCGACTGTAACTGCTTACTATTAATTGGGCCGTCAGCCTATGTGCTGTTCCTCAGGATTAAAAAAAAATCCAGCTGACATAGCGTTTAATATTGTGTATGTGTACAAAATAGTGCACTTTATATCAAAGCCGTTAGGGGACCATCCAGAATTTGTTCCGCACCTACATAGGTTTTTTGGACCTTTCTCATAGTTAGCGATGTAGAGAAAAATTTTAGTTTAAAAAAAAACTAAAAAACACACTTTAATAATTAATCGAACAAAAAAGTTAAAAATTATTAACTTAAGAATAAAATTACTGACGAGAAAATTAATGTCACTATTATAAAAAGCGTGGAGTTTCAAAATATTCGAGGGTCAATTCAAGTTTTCTAATAAAAAACATGTAATTTACAAATTCAGCGTCAGTCCAAATAACGCATCCTCCTTCGTCACTTTGGATAACAAGAAAAGGAGCATCTAACCTGACCAATCTCGGAAAGTGGTTCGGCGCGATAACCCCCTTCTTTCCCAGCATTGTGCAACACGCCAAATACTGTCGATACACTTCGGCCACGTCGCACGCACTGTTGTCGTTTGGCGGGAGCGCTTCGTAGGCGGAATGGAGCCACGCCTTCGCGAAATGTTCGTTTTCCTTACAAAACAAAATAAGTTAATATCTCGTTCAAAAAACGAATCAATTAGTTTTAGGAATCTTCGATTCAGATAAAATAAAATAAATAATTATATTCACTTATAATTCATTGAGGTACTTGGTAGGTGAACTTCTGTAATCGAAGTAGGTGAATAATATTTTACTCGGAAATTAATCTAGAAGTGCCGGATTCGAATCCCGCTACGGCATACACTGCTTAGGGCATAATTGCCATGTACAGACGATGAAGGGAAATGTCATGATGAAACCTGCATACCGACATAACCAGTGTGTGTAACCCGCCAATCCGCATCGTTTCTTCTAGGGGGAGGGTCGAAACCAGTAGTGGGACGCTCCATTGCGTCCAGCGGCAGCACATACTGTTATATATTTTTGACAGGCTGACGACCCACTAATCGTAAGCAGTTAGCGTCGCCTATTAATATTTGCGACGCTAAGGGCACCGCGAACACGCTACAATCCCATAGGGGTGTTATATGTTATTATAGTTATATTCACACAATCAAACCACATTGTACATAACAAATGAAATTACCATAACGTCCCACTATTGGATTCAGGCCTCACCTTTGAGGGAAAGTACAGCATACTCGATACGCTTGTCCAAGGCGAATTAGCCGGTTACACATACCAGTGATCTCGGAATGCTCAAGATGTTACCTGAAGATGTTTTCCTTTACCTTTGGTATGTGTTGATATATATAAAATCTTTATCCGTGCAGGGGCGGAGAAAGAACCTCTGCGATCGGGGTCGGCCTCTCGTAAAATGCGACTAAACAACCCACCCTAGCTACGTGGTAGGGCCCCGTGTCCGTCTGGATGGCGACCACCTTTGGTATTAAGTATGACGCCATAATAACCTTGTGTTATGTTCCGGCATTAGTGACCCAAGTCCGACCGCCCACTTAGAATTTAAAATTCTAAGTGGGCCGTCCGTCAGCCTGCCTGCTGTCCTAGAGCAGTAAAAAAATTTAAAAAATACCATAAAATATATAAAGATCCTGAGAAACATACCTGCACAGTCCGTTGCTGCATATGAGACTGTTGTATAGAAGTCATCGGAGCAGTTGTGCTACTCGTGCTGGCTGTTGAGGTGGTTTGTGCAGACACCTGCACCGGCTCTGCTGGTTTCACTTGCACTTGAGTTTGAACCTATACAAGAGATAAAATGTTCACCTTCATTACACTAGTCTGATTCTCATGTTTGAGAATGCGGCAAATTAATCATAAACTTTCATCTGATGCGACGGCGTGTCAAAATGCACCTACGTCCTTTCCGCCAGTGCGTTGCAGGTGTTTTTCGACCCACCAAATACTACTCGTACATTAGGGCTGAAATAGGCCCCCCACTGCAGCACTGAGCAGATGTTTTTTATGATCACTACGGAAAAAGGGCCTGCCGCGATGTTTTTGATGCATAATACCTACTTTTGACCACAAGCCGAAATATATATTTATCTCTCTCGATCTCTTGCAATTACCTGAGATAATCGTTCCGCACTAGCGAGAGGGATATAGTTTCCACCGTGTATAGCAACCGTAAGCACCGCGACGGGATAGGGAAACTTATTTTAACTATCCTTCTAACTACATTCAGTTTAGTTTTACGGAAGCAACTGATCCGAAATAAGGTGTTAAAACTACACACAAACATTCGATCTTATAATGTTGTGGGCGCTTTTACAGTTTTTACCCAACATTACATTACTTGTAAATAGATATAGAAATTAAACAAAGAAATTACTAAAAGATGCACTGTATTGTCAAGTATTGATAATAGAAAAGAGATACACATGTACAGAAAAAGAAGTAAGTCACAAAACACAATACGATCTATGATAAAGATAAAACTAATGGCGTTTACGTTTGTCGGTTATATGACGCTTCCGTGTTGGCACTCGGTTAACGACTGTTGTGGCGAGCGATTCCGAGTGAGCACCTCCGCACAGCAGTGGGTGGCACCGCGCCTAACGGTATTAGTTTCGACCAATCGTGATGGCGAGCGATGTAAACCGATGCGCACCACAATATTATAGTAAATAAGAGATTACCTGAGTCTGTTGAGCATTCTGCCTCTCCTGGGCCTCCCGTTCGGCAGTCGCGGCGGCAATGGCCGAAGGTCCACTAACTGTCTCCACTACACGCATCAAAATACACGCTCGGGGACCATAACTTTGAGCCTAAACAAAATAAATAGTCTTCTTTTAAAAGAAATTTGAATATAATTAGCAAATATTACTCACAGCTTAATTATAACCAAGCTTTAGTCTTTAGTCAAATTTCAAGTCATTAATTTTTCCACGCCATCTTTTTTTATAACTGTACAAAAGAAAAGTTTATATGCAGTACATCAGTAGTCTAGTTCCCATAACACAAGTGCTATAACGTATTATATTCAGTCATCATTATTATTATATTCAGATTAATTCTAGCAGCTAGGTGCTGGTTAGCAGGTAAGCTGAAAGACTTAGCAGGACCAACCACACAATGTAAGTAACTAAAAATTGTCCATCTTTTATAAGGAATCCTTACCTCGACTGTCACAAGGGACACCAACGTATGCACTAATCCGGGAACCCGCGCGACGGATTCACTCGCTCTGTCCCCCAACGAGGTTAATGCGTACACACATTCTAACGTACAAACCAACACCATTATATCACGCAGCGTTAGTAAAGCGCATACGTCACTGTACACCTGAAATACAGACATTACTGTAATTAAATATTCTCTTATAATGCTTAAACTCTGGACAACAGACAGGTTTACGGTCCACTTAATAATAAGCAGTTACCGTCGCCTATGGATGTTGACGACGCTAGCGTCGTGTCTCTAGGGGCATCGCGAACACGCTACCGTCGACATATGGGAACTGGAACCTGGCTCACTTACGCCGAAACTTGTGTTATACACAAGGTTATTATGGCTGCATATTTATAAGAAACCGGGGGTACTCTACCACTAAGCTAGGGTTGTTTTGTTGTCTTTTTCGACATGCCACCCGCGGTCGCAAGGGGCAATATTCTTCCTCCGCAATTGATACAGGAATGTTCAACATTATATATATATATATATATATATATATATATATATATATATATATATATATATATATATATATATATATATATATATATATATATATATATATATATATATATATATATATATATATATATATCAGATACATTTTTAGTTCATCCTCATCGCTCTCTCTTATATTCTCTTATGAAGCGTTAGGCCAAGGTTTATATCATAGAAGTCTGCAATTGTGCGCGCATCAGGGCAAAACTACTGGATAGATTCCAATTAAATTTTCTAAGTTTTATTTATATTGCGATATCTTCATTTAATATAAAGTTATTAAAGTTTTAAGGAACAACTATTTCTAAAGGAGAAGCGGGACGAGTGGGCAAGTGTTATAAACGCGCATGCGTACGAAAACTTGTCGTATATTACGATTTACTTTTTTCTGTTAAGTATTCGAGCAGCAAAGTGGGCGGGAACGGCTAGTTATAAATAAAACTAATTTTGTTGTATGTGTCAAGTACAAGATTAGCATCTCATTATGGCACACATCGCTTAGGGAGATATTTCGAATATATAACTAGCCGACCCTGTTCTGCTATAATTATTTAAGAAATTAACTTTTGGATAGGATTTCCGTAAAACCCGTTCTTAGTAAGCGTCACGTCACGATATGTGTAACTGTACTAAATTTCAAGACAGTTCGGTTTTGGACAGTGCTTGTGATGAGTGATATTTCGCTATTCGTATATGAAACCTGCAAATCCGCCTTGCAGGAGTGAAGCGGGTATCCTGTTTGATCCCCTTAAGGGGATAGGGGAGGCGGGATGTTAGGAGCTGTTATTACAAACTTACCTTAGCCTCCAAAACCTTTAGCAAGGTGTCTTCGTTGGCCTCGTTTTGGGCCAATTTGTTTAACAGCTCCAATGCGGCCAACACTCTAGCTCGATCTGGGGAAACCAGTGCCGCTTGGATGGTGGATAACACGTGGCGAGAAATAAGACAAGTTGCAGGATCCTGTATAAAATTTTGAAAATTTTGTTAAGTAATATTTGGTATACAAGACCGATAATAATTGGCATACGATGTCTAATTTGGAAGTCAGATAAAATTTTAATTTAAATATGGTAGCAATTAGTTTGGCCGTAAAAAATTATTCAGAATTTTTTAAAGGAAAAAAGATTTTGGGATATGTTTTTTTACATTATACATGATACTATTGCCTGAAATTATTACAGCAATATTGACGAAATCAAAACTTGGTATTTGAACACTGCAGTTATATTTATTTATTTAAACATGAAATACAATTTTTAAACATAAAAGACATATAGCACAACAGTTCATGTACGAACTTGTCTAGAGAAGATCACACTGGCCCCTGAACTAGTGAATACTAGTGTATCTCAGTGAGCCAGTATTTCTAACTCCAAGTGCGCATTGCCATTATATTAATAACTTGAAACGCTTAATTGTGTGGCGCCTCACTCGCCACCTGATTTCTTACACTGCTAAAATCGAATAATTGTATACTTTCATATATATTCTTCTTTCTAGTTATATGTATACTTTTTAGATATTTTCGAGAGTTATGTAATGTCAATACAAAAATGTAAGAATATTTTTTCGGAGCTGTCACTAAATTATTTTATATTATATAAGTTTTGTAATTATTAATTATTTATATCACTCAATAACATGATACACACCACCATTAAAAATAGTGAGCCAGTGGATATTCGTGTTTGATTAAATGTCTCGCTTAGAGAATCTACCCCATAGGAGGTCCGGTTAATCCTCCAAATTGGTGACCCCGACGTGATTACCACACGGAATCTTTGTGCTCACGATCATCACAGGCCTTTGCAAGTCACAGTAACTAGTACGGCTATTTCGCCTACCACTATTCTGTCGACATCGCCGCGGATTCGTTATACACGGGCGCGTACACCAAATCGCCCCGTTAACAAGCTCAAGATCACCACGGACGGAAAACCCTGGGCATTCTACCACGGGCGTCGTGCGATTACGCCGACGCCGTCACCATAGCCGCCGATTTCAGTTCGGCGCCTCAGTGTGTGCTTGTGCGTTAGTGTATCAGTTATTTTTAGTTATTGTATGTGATGCAATATTTAAATTTATTTTCCTGTATTTAAAAATAATTTAGTTTTTATCTCTAGTACTTATAAGTTACTTGTAATTTTTTTTTTTTAACTATTATTATAAGTTTCTGTTTGTCAAATAGTGAACGGTCCCACATCTCTCCCCTGCATCTAAATTTTTTATTAGGTATCAGCATTATTTTCTAAGAACATCATGACTTGCACAACTACAACAGCAGTTCCAGTACCATCATCTTCATTTATGGAGATGGTGGAGAGACGTTTTGACCAACTCGCTAAAGAAATAGCTAGATTAAGAATTTCTCAAGCTGATTACCGCTCACGAGGACGTTCAAATTTTAGAGGACGCTCAAACTCTAAACGACGCTCCCGGAATGCAACCACGGACAAACCCAACATATGTTGGTATCACAAGAAATTTAATATTAAAGCAACCAAATGTACTAAGCCTTGTAGTTGGACAACTCCGGAAAACCAGTCCGACAATCAGTAGAGGCGGCCGCTGATTGTTCTCCTCCCGGCCGCCGGTTATTCGTTACTGACAAGAAGACCCAACGCCAGTTTAGTGTACCTAACTTTTAGGATTATATAAATTTAAAAAATTTAATGCGCAGAATGTGAACATGTTTTGTTCGTGAAACATAGCTTACTTTACATTACGGAAAATTATTGCATTCAATCAGATTAACTTTAGGGTATGTATTCGAAATTAATTTGAAAGGTTTCAAGTATTTTATAGATATTTTTATAACTATTTTCTTATTTTTGGATTATTAGTTTAACTATCTTATTTCACTATTACAATAGTACAACTATTTATATTAAACATTAAATTAAAACTATAGAGCGTACATATTTTTACAAGGATTTTTTTTTTAATTTTAATATAAACATGATTTTAATGTGTTTCTGTAGTCAAGAGTATTCTGGTTATAAATGGAAGCCCTCGACATAACCTGGACCACTCAATTCACTGAAGATTAAGAACTAAGTATATATCTAAAGTAATTGATTACAAGACACATTAATATTAATATATATATATATATATATATATATATATATATATATATATATATATATATATATATATATATATATATATTAACTAGCCGGTCACGCCCGCTCCGCTGGGCAATTAACAGGCAAAATTTAATGTAAAAAAAAAATTTTTTTTAAAGTATCCTATGTTACTTCTAATACCTCCTCTTGGAGGTATTCTTATATGTGTACAAGTTTCATAATGATTGGTTAAGTAGTTTTTGTGTGAAAGCATAACAAACAAACTTACTTTCACATTTATAATATTAATATGATGTATACAGTATACTATAACTACATTTAAAATTAAAAGAAACTGTACCTTAATAATAAGTTCAGCGGCTACGTTCCCCAAGGTGTCTAATCCAGATTGTCTTAACGTTCCTACCCAGCAATTCGCACAGAGTAGCAAAAATCTAAAAGAAATTATTTATATAATAATAAATAATTAATATTTAAAATTAAAATACTATTACAGTTAACATAATGCCAAAGTTAGCAGTAGAGCGCTTGCGTTATGGGTACAAGGCTATTATTATACATTCCCTATTGGAAACATCTAGTAAGATTGTAAATCTACTTAAAGGAGTCTGCCCACTAGACCGTTCCATACCATGACCGTGCTAGGAACGTGCCAGGCAAGAAAATATTCTTTGTATTAAAAAGTATATGACTATGCCCACTAGACCGTTTCGTAACCGACCGGCATGTTTGCTTTTGTGTCTGATACGGTCCTAGCACGGTCATGGTATGGAACGATGTAGTGCGCAGACTGCTTTATTATACATAAACATTCAGACTCAGGGTGGAAATCGAAACCGAGACCCTTGCAGACGTTCTGACGTACGAATAACGCCACGGCAGTCGTCAACTTCTCACACAATTTAAAGTTATTTTAATTTTCTTCATATTCGGTACGTAGAAATTTTGTTATAATATTCATTAGGTGAGACAAACTGTCTAAGCGTCGTAAAATTTGCACCCTTGATTTTTTTTAATGATCTCAGAGTGGAGTACCATTAAGTTACAACATACTTTCAACTATTAATTACGTAAAAATAACAATATATATATATATATATATATATATATATATATATATATATATATATATATATATATATATATATATATATATATATATATATATATATATATATATATATATATGACGACTTCCGTGACATAGGGGCTAACGCACTTCAGTATACTTGCGGAGGTCACGGACACGAATCCCATCTTGCTTCTGGATGTTTATGTATTTATTTACAAAAGAAAAGTATATATGTAGTTTATCAGTCGTCTAGTACCCATAACACATGTGCTACTTAGTTTGAGAGTAGTTGGCACTGAATTGTGCCAGTATGTTTATATTTCTTTATTATTTTTTATAATAATAATGGGTAGGAAAAATAATAGTGATAATAAATAAGCTACAATTTACCTTATTAAAGTAGTGTTCTTGGCAAGATATTGAATATTATCCTCGTGAAAGGAAAGCGATCGCAAAATGGAGGCAATTTGGAGTACCCTTTGTGTATACACGCAGGATGCTCCACCGGGCAGTTCCGGGGCGAAGAATTGGTCTTCCTCGGATGGCTCCAGCACCCAGTCTTCAATTGGTTCTTGCTATAAATAAAAAAGCACATGTAGCGAAGTACGCTGTGATATTCGAGCGGAGCGTAAACGTGTATGTTTCGTGCCTGCGACTCGGTTCGACTGAAAGCACGGAAGCCGCCGAATGCGACGAGTACCCCTGTGCACTCGCACTCGTCCACAATTTTCATTGACCCCTACATTTATAATACAAAGATACGACATATTTGTACTACAACGATTTAAATAAAACCCCTCTGAAGTAGGGTGTGTATACCTATATTCAGTTTTGTGTAGAGATTGATACCATAGACAAAATGATATAAAGTGAACAAAGACAATCAATTTTCTTCTATGTGTAACCTTCATAGTAATAGATATCAATTAAAAAGTATTGAGGATTGGCAATCATTCTTGGCTGGACATACATTATGAAATTATTGTATTCATATACTTATTACAATGCAGACTATAATAATTGAAGATACTCACCTCCTCAACAACTTTCTCCACAATATCCTCCTCCTGGTCGTCACCCATCAAACAATCAGTGAGAGTATTATGGGCAGCCAGAGCCTGCACCATCAACTCAGGCTGCTCCACCCCTGGTTGCATGAACTTGGTCTCGTCAGCCAACTCCTTAACGCCCCCGCCACCGGCGCGCATGTTCCAGAACTCATCCGGGTATCGACCACGAGCCTCGTAATACGAACGACCGATCGTATCTCGGAGACTTGCTAAAATAGGAAATGCAATATTAGAACTTTATCACTCAAAATTAAGATATTTTAGAACAAAGAATTTTTACTGTAAGACAGTGTCTTACAGCCACGCCCTTAATGTCACGCCCTATTAGAACATGATGCGGCCTATGGGGCCATTTTCTTTATGCTTGAGGTGTAAATGTTTACTGCACACCCCACCCGTTGGGGGCTTCGCGTCAGGGTAGTGTGGGACTTCCATACAATGCGCCCCTGCGCTCCCATATTTGAGAAGTCGACGCACAGCGCTTACGTGCACACTAAAACCACCCCAGTGGCTACTGCCCGACGCCCGGAGGTAGCCATATGCTTTCACATGCACTTTCTACTCAGACGGGGGGTTTAAGACTAGAGGCTATCACACGGTCTGATTGCACACCACCATTAATTTTGTATTTCATTCACCCTCACTACCGTCTATAATGTAATGTATTAATGATAAATAAGCTGACGGAGTTTATCAAAATTGTTCGAGTTGGTAAGAAAGCTATGAGAATTCGACCTCACTTCAAATCAGGATTGCTTCCGAAATGGTTAATGTACTACCAATATAATCCTAGAGAAGTCAAAGTATGGAGTGTGCATCTGATCTAAGAATTTACTTATCACCTCAAAAATATTATTTATTAATCATTCATTTGAGAATCTAAAGCTCAATTAAGAATTCTCTTCTTTGAACCCTATTACAACACTTTAGAAACAAGTTGGGGTAAGATTTTATATCACTTTTCTGGCGATCCTAACATAATCAAGAGTCATTAGCCGGTAGGGCTTACTAGGCGAAAGCGGTGGTACTTTACTTTAACTTAGGTATCTCACTCCCGACTGCGACATTTTCTCCGACGCGGCCATGGGAAAAGCCTGACAAGACACACCTTACAGATGTCGACCCTGCCATAAGGCTTAGAGGGTGACAAGTGGAGTTCTAGTCGGGATGCTAAGGCATTCTATCTCAGCCAGCAGCATACAGGCGACCGCCGTAGAGTTAGAACGGTGATAACCACCTCGGCTTACACCCGTATTCCAGCGTGGAGTGCCACCAGCACCAGTACCAATAATCTGTAGGTTATTCCTTTCCTCAAGATATCTATTTCCTTTATTATAGTTTAAGTCACCACCACCTGAAGGCTAAAATGGTCTCCTAAAGACTGATTAATTTATACTTATTAATAGAAGAATGTATACTTATTAGTTAAAGAATGTTATTATACTTACAATGATTATAAACCCCAGCATGTGCCAACAAGAAGTCCAATATATGTGGAGTAGTTGCCAAGGGTAGTCTATTCGAATGGTCCGCAGCAAGAACTGTACATACGTTCACAGCAAAGTCTTGCTCGTTGGGCATCGGCGACAAGAGAGATAATGCAAGCCTTTCTGAGGGCGCTGCACCCTTAGGAGCAGTTCGGAGGGCCTCCCCTGATGCTTTTAATACAGAATTGTTCCATTAAAGATGGTATAAATATCAATATACTTTTTAATGTTACGTGAGATGTGTAACAGTACAAATACATACCGCTGCTCTTTGGACATCAAGTGCATAGACAATAGATATAGTAAAATAGCAGCAAAGAGAGACTAAGAAAATGTTGGAAATCTTTACAAGATGTGCAGTGGATTATATTTTTAAATTTGAATATTTTCACAACAGGTCATTAACCTTTTTCAATAATATTGTTTTAAAACATTTGTTATATTTTGATCTATCAATGACTGGTGTTATTAATGAGTAAAAGACTAATCGAAATTACATTTTACAAATGTTTCATCCCAGTTGCATCGTAGCTTTTACTTCGGAGCCTGAAGAACACTAATGTGTTGATAGCCTTTTTTGATCAAAAATGATCAAGAATATTTTATTTTTACAAAACAAATAACTCAGGATCACTAGCACAAGCCTAAAGAAATACATGTTTGCTTGGTAGCTGGTGAGATTGACTTGAGGACTGAACTCCTTCCACCTCATATAATGTAATACTAATGAAGTATTACATAATATAAAGCCATACCATGATTATTAAAACAGTTGAAAAATCAATCAAATTAGGAAAATAAAATATTAGCAAAAAAAATCATAGGCATAAAACAAAAAAATCTCGTCGTGCGCATCTGCTCTACATGGTGTTCAAAAAAATCTCAATTTGGCAAACCAATTTTACTATATAATGAATATACCTAGTCAGGTCATAAATTCTGTCACATGTTTAATGTAAAATAATTGTAACAAGTTTATTAATTATGTAACCATTCATATACCAAAATGAACTTAACAAAACATAGATTCTTATGACATTAAAGTTTATTCAAAATGACCTCCGTGATTTTGAATACAAGCCTTCAATCTGCGCGGCCAGTTGTCTATCGCAGCACGAACGAGGTCCATGTCAATATCGGCGGCTGCCTTAATCAAGGATGTCTTGAGTGACTCCAAATTGGGATGAGGCTTTGAGCACGCCTTTTCCTCCAAGTGTTGCCATATCTTGTAATCTAACGGATTCAAATCTGGACTGGAGGAGGGCCAGTCTTCGTGCCGGATGAAGTCGATTTCACGCGCCGCCAGCCAGTCTTGTGTGCTCTTCGCTCTATGAGCTGGCGCCGAATCTTGTTGGAATACCCAGTGCCTGTTATTGAACATGGTATGAGAAACAGGTTCCACAAGGTTCGTCAGGACTGTATTTTGATACACAACAGCATTCGTTTTTACACCTTTCTCACAAAAATGTACCTCTGTTAAGCCCCAATAAGAAACTCCCAACCATACCATGAGCGAGGATGGAAAATGACCTCGTTGGACACGCGGAATACGGTTGCTCGCTTCTTCACTACTGTGTGCGTACACCTTATCATTTTGTTTGTTGTAGCTCTCTTCTACGGTAAACATTTTTTCATCCGAAAAAAGAATTTCCCGATATTTTTTTCCCGCGTACCGCTTCAACAAAGCGCGGCATCTCTTCAGTCTCAGGTCCATTAGACGAGCATTCAAACGATGTCCTGTTTTTCTTCGATATGCCCGAAGCCCTAAGTCTTCATTTAACACCCTTTTCACCGTGGTTCTGCTTAACCCCATCTGAAGGGCCAACAGTTTCTGCTTACGTTTGGGATTTCTTTGAATTCGTGCCTTCACAGCTTTTATCACTGCTGGAGTCCTAACAGACCGAGGGCGACCACTTCTTGACCTGTCATCTACACTAGAGTCTTCATTGTATCGTTTGATGGTACGATAAACGAATCTTTTGGTAATATTCAAATTTTTCAGTATGTTAAAAATTTGAATTGGCGCGTAACCGCAACGATGCAACGCAATAACTGCAACACGGTCTTCTTTAAGCGTCCACTCCATATTTAAAAATGAGTAAAATTCTAAAAGTTATACATTTTTATTTTCATGAACAATTCGAAATTCTAATTCAATGAACTTTTTTGTGGCCAGCATTCTAAAAGAAAAGTTTTTACTGTGTGACAATACTTATGACCTGACTAGGTATAATCACTATGTAAACATTTTTTTATAAATATAAATTAATGACATACCTGTCTTATTTAATAATAGTAAGCAAAATGTGATGTGAGAACTTAAAAACAAAATGAGTTAAAAAAATCAACTACCTGTTAAGTATAAGGGCATTAAAAAAAATAAAAATAAAATAAGCATAATTTTTTAAAGAGATCATGTGATAAATGTAACAAAATACTAACAAATAATAGATAATCTGTCCAAAATATTATAATAACCCATCAAAATATTATATAAGCTCAAATGCTAATGCATTGCAGACAAACTGAAAGAGTCGCCTTCAGTATTAACAAGTTTTGCAGCAGTCAGCTACTAATGTAGAGAACAAATGTCTAGCCAAGCCACCTCGGCCGAGCCCCGACAGGAAGGGAGGACCCAAAAAGTGCTGGCTTGACGTCAATAGGGGGTCAATGATATGAACCGTATGAAATTCGGAAAGCGGATCCCGGGTACTGAAGCGGAAGTTTCGGTTACAACCGTTATTTAATGGTAAGATGATGAAGATGAGCTCAAATCCTCAGTTGTTAAGAGTCAGTTCACGTTAGTTATGTACTAAACGACTTTCGAACCCATAAAATCTAGGTTGGGACTGAGTCTAATGAAAGTCAATATTCTTCAATTATTACAGCTAACCAAAATACCAGGTGTACTGGAAAGTCATTACCGGTTTTTCTAACAGATGTCGTTAGGCTTAAGTATGCAGTGTTATGATTGAACAAATGTGTAATTTTATTCTACTGCCATCAAGCTTCAAAGCTATAGATAAATCATTATATTCTAAAGAACAAGAACTGAAAAGAGAATTGTCACTTGTAATATTCTAAATGCCCCAATTATTTTTTTTATTGCTGTAGGACAGCAGACAGGCTAATGGCCCATTTAGAATTTAGCAGTTACCATTGACTGTGGGTGTTTGTAACGACAGGGGTTCCCTAACATGCTGCTATCCGCATAGTGGTACTGGAATGTGATCACTTATGCCGGAACACCACACAAGGTTGTTATGGCGGCATACTTACACACCAGGGTGGTCGCCATCCAGACGGGCTTGGAACCCTACCACCTGGTTTGGGTTGTTTAGTCGCCTTTAACGACAGGCCGACCCCGGCCGCAGAGGTTAGTATTCTTTCAGCCCCTGCATGGATAACTATTATTATTACTTTAACTATTCCAGATAATCATAGGTTAGTCATATAGTTAGTTATATGTAGCCATTATAGCTAGACACAAGTGAAAAGTTCTAGTATTAGCTGATACAAACAAATGCTTAATTCCATCTAACTTTTATTTATGATACATGAAGTACACGATGAGAACCTTTGGGGTGTGTCCTCACCAACATATTTGTTCTATAATATGTTCCAATGCAAAGTTTTCGTTATATGGTCAGGGGATCAAACAGCAATGGTCTATATAAAACCTAATTTAACTTAATCTATTTCCTTCATATTAAATTTAAAAAATTTTTAAAAACAGGATTTGTAATTTATGTACACATTTTAGAGCTTATTATACTTTCTGTCAGTACAGGTTATATATTATAGAAGTTTTCACATTATTTATAGCTGCTAGTGAAAATTATATTTCCTTTATTGTCGAAATAGCCTACAGCCCTTATAACATAACAGATAGTTGATGTTTACCTGAAATGTATGTACCACCACTGAACGTAATCCGAGGCATGCCTCCACCTCGACCTCTTCTTGGGTCCTCATCCATATCATCATTGTCATCACGCCCTGGAGGCCCTTTCGCTCTTTCATACCTGTATAAACATTTTGGCAATAAAGTATGACTAAATTTACTGTAGCTGCTTGCTGATTTAATGCAATAATGATCATATTCACATTTCTGAAATATTTCTTATTATAAATATAAAAAATATTAACCCCTTGCACCCAAGGATAGGACGCATCTTATCAAATTAGCAGACCCTGAGAGAAATGTCTTATATACTCCTATATTGCTTGAAACTGTTATTTTTACATGTTTGTTTTATGTACTTATAAAACAAATGTTTTATAAGTACATAAATGTACTTATAATAAATGATGTATTTATGTATGTATTTTATGTACTTATAATAAATGATTTTAAGTACTTATAAAACATTTGGTAAAAATCATATGGACTTGCTGATTTGTGGAAGCAAAAAAGACCTTGAGTGCATAAAGTTAACATCTTTGATCTCTATGCTGTAACGCTTTAGAGATAAACATGTGTGTTAACACAACATTGACCCGTTCATTACTTCTATTCCTATCCCAAATTAAAGTGTTTATGTATAAAATGTATTATTTCAAAAGAAAAGTTTTATAAGTATCAAATACCTACAAGCTCTATGCTGCTTAACTTAAAGATTAGAGGAGGCTGTGTGAATTTACATAACATATTTATTAATTTTCTTTTTAAACAATAGTTTCAATGTTGATAAAACATTAAAATACAAATATTTTATAGCAAAAATAGGAATACCCACAGTTTAGCCATAATCAGTGTAATCAATACTCTAATAAATTAAATACAAAATTGAGTAGTTTTATTGAACAGATTTTCAAAGAATATTTATTTCAATATTGACATTTGGGGTTAACAAACCCGAAGACGGCCTCCAACCAGATGGTGCGTGATGACCATGATACTTATCTGTGAGGGAACGACAGCAAAGAGAGAGATTGACATTAGGTGTTTATGTAATAACATATTTATGAAACAGCGATTATAAAAAATTAATTAGACTATAAATGTCAGGAACCTTACTTTTCCAGATACATAGTATAAATCCTCCTAAGCAATGTAGATCCATTTACACAGGGGTGGGGTAATCGTAGTGGCCGTAAAAAGGTCTCCCATGTATCATTTTGGTTCACCTGAAAATGTGACAAATATATTCTTACATTTATAAAACCTGGATCGAAGAACATAAACCTAGTATTACACTATAATGGTGCCACTTACAGGAGTGCCACCTATAATCAATGTGGACATGGAAACAATCTGATTATGGCTGTGTAGCCGATTGCAGATAGCAAAATGGGAACAAAAAAAAAAAAAAAAAAAAAAAAACATTTATAAAAAGCTTTTCTTCCCTTTTAGATATTTTCGCCACATTTTCAATTAGCTAAGGTAAATTTGCAAAGATTCCACAGTCTGCAAAAAGTTAAATATTGTGAAATAGAGTAAAAACATTCTTAGGTAAAATTTTGTAAGAAACAATTTATTTTAAAGTGATTTATATTAAAGTAATGTAATGATTAGAATCACATAGCCGTTTTTATATATCAAAGTTGGGGTCGCAAATTAGTCATAATAGTTAAAATAGTGAAATCTCAAAAAACTGCACATAGCAGATATTGGTTTGACAATAAGAAATTATTTCGTTAAAATTTGTTCTCATTATAGTTTGACTGATCTATGTTTAAAATATTTTGTACTCTAAAATACAATAAACATACAATCTTTATGACCTGTCTTTAGCCATAGTGATATTATACTAGGAGACCAATCTGGATGCCCTGTGTTCAAATCCCACGATATAATGCACCAATTAGCCAGTCTTTCTTGCTTAATGTGAGCATAGTTGCCATATAATGACGGTGGAGGAATACATTGTGAAACCTGCATACCAAGTCCACTGGTAAGTATAACTCACCAATTTACCTTGGACAAGCATGGTGGGTATACTGCTTCCTATGAGGGAAGGCCTGAGCTCAGCAGTGGACCTTTATGAGCTGATATTTTTTAAAAATTTAGGATTAGTTAATTGTATTCGTTTTTTTCTCTGTGCAGCTATGCTACATGGTAGGGTCCCAAGCCCGTCTTGGTCTTAAGTATGCCGCCATAATAACCTTCTTGGATTATTGAACCAGGTTCCAGTATCCCTAAGAAACAGCAGCATGTTCGCAGTGCCCTTAGCGTCGCTAACAACCATTGTTGACGGTAACTGCTTACTGTTAAGTGGGCAGTCAGCCTGTCTGCTATTCTTCAGCAATAAAAAAAAAGATTTGACAGATAACATGGAATCACAAAATGGTAATTTATAACAAAAACTAACAGTCACACCTGTAAAAACTAGACAAAATAGTAAACTTAGACAGATCTGTTTCCCATTCTTATGCCCCAGAATAGGAAATCAAATCAACATTGTTTATTTCAATATAAAATCTTAGATCACTCGCTGAATGTCAAGAATCTACTACCATTTCCAATACAAAACACTGGCTAGAGAAGAAATGGTGAAACAAACTTATTTTAAATTAAGCCTCATTCCAAATTTGTAGTTTTCTCCTTCAACTATTTAAATCTCTAATTTCAGAGTGCCTATTGGCAAAAGCCCCCAGCTCATGCCAGTGTGCTCTATTTAGAGCTGTCTCCAAAAGGGAATAGCTGCCAGCTTCAGCTCATCCTCCCAATGCTTATTTTGCCTGCCCCTGCATCTATTTCCATCCTTAAGGTACCAATGTGTCACTATTTGCCTCCATTTTGGATGTTTGGTTCTATGGCCAGTCTATCTCCATTTCTGAGCATCTTATTTTATATGTCTTTTCAAAATTAAGTTTCAAAATTAAGAAAATTAATAGGAAGTTAGAGACAATATCCATAGTATGGAATAAATTTATTCTGTTATTACAGTAGAACCATTGTAAGTCAAACTTAAAGGGAGACACCAAAAATTTCAAGTTATAGTTTTCAATTTATGAAAGATTTCGACTTAGCACTTTATCGACCGATAGCCTATTTATCGGCTTTTCGGTTGCCTACGGTTATTGACCGCTAGCCTATTTATCGGATTTCTGCTAAGGGGGGTTTACCTTGAATTTATGTTATGAATGTTAGTTTATAGGGCCCTTTTATATAAAACAAATGCAAAATAAAGTATAAATATAAATAAAATTACATTCCTTTAAAACAATAGGAAAAATAATGACTGGTACTGGGAGTTAAATGTGTGTGCGACTAAGCTGATACTTACAAAGGGTTAGACTCAAAAACAACCGTTGATAAAGTGGTAAGCTAATTTTGTAAGGAAACATTCGACTTGTAGATTTATTCCGAGCAATATTAATTTGGAGGTGAAATAAATAAAAATCCTAATTAAAAGAAACAATGCTGTACATTATCAGTATAATCTTAGTCAGTTTTCAAATAATAAAATTGTAAAATCAAACATAGTTCTAGATACAGAGGTCCAATTTATTTTTTCAACTTATAGAGGGTTCAGATTTTGAGCAAAGTTTATGAGGTTGAAGAGTAGGGAACACCATTTTCAAGTTTGCGAGGATTGTGAGTTATCAAGGGTCAACGTACAGTAGTAACTGTATATTGAATGATAAATCTTGGACTCCATAGTGAGACTGCATAGGCCACTAGGATACTTATAAAACTCAATAAACTAATCAATACCTTGCCAATACCACCTCTCTGCTGGACCAATGTGTAAAATAGGTATAAGTCAATTTCAACACCATTTACAACAGGAGTTTTAGTTGGAACACTGAAAAAAAATACAAAACATGTTATAATAACATCAAATGGGTAAAGCATATGTGTTAACAGCGTTTTGCTTAACGATAACTTGTAGATAATATATGCATATGAACGAAGACATCTTCACCGGCAACATATTGTTGATATATTACCGTATTATTTAACTAGTAGATTTCATCATTCAAACTGACCGGAAAATATTGTTGTATGTACTTACTTTTTACTATCATTAAATTGCTTCAGATCCTTCAAAAAAACTTCTTTATCCTTAAGATAATGGCTAGATTTCGTATTTATTTGTGTTTTAGCCATTTTCTATTTAAAATTATGTGCAATGATGCACTCTTTGTTTTTGGTACACAACGAGATCAAACAACTTTATAAGTTCTCGTAACGTTTGCACACATACGTTTATTACATATTTATAGATTTAGTAAGGATTCTTTTACACTTTTAATATAAAAATGCATATATTTAAGTAAAATACACGATGCATTAAGCACTTCGTTTACGATTTACATTTTTTTTTTTAACAAATTTATGTTTTTGACAAGTAGTATTTTATTACTGGTGGTATAGCTAATAAGGTCTTTACACCAAGACAACTATTAAATTATTTAAACAAATTAATGAAACGCAAATAAACGTTTGTAATTAATTACTTATATACCGAAATGGTCAACATATTTCAACATTATGAAAAGGACAAAATATGTTCTGTAACAAGACTTTTCAGCAAAGTAATTTACCACCAAAAATATTTTTTCCAACATGCCACACATCTCCCATATTCTGAAGGCCCCAACCTTCAGTTGCTTGAGATACTCATACATATTTATGTAAAAATTTTTCGACTCATTTGGCCAGGGCCTACCATCAATTAATTCATTGATACCCTTAGAGAATTAAACCAACTTGATACCCTTTAAATTCTATTGACCTTTTTAACCGGACACTTCACTGGTACGGTCCTGAGCCCATAGAGACTAAGTATTATTACTCCAGGAGTGCCGTAATTACCGCGGTATTAAGGTTATGTCCTACACCTTAAAGCTCTTCGAAATGGTTATCGACTCTCAGATTCGACAGGAGTGCACTGTCTCGGAATGTTTCCTTTTATGGACTGTCGCAGAGAATAAATACAGAACGAAGAATGCACCTCTTTACTACGTCTATCTCGACTTGGAGGCCTTCGACTGTATTTCTCGCACAATTATGATGAACATTGCGGTCCAAAAGGATTCCAGAGAAACAAACATCTCGGAACATGTACCGCGATTCTAATTCCGTGGTTCGGATCGCTGTTGGCGACACAAAATCCTTCATCATCACTGTCGGAGTACACCAGGTATCCGTCCTTAGTCTGTTTCTGTTCAGCGTGGTAATAAACGTACTGTCAGACAGTATCAGAAACTCACATAAGCAGACCCCGTGGGGTTGCTCATGTATGCTGATGATATCGCACTGGCAGATTCAGACAGAGATGGGTTGGCGGGACGTATGAAGGCATGGAAGGATTCGCTTGAGAACGGCGGTCTGGCTCAATGTGGCGAAGACCGTGTATTTGGCCTGCAACTCCACAGATCCTACACCCATGCGGCGATATGGTCAAGCACACGGAAGAGGTGAAATACCTGGGATCTGTATTTCACGCGCCTGATGACGTTGGTTGCGACGTTATGGTACGCATTGCTGTTGCGTGGGCCAAATAGCGTGAGGTGACATGTTATTTGTGACCCCAAATTAACGGTTAAATTGAAGGGACAGGTCTATGAAACCATCATTAGGCCTGTCCTTTTAAACGGATTTGAAGCGTGGCCGGTGTGGAGCGTCACTTAAGCAGGCACTGCGAGTCACGGAGATAAATATGCTGCGGTGGATGTATAGAGTAATGCGGAAGGACCGCGTTAGGAACTCTCGCATGTGCGGCAGCCTTCATGTCCGTGACATATCGAATAAATTGCAGGAGTGTCATCGCCTTCGCTGGTATGGCCACGTTTTACAGCAACCGGCTACATATGGTCAGGTCTCTAGAAATAGAAAAACTAAACAGTTTTAGACAGATCTACCAACTTTTAAAATATGGTTGGTAGGAAACTAGAATCAACTTTATTTAAACTTGCCTTCAACGCAAACTTCAAGTTGGTAGCACTGTAAGTGTACTACAAAAACAGCCGAAGGACTCGTATCCAGTCCGGTTAAATGTTAATCAATAAATTAAAAATAAAACTACAAAAACATGCCAAAAGCGTGTTTACCGTGTTTCTAGGTTATAAATTTATAAAATCAAGTGTTCAGGTTTTAAAGTTTTGTTGATACTTTAAGAATTAAAAATGGTAAAAAAGAAAATAGACAATCGAATTAGGGTGATGATTGAAAATGGAGTTAAATTAGGTCACAGGACTATGTTCCTTTTGGTGGGAGACAAAAGCAGAGATCAGGTATTTTTAAGACATTTGAATAAAATCTATAATATATATGAAAAATATAGCATTAAGTTATATATACCTATGTGCTAGCCCAGTGGTTAGGCATGGAAATGATTGCTACTTTTAATTCATTTTCATTGGATGAAATTTAAAAAAAAATCACAATCATTTCACATGTGAAATTTCACTGGCAATGATTTTTCATGCTTATCATTACCACAGCGTCACACGTTCCTATGCTATTAAAAATGAAATATGAATTATAATTTATAATCACTACCACTCCTATAAGCGAGAACTACATTAAATAAATGCATTTATTTTCAAGCAATGAACTTTCCCTCATACTTTTATAGGCTTGGGACTGACAATGTAAAAATTAAAATAAAGTCTGTATTGATAAACATGATTTGATCATCTATCTATTAAGGTCAAATACGCAGTTTAAATAAAATTAGTTCAGGTTTTACATTAAATCACAAACTCACAAGAAGTCCCATGCTACTTTCGAATCGAATGACTGACCTGAGTGAGACCTGTAACTGTGACCTGCGATAACAATGAAATTTCATTTCATTTCCTAAACAAGTGATTTTGAGATTATTCCAAGGAAAATAATACTTTACAGATCTTAATTTAAAATCTATTTTTAATACTCTCATAAGATATTCAAGGTTCACCCATAAAGTACTTAAACGGAGCACCAATGGCGCTACACTCTTCATAGCCACTTAAGGGCGATGAATCAGCAAAATATAGTTTATTCTTTCTATCACGCCCACTCATTCGTCCCTACTCGCTCGCTCTCGCGATTTCATTACGTGTGACATTTCACAGACCAAATGAAGAGAGGTAGCAGATGCGATGTATGAAATTGCATTTCATATGAAATTTCACATGCTACTTGTGAAATGTTCCATGCCTACCAGTGGTATTTCAGTCAAGTGGCAACCATAAAAGAGAAGGGTTCAATTATGTCCGCTTGCAGGTAAAAAAAAACATCATACTGTCCATTCCCTTTTAGAGGTTGCAAAAGTTACCGAAGGATACTCATGTGTCGATAATAATTCTAGGGTTACATTATTATAGTTTTATCCATCTCATTTAAATTTTCATATCTGGAACAATATTTTCTTATGGATAAATAACAATGTATTGGATTCCCCTATGGCAGCAGTAGGCGCTGCTTACGAGCCGCATGCGGCTCTTAGTTCCACGGGTATGGCTCTTCTGCAAGATGTTTAGTCTAGAGGTGGAATATTACTTATTATCAATAGTAATTTCTCCTACTAAAGTGTTTGTACTGTTTGAATAAATTTCAATTATGTGTTATCTAAATTTGGCTCTATTAGGTGACAAGGTTGCCAAACACTGCCTTATGGTATTGAAACTATTCTTGCTTAGTACTTAATTTCATAATGAAATTTAAGATTTCTACATGATAAGGTTTAAAATATATATTTGATTATGAATTATATTTATAAATATCTTTTTTCTACGAGTACACATTTCAATTGAAGCTCATCAGATCCTGAGATATGCTGATAAGTATTGAATAGAAATGTTTCTTTCTCATAGGAGACTTCTTTTTCTTGAGAAATATACTACAAGGTAATAAATGAAATATACAGGGTGACTTTGACAAACCCGTCCAAATTCACACAGAAGAATCTTTAGCAAAAGTTATGAGAAACATGTATTTTAGTTTAGTATCACATAGTACAAAAATCAGCATCACAAAGTCATTCAAAGAACTCGCAATTTACATAATACGGCGCGAGAGTGTCAATGACCTCGCCATCGGTACAGCAAAAAACTGGCAATGACCTAGTAAGCGGGCGAGGACGGCGGTCATTGCACCGGGCGAGCGAATATGCACTACTCATTTACGCGGGAGTGACAGAGACAGGTGTTATTACCTGTCTCTGTCACTCCCGCTATTAGGTTAACGTAGAGTTTGCACCATATGACTATTCTGTACGATTGAATTAATGATCATATTTTCCTTGGAATGAAATATTTTTTTGACATACAATTTTTTTGCAAAAATGGGTTCCTTATATGATGTTTAGTGCGTAAAAAAAATTTGGACGGGTTTGTCAAAGTCACCCTGTATGTAAGTAAATTTAGAAGAGTGACTGCCATCTGCCTCCACCCTGCAAAAGTAAAAGCAACTGGTGTACTTTCTGTTCTAGTCCTATTTCTATGATACCACATGTGCTAAAATATAAAATGTAATAAAGAATTTTATCATGTTAAACAACCCTGGGGAGTGTCTGCTCCGCTGGTACGGCCAAGTTTTACAGAAACCGGATGCTTTCATGGGAAACAAAATGACCCAAAATGTGCTGGCTTGACGTTGTAAAGGATGCTATGCGTGCCAATAGGCTAACTACCAGGGATGCTGAAGACAGTGTGAAGTGGAGTAGAACAAATAGGAAAGCAGACCCCGGGCACTGAAACAAAATTTTGAGTTGCAACCGGGATACAACACTGGGATGATGATGACCCAACCCTGACAGTACCTGTTTTATGGTATTTTTATAAATTGAATTATTTGTTTCAGGTTCCTATTCTATATGATATGCTTGTCAAATCAACTGTAAAGGCTAGACCAACTGTTTTATGGTGTTATAAGAATAAGGATGATGCTATTAGCAAGTAAGTCTTTTTAATAAAAATATATAAAATAAACTGGGTCAATTCACACAATGCCATCTAGACCTAAACTAAGTAGCATAACACTTGTGTTATAGGTAGTAGATAACTAATATTCACAACATGATAGCTTTTGGCTGAACAAGCAGATCAATGCAGATGCAATGTCCTTAACAGAAATATATTATTTAATATTTTTTTCCCCTAAACTTCTTATTTACATAAATAAAATCTATTAATAATTAATTAGTATTAATTTTATAGCATGGAAGTTTGCCTTGTGTGAATTGTCCCAGTATATTTTATTTATTGTATATTTGATTTTATGTACATATTTATTTATTTGAACACATAAGTTTCAGAATAAAACTTTAATATTTCTCTTCTCCAAATTATATTGTTTCATAAATAAAGAGCACTAAAAATGTGTTATATTTATAGCCATGGAAGAAAACGTGCAAAGAAAATAGCTGCTGGGAAATTGGAGGTATCTGAAGAATCACTTTTTGATGCATTCAGGGTGGCAACAACAATTCATGGGCGATACTATTCGGAAAGTCATGCAATGCTCGGTCAGACTTATGGAGTTTGCGTACTTCAGGTAAATAGTATACATTTTAGATTGCCATTATATGGTGAGTTTTTTAGGATCAATAAAAGTTACAATTATTACCAATTTTTTTTTGAAAGAGTAACATAATTTAAATAAGTTTAGAAAATTTTCAATGAATGGTGGAGCCTCTTGATGTGGTTTAGTTTAGTAAGAAAAATTGGGTTATCTTGTTACATCAATGTCCTTGTCCTTGTCCATCCCTTTGTCACAGAGAGGAGGACGTATGGTAAGCCACACGTCTTTCTCTCTGTGACAAAGGGATGGACAAAGACAAGAACATTGGATGTGACAAGATAACCCAATTTTTCAGTTTTTGTCACATAGTCAATATCCTCTAAAGGAACTAACTCTATTCCAATGTGTCGCGCAGCGTTTAACACTTTAAAATTCCTGTTACAATATGTTTTTACATAAGTTTTTTCTTCGTGATAATTTTATTTTCACTTGTAACTTGCACTTTTGGCGTCACGCGGCAAGCCAAATATGAGCTAAATTATTATTTTATAATTTTCTGCAAAGTTTTTTTTGATAACTGTATGAGTTGCTACGTGAAAACTAGAAGGCCTTCTCATATGCTATGGATGGTCACCAAGGGGGGTATAAAATTGTCAGAAATAGGTCAATACATGTATTCTCTTATAAAACAAAAGTTCGTGCTTTGTTTTCGAATTATAATAAGAGTTAACGTTTTAGGATTTTGAAGCCCTGACACCGAATCTAATGGCGCGTACGATAGAAACTGTGGAAGGAGGCGGTTTGATCATCTTCCTTCTAAAAACTATGGATTCTCTGAGACAGTTGCATTCAATTACTATGGATGTGCATTCTAGGTATGAAATATTTTTATTACTTTCTGTGGATATATTGCTAGGTGGTAGGCTGGTAGGGCTCCGAGAGCCCGCATGGATGGCCTCCACCTCTGATTTTTAAATATTATGCCGCTATAATAACCTTGTAATGTGCTCCGACATAAGTGACCAGGTTCCAGTCTCACTACGCAGATAGCAGCGTGTCAGCGATGCCTGGCGTTGCAAACAATCATAGTTAACTGTGGTAACTGCTAAATTCTAAGTGGATCGCCAGCCTACAGCAAAAAAAAATAATTCCATATTAATCGAAAATAATACACAACACATTGCATTTGCACGTTTAATGGCTGACACATAACAGAACTAAGAATTAATATTTTCTTATTGTGAAAAATACCTTGACACTTTCAAAACACAAGTACAATTTGTACTAATGAGAAAAATAACATTTCTATTTCACTATTTTCTGTCCATGCAGGGGTGGATGACCTCTGCCGCCCGGGTCGGCCTGTCGTAAAAGACGACAAAACAATCCTAGCTATGTGGCCTCAAGCCCGTCTGGATGGCAACCACCTTTGGTCAAGTATGTCACTATAATAACTTTGTGTTGTGTTCCGGCATTAGTGATCCAAGTACCTGTACCCTTATGGGACAGCAGCATGTTCACGATGCCACTGGCATTGCAAACACCCATAAGTAACGGTAACTGCTAAATTCTAAGTGGGCCATCAGCCTGTATTGTCCTACATTAAAAAAAAAATATTATATATTTAGTCTTCTAGTGTACCTGGTAGCTCAGTGGTATTACACTCGGAGACCAATTTAAAGATCCCAGGTTCGAATTTACTTTTCTGAAGTTTCATTTTTGCTGTATGTGAATTGCATATACACACTTTTTATATGGGTATACATATCGTCACGAGTTTTGAGCGCTGGCCTTGAATGCGCAGTTTTTGGGTCTGTTCGACGGGGGGAGCGGGGTGCGCCGGGTGATATGGCCAACGCGGGCGCCGTATAGTTTTATCAGTCGTTTGCCGCCCCCACTTACCTTCCGCATGTCTGCGTCGTAATAATTATCAGCGCAAGTCGCCCCACTACTTTCCCCGAGCGCTCAAAAATCGTGACAGTACCTATACACACGTATGTAATTATTTTCAGGTTTAAAACTGAAGCCCACAATACAGTAGTGAATCGTTTCAACGAGAGATTCCTCCTATCGCTGGCGGATAATCCAAGATGTTTAATACTTGACGATTCCCTCACAGTTCTACCAATTTCATCCAAAACTGCTCAAGTCGAACCTGTTGATGCTGTTCCAGAGGTATATTGCTTAATTTTTAATCTATTTCTAATCCATACTAATATTATAAATGTGAAGGTTTAAAGTGTCAATTTACACAGCCAGGCTAATCCCAAATTATGCACCTGAGTGCTTGTATTATGAATATATAACTGATATATGTACTTGTTCATTAACACCCAGACTTGCTTTGGTAATTTAAATCCATGTTTTGGCGTGTACATTGTTCAGTTGTTCCGACATATGAAAACCGCTGTACCACGGAGGACAAAATGTTTAAAATGAACTAATAATGCTAATTTAAATATATATAATAACAAAATCAATATATATGTATGTACAGTGTACTAGACTAAGTATTTATTGCATTATAAAGAGTTTTCATTATATGGAAAATGGAAAGAATGTATATAATTTTAGATTAATTTTGTATAAGTAGTACATTTTCATTTTGACTAAATTAATTGAAATTTACATAACAATGTCATCAGTAAAAATTTACTGTTATGTATAAGTTGTTTTTGTTTGTCGTTTTTTACTATGCCAGTATTTTTACTTATTTAAATGGTAATAAGGTAAACTAAAATAAACCACAATTTCTATGTTTCAAGGATTTTTTTCGTAAATGGAATTATCTGAAAATATTCAAAATATATTGTTTTGTTTGTAAATGTATACATAAAAATATATGTTTTATATAAAATTACCACTTTCAGAGAGTGAACCCCAAACTGACTGACCTGATACAATCACTGTCGGAGTCCCCTCCCGCTGGACCTCTGGTGGCTCTCTGCCGTACTTATGACCAAGCCACCGCACTAATTGCATTAATCAACACCATGGCAGATAAAGAGTCGCGGTAAGTAAAAAAACCTGTGTGTGCAATTCACATGGCAGAAGTGAAACTTCAGAAAAGTAGCCTATGAGAGAATGAGATGAATATTAAGTATAAAGCCCGAACAAAGAGGAGACGAAAATTATATATTAACATTGTATACTTGTATTCTATCCTTTTTTTATTGCTGTAGGACAGCATACAGGCTGACGGCCCGCAGCAGAATTTAGCAGTTACTGTCGCCTATGGGTTTTTGCAACGCCAGTGGCATCGCGAACACGCTGCTGTCCCATAAGGGTACAGGAACTTGGTTCACTAATGCCGTAATAACACAAGGTTATTATGGCGGCATACTTAAGACCAAAGGTGATCGCCATCTAGACGGGCTTGGGGGGCCGTACCACGACGCTAGTGTGGGTTGTATTGTCGCCTTTCACGACAGTCCGACCCCGGCCGCAGAGGTCAGTATTCTTTCTCCACCCCTAAACATATAAAATATCCTTTTATGCATATTGTACATCAATAAAATAATTTTTTTTTATCATTTCCAGACCACCACACTGCCTGACTGCAGCCCGTGGTCGTGGCAAATCAGCCTGCCTTGGCTTAGCCGTTGCTGCAGCAGTTGCTTTGGGCTACGTGAATATATATGTCACATCTCCACACCCAGAGAATTTAATCACCTTATTTGAGTTCTTATTAAAGGGCTTAGATGCATGTTTATATCAGGAATATATAGATTACAATATAGTGAGGTCAACTAATCCGGATTTCAAGAAGGCTATTGTCAGGATCAATATTACGAGGAATTCTAGGCAGACTGTGCAGGTATGTTTTATTTTTATAGTTATACTGACCGTCATAATTTCAGCCCTCATGATCACAATATTTCTTTTCTTTTTTATTGCTGTAGGACAGCAGACAAGCTGACGGTCCATTTAGAATTTAGCAGTTAGCGTCGCCTATGGGTGTTTGCAACGTCAGTGGCCTCGCGAACACGCTGCTGTCCCATAAGGGTACAGGAACTTGGGTCACTAATGCCGGAACACAACACAAGGTTATTATGGCGGCATACTTAAGACCAAAGGTGGTCGCCATCCAGGCGGGCTTGGGGCCCCACCACGTAGCTAGGGTGGGTTGTTTTGTCGACTTTTACGACAGGCCGACCTCGGCCGCAGAGGTTAGTATTCTTTCTCCACCCCTGCACGGATATTTTTAAAGGTTTGAATTGATAACTCATTTCGCTTAAAGCAAAAATAGTTTGTTAATCATATATTTTAACTACTAACGGTAGAAAAAGTTTATGCAGGCCAATTTTGTAGAAAATGAAATTTAATGTAAAATTTTTATTGAATCGCGTCTTCAACCATCAGAAAATTGCGTAATAAACCAGAAAATCCATAAAAAATAATGGCCTCTATGCTCTATAGCTTGTACCTATTATTAAAAAATAATTATTTTATGAATACTTTTTTGTAGCAAATCCTTTCATTTCATTTTATCCTTTTGGATATGAAATTTCTTTCATATTTTTTTTATTACTTTTTGTGCTATCATCATTGATTCACTGGTCGTAACAAAAATAAACTAGAGTTGTTGGTCTGTAACTTTATATATATGTAATGATAATATGAAAAGTTTGCTCAAGACTTTGTAGGGCATTTAATGAACTACAAAATTGACATTGTAAAAAAAATTATTACTCGGTGGAAAGCCTAATTTGATGATAAAGTTTGCTCAATGACAATTTTTGGGAAAAATTTAGTTTTCAATAGTGCGTTTTTTATTCGATTTCATTTTTCTATTTTTCGATGGAGAGCCATTTAAAATTAAAATTTTGAACACTGCTTGCGACAGGATTTTTGTTAGGATATATTCTGTGATATTTTGAGCGTATAATATTAAAATATTAAAAAATATTAACATTTATGGCATTAAAAAATATTAACCTATTGGACACACAAATACACGCACAACGTGCACGCACTCTCACATGTACTTTATGATAGTTATATTTCAAAAAAGTTTTTATATGTATTGTGATCATAATAACAGCAAGTATAACTTTTAATTATTAGATGTTATTGCGTCTACAAAATACAGGCCATGCCTAGTTTGGAGGCGTAATGTCAATTGCAAAACATTTGAATTTCCAGTACATAACGCCCGATGACCACTCGTTGCTAGCTGCAGCAGATCTGGTCCTTGTCGACGAAGCTGCGGCAATACCACTCGTCCACGTTTCAGCCGCTGCCCAAAAGGCACCATTGGCCCTCCTGTCATCAACTGTGTCAGGGTACGAAGGTACCGGAAGAGCTTTATCTCTGAAACTGTTTGCGCAGCTGCAAACAGAACATAAAGCTCCACCGCCTGTAAGTATACCTTGATATTAAACTTAAGAATTACTAAGTAAGCAAAACCTGTGATTCAATGACGTCCTCCCTGGCGTAGCGGCTGACGCACTTCGGTACGCTCGCGGAGGTCACGGGTTCGATTCGCGTCTGGGTGTTTATGCATAATATGTATATATTTACACAAAAAAGTATATATGTAGTGTATCAGTTGTCTAATACCAATAACACAAGTGCTATGCAACTTAGTTTGGGACTAGGTGGAGCTGTTTGAATTGTGCCAGTATATTTATTTATGACAAAAAAACGTTCACCAGAATAGATCAGCATCTAAACTACGCCAGAGCATACCAGATCAAGAGATATCTTGAAGTATAAACAAATGATAGGAATAAATTCAATTTTATTACTAAGAAACATATAGAAGAGTAGTAGTAGAGTGCTATAGAAGAATAGAAAAGATTCAATATATCGTCATTGTCAAACCAATATCTGCTATATACACATTTTTGAAATTTCAACACTGACTATTATGACTAATTTATCACTCAAATTTTGATGTATAAAAACCGCTATGTGATTTTAGAATTAATAAATTAATAATTAAATTAATGATTAGTCATTACATTACTTTAATATAAATCATGACTTAAAAAGAAATTGTTTAATATTAAGTTTTTACTCCATATCTCGAAGTTTAATTTTTTGCACATAGCAGATATTGGTTTGATAACGACTATATGTTCAGAGGGGTTGTTTTTCTATAAAAAAACTTGTCATTTGTTATAAAGGATTTATGCAAATATAAATTTCGAACGTATTAGGAATGAGAATGTTTGTCTATGGTGATATGGCAGGGTGCTGTGTCAGCGTTGGCAAATATCCCCTCCTAGAGTGTATTTCTTAGCATGTGGAATTAAAAACTTAAATAAAACCAATTCATACTAATAATATATATGTAAATAACTCTGTCTATTACGTTTTTACGCCTAAGCCGCTAAATTTGATGAATTTCGGAACAGAGATTGATTGGACCTCGGAGAAGGACGTAGGCTACTATTTGTTGTGGAAATGTTTTTTTACAGAACTACATTTGAGAGGTCAGTTAGTGAGTTAATAAAATAGACTATGTCAACAATCTACTTCGTTACATTCCTGATATTTAATCGTACCTTATAAAGTGAGCTATACACCAATGTGTACTCAAAAGTCAGACCATTTGTATAAGCGTCTCAGAAACGCACAGAAATTTTGCTATTTAAACAACTCAAATGTTATTTAAACCTTGACGAGTTTATTATAATTTTCAATGCAGATAAAGCTAGAAGAGCCAATCCGATACCGTGCTGGTGATCCCATCGAGGCGTGGTTGAACTCGCTCCTGTGCTTAGAAGCGCCGCCCCCAAACCCGGGGGCGGGCGCCCCTCCCCCGCAGGCGTGCGACCTTTACCGTGTAAACCGGGACGCGTTATTCTGCTACCATAAAGCGGCCGAGGCTTTTCTGCACAGACTGGTTGCTATTTACGTCTCCAGTCATTACAAGGTATGCCGATTTTAAACCCAATAAGCTTAATATAAATAATATATAGTTACTAGCCGATCACGTCCGCTCCGCTGGGCAAATAACGGGCAAAAGTAAATCGAAAAAAAAAAATGAGTAAGGCTCGATGGAATCCAATAAATAAATAGCCAGCTACGAAAAATTCCGCGTCGAATGGTAGTAATCCCGTCCCGATATGTTCAGTAGTTTTGTTCTGATGGTGCGTCAAAGGAACCCCATATTTTCAATAATTATTTTCCTATATTTTAAATAAACGTGTTATTAGGAGTAAAAAATAATAACAGCCCAAAGTGTTCCACGGCTAGGTTCGGCCTCCCCCTAGAGAGCGCGGCCATTATACACGCCACGCCTGTCTAAGGCGAATCACCCGGTTACACATACCGGTGCTCATGATATTTTTTTATTGCTGAGACAGGCTGGCAGCCCTCTTAATAATAAGCAGTACCGTCGCCTATGGACGTTTGCTACTGTCCTATACCGGTACAGGAACCTGGGTCACTAATGCCGGAGCACAACACAAGGTTATATGGCGGCATACTTCTATAAGTATACCGGTCTATACCAAGGGTGGTTGTCGTCCTGACAGGTTTAGAGCCCTATCACGTAGCTAAGATTGTTTTGTCGCCTTTTACGACATGCCGACCTCGGCCGCAGAGGTTAGTATTCTTTCTCCGCCGCTGCACGGAGAAAAGCGCACAGTATGCATGTATTCTCACGATGTTTTCCTTCACCGGTGCATGGCAATTCATCATCATCATCCCAGCGTTAGTCCCGGTTGCCACCCAAACTTTCGTTTCGGTGCCCGGGGTCCGCTTTCCGACTCGTACCATTTTTATTTGGCTTGTTTTGGTTTTTACGGGAGCGACTGCCGTCCGACCTCCCAACCTCTAAAGGGAAACCTAGAGGTGTCCTTCCCTCGCCGCATGCAAGCTGGCAGAGGGAGTGACCCATCGGTCGGCTTTTACGACTCCCTTGGGAGGATTTGGGGTGGCCCTATTCTTTCTTCGGCCGGGACCACACGGCTAGGTCCATGGCAATTATGCTATAATATACAAATTAGATGAGAAAAACTAAACTTTTTAATTAGTTTCCTGTGATTTCATTTATTTTTAATTTTACAGAACAGTCCAAACGATATTCAGCTGTTGGCAGATGCGCCGGCGCATTCTCTATTCGTACTGTTGGCGCCCACGCCTCCCAACTCCACTTCAATGCCTGAAGTACTATGCGTTATACAAATGTGCCTGGAAGGGAACATATCGGACAAGTAATTTTTTTATTATATCATTTTATTGTGCTAACAAATACAAATTTAATTACGAATTTTTACAAATGTAATGTAAAAAAAACGTTAAAGGTTATATTTATTAAGATTTTTCGTAGTCTTAGTAAAAAACTTTTTACAGACACAAATACGTCTGGGTGTATGCGCAGACCAGAAAAATCTTGAAGATCATGTATATTGCGTCCTGTGAGACGCAACAGCAATGGGCCACTAACATAACCATTGGATTGTGACAACTACTTTTTTTATTGTTGAGGATAGCAGACAGGCTGACGGCCTGTTTAGAATTAGCTGTTACCGTCGCGTATGGGTCTTTGCAACGCCAGTTGCATCGCGAACATGCTGCTGTCCCATAACGGTAACTAGCGAGAGTGTTAACGCAGTTTGGCTACCTATGGGTTACCTGATGTCCACTCTCCGTCTTTCTCAAAACAAGTGCGTCCAATAAAAATTATAACGCCTAATGGCCGTACTGTGATAGTCGGTTCCCTCTTACTTATTATAAAAAATAAATAACATATTTATAATCGAGTATAATTTAACTGTAAATAATATAAATAGCTGTGTATGTTTTGAATACCCTGAACAGTAAAATCAGTGGACCCACGCAAAATATTGTTGAGTAGAATAATAATGAGGTATTTCCTTCGTTAGCTCTTCGCTTACCCTAATGCAAAACCGGCGCGAACAGAGAGTATAAAATCAAAGACGCCGGTTTACAGTCTTGAAAAGACTACAACAGTTTTTAAATCGTAGAAAAGAAAATAAAAAATATATTTGTCAAATTTGTCCATTAAAAACTATGTGTAAACAGTATATTCTGTAGCATTCAGATGTAGTTCTTTCTTTGTCTTTCTTTTTTTCATTAGTGACAAACGAGATGGACAGCTCAGCATTATTCACCAACCTCCCCGTTCGCTTATTACAAATAGACCCAAAACTAAAATACGTTACATTTAATAACATAGATCACTTTAAAATAATTTTCTATTCACATCTCTCGTATATTAAGTGCAATTTATCCATGCAGGGCCGGAGTAGTAATACTAACCCAATCAGCCTGTCAGAAAAGGCGACGAAAAATACTAACCCCTATGTAAACAGCAGCGTGTTCATAGTGCCCCTAACGTCACAAACACCGTAGGCAACGACGATTAAGTGGGTCGTCAGCCTATCTGCTGTTCCCCAAATAAAAAAAATTATAATATAGTGTAGACGCCCGTATTCTGTTTCAAATATAATATTGTCTCACACAGATCGGTCCGTGACAGCCTCGGCCGCGGCCGTAAAGCGGCCGGAGACCTGATCCCGTGGAATGTGTGCGAACAATTCGGTGACAAGGACTTCCCGAAACTATCGGGAGCAAGAATCGTCAGAATAGCCACACATCCGTCTTATCAGAGGGTCAGTAATTATTCACAACACTGTTTTATTACTATCATTTCTAGGATTTATTTATGTATTTAATTTTTTCTTCAGAGCCCTCTTTATTGTGTATGGAATCCAGTTCATGTTTCTTATATGTACTATATATTTTATTTTTATTTATTCCTTTTAATTTCTCTTTTTTATATGTGTATTTGTTTATTACATATACAATAATAATAATAAGTTTATTTGCAAAATATACAGTAATCTTAATACAACAATTTTTTTTACCCTGGCTTATGAGCTAGACCAAAGTCTGTGTTACAGAAGCCAATGCCTACAGTTGTTCGAATATTTTTACACAATTATAAGAACGTAAATATTTTATTTGTTGCATTACTAACTTGTTTCAAATTCAATTTCTTATTTATCCCAATGTTGCCTGGTTGGGAGATTGCTTTTAGCAATAAGGCCGCCTATTGTTTTCTTTTTATGTATTTTTTTTCTGTTTAATTGATGCAATATTCTATTATGCAATATTATGACGACATCCGTAGCTAAACGGTTAACGCACTTCGATACGCATGCGGAGGTCACAGGTTCGATTGCCATCTCGCGTATGGGTGTTTATGTGTAATATGTATTTACAAAATAAAACTATATAAGTAGTAGATTAGTTATCTAGTATTTGTCGAAATCACTAATAGACGACGTTTCTCAAAATTAAATTGCGGTATGTTTTCCCTATATTGCTATATAAAATAGCGTCAGTTATGTTTGTACAGAAGAACCTCTGTAAGTCGAAATTGAAGGAAGACACTAACAAATTCGAATTATAGAGTTTTTTATAAATAAATCGAAGCGTGAACGTTAAACGAGTTGAACTTCTTATTTTCCGGTTAACAAAGTGCGAGAGGTCTCATTTGTAATTAAGTAATTCATCAGAGATCTAAAATCGCTTCTCAAGTAAGAAAGCTGAAGTGGTAGTAAACCATATCTGATTTAGAACAAACGGAACCGACAGACAAGAGTTGAACAGTCGGAAGCTTTGTGAGAGCTTGGGAGAGGTTTAGAAAGAAGAATGAAATACGTTTATTTTAAAACAACACATCCACCAAACTGGAATAAAAAATGTAATTACATAAGTGTATGCCCTAAAAAGAGCTCAGCATGTAGGTTATATTGTGTTGCTCTCTTTTCTTATTTTTAATCTTCCATAGATGGGCTATGGCAAACGCGCCTTACAACAACTGGCGGCTTATTACAACGGAGACATACCCTTCTTAGACGAAGATCAATCGGACAACGAAGACAATGAGGCAAACGGAGAGAAGCACACGTTGCACACGGAAACTATTGCGCCCAGGTTTCATTTTTTTTTAAATTCCTGATGAACAGTAGCCAGGCTAGCGACTCACTTAATAGTGAACAGTTGCCGTCGTCTATGGATGTTTACGACGCCAGGGTTATTATACATCTTTAAAAACCAAAAGTGGTTGCTGTTAAGACGGGCTTGGAGCCCTACCACGTAGCTACTAGGGTTGTTTCGTCGCTAGACGATGTGCCAAGCAAAGAAACAAAAAAAATATGTACATATGTAATAAAAAAAGTATAATTAAATTTTGAAAAATATTCGGCTCTGATATTTCCAAAAACTACCGTCAGTGTCAGTTTTTTCTTAACACCCGCGCCGCGAACATTGTACTTACCCCCTAATAAGTGAAAAGCGTTCAAAAATTGTGATAATCATGCCGCGCATTACTAGCATCGTGTGCAGTCGTCTTTTACGAGAGATTGCCCCGCCCGCAAATGTTATTTCCTGCACGAAGAAAGATTTTATAGTGTAAGTCCAAGGCTTGACACATGCAGAGAAATAGTGATTTTCTACGCGCTACAGTCGCAGAATCGTTGTTTTTGTAAAATTCTCGCACGCACAACACTCCCGTGAGAATTCCTAAGACCCAGGCCGATGGCCATACTCCCCGGGCCTCTCGGATTCTTTGCGTGCACTCAGTAAGCTTAATAAATGTTAAATTTATTTTGAGACAACCTGTATAAACGGTAGATGATAAAGATAATACAAAGTCAATATATTATTACTACTTCGCAGAGCTAAACCGCCAACACTACTCCGAAGGCTGACTGAAGTGAGAGCGGAGCATTTAGACTATTTGGGAACTAGTTTTGGATTGACCGAGGAGTTATTGAAGTTTTGGAAGTCACAGAAATACGTGCCAGTTTATTTGAGGTAAGTGTTTTTCAAGGTGAGGGAGCTTGGTGGTTTCACACTCGGAGATCAACTAAGGGTTCGGGCGTTTTAAAGGGCTTTTTGAGATGGAAATGAAAGAAATAAATGCTTTATGCACACCCCACTGCTTAGGGGCTTGTGGCAGGGTAGGCTAGACTACCGTGCAATGTGCCCTTACACCCCCGCAGTTGACAAGGGGACGCACATCCCTGGTATGCGATTTTAAACCATCAAATCTTCAGTTTTTCTCTACTGCCCGACGCTTGGGACAAGTGTTAATATCTCCCGTTCTCTCTATGGGGAGGAGGAGATTTAAGCCCGTATTTGGCACGTTTATAACTTTTATCATTTCTATTTTAGTCTTTAATCTGACAAAAAACAATTTTATTCTTACATCTATTTAAACTGTCGACGTCGTTGATTTCACTTTGCCCCTTGTGTGGTCTTTTAATAAAAATAAATAAGCCCTTTATTTCTTATAATTAATTATTTGCTAATTAATTAGCTTTTTTATTTTATAATTTGATTATAAAATAATGTAACACAGTATATTAAGTAATTAAAATTATAACAAAAATTATGAATATTTCTATTGTAATAATATAACATTATTTAAATAGAGAATAATTTTATGTTTTCAGTCAAAAAGCAAACGATTTAACTGGCGAGCATTCGTGCATAATGTTACGAGCATTGCGCGACAGTACGTGGCTAACGGCTTACTTCGGAGACTTCAGACGACGCTTCTCAAGATTATTGGGAAGATCTCTAAGAAAAATGCCTTCTTCATTAGCATTGTCTACCCTAGTTAATGATAGCGTGAAGGTGGACAAACCTGGTATGTGAATAATATAATTTTACAGTATTAAAAGATTGCTTCTAAAATTAATTAGCCACGAATAGAACCTTTTTTATAGCTGAAAAGTAACAGACAGGCTGACCGTCCATTTAATGGTAAACAGTTACCGTCGCCTACTGATGTTTGCAACTCTATGCGCACCTCGGACACATTGCTGTCTGCATCGGGGTACTAGAACTTGAGTCATTAATGGCAATAAGGTTATTATGGCAGCATGCTTATAGACCAAGGGTGGTTCTCAACCAAACAAACCACCTAGCTGGGGTTGTTTTATCGCCTTTAGACAGGCCGACCCCGGCCGTAGAAGTCTGTATTTTTATTCTGTATTTTTTGTATACTAATTATTTGTGATATTTATATTATTAGACGTGCGAGGGGTTCACAATAGCATTATAATCGAATGTATTGCCTTGTATCGCCCGTGGCTCTTGTCTTGACAGTGACATTTGACAATTATACATAGACACACGGGAGAGCCTAGGTATGCTGTAAATGCATACGATAGACTAAATCGCATATAAATACACGATTGGACATATTGAGTAACAACATCCATCCATCCAAACTTTCACATTTAAAAACTTAGCTCATAATTATTACTAAAAGGTATTTTGTTCTTGATTGTAATGGACAACCATTATTAGTGATGGGTTTTTGGAGTAATCCATATATTGAATGAAATTTACAGTAGTCTGATGTTTAAGTGTTAATTTGCCATTAAAAAGTGAACCTCAACCAGTGAAGTGAGTCCCCCTGAACGAATAACTTATTAATTTCACAGCAATAAGTAAACATCTGATAGAGGAGCAGTTGTCAGGCCACGACATGTCCAGGGTGGAGTCCTATTGCCGCCAGCAGGCGGACTATAGGCTCATTACGGACCTGCTCACGCCGATCGCGAATCTCATCTTCCATACGAAAACTGGTATCAAATTGGATGCTATACAACAGGTTAGATGCTACTGTGCCTTTTGACGATGGTTTCGTTTCTTATCCCGAGTCTGGGATGTAAGAAAATTGTACAGTGTAAAAATTATATAGCGGAATTGAAGGGACCGGATATTTTATTGCGTTATAAAGAGTTTACGTTAAACGGAGGGTGGAAAAGGAATGTATAAAAACAAAAAATTAACAATGTAATAGTAATAAATGGTTATTTTTGTTTGTCGTTTTCATTTCTTGGATTATAATGAGATCACCTTCGTTGAATAATCTATACAAATAAATAAAATTGGAGGATCTGTTTGTAATATTAAAATAACCGCTTCTTACTAAGTGCATTCGGACGTATACATATACCAAAACAACAATTTTTGTCTGCCTGTCTGTTTGTTCCGGCTAATCTGAAATGGCTGCACTGATTTTGACGGGACTTTCATTGGCAGATAGCTGATGTATCAAGGAGTAACTTAGGCTATTTTTATTTTAGAATAAAAAATATTTTTTGTTAAAAATGATGTTTCGGAAATTTTATATTCCAATTTAAGTTTAATTAATTCAGATTTATATCATCAATCATATGAAATAGGGTTCAGCCTAAGTTGAACTGTGTAGGTTGAATTTTCAATTTAAGTTAACCTCAGATTTATGTCATCAATCATATGAAATAGGGTTTAGCTTAGACTGGACTTTGTAGGTTCGAACGTACGTATTCCGGAGGCGCATGGCGTAAGAGTTTCATTCGATAATACTGACTGTTTGCATATTTCATTTATATTTTAGGGAAATAAACCATAAGATATGTCCAAAAAATTCTGCCCAAAGTCACTATTCCACGCGGACGGAGTCGCGGGTACAGCTAGTTACAACATAAATAAACAATTTTCTAATAATTCAATGGTATACATACATACCGTTACGAGTTTTGAGTGCTCGGCGAAAGTATTGGGGAAACTTGCGTGCGCTCATAATTATCACGAATCATATTATTATGACGCAGACGTGCGGATGGCACGTGGGAGAAGCAAGCGACTGATAAACCAATACGGCGTCGGCGCTGGCCATCTCACCCGTCGCACTCCGCTCCCCCCCCCCCCCCCCCCCCCAAACAGACCCAAAAAAGTTATAACTGCGCATTTAAGGCCAGCGCTCAAAACTCGTGACGGATATTATAGATCCGAAAGGTTTACACGACTTTGGCTCAATATTGTATTTAAAGGTCAGTGAAATTAATGGTAATTCACGTCTAAATACGATGTATTGTTTCGCGATAAAATAATCTTTTATAATCCAAATAATTTGTATGCCAATAATGACGAAACATGTTCATATATAATTTGTGACTATTTCATACAAATAAATGCTTTGATTTGCTAATGAGGGTGGTTACTACGCTACAAAGAGTGTTTCAATACAAGGGTAACAATGTAAACCAAACAAACTTTTGCAATTTCTACGCTTTACGGGGTTTTTCGTTAAATAGAAGCTCGTTATGTAGAGTTACACTGATAATTATATGCATATAGCGTCCATAAAATAAGCGTTCTGCTGCTTGAATCAGATGGTACTGTGAAATATCACAGTATTTATTTATGATCTGAATAAACATGAGTTTAAAATCCTTTCAGGTGTTGTTCATAGCAATGGGTTTCCAAATGAAAGACGTAGACGACATAGCCTCCGAGCTAGGTCTTCCAGGTTCCCAAATACTGGCGAAATTCTACGAGGCGTGTAAAAAGATCAATGCGGGACTCAATTCGGTTCTTGAAATAACGGTGGCAAAGGAAATTGGATTAGACGAGAAGAATGCCGATGATGTTAATGTTGACGGACCGGTTAAGGAGAGCTTGGGAGAAGAACTGTCGAAGGCTGCTAAGGTAATTTGTTTTCTAAGCGTATTAGGCTTAAGTCTGTTATGGATTGTGCGGAAAGTGTAATATATTATTTTAACATTCACTAATAGATATGCGAATAAATGGAGTTGTATGAAATTATTGTTTTTATTTTGATGGTACGGCAAAAGTATTTTTTCTATTGCTGTAGGACAGCAGACAGGCTGACGGCCCGCTGGATGGTGACTGGTAAATTCTAATTTACCAGTTACCATCGCCTATGTACAGGTACAGGAACTTGGGTCACTAAGGCCGGAACACACACAACACAAGGTTATTATAACGGCATACTTAAGACCAAAGGTGATCGCCATCCAGACGGGCTTGGGGCCCTACCACGTAGAAAAAAAGAGATGAATGTTGAGATAATGGTAACAGATTTTCCCTGTGCCGGAGTGGATTAAGAATACTGACCCCCTGCGGCCGGAGTTGGGCGACAAAACCACTCTAGCTAAGTGGCAGGGTCCCAAGCCTGTCATCACGGAAGCACCTGTATAATAAGTATGCCGCCATAATGTCATTAATGTTCCGTCATTATTGACCTAGGTTCTAATACTATGTGGACAGTAGTGTGTTGGCGGTGCTCCTGGAGCTGCAGCTATTTATAGGTGACGGTAACTGTTTAATGCCCCGTCAGCTTGTCCGCTGTTACTGAGCAATAAATAAACAAGAGAGTTGGAGAGTACATGCAGCAATAATATTTCGTTTGACTATTATATATCTGACTATAAAGTGGTTTTAATTAAATTAAATTCTTATCTCATCCTTTCGTAAAATAGCGATGTATCGCACAACGTCGGTACAAAAATGTTGCTTCAAATAATTGCTTGCATATAGTAGAGTGAATGGTGTAAAATAGTTTTTGTTCACTCACAGACAATAAAGGTGCCAATCGAAAACTATTAATCGTCATGTCCATATATTTTTATTTTGCCTTTTTCAAAGAACAGGACTAATCGCGGAAGACTTACAACTTTGTCTATTGAATCACTAGTGTACGAAAGTTACGACTTGGCCAGGAGTCCGAGTGTCAAAATAACCGTTCTTCGGTTTATTGAACGTATACCAAAGTTTCTCGAGGACATATAAATATTCTCCCATTGTGTACACAATTTATAGAAAATGAATAAATTGTATGAACAATATATAGCTAAGTTATAACGTTCAGTCAATTGTGAAATGTTTGAATTTTATTTTGAATTTGAATGTTTTAAATAATATCCTGTAAAATTGTTGACTTTCAAAATATATATTTTAGGATTTGGAACGCAAGCAACGTAAAGAGTTGTCGCGCTTGATGGGAGAAGATTTGACGCAATACCGCATCAAGGGCGGAGACATGGAGTGGGGGCAGGCCTTAGCCACTTCCAAGCAAAAAACACTCATTTCCGTCAAAAGGTGAATATTGAAAAATGATAGAGAACTTATCATATCACATAAATATATATTCTGGAATTTATTACACTTAATAACGAACAAATATTGAAAAAGAGCATTGTAAAAATTTACTCTTGCTAGCTTATAAGATCGCGAGAGGAGAGGAGGAGGAGAGTTTTAATTTTTTGGTTTGACGAAGGTCGCCTTTTTAGAAATTTATTAATTATATTTTAATTTTATAATGTATTAATAACTCATTGGCAATGCTTTTGGCGTTGCGAACGTCCATAGGTGACTGATCACTGACTACCGGATGGGCCCGTTGGCTTGTCTACCAAACTCCAGCTATAAAATAGTCGCGAAAGTGCGTGGAAGCAAAAAACTACCCGCAAAAGCTTCGCTTAGTGACCTTTAGGGTATCTCGAGTTATTATCGAGTAAATCGAATTTAAACGGATGCTAGAGAAAACGAAAATGGCTTATTTAAGCGAATAGCGGACCCCGGATTTAAATTATAATTGCGATTTACTGTTAACATTTTTTTAAACAATTTATTAAAAAATAGTCAAAATCTGTTTGTTATAACATTGAAGGGAATGTCTTAAAAAACCGATAGTCTTAACAACCGGTGATGTTTTCGAGGTACAAATTCAGACAGACCTTTGATGTTGTTCTAAACGATGTTATATAAGCTCACTACCTATAAATAAATATTTTATTTAAACCGCAGTGGGGAGAAGCGTCTCGGCGAAGATAGCAAAGAGATCGACGAGCTCATCGAAGCCCACAGCAGTAAAAAGAAGAAAAAGAAGAAGCATGTTAGAAATTAAAAATGTATAATAAAAATGTTATTTTTCATTATATTGTCTGTTTTTCATTATATTGCGACTACCCACAAAAAGTGTTTATTGTACGCACGTAAAAAGTTATATGTAGGTATATACTTATTTGGCGTAAAAAACAAAAATAGCTAAAGATATCTATGCCATAATTATTTTGTCAAAGGAATGATAAATTAATAAAAAAATAATTTATAATATATACAAAGTTATTCCACTTTTATCACAAATTTTTACAATGACCTTTTATTTACCACCATTTATAATTTAAAATCAGTTACATATTTATGAATAAATTTTGCGACTTTTTTATCTCCACTGATATAAAACACGTGTTGGGGCGGGAGGAGGGGCATGATGACGTCATGCCCATTATCGTGATTTTACTGCCAAGGCGCGCCAATAGATGTTTCACATCAAAAAACTAATTTTGAACTGTAGTCCTATCGGCTCGGGTGTAGAAGAAAACAACAGTATCAATAATAATCTCTATAATTATTGTAATATAAAAAAGTGTTGTTGGTATTCAACCCTTGGAATAGACAATAGATATTTCCTCTTAAACATAACAAATATGGGTTGCGCATGCACAGCCCTCGCAGCGGCCGGCGCAAGTAAAAAAATATCATAATATTTCTCCAAATCAATCTCCGAACCGGAGAAACGCCTCCACGTCGAAGATCACACACACGCCCCATACTATACCATTTTACAATATAATGTGATCTAAGAAAAATAATATTTTCGTCTAACACCCGGTAGGGGGCGTTTGGTAAACAATTTTATACTATAATTTGTTGGTTTCCTTATCTTAAATACACTCGACTACTTGTTACTAATTAAATCGTAATGTTAGAACGAAGGCCCGACGTTTGTTTACTCGTGTCATTCAGCGTATTTCAAAACGACCACCGCAAACATTCACGATCAAACGCTATGTTTAGTATGTTGTTGGCCTGAGAAATTCTTATATATTTAAACTAAGTTTGGCGGTAATATATTTAATAAAAAGATAGGCAACTTTTCTAAAATCTAGCAAAAAGTTAAACATTACAAATAAACCTTTATTTTTAGTAATAATGCTCAAATAAATCACAATCAAATTAATTCAAAGTAAATTACCTATACAGAAATCAATTTGTCTATGTCTAAATCTATCATATCTATGGTTATAAAAAGGAGATTAATAAGTACGCGGTGGGCGTTTTAAAACAATTTTAGGTAATGATCCCCTAGCATGTGCTAGTTCAAACGAATGCCACCTTCGTCATTTTATATTCTATACAAGATATTACATGAAAAACATTCATCACTACAAAACATAATTTAGAATATAACAATAGTTTCTTTGTTTGTCGTTTCATATTACAATTACTGGTCCTTGCAAGTATCTTTTAGTTAAGATTATTTAAACATTATTGTGCATATCATTTATGTATTCTATGCCAAAAAATGGTCGGTGTGGGTTTCTTTGACGCACCATCACAACAAAACTACTGAACATATCTGGATGGGACTACTACCATTCACGGAATGAACGCGTAATTTTTCGTAGATGGTATAGGCTATTTATTTTTTGGATTCCATCGACTTTTTCTCATTTTTTTTCGATTTACTTTTGCCTGTTATTCGCCCAGCGGATCGGGCGTCATCAGCTAATATACTCTATTAAACTGAATAGAATATGTAATCATGTACCGGTAATATATAAATTTTTATAGGATAATGTTGAGTTGGTATTTAACTAAAAGTAACTTGCAATCTGAACTTTGGCTAAATGAGACTACTCAATATTAGGTAAACGCATTGCAGGTACAGTGTTTTGGTATTAAATATTTATTTATATTAAATATTTCGATTTAAAACGATATATTGATAAGATATTTATCTTCAAGCTTTGCTGAATCCATACAAGCTTACTTCGAAGTCAGCAGGTCGCTGTTGAGAATTATCTACAAAACTTTTGTTTTTTTTTTATCTATGCCCTTCCACTTTATTTTCTTGTTCTAGTATACACAGGACTGACTTTCTTCATCCGTGTCAACATTTCAATTCGTAGCATAACGGCTAACTTACGTCGGTACGCTCGTGGAGGTTAGATTCTCATCTCGCTCATGAGTATGTATATGTAATATATATTTGTTTAAAAAAGAAAAGTATATAAATAAACTACATAAGTTGTCTAGTACCCATTATAAAAGTGTTATGTCTCTTTGGGACTAGATGGCGCTGTTCACCGAAGTATATTTATTTATGAATTCGTCCTGTCACAGCAATGCGATACCTCATAACCAAACTATTTAGCGTTTAATACAAATACATTTGTACAGTAATTGAAAAGGAATTGCACTTAGGAAAGTTATGCGATTGGCACTTCAACTTACACTAAATATTTGCTTAACGTCTTCAATGAGTAAGGACTGAGGCGAACAAAGCACAAACCCACAGATTTCTTTTAAATACCTCCAAGGAATGTTATCGCAGTTTTGTATTCTCTTTGCGTAATTGTGTAAGTAATTATGGTCCAAAGACGCAGTTTTAGTCGAAAACTATTGTAGTACCTATATGTATGTATATTTAAATGATTTATTTTTGCAACTGCAATTTAAAGTCGCAATAGGTACCGAATTCTTTACAGCCAAAATATCACGTTTCACATTTATAACATTTTATTCCATAAGTATTTAATATTTATTTTGAACTTCGGCTAAAATTGAAAAACTACGCGCTTGTGCGTTGTTAGGATAATATAAAAAGAAGGAATGAAAGAGTAAGCGAAAAGATTTGCAGAAAGAGTAGGAAAAGCGTCACGCAACCTGCTTTTACTTTAGTAATCGAATTCAGATTACTATGTTATTAGCAGTTTAGAAGAAAAACTATAGATACTTACCGAACAATCTCGGTTTTAGGGGCACTAGCCAGATCTTGATGAAGCGATTAAAAATTATAATTGTACACATTTGACAGTTCACTCTGAATTCAAAATGGCCGTCGAGTTTCGCGATTCATAAGAACGTTTACGTCACATTCTTAAATTTGTTTTTCAATTTATTGTTTTAGCATTTGGGTGGCATTATGTATTCAGAATGAACATCTAAAGTACAGAAGCAATGAGCATTATCTCAATTAAGAATTGACTTGTTCTCAGTTTCTCTAAAACGGCTAACGTTTTTAGTATTGTTATTATAATCGTTCGAATACTCAATATCGAGTCAAATTTAATTATAGCAAGGTTGCGTGAGTTAAAAAGATGTGGACATCGACCATACAATACATACAGCACTTAACTTTACAACTAATTACTTCCACTTGAGATAATATTTATAAAATAAGTATATTTCAACAACTTTAAGATTTGAACTTAGTGTACGTATTGAGTAAAGCAGTTTACAGCGCCAGGGACTAATCGGGACGTGGTAATCTATAAATATACGATTATTTTACCGAGACACGAAAGCAAATGCACTGATTTTATTGCCACACTTACGTTTATTGCTACTATATAATATATATAACGCTCTACGTATAATATAATAAATATAATGTATAAATATAATCAATAATTCATCACAACATACAATAAAACAAAAATATTGTAAAACATTATTGCATTTAGTTTAACTACTAACTGAGAAGGGGTTATCCAGTTAAATGAAACATTCATAAGGTATTTATGTGCGATCTGTGTACAGTGCGATATCTGAAATACTTTGAAGTTAATACTTCTTAAAATAACAGAGTCATTACAGGACCCAAACTGATTGTGGATGCTGAGCGATTTATCACTAAGGCACAATTTAATTTTCCCATTTGAACTTTGTTTATTTCTAACATAAACGAATTCAATTCCCCTCTTAAATACTTCTTTTGACCGCGTAAATGTCAATGGAAATTGTACTTTGAATGTACACAGTGAGTACATACTGTATACATTCGGTAAAAATCATGTGGTTTGTTCGAATGAAATTGCTAGCAGCAACGTAAAATATTTTTTACGCTGAATAGCCCCATTGGCCAAGACACAGAGTAAAAGCTTATAAACAAATATATTACGTGCTAACAATTTTAAACAAAGCTCATAGCTGAAATATCGATTGGATTTCTAACAATGCAGTTTTTGATCTCACCTCATTTTACAAATAATTCAAATACATTATATTAAATTTGTAAAAATACTTTATAATGCCTTGTTTTGTACATCAATTTGTACAATCAGCAAAGCGATATAACTATTACATATAATATTTAGAATTGCGTACATGTTTTAGAATGTATTTTTCTATTTACTTATCACGTTTGTACGAATTACTTAATATAACTTTCGATTTTAGGGTCTCTTCAACCGGCAAATTATACGTCTTTAAATAAAAATATTTTTGTTATTGCTTAAAAGGCGGTTAATGTTCTGCAATCCTTATATTTTACGCATTACCGACAGGAATTATTCTATATCGTATACAAAAGCGCGTTTTGTTACATCTGTTGACACTTGACATGTTGTTTTTACATGACCGAAGTGTCTACGAGATACCCTAGGCGAGACACGCTAGCTGCCAATTTTTTTGAATGAATTCTCAATACACAGACATGATTGCAATATTTAATTTGGCTTTTTGGCCAACCTAGTTTTTAATTCAACTGGCACTAGCGTCATCTATATTTCCAACGCGTAACAAATTGACAGCCAAATTGCTCATTCGCCTAACATTAGATATTCGCTTAAGCAAATTGACAGCTAGTGGATGCCAAGTGCCTAGGGAGCAGCCGACAGAGCTTGCAGCGGCCGACACCAATTGCACAACAATACAACTATTAACATTTCATTTAACGAGTTTTCTAACATTCATTTCTTGGGAACTAGTGTTTATTTTACATTGTGTGTTATGAATTTCGATTACTTAAGCTAATTTATTGCGAAATTAAAGCCTTAAAAGCTTCAATTATAAATTACTTTTAACGATTGCTTAATCTACACGATTATATTTGTATAATTATTGCAATACTACGTTCAAAATTTTCGATATTAAAAGATCACAATTAACATTCTTGTACTCTCAAAAATGATTGTCATAGAATGCTAATGTTATAGAGGTAGTTTCGAAAATACTTTTGCGACCGCTTTGTTGGATGACCCAAGTAATTTATTTTTAATGATTTTTGGGTCGCTAAATTCATTCATTATTATTATTTAACTTGAGTACATTTGCAGGCCACCGTTCTCTTTAATGTGAGGTATATTTATGTACATGAATTGACGTACTTTTTAATTAGTCTCCTCAATATACAGGTACCATTGGTACAAGTTTTGAAATGAAGTATTATACTTCATATATTTAGTTTGCCAAAGTATGCAGATGCAGGTAGATAATGCGCATACTCTAGATTCGGTTAATCTATTGAAACAAAATAAGCTACAGCTACTATCACTAACGCTTAATCCTACGTGTATAAAATGCTTTGATAAAAAATTACGAATAAATAGAAAATATTAATTGTAAACTTGGTGTATAATAACATTTTTGCTTTAGACAACACGTTTCGTTCTTTGAGTAAGCCATCTTGACACTTTCGTTATGTAGCAAAATATTCCAGATATTTCTGATTTAAAATTTCTTACCTTTTATTTCATCTACGTCAAAGGTTAATTCTTACTGCCGAATGTACTTTAAAGATTTATTACAAAGTTTATCGGCATTATATTTTTTGGGTGTTAAAGTATTAGTTTTTTTTTGTATGACACTAAAATTGATACTTTGAAATTTGATTTAAATACAAAATGGATTCCCAAATATAATATATAAAACATTATTATCGTTTGATTGCTAAAAACTTTCTACTCCCATATACGATATCCTTCCCAACGACATCCCGCGTCCCATCAATTTTTTTTTCTATAATATGGAATAGATAGTTTATTAATGTTTTAAGTAAATTTTTAAGTTTAAATAATGTTAGCGTTTATGTAAATAGTATTTAAAATAATATGTAAAAAATGTTTTTTGTAAACGTTCGTACAAAATCGTATCATTCCACTTCTAAATTTATGTATTTTTTTTTACATTTTATTTCACTTTTAACCTTTAACCACTGTTATCCTTTATTAGGCAAAACATACAAAACATGCTTTATTATTGGCTCTTTCGCGACTGCCTTTTCTAGTCGTAATATATTGTAAAATATTTTGACATTGGCGTGCCTAAAGCATTGGAGCCACATATCAAGAAAAAACACTATTATTATAAAGTGTGAATAAAAAATAGCTCGTGCACGTTGTCGCATTCTTATCCTGGAAAAGTTAAGAAGTGCTTCAAATAAAATATATTTTTAAATTTGCGTCGATTGATAGCCAAAATTGAAACCAATGGTTTTACTGGTTTTTAATTTAACCAAATGCAATTAACGGCACTTATTGCGATTCTATAACCAACCAGCTTCGCGTTATCATTTATCTCTAGAAACAGGATTTATTTTAGTATGATAAATAACGAAAGTGTCATGTCCTTACCGTATAAAACCCACCATTAAACTTTTCAATTGGCTCCCTCCCGTCTTAATACTATGATAAATTCATAACACACAGTGCAATTAACATATAAAATGTTCTAAAAGTCGGTAGCTGAAGACACTTGCTATAAGGCATACTGACTTACGATCAAATGGTAGTCAAATATTGCTATGGTAATTACTGAAGGATTCTAATCTAGGGGTATGGTCTTCGCCTGCGTTACAGGTGGGAAACAATGAAACCAGCGTTCGCATATTTTGTACTAAATTAAAAATAATAAATTGTAAAAGTTTATATGCGTAGTAATTAAAAAAATACTTTTTATTAAAATTTGTTGTTCATCAAAACTATGATTAAACAATCATTTAAAAAACGCAAAATTTTAATCAAACATCTGGCTCGAAGGACCATTCATCTAAATCCTTCAATCTATTAAAGAAATAAAAAACACAAAACGATGAAAATAAAATGTAAATGGGGATAAAAGGAAATAAAAACAGAAACAAAAAACTTCATACATAAAAATTAATGTATTATTCTATTTCAATAACATAAAGGTATAGTTACACAAAAATAATATTAAGTGAAAACAAATTTAAACATAATTCTTAACGCGAATAAAAAAAAAAAACAAATTATACAAGCTATCAACACAAATTGATTTTTAGAAAAAGGGTAAACAAGTATTTTACAATTTCCTAAAACAAATGCTTCCACCCAGCAAGCACAATTGTTCATAAATTTATTTAACAACTTAAAAATATAATGTCAATTAAATAATTTGGTTTAAATTTTGGAGTTTATGTCAATTGTGAATTTTACTATGAAAAGTTTAGCCTGTACACAATAAATAATATTTTAAATAATGTGAAACACGTTGGACTAATAAAACGGCGCTCAGTGAAGTGTGTCAAGTGAGTGTTAATGATGAAAACAATAATGAAAAATATTATGCATAATTCCTAGCTCGGTGCTGTCGTCACCTTTCAGTATAACTTGGATTACCCAGAGATGATTTAAACAAAACAAATCATTGTAATGCGGCGGCGCCTCAGGGGGAGGATCTGCCACCCGCACCATTGCCGCAAAGGTGAAGGCCGTGTGCTGTTCCACGCACCCCCCTTAACTCCTCAGTTACAGGAGAGCGCCAGGAGGACAAAATTCTGACCCCTTGGCGCACATGGGAGAGGCCTGACTTGACACAAAGGGCGGGGCGAGGCCGGCCTGCGCCACGTGACCGACGGACCACGCTTATCTGTAGGCTCAGGCACAGGCGATTCCTATTGCAACGGGCAACGGGATTTTTAATGGGTAGTCGGCGACGGCCATTTCTCTTGGGGTCTCACATATACCTTGGTCCCCCGGGCCGGGAGAACTCGTGAAGTGCAGTTATTCCCCCGAAACAAAAAAATATTATTGATTGTACAAAACTTATTAAACAATATATATCATTAAGACAGCATTAAGTCCTACAAGACAAGTTTAATTCAGTACCGTAAATAAATTTATAGCTTAACTCATGTGCAATATATGTAATTGGAGCGCCGTTTTAAACTGTAGCCCGAAAATTAATCTGAAATATTAAACCAATTTAAGCCATGTGCAATTCTAAGGACATTTGATTAGCTTCAATTCTGTAAAAAGATATTTACCTCGTATCGTGTTACATATTTATAATAAATATAGGAGTTTGTGTAACAAAACTAAAACTAATGAATGTAATGCCATGATAAAGAAAACTTCTTATATACATTATGTTTGTATGTAAATTATGTCCATAAGTCTTGTTATATATCAGTACATATTTAAAATATAAGTCACTTTTTAAGTTGGCAATATTAAATAAGTAAATTATATTTTGACATTTTTTTAACTACGTGACAAGTTTCATAACGAGTTGCACTAATCAATGATTTGTTACAAAATATATTTCATGACTGTCTCAACAAAAGAGATCTTTTGTCACAGATGGGATATATCATCTACACAAAAGACGCGTATTCGCTTCGTTTTGTGACAGCATTACAAGTATTATTGGAGCGCACGCCGGCATTTTGTTATAGATTTTTTTTTATTGCTGTAGGACAGCAGACAGGCTGACGGCCCGCTTAGAATTTAGCAGTTACCATCGCCTATGGATGTTTGCAACACCAGTGGCAACGCGAACACGCTGCTGTCCCATAAAGGTACTGGAATTTAGGTCACCAATGCCGGAACACAACACAAGGTTATTATGGCGGCATACTTAAGACTAAAGGTGGTCGCCATCCAGACGGGCTTGAAGCCCTACCACGTAGCTAGGGTGGGTTGTTTAGTCGCCTTTTACGACAGGCCGACCCCGGCCGCAGAGGTTAGTATTCTTTCTCCGCCCCTGCACGGATAAAAATGCGACCGGGATTAACCACTTGGATGATACTATCAAATACATATGCTACCTATTGAGCTATTTCAATCTCAGGCGAGTATTATTATTGTATCGTATCGTCATAAGTTGAGCAAAAATTAATTGTATATATTAAACCTTTAAATGCATTAGTTTTTGTTTTGAATAAAATAATATTGTTTCTAGGATTCGAACCAGGGACTTCTAATTGATTTACGAAGGTTTACTTGGATAGCACGCAATAAAAATAAATAAACGTTACCTGGACTTTTGGCTATAATGTGCATTTTAGGATAAAAAGCTAAAATGCATATGATAATAATAAATAAGAAAAACTATATTTAACAAATAATTAAGCTATTAATAATGATTAGTGTAACTCGTCACCATCTTTGAGAAAAAAAAAAACAATTTCAACTAACCGATTACGTAGGTAAAATAAAAACAATACTATAACAAAATAAATAATTAAGCTCAAATTCATTATTCGCGAAAATCAATACAAGATATGCAATTGACAAAAATAAATTAATTAAAAATTAATAGAGAAATCAAATTTAAAAAAAAAAACAAGATCAAAAGAAAGGTCCAAGGCACTTCACGAGCCAGATAAAAAATCATCATTTCATAATTATTAAGTAAACTTGGCTGCGTATACCATAATTTAAATACGGTAAACAAAATAAAAAAATATAATAATAAATAAATCATTTGTGCTGTTGTTGTAAGTACTGATTTGTTTCAGACATTTTGCTTTTATAACTGTAGTCTTGTATTGCGCAAAGACAATACAAAGATTAAATAACGACGTATAAATATTGTCATGCAATAGAGAACCTTTCACGTAGCATAAAGACAGACCATGTGACAGCGCAGCGACACCTATATTACTCTTATGAAACGTTTCATTTTAAATTTATACAATTTTATTATAAATTTTACGTATTATTGCTTCAAAAAACATTTTAATATTAATAATAATATATGTATCACATTATTTATTCAAAATTTTATTCTAAAATTACAATAATTATTTGTATATATTTTAATTATATTTTAGTCAATAATAATAATAGTTGGGCTCAATTTTGCCAAAACCGCCTCATATTTGTCATTGTGAAAATGGAACTTGAGTCGTTCGTCACTAGCTAGCTATATTCTCGTTGATTAATAAAAATCTCAAATTGCATTCATGTTAAATTTCGCAATAAATCTATGCGTCGTTATTAACACGAAATAAATAATATAAATTAGGTAGTGAATAAATGTGCTGGCTACAAGTGCGTTCCGTTCCACACAGCGGGTAACTAGCGAAAGGTAATTAATGATCGACGCCGCGACGCGCGACACATCCCAAAGGGACCGAACGCGTTCTCTATCATATACTAAGACTACATTAATTATACTAAAAAAAAACCGAACGCTGCAAGCTCATTTAAAAACATTTACAACTTTATATCTTCAATAACAAATTTGTCTTATTATTATCAGGATCCGGTGATCGTTTCGCCACCATTCTTACGTCAGGCCTTATTCACACACCATGCGTACTATATCGACAAAAAAATATTATGTTACTTTTATTTACTTCTCGTCGTCCTAAAATATACAATTTACTTTATAAATTAAAATATAGAGTGGAAACTACACATTTCTTATATTAATACTATGTACAAGGCATCTCATGTCACTCCCTTATGTTTAATAACGTTACTTTTGTATTTTGTCCATTAAACGTTTGTTTTTGTGACTCAAGGCATAAGCGGTGGCGATTTTAATATCGCACCATTAATCATGCCGTTCAACGTCACACTTATTATAAACGCTCATACAAAACCTATCTGGCACTAACTGTAATGTATATTTATTACAAAATGTATAATATATAATAATATTATGTAAATACAATCACAACATAAATTTGATAAACAACCCAGAGACAAAGATATATTGGTGTCATTGCGAATATCAACTGGGACCGTTGTCAATTATTGGCTTTATATCATTATTTAATGCATTATTTTCTACACAAGTAGAATGTTACAAAATATTTTATTGAACAATATTCGATTTTGAAACGAAAAAGGCCATTTTTACACTATCTTGATATTGACGGTAGTAAAAATGCATTTCCTTGTCAAAATTCAATCAGAATATTTAAAAAAGGATTTATAAAACATTTCCACCGATTATATATAAACAATAGTTGGTGTGATTGTTTATTCCAATCATTTTGGGCACTATTAGATGGAATTCATCTAAAAGAGTATTATTGTCACGTGAACGGCCAGTAATAACATTCAGAGGTCCATATATTAGCTGTCTCACCTCTGCTGTTTTACCTTAGTGTTACCAAAAATTATATAAAATCACATAACGAATGATATCGTCGTTCATTATTTACTGTCTCCAAATAATTTGATATGTATAATAAAAATATTGTAAATTTGATACGTTGTTGAAATTTAATTTGCTCGATCATTGTTCTGTTCAATTTAGTTTACTAAGCAATCAAACAATTTGTAACGTATGCGGCAAACAATGAGAAACATATTACATGTACCACAGCTATATGCTGTAGTATTAAAAATATAAAACATTATATAGCTTTAAAGATCAACACATCTTTACACATATATTTCATAATGTATAAAAAGTTCGCAATAAGCAAACCCATATTTAAACTATATTGCTCAGATTACTTTGTACTCGTCACCGACGGTGTCCATATCGAATCTCTCATTACTTGCACCATACCCCAAAATCAATTTTTTTCTTTTATTGCAAATTATTATAAATTTACCATTAAACTAATTATTTTTATTAATAAATTTTAGCTCGCATTCAATTTCAAACACGCCGAGTATAAACTAAGCGAAAAAATTATTTTCTATATAATTAAATAGAAAAAATTATTGCGAAGAAACTACTAGTGATCCCTTACTTTATTGAGATATAATTTTATAATAATATTCTCGATTGGCCCTCATGCGATCAATATACCGGAGGTATGTTCCAACACCCGTATCGATATTATAATCAAAACGATTATTATATATAACCTTCTTTTTCGTTCCAAAGTAAAAAAAGAGATAGCGCATCGCCTTGACTTTCGAGACGTGTGTCAAAACGTACCTCGTGTGAATTTCCATTGTATAAACGTCCATTATACTAAACACGTTCAATTCGTATTGTGTTCCCGAAGGTGTAACATTTAAAAAGAAAAATACTACAACAAAAACACTTAAGATATGATAAATCTATCACTTACATCGAAATATACAGGAAGTCTGATGACAGAGATACTATAACTTTGCTGGCGATTTTACGAATTTACTTTGTATGAACAGTAATAAATACTACTTTTATAAAATAACTCGATTTAACGAAAAACTTCTTAAAATGCTTGACTTTTATTGGTTTACCTTGTTTTCTATAAAGGTCCTTTTATTTCTCTCCATTTATGGACCATATGCCAAAAAAATTAGTCGGCTAAATGTACGGTGTTTTGAAGCCTATGTTGTGGATTTAAGGTTGAAATTTCGATAGTTATGCTCAACTAATGTTGAAGATCAATTTATTAAAAAAAAAGTTAAACCATAAATAAGTATTTTATGACCTAAGGTATCAAAAATATTGGCATTGCAGTTCAGATGTCATATCGCAAAAAAAACCATTATATCGAAAACTATGCATTATGTAAAAACTCAAATAAAAATTATATTTTTGAATGTCCTTCGTGTTAATAGGGCTCCATTGCAACAAAGTCATAGTAACCGAATCTCATAACTTCGCAAACCCGTCGCTAAGCAACGAAGCAATATTTACAAGAACAATGTACATAGCTTTTAGTATCTTTTTGGTCATAGATATTATAGATTTTGTTAGTCACAGTTTAATTAATTTGACTTGAACGCAGTAATAGGCAACATTAAACTATATTCGCCATTTTACAAATACTGTCGACGAATTTTTTTTTTAAATATCATTTGTCAAAAAAAACTTGTGATTTTCTATTTTTATTTATTTATGTAAATATCTGATGATGTGATGATGTAAATTAGTTTAATCTAATGTGATATAAACCTAAAAGAAACCGTTTCAACCTTTTCATTCAACTTGTAATCAGCAGCTTATTTCAACAAAATATAATAATTAATATAATTTGTTTTAATGGTGGAAACAGCAGATAGGCTACCGGTCTACTCAATAGGAATTAAGTTTGCGACGCTAGCGTGTCATGCATGGGATAGCAGCGTGATCACGGTACCCCTAGGGGTACCGCGAACACGCTGCTATCCCATAGGGATTTATACAAAATTATTTATCCGTGCAGGGGCGGAGAAAAAACATTAACTTCTGCGGCCGGGGTCGGCCTGTTGTAAAAGGCGACAAAACACCCCCTACGTAGTAGAGCCTCAAGCCTGTCTGGATGGCGACAACCTTTGGTCTTAAGGATGCCTCCATAATAAACTTGTGTTGTGTTCCGGCATTAGTGACCCAAGTTCCTGTACCCTTAGAAAAGCAGCGTTTTTGCGATGCCACTGGCGTTGCAAACACCCATAGGCGATGGTAACCTACACCAATAAAAAAAAATTAGAAAAAAAATTATTAATTTTCTATGATATTAGTTTCGGCTTCTTTTTCAAATACGACAAAAAACAATAAGAAAGAATCTGTAAAAACCACAAAAGAAATGTAAAATCGTTTTATTTTTTACAAAATATAAATTGTAAAATTTTGAAGTAAAAACGAACATGATAAAATAAATGTAAATTTTTATTCTTTAGTTTATTATTTAAAAAAATAAACAACTTGATTTGATTGATTTAATTTGATTAAATTTTAAGGCATATCATAATTCGCTTATGGAATAACTGAAAGAAAAAGCTTAAAAACAGTTTCTCGAAATCGGTAAGGCAAATTCTGTGATCAACAATTTTGCAATATTGTTATTGTAGTAAATAAAAAAAATTGTTATGATTTTTGCCATGTATTGCATGTATTTTATGTATGAATGACAATATGATTTGTGCTTTATTCTTCACGTCTTTAACATTGATTTCACTGTGTAGTGTAAAATTAATCGATTTCATCAACTATATTTAATGTTGCCATATCTCTACGTATTTTGACGAAATCTATATGTTTTTTTGTGTTTATTTTCCAATTATACTTGTGTGTATGATTGTACGTCTGTTTGTGTATATGATTGCATGTCACATTGTCTCTCCGTGTATGGCCGTGTGTCACTTTGTGTCTATGGCGTTCGGCCATTTTCTCCATTTGTCACTCGCGTGGCGCGTTCTTGATCAGCGATATCGCGTATCGCACGTACTGAACAAGATGGCGGAACGTCGACGACAATGACAGCGGACCGCATTTGCGATCCACTGCTATGAACAGATCTGAAAATTAAACAATATATATATTAATTACCGCTCACATGATATATTGGTTTATGACATTAGAGACGGACACAAAATATTAATTCCATTTCAGGTTATTAATTCCATTTCAGGTAGTATCATTATTGAACTGTTTATTAGTTTTCTCTAATCCGTAGAGGATTATGATCAAGCCTAAAGATTTCATTCATATTTTACTTAAAATACAAATATTGAAGTTTCTTTTGTCAAGCTTATATTACTTGTAAACACACAACAGAGAAAACAAATTTAAAACAGCATTTTAAACATACCTTTGTTAGATCTCAACCGACAAAGGGCATCTGCCTGCTCCCATAATTCATGGGCCACATATAGGAACGTGTAGTACTTGGCTAGAAGCAGTAGCGCCTGGTGGGCGTGCGCCGGCACCGAGTGCACCAGCCCACTGCAGTAGCCAGGAACCGAATGGACCAGACTGCTGCAGTAGCCTGATGATGCTGAGGCTACCGATCCCACAGAGCCCACAGATCCAGCGGGGGACGGAGACGGAGAGAGGGGGGACACAGACTCTGCACATGCCGGCTGTATAGGAAATGTATTTATGTTTATTTTTTGCTCCATCTTCCATACATCAAGTAAATTAATTAAGCATGTTTCTGTAAATTTATACTCAAAAATATAAATAAATTCAGGTGTATTCTGAATATTATATAGAAATTTGGGGTTTTAGTTCTCGACCGCAAATAATTATAACACTACGGTAGAAACATGGTTGTTCGGAACAGAGTTCAGGCTTCCCTTAACTGTTTCTTTCATATCGCAGCGGTAGAGAAGCGGTACCGGTCTTCGGTATCTTGGATAACGAGACTGTTTGTGCATTCATTGGAAACAACGTATGAAGTTGTAACATAAAGGATATATATAAATATTTAAACAATATATAAAACGAAAATATTACAATCTTTAAATACTAAGCATTATGGCGCGATTGCCGTAACGTACAATACAGTCAACGGCCACAAAACCAGCAGCAGCTTCGCAAATCTATCGCATCAAAATAACTCGCACTTACTATCTTTTTCTATTAAAAACATTTTACACACATACACGACCTCGTATATCGTGCTTTTTCATTATTATCTAGTTAAAAAGAGTTACATTATGATCATTTGAATCAATGCCAAGCCTGTCATATTGAAATCACACATGTATATGGCGAAGATGATCGTTAACGTGCTACTGGAGTTATAGACATAATGTGCGAATAATTGAGGCGTGTAGTTGCAAAACCCCCTATAGCAATATTTTTTTAACTCTTATTTTGAACTAAACCCATGCTGATTTAGTGGCATTTGATTCGAAACTTAAAATAAATGGTTGAATATAATATTGGAATGTATAGAATATAGAGGCATTTGTGCAATAAAAAGTTGATAGCTATAAAGATAGTTTAGAGTGTTTTAAAACGATATGTCGTCATTTTTCCCCAAAATCGTTTTAGCGGGTTTAGCAACTACGCGCCTCAATTAGTGATGCATTTTCTTTGGCGGCGTTGTGCACTTTTTATATGTGAGTAAAAAATGTTAAACTCGCGTCAGGTGACGTGCCCTGATCGAAAATTCGTAAGATTCGTAAGACGGAGTTTTGCTCCAGTAATACCAACCTTAATAGTTTACTTAACAGTTTTTGGGTAAACAATTTTTGGTTTGTAAAGAAGTGTTAATGACCAATTTGAACTTTAATCCTTGATCATAAACACTTCTTTATAAACCGAAAATAATAATCTAATAGCTCGACGATACAATTCACAAGTTATTTAGTTTTCACTACTATCGGCAGTCCCCAAAGACTGTCTCGCATGTTTTGTTTTTAATAATTATTCCATAAAAGTCTGTGATATAGACTAAATATTATCTAGTGATATTAAAAAATGTCACTAGGCTCATTCAACAAACCAAACCGTCAGTGGATGATAGTAAATGATATATGCCAAAAAAATATCTATCTGGCAGAGATTAGGCTTGTCCCGATTCCAGCCTCACGATGTTTGACTAAGCAGGTTAAGCTTAAAACTAACTTAAATTAATAAAAAAAGTAATATAAAAAAATGGAATAATGACCTTATTTACCTTTTGCTGATACTCATGTACTATTTTATTATATTCTTGCACTTCAGGATTGTACATTTTGAACATTCTCAAGTATAGGAGGGCTTGCACTCTTAAACTGAAAAAAAAAAACAACAGTCGAATCATGTCAGAAAAGTAATAATTCACATTATACACATTTTAAACAAATGCATTCGTGCTTATGAAATAAAAACAATAAAAAATTACAACCCATATAATACCACTGCTAAGCTAGGCAGGCATACATTCTCCACATACGAGTACGCTACTACCGGTGATGAACTTGGTATGCAGCTTTCTCACCATGTTTTCTTCACTATCAACACATCGCAACTATATCATTATATCACAATGTGCAAACTAGACGAGACAAACTATCTAAGCTGTATGCCATCGTCCAATTCGAATCAATGGCCTCTAGATTATAGAAAATGTAATGAATTTAGTAAATTAATTACATAACAAAATATTGTTAGTAATTCGTTTAGTTAAATTTATAAATTAATTAAATTGCTTTTATTGTACCAAACATTTTAAGGGTGAAACTTATTTAAACTACAAACTTATATAAAATGACTAAAAGTAGATAGAATAATTGATTTTACTTGCTCCAGATCTAGATCTATCTGTACAAGTTTCCTCTCCCATTTTTAATTATTAGGGCCAGTTTATGAATTTTTTCTAGTTCAAAAAAGTTCAAAGCTGAACTTGTCGGAGCGGTTAATATTAAATATTTACTTTTTATATTCGACACTAATATAACATAAAATCTAAAGTGTAAACATTCCCAAAAGAATTCCCCAAATGTAAAGATAAATAAAATTTCAAGAAATCATTGTATGTAGTTATGATATCTTAAATCAACGATATTGCCAGACAACTTTCTGAGAACACAAATTGATTGTAACGTTATTAGATACGGATAAACTACTATCAACAATTACCCACTGAAAGGCCGTGCGTGCCAACCAGTGAATAATTGATTGGTAATATTATTATAATCTGTAATCATCGCCCTTTTACTATGTATATAATTTATTTGTCAAATAATTTAAATATGTCTATATTTTATATTATTTTAATAGTTAATCGATATATTATAATTCAATCGACGGAATAAGTTAATCGATATAATCTAATAAATATAATTGATATATAAAGGAGGAGTAGTTTTGAGTACTAGCCGTGTGACCCCGGCCAGTGAAAAGAATAGGGTCACCCCAGGTCATACCAAGGGAGTCGTAAAAGGCGACTGATGGACTACTCCTTTGCCAGCTTGCATGCGGCAAAGGAAGTGCACCTCTCGGTTTTCCTCTAGGGGTTGGGAGGTCAGACGGCAGTCGCTCCCGTAAAAACCAAAACCTAGCCAAACAAAATGGTCGTAACAAGAAAGGGAATTGTCACGGATAGGGCGTCGCCGCAAAACGACGCGCAGGAACTTCGCCCGACTCCTGTGACAAGTGGACTAGGGCTGCCGTGCCGTGGGCGAGCACGGCTAAAGACACTAGCCCCATCCAAAAGGAAACTCCGCTTCGCAACTTGGAATATTGGCACGCTGACTGGACGCGCGAGAGAGTTGGCCGATGTACTCTCCAGGCGGAGGGTGGCCGTGGCGTTCCTGCAGGAGACTCGGTGGAAGGCCAGCAGATCCCGGTTCATTGGGAATGGCTACAAACTGATCTACACGGGTGCACCTGGTGGGGAAAATGGGGTCGCCATAGTGCTCTCGGAGGAGCTCCAGGACGACATTTTAGAGGTGAAGCGCTGTAGCGATCGGCTTATGGTTGTGAGGGTGCTTGTTGGTGGGGTAGTCACCCACTTGATAAGCGCCTACGCGCCACAGGCCGGTTGTAGCGACGCCGACAAGATAGCGTTTTGGAACCTACTCGGAGAAGTGCTTCGTGGGATTCCATTGTCACATGGGATCGTTTTGGGCGGTGATCTAAACGGTCATGTGGGTGATGAATGTGGGGAATTTGAGCGTGTTCACGGTGGATTTGGGTATGGTAACCGCAACGCGGAAGGGGAGGATATCCTCAATACGTGTGCGGCTGCCGACCTTGCCATCGTGAACACGTATTTCAAAAAGAGACCCGAGCATCTCATCACCTACAAGAGCGGGAGGAATGCTACCCAAATCGACTTCCTACTCACTAGAAGACACCACATCAGCAAAGTAGCCAACTGCAAGGTCATACCCGGTGAGAGTCTCACTGCACAACACCGTCTTCTTGTCATGGACCTCTGCGTGAAGCCCAAAGGCAAACGTGTCGATCGCCTTCAGCGTCGAATCAGGTGGTGGCTGCTCGATGAAGTCAAGTCCCAGGAGCTCGCCTCTTCCATCGGCGACAAGTGCGCCGGTGGTGAGGGCGAACCGGTTCAAGTTTACTGGGACAGGATTCAGGCGGCTATCCTTGGGTCGGCGAGGGAGGTGCTTGGTGTGTCTAAGGGTGGGCGCAAATGTGACAAGGAGACTTGGTGGTGGAACGACACAGTCCAGAGGGAGACTAGAGCGAAGAAAGCCCTCTTTAAGAAGTGGCAAGCGTCCAGATCTCCTGAAGATCGCGACGCATATAGGTCTGCCAAGCGCGCCACTAAGAGAGCTGTAGCCAGAGCCAGACGAGACCACTTACAACCACTATACGACAAGTTGGAATCGTCTGAGGGGCAGAAGCTCATTTATAAGTTGGCGCGCTCCAGGGTCAAAGCGGCACAGGATATTTCCAAGTGCCGCTGTGTAAAAGACACTGTGGGCAACCTGCTATGCGAGGACCTCGCGGTGAAGGAGAGATGGCGCTCATATTTCCACGAGCTGCTGAACACGCAGCACAAAGAGGTGCAGCCGCCAGATCTTCCTCCGAATCAAGGACTAGTGCCACTGGTAACGCCTGCAGAGGTCCAGAATTGTCTTCGCCGCATGAAGAATCGGAAAGCTGTTGGATCCGATGGAGTCCCCATCGAAGCCTGGAAGGCGATGGGCTCTCGTGGTGTGGGCATCTTAACCGACCTCTTTAACCGGACACTCCTCACCGGTACGATCCCGAGCCAATGGAGACTGAGTATCATTACTCCAGTCTTCAAAGGCAAGGGGTCGGTGCAGGAGTGCGGTAATTACAGGGGGATTAAGGTCATGTCCCACACCATGAAGCTCCTCGAGAGGGTTATCGACTCTCGGATTCGGCAGGAGTGCACTGTCTCGGGATGTCAGTATGGGTTTCGCCCTGGTCATGGGACTATGGATCCGATTTTTGCCCTAAGGACTGTCGCGGAGAAATACAGGATGAAGAATACGCCTCTGCATTGCCTGTTTCTTGACTTGCAGAAGGCCTTTGACTGTATTCCTCGCGCGATAATCTGGTGGGCATTGCGATCTAAAAGGGTTCCAGGGGCCTATATTGACATCATCCAAGACATGTACCGTGACTCCGATTCTGTAGTTCGGACCGCTGTTGGCGACACAAAACCTTTCGCCATCACCGTCGGGGTGCACCAAGGATCCGTCCTTAGTCCGTTTCTGTTTAGCGTGGTATTAGACGTATTGTCAGACAGCATCAGAAACTCACATGAGCAGCCCCCGTGGCTGCTTATGTATGCTGATGATATCGCGCTGGCAGACTCAGACAGGGGTAGGCTGGTGCGACGTGTGAAGGCGTGGAAGGAGTCGCTTGAGAACGGTGGTCTGAAGCTCAATGTCGCGAAGACCGAGTACTTGGCCTGTAACTCCACAGATCCCACACCCGTACGCATAGGCGGCGACACGGTCGAGCGCACGGACCAAGTGAAATACCTGGGATCTGTGTTTCATGCGTCTGGTGACATCGATTGTGACGTCAAGGCACGCATTGCTGCCGCGTGGGCCAAATGGCGTGAGGTAACTGGTGTCATTTGTGACCCCAAGATGCCGGTAAAGTTGAAGGGACAGGTCTATAAGACCATCATTAGGCCTGTCCTTTTATACGGATGTGAAGCGTGGCCGGTGCTAGAGCGACACAGGCAAGAACTGCGTGTCACGGAGATGAATATGCTGCGGTGGATGTGTGGAGTGACGCGGAAGGACCGCGTTAGGAACTCCCGCATTCGCGGCAGTCTTCATGTCCGTGACATTGCGGATAAACTGCAGGAGTGTCGGCTCCGTTGGTACGGCCACGTTTTACGGCAACCGGATGATTACGTGGGAAACAAATGTCTGGCCATGCCGCCTCCGCCGGGCCCCGGCAGGAGGGGTAGACCCAAAAAGTGCTGGCTTGACGTCGTAAGGGGTGATATGCGTGCCAATGGGCTCAATACCAGGGATGCTGAAGACCGTGCGAAGTGGAGTAGAAAAAGTCGGAAAGCGGACCCCGGGCACCGAAACGAAAGTTTAGGATGCAACCGGGATAACGCTTAGATGATGATGATGATGAAAGGAGGAGTAGTTTTATAATCGATATAACCCATACGAAGCTCGAAGTTTCTAGGCATAAAGTATGCTGCTTGTCGTCGCAACGCTTATATTACTCCAAAAATATACAAAATACTGCAACACAGAAACTAATTTAACAGCACAGACAAGCTTATTTCTTTATATTGAGTTATTTTCCGTGCAGGGGTGGAGTCAGAATACTGACCTCGGCGATCGGAAGCCTGTCGTAAAAAGTAACCAAACAATCCTATTTAGGTGGTAGGGTTCGAAGCCCGTCTGGATGGCAACCACCCTTGGTCGTGTCGTATTCCGGCATACGTGACCTAGATTTCAGTTAGTGATGTGGCATACCCTAGCATCGCAAACATCCATAGGCGACGGTAACTGCTAACGCCTGTTAACCACATAATCTCACCTTAATATATCCAGTTTGTTGAAGGTATCAGGCGGTGACGCTCTGAAGCGTTGCGGCATGGAGTGTATTAGCTTGATATACGCGATCGTCTGCCGGTATATCGTGAACGCGCCCTTCGTGTCCAGCTCTAGCTCCATCACCCGACCGGTAAGGACGAAACATAGGACCGACTCAAGAAGCAGCATCACCCTCGGTAATGGCTCCTGTTCGTGATCTGCAGCCGTTCTTAGCCGAGTCGCCTCGTCTAGGTAGTATCTGTGAGCGAGAATATGCCTTGTTACATTAGTCTGAGGCACACTATCGTTTATGGTGCCTGAACCTAAATTTTGTTTAATACTACTCTACAAAGAAGTATCCTATGTTCACTTGTCTATCTCCATACCGAAATTCATCAAAATTGGTTCAGCATTTTGGGCTACAAAACGTAACTGACTGACAGAGTTACTTTCACATTTATGACATTAGTATGGATTTAATATATAATACAAATAAGGGACAATAATATAAGACTGGCTAGACTTATTTTTACAAGAATCACTTGCGTTAGTGTTCCATCCCGAAAGGAACATCGGATAGTGCATTTTACTAGTGTACAGCTGCTTGATGGAGCGTTGGCGACACTTTTGATAAAAATGATACGTAAAATTAAAGCAACCTCGACTTTAATTTTACGTTAGGAGCTGACGACTAATTTGGTTGGTTTTCCTTTTTTGTTAACAGGAGTAAATTAATTTTGGTAACGGTTTTTATCAATAGATTGTAACAGGGCAATAATTCAAAAAGGCTTCGTATCCATTCAGAATCCTTTTATTGATTTACTGCTTGTATACAATATCTATTTATGTTGTGATGACAATTTTCTTTTCGAAGTCATATGTTTGAAACCATTCAACATCGAGATATTATTTGTTTTCAGGCATGGCAAGTTTGAAAACGTTTCATTTCTATCTGATCTGGGTATTTTGTATAATAAACGCGTAATGGATAATAATGCGTGGTATGGAGTTGCTTAAAAATATATTTATTAGTATTCGTTTCAGGGAGAAAAATAACTCAAACCTTCTGCTCAGAGTTTAATTTTTAAATTGTTGCTTGTAATTAACAAACTTATAGACTAAATAATTCAAAATGCCGGTAGATTAGTGATAAAGATGTAATTCGTACTTATGATCCCTCTCATCGGCGGAGAGCGTGTCTGCAGGAAGACGCTCAAAGTAGGAATAGTAGACGGGCGATTGACCCCCGGGCCTACGCCCCGGTTGGGGCCCCAGGTCCGTGCCCTATACGAAAAAACATAAAATTAATTAATGTATAAATTAGAACAGGTGGTGGTGTCTATGGTTCTCTTTCAATTTCTGCATTTAAAACAATATTTAAAGCGGGAACTAAAATTAAATACATTTTAATTACATACACAAAAAAATTTAAGGAAATTTGAATGAAAAAATAGCATATCGCTGTTACCGGTTCTGTGATGGGTGGAAGCCTTTTGGGCGGCTGAACGAGCGCGGGCCGCTGGAGGGAGCGCACCGTCTCCACGCGCAGCCGCGTCAGTGGCAGCTGCACAATGAGGCGCGGCCGAGATCGCCGCTCGCACACTGTAACATCACGTCTCCTATAATAGCTTGCAACGACAACTTGCTAAATTATCTATGTAAAGTATAGAAATTTAATGTCGTATTGATCCTTTCCATTCCAACCTCTTTGGGTACTAAAAAACCATTGAGAACAAAACTGATTGTATAAACATTATTAGGTAATACAATTAATATAATATTTTGTATTAAAATAATTTATTATTTCCCTATTATACGATTAAAAATAAATTTAAAATATTTTGTCTAGGTACTATATTTAAATACACACATAGTTAAATAAGGTCATAAGTTCAAAAATAATACTTTTGTACTTGTAACCCTAACTATAGCCACTCAAAGTAGTGTATAAGAGAATATATAATTTAGAAATAAATATATAAATTGGAGAGTAGTGCCAACTCACCAGAGGAAGCCTCTTCCAGCCTTTCTGAGCCCCGACCGGGTTTCAGTCCCGCACCGAGATCCGCTTCAGCCCTTACGAACCGTTCGTTTGCTAATCTCTCGGCCAGAACCTTGCTTTCCGATACCCGCTCCATCGCCATCTTACTATCCTCTAACCTATCTATCGCCATCTTACTACCTGCCAACCTGTCTATGGACATTTTGCTGTCCGACAGTCTATCTATAATCTTGCTTTCTCCCAATCGGTCTATTGACATCTTGCTCTCTGCCAATCTATCTATCTTACTATCGATTAACGAAGGCTTCGTTTCCGTTAATCCGTCTACCGACATTTTACTTTCAGGTATCCGCCCTATCGTTTTTGTATCGCTGGTCCTTTCATGAGATCTTTCGCCAGATCTCTCTCGCCTCTCGCTAGAAAACCTATCGTGGGAGCGTCTATCCACCATCAGCCTATCTGTTGATCTGTCTGAAGAATGGCTCGAGTGTCGATCCGAATTTCGGTCACTTGACCGACGGTCACTCGATAGGTGGTCATGTGAAAGTCTTTCTATTGGTATTCGGTCGGAATGCCGATCTCCTGGCGGTCGGTCTGAGGGTATCCGGTCATTTGACGTCCTCTCCGTGGGTATTCGGTCACTCGGTATCCGGTCACTTGTCCTCTCTGTGGGAATTCGGTTGTAGGGTGATCTTTCAACGGGTCGTTCTAAGCTCTTTTCGATAGATACTCGCTCCTGGACTCTCTCGTTGGCCAATCTTTCGCTATCCCGCCTTCTAGGGATGGATTCGGGCTCTCTAGGAGGCGACACCCTCGCGAGTGCCTCCTCGTTCCGTCTCTCGTTCGATCTCTCCCTGTGTCTCCTCTCCTCATCGTCAACCATCATTTCTGGCGCTGTAACTTCGATTATCGTCACCTGTCCCTTGCCTTTGCCCCCTTTACCCTTTCCACCTTTTCCACCTTTACCGCCACCCTCATCAGCTTTTCTAGGTGTAAATACCTGATAAAGAAATATCATTAACACATTATTACTTAACAACAATAAGATTACTACTGTTACTAATAATGTTTAACTAATTTAACTGTGATGTGTATTGTATGTAGCCAAAGTATGTAAGTATAAACAAATGCGTTTCTCGGCCTAAGATAAGAAGCGAACTCATCTATTTGCCAGCACCGTGTCCGCGATGCCACTTGCATTGCAAACACCCATAGGCGATGGTAACTGCTAAATTCTAAGTAGGCCGTCAGCCTGTCTGCTGTCCTAGAGCGATAAAAAAAGAGTATGACAGAGGGATAAAATGTTTATGAAAAAAATATACATTTACTGTAAATGGTAAGTTGCTTGTATCTAGACACTGACCTTGCGAAAGATGTGTGTTTTGGTGTCCTGTAAGGGATGATGATGCTGGGTTGGAGGGGGCTCGGGCTCCGCGTCGCTGTCAGCTGGAGGTGCTAGCGCTACGGCTGGCGAGCTTTGGCGTTTAGGTGGCCTTCCACGCTTCTTCTTAGCTGGTCGCTCGTCTGATGCGCGAGCCTTTGGGGGCCTACCGCGCTTCAACGGCGCCGAGGGAGCCGAAGTCGGCACGCAGGGGGAAGTCTGCCATTCATAATTATATTTTTAAATAACCTACGATATCTTTCAGTATTGTGTCGGGAAAGATAAATATCCATTACTAAGGGCCAACACGACTTGAGAATGATGTAAGACTTGACACTAAGTAAAACAACATTATGAGTGAATCCTCAAGCAGGATATTTCGAAATTCAATCAAGCTTACCACATATCCTCGTATAATTTTAGTATACCAAGATATTAATTTGATACACAGACCTTACATAATTACTGTATTCAGTTCATAACAAGTTTAAATATTCATGAGTTCATAATTACGATAAATAATAAACTACTAATCACAACGTCTGCAACTTGAGTCCGGTGTCTTGTTACTTCGTTTATATCGCATACAATGTTATAAGAAATTTTATAAATGTTTATTTATAAAATATTAGGTTATAATCAAATCAAATTACGTATGCTATTATATATACAACAAACCCCTTCGAATTTATACTTTGGAAATTGTGATGAAGCACTTGGATGTAGAATGAGATTTTACAATATGTAACATATAAATCATTCATACCATGTTATGGTGTCTCGTAGTGGCGTCTTCGTCACTGGATGCCGTCGACGCACGATTGGCCGTGGAACGGTGCCGTCGGGTCACACCCGGAGACGGCGAGGACGCCTCCGAATCCGACATGTCGGATATTGGACTCTAAAAAGATAAAAATACGATTCAAATCTAATGAACATTTAATCAGTCTCTAAGTTTTCCGTCGGTATAAGAAATTAATAATATTAAACACTACACGTATTTCCTAAAATAAATTTAAAACATGAGAATAAAAATTATAATTTAAACAAATAATGCGTACATTGCAAATCTTTTAAAACCGACAGCGGTAAAGTAGGTGATCCAGAATAAACGCGCTGCGTTCTCTAAAAATTGTTGCTAACTTTGACAAATGACATGTAAGCATTTCAGTTCATTTAAATGCATTTAAAAGAAAAGAAAACTAGGTATATTTATATTCAGTTACTTAAAAACAAATTGGCAATAACATTCTACAACATTAACTCATAAATTCTTCATCATCCTCTAGTAATCATAGATAATTTTTTGTTTAACCTCAAAATGTAACGTAGAAATACAACCATGCAAGGCACCGACGGTCTGCCATAGCACGTCTTTTAGCTTCAGAAATTCAGCGAAAACCCTGCCTCTTTCTTGGCAGGGAACTTGACATTTTAATTTTCGTTCCAAATGGCGCAAACAGTATCTCAGGTGGCATTTCAGAGATGCAAGGTTAATCCATTTCTGTCTGATATCGTCTTCGCGCTCGATTACATACAATTGAAACAGTCCGAGCAACGCCTCAACTTCAGAGGTGGAATCCAGTTCTTGGTCTGTCATTATTATTATATTTTGCCAAAAAATATCCAAAATATATATCTGTGTAATTTATTTTATAATAAAGCCTTTCAAAGCACGGTGTTTTTAAAAGTATTCCATTGCCCGTTACAGCACAATTACAAAGTATTCTATTATTTAATAAATAAAAAATAAATAAAACACATGCTATTTGCACTTGGAACAATCGTACACTGGGCCAAGAGTCGCTGGAGTTGCTCGAGTCGCCGTTTTGCTTGCAAAGCATCTCGATACGTAGAACTGTTTATCGTATGCAACCAGACACCACGTGGTCACAAAAGAGGTTATAGAATTTGATTTGTATCTGCTAATTGGTAATAGACACATTGTTAATAGGGGCCATCTATAAATTATGTCACACGAATTGAAGAACTTTTAACCCCTCCTCCAGTCCTTGTCACAGTTTGTCACATTTTTTAAACCCCCTGATGTGACGTCACACATTTTTCAAATGCATGTACATATTTAAAAATAGTCAAAAGAAACAAGTTATTTTCTTTTGTTTCTTATTTTTATTAAATACAGTCAAACCTGGATGAGTGAGAGCTCAAGGGACCGCGGTCTCTTTTTCTCTTACAGAGGTTTCTCACTAACCCGAGTTTCTAGCTTGCAGAGTTACAGAAAGGGTCTGTCTCACTTATAGAGGTCTATAAAATACGGCAAATACGACGTAATTAGAAACAAAATACGTGTATGTATGCGTATTACATGTTTAGTGAAATAATCATCATTTCAGCCGGAAGACGCCCACTGCTGGACAAAGGCCTCCCCCAAAGATCTCCACGATGATCGGTCCTGCGCTGCCCTCATCCAACCTATTCCGGCGATCTTGACCAGATCATTGGTCCATCTTGTCGGGGGCCTACCAACATTGCGTCTTCCGGTACGCGGTCGCCATTCGAGGACTTTTCTGCCCCAACGGCCATCAGTCCTTCGAGCTATGTGCCCAGCCCACTGCCACTTCAGTTTTGCAATCATCCGGGCTATGTCGGTTACTTTGGTTCTCCTGCGAATCTCCTCATTTCTGATTCGATCTCGCAGGGAAACTCCGAGCATAGCCCTCTCCATTGCCCTCTGAGCGACCATGAGCTTTCTCATAAGGCCCATAGTTAGCGACCACGTCTGCGTTCCGTATGTCATCACTGGCAACACACATTGGTTAAAAACCTTCGTCTTGAGACACTGCGGTATTTGGGACAAAAAGATTTTACGGAGCTTCCCGAACGCTGCCCATCCGAGTTAGATTCGACGAGTGACCTCTTTCGCGAAATTGGACCTGCCTAACTGGATCGTTAAATAATAATAAAAAATAATAAGTGAAATAATAGCTGAACATAAATGTTTAATCTAAATAATATTATACCTAACAACATTTACTTGAAAAAATCTGTTAATTTCTTTTGCGATTCTGTTTTTAAATTTTGTGTACATTTTTCAAGTTGATTTCGTAATTTCCCAAATTCAAAAGCATTCACAATTTTTAGTTTATCACTTAGAGACAACACACTGAGTTTTCCTTTAGACATTATGCTGGCTGCGTGCTGGCCAATTCATTGTAAGTATCCCAACCTCTTCGCAATATTGTCGAACTTGCGTGCGGCCGGGCATTATCCTGCATTAAAATAAAATTTTCGCCTATGAATCCCATGTAAGGCACCACGTGATCTTCTAAGATCTCTGTTATGTAGCGATGTGCAGTCAAACCCCCTATATTACCGTTTTGACGGACCATGTCTATGAACACAAGTTCTGTTCGCCCGTTCATCGATATGCCACCCCAGAACATACACGAACCGCCTCAACACGTTCCTCAATGCAACTTTGAGCATATCGCTCCCCACGTCGACGATAGACTCTTCTGCGACCATCTGCACCATATAAACATGTCCTACACTCGTCTGTGAACAATACGGAGGCCCATTGCTCTTCTGTCCAATTCAGGTGATCACGCGCAAATCTTAAGCGAGCTTGTCTGTGAGCTACAGACAACTTTGGACCATTTGCTGGTCTAAAAGGGGTGATATCCGCTTCCTTTAACCTTCTTCTTATTGTTCGTGCACTCACGTTTACTCCACGCACTTCATTAAGCTCTGTTTTGATGTTAACTGACGTGAGGAAACGATTTCGCAGGGAAGTTGTAACAATAAATCGGTCATCACGACCAGTGGTTGCTCGAGTCCTGCCTGTACCACGTCTCCTTCTGTAAGAACCTATCTCCACAAACCTTCTGTATATTCTAGAAACCGTAGACTGGTTTAAATTTAAATTTCTACCAATCGTTCGTTGATCCAAGCTCTCCCGCACCAATGCTACAATTTGAGGCGCTTGTTCGGACGAAGTATCCATATTATGGTTCAAAAACTCTCGATGAGTTAAAAAACTAACCCAACAATTCTGCTGGTAACAATAATTCAATTGACAAAAGAATAAAAAATCAATGAGAATCAATTTAAAACTTTGCTATAAATAACACGCAAATCTGATACTACGAGTAAATTTTCTTTTCCCGGCTATATTCATTTGTTTTACTGCAGTTCTATTTTTAAATTTTCCTTTTTTTTTGAGATTAAGAGCCAGTCTCTCCATATTTATATAATTTAATCTAAAAAGTTTGCATACTTATTAAAAAAAATCATTTCAAAGTAATCCTGAACTTTGATGCAGTTTATGAGTCCGTCAGTTTATTAATTGGTGACTGTGGTTTGAAGACTAGATAGCGGAATTCAAGTAGGTATAAAAATGCAATACATAATTAACTTCTCTCTCTTCAGCGTTCTATGACATGGTGCCAAGGTAATTTTGACTACTCTACACTACATGTGTACAAACATAACTTTCAAAATACTGCCTTTAAACTGTCTAAACAGCTACGTGGGGAGGATCTGGATATTTTGTTGCACGAAACGTGAAGGATATATTTATTTATAATAAAGCCTTAACGGCGAAAGTTATTTACGTGACTAGTACTTGGAAAGAAATGTAGTGTAATAAGTCATAGCTAAGTGATTTTATTATGTAATAATGCCGATAGGAATTTTTAATATATTTTTAACGCGTGACGTTAAATTTTCACCTTTAAGTCTGAGTCTAATCGCATATGATAACCGTTTATAACAGTTTCTTATCCCGAGCGAAGAGTCATCAGAAAATAGATGTAGTCAAATTAGGCTTTTACAGGGCCGTCAACTGTCCGACCTCACAAACCCTCAAATAAACAGTACGGTCCTGTATTGTCTACTTTCACAACTAGGCAAGATTTCTTTAGCTTCTATTTTTCATAGAACGTCTCATAAATCTAACAAGACGTCCATTTAATCACGTCAAAGCTTTACAGGATTTAAATTACGTAAATTCTGACAGATGATGAAACAACTCGGTAACGTGAACTTGCTGTTTCAGCTTTTGTTATTCATTTATTGAACACAACATGCACAATGTATGCAACGTTATTTAAGGAATCACGGTACAAAGTGCATTGTTGTTATGTACCTATTTATAATGTGTATGCATATTCAATTTTGCATTTACTCGGTTCGGTCACTTTATACATAATTTAGACAAAGTTTTACAGAGATTTATATTCATGTATGGTTGGTTACACATGATTACTTTTAAAACTTGTAGAATAATTTGTTGTACAATAAAAATATATTAATACATTACGTTTTTATCTAATGTTTACTTTTTACTATATATGCTGATCACTTGATTTATTTTTAAGACATTATATTATTTCTTGAAAGTTTTTTTTTCTTTTTCTTCGTCTAATTAGACCCTAAACGTTCAAGAAGTCTTATCAGGCAAGCGTAAGTGAGTGTTAAACCGTTTTGACCTAATCTTAAGCTGTTAAGCAATATTCTGTTTCACAAATTGTTTTTATTTGAAATGATAGTATAATGTAACCCGGTAACTATTTTATAGTATCTTTGAGCCCTAAAATGTGTTGATAAATGAACTCAGAGTTCACGAACTTTAGATCGTGAACTCTGAGAGAGAACGTTAGAACGGGTGATGGAGCAACGGTGATGACGATGATTAAAATGAAGACTACTCATGACATTGTTATCAGTACAATATTACATAATTATATTGTATTAAATTACGAGACGAAACAAAGAATGTTTTTTCAATTATGTACATAAAGTGATATCAAGTATTGTTTAGGTCTTACGGGTTTTCCCTTGACATCCGCTAGGGCATGCCTTAGGTGCTCCTTATCAGCCTCGAAGCTGGTTTCGGGTGGATGCGATGCGGGAGGTACAAAGTTGCTCAGTCCCCACGAGGAGCGCTGGGCGGGTGCGGGGGCTGCAGGTGTGCACACCGCCATCGTCGTCGTTGCCGCCGTCGTTGGGGGTGCAGCCGCACGCGGGGGTGAGCCCGCCGACGATGAATCCGATTCTGAGTCTGATTGGGACGAACTACCGGAACTCGGACTGCCAGAATTGATTGGTGAGAGAGGCCTGTGAATGCAATTAGATACGTTAAAATTCAAGCAGAGCATACACTCAATCGTGGGTTAAATAATTTACATACAAACATTTTGCGTTGGCATGTTTTCAGTTGGTAGTTGGCAATGGTAGATTTCCATCTACCGCAATTAATTACCACCAGCTGGATGACCGAGCTTTGCTCGGTATTTTTTTTTATAAATTGTGTTTTTTGGAAATTAACAATTGATTTTCTTAGTCTAACCTCAAAGCAAACACTCATTGACTTCGTGTTACTTAACAACGCCATCTGCTGGAATAGCTTTAGTGTTGTTTGTCGTTAGAGCAATTTAAAAAAAGTAGTATTATTATTCGCCGATAGATGTCAGGAAGAGTCACCTTTTGGTTATTTTTCTTCCAATAAAAAAAAAAGCGAATAAAATGACATTTTCTAGAAATGATTCCTAGCTAGATCGATTTATCGGTGTTTTTTGGAAATTAACAATTGATTTTCTTAGTCTAACCTCAAAGCAAACACTCATTGACTTCGTGTTATTTAACAACGCCATCTGCTGGAATAGCTTTAGTGTTGTTTGTCGTTAGAGCAATTTAAAAAAAGTAGTATTATTATTCGCCGATAGATGTCAGGAAGAGTCACCTTTTGGTTATTTTTCTTCCAATAAAAAAAAAAGCAAATAAAATGACATTTTCTAGAAATGATTCCTAGCTAGATCGATTTATCGCCCCCGAAACCCCCCGTTAAATTAAATTTCATGAAAATTGTTGGAGCCGATTCCGAGATTCCAATTATATATGCATATATATATATATATATATATATATATATATATATATATATATATATATATATATATATATATATATATATTCAAGAATTGCTCGTTTAAAGATATAGGATATATATTTGGACTGCGTTACACAGGATTCGCTTTAAAGCACTTCAACTGGTGTGCATCGGCCCCTATCGCACTAGCACACATTATCTTTACATCAATAGCCAATCTATTGGATTTTACGTCCTTCTTACTTACTACTGCTCTAGTAATGGTAAAGTCCGTATGGTCTTATAATGACATAAGTTATAGAAATTCATTAAAAAATTATGTCATCATAAAATTGAAGGGTAACTGATCTTACTTCGATCATTGGGGGCCTAGGCAACATAATGGTAGGGATCGTGGGATGAGGGGGGTGCTCCTCCCTGGCGTCGGCGTCATCTGCTACGCCGACGACACGTTTGTCACAGCGCGCGGGAGGAACCCTCGCCAGGCGTGCCTTCTGGGCACGGCTGGGGTGGCGCAAATGGTGGCTAGAATCCGGCGACTCGGCCTGGAGGTGGCCTTGAACAAGACGGAGGCTCTGATATTCTACGGGCCCCGCCAGAGGCCACCACCGGGCCTGAGCATAACGGTGGGAGGCGTCCGCATCGCCGTCGGGCCGTCCATGAATTACCTCGGACTGGTGTTCGACGGGCGATGGAACTTTGCGGCGCACTTCGAGCGCTTGGCGCCGAGGCCTAGCCGGCGGGACTCTCCCGTTTGCTGCCGAACGTTGGCGGGCCGGGCGCCGTGTGCCGCAGACTCTTCGAGGGAACCGTGCGGTCGATGGCCCTTTACGGGGCCCCAATCTGGGCGGATCGCCTGACGGCCAAAACGACGGCGCTGCTACGCAGGCCGCAGCGCGTCCTGGCCATCAGGGCGATTAGGGGATACCGCACGGTGTCCTTCGAAGCGGCCTCCCTGCTGGCCGGATCCCCACCATGGGACCTCGAGGCCCGGGTCCAGGCGCTGTTGTACCGGTGGCGCCGGGGCGCGGCCGAGCGTGGCTCTCGCCCCGCGCCTCTCGAAGTTGAGGTAAAGCGGGCGGAGCTGCGCGACGAGGTGCTCATGGTGGAGTGGAAGGAGCGCCTCGCGCACCCCAGCGCGGGCCTCGCCACCATCGAAGCGGTGAGGCCTGTCCTGGCCGAATGGCTGGAAAGGCGCCACGGCGCCCTGACCTTCCGCCTGACGCAGGTCCTCTCGGGGCATGGTTGCTTCGGGAGGTACCTGTGTCGCATAGGGCGGGAGATGACGTCGGGGTGCTACCACTGTGGCGCGGGCGACGAGGAGGACACGGTGAACCACACTGTCGCCGTGTGCCCTGCGTGGCGCGAGGAGCGCCGTGCCCTCGTCGCCCAAATCGGCGTGGACCTGTCGCTCCCAGCCCTGGTTCTGTCCATGGTCGGGGGCGATCCTGGATGGACGGCCGTCGTCTCCTTCTGCGAGGCAGTCATGTCCGCAAAGGAGGCGGCGGAGCGGGAGCGGGAGTTGACCACCACACTCCCCTCCCGCCAACGCAGGCCACGCCGGCGGTGCCGGAGGGTCAGTAACGACCTCCGGCCGCCGTAAAAAGCGGCCGCGGGCGGCCCCTTGGGGGAGGACCCGCCGCTCGCACTATTGCCGCGAGGGTGAGGGCTGCGTGCTGTTCCGCGGCCCCCCTCAACTCCTAGAGTTGTTAGGAGAGCGCCGGGGGGACGCAACCCTGACCCCAACACTTTAGAAGGGGCCCGCCTCAAGACAAAGGGCGGGCCGGCGCCGGCCCGGGCCACGAGATCGGCAGGCCATATATCCGTGGGCCCAGGCGTAGGCGATAGGAGAACAGCGGGGTTTTTTAGTGGGTAGTCGGATGGCCAATCATCTTTCCCGGAGTCCCACATATCCCTCGGTCCCCTCGGGCCGGGGGAACCCGTCAAGAGAGGTTTTTCCCCGAGACAAAAAAAAAGAGATCTTGGGATCGATGCGGAGCACTCCTGTGAAATATCAGATCAGTTGCTTCTATAAAAAGGAAATTTAGTCTAATTAATCCAGAAAAGGAAGCATCCATCGATATGAACGATGCGCACTATGACAGCGGTGAACAATAAACACCTCGATTCAATGATTTGAGCTTAGATGAGAGTTACATAATATATAGACCATATATTAACTATAACTTAGTTATCATTCCTATGCATTTAATAGTAAACAGTAAGCATACGAAAAAATCAACTTACGGTCCCAGCCTGTGGCTGTTGGCGGCAACCTCGTCATCGCTTTCTGATAAACCAGATAGATCTTTGGTCACCACATCACTGAAAGGCAATACTATATTATACCATTCATCTCCTCAGCTTGGATCTTGTATCAACTAATAAAAAAATTATGTCCCAAATAAAGCATTTCTTTTTTTCTTTCAACTAATGAAACAAAATTGGGAATCGTTTTAGGCAGTCTATTTATTATCACTATTATAGCCGTGAGTTGAGCCGTGGTTCGAGAATAATAAACGGACCACTGAAACTCATTCCGTCGGTAAGAATAATGAAACTATAAAATTAATCCTTTCAATGTAACAATTTTTTTCTTATGGGGCTAAATAGGTCAGATGTCGCCAGTGTAAATTTAAATAAAATCTATTCCAACTACTTCCTTACGCTGACCGTGTCAATATAAGAAGAAAGTACTGTGGGAAGACAAATCATCATTATAATTCTAGCGTTAAATCCTAGTTGCAACGCAAACTTTCGCATTGGTGTCCGAAGTGCGCTTTTCGACGTTTTCTATAGAAAGACAAATGCAACTGGCTAATAAGCAATAACGCGTTGTATCGTAATTCGATATCGGACTCCGCGCTCCAGAGAAAAAGATTGAATGATCTATTTTGATAAAAACTTTGACGATACTGGTTATTATGAAATTAACAGGACAATAAAATGAGTAACGTAAAGAAGCGAAAATAAATATTGTTACAATATACCCATTATATTGTCTTTATTACACTGTATTTGCGTCCCATTTATCCCGAGGAAATGACCTTACTAGCGAGGACATACTAGCTAAAACGACATACGAACAATTTCGACCCACTCAGAAAATAGAAAAGAAAAGCGTACTAGAGGGTCGGTCTGGTCTGTAATACCTAGCCTACCAAATGTGATTTTGTTTTCGAAAAGTTTCAAAATCATGCGACACTTAACTTTTAGTCAATTAAAACATAATATATATATTTTTTAATTATTTAACATAAAATTAGAATATATAAAAATATACTTATATAATACTTACGGGGACGTTGAACTCCTTGAGTTCGCTATCCGGTTGTCTAAACCTGGAACAATAAAAAAAAGAAAAGATGAATACACCAATTTAGTTATTATTAACAAATACAAAGTCGTAAATTTCAAAGAAGATACCGACATCAATTACTTAAATTACTCAATTATTATAACTTAAACGTTCTAATCAAAATTGAGGAAGAATTTATTTAAAGCGTATATAACTTTGTTAATTAAGCATGTTTTAAAGTAAAATATTTAAATTTTAGTTACTTAATAAACACGCACTTAATAACTGAAAATTTAATAATGATGAAAACTTAAAATTATTTGAGGTCATGTAATTTTGGAAAGACTGGCGACTAATGCATGACCAACTTACATACGTTTTAATTTTTTTTACATATACATTTCCACGTATTTAAATACTCAAATTACTTTGAATAGGTACATAACTATCTTAAAAAACATAGATAATAATTTTTTATTGGTTGGTGGGGTAGCAAAAAATATAACATCTATACAAATAAATAAAATTAGAGTGTCCGTTTGTAATATAAAAATAACCGCTTTTTACTATGTTCATTTGGATGTATATACACACGGTACATATACCAAGGGAATTAGAAAGGGAATGAAGATGAATGTAAAGAAGACGAAAGTGATGGTGTTTGAAAGAGATGAAACAGTGACAGACTGCAATATTGTGATTGGAGATGAACAAATTGAACAGGCTAATGAGTTTGTGTATCTGGGTTCAAAGTTTACAAGAGATGGAAAGTATGAGAGTGATATTGAAAGAAGAGTGAATGCAGGAAACATGGTGAATGGAGCTTTGCACTCCTTTATGAACAGTCGGAAGGTGTATAACAAGGCTCGTCTGGCTGTGCATGAGGGGATGTTGGTTCCGACACTCATGTACGGAAGTGAAAGTTGGGTATGACAGAAGAAACATGAAAGCAGAATAAATGCAGTTGAGATGAGAGCGTTAAGAAGTATGATAGGAGTTAAACTGAGTGACAGGATAAGAAATAGTGAGATAAGGAAACGTTGTGGTCTGAAAGAAGATGTAGTGACAAAAAATTGAGAAAGGTATGCTGAGATGGTTTGGCCATGTCGAGAGAATGAATGAAGAACGATTGACGAAAAAAGTGTATAAGGCGAGGGTGAATGGAAGTGTTGGAAGGGGTAGACCTAGGCGGACGTTTCGAGATCAGATCAGGGACATCTTGAATAAAGGCCAGATCAAGAGTACCCTAAACCGAAGGGCATGTATGAAGGGAATAATGAAAGTGGACGAAGCGAAACAAGTATGTAAGGATCGTAGCAAGTGGAAAGAAGTGGTCTCTGCCTACCCCTACGGGAAATAGGCGTGATTATATGTATGTATGTATGTACATATACCAAAACAACATTTTTTACAAATTTTGTTTGTCTGTCTGATTTTGACGGGACTTTCACTGGCTGATGTAACACGGAGTAACTTAGGCTACTTTTATACAAAAAAAATAGGATCTCACGAAATAATTTTTATTTTTGTTATTCGACCAACGAAGCGGACGGGAAATACAATAAATATAACACATAGCTAGTGAGCAAGGGTATCTCAAAGTAAATAAAATAGTCATTTATTCAATCGCAATCAAAACTTACATAATTAACATAAAATTTGTTGTTTATGTGTATGAAATTAGTTTGCATTGAAAAGCAGTTTACACCGGCAGAAAATAACACCGGCACACAAAAAAAATGGTTTGTACATTTGACGCCACCTACCTACCGACATGTATTTCGACCCGTTGAAGCCCAATCTGTTGTCAATTTGGACCGTACACACTCAAAATCTCGAATAAATTGCTAAAAAACAGTAAATTAGCAAAAATTGGGTGTTTTGCGATTACGATTAGTCCGGTTTTGATGATCCGGATCGAGTAGATTTTTTATGTAATTTGATCTGCGGATCTGAAATTTACTTGAACTATTTCACCTGGACCCTCTATAATCTAAGAGAATTAAAAAAAACCGATAAAATTTATATTATTAAAATAGAAAAAAAATCATTAAACTCAATTAAACGTTTCTTTTGATGCATGAAATAACAAGTTTAAAATCCGAAGATTTCCAAATCTGTACTATACAAAACTTTTTTATTAACAATAATCGAAAGTTTTAAGGATTTTTTTCAATTTACTTATATTTAAAACGGCTTATGATCTAAATAAACGTCTGATTCGGATTCATCGAAATGCATAAAAATCATGCTTGGTCTAGTTCTACAAAAAAGTTTCACAAATAAAACACCATATTATTTTCGTTAATTTACAATTTAGGTTCTTAGCGATTTACTCGAGATTTTGAGGGTGTACGGTTCAAACTGACTCCAGATTCGGACAACTGACTCAGGATTCAGCGAGTCGAAATATATTTTTTTGTGTGCTTATGTATTATACCATAACACATTTATGTTATAACTTATTTTTAGTCGAACAAAATTAAGGGATTTTAATGAATACCCATATATTAAATCGCGGTACAACAGAATTTGTATTGAACTAGTATATATATAACATAGAAGTCATATATATATATATATATATATATATATATATATATATATATATATATATATATATATATATATATATATATATATATATATATATATATATATATATATATATATATATATATATATAAGGTAATACAATATTTATATACAAAACTCAAAGGATTATATTTTATATCAAACGCCCAACCTCTCTAATAATTTTATCCGAGCAAAACTAAACTGTAAATACAGTACATCACTACTGTGAATGTAATACGCTAAATTCGGACTTAATCCAAAGTTGCCGTAATTCCGCTGCCCTGCCGATCCCACTACACGTGGCCTAGTCCGTTTTCATCTAGTAGTTGAATAGCCCTCGGCCATGAATAATAAAATATCCAATGTTCTACGTGTTACGGTCATTGTCTCATATTAGACATTTACGTTAATCGCTACATTTATTCGTTGATATAAATGCAAACAGTTTTACCATTATTTTTAAATTACATTATATTCATTACTCTTCAAGGAAGTAGTAATAGGTAAATTTTGAGCAGAAAACATTTAAATAATTCTCAGTCCTGAGAAAATACTCCATATTTTAAAATGACAATATTCTATTATATTTAAAATGTAAGCTAATTTTATGACAAATATATAAAACGACGTTTAATATAAAATCATATTCTATCAGAGAGAATATCATAAATATATATATTTTTTATTGCTGTAGGACAGCAGACAGACTGACGGCCCGCTTAGAATTTAGCAGTTACCGTCGCCTATGGGTGTTTGCAACGCCAGTGGCATCGCGAACACGCTGCTGTCGCATAAGGGTACAGGTACTTGGGTCACTAATGCCGGAACACAACACAAGGTTATTATGGTGGCATACTTAAGACCAAAGGTGGTCGCCATCCAGGGCTTGAGGCTCTACCACGTACCTGGGGTGGGTTGTTTTGTCACATTTTACGACAGGCCGACCCCGGCCGCAGAGGTTAGATCAATACAATATATAATATGCTAAGAAAAATCATATATGTTAAAAATTTTGCTGTAAAATATAAATGCGACGTTTGTCTTTTTAAAGACACAAAATGTCAGTCGGTCGATCGGTACAAGTGTTAAAAAGAATTTCAAGATTGGATGTTATTTACATAAAAACAAAAAAATAATAATATCAGCAGTCTTTAAATATGTATCACAACCGCATGCAAATAGCTACACATAGGGCTAAAGAGGGAGACAATCTGCTAGATCGGCGACCTATAGTTAGTTATCTCTGTTACACAATATTTTTGCTAACGCGTTTAGCTTTTTTATTACTGAGAAACAGCAAATAGGCTGATGACCCACAAACGCTAGCTGTTACAGTCGCCTACGGATGGTTGCGACGCTAGGGACTAACAAAGTCGTCTAATGAGTACTATAATGAAGCCAATATAGCCCGATAAGCTTTATAATACCTGTATGTATGTATACAGACTATTATTCTATGTACACGCAGACTCCGGCTCATTATTCAGGAGCTATAAACTTTGATCTATTCATAACAATGTCTTTTGTAAACAAAACGAGTTTTCTCACAGCACTTAGGTGTTACCGAACAACGTGTCAAGTGCCCAAATTAATACAAATTATACGGTAGTATACACAAACACACGTAATGCATTTCGAAACAGCGTATGTTAATTGAATTTTGTTAATTTTAATTTACACATTTAACACAACACGTGAGAAACAAAATATTAATGTGATTCCAGTCAGAACCACAAATAGAATTAGGTAACATCTAGCGGTAGCTACCTCCGTAGCGTTGGAACGCAAGTCGGAACACCTACGGAAGTCATGGGATTGATTCCCATGTCGAGTATAGGTAATGTATATTATTATAAATATTTACAAAAGAAAATTTTGTAAGTAGTATATATTAGTTGTCTAGTACCCATAACACAAGTCCTATGCCACTTACGTTGGAACTAGATGGCGCTTGTCAATTGTCACAGTATATGAGTATTTATTTAAATGAAACTGGCACCGATATTATTCTTATATTTTTTAAATATTATCAAGGAAGAAAAAGTGTCCAAAATTTGGTATGAAATATATGACTGTTTTTGGCTTAACCGTGATAAGCGCTAATTTTAATCATTACAAAATTATTAATAAAATACATGCAATTAATATACGCCCATAAACATATTAAATATATACATTTTTTTTTTATTGTGAACATCGTCCGATCCGCAGACGCCACGTGGTATAAATAGATAAATGCACGCACGCCTTTGACCGTCCAAACCTTGAAGGGTTAACGCACCGGCAGGGATGGGGGTGCCTCTGACCCCGCCAGACGGCAGACGGCCTCGTTAAGAATACTATTATATATCTGACAGTTTCACGCTTTTGCGTTTAGATTTGTTTCGAGACATGACATTTACCATTAAATCAAAGAGGACTATGTATATTCCAACAACGAGCACTAGTATTGTTATCATATTATTATAGTATTCAGATCTACGAAAAACCTCCCCCAAACTCCTCTCACTCTCTCTCTCTCTCGTTATTGTCAAGGGCACCGAGAAATGGTGAGAGTCGTTTACCGCCACCCTTAACAGCGTAGGCCGCAGTAGGCGCGCGCATCTTCATTAAGTGAAGACAAAAACTCTTGAGATTAATTAACTCCCCTGGTTTCCCCTTCACAGGTACACAGAATGAACGACCGCGATGCGGTTTACGATTGTCCCGAGGTAACCACCTGAGACTTCGTAATATGGAGGCCGAAGATCATTTATCAACCTCCAGCGACGAGTGTTCTTATGTAGGGAGGACCGTAGATCCGCTCTCTCTCCCTTTCCGTCGCCTCTTTTGTGACGGTCTAGAATCATGCCAATTTTTGTGCCGAAGGAGGAAAAATGCCCTTACGCACTACCTGTCACACGGGGTCACGACAGGTTTGTGTGGGACTCGCAGGTAACGGAACAGTGCCGACTACTCACTAAAAACCTCCCCCAGCCTCTTTTTCTGGTCGCATATATTCAGGGTGCCGGAAAATGGCGCGAGCCGGCAACCGCCACCCCGAACAGCGCTGTCCCACGGTAAACGCGAGCCTCAACATTCTGAGGAAAGAATACCTCGGCAGCCGGGGGCAGTTCGCATCTCTCAATTCTTCTTCCCATTAGGGTAGGCGGGGTAAGCGGAGCCCCAACGTACCTCACCTCCGAGGCCAATGTTGTAGGCAACTTATTCTTGCCCCGAAATAGCCGCCCACAACCTCGCACTATGGCGGCAGGTTGTTCACCATCGTCCTGCGGCGAGTGTCTCTACTTGAGCGGGAGGGAAGCAGGCCGAGTCGCTTTCGCTCCCGTTCCGCCGTCTCCTTCGCGAACATAATGGTCTCGCAAAAGGAGGTGACAGCGTTCCATCCGGTATTGCTCCCGACCATCGATTGAATGACGGTCGGGAGCGAAAGGTCACATCCGATTACGACAACGACGTCTAGGCGCTGGTCATTCCAGGCTGGACAGACCTGTAAAATATGCAACGCCGTATATTCATCGCCATTGCTAGTGGTGGCACCCTGAAGTTCTTTCCTGCGCTATCCAGGTACATCCACACAGGTACCTCTCAAAACACCCGTGCCGCGAAAGGACCTGCGTCAGGCGGAATGTCAGGGTGCCATGGCTTCTGAGTCCATGATTCAGTTCTGTCCCTCCAGGAATATCCTCACCTCCCCCAGAGAAAAAAAAAGTCTAGTATTATGACTACTATAACACACAAGAAGCCCTTTAACCTCTCCAGCTAAGTTCAAATAAATTTCGTACCATATATGTTGGATCATATCAGTCTATTTATTGAATTTACATATGATATTATGTTGATATTTATAATTTAGAGGAGAATACAAGCTCGAGAAAAAATAATTATGTCAGGGTCAGAGCTGATGTGATCGTTACGTTTATACAGATCGACGTACGTTATTTCAATGTGCAGGTTTCCCAACAATTATTTCCTTCAATATCAATATGCGAGAAATATTGACTTAGTCTTAGAGCCTTATATTTTTCTGAGAATAAAGCCCTTGACCTCTGAGTGGTGTTTCGGTTTCGTGTGATAGCACTTAGCTACTACGTATTTGAGCGTATATCGTAATATGCTTCCATATTATTATAGCTCTGACACTCATAAACCTGTTTAAACTGTTCCACGCAGTGTTCGACGAAAGGTTTATTACTTATTGACATAACGACCACCCAAGTTGTTGCATTTCTTAAGAGATGTGTTACATATAGATATGTGACAATCTTCTTCATTTTGGATAAAACTATAGTCAGGCAATTTATCAAGCCTACACTGCCTGTGGGGGTGGAAAAATCTCTTAAAGTAACTGGTATCTCTATAAAGATACCAGTAAGAATGGTTAAAACCAACTGTACATACCATACAAGAAATTTAAATTCTTGATTAAATAAAAATTGCTTGAAATAGAAAAACTGCTCTATCTATGGGTAAATACTATATTTAATTAAATTGAATGCTTTTCATTTAATTCGAAAGATGTCAGATCATTTGAATTACTTGGCTAATAATCAATGACCATATATTGAAACTATTTCTAACAACAGGTAAGTGTATTTATCCTTTTTAACACGCTGTTATTAGCGTGGTATTATGTGTCTATCTATGTAACGGATTTTTTGAACGTGATTTTCACCCCCTTCAAAACGATCGATGACAATGCAATAATCTGTATAGTTTGTATCATTATCCTTACCAGGATCCTCAGGATTAATGAATTTTCGAACTAGTTCTTGTCCGATCACAGAAGTTAAGCACCGTCGTGCGCGGTCAGTACTTGGATGGGTTACCACCTGACACGCCCCGTGACGGTGGCTTTTTTACACGCTTTATATTAATTTGACCTGTATGTAACGGAATTTTTCGATTTTCGGATTTTGACTCGATTTTTAGTCACTGAATAATTACAAAAAATTCAAAATTCTGCCGAAACGCCATCTGAAGTTTAATTAATAACGCTGCCAGAAGATGGCGTTAAATTAATAAAAACATAACCGATTGGGAACTGACAACAAATAAATCATATTAATACGCTTTTATTTTATAGTTAATCAAACTAAAAAATTAAAAATAAATTATAGTTAAAAAGAACTAAAAATCACGCTTCTATAGAAAATCAAACTACAAGGTAATACATTATTTTCAATAAATTTAAATTAAGGATAGTGTGATTAACAAAAAATGAATTTTATTGTAAAAAAAGTGTGGGGTGCTTGTTGTCAATTGTTATAAATATTATACTGACAGATATTGGTAGAAGTAGTATACACCGTTGCTTGCAATGATTGCACTTTTATGCAAACTATTCTCGATGCAAACTATAGTGCGTACTACAGTGTTTGTGAATTTATGAAGCGTAAGATCACATGTAAGATCAAGACATATTTATTGATAGACAGTTTATTTATAATTAGATAAATATGTTTAAGAAAGTTTATAAAAAAAATTGTCAAGTTTTTATTTGTAAATTATTTTTAATATGTAATTAGCTTGGAGCCTGAAGAAAGAAAGCAGACAGTGTTGCTGCCGCTATTGTTCCGCCGCCGGCTAGTCGAACGAAACATCTTCACAGAAAGGCGCCAACAATATTCGTGGTTGATTTATTGCTTGCAATTTCTTTTATTTCTTAAATGAATATTGAACACACTCGTGACGTGAAATAATTTGTATTATAAATGATACCTTTGGATTTTTAACACAACGCCATCTAATAATATAATTACCCAAGCCAATCAATATGACGTCATATCGTTTAACTAACTTACACCGCCATCTGTTAGAAACTTGCGGAATTAATTTCTTTTAGCACATATCGAGTTAACGACGCTTGAAAGGCAACCTTTATTACTAAGCGACATTGAGTGAACTTTCCAAGAAAGTGATCTGACGTTCAAATATTTACAAAAAAATCATTGTCACTCGTCAATTGTTAGATTAAAATGGTTATTTATTTTCTGTTTGATGATTTTAATTCAACAAATAGGTGTTAAAATATTTTTTTTTCTAAATATTTGAACTTCAAATCACTAACCTAGAAAGTTCACTCAATGTCGCTTAGTAAAGGTTGCCTTTCAAGCGTCGATATGTTTTCTTTTATCATATTAAAACAAACAATTAGCAATAATAAGATAATGAAATTATTAAAATAAAAAGTCTCTACTAGATATATTAGACATTTTATTAACGTTTAATTCAATCAGAGAGCTGATTGAATTAAACTGCACACAGTATACGAAATTGAAATCAACTTATTTGTCTATGAGTTAATCGCGAACAAGCACCGTAAACATAAAGTCTTAAATAAATAAATATTTGATATCTTTACAGTCTTCCCAATACTAAATAAAACGTATACGTACAAAGGAATAACAGGAAACATTGTAATTTTCGTTAATGATAATCGAGAACAACGCAACAAAAAAGAAGACAACAACAACTAAAATGTTATTAATGACCAAAGTCATTCATACAACAAAACCTCTCTAATGTCTGCTAAGTATTATTACAAGTTAACCCGTTACATGCGTACGACCCGAATTATGAAAATGACGCAAGGCACGGCGGCCCGACCAATGCCACAAAGTGGCGAACGCATGACGAACTAAGAAAACCTATATAGTACAGCCATAGATCATTTAACCAATGGAAGCGGTATTAAATAAATATACTGTGACAATTCACACAGCTCCGTTTTATTCCTAAAGTAAGCAACAGATAGCTTGTGTTATGGATACTACACAACTTATATCCTATTTATACTTTTTTTTGTCGAGTGCGCTAGTCGTTTTTGAAAGGACGCAGAGCTCAGATGCGTTCGACCTTTGTTAGGTCACCAGCCTTTTTAAAGCCGTGGCTTAACTTCCAAAAGCCATTGTAACAACGAGTAAAACTTTTCTTTTTAGACACATGGATTATACAAGAAATAACCTCCAAATGCTCAAATGATCTTAGTTAAAATAATGACTGCGCTACGAGTACAAAATACACTGGTCAAGTGGTCACTTTTAATGTCACATAGACGAGACCACCAAGCATAGAGTCCAACAATCTCTCGGTAGGTAATTTTGGTTGAGATTTTTACCTTCGTTAAGATAATAATCAGCAAAATTCATATGAAAAAACAAATACCAGACAAATACACATGGGATATAAAAGTAAAATAGCGTCCTAACTAAGGAAACACAAAAGTTGAGAAAATTTTCAGTTCCATTAAGTTTATAATGACATTGCAAACAAAAACTGAATATTGTTGTCCGCGTAAGTTTAGTACTTCCACTTAGCAATTAACAATTAAAATAAACATCAAAGTTTCAAACGAATTTAAAATACAAACGTTTATTTACATTCACTCAAATGCAACTCGTTTTGCACTCGGTTATTGTAAGTTTCTTTTATGCCTGTTGTTCTTGTTGTTATTATATTTATATAAGGCGGCTACGATGATTAAAAATCAAAGTTCAGGTCGGTCGAGTTACTTGATTTTAATCAAGTCAAAACGTTGAAAATTATTTAACCGACGCGACTGGTATCCAGACTTTCGAAATTCCTGGAAATGTCAATAAATGACTTGTGTTCCTCTAATCAAATATTATAAGGTATATTAATATTATAATTTTAGAAATTGCAGTTTTTTTTATTGCTGTACGACAGCAGACAGGCTGACGGCCCGGTTGAATTTAGCAGTTACCGTCGCCTATGGGTGTTTGCAACGCTAGTGGCATCGCGAACACGCTGCTGTCGCATAAGGGTACAGGAACTTGGGTCACTAATGCTGGAACACAACATAGTTATTATGGCGGCATACTTAAGACCAAAGGTGGTCGCCATCCAGACGGGCTACTTAGCTAGGGTAGGTTGTTTTGTCGCCTTTTACGACAGGCCGGCCCCGGCCGCAGAGGTTAGTATTCTTTCTCCGCCCCTGTACGAATAATTTTTAAGTTTTAATTATTTTAGTTACTATTAAAAAGACAAAAATATTATAAAAATAATAATATACTTCCGAAATAAGAAAATATACTAAAATAAATTCGATAATTTTCATAATAACATAATATTTTTCAAGCTTGCTAAATATGTTTATAATTAAATAATTTAAGTGACTGAACGTATTTACTTACAAATACCAACCCCATTATTAGTGTTGTTACCCATAAAATGTTTAGTTTAAATAATTTACACAAACATAATAAAATACAAAGAATGGTTATTTATTAACACAAAAAAGAAAGTTAAGAAATATGCCATCAATAGAAATTAAACAAAGTATTGGACAAAGCAACGAGTTAAAGAATTGCCGTCCGGATGTCCCTTTTTCCGGTTACCTTCGTTTACTTTGACCAATTAGTTAGAAATCCGAGCCCGTAATAACTTCGGCAAGTTTACTTATTTTTATCACTTTTGTTCACCTGTCTAAAACATGTTTTGTGTAAGTATTTGTTTTTTCTATTGGAATACTTATTATTATCCTGTTTTATGAGGACTAGAATATATTGGTACGGTACATTATTTTAAATCACAATTGTTTTTTTCTTATATTAGGTCTTTACCTATGAAATTGCCGTTTTGTATGAAAACATTTAAACGATTTTTTTCATAATAATCACCCATGCAATCAATGCATCTTTGCCAACGCAGTGGCCGTTTATTGATGCCCTTCTTAAAGAAATCAGTTGGACGGGAGGCAACGAATTCTTCAAAGGCATTTTGTAACTGCCTCTCGGGTATTAATTTTTTTTCCCGCCAAGAAGTTATCCAAATTCTAGAAAAAGTAGTAGTCTGTAGGCACAAGGTCTGGTGAGTAGGGAGGATGACGGAGAACTTCCAACCCCAGTTCTTGCAACTTAGAGACCGTCTGCTGTGCAGTATGAGGTCGCGCGTTGTCGTGCAGGAGCAGCGGAGACGAGCGATTGACCAATGCTGGTTGGAGATGTGCAAGCTTCTCCATCATTGTGTTCAGTTCTTCACAGTACACATCTGCAGTAATGCTCATCCCGTTTGGTAAGAAGCTGTTATGAATCACACCGGCGCTAGACCATCAAACAGTGACCATCACTTTTCTAGGTGTAAGTTTTCGTTTAGGGCATTGTTTAGGTGCTAAACCAGCATCCAACCAACTTGCTGAGCGCTTGCGGTTATCAAACATCCATTTTTCATCACAGGTAACAATGCGGTTCAAAATTCCTTCATTTGTGTGTCTGTTGAGCAGTGCAAGGCACGTCTCGACGCGTACTTCGCGCTGGCGATCATTGAGTTCGTGGGGCACCCATTTATTAAGCTGTTTTACCTTGCCAATTTGACGCAAATGGACCAATATTGTTTTGACGCTAACGTCGAAAGCTGTTGCTAATTCAGCCGTAGATTGTGTATCATCAGTTTCCACAATCGCCTTTAATTCGTCATTGTCGACCAAAGCCTTCAGACGACCGCGAGGTTCATTTTTCAGGTCGAAATTCCCAGAACGGAAGCGAGCAAACCAATAACAGGTGATGCGTTGGTGTGTAGTGTTAGCTCCGTAAACGTCGTTGATGTTGCGTGCCGCTTGTGCCGCGTTGCTGCCACGACGGTACTCATATTCCGTAATTACTCGAATTTTTAAGGTATCCATGATGACGAAAAAGATTGAAATGCGATGAAAATGTAACACTAATGAATAAACAAATGACTACTTTGGGAAAAAGAATTCTATGTTTTTAAAATAAAATTAACTTGAAATTAGAATTCTTAGCCAAACAAAAATTATTTTGATTTGAAATGGCCAGTACTGCAGAACGGCAATTTCGTAGGTGAAGACCTATTAATATATTCTCTTCACTATAGGTGAAATATTTTGGTTGGTCCATAGGGGATATCCATTAATTACGTGAGCTCAGAATGGGGGGGGGGGGGTCCAATGAAATCTCACCAAAACTCATTTAAACCGAGGGGGGATAATCGAAAATCTCACGTCACCTTCAAAAAATATAAAATATTACAGATATTAAAAAATATGTTTTTATCTGTTTTTTTTTTTACTTTGTATTTTATTTAATTTAAATTAATTAATTATAGTATACCTGAACGGTTTATTATTTTCCCGAATAGTAAAAATAAATTTTAGTTTAAAATATTTTTAGCGCCAATCTCCGCCAGGCAAATCTCACGTAAGGGGGGGGGGGGTCTAAACAGATCGAAAAATAGCTCACGTAATTAATGGATGTCCCCATACTAGCCACTATACGAGTTGAGTCGTCTACATGTCAACATTTTATAGTAATAATGGATACATTTTTTTTTTTTTTTTTTTTTTTGGTCTCGGGGAAAAACCTCTCTTGACGGGTTCCCCCGGCCCGGGGGGACCGAGGGATATGTGGGACTCCGGGATTTTTCCGACTACCCACTAAAAAACCCCGCTGTTCTCCTATCGCCTACGCCCGGGCCCACGGATATATGGCCTGCCGATCTCGTGGCCCGGGCCGGCGCCGGCCCGCCCTTTGTCTTGAGGCGGGCCCCTTCTAAAGTGTTGGCGCCAGGGGGTCAGGGTTTCGTCCCCCCGGCGCTCTCCTAACAACTCTAGGAGTTGAGGGGGGCCGCGGAACAGCACGCAGCCCTCACCCTCGCGGTAATAGTGCGGGCGGCGGGTCCTCCCCCGAGGGGCCGCCCGCGGCCGCTTTTTACGGCGGCCGGAGGTCGTTACTGGCCCTCCGGCGCCGCCGGCGTGGCCTGCGTTGGCGGGAGGGGAGTGTGGTGGTTGACTCCCGCTCCCGCTCCGCCGCCTCCTTTGCGGACATGACTGCCTCGCAGAAGGAGGCGACGGCCGTCCATCCAGGATCGCCCCCGACCATGGACAGAACCAGGGCCGGGAGCGACAGGTCCACGCCGATTTGGGCGACGAGGGCGCGGCGCTCCTCGCGCTACGCAGGGCACACGGCGACAGTGTGGTTCACCGTGTCCTCCTCGTCGCCCGCGCCACAGTGGTGGCACCCTGACGTCATCTCCCGCCCTATGCGACACAGGTACCTCCCGAAGCAACCATGCCCCGAGAGGACCTGCGTCAGGCGGAAGGTCAGGGCGCCGTGGCGCCTTTCCAACCATTCAGCCAGGACGGGCCTCACCGCTTCGATGGTGGCGAGGCCCGCGCTGGGGTGCGCGAGGCGCTCCTTCCACTCCACCATGAGCACCTCGTCGTGCAGCTCCGCGCGCCTCACCCCAGTTTCGTGAGGCGTGGGGCGAGAGCCACGCTCGGCCGCGCCCCGGCGCCACTGGTACAACAGCGCCAGGACCCGGGCCTCGAGGTCCCATGGTGGGGATCCGGCCAGCAGGGAGGCCGCTTCGAAGGACAAGGCCGCTTCGATACATCTTCTATCTGCCTTTATCTACATTATGTGGAATCGGCACCACATGAAATCTTCCCCCACTTTCTAAGTCTCGGCATTTCAAATTTGACTATCACAATCTATTATTTTTTGCTTTGTTATACCCCTCCTTTTGTATCTATTCACTTTCATTGAAACATTGAATTTGTTTTATGGCATACTTTTTTCGAATTCTAATAGCCTATTACTTTTAAATTTCTTTGTTATTCATTTCTATTTTGTTAATTTTTGTAACTCCATACATCCATCTAAGCCTTAGCATTTTCGTAGTATTTAACATCTTTTCAACCGTACCCTGTGTGCCTCAAAATGTAGTAATTACTACACGAATTTTCATTATTAACGTTGCAATTTAAAATAATTTTCACTTGAGTGTGATTGAGAGTAAATTCACGATTTAAGTGTTTAATTTCGCTCAAAAACGCACAAAGATAATTAACAGATCCTCCATTCAGCTATTCGCAATACCCGGAATTTTAATTAGTACGATATATATTTTATTGAATATATACGGAGACAATGCGGTGATAAATAAAAGCGCGATAGGATCGGCGAGCGGCGCGTGCGCACATGTCAAACCACGCGCTAAATTATTAATGTGCTACGACTTCCAATTGCAATAAATTGTGATTGAATACTAAGTAATGGTATAACTAGTTCTTAAAAGGGTAAAATTAACAAATTTGAAACGTGAAATCGTTTTATCTTACGACTATGAATTAAGGATACATAGCTTTGTTCCATATTAGAATTGAACCCCTAACTTTTATACGGGTTATAAATACGTTTGTCGCTCCCATTGATCAGATAAGTGTCACGAAAGGACTTAACCGACTTTACAAGAGCATCTTGCTAGGAATAAGACTTAATTAATCTCAGTAGAAACTTTTTGCCATATTAAGTGTATAAGCGAGCAATTAGAAAGTATCTAATTCATAAGTCGAAAAACTAGTCTAACAATTTGGGGCATTCCTTCTGATAGTTCTTATTTATTTAGCATTTCATAGGTTTTACACGAACAACTTGGTTATTTTTTAGTCTTTGCTTCACGACGACCTCTCCGAAAGAGGTCGTAAGCTTTATTTATTGGAATAGAACCTTCGCAACATTTCGCGATAACTAAGCATATACTTTAGCAGAAATATGTTGTTTTGTTAAAACTACCTTCTTTGATAAAATAAAATTTTAACTAGAAAGTTCTGTATAAGTAATATTGATTTGATTAGAAAAATATAAATATTGTTTTGCTACAACATGTTTATCTTCTTCGAAGTCTAAGGTACGGTGTTGAATATAAATCATTGCGCGTTCAATATGTATGTGATAAAAAAAAAAACATTTGAGAAAACCTTTAAGAACTTTTTATAAAACCATATCAATTGGCTTAAGTGTTGTTGAGTAGGAGGGAGGTAAATATTGATGTTTCACGCCGATTGAATTATAGGTTCAAGTGTTTATCCACTATGGCATGTGTTTGACCAATGAGTTTTATCTTATTCGCGTTTATAAATCTTTGATTCGACGAGTGATTACTAAACACACTGAACGCAATGACGGACATCGTGTTTCTCTCCCGTATTTATTATATTATCTCCCGTACCATATATATCAAGCACAGTCTAAAAATCGTAGGGGTGGTTTTGTATTTGTATACATGTCAGAAAAAAGCCCTTGCCGTTGTAAAAATTAAAAAATTGACTTTATGTAATTTTTTTTACATGAAGTCAGAAATAAAGAAATTAATTTTCTTAAACGTTACAAGCTTTAAAAGTCCTGAACCACCATATGGATAGCTTTATGACCAGGTGTATAACGCTTGGTAGGCGGGAACGGAAGGAATAGAAAAATCAGAGCCGCTACAAACGTGTTAATAAAAGCCTGTAACGTCTCACTACTGGTTCCAGGCCTACTTCTAGAACAAACGGATAGTTTACCCTCCATGCTGATTCTCAAGCAAATTGGCTGATTACACATACCGGTGATTTTAGTACGCAGCTTCCGTACAATGTTTTCCTTTCGTGTCTTGCCTGCAATTCGTAAGAAACGGAAATGCGACATTAAGATTGGTGTTCTCGTATTTTGGCTACTTAAAACATACATACCATATACTAACGGTTCCCCAATCAAGACATCCCCACACTCGATCAGTTGCTGCAGCAGAGCCAATGGGTGCTGGCAACTGTAATCCGATGCCAAGAATCCCAACATAATGTTTTTTAAATACACTAACGACACTTCACTAATACACACTAAAGGTCGTATTAATTTTATGAACTAAAACATCCTAATACACATTTCACAACTTCTCTAAAAGTAGTAAAAGTACATTGATTCTCATTGGTAACGAACAAATTGTGTTTTATTCAAATACACACACACGCACACTTTTCTAAATATTTTGAACACAGAACTGCTTTCATATATTCACAAGACGAAACCGTTTTATGTCTCTAAAATTATACGGTTATAGTATTATTGCGCAATTGAATGGTTTGAAGCGGAGGAATAGATTTTTTTTTACATATTACGCACGTTTCACTACTAGCACACATGTAACTTTTTCATTTCCTCTTTAATAGGTATAATTATGTTCAAATGATTGAAACTTTGATAACAAATAAGCCAAACATCGTTTTGTCTATTTTTTTATATTTCTCAGTTTAGGTCTGGCTAATTTATAAACTAATACTAGTTTTCATCAATATACGCACGTTTATCGTAATCTGCACATCACAATGAATTCACACAGTTAACTTCGTTTCATAATTTTCTCTATATATATATATATATTTGTTTGATACACAACGATAGTATTTTTTACACTGTAATAGCGATGTGCGTTTTGGCGCGTAACACAGACAGATGCGCCGGCGCCGGCCGCCGGTTACAACTGTGTTGTGTTGCGTCTTCCTATAGCCATTACCGCTGACAGGTGGTGACAAAGGAGTCTCCCTACTTCCCTTCTATTAAACGAAGGAGCTCGATTAGTCAATCGACCGATCGCTCGATTCGTTGTGTACGTGTAGACTATTCTTGTAATGCGGTTGGTGCTTTGCGTTGTTTAATGTTCAACTGAATCGGAACCAAAATAGATACACTTTGATAATTTTATTTAAGAATAAGTAGAAGACAGTTTAAGAAGTGTATTTTGTGTTTTTTGAGTGGCTCTTATGGTTCTTTGGAGTGACATAGTCAATATACATAGCCATACTAGACATAATCAATATGTTATGCAATGTTGACTATTAAAAATGGGTTAGACTACTATGAATATAAATGATAACTTTGTAATCTTTACTTGTACTCCTTATTCTATACGAATTTTTAATAGTTTTTATTAAAACAATGTTTTACTTCCAATATGATTGACTCAAAACATATATTAAACACTGTGGTTTATCCCATAGTCTATAAAAATAATTATTACTTTTGAATGCAAATGAAATTTATATAGACGCGTAATAATAACGAAAACTTAATCAAAAGCCCGATGGAAAGCTAAGTGAATGCATCGGGGTACGTGAGCGGGTGCACGTCCCTCCGTTATTATTATTATTCGAGCGTACAACCCCCAACTTGGATCCCACCCACTCCGATTATTCGCACATCAACATTGATTTTGTCCAACTAGACCGGTGTCTAATGTTACTAAGAAATATAAACTTATCAAAGCTAGGTGAACAAAGTTAAAAAGATCACAAAACCATATGTATTTATGTAATAAAAAGTACAGTAGAAGCAACAAGTGGTATTCCATATTCATGAGGAGGGAAAATTGTGAGACATTTCAAAATAGCAAAGACGCAAAGTACAGACACAAACAAAAGTGTATAAGGAAATCCTTCGGTCGAGGCCGCTAAATAGCCAAGCGTTGTTAGCGAGATGGACGCGGTTTTCTTTATTTTTGTTTTGGTGCATGCATCACCGCCGCGGTTGGTGTAAGCGTGCGTAGTCCTTTCGGTGTGGGACGTCGCGACGCACCGACGCACGCGAGTGTACTGACCGCGCGCCGTTCGGTTCGGACGTTCCACATTCGATGCACTCTGTGTGCATAAGCGTTAGAATAGTAAGGACTATATCATTTATTGACTTTCAAAGGAACCGAAAATTGAAATTGTTACGCTTCTAATTCTATACAATGGCTGACAATAGGAAAACAAGTTAAGAACACAATAGCATGATTACCTTAGCAACCAGTTTAGAAGTGTTTATCTAAGCAAAAACTACCTACATGTTAAAACATATAATATGCTCAGTACGTTCTAGCGTAAAATCTCAGTACGATGTACCGGCACGCGTTCGTAAATAACACTGTTGTATTGTATTGTTCAATGGAAATGTTAGAGGTGGTAAATTCTCAATAACTGGGTACGTTTGTAAGTATTGGTTATACGTAGACCGGACGTAATGCGTCGCGGCATGCGATATAAATATTTCATCCTCACATGCCACGGTTTGTGGTTTAGCACGCTAACCTCATACTAACATATTCCGTAAATTGTAGAAAAGTCTGATGGCTTATTATAAAGACGTTTAATATATTAAATGAGATTTATTAGCAGGGATTTAAAATTAGCTAGCATACTGTGAACATTTTGGTACAGGTACACACGACAAAAAGAGTGACAGAGCTATCAAAATATCAAAGTAAACAAAAAACAAAACTGGTTTTTTTTAAATTAGGGATGCGTTCACTTCACAGTTCACGTTCACCAACAGTACTATAAACTACACCAACCTATAAAATATATCCATACAAATAAATATAGTAGGGCAATTCACACAGCACCTCCGCAAGCTTACCGAAGTACGTTAGCCGTGACGTCACAGAGGTCGTTAAATTATTTACAATTATTATCCGTAGTTGCATTAAAAGCTTGCACTTTTGAATCCGGGCTCCATTTGTTGTGTGCTGCCATGACTGACAAAGAATATAACGAAATATTTGAGCACATATGTTTTTATTTTCTAAAATTGAAATAACTGCTGTATATCAACGGACTATGTTAAAAAACCTACTCTATTTTTCATTTGATATCCTTTCCTAAACTCCGAAGGGTACAGATGAAAAATAATAAATTACAATTAGTACAAATCGAATCTCATCTTAATTAGATTAAGAGCGTATAAAGATGACCAATCATATAAATATAAATTTCATAATTAAATAATTTATCGAACTATTAATTAAACCTAAACGGTATGAATTCATAGAAAACGCAACTTGATTTATTTCCGTCACCCACAAACACTCAGCTATTCAACCAAAAATTATTCCAAGTCTATATTTATATCTGAACAGAGGAATTGCAAATTCAACTTTGTGCATAAATGTATTTTTATTTGAATTTCAAATAAAATACCTCTCTTTGTGATTTTACACCATTTTTAATTGATGACCTCCGTGGGGTAACGGCTAACGCGTAACGTAACGGTAATCGCAACGCCTGCGGAGATCATTCGATTCGAATCAGTTCGATTCCCGTCCCGCGTCTGAATGTTTGTATGTATTATTTATTACAAAAGAGAAGTATATTAATAATATGTCAACTGTCTATTACCCATAACACATATGCTATACATACTACTTTGGGATTAAATAACGCTGTGTGAGAATTGTTCCAGTATATTTAATTATAAATAATTTTAAATACGAGTATGTACGTACATTATGTTGATTATGGGACAGTTTACATGTTGAAATATGCTGAGACCGGTATAAACTCATCATTCATCTCAACTCATCATAAATTAATTTCTAAGCTTGCCTTTCGGAACCTGGGATTCCATTTTCTAAAGAACCGATTATACTTAGTAGTAGATAGTGGCATAAATATAAGCACCAAAGATATCGAAAACATGTATTGGTGATGTCAAGATTTGTTTATGACCCGAGTGTAACTAGAGTAGCTCTTATTAAGTAAGTTTAAAAAAATAATATGGTGTTACATAGAAATTAATGTAACAAATACAAAAAAAAATTGACACTTCTGGACTAGGCATTGCAGCGAAGACCACTTAAGTAAGTCGTAATCTTAACGGATAGCGAAAAAAGCTGAGGCACAAAAAATATTATAATATCAGCGAAAACGGGACTTTGACTATTCGAAACAAAAAAAAAAAATAAAGATTGAATAATAAAAAATGTATAATTAAAAAAATACAGATAACCAGTTTTACACATTAATCACCTTATTATATACCAACATGACTTACTGTTTTTAATGAAAAAGTTATCAGCGCGATGATTTCTAGTTGCATATTACGATAAGTCTATACAGAGCCCGAGATTCTTAAGTAATTGATATATATTACAAATTTTCAGTGGTAATACTGACTGATTTTTTTTGGTCTCTGAGAAAAACCTCTCTTGACTCCGGGAAAGATGTTCGACCATCCGACTACCCACTAAAAACCCCGCTGTTCTCCTATCGCCTACGTCCGGGCCTACGGATATATGGCTTGCCGATCTCGTGGCCCAGGCCGGCGCCGGCCCGCCATTTGTCTTAAGGCGGGCTCCTTCTAAAGTGTTGGCGCCAGGGGGTCAAGCTTTCGTCCCACTAGCGCTCTCCTGTAATAAATCTGGGAGTTGAGGGGGGCCGCGGAACAGCATGCAGCCCTCACCCTTGTGGCAATAGTGCGGGCGGCGGGCCCTCTCCCGAAGGGCCCCCCGCGGCCGCCTTTTACGGCGGCCAGAGGTCGTTAGTTGCCCTCCGGCGCCGCCGACGTGGCCTGCGTTAGTGGGAGGGGTGTTGTGGTCGACTCCCGCTCCCGCTCCGCCGCCTCCTTTGCGGACATGACTGCCTCGCAGAAGGAGGCGACGGCCGTCCATTCAGGATCGCCCCCGACCATGGGCCGAGAGCGACAGGTCCACGCCGATTTGGGCGACGAGGGCGCGGCGCTCCTCGCGCCATGCAGGGCACACGGCGACAGTGTGGTCCACCGTGTCCTCCTCGGCGCCCGCGCCACATTGGTGGCACCCCGACGTCATCTCCCGCCCTATGCGACACAGGTACCTCCCGAAGCAACCGTGCCCCGAGAGTACCTGCGTCAGGCGGAAGGTCAGGGCACCGTGGCGCCTTTCCAGCTATTCGGCCAGGACGGGCCTCGCCGCTTTGATGGTGGCGAGGCCCGCGCTGGAGTGCGCGAGGCGCTCCTTCCACTCCACCATGAGCACCTCGTCGCGCAGCTCCGCCCGCTTTACCTCAACTTCGCGAGGCGCGGGGCGAGAGCCACGCTCGGCTGCGTCCTGGCGCCACTGGTACAACAGCGCCAGGACTCGGGCCTCGAGGTCCCATGGTGGGGAAATACTGACTGATATTCCGACTTTGAATAAGGAAACCAACGCCAGAAAATGGTCTTTATACTGTCTGTGCTCCAAAGATGCGAATATAGTAACTTTCATTTAACTTAACAAGGAGAAATATAATAATATAAATATACGCCCTCTGTCTTTATAAATATGTATAACGTTAATAATATGAAAAAGTTATATAAAAATAATGTATTTAGTACGAAAACTCTGTTACGCAAAACGTAATTCTCGAAATACGATTATTCTTATAAGGAATCCACAAAACCAGCGACAAGTGCGCAGGGCGAATTCGAGAGACGACAATAGGCACGGAGTACGGGAGTACTCGGGAACAAGGGAGAGCGGACGCGTTAAAGTTAAAACCCTTAAAACGAGGGATGCCAGGTGCACGACGACAGCTTGTTGTTGAGGCTTTTAATAATAATAATGTTATTTTTTTATATTAAAGTAGTTAATAAATAATTTGTCCTGGTCGGGATGTACGTGTCTATAATTTGAATAATCGTAAAAAAGCTCTGCGATTCAAGTTTTCATATATGTACTTCTTCTACTTCCAATATTTATACATGTTTATTTCTGCTAAAGGGTTGCCTGAAAGTGATCACTATAAACTATGTCTCCTCCCATTGTTCATATAGAGAGTAAACTCTTTATAAAGTCACTCGATTTAACGGCAAACTCCTTAAAACGTCGAGATTACTTGACTAGTTGTTTTGCCTCGTTTTCTATACAATAGACATCTATATAGCGTCACACTCGTTCTATTTAACGATAACAATATGGCATTCATTATAAATCAATAAACAGTACTTTCTTAGTAAACAGACTACCCTGTTCCTACACCAAAAATAAAAAAAGAACTTGATGCAGCGACACTACTAGAAAAATACTTTTTATATAATCAAGTTTATCCGCCAGAATCTCAAGATGTCAGTTAAATACACAAGAAAATACAATTAAAATATTGGAGCAGCAAAAGACTTCAGACGAAGATAACAGACTTATACGCAATAATTGTCGTTATTTGTGTGAATTCGTGTGTAAAATAAGCACTATATTAGTAAATATATACATATTATTATAGAGTAATAAAATATTATCTTTTATTTCTCTCCATTTAACGACCACTCTCTATAACTCTGAAAAATGCCCAGTCCGTTAGGTGTCCTTATATAGAGTTTACATTGTATTTTGATTTTCCTGTTTTTCTATTACTTTAGTTGGTGAATAATAAAATTTTCATTCATTCATTCACTTTAATGTTTGCGGTTACTTTAAATCATTTTGAAATTGATTAATTTATTCAATTAAAATACTTATTTAAGCAGGAACAGTAGTTTAATAAGTATTAAAAATTACGAAATACCAACTAATATTAATTATTTGACAATATGTTTGCGACGTAATTATATAATAGGGCCAGACATTTTCAGTCGCAAGGCCGGCAAGGCGGCGGTAACGGACAAAAGGAAATCCATCATAATACGATTTTTCTTTCAACTTGAAAGTCAGTGTTACAAACGTCGAACCCAAGCAGACATTATCGGAAACCACACCACAAGTTTGCTTTAGATATTTTGATCCCTGGCAAGTTTATCACAGACGAGGTGCGTCATTTCCTTCAAACAGTCACCGTGAAATATCTGCGTTCTAATTAAAACCACTTTATAGTCATTGTTCGAAATCATTCAGCGGGTACAGTGGATTTTCACGGGCTTTCGTCTCGTAGAGCTCCACCAACCCGAATCGAATTTGCCGTATTTATAATAATTTGTGAATACGAGAAGATTTATTTATGTATATTTGTTTTTATGATTTATATAAATCATTTTCAAAGATTGAGACCCAGTTTTTATAAATTGTAACATGTTCTTTGCCAAGAGTTTAAGCGAAATCGAAGGTAGGTTTGGTCAGAAGTAGTTTGAGTCTAACACTATTTATTCTACGAGTAGCATGTTTAACCTCAGCAAATTTCAATTTGTACTTTCTTTCTCGTACTAGACTGCTAGTTTATACTAATAAGAGCCATGACGTAAAAATATATATATTTCATTGATCATAAGAATCATAGTTTAACCGATAAAATAATGCATATTAATATACCACAATTCACAGAGCGCCATTTAGTTCAAAATTAGGCCGCAGAGCGCTCGTTTTATGGATAGTAGACAACTGATATACTATTTACAATATATACATTTCATCTCATCTCACTTGTCAAATGTTATATACATTAACACCCATACTTGGGACGGGAATCAAATTTGCGATTAGCGTATATTCTAACAAAAGTGGTTGCGCCGTTTGGCATCGTCATAACAAAAGAACCTAAGTCTTAATTTAACGTATACTGAAAAAACACGCTAAATGAACAGGGTTCGATTGTGCGAAGCCTCCCTGGTGAAACTTCAGCAAAAACTTAAAGCGAAATACTTGGTGGTTAAAGAGCCACTTCTGTGTTTGGCGTAACTTAATGATTAAACGTTTTTTGATAATTAATCACTCTTGAATTTAACACAACTGAGTATTATAATTAGTTGAAAGGAACGACCGAGTTGGACTGTTGTACTTATCATCATTTCATTTTTACGACAACTTCTTGTATTTATTTCGAGGGTTTTTTTTATAATACCTACTTCCAATGTTTTTTTTATTGCTGTAGGACAGCAGACAAGCTGACGGCCCGCTTAGAATTCAGCAGTTACCGTCGCCTATGGGTGTTTGCAACGCCAGTGGCATCGCGAACACGCTGCTGTCGCATAAGGGTACAGGCACTTGGGTCACTAAAGCCGGAATGCAACACAAGGTTATTATGGCGGCATACTTAAGACCAAAGGTGGTCGCTATCCAGACGGGCTTGAGGCCCTACCACGTAGCTAGGGTGGGTTGTTTTGTCGCCTTTTACGATAGGCCGACCCCGACCGCAGAGTTTAGTATTCTTTCTCCGAAATATATTTAAAAATATGTATTTTCTTTCTTTTAGAAGATTCTTATGTTATACTGGACCTCAGTGTGTAAGTAACGTTTTGTGGATGGTGGTATTCTATTGATAGATACGATATTCACATTCTAACTACATTTCGAAGGATTAACGGGCTAGGGCCTAATAATATGTCGAAGAGTTCACTCCTAAGTGAGAACGAAGATGCCGGGGACCTATCCCTCTCCCGAATTTAAAGGATCCGCGAACTTTGCCCGGTGACCGGTGCCAGTCGGAGTTGCGGTGCCAGACTAAGGACACGCCCTGCGGCCCTGGCGCCCAAGGCGAACGAAAGAAGCACGGGTGGTTTCAGTGGGTATACCAGCGTGCGTCCCCTACTACTACGCCGCAAGCGCCCAGTTGGTGGGATGTACATCAAGCATTCCCACCTTAAATGGTATTGCTGTAATAATATTAATGAGGTAATGTGATTATTATTTGTTTAATTTCAGTTACATCTTAGTTTGAATAGCTCGAAGTCCGCGCTCCGGTGAACCGTGGTCAGATAAAAATATGACTGACATTTACAGAAGAAGAAAATTTACTTATTCAGATTATTGACTAGTTGGTAGGAAATATTTGAACTCGTAAAGTTTTGTTGACGACTGGTTATACTCTGAATAAGTTCATTAGTATAATTTTTTTCGTATATCTAGTTAAGAATTTTCAAGAATGCAAAACGTACGACATCTTTCCTAACTCATATTTAAATTGGATGTATAAAAAATTCACCACTACATCTTCAGACTACGTAAATAGAATCTATACTAATATTATAAATGTGAAAGTTACTACAAACAGACAGCTGTCTGTTACGTTTTCACGCCTAAATCGCTGAATTAATTTTGATGAATTCCGGTATAGAGATAGATTGGACCTTGGAGAAGGACATAGGCTCCTTTTTCACTAGTAAGTGGTCGCCCAGCAGTAAAAATGCAACCATAACTTATTTAATTTTCAAGTTTGATCTTTATTAAGGTTCTTTTGTCAAAGGCTATGCCTCTATAATAAAAGGTTTCATCATAGCTACGCAATTTGCCATCTTTCTACATCAGTTTGAACAGCATCAGTGTAAAACTTCAAAACGTTTCGCATTGTAAATCCGTTTCGTAACCATATATTCGCATTTTGTAAGCACTATTCTCACAAATAGGCAAGAGTAAATTAATCCAGATTAACTTATACATCATTTTTTATGCTTGAGTAGGATGTGTTTCACGAATTATCCTTACTTATTTACCTATCATAAATATACAAATAAAAACAATTCCAGTTTCATTCCTTGCTATTGTCAATTTCGTCATTCAATAAGATCAAAGAGAAAATAATCACTTAAGCCTATAGACAATTAATGTTAATTTATTAATATATATATATATATATATATATATATATATATATATATATATATATATATATATATATATATATATATATATATATATATAATTTATTTTACTAATGTACATTATAAATTTAATATTATATTATTATTATTATATTATTATTTTGGGGGAGGCCTTTGTCCAGCAGGGGGCGTCTTCCGGCTGAAATGATGATGATGATTATTATAAATCAACCGTAATGGTCTCTACCAGGCCATATAGTATGTGTGTGTATGTTGTATTTTATGTATCATTCGAGCAGTAATGTGTGTAATGTTTATTTTAATTAATTTAATGTATTTCTAATGGATTTTAGACAGCAAAAATAGCTTTCTGTACTTCTCCTCCATACAAATTTTAACTGTGCCAAATTTCATACTGCTTACTCCGTCCGCGCAATTTTCGTAAAAAGAAGTACAAAGTTTTCACGTATCAGAACAACGTTTGCCGGGTTAAAATGCCGGGTTTAAAATTCCATTCTGATTTTCTTTTCTTTTGACTTCATCTCATGAAATAACACACTTCGATAACCTATTAACGTCAATGTTATTATTAATTAATCTTATCAATTATGTTTCACGTTTAAAACGATTTCGTTAAAAACGCAATCTACTTCCGCAGATAACAAACAACAACATTATTAACCTTATAAATTATAACTAAGTGATCCACATTATAATCGACGCCCGACACAATAGAGGGGTTTGTTCTCGCATGAATGTAGCCGCGAAATCACTACCCTAAAATTAATATAATCCTAGAAAATTAAATGGGACGCTTCGTTTGAACATTTCGTATCATTCATATGCGTATCTTACTTTTTCACATTGTCCCTGACCCATGCAAAAACTCGGTGAAACTAGATAACCCGTCAACGTTACTGACGAGGGTTTCATTCAGGGTACAGCGTTATTTAGTCGGTTTATAGAAACACCCTCCAATAGTTTAATGGCTATAATACGAACGAATAGAAATATTAATTGTTTGTATACTACTGCTTGATCGAAGTTGGTATGTTGATTTTATTGTGTTACGCGCGCCGAATTTACCTTGCGCCCTTCAACCGTTTAGAAGGGGGATATTGTAAGGTCAATAGAATATTTGATATTAGGTTGCCATCGGGTGTACTAATACAAAATATGATTTATGATATCAGACATTATACTAGGAACTTAGGGTTATCCGTGAGAAAATATTTCAAGAAGAGTACGTCCGATTAATCCGAGTATCAATTGGTATAAAGTTTAGAAGGCGCCAAACCAACTCAAAAAATAAGGTACGTATAAATTTAAATAAGGGCTCGACCCTAAATTCCGTTAAAAGTTAAAACAAAGCCGGAGTCGAGAATTCTATCCAAACTCGGAATCAAAGGGCAATAAATCATACGAACATTGAGTATGGGATGTTAATAAAGCTCTACGTGCGGACGTGAACTATTAAATTTTTATTGAAAACCTTATATTCGTGGCTCTCCTTAATTTTAGGCTGTTTTCCAGTTTAGGCACCACAGGTTAAGAACATGGGAAACCAAATTAAAGTGTTTTTTTTTGTGCCTCTGCGAGCGATAAGAGTAAGAGTCACTGAAGGGGACCGAAGCAAAAAGAAGTGTCTTGTACCCGTAGACCGTATTTATAGCCCATAAATAAAAAGCTATGATAGCCAAAATGAAACGCATCGAAACATAAAAAAGTTAGAGAAAGTTAACCTATTACCGTTATATCTATCTTACCAGACATTATTATGACAGCGAGCTCTAAAAACAGCTTCTTTTTTTTCATCCCTCACTGTGATCGTTTAGAATATGGAACAAAGTGGCAGCAATGTGAAACTTGAACAGGAATAAAAAAAAAAAACAGCTGAAACCTTCGAAACCGGGAAGCGGAAAGTGCGACGCTGTGCTTTCAGCAGACACCATTATAACATCCTGTGTTATCTTGCAATACAGACACGATTATTTCAAGTTGAATCTTCTTGTAAGCAGGTTGTAGTTCAATTTGCACTGATTCGACACCGTGTCATACTTCCGATCTTTTTTGAATAGCAGAGTTCAGAAATTTCTATTTTTGTTGATAAATATTTCGTACTAAAATATTCATAGCACTTTAATCATCTGAAATATCGGCGCATTAATAATAAATATTGGCACAGTACATAACTATACCTAATATGATCTTATAGGACATGCTGATATTAAGTTTGTAAACCATTGTGGTCCCAAAATAAGAAACATTATTCTAGAGTGTCGCAAAGACTACATTAGAATTATTTGTTAGTTAAGAAACATTAAAGCACACTGCAATTTTTTATTTCGGAATTGGGGTCAGAAGGTAGTTGTCCCTGTATATTCGCACATAGTTCTTATTGTATCATTTATTATTATTTGATTAGTATATATAATTATTTACATTATAATTTATATAAATTAAACTTGTGATAATTATCTTATATTTTTCAATTAAATATGTACTTAAGATATGTATTATATTTGCACCGCCATAAAACACTTAATCTAAGCTAACCGCTCGCTGTGTTATGTAAAAGTGCTCTATAAAACCGGGTCGAACCTTTCAGATAGGACAGCGCTACGTGTTGCGTCGCCCATATAAGTTCCACCACAATTCTTCACTCCGGATTCTGTCCCACCAAATGTCCATTGCGGGCGCTATATTGTGTCCGATAAATACGTAACACGAAGTTACGTTCGTGCGACGATTTGTTAGGGTAAGGGCACATATGAAACAATATACCTAAACACAATGGAATTTTTATGAGAAGCTTTGCTTAGGTAAAGAAACCAAATACAATTATTAAAAAAATACGATCACTAAGTTATATAATTTGTATAATTTTATTGCAATCTGTTTTTACTGTTATTTTTTTAAGAATAATAAATACTTAATACCGTAATTGATAATAATAGCTCTCCAAGTCCCACAGTTTGGCTCGGGCATCAGCCTAGAGGCAACGGAGGGTATACCCGTCAGGCTTGTCAAAGGTGGATTCGCGGGATAGACATACCAATGTTTTCCTTCACCGTCGATACCTGGCAATTGCATTTTAAAATGCAAACTAAGGCTAATACTACACGGGCGGTTCTCCCACCGCGGGAATCCGCTTCTGAACCGCACTAGACACAATTTAATATAGAAGTTGTATGCTGCATACTACATGCGCGTTTTCCCACCGCGGTTCACAGGCGGGAGAAATACAACCGCCGCATGCAGCGTCAAACCGCCGCTGATCACCGCCCCTTCAAACTACACGGGCGGTTTCCCGCTATTGCGTTATTCTGCACGGGACATTATGCGAGAGCGCTCGCGTGCGCGTGCGTGGCTAGTGTCGTGTTAATGTGTTCGATACGGAGCGTTTTATTGTTGAAATACAAGATCGACCTGCTTTGTATGATGTGAAGTCGAAGGATTACGTTAAAGCTGCAAGCGCAGTTATCATTGGCGGATCCATGTTGAAATGAACAAAAGACAGCGATAAACCGCAATCCGTGTAGTTTGATGGTCTGCGGCAGCTTTGTCGAGCGGATTCCCACGGCGGGAGAACCGCCCTTGTAGTATTAGCCAAGCGGTGCATGCCATCTTGGGATTCGAACCAATCCAATGCTCCTATTGGGTTGGTTTTCGAGTGTGAATAACTACCAATTACCAATTATATTATATGTTCCGAAGAATAACGACCTCAAAATTTCAAGTTGGATTTTCGGAAAGGTGGGGTTATGTTATGTTATAATATCATACATACAACAAACATTACTAACTGGTTTCACAATAATTATTGTGATGTGATTGCGTGTGGATAACTTCGTAACATTTTTGTAAAAATACAAACTCATAAGGTTGCGATTGAAGTGGATTAATGTTAGTAGTCAGTCAGCAAACGACCCGCGGTCTACTCAAACCTAAGTTCGATGCCTTGGCTATACGCCTGCAAATGTTGAGGTCATTTCAGAACTTATTATAGTATTACTAGTTGACCCGGCAAACGTTGTTCTGCCATATAAATTTAAAAAAATAGCCTATATCCTTCTCCAAGGTCCAATTTATGACTATACCGAAATTCATCAAAATTGGTTTAGCGGTTTAGGTGTGAAAACATAAACTCACTTTCGCATTTATAATATTAGTTAGGGTTATTATGACTTTATCTCGACTTACGTCGGTTTTTCATGAATATCCCGTCCCGTAAGCTCACGGGAACAGAGATATTCATGTCCCCCTAATTATTTAGCACGATGTAAGTATAAGTGTTGTGTTTTGTGTTCGCATTCGCTTTCTTCATCTCCCTCTGCTCCCTTGCTGGTGTGCGTTTGGTGTGTGTGCATCTTGATTGGGTATTTGTGGTGGTCTGTTGTTGTGTGATTCGTGGTCTGCCCCTTTTTACAGGTTGTGTGTGTAATGTTATGTGGCTCTCACGTGTTTCTTATGAAGTGAAATTTGTGTGCTCGGTAGGTGCGGAATCGTTTTTGGTGTCATTGTCATTTGTGTTGCAAACAAAAACTAATAGTAATATCTATACTACTACTAGTACTACTAATAGTAATAGTAATATCTATTGTTGCTTCTAGATTCTAGACTGTCTACGTATTTTGTTATGTTTTTAGCTACTTCGCCTGTGGCTCCTATCACCATTGGGTCGACAGTGGTTTGTGTTCCACAGCCGACTGACTTCCGTTTTTAGTAGGTGGTATTTACTAATTAAAAATGTCATTATTTAAAAATATATATATAATTCCACATAATTATAACAGGTGACGTAGATTTATGAATATTCGAGAAACTATTTTGAACATAGTTAAGTTTTCATATCTCTAAAGTGAAGTTAGCTGCTAAATGTCGTTATCAGTTAACTTCATTATGTCGCTTTTTGACTGTCGGTGTGCGCGCGCATCCTAAAAAAATTACTCTCATATTTTTACCAAACGCGCCAAAAAAGTACAATTTCAATAAATTGACTCAGTTCATACCCATCTACATATTATGTATGAGAATGGTTACGATTCTCGGTAGCTAGTATAGACGCGTTAAGTCTGGTACCAAGCAAATTAAACCCGTATTCTATTCCTGTCCTTGTGTTTAGGCATTTTAGCATGAAATCACTAGCGCATGTGTATAACACATTTAACGGAACAGAGTGCTCGTAGCCGAGTGACATCAGGCGAGCGGAGGAAGCGAGTCGCCAGGGGGCAGGGAAGAGGGAAGCACGCGTGTTGCATTTTAATACCGTGTCCCGTATTCGACGCACCGACCTCCATCACGGCCGCTACTAATGATATACGATACTATGAACAAAAAACTACTTGTAGATTACATTTATTTCGAACCAAAATAATACATTATTTTAGTAATAAAACCATCAAGATAATAATTCTTCTTTAATCAAAAATGGCAGTCCTGATATGAAATATATGTATATAAATAGTTATATCGAAAATAACTTGCATTGGTTCTTCAAAAGGGTTCCGTAAGTTCTAGCCCGAAGGTGTTCGAACATGTGTAATATCCGCAGAAGCCGATTGCATAAACAACAGTTTACCATCCATTAGTATCCGATTATTAAACATAAATAGATATATATTTAAATACATTTGATATTCCTTAAAATACTTTAACTGTACATAGTACCGCTAGGCGGACAGCAGTGTGTTCGCGGTGCCCGTAGTGTCGCAAATATTCATAAGCGACGGTAACTGCTTACTATTAAGTGGACCGTCAAACTGTCTGCTGGTCTTAAGCAATAAAAAAAAGATACCGCGTGTTAGTCAGTCTGAACCAGAATATATCGATTTCGCAGCAACAAAAAGGATTAGGCTTTTTCATCAAAAGCTTAGGGAGATTTCTGAGCATTCTAATTAAAGTTTAAAATAAAAACAAAACAAATTAATACCTTAAATTTAATACCTTAATTTTATTACTTTATTAGAATGAATGCCTTTTGAAGATCGACACTATTCTATTGGTATTCTCAAGCATTGGAGTGTAGAAAGATAAAACTTTGAAAGTATTCGATTTTTAGCAGAATCGAAATTTCGAATCGATAAAAACTCATAAATGTTCTACTGTTCGATATCGAGAAACCATGGTAGTTTAATCCCCCTCGCATTACCGTACGCGCATTTTATCACCGCCTCACCTACACGCCTATGTTGTAAAAGTAAGCCAAGTACTGCTACGTTATGTCCCATAGGGTTTAGACGCACTCTAACGTATGTAATGGAAGAACGAATCTTCGCGGAAACTCATATATTATACAATAAATTACGAAAGCTAACATATTCTCAGTAGAATTATGAACTTGGATATGGTAGGAATGTTCCGACATGTTTTACGTACAGCAGGCATTATCAACACATACAATTTGACGACCTCCTTGGCGCAAAGGCTTTCGCACGAAAGAATATGGATTTTTATGCATTATATTTATATTTTTATAAAAGAAAATTATCATTATCTATGTAATATATCAGTTGTCTAGTATCCATAACACAATAAATTGATCTACAACTTACTTTGAGACTAGAAAGCGCCGTAAGAATTGTCCTAATATTCTAATAAAATTGCCTATCACGACTTCCTATGTAAAAAAATTCTAGCATAGAATATGGTACATATTTATTACATTTTAAAACATATATAAACATCACGTCTTGCTTTAACAATAATATAACATGATTTCACTATATTATTAGAGAACACAGTAATCAAAGTACCGGGACGTGTAAAGTCACGTCCAAAATTACACAAAGTAATCCAGATACGCATTCGAACCCCTTCCCGCAGGCTTTGTTCCCTTATATTTAACATAATACAGCAAATGTAACACACACTTCTGAAGATGAATTTAAGAATGTCTGAAGAAGTTTATACTTGTGTTATCGTTTTATTAAGATGGGATTTTTTAAAAACGTATTTTTATAAAGATTATACATACCAGTATATAATAATATGTAAATGAAAAAAAACTCTTTTGCATAATCACTTTTACTTGTTTTAAATTATGCTTTGTCAAATAAAATAAATATATCAGTTTGTTCATTTTCATTTAAATACTAACATTATTTCGTCCCATGTGTGTATCGATGTCGGCTTTGTGGGCTCTCGGGCAGTATCCTGATACATCCACTTTTGATCGTCAACCACTGACGCATCCAAAAGCGTTACACAGAATATAAAATATACAACGGGAGTGTCGAAAATTTTGCGCCCACCAACGGTTTTACGTATATAAATATCAAAAATTACAATATAACCAAGAGATTGTGCTACAAGCAAAGGTACGTTTAGTTATGATTATATATTAGAGATGCCGGCCGGATAGTGAGCATGGATTATGCATAAATTCTATCTAGTGTTGTATCCCGTCAATCAACCGACCCGCATGCAACAAACATTAATAATCATGTTAGTATTATCTGACAAGAACTTTCATGTTCCTCATAAATATTTAACCATTTAAAAACGATCTGAGAAAAAGAATCTAAGAAAAACTCGCAAGGATGTGCATTATAGACGACGTATATTTATTAATAAGATAATGCACTCGTCAAAGGTGATACTTAAATGTTTAAGTGCAATATAAGTAACCAATTTATATTCTACGTAGTTTGGGAGGAGAGGAGGGGAGACTGTGCATTTCTTGTAGGGTCTACTAAAGTTCCCTTGATAAAATTAAATGAAGCCATATCTATGTAGCTTTGTGCCATCTTGATACAAAATAAGAAAGAACCACCGAGATATATCGATATTTAAGACGCATTGAAGTGATAAGTAGGTACCCCTTTTGTCTAAGGCGTAAATCCATGTTTGCTTGAAGGAAACGATAAGTTCTAAAACTTAATCTTGTACATGTCCCAAAAATTGGGACATGTACAAGACATCGTTTAATCTAGTTGAATCGCTAACATATTTAAAAAAGTGAGTTATTCTAATAATATATTCGAGTATCATCAAACAGCCTCATTATATACAAGTTACAATAAATTCACAATATATATATATATATATATATATATATATATATATATATATATATATATATATATATATATATATATATATATATATATATATATATATACCTAGTCAGGTCATAAGTATTGTCACACAGTAAAAACTTTTCTTTTAGAATGCTGGCCACAAAAAAGTTTATTGAATTCGAATTTGGACTTGTTCATGAAAATAAATATGTATAATTTTAGAATTTTACTCATTTTTAAATATGGAGTGGACGCTTAAAGAAGACCGTGTTGCAGTTATTGCGTTGCATCGTTGCGGTTACGCGCCTATTCAAATTTTTAACATACTGAAAAATTTAAATATAACCAAAAGATACGATAAACGAGTACCATCAAACGATACAATGAAGACTCTAGTGTAGATGACAGGTCAAGAAGTGGTCGCCCTCGGTCTGTTAGGACTCCAGCAGTGATAAAAGCTGTGAAGGCACGAATTCAAAGAAATCCCAAACGTAAGCAGAAACTGTTGGCCCTTCCGAAGGGGTTAAGCAGAACCACGGTGAAAAGGGTGTTAAATGAAGACTTAGGGCTTCGGGCATAGCGAAGAAAAACAGGACATCGTTTGAATGCTCGTCTAATGGACCTGAGACTGAAGAGATGCCGCGCTTTGTTGAAGCGGTACGCGGGAAAAAAATATCGGGAAATTCTTTTTTCGGATGAAAAAATGTTTACCGTAGAAGAGAGCTACAACAAACAAAATGATAAGGTGTACGCACACAGTAGTGAAGAAGCGAGCAACCGTATTCCGCGTGTCCAACGAGGTCATTTTCCATCCTCGCTCATGGTATGGTTGGGAGTTTCTTATTGGGGCTTAACAGAGGTACATTTTTGTGAGAAAGGTGTAAAAACGAATGCTGTTGTGTATCAAAATACAGTCCTGACGAACCTTGTGGAACCTGTTTCTCATACCATGTTCAATAACAGGCACTGGGTATTCCAACAAGATTCGGCGCCAGCTCATAGAGCGAAGAGCACACAAGACTGGCTGGCGGCGCGTGAAATCGACTTCATCCGGCACGAAGACTGGCCCTCCTCCAGTCCAGATTTGAATCCGTTAGATTACAAGATATGGCAACACTTGGAGGAAAAGGCGTGCTCAAAGCCTCATCCCAATTTGGAGTCACTCAAGACATCCTTGATTAAGGCAGCCGCCGATATTGACATGGACCTCGTTCGTGCTGCGATAGACAACTGGCCGCGCAGATTGAAGGCTTGTATTCAAAATCACGGAGGTCATTTTGAATAAACTTTAATGTCATAAGAATCTATGTTTTGTTAAGTTCATTTTGGTATATGAATGGTTACATAATGAATAAACTTGTTACAATTATTTTACATTAAACATGTGACAGAATTTATGACCTGACTAGGTATATATATATATATATATATATATATATATATATATATATATATATATATATATATATATATATATATATATATATATATATATATATATATATATATATATATATATATATATATATATATATATATATATAGACCGAGATGAGTGTTAGTTGTCACGCCACAGAAGTCGTCAATATATACAAACACAATCCCTACTATTATTAAAAATAAAATAGCTGGCACTAATCATCAGTATTGAAAATTCACGGTAAATTCATAACAAATGAAAAGCATTCAAGTGTAAAACTTTTTGCCTTTAATAATCCGATCGAGGCACAGCCAGTGCCTTACGAGATGAAAAATATGCATAGTGGAGAATATTCATGAAACTATTATAACTGGAGGCACTCTGGCGGACGGTGAGGGCACGTTTACACTTCAGCGGCAGATGGAACGGAAATTGTTAGTCTCAAATGCAGATATTATCTGGAATGAATACCGCCACCGTCTCACTTTGAATAAGCTTCTATATCAATGTTCACATATATTCAAACTGATTATTTCAAGACTTTCTTCTACTACTATGACTACCAGATCTTAATCGTATAAGCATGAATTACTTCAAATAATTTATTGCAGACATCTGTGTCGACAAAATTCTATGAAACTTTTATTACTTAAATTACCTTGCGATTTTGAAATATATTAAGTTTTTCAATTTCATCTTTGAAATGTAATAAGTGTGAATGGTTCCTCATTTCTTAATTTCTTTTCTTAAACTTTCATGCAGAACTAATCGCATATCACCAGAAATGCTGCCAAGCTCTTGTAAAATCGGCTCGTTAACATAAAATCTCTTATTTTCATAAAGAATAAACAATGCACAAGCGATTAATGCTAATAGAATTAAAACTGTTAAATTCAAGTTATATTTCTAATATTGTTTATTTTTAAATAGTATTGCCAACCCGTTACATTTAAAAAACTACCATTGACCGACGCCGGTGGTGCTGTGTGCAGCGGGGCAATGCAGCCAGCCAATAGATGTCTAAATCCGTGCACTTCAATAATTCTGTAGTGAGTGTAGTGGTATCACAGTAGTAAACTAGTCTGCTCTCGAAATAGCGGACGTACGACCGCGTACAACGTAGTAGCGACGTAGTAAACGCTCCCGGTGGGGTTGCAATTTTTGGATATTTAGGACTTTTTAGATTTTGAAGACTTCCCCACCTTTTTATTATGACCCTATGGTACGCTAATATTTCTTACGTTATTTGTTTATATCGACTGCTACGGATAGGTGACGCAAATTTTTTTTGACCAAATGTTTTCGAAAATAAATTTGGTTAATTTTGGTTTCTACAACACCTACCGCCTACCATGTAGGGTGTAGGCAGGCCAGCGGCTTACGCCTTAAAAAATAAAAAAAAACACCTTTTACTGCCCACGAATTACAAAACAACATAAAACTCACATCTAGTCGTACATAATTTGGCGGTGACGATTAAATTTCTACTTCCAGTTCCATTCTTAAGGCATTTATCATTAATTATATATACATAGTATGATAAAGTCAATACATTACTATAAATAAGGTTCAAGGAACGTTTAGTTTGACGACGTTAGGTACGACTTTTTACGGCTATAACATGATGATAAGCATAGTGATGTTGATGTTGATTTACTACCAATGATTCTAGTCATTGGTAATAAATGATATTTTGTTTTTATTATTTCTTCAAAAGTTGCTTAGATTTTAAATAAAGTATGAGAATATAAACCATAAATAAAATTAATTTCATTAATTAATATCGATTACACAATCGATAGAATGAAAAATATATTTATGCATATATATAAATTCAAATAATAATCTTAAAGCGCGAAATATTAAAACTAAGATTGATATAAGCATCATGGCAACACTAAGTGGTGAGTACCCCTTCTACTCAAAGTCCTATGGGGGTAAATCTCACCCGCTTTATCCCGCCGCCATAGGTATCGTTATGAAGTCGATAGATGGCGTTATGCGATTCCAATTGTATAATTCTGGAATATGACTTATACTTTACAATTAAATTTGCGTTTTGTGAAAATATTTATCTACTTCAACAGATATTTAATAATTTTAAAATTATTTATTTTATTTTACATAAATGCATACAAAAATTAAATAATTTATTTAAAATTATCGAATTACAATGATAAATTAATCACAAATTGTACTAGCGATGTACTAATAATTTTTATTGACATTAATATTTTATGTAATATACATTATATTGAAACAATTTTAAAAGATTATTTAAAAAATTATAAGAGTAATATTAATCATATCGATAAATACTGCAAGTTATTAAGAATACATTTCCTCAAAGATATCTAAATCCTTCAATTTCCCGTCTCGCTTGCAGGGCCGTGTTTGTTTGAAATAATTTCCAACAACTTAAGGTTGTCGAACATATTTTACTAATTCAAAATTTTGATAAATATAAAAGGTACAACAAACTGTTAGTACCCGTATATGAAACAAAAAAAAATAGTTTAATTTGTTCTTCTCGTGAATCGACAAGAAATTATTGCATTTCCACATCGCAGATAAAATCGGAGAGCCCAGTCTCCGTAGCCGAGGTATATTATTAATTTTATGAAGATATATCAATTACTTTTTATCTGGTGTTTACGAATGCAAAATTAAAAAATAAATATAAATAATGTAATTAACACACGATAAAACATAACAGAGAAAAAATACTCGAAATATATTATCAATAAGTTCTTCTTATCTAAGAGATATTTCAAAGTGACAACCCTCACGCGGGGTGGAAACGGGGTCGGCTGCAACTTGGGAATTCTACTTTCTTTAAACTTCTCAATTCAAAAGTCGCGTCTCAATCTTAGTGGACTGCGCATGCACTATTTATTCCTTTATTGGAAAACAGTTCAGCTCTTTAAATTAAAACTTTCGAGTTGCGTGTACCATTTACATATTTATTTTATATCAAATGTCTACAAACAGATATTTAATTTTAAAAATACGCTGATGTCCAATGCTATATGTGACGACCTCGTGACGTAATAGCTTTCACACGTCGGAACGCATGCAGGGATCACGGGTACGATTCAAGTCTCAAATCTACGTGTTTATGTATATGTATTTATTTACAAAATCATACTTTTATATAATATTATAAATGTGAAAGTGAGTTTGTTTGTTACGCTTTCACGCGAAAACTACTTAACCGATCATCGTGTAACTTTGAACACATATTCTTGGAGGTATTAGAAGTAACATAGGATACTTTTTATTGAAAAAAAAAAACTATTTATTTTTTACGAATTCTCATTTCTTTTTCGATTTAATTTTGCCTGTTAATGGACCAGCGGAGCGGGCGTGATCGGCTAGTAAAAGTATAAAAGTAGTATATCAATTGTTTGTAGTATCCATAATACAAATACTTTGGTAGAGACGTAGTAAATGACGCTGTGTGAATTGTTACAGGGTACACAGGTATATTTATTTTTAATGTTCCGTTTTTAGTTAAAGTCAATGTTTTTGTTTCGAGTATATTTCTATTACCGTTTGTGTAAGAATAGGACAGGTTAGTAAGATAGGGTACATTATCTTCCCATAAGAATCGTAAAAGGTAACAAATCTATTACCTATTACTTTTGTTGGTCCACCAGGCAGCAAAAGAAGTTTACTTTATCGATTCTTATTTCAAACGACAGAAGGTATAGAAAAACCGGATTAGTTCCTTAATATTTTTTAATGCTGAGGAACAACAGACAGGCTGACGGCAGCCCACTTAATAATAATCGCTGGGGGCACGGCGAACATGTTGCTGTATAGGAACCTGGGTCACTAATGCCAAATTTTTTTTCAAGAAATAACAATTTTAATTTACTCAGCAGTGGGGCACAGACTTCAGGGTACAATCATTGGATGCAATAGATACATTCGAACGCAGATAACCGTGTAAAATATTTTAATTAGCATCACTACTTTAATTAACATCAGCGAATCAAGCGCCAACGGCTCATAAAAGTAATAAACATGTTCCAAACTATATACATTAATTTCACGTTTGAATAAATAAATATAAACAGTTGGGAATATTTAATTAGAGCAGGGATTAGTGTGTTACAGCTGCTTGAATATTATAAGACGAAATGCAATACTGTTGATTTAAGGATTTTACAACAGGCCTCCGGAGCTCGTCCTAAACTATCATCGTACGAAAATATTTTTTTTTATTACAAACTGTTTATCCCTGTTGCAAACGAATATTTTAACTCGAAGCTTGTCCAAGACAACTTTTTGACCTATAGTCTATTTTCTATTGCCTTCGAGTGATGCCACTTGGCCTACCTACCTATGTTTATTATTTTTTACGTGCTTTTTGTCATAATGATAATATAACATTAATTAGCCTTGAACAAAAAAAATTACTAATATAACTTAAAATATGCTTCCGGATATAACTGAGTTTAAAAGAGTGAGCCAAACTAAGAACTGTCCTGCAATTTGAATCGCTCAAGGGTAACTCCTCCGCATTCGCAGTAATCTACATATCCATGAGAGTGCAGACAAGCTACAACAATGTACTTCGCTGATAAAAGTTGGTAGTAGTAGATAAGAGTAAGTAGTAATAAACTGCCGGCTGCGGCAGTCGGCTACGTGCGTGGCAAACAATTGCACATGCTGCCCTCGCCAGGCCCCGGCAACAGGGGAAGTCCCAAATAGTGCTGATTTCATGTCATAAATAATGATATGCATGCCGTTGGACTAACTGCTAGAGATGTGAAGTGGAGAAGGAAAAGTCAAAGTCGAAACGAAGTTTGGATTGAAAACGGGGCTCAGCACTAAGATCTAACTACATAGTCTAAAAACCATTCGATCCATGTCGACATGACATTTAAAACTATTCTTTGTGACTTTACAGTAGAAATACATAAAGAACAAGCAAATTCTAGTATGTCATTTTAAATAAATCACGAATACAAGACATAAATAAATACAGACGCTCTGCGCCCCATCGTCGACGAGCACAAGTCATTCCAAACTCCACGCATTAATTAAAAGTTATTCAAAGATAAAATAACTTTGTTATTTAATAAATAAAACATTCATTTGAATGTCCAAAGGGGAAATTAACAAATCCAGTTGGAATAGTCGTTCAGACGCCGGCGGGGCGCGGCGGTCGGGGTGGCTCCGACAAGTTCCTCGTACGATGCAAATCGGGTAGTTTAGTTATAAAGGCAACTTCAATATTCTTTTTATTTATTTTATGGAGATCAAAAGTTTAAGATAAATTAATTATTTTTATGTTAAACGCAACGTAATTTATAGTTAGGATATACGTTAACACTAAACCAAAAGGGAAGAAAATATAATACTGCTTACTTTTTTTTATTTTTTATAAAATCCTAGTACTAGTAGTATATTCTATCACTTCAACCACGTTATTTTATCTATTGCAATCGTGAGAATTTCGAAAAGAACTATATTTCTAACATAATAAAACATAACCGTGACAACCGATCTAAGACAAGTTTCATACCTCCACATTGTTGTTTAATTGCCTGAGAATCGATAAGATTAAACTCTATGACGGTGCGAGTTACTAAGATATTATCAAGTAATAAATGCAAGTTAGAAAGTGAATGGTTTGAAAACATTTCGCTCAAGAGAACTTTATGGTTTAACTACTTAGCTATAGTAAATAAAAAAGTTAAAATTAATTTCTTAAGTAGCGATAGTTTTATACTAGCTACTCTGAACATGATACCTGGTAGCTTAGTGGTAGGTATTACACTCGGAGAATAAACTAGAGGTCCTGGAGTCGAATCCCACGATAGCATGCACAGCTTAGGTAATTTTTCCCGTCTAATGTACATATTATAGGATGATAGCCATGTACCTATCGATGGTGAAGTAAAACATCATGAGGATTTCCTCTCAACCCTCAGATAAAGATCACCGATATGTGTAACCCGCATTGAACAAGCGTGTCGTCCAGCAGTCGGACGCCATGGACTGTTATTATTTTATTTATTAACTCTGAACATCGAATTTTTTCCACGACGTTGAGATACATGTATCATCAGGGTCAATTTCGAAGGTCGACGACCTCCGCCGTGGCGTAGCGGCTAACACAACTTTGGTACGCTTGCAGAGGTATCGGGTTCGATTCCCGTCTAACGTCTGGGTGTTTATGTATAATATGTATTTACTTACAAAAGTATGTATGTAGTATATCAGTTATCTAATACCCATAATACAAGTGCAATGCGACTTTGACGAGTTTGGGACTAGATGGCGTTGTGTGGAATGTCCCAATATATTTATTATTACTTATTAGCAGTTCACTCTAAGGGAACTGGTTCACTAATTTTACAATCAAGAAATAATTTTATTTTTTATTTTTCATCCACATTTTCCTGATAAAGTGAAATTGTTTCACCGGAGACCGGTCCGGTGCTCGCGTTAATAACATTGAATCACTCAATTTGAAAAGTTAAACCCGGCAATTTTTACATTCCATTAGTTGCATGAATACTTCTCGTTTGTTAAAAAATCTTCAGCAAAAGCATCGAACTATTAATTTTATAATGGCTTCTGTAAAAATTATATATTCCATATATCGTTTTAAAGCACGTAACTATAAGATAATTTGCCTCTAGTTTGAGAAATGGGTGTTTGAAAAGTTCCTATTGATCTGGTCAATGTCTAGCACCATGTTGATCTTGAATCCAGTGTAGAACAATTGTGCTTCTCTATTTTTATATAAAAGGGTTTGTTTAATTTGTTCTAAATAAAATGAAGATATTAATTGACATAAGTTATCACTATCTAAAATCATTATGTATCGAAATGCAGCAACGAATAAATGTCGATATGAATAGATAATGGAATTTTAATAGCTTGCGATTTAATTAACTCTGGCATGTGTAAATAACAACAGATGTTTGTATCAATAAACATCGCTTATCTGAGGGAAGGACTAATGTACTAGATGTTTGTATCTTTTTATTAGAAAATACTCATCTCGAATTTTAAAGTACGTATCAAACTCAATACATTCTTTTAAAAAAATTCATAGAGCATTTCATCCGTGCAGGGGCGGAGAAAGAATACTAACCTCTGCGGCCGTGGTCGGCCTGTCGTAAAAGGCGACAAAACAACCCACCCTAGCTACGTGGTAGGGCCCCAAGCTCGTCTGGATGGCGACCACCTTTGGTCTTAAGTATGCCGCCATAATAACCTTGTGTTGTGTTCCGGCATTAGTGACCCACTTGGGTACAGACTGGGATCCATAAGGGTACAGGAACTTTCCTGTACCCTTATGGGACAGCAGCGTGTTCGCGATGCCACTGGCGTTGCAAACACCCATAGGCGAGGGTAACTGCTAAATTCTAAGCGGGCTGTCTGCTGTCCTACAGCAATAAAAAAAAAAAGATAACGAAGTCAACCTTCAATCTTAATTTCAAACACTTTCATATATGTTAGTATTTTTAAAAGTTGACTCATAATAACAGCCTATAGCAACCCACTCCTGAGGTCTGGCCACCACCCAGAGAGAACGGACAGTATATCCGCCACACTTGTCCAAAGCGGATTGATTGAGCGGTTACACACATCGGTGATTTAGGTAAGTTTCTTCACGCTGTTTTCCTTCACCGTCGTCGGTACATGGATATTATGCTATAATACGCATATTAGGTTAGAAAATGAAAAAGAAGCCTGCCTAATCTGCGCGTACCAACGTGAGATTCGAACCCGGGACCTCTAGAATGGTCTCCTTGTGTAAAACCACTGAGCTACCAGGTATTTTAAGTTAACTTGTAACGTTTAAAAAAAATATAATCGAACACAGTGTTAATAATACCTTATGCTGAAAACCTAATATAATAAATATATATCAGCATACAAAATCTTTAAAAAAATACTAAACTTCATGTTAAGTTTCAACGAATACCAAAACTGGCAAGTAAAATATCAAATTTTAATCGAAATTCTAGTAAGTTCGAAAACTAGTATAATATTAAGTTAATGTATTAAAATATCGATGAATCGATTGAAAATTTTCAAGTTATCAAGCCGGGAGGTCGGTGGGCGGTAACTTTATCGACTTTACATAATAAAACTTGGTGAAGTGGCGAGAACGTGCTGGAATCAGATTAGATTTTATTGGGTGTATATTTAGCAGCAGACCCACAGGCTATTAGCGATATCACGGGTAAACAATTTTCCATCGTACGCCGCGATTTATCCTATTACATTTTGAAACATATTGAAAAACGAAAAACGTATAAGTACTTTATAACACCTTTTTTCTGAAACTTCTTTCACTGTTCTTTTGTAATTACTTATTGTTTTGTTACAGCTTAAAAAATAATTTGATATCAAGTGATTACTGTCGCCCTTGTACTTTTGCTACTCCAGGAAAGTTGATACATTATCAACTTTCCATTATTTCCAGTAAAAATTATTTTTAAATATTCAAAAATATTTGAAACGGTTGTATTATTAACTATACGCAAGTGGAGGGAACTGTCTTTAATTTTTTTAATATTACATATCTACACCTACCTAAAGGCACATTTTTAAATATTAAACATATTTTTTATATTTTTTTATTGACGTAGAACAGAAAACAGGCTCACGACCCACACAGTATTTATTGTAGCATTTACTACACCACCTATGGATGTTTGCGACGCCAGGGGCACCGCTCTATGCTGACATCCGCGGACGGGAACTGGAACCTGGATCCCTTATAGCGAAACACAATAAAAGGTTATTATGACGACAATTTTAGAAATCACGAGTGGTTAAACATGGCGCTAATTCATTCTCTTCCGTTATATAGATCCTGGTCTTTATAGAAGAAGTTATAAGCAATATGTCGTGCAATATTTGACAATACGTATATACAGTATTGTACAAATATTGCTCCCTCAAATTGGAACTCTCCTATTTTCCATTTAACGTGCGCCCAACCGACATATTAACCGCCAACGGCATCCATTAAGTGATTCATGATTAGTAATTTAATTACTATAACAAGTTGATTAACGCTCAAGTCGATACATGCAACTATACGGAAACTATTACATGTTAAATACCATCGATTCAGTTGTTAGTTAGTTTGTACGTAACTTTGGGAACAACTTCATTCACTTTAGAATTCTGGTGTTTAATGACTCTTCGCAGCTACGCTACACTATTTGAGTTTAATTTAAACTTAATTTGCGTACTACGAATTTTATACGATATATATTTGATGACTAGAATTTTTAAAGTAGTTTCTTCTTTTATATAAAACATAAACATATATCGTTCTTGGGAATGATGTATTTTGTAATATTAAATGAATTATTCTGTATCTCGAAAGCGGCAAAGGAATATATATCTCTTTCAGTTTTAGGGCTAAGGTGGCAATGTTCCGGTAAAAAACATATTTAGCCTCACAATTCGATCTATTTTCTCGATTAGCTTTGTCACAAGAAAAAAAAAGAAAATGACGCAGAAAGGTGAGTAGACGGTATTAAGACAATACTAAGTGGCGTACCTAGGTTTTCTAAGTGAATATTACAGATAATATCGGGAAGAACGGCTTTTAAGAAAACGAGAACTATCACAAAACCTCTTTCGGTTTACTTCTTTTATTCTCTCTATAATCAAAATCGACAAATTTATCATAACAATCCAGCCGTCGGAACTGTGATTGTTTTTACCTTTCTATCAAAATGTATCTAACAAAAAAGTAATTTTAAAAGTACCATAACAACAATAACTCAACGAGTAATTTAACAACTTATCAAATGTTGTAGCAAGAACTCCAGGACGGCGCGCCGGCATACTACGGTACGATATCCACGCGAAAGAAAATTCCGGTTAAAAATTATCATATAAAAAATTCAAAACAAAGACCACCAAATAAAAGGAACACCATTTCAATGACCTAAATAGTGATTTATTCACCGGTTTTGAACCCGATACATAACTCAACCGGTGGTGTTATGGGGGTTGGAGCTAAGCGTACGGAGGGGGGGGGGGGGGGCTTAAACAGGAATCTGCCGTACACACGAACAATTTTACGATTGGCCTGTCGTCAAAGTTGGGTAAACAATCTTGGTACATTCTGCGTTCTAATTCTTTTAATCTCGCGTGTTGAATTGGCGTACATATTTGGAATTCGGAGCAGTTAATGCTGGGAGTTCGAAATGTTTGATTTAACCACTATTACTTATTTACACTATATATTTGATGACCGTTGCGATATTTTTACTATTTTAGAAAAAAAAAATGTCCATTACATATGTTTACATCGACGTAAATATGCAATATAATTAAATTAAATTATGTTTTAAGAGATCTTTTAATTTATAAAAAAGACAGATATAAAATAACATTCCAGTTACTTTCGTTTCGTTTTGTGTTAGAAACGGTGGTAGCAGCTTGACATTCAATAAGTGATCTGTAGTGATTTTATATTGAAATAAATTAATTTAATTTCATAAGACCTTTGACCTGACCTTTGACCTTTGAATGTACGTAATATTGTATGCCCCGAACCAAGCATCCTGACTTTGTGTTATATTCCTAGCAAGGTTAGTTTGGGAAGGCTACTCTATTACATAAAACCCCGCTATGTTATTCATACTACGTAGGTATCATTACTATTTGGTATAATAATAGCTAAGATTCATAATAATTTAGCTCTATAATTATAATTTTCTTGCATAAAACATAAGAAAACATTTCTTATTTTTCATTAAGATCTACTAGAGAAACTATATTATATTAAATCACATAAGTTTTCATACGATTATAAAATATATACCAACAGCGATATTTTTCTTTTAGGAAAGATATCGGATTCAGCGGTGCGAGTACAAGTAAAGCCCCGGAGAGAAAGATAAGTAATAGAAAAATCGTAGCGGAAGTCAGCATAAGTTGTGTACACTTCCGTCAACATCACGTTACCAATGTCACACCAAGCTATTTACACTTTGGCGGATGTTATTTGTTGCATTTGGAAAAGGCATGAAAAGTTTATTTAAATTTTTTTCCAAAATTAAAATTTTGGAAACTATAAAAAAATTATTACAGAGTAAAAATGATAACAAAATGTAGAGGACTTTTTTTAAGTGAACCCTTTGATTTCAAAAAGTTTGCAGTTTAGAGTTGTGGCCGCGCCTCGTGAAATTGGGGCAGCAACAGCTCTTTTTGCTCTCGTCTTAAATTCTAAATATTCTTTCCTCTTATTTTCCTTTATAATAACATTTTCTTCATCTACAATTTTCCATTATTTAAAAGCATTTTTCTTTTCTTTCAGTATCATCTGTACTTCTTCATTCCACCAGCAAGATTCTCTCAAAATCAAACAACTTCAATGCAGACAAAAAAATTAATTGACCGAATTTAAACAATTATGTCGCAGTATTCCAAATTTCCGTGACGAAAAATGTCGTTATGTCCATTTCAGTAACACTTCGTGCATGACGAAATATTTCGTCATAGCCAGTTAACAGATTAAACAAAAAAATCTTGAGTAAATTTATAATACACGTCTGTCATAGATGTACATAAAAATCAATCTTTAAAAAACACCAATAAAGCGCGTCCCAATATTTTCCCTGTAACAGACAGTAAAACTAAGCAAACCCAACGGCAGGAAGTTTTCAGCGAGAAATTTATTTCTGCTATCGAACAAATCTCAGTGGCCATTTGTTGCTGACAGGCTATCCTAGAATATCTAGTTATGTAAGTAATTCCAAGGAACTGCCAGTTTATTATTATATGATATTTTATATCTTGAAAGTAGCGCCAGTGGTTGAAAATTTTAAAAGTAAATAGACTAGCGTAGTATGTCCATACAATGCGAAGGAAATAATGTCATAGCATAAGGAAATGCTATAGCATGAATGAGATGAATGAACACAGAAGGAGAGTTAGACTAAAGAAGAGATGGATAGATTGTATAAATGATGATATGGCGAAAAAGGGTGAGTGAATATTGAGATGGCGGCGAACAGAGGAAGAACATGTTGTGCTGATTAAATGTGAGATAAGGAAATGAAGGCGAAAACGTTAAAATTTAAATATTTTGATAGAAACGTAGAAATGACAAACAAATCTGTTTAATTATGTATTATTTTTTAAGAAAAATAAAATATTTTTTACGAATAAAACTAGTTAGTTAGGTAATTTTAAGAGAACTCATTTTTCAATGCCGATATAGCTGATTAATATTTAGAAAACAAGATCTATAAAAACTTTAAACATCAACGAAACCTTCATAGAACTCGAGCTAATGAATATTGAAAAAAAAAATGATTATTCTATTGTTTTCTTTTAATGAGTATCCTTGTACTGTAGTGCTCATGGATTTCCTGAATTCCTCATTACGGTCTGGGTGTCCAGACACTGCCAGCAGTTTGGATATTATGTGTAAAAAAGCTGTCTGACACAGATTTTCTCTTAGTACAGGGAAACGTCTTCACAGAAAAAAGCACATATGCTTACTAATCGTGACAAGACTATAAAGTTGTATGACTGATCGTTCAAAACTTTAAAACATTCATATTATCTAGTGTCAAAAATCGACAGAATATTATGGTTAGTTATTTTTGACGACCTCCTGGTGTAACGGCTAACGCACGTCGGTACGCTTGCGGGGGCAAGGGTTCGATTCCCGTCTAGAGTCTGAGTGTTTATCTATTATAATAATACATATTTATTTACAAAAAAAAAGAATGTATAATATATATGTAGTATAGCAGTTGTCTAGTGCCCATAACACAAGTCCTATGCAACTTAGTTTGGTACTAGGTGACGTTGTTTGAAATGTCCCATATATATTATATATTTCCTTCCTTAATATTATATCACTGTATTTAATAATATATTATTAACAATAAATTGCAATACAAAACTGGAAAACATAAATGACAATCATGTGTTTACAATACTACTCGTATAATACATAATTTTATATCTACACACTAAACGGGATAATAAATATTATTAATTGGTACCGAGCATTTAATTCACAAGTAATAGAATCCAATGAGAGTAGCTAGTACTAGATTTCAAAGTAAGTTTCAAGTATTTTTTAAAGAGTTCTATCCAAATACCCAATGGAAGTGTTAATTAAAATAAACTAAGAAACAATAAAAATAAATATCGGGCAAACTCCGATTTCTTTACAGCAATTAAGGAGAATTAATTGGTGGAACGCAGATCGCGTTCAAATGGGGTGTAGGTATTATTCAAAACTTGGCCGACCTATTAAGGGCATGCTCATTAATACTGGTCGCGTGAGGCATTAAAGCAAGCATACGTTATTACAATTTTTCTGAAGAACTGTGTCGAAGGAATGATTTTCTTATTCAATCGCTATCATTGTCTATGGATACAAGTGCTCTGCGGCTTAGGACTATACACAGCGCCAAATGTGTACTGTTACAATATATTTATTTATATTAGTCTTAAATATCGGGTGTTATCGGTGCTTTCCAGAAGCAGCCATGCCATATTGGCAGGAGGTGCATGTGGGCTAGGAAAACATTAATTCATTCTATATCAATATCCTCTTTAGTCGCAAGATATGCTTATATTACTTGTTGTTGTTAATATCAATATACCAATCATACACGCCAGATATAATCTAGTTAAAAACCGGCTCAGGTAAAAGGTAAACAATAAAATATTTCTATTATCATATACTTAAACGAACGAAGTTCGAATAGTTTTATTTAAGTGTAACAATATACAACTAGCACCAATCATATATGTATATGTTCTAGATGTTTATGCATTATAGATATAATAGTTCAAATCTTGTATAAAGCCTTTCGAGATTTTCAGAACATCTTGGCGACCGCCTACGTGAAAGATCTTTGAAAGATAACACCATATTTTATATATTTAACTATATAATTAAATCTACCTGATATATTATATTATTATATGGCAATGAGCATAATGTAAAAAAGTAAATACTATGGTATAAACATAAAAGAAATGCTTGAAACATAATCTATACAAAGACATGGCTATGATTTAATAAAATCACGCTATTCCGAATAATTATCGCGATCTAAGTTTTCATATTTTATAATTTAACACCTCTATGTTATAATTCGTTTTCAATTCAACATTGCGGCAATTTTCCGCTCTTCACGAACACGCTCTCATAATGCTCGTACGTAGGAAATCCAACGTAATATACTTACATTTATCAGAACAACTGTCGGGTATTTAGAATGGGGGGAAGGCCTGTTCTAGACATTAAACTTTATGAGAACGGTTTAATCTACTTTCTTCAAGTCGTTTTACATAGTAAATCACTAATATCGTTAGGCGAGATTATGTGTGTTTGCCATTATATAACCTAATCTGCGCATGTGTTAATCATAGGGTTTTAAAATTAATGACGTAAATTATTTCATATTTATAGACGCTACGAGGTAAAGTGATCTCACACTCGGAGACTTACCAAGACGTCAAAAGTTCAAACTCTATATAATTACTCTATGTAATTAAGCAGTTATTTTCGCCTAATGCGAATATTTTAATGCGCTATGTGTAACTCAAACATACAAATAAATTGAACATATTCAATGTAAATTTAATTATTATTAAGTATTTTTAATAACAAATTTTCGTTTAATATTATCTAAACTAACTCGAAACTATTTGAGAAATATTTTCCTTTTTTTAAATTTATTCAATATATTCTAATTTATAATAATAGCAAATTCATAGCTATATATATATATATATATATATATATATATATATATATATATATATATATATATATATATATATATATATATATATATATATATATATATATATATATATATATATATATATATATATAATATATACTTTATTCATTTTATGACATGTTTAAACAACTTGTAACGGTGCAAAAAAGCTTGGAAACGAAAGAAAGCTGTTTTTTAATGTTTTTGTAGTTTTTTTATATTCATTTAAAGTTAATTTAGCTATATTTTATTTTTATTATATACTAGCTGACCCGGAAAACGTTGCTCTGCCATATATTGTAAATAATTAAAAAAATATAATTTAATTACGTCACACGAATTTTAGGAATTTTTAGCCCCTCCTCCTGTTCTTGTCACAGGTTATCACATTTTTAGGGCCGTAATATCAATCGTAGTTTAAACTATGGAGTTCGTAATCTACGGAAAAAGTTGATCGATGGTTTAAACCTGTGTCGTAATATCAATTCGAAAATGTGGAAAGATCAACTAAACTACGATCAGTGCTTTTTACATGGCAATATTATCCGTTTCGTTCACTACTCATTCATTCTTTTAAACATTTTTAGTATTAGGGCAATAATTATACGTAACAGTGACGTTAAAAAAATAATTGTCAATTACACATTTTTAGCTAATAACAAAATCCCAATTAAAAATACACAGTACCTACTGATCGTGTTATTTTAATTTTGTTGTTTATATATTTAATAATATTATAGCAATAAAATGGGTGAAAATAAGAAAAGAGTTGCGAATTTTACGACTGCCGAAACGGAATTTTTAACGACATTAGTAAAAATATATTCGAATGTATTAGAAAACAAAACAACAAACGTTGTATACAAACAATTAACATTTTGGAAACACGAAAACGCCGTGTGAATTCTATATCGTCCCATTCATACCATTGATTGTTTCTTATCCGAATAACGTACGGTTTACTATAATAATCATTTAAATCATTTATTATTTCGATATTTGAATCACTATTGTAATATTCCATGTTACTGGTTAATATCAAAAACACCCAAATACAAAATCTTTTAACGTTATTGACAATGACATATATATGACATCTTCTAATCCATGAAGGAAGGTTTAAACGCCCCTCTGGGAAGGTTTAAACTTAAAACTGTTTTGGGTCGATGATCTGTCATTGATATTACAAAAGAAACGAATAGGAAAGATTAAACTCTGTTCTCTAGTTTAAACTACGATTGATATTACGGCCCTTAGAACCCCCTGATGTGACGTCACACATTTTTTAATTTTATGCATATTTTGATGCGTTCAAATTCCTAACAGCAATTTGAAGTTGCGTTCACAATTACAGAAAAAGAAAACTGGTTTTTAGGTTTTCCGTGCAATTATTAGCAATTATTCAATTTTTCTCTATGGAGAAAAATTGGATAATTGCTAATAATTGGATAATTGATAAAGGTTTTTATGGAAAAACCTTCCTCAGAGTTCAAGGCATAAATAGTGCAAAGCACCTTCGGCGATGTTGCAAACTTTGTCAGCAAACAGATCAAACTGTCCAGAATAAATTTACATTGTTCCTCATTTTCAAAATGTTGGAATGTGATTCGTTCAGGATTAAAGCTATTGTATCTTATATGACGCTTACAGTTGAAACTTAATTAAACAACGTTGTGTTTTAATAAAACATGGTATAATTTTGGTAGAATTATAGTAGATGGTAAATGGATTGTTTGCTTATTTCAAAAGTATTATAAGTAAGATATGCGCTAAAAATGCAAGAAGAAGTCAGGAGTAGCAATTGTCCATGGTATTTAGAGGATTTCCTCCTCCCGATTGGTGTGTTTCGCGCCCGTTTGAGGTAATTGTGGGCAATTAACGCCACTTCCCGTCGTCAAGGACATAAGGAAAACTAAGTTGGAGCCTAGAGGATGTTTTTAGTGGAAATGAGATATGAAGCTTGAAAATGTGGAAGTGCGTGCGTTTCCAACTGCTAGACCCATACAAAGCTGCTATGATCTTGCGCGGTAGGTCTTTTATGTGAAAAGAAAAGTTTTGTTTTTACTATTGTCCACGCAATTTTTCTTTTTTTTTATTATTACATAAACCTTCCGTGTCCTTTAATTTAAGGAACATACGAAAAAACAATTAGCCGAATTGCTCGAGCCATCCTCGAGTTTTGCGCTTAGCAATATTCATATTTATTTATTCAAATCCATTAGTGGAAATTTATTTATTACGATATAAAATTTACAAAAGAAAAAAAGTAAAATCTAAATAAAAATGGCGCGCTTTTACACCCTGAAGGCTGCGAACAATTTGCAATATGTCCGATGTTAGTGGCCCCTTGTCCAACAACGTGCTGTGGAGATCCATCTATGTGCTATCCCTGCTTGCCACGATGTCTTTCGACGAAGGTTATGCATTGTTGTAAAAGAAGCCGCGAGTTTCAAGGCCTCCAAATTGCCAAGAGGAAGATTGCTGAAGATTGCAAAATATATGAAGATGGAAGCATTGTGCGCAAGCTGCCTGTGTCTGCATTCAAGCGCAACAGAATGCAGTACCAAGAGCATTCGAAGACACTGCGAATTTCCTATTTAGAAGCCCTCGTGACGTAGTTGTTGAATGTGAATTGTGCACGGACCCTATAAAAGTCGGCGACCCGACAAAAGTGCCACTCTGCACACCCAAAACGACACTCGGATGTTGTTTACTCAAGAAGAAACCAATAAAAGTGTCACTTGAGGATATATTAGATGATTGACAACAAAATTTCGTGTCCTACTTTCAACGTGAAACGAGAAAAATAATTTAAATAAAAAGGATGACAGATATTTCCCCAAAAAAAGGGTTAGCGTCGGGCAGGCGGACGGTTCTAAAAAATAATCCACAACTATTACAACATGTAACATGTTGTGCCGACCCCATATAATGTGGGTGGGACAAGGGCAGGAGGAAGATCTGAAAGTATTAACACTGTACTAAAATGAACAGTTTTCAGAAACAGTACGAATCGATAATAATATCCACTTTTCCAATTAAATTATGGACATGTTCACGAGAAATCCTGAAATATCCTTCACGCGAACACGCTGAAATCACGCATAGGGCACATACGGATTGATTTGTCCATTTCGAGTATAAGATAAATAGTAAGAGAGCAAGAGCTATTATGTTAAACAATAAAAAAACAGCTCTTACAAACTAATGGCAAATCACGTTCCATACTTGTGATCATACTATTATAGTGTTAGTGTTAATTAAAAATTTAATTGCAAGTTAATAATAGCGAATAAAGACCATGTATTAAATCTATAAAACAGCGAAAAATTACATTGGAACATTTCGGGTAACATCCGGTTCATAATACATATTCATTGTTATTCAGTTAACAAACGCCTTTGAGTATTATATCTAATTGGAGTAGTCTTTGAAGAAAATAGTTATGAATTTTATCACAAAATTATATTTATCACCCTTTGGACGAGTACAATGTATGACAGTCATAGATTACTTTCGAAATAATGCTGAATCATCTCATGAGTTAATTGGTGCGCGCGCTTTTTTCTAATGTGGTACAATTCACAGCGCCATCTAGTTGAAAGTAGCACAGCACTTGTGCTATGAATACTAAACTCCTGATACACTTTCCTTTTGTAAATAAATACTACATTTTGTACATAAAAAGACTCGGAACGGAAAAGAACCCGTGAGCGTTTTGACGCACGAAAGCCGTTGTGAAACGGAAATCGTCAATATTTTTTCGTTTAAGCCCTTGTGGATTCCTCCTAACTGTATCAAAAGATTACACATAAAACAGATATGTAGAAACTAGTTTTCGGTCAGAACGGCTGACAGACGACAACAGACTCTCCCAACCGCAAGTGGGCTGGCCTTGAACATTGCTATATGTTTACTAGCAAAAGCAGTAATCCATTTGTCACCTAAAACTCTCGTCAAGCGATGCTATTGCTGTCCAGGACATTGACAAATATAGTGCAATCTAAGAATAGAAAAACTCAAAACAAATCTAATTATATATATATGCCCAAATGATTTGCAAAAGAACACAAGCCACGTCACCTCCAAACAATAATACTCTAAGTCAATCGCAAGCAAACATATTTATTACGGACTTTTATATTGTTTTTGACTTTTTGCGATTGTGTGTGTGCTATATTCGCGTCGCCGTGTGTAGTTTTTGCACGTTTGAATTGTTTTTTTTTATTAATGCAACGATTTATTTGTTCGTGATGGCGACAGGTGGCGCTGCCCGACGACGTGTTTTTGTGATACGCGTAGAATGCATGTTAGTTCTGTCTATATGTGATTTTTTTATTGTAATATTAATTTGAGAGTAAATAAAATTATTTAATCGATTTTGATAGAGAAATATCACTGAAGAAAAATTTCTGTTCAGGCTGTTGTGTGAACATCGAAATGTTGTTACTTTTAACTATGCATAAATAAACATAATTATAGACTAAACTCTTAATTAATCTTGATAAATAAAACCATAATTTGAAATTACATATGCACAAGTTCAGTGTGCAAGAAGGTATCTTTATATTCACAACTTAATATGTATATATAATACAATATAATTAGGCATTTTGTTATTTAAGCATCCGTAGATATCTTTGCTGTTTGTTTTTTTTTATTAACGTTTTAGTAAAGTGAGTAAAGATATATTTCATAAAATTAATTTAATTCTCAATTAATTAAATTATTGTGATAAATAATTCACTTAAATTTTCAAATAATAATAATATAAATCAAAAATTTCAAGTAAGATAATAAAGTGTAAAAATGCGATGGTACCGTTTCTTTCGTCTGTATCCAAAACTTTTTTCCTTGGCCAGTTTTTCAGGGAACCGCTCTCGAGACGAGGCGGTCAAGTTAGGGGCCAATTAGCGGGGCCGCTGAGATGAAATGGGCTTTTTATCGTTATGCCCTGTGATGAGCCACATTTTAGGCTTCAGCGACGTGTAAGATTGCGATATATAAGTAATAGACGTTTAAGACTTATAGGAATAGGTGCTTTTCATAAGAAGAAAAAAGGTTAAAAGTCTTGTTTATGAACGATAATGCTTATTCTTCGTGAGTTTTTTTATCTTTTTGATTATTAATTGCTCTCTCTTGTTTAATTCAATATGAAACTTGTGCTTAGCCTTAATATCACACTTTACATAATTCTTCTTGGCGATCCATCCCGGAACTTTCTCGTCGTGGCCTGGTATCCATCGTTGAGTATTATCACGGAGCAGACCTTCTACGCATATTTTTATGTCAAGCGTTCTTTGTGACATTATCTTCGTTAGTAAAAGAATAAAAAATTCTGTTTTCATAGGCGTGCGGCTCCTCTACCATGAGTGTTACACATAACACAACAGGCCACAATACTATTATACATTATTACGTTCCGAATTTTTATGCATGGGCGTAGATTTTTAGACGAAAGGAAATTAAGATTATTTTTTTTTTTGTATTTAAAACAAAATATAATTTTAAGACCTAAAAATACTCATGTCATATCAAATTAAAAACTATCTTTTAAATATTTATAAATATGAAACCAAAATTACTTTGGTCGTAAATAATAAACACTCGAGGATCGAGGCAAACGCACAACCCTGTTAAGGGTTTAACTACACACCCCGGAGGCCATCGTCTTATAAAACAACCTTATTTACCTCCATTTCAGTAAGTGTATTTTCGCAGGGGACACCACGTCGTGGTTGCGAGACAAAGGTCTTATTTAAAATGGCTAATAAACTAAGCCCAAGCCGGCGATTGGCTAACAAGCTGGTTTCGCCCGTCGAGTACTTTTTAAATATATAATGTTGAAAGCGGATTTATTTTTAAATGGTCTACTTATATTAGTGTTTAGATGGAATGTTAACTAATCGATTGAAATTAGCACAGACACTTTGATTAATGTTTACCGTTTAAAGCCTTTATGAAATCATATAAATTAAAAGTTAATAGGAAAAACTCTCTCCCTCTCCGCCGTCTCTTTCGCAGATATGACTGTCTCACAAGAGACGACGGCGTCCCATCCAGCTTGACCCCCGACCATCGCTAGGATGATTGCCGGGAGCGAGAGGTTAAGACCAATGGTGGCGACGAGGTTCAATGTAGGCAGCCTAATCTAACATGAAGGCCAACATTAACAGCATAAAAAACAGTCTCTACCTAATTTAGATGATAGCATACATAATTTATTAGTTTTCAATTATATACGCTAAATTAAATTTATTATTATTACAAAAATAAAAGGTTATAGTAAACAAATATAAACTATCAATAATACCGAACAAAATGAATCTGCCAAACCTAAGAGAGAAAAAACTAGCGCTTTTGTTCGTATGAAGCCGTTGAAGTTTAATCATAAATTTAATTATTAGAACAACTTGACAAGAACCATAAAATGATAAAATAAATGGAACATTTGTTGTTAATAATGAAATCAAGTACGTGACCCATTATTCACAATAATGTTAGTAAAACGACGTAATAAGTTCACCGATAAAAGAGTTTATCGAACAGAAACAATGGGAGCTCAGATAAGAATGATCAAAGGCGGCAACTAAACAAATTATAATTGTATTTAAACATTGTAATTTAAAAAACTACACATTTTAAAAAGATCTTATATATAACGTCATCATCATCATCCTAGCGTAAAATACCGGTTGCAATCTAACCTTTCGCTTTGGGGCCCGCCTTCCGACTTTTTCTTCTCCACTGCGCACGGTCTTCAAGGTCCCTGATAGTGAGTCTATTGGCACGCGTATCACCCTTTACGACGTCAAGCCAACACGTTTTTGGGCCTACTCCTCCTACCGGCACCCGGCGTGCCAAGACATTTGTTCCCCACGTACGTAGCAGGTTGTCGTAAAACGTGGCCATACCAACGAAGGCCATTTGATATCTTACGTACTATAACAATATTAAATTAATTCAAAATTAAGACCATCAAGGTTTATTTACGTTTAGATATTTTTTTTCAAGTAATTTAAAAATAATATATAATATTTTCAACAAATTTTCAGTGAGACTAAGCTTGTTTGTCGTGCTTTGAGTATTCTCCTAACAAAAATATCTACCTTTTTCTTTAAGCGTCACTTCAACGTAGTTTCTGATATCAATGAAACGAACGAAAAGAGATGTTTCGAATTTACTCTATCTGAATATGATTTTTTTTTACATAATTAGTAGTCTTGTACTATAAAATTTACCTACTCCAGTTGATGTACGACAAAAATTAAGATTACTGTGCGTTCATGGTAAGAGGTATTGTTAAATTTTATACATCAATAAATAGACTTACCGGGTTTAGTAATGGGGCTTCTGAGATCCGTATTGGTTAATTGAGGATTTTCTTGCACCTGAAAGAAACACCTTTATTAAAGCTATAATTTTTGGAAGGCAATCAATTTCATTCTTGGAAGGGAAAGGTGATGAAAGGATCTTAAATAAAAAAAGTTATATACCACAATTGAAAAATAATCGAGATCTCCCAATTGGGTCGAAATATTACAATAGCAGATAGGCCTACGGCCCCACTTTGTAGTAAGCAATTGCCGTCGCCTATACATGTTGGCATCGTGAACACGCTGCTGTCCCATAAGGGTACAGGAACCTGGGTCACTAACGCCGGAACACAACACAAGGTTAATATGGCGGCATACTAATGGTGAACGCACACTTGTCCGAGCCGAACGAGTCGAATAAAACGAATTTTAGAATTCTGTATATGAAATCTCATGAAATCTCGCACACTTGCCCGCGTCGAATCATCCGAATCATTCATATACAGAATTCTAAAATTCGTTTTGTTCGACTCGTTTGGCTCGGACAAGTGTGCGTTCACCATTATACACCAGGGGTGGTTGCCATCCAGACCGACTTGGGGCCCTACCACGTAGCTAGGGTTGTTTTGTGGCCTTTACGACAGGCCGACCTCGTCTGTAAGGGTTAGTATTCTAACTCCTCCCCTTGCTTATTACATATAAGCGGGTTGTCTTCATAGAGCTAACTAACAGAGACTCTGGAGCTGGTATTCATATATTTACTTGTGTTATCAAATATTAGATAAAAAACATTACAGCGGTAAATTGCAACTAAGCACCACAAAATATTCAGAATGATATTTATCAAATTACTATACAATTATTTATTATTATTTATATACAGCAATATAAAACACAGACTCTCGTTATTTTTACGAAGTAGTCCTTAATAAAGCATTCCTTAAATCAATAATCATGTCTGACATTGAACTCGCTAAACGTACACAAAAAATATCATTCACGTCACATATGTATAAGGCGTGTTTTGCTAAACAAAGAATACCCCGCAAAACGTATGCTTACAAAATCTATTCCGTGGCGTGATTTCAAGTTAACGCTTTATTTATTAATTCACAAAACATGTTATTTATTTATGAATAAAGAATAAATTTTATTAAATCACTTGATTCACAATACTTCAAGCTTCAACGAAGATGATGATTACTTTAGGTAAGCGATACGAGAAGTTGCAATGAAGCACTTTATTTATGTAATTGTTGGTCGAAGTATGTAAATAAGCGTCATTCATTACAGATATTTATAAACAAAAATTATTCATGTAAATCCAGTGTTCGTTTAATTCTCTGTTAGCAATCGTGATATGTTTGTTATTGTTTGAATATAACGAACTGTAACTGTAATGTGTAAATAACATCTTTTTAAAAATAAATTATGATTTTTGTTTTTTAATTCTATCCTTCTCTCTCCTCCGGGCCTACGGAAATAAAGCTTAGACAGTATCATAGCCCAAGCCGAACTTTTAAGGTTAGTAGGATGAGTGACGACACAAATATGTTGATATTCACTTTCTCCGTGCGGAGGCCGAGTAAGAGTACTAAGCTTTGCGGCCAGGGTCGTTCTGTCGCTCTGTGTGTGTCTTGTGCGATAACACACAGGTATACACAAATTTCCCAAGTTCCTGTACCGTTATAGGACAGCAGCGTGTTCGCAATGCCACTGGCGTTACAAACACCCATAGGCGACTGTAACTGCTAAATTTTAAGGGGGCTGTCAGCCTGTCTGCTGTCCTACAGCAATAAAAAACATACTTGTTGATAACCTCAAATAGACAATCATCATCATCACAGTAATTTAATAAAAAAAGCTTTCTGGTTATATTGATAACTTATGATTTCGTTAGTTTTCATCATTCTGACGATTCCTTACCTTATTGGTGTAAGGATTAAAAATAAATTTGTTCTCCGCTTCTTTCCTCGGCGTGGCCGCTATCACAGACAACGGTGTTGGTAGAGTCTGCATCTCCTACGGAAAATAATACCCATGTCAATGAATATCCTTTTAAGCAGTGAAAATCTGTAGTCGAGAACAAAGGCAATAGAATATTTATAGCTAATGTACAGAATATAGCCAGACGAGCATGTATGAGTGTATGCGACGTTAGAAAATTGGCAAGGAGCCAGGTCACAATTTTACAACGGCTTTTTGAAAAACCCATAACGTAGTTGTAAGGAAAAACTTTAGCTAGATTACACTCAAAATCGTTAAAAAAATGTTAAACAAAATATTTTCGGGGCGATGAATAAATAAAAAAATTTGATACTAAATAGTGCACGCAAATTATAAATAAAACGAGATTGTTATAACATACCTTTAAAATACTTTCTATTGGCGGTTGGCTGCTTTCCATAGCGCTCTGAAAAAAAATGTGTTATTGAATCATCTAACAAGTCTAAAAAACGAAAAATATTTTACTTCCGTTCCGTTTCACTGCAAACAAATGAATGAAGCTTAGATCAGGTTTTGTCGCTTTATTATCCAGGCAGCATAAACTTGAAAAATATATTTATTACTGTAAAAGCAGCTGCTCCAAAACTGTTACAAAAAATAAAATATTATGTATCTATTATTTATTTAGTAATTATTATTTTAAAAAATAAACTATAATATAAATTTCCATCTCACTTCCGGTTAAGTTAAATTTTCCCTATAGTGAAAATATAACACACGACCGTTTATGTCCAACCGTCACTCAACGTGACACGGTTTATAATTTATTGCCTGTTGTTATAAAAACGCAAACAAAGGGGGTTGGTAAACGACAAGTTTTCATTTCGCGACAGTTTAACTTTATAATGGATTTTATTGAAATGTAAACATATTGTTAGGAATTGTAGTCATTTAAAAAATAATGGGGTTTATGCGGTTTGTGTTCTCATTAAATTCGTTTTGGATGGATCAACCCCTAAGTAAATTCATCCGAAGTTGACAAAAGTTTACGGGGGGGACTCTACTCCTTCAATGTCAACCGTTAAAAAGTGGGCACTTGAATTTAAATGTGGTCGCATGCTCCTTGAAGATGACCCAGGTGAAGGACGGCCAAAAACCGCAATCACACCGGAGACCATCGTTTTCGGTGCACGATATCGTGTTGGATGATAGGCGTGTTAAGGTGAGTGAGATAGCTGAGGCCGTGGGAATATCGAAATTAAGAGTGCGAAATATCTTGCACAAAGAATTAGGGATGCGAAAGTTCTGCGCAAAGTGAGTGCCGCATTTGCTGAATGTCGATCAAAAGCAAATGCGCAAACGATATTCGCAGCAATGTTTGGACCGATTCAATAGGGATCCGACCGATTTTGTGCGGCGATTTGTTACTATGGATGCATATCCATAGACCATCCATAGACCCATGGGTCTACCGCTACACGCCAGATACGAAAAAGCAGTCAAAGCAGTGGGTAAAAGCCGGTGGTTCAACGCCAAAGAAAGTGAAGTCGATCGCATCTGCCGGAAAGGTGGACAGTGTGTTTTGGGATGCGAAAGGGATCCTGTTAATTGATTATCTTGAAAAAGGCAAAACAATTACAGGCGAATATTACTCTAATCTTCTTGACCAGCTGGATGCCAAAATTCAGGAGAAGAGGCCTAGCTTGAAGAAGATCAAAATCATTTTTCACCAGGACAACGCACCTGCTCACTGAGGTGGGTTGGCAATGGGAAAATTGCGGGATTTGGGGTATAATTTGCATGGGCCATCCCCCTTATACTCCTACTTCTATCTGTTTCCAAATTAAAAAAAAATTGTTTCTGGAAAGCGCTTCGCGTCCAATGAAGAAGTTGAGAGGACCGTAGATGGATGGATATATTATCAGCCTTCCAGACTCTTACTTCCGGGAAGGAATACTGAGAAACGCTGGACCAAGTATGTTGAAGTCAATGGAGGATATGTAGGATAATACAATAATTTTTAACTGAAAATTGCAGTCTTTCATTGTCAGGCCGAGAACTTTTCACCTTACCCTAGTATATACTGTGTTTCCTCTTTTAGATATGCCTAAGCCCAGCGTAAATAATAAAATAACAAATAAATAAATGACAGTCTATAACTTCCCACTACTGGGCCTATCATCATACCCATACCAAGCATGGTGCTTGTCCAAAATAGATTGGCGGGTTATAAGTGTCGGTGATCTCAGTATGCAGGTTTTCTTCAGACGATGATTTCCTTCACCGTCGATACATGGCATTATACTACATTTAAGCAAGATACATTGCGGTGCATGCCATCGTGAGCTTCGCACCCGGTATCTGTAGATAATCTCAGACTACAGAGCTAATAGGTATGTATAGCAACTTATGGTATTACACTAGTAGACAATTGTAATACCATGGATTGTTATGGAAGATTAATTAATATAAAAGTTTATATTGAACTCAAAAGAAAAAAATCTAATGAGCGTTTTACAAAAAAAAAAACACAGTGTTATCACATTTACAAAAAGCGTCTGTAAATAGCCTATAATTTAAGTTAAATATATTAAAGGCTTTAAATATATATTTCTAAATATTTGATTTAGATAACTATATTATAAGAAATAAACCAAGTCATTCTAAGTATGAGCTCATACTATATTTCCTTTTATTCCAGTAAGACGAACGGCCAATATTTATTCACAACACTCAATTGGTTTCGCAAAACTTTGGCTTTATTTCTCTATAAATACGGCGCATTGTTAATAATGAAGCCATTCCTGTTAAACCAATAAACGGAATATAAATTTTAAAAATATATTATTTTTTAAAAAGCTCTATCTATAAATGGAATATATCTTTTTTTATTGCTGTAGGACAACAAACAGGCTGACAGCTCGCTTAGAATTTAGCAGTTACCGTCGCCTATAGGTGTTTGCAACGCCAGTGGCATTGCGAACACGCTGCTGTCCCATAAGGGTACAGGAACTTGGGTCACTGAACACAACACAAGGTTATTATGGCGGCATACTAAAGACCAAAGGTGGTCGCCATCCAGGCGGGCTTGAGGCCCTACCACATAGCTAGGGTGGGTTGTTTTGTCACCTTTTACGACAGGCCGACCCCGGCCGCAGAGGTTAGTATTCTTTTTCCGCCCCTGCACGGATGAAAATAAATTCAAATATAATTAAATGCATATTAAGGCGTAAGACAACATTCTTTGTGATAAGGTTCCCCTGTTGGACTCTGCCCTCACCCGGAACTGACAGTATACCCGCCACGCTTGTTTAGGGACGCGTGGTGGGTTACACATACTGGTAATCCGTAAGCATGTTTCATCATAATATTTTCCATCACCGTCGAGACGTTCCGTATTCCCCCTTTATGCACGTCTACGAGTGCTATACTAAGTTGGACAGTAACATGTAAAGTTGACACTGGTAAGTTCGCAAACTATTGTAATCATAATCAAAGAACAATTTCTCAATATATCGTCCATGTGTCACTGTGACGCCAACAAGAAGAATAACGCCAACCCGATTCGTTCTTGAAATGTCTTACAAAAGGAAAAATAATTTACTATTATAGCATCACTAGTTTACAGGCAAAAAATAAAGATAGAGTTTGGTGATGACAACTCGTCTAGTGTCTTTCTGCTTCGAAAGAGGAAACGTCAGGAAACCGCACTGGCGCTTTATGACTTTAAAGACGAAAGAAAGTTACGTATTCAACCGAGAAGAAAAGTGTGTCTAACTGGTTGGTGTCTTCTATTAAAAGCAATAAATACATTTTATTCAAATTACAAATATCGAACACAATAAAAACTTGACCGTTACAAAGGTGGTTTAACGATTTTCCTTAGGGCGCGTTCCCACTATGTCGTAACGATTAATTTATCGTTGGACGACTGTCGTCTCTAGCTGTTCCCATTATAACGATTGTTTGTCGTCAAAAATTTTTATCGTTTAGCGACTATCGTATCTATCTGTTCCCATTGAATCGCGACGACATTTTATCGTTTCACAGCAGTCGCTTTGTCGTTTACACATCATTAGCAAGTTACAAATCTACAGTCACCTCTACGTGTAAACGACGAGACGATATTTTTATCGTGCCTACGATAGACTTGCCGTCACGATTTAGTCGTAACGATTTATTACCGTTTTACGACTGTCGTGTTAGCCGTTCCCACTGTCATGACAATCTGTCGTCACTGCAAAAATGTCGTAGACGACAGTAAATCGTGTCGTCCTATATGTGCCATTTAAACATATAAGCCACGACACTTAAAACTACACGATTATCTGTCGTCACGACAAAGTGGGAACGCGCCCTATTCGAATTAACCATAATGTCTCCAATTTTATTCCGCCTATTCAACGTTCCTTTCTATATTATTTTCTCAATTAACTAAACCCGCTACTAGATACTTGTTGTGAGCTAACTATATTAAATAATTCACGGAAGTAATGCAGAAAACACCCACGCGTTAGTACCGAGAAGCGTACAACTTGGAAGCTTATAATTGTTTTACACCTCAAGTTTAAGATAGGAATAGGAAGCATTCAGAACTTCACCTCCCGAGCGTAATTGGGATGCGACTCGCTGCATTTAATTTCAAATCTTATTATACTTACTTAGTTACTTACTTAGTTAAATAAGTACGTGGCTGCCAAGCGTTATCACGCTCAAGTCTAAGTAATAACACTAAGTAAAATGATTTTCTTACTTAATAAATACATCTTACCCTCAGAAAGAAATCGTGAGAAAACTGAAATAATAAGATTAGCCGTGTGTTCTTTTAGATTTAGATCGACGACGAAAAACCTAATAGAAGTCATATTGACGACCTCCGTAGAGTTGCGGCTAACGCATGTCGGCACGCCTGCGGAGTTGATGGTTTTGATGTCCATCTCGAGTCTGGGTATTTACGAAAATATATAAATAATATATTATCAGTTGTCTAGTAATCATAACACAAGCGCTTTGTTGTGAACTAGACAGTGCTGTGTGCACTGTTTCATTATATTTATATATCTGAATAAATATTATTTGACTACTAGTATTGTTGTCGAATTTGCGATATAAATTTTATACCCGTGACAAAAATGAACGATAAATAAGGCAATAAATATCAACAAAGAAAGAATTAAAACACACAAAGTACGCGCAAATGACTTCGTCAACAGTCTGCGCCCGAAATTAGGTCAGCTGTCAACTGTGACCGCTCTGTTCGCTACTTCGTGAATTATGCGAAAGGTGGATTAATACGAAAACAATGGAAACCTTTTTATAATAGATGGCTCACATTTGTACAATTGGGCGAGTTATAGTCAACGTCTGACTCATATAATATGGTACTCGAAATGAAGTATGTCTATTGGCTTTATTAACTTAATTATTTCGGTAAATTATATAAATGACTAGATAACTAAATTTCTATTGAAGCACTATACAATTATATACAAAACAAAGAACTAAGATATTTTTCAAAAACCTCTAACATATTTAGAAAAGATATACTTTAATTTATTTTTACAAAAAAATAAATAAGTATACTAACCCGTAAGTACTATAATTTACTTTTGCAAATAAGCACATATTATACATAAAAACACAGACTCGAAACGGGAATCGAACCTGTGATCCCGCAAGCGTTTCGACGTGCGAAAGCTTCGGATTCGAACTCCGATACTTTGAAACACGACCAAAACACATACCAATTCTGGTACCAAGCTGGTGGAATTACTAAATATAAATAAGTATATACAATGAAAACAAATATAAACAATGAAAACAGGGCAATTAGGACATCAAAGCGCAAGAAAATAGATGCACTCGAAATATTGCGTTGGAGACGATTGCTCCGCACACCTTGGACGGCCAAAAAAACAAATAAGTCTATTCTGAACCAGCTTCGCGTTAAAGTCAGGCTCTCAACAATCTGTTATCAGAAGATCCTTGGGTACTTTGGTCACATTGCCCGCCGTCAGCCGGATGGTGAAATGAAAGCGACCCCGCGGCCGATCACTTAGCAGCTTGTGTGACCAAGTAACCGTCCTCACTGACCTCCCAATAGCAACCGCTATTCGAGAAGCTGAGGACCGGATAAAGTGGAAACAGCTTACGAGACAAGTCATGGTTGATGACACGACCTTCAGCAGTGAAGAATTCGACCGAGAAGAACAATGAAAACAATAGAAAAATCATTCTATTAAATCAGACAAAGGAAAAAAAAAGAAAAAACGAGTGTTTTGTTTATGTCGAAATACACACAAATTGAGCGACGAAATCGCTAGTCATAAATTATTTTACTATGACTTGACATATTTGCATGGTTTTTGTTGTATTATTTTTATATCACAATTTGAAAGAGTTGTTTTTCAATTAAAAATTCATTATTGTATTTTGCGTTATATCGCCCAAGTGGTGTATAATTAATATAAAATAGTGTATAATAATTATGTTATTATCATTATCTTATTAACGCTTTCACTTCGAAGAACGGAATCCCTTCGATTGCTGTCTGACACCAATAACCCCAAAATGGAAATTGAATAGTGTCCTTTCATCCAATAAAGGAATAAACCCGTCATAAACTTAGATGATATTTATTTAGGTCAAGAACATGTGGTCATACTAATTTACAATTATCTAATAAGATTTTCTAATGAGTCACGAAAAGTTCTAAAAAGTTATTCTCATAAAATATAAATAAAAATAATTTTATTTAGAAAAACATGACATTATGTACCTGTGTTTGGAAGCCATTTGCTATCCTTAAGGGGGGCGGTCGATGCGCAGGCGCAACCGTCGAACTGGGGCCATCATTCTGCAGAATAAAAACAATACTGTTAAAATTCTTCACGATTTTCATGCAAAATTTAAATATTAAACATTATACAACCTACAATTGTGTAGACAAACTTTACGTAGTCATCTTGAAGCTATAATTTGAAAAGAAAACGACGTGGTAACCTTTATTGCTTGTGACAAGCGCAGAAACTTCTTTTGTAATCAAGGTACGAGACAATTTTTGTTTAAGCTATGTTAGAAAAGCTGACAAGTTATTTTTTTTTTGTTAATAAATCATTCCACTTTAAACGAATTTGTACAGACGAGCAACAAGGTTAGTCTACAACAGTTGCTATACGTATTATTATTCCAAACCGAATTAAACACTAAAATTTGCCGTGTTGCCTCAGTGAGCACCAGTGAATTGTATTATGAAACTGACAGAGATCTAAAACTTGCACGAACCAGTCTAGTGTGTCAGACGAGAGTAATTTTCTATTAGATAGTGAAAAGTCAATATAAAATTCAAGGAATAAACAATTATAAAAACGTCACAGGCAAAATGCTAAGTTTGGCTTGGTGACTGCTCAATGTGTTTAATACTAGATGTGCCCATAGCTTCGCTTACATTGATTTTGGTGTGGATTTCCTACGTGTGGTGAACTGGAAAAGTTTTTTTTATGTCAACAGGGGAAGTTTGCGAGTAGCGCCAGTGATTGAGAATCTGAAAAGTAATAGGCTAGCCTGGTATGGCCATATAGAGTGAAGAGAAGAATGCCATGTAACAATTAAAATGCTAGAAATGAGAGTGGATGGATACAAAAGGAGGGATAGACCAAAGAAATTACGGATGGATTGTGTAAAAGATGATATGACACAAAAATGTGTGAGTGTTGAGATGACGACTAATAGAGAAGAGTGGAAGGAGAGAACATGTTGTGCTGACCTCACATAGTTTGGGATAAGGGCAGGAAGAAGAAGATCAGCTATATGCTGTAACTCCGAACTCTGGACTAGCACTAGCCACGTTTCACAGTTATAACAGGCCTAATGATTGTGTTATAGACTTGTTCCTTTAACTTAACCGGCACGTTGGGGGTCACAAATGACACCAGTCACCTCACACTGTTCCTTATAAATACTTAAAATTAAAATGTTATAAAAATTTAACTATTTACCTTATAGGAGGCATACGGTCGATGGTGAACTCTACCATTTTGGGGGGCGTGTGCTGGTTTCTTGAATTCACTTTCTCGCCGGGACGACGGGGGACCTGAGGACAATTTAATTAATAACATTAACATCACGCTTGGTAGCTTTTAATGAACATAAAACACAAATATATCTAGTTGCTTATTAGACATGATTAAGTACTTAGTATATTAACTATTTAAGTCATTTTTATTTAATAAATTAAAGCTGAAAAGTAGGCAAGTTGTTAAAGATATATGAATTTTCTCCGTGCAGAGGAGTTTTTTTTTATTGCTGTAGGACAGCAGACAGGCTGACGGCCCGCTTAGAATTTAGCAGTTACCCTCGACTATGGGTGTTTGCAACGCCAGTGGTATCGCGGACACGCTGCTGTCCCATAAGGGTACAGGAACTTGGGTCATAAATGCCGGAACACAACACAAGGTTATAATGGCGGCATACTTAAGACCAAAGGTGGTCGCCATCCAGACGGGCTTGGGGCCCTACCACGTAGCTAGGGTGGATTGTTTTGTCGCCTTTAACGACAGGCCGACCCCAGCCGCAGAGGTTAGTATTCTTTCTCCGCCCATGCACGGATTAAAGTATTAAGAAGTATTATGGAGTATTAAGAATACTACTACCCCTGCGACCTGTCGCAAAAGGCGTCAAAATAAACCGAGCTACGTGATGCCCTATCACCGTGCCCAAGCACGTCTGGATGGAAACCATCCTTAGTCTATATGTATACGACCACAATAGCCTAGTGTTGTGTTCCGGCATTAGTGACCCAGATTTCTGTGCCCCTGTGGGATAGCAGCGTGTTTGCAGCGTCGAAAACATCCATAGACGCCGTCGTCTATGGATGTTTCAATGTGTCAATTACCGTTAATTGCTTACATTACGTGGGCCGTCAGCCTGTCTGCTGATCCTCAGCAATAAAAAAATACTTTAGTATACAAAAATGCTAAAATCCGGTTAAGTAACGTGAACGCATTTCTAACACGAAATTTCAAACATGTGTAACGGGTAACCAGGATCAACATGAGTTTGAAAATAGGATTTCCGGATGGGTAAACTACTGAACCAAGTTTTTTTTTTTACCACCAATAGAATACTCATCTATAAACAAGTTACTTAGATAGAAATATCCTTATACTTGATACAGACCGTGATTGCTTGAAAGTACAATAAAACTACCCACTTATAAATAAAAATACATATATATTATAGTTGTGAAGAAATCACTGTCACTGTCAAGAGCGAGGCGAGAGCGAGACACATATAGGGATACAGTTGATAGCGATATAAGCGGAGGACATCGACGAGCCGGCGAGACAGACATTGGAACCGACAGTCGATTGCACAAACGAATTTTCAATTTTAATGACGACCTAAATACTAATCTTCTATTAAATCGTTGCGGTTATTATACATTTGTTTATACAACCAGAGGTACATATATCTCCATTTGTTGCCATTAATGGCTTCCTAGCAACATGACGGGACAGTTCTATTTTATTTTTAACCAGGAGCCCACATACGACCTACTTATAATTAAAGTAGGTATACTAGGTTAATTAATGTTTCAACATCGATGCTTGAACATAAAATTCTCGCATGCAACACAGCTATTCATTTTGTTGATAAATGCTGAAACAGTTGTATACATTTACATGGTTCTTATGTACCGATATGAAGAGCGGTGGCACGCGACGCGACGTCCTAGGTCACACCTTTGTTTGCCAAGCAGGCGGGCTATATATGATTACTTTAAAAGGCAAAACTTATAAGCTTCTTCGTCTTTTTTTAATTAATTTAATTAATACAAAGCCCAATTTTATTTAATTAACCAACATTAAAAAGTATTTCTTGGTAAAACATTTTTAGAATTCTAATATTTACTCTTTTTGATTAATTAAGATAAATCTTTGGGTAATTAGAAAAAAATGTGTTGTACATTTATTTAATAAATAAACATACTGGTACTAATCACACAGCGCCATCTAGTCCCAAAGTAAGTAGCATACCACTTGTGTTGTGGGTATTAGACAAATGATATACTACATTATATACTTTTCTTTTATAAATAAATACATATTATATATAAACACCCAGAGGCGAGATGAGAATCGATTACCCGTGCCGTTTGCAAGCGCACCAAATTCGCTACGCCACGGAGGTCGTTAAAATTTGTTAACACCAGATTATAGTTCTCTCACTAGATGGCAATGAGGGTCATTTACATTCAATGACAAATTAATATTTTGAGAATAACATCTGTATACACATATGTGTTTAACTTTAAACAGCATACATACAGTAATAAATATATTAAGCTAAAAATGTAATGAACAAAAACTATAAGATTTTGATTTAAAAAAAATCATTGAAAGAACAAACGCTTTAATGGTCATATGAACTATAATAAATAGCAGATGATATATTATTCATTGAAATAGATTCGTTAAATATGTTGTACTATTATTATCATTATATTTATTATATCAATAAAATAAGTCTATAAAGGCCATATAAAAATGCGCAGTAACAATTTTAATAGACGAAGGTGGGTAGCTGTCTATTTAAAGAGGTGTACATGTATCAGAGCGCAACCTAGGCGTCGTAACTCGGACTCCTTTGTCCTGATCGCAATCTCCATAAACCAGCTAAACACCTTGCCGAGATTCCACTCACGAGGGCCGGGCGTCGGGAGTGCGCGCGCTCCCTCCCCACCGACGCCCGCCTTTTAGTTATACGGGAGTTAAAGTGCCTTATGATTTTGAGATTCGGCCAGCTTAACTGATCCCCAGTCTTTTATTAACTGTATTATGAGTTCGAAATAAATGTTGTTTTTTTTTTTGCGAAATGAACCGCAATCATAAAATAGAGTAATTGATTACATTTCTTTTTTTCGTCTTATTGCTGTAGGACAGCTCAGCAGACTGAGTGACGGCCCGCTTAGAATTTAGCAGTTACCTTCGCCTATGGGTGTTTGCAACGCCAGTGGCATCGCGAACACGCTGCTGTCCCATGAGTACAGGAACTTGGGTCACTAATGTCGGAACACAACACAAGGTTATTATGGCGGCATACCAAGACCAAAGGTGGTTGCCGTCCAGACGGGCTTGAGGCCGTACCATGTAGCTAAGATGTTTTGTCGCCTTTTACGACAGGTCGACCCCGGCCGCAGAGGTTCTTTCTCCGCCCCTGTACGGATAAATTTCTACTGGAGTTTCATTAATTACACAAAGGAACGTGGTCCACAGGTTTCACTACTGAGTATTATTATTACATGACTAATTTTGCGTACTTTATTTCTGTTAGTTTTTTCTTTTACAATTCTATGACTTATGAAAAAAAAACATTAATTTTTTTGACGATCTCCATACATTACGGTTATCGCACGTTAGAGAATTTGATCCGAAGAAATTTAAATAGTAAGTAGGATTAACAGTTTAGTATTTAGTTATCAAGTACCCATAAGACATAATCGCTCTAATGTTTTTAAGAGGTGCTGTCACAGAATGATGGTGAATTGACACAATATAAATATATATAGCATAGCACTTGTGTTATGGATACTAGACGACTGATATACTACTTATATAATTTCGTGTTTTGTTAATAAATACATATTATAGATAAACACTTAGACGCGAGACGGGAATTGAAACCGTGCTTGTGACTTTAGCAAGCATACCAAAGTAAGTTAACCGTTACGCCCCGGAGGTCATCAATCTCAGTTTATTTATTTAGTTGAAATATTCATACTCGTTCTCGTTCGGGTTTTAATAACAATTTTACGTACATTCTGTCTTTTTGTATGCATATGTAAACATATGCAAATAACTTGAAACACTTTTTTAATTGCTTCTTTATCGCTGACCGCATAGTTTAACCTTTTACAGGCTTCACCTCCCAAAGGGGTGATTTGCAAGCGGTCATGAACATTAGGGCTGACTAGTTGACGAGTGTTTTGCTATATTAAGATATTAGGTATCGTTGTGAATTATAATCCACTCGGGAGATGTTTGATTAGTATTAATTGTATAATAATATTTGTAGTTTCAACTTTAATCATTGTTATTACAATGTTAAGTTGTACTAAGATTGTTATTACATTAATTTTCGGTACAGTAACAATGAAAATATTCTCTCTGGAAAATATTCGTTTAATCAGTAAGCAAGTTTCTATTATTAGCAAAATCATGGAAAATTTTTCAATTTTTACTTGACAACTTACAAAAGGCAGCTGGTAATTATATTTATCATGTCCATGTAATCTTCTAGAATATTACCCCTTCTCATTTACAAGACGTTAAAATGAGATAAATTGATTATGCATGTTGCAAACACGCAACAAAGGAAACCATCTATCAACACTCAGCTTTATCCTATCAAAATGGGGAATCAGTGGACCAACAATCCTCTTTGTCAAAAACTTCTTAGAAGAATACTAGCGCAAAAATAAAAATACGCAGAAAATAGCTTAGTCAGCACTTTGGACTTCTAAGAGAAAGTTTTGCATACAACCGGAACGAGTAATTTGTATGTATGTACCAAAATTTCATTTGAAATGTTCACCGAAAGCTAAGTCGAGTAGGGTCGCTATCGCTTTACCAGTGTAGCGCAGTCCTTAAGAATCATACAATCTCATATGTCCAATTACGGCACGCAAGCAGCATACAGTAACTAATCGAGTTGTGATTGGTCAATTCGCATTTTCCCATCACACAGTCAATCTGCAAGCCACTAATATGCTAAGGTAGGTAACAAGATGAAATCATAACCGAGTATCAAATTGAAGCAGTGAAATTACGTGAGAGATATCATTTATATTTCAATTGGACAGTTGTTGTTTTTGCTTTTGCTAAATTCCCAATTTTCGTATTACTCTAAATATGAGAACTGTTGAAATTAATTAATTTGAACTTTTGTTTCTATTTTACTGTTACTATTTTTTTAACCCTTAGAGCACGAACCGTCGATAAATCGACTCTCTATTAATGCGTATAAATTGCGGAGCGTCGGAATATCGACTATTGCGCAGTTTGATTTTAGGTTTCGATCTGTGCGGACGTGTCGTAGTGCGCGCATGTATAACGTTTATAATAAGTTAATAACATTTACAAACAACCATTTAAAATTATTTTTCTGTGAATTTATCATTGATTTTTGTATTTTTTTAAGTTAAAGTTTATTATTTCTACTTGCAAAATGTCAAATTCGTCAAGTAGTGATGATGAAAACACTTGTGAATCTATGAGTGAAAATGTTTCTCTTGGTGAAAATAGTGACAGTGCCGATGAAATTAGAATGTTCACAAATCGAAGAATGTGTATTTGTAGCGAAAGTGGTGAATCTTCCAAAGATGAGTGTATTGTTTGGACGACTTTGATCCGGTACATTTGTGCAACTTCCTTCTGACATAAATTTTTCCAACGAAACAAATAAAACTTTTTTCGAGATTTCCTGACCAAAACATTTACCCGCCAACATTGAAAAGCCTATTTGGATGTTTTGAATTGTTTTTTACCTCTCTGCTCGTCAAAACTATAGTACTAGAATAGAAACTAATGGATACGCCCATAATTTCTATACTCTGGAAAAGAAATGAAACCGAAATCACGAGTTAAGGCATGGAAGCCAGTTACGAAATTAGAAATAAAAACATTTATTGCAGTTTTATTAGAAATAGTTCTTACTAGAATACCAACTATATTCTTATTGGTTTGTGTGGGGAAACATTTTTGCCGATGATATTTTTTATATTCTTGTTTGTTTTCTTTTTTTTTAATTAGATAAAAACAGTTATAGTTAAAAAAATCACATTTGAGTAGTATGATAATAGTTCCAAAAAGTTGCATAGCACTTGTATTAAGGTGGATTTATATTCACGCGTCACGACACGACACGTCAGACAAATATGTATATAAATCCACAACAAATCCACAACAGACAAAAATGAATACATATTACATATAAACACTCAGACGCTGGACAGGAATAAAATAAAAACATTTTATGATATTCTATAAATCAAACAACTTCAATGAAGAAAAAAAATATTAAAATAATTATTTTGTGATATTACAAATATTCATGACGAAAAATGACGTCATGGTTTCTGATGGCCGTAAGTAAAATATGTAATTAATATGTAAATAAATTTTAACCATTTAAAAGACAAGAAACAATGATAAATGTATCATGAAGTGGTAATAAAATGTGGTAAGTGGAAATATGTAAACGCAAGAACAATGCCATTGCCTGGCCAATGACGAGGACCATCGGCCGTTGACATGTGCGCCGGCGCATCAAGTCCTCATCCGCTCGACTGCCTCTATGCGTTATTGCGTTCCGCTCACTTATTACACTTATTATTATTGTAAACGAATTGTTTGTACAAAAAATTTAATGCAGTTAATTATATAAAATAAAATAATAGAAATAAAATGTTATTTATAACGTAAGTCACATTAGAACGTATTTGAAATAATGCGATATATTTATCACGTTTGAATTGACATTTGGGTTAAAGGTAATAAATCAATTGTTGACGTCTCAAAAATTACAACATTGAATTTGAAATTATTGAACAATCCATACTAATATTGTGCAATGAAATGAAATGTAAATTTATTGTATACAGAAATATTTTTTTAAGGTACAAGTTTCAAAGTTAAGATATAAAATTTTTCTTAAATTAAAGCGTACCGTAATGCGCTAGCTTAATCGTCAGATATTTTCAGATTCCACAAACGTTATATTGCATAAAAACGCTGTCAATACTTTTTAGTTTAAAGCAAGTGAAATTAGTTAAATTTATTTTACTACAAATACTATTATATATTTTAGGACCAAGAATAGGAAAAGTAATTCTGTCTGTGTTTTACGTTTTCAAGCCTGAATCACTGAACCAATTACGGTAGAGAGATAGATTAGACCTTGGAAAAGAACGTAGGCTACTTTAAAAAAAATTATGGCCGGGTCAGCTAGTATTAAATAATTTCAATTACAAGTGTAAAAAAGACATGTGTTGTGATCTAATAAAATTAATAGTAAATTGAATGCCTAATATAATTAAGAGCATATTAAAGCAATCCTCTGTCTATTGATAAACTGAGTGATAAATATCCAGTGAAACAAAATATGATTAACTTCATCATTTGACGTTGGATTACATTTACAAACGGGCATTAAATTTAGAGGAGTTGTATTAATCCGGTTATTGCATTTTTAAAAGGGAATCCCCGCAAGTAATATTTTAATTTGACCTCTATGACTCTACACATTGTATTTATGTACCGACAAACCCTATTGATATATACCTAGTCAGGTCATAAATTCTGTCACATGTTTAATGTAAAATAATTGTAACAAGTTTATTCATTATGTAACCATTTATATACCAAAATGAACTTAACAAAACATAGATTCTTATGACATTAAAGTGTATTCAAAATGACCTCCGTGATTTTGAATACAAGCCTTCAATCTGCGCGGCCAGTCCTCTATCGCAGCACGAACGAGGTCTATGTCAATATCGGCGGCTGCCTTAATCAAGGATGTCTTGACTGACTCCAAATTGGGATGAGGCTTTGAACACGCCTTTTCCTCCAAGTGTTGCCATATCTTGTAATCTAACGGATTCAAATCTGGACTGGAGGAGGGCCAGTCTTCGTGCCGGATGAAGTCGATTTCACGCGCCGCCAGCCAGTCTTGTGTGCTCTTCGCTCTATGAGCTGGCGCCGAATCTTGTTGGAATACCCAGTGCCTGTTATTGAACATGGTATGAGAAACAGGTTCCACAAGGTTCGTCAGGACTGTATTTTGATACACAACAGCATTCGTTTTTACACCTATCTCACAAAAATGTACCTCTGTTAAGCCCCAATAAGAAACTCCCAACCATACCATGAGCGAGGATGGAAAATGACCTCGTTGGATACGCGGAATACGGTTGCTCGCTTCTTCACTACTGTGTGCGTACACCTTATCATTTTGTTTGTTGTAGCTCTCTTCTACGGTAAACATTTTTTCATCCGAAAAAAGAATTTCCCGATATTTTTTTCCCGCGTACCGCTTCAACAAAGCGCGGCATCTCTTCAGTCTCAGGTCCATTAGACGAGCATTCAAACGATGTCCTGTTTTTCTTCGATATGCCCGAAGCCCTAAGTCTTCATTTAACACCCTTTTCACCGTGGTTCTGCTTAACCCCATCTGAAGGGCCAACAGTTTCTGCTTACGTTTGGGATTTCTTTGAATTCGTGCCTTCACAGCTTTTATCACTGCTGGAGTCCTAACAGACCGAGGGCGACCACTTCTTGACCTGTCATCTACACTAGAGTCTTCATTGTATCGTTTGATGGTACGATAAATGAATCTTTTGGTTATATTCAAATTTTTCAGTATGTTAAAAATTTGAATTGGCGCGTAACCGCAACGATGCAACGCAATAACTGCAACACGGTCTTCTTTAAACGTTCACTCCATATTTAAAAAATGAGTAAAATTCTAAAAGTATACATTTTTATTTTCATGAACAATTCGAGATTCGAATTCAATAAACTTTTTTGTGGCCAGCATTCTAAAAGAAAAGTTTTTACTGTGTGACAATACTTATGACCTGACTAGGTACATAGTCTGTGTAAGTTTAGAGAAACCGGTTGGCAAAGAAACAATAAGTGACACAATATGTTAGCGTTATCTCCCGTATAGTAAATCCAAATTTCCGCTCAGGTGCCAGGGGTCCGCTTTCCGACTTATTCTTCTCCACTTTGTGCGGTCTTTGGTATACTTAAACGTGAGTCCATGGGCACGGCATATCAACTTTCTAGAACTACTTGAGTCTGTCCCTCCTGCAAGAGTTTAGTAGGTTTTTTAAATCAAACGACAAATGTTAAACTAACAAAGAGGCTAAATATATTAATATCTGTATCTTATTACCATAAATTTAAATGGTTTATTATTTATTTTAAAACGTTTTAATTTCAAGTATTATAAGTATTGTACAAATAGGAACAATCATAAAGTAAATAGAAGATAAAGGATACGGAAAATACACCCAATATCATCATAACCTTACATCTAAATCGGTTAAATAAACTTTTTTTAAAGGTCGCATTATCATGAAATAGGGCTTCCGATTACCGTCTTCTCGTCGCGGGAGGCCCTTGAAAAAACAAAATGATGAGCGTAATGCTGGGCACGAGCGGCTTTTGTTCGCTATGCGTAGGGTTGACGACAATGGTATTTAATGAATGAGTAATTAAACAACTAAAAAAGTACCGCACGCTTTTTACACTACAATTATTTTTTTAATCATGTCATCCTTAATTAAAATTTATTAAAATTATTTTTTACTTTTTAGTTTGATTTTCTATAAAAGCGTGTTTTTTTTAAACGTAAAAAATTCCTATACGTCACTAAATGCTCCCAAGAGAGAGGCTGACTGCCTAAATATAATATAACATTGAAATCGCATGTTGTTTAACCACTGAACCGTTGTTGTATGGTATAATTAAAATATTGTTTTATTGAATTACCCAGACATTTTAGAATATTTGGCAGCCCTGTAACGAGGTCATATCGCATGAGACGTAAGGCGTAAAGCGGGTCAATGCGACCTGCGACGACATGTCCTAAGGCCCCTTCGCTATAAGGAAGATAATAAGATTTTTAAGCTATGACACCACCAGATGACGTATATGTTTTGTTATTAATGAAAAAAGAAACAACATTGTAGAGCTGTCAGTTTTATTAAATTTATGGTAAAAGAATTTAAATATGAATTTTTGGCGGGAGTTTGTAGCGGTATGTTCAGTTCTAGTTTTTTTTATATGTAGACCTATATTTGAACAGAGAATTGTTTAAATACGACGTTTGAAATTACTTACACATGTTTTAAATGTTAATTTATCTCTCTTACACAGTAAGAAGTTTATTTATTCGCTTCTTAATTTTTATAGTTTATTTATTTGTATGTTCTTATAGACTTTTTTAGTCAAGTCATTATTATGTGTAGTCTATTTCTTAATTCCTTAATATACATACTACTTTCTTATCACTTAGACTTTATATGCGAATAAAATATGAATCATGATGTGAAAAGACTGAGATTAGCACCGGCATTATTGAGTGGCGTAAAGCGGAGTGGCAAATAAATAAAATTAGGTTTATTTAAAATATTGAATTGAAATACATATAATAACAGTTCTCAAATAGCCTCGCCTCGGACAATCGAAGCTCACGAGTATGATTCTTTAGGACTAAAACTCAGAGAATCAAAATGAAATGTCAAACATCAATTGAAAATGTCAACGCCAATCTGTGACGCATGTAGTGGGGCGCGACTGGAGACAGACGCCCGGCGCGGACGCTTCACGCCAACCATTATTGCGCCTCGACAACGAAGAAACGGTGAGGAACAACCTCTCCGTAACTACGAGACTCTAAAATCCAATCTGTCTACAACAACAACAAGCATATCTATATTAATAGTTTGTAATAATGACTATTCTTATTCATTGAATCAAAAGAAGTCTCAGTTTAAATGTTTGTTTTCTCAGTTTAAAACTAAAGTGTATTAGAAGTAATTTCTCCGAGATTTATCACCTGCTTATAAAACAATATTTTTGTTATATTAAAGGTGATAGACACCATATTTAAACATTTAATGTCAGATAAAATAAGAAAATTCCAAACGATTCAAAAACTTCCTACAACAATTGCATATTCCGGGAGCAGTGAACATCCGATTTTATCCGCATTTTATATGCAGACGAGGGCCACCATGTAAACAGGCCCGGATCCAATACATAAAGCGAAACAAAAGTTTGCACAGTTCACGTTATTAACTTTTGTAGAATATAAAAGGATTTCTTCTTACTTTTATTGTTTTAAAATTGTCTGTGGAAACTACTTTGATATAAAAATATTTCAATCATTGTCTATGATTATATACAAACTATTATTTTGGTTTTTGAAGAACACACTCATTCTAAACTATCATTTATACTGAGGTTGGTTTGTTTAAATGGGTTAAAACATTGTTCAAAGCCGCTAAAGCTTCGAGGTTCTGGATTCGACAGTCGCCAGCGTAAATAAAATAAAAATGAGTCTCTCGATATTTATAATGCTAAGTGTACTTATATAGTACTAGCGGCTCGCCCCAGCTTCGCACGGGTATTTACAAAAATTTCAAAATTAAAAATTATATACACACACATAAACCCTTCTATTTGCGTCAGGTTACTAAAAAAATAAAATTATAAAGAAAGTTTGAATATTATTATTTTTATGAACTTTTATTTTAATGATTTTTTTGTTATTATTTTTTATTTATTTTTCGTTATTTTTTAATAAGTATTTTTTTCTAATTTTTGTAAAAACCCCAGTGACGCACGCCTACATTGCATAAGGTGCTGCCTAGCTAGCCGAACAGGGTGAGCGGCTACCACGCAACATTTTTCTAATACTTACATTTTTAAACTCGTAATATCTTTCGAATGGAATATCCGAATTGAATAATTCAAAAAGTTATATAAAGGTATTGAAGCAGTTTTGAATATAAAGTAATTTATTTTGATAAGGATTAATACTAAGATACAAATAAAGAGCCTTTTCTAGGGGCGGCATTTCAATTAAATTTTTAAAATAAAAGAACACTTATTGTGGCATAACTATAGACATATGCTGTCGCGACACTTTTTGTAAATAATGATGTGTTCTGCAAAGTCGTAGTACATTATTTTATTCTATCATCAGTAGTTTTCGCGGCGCACGCGATTTAAATAATATTTTAGGTAATTTTTTTACACTTTGGGTTACATTATTGGAGTTTTAGTAAGGATCCCTAATTTTTTTGAAAATATAATATAGCCTATGTCACCCGGGTATAGTGTAGCTTCCTAACAGTGAAAGAATTTTTTAAATTGGGTCAGTATTTTCGGGGCCTATTCAATGCAAACAAACAAACAAACAATCAAATCTTTCCTCTTTATAATAGTAGTATAGAAGTATAGAGAGATATACACAATAAATATCGAAAGTGAAAGGAGGAGAGGTAGACCAAGAGAGAAATGGATGGATGGATTGCGTAAAAGATGATATGGTGAAAAAGAGTGTGAATGTTGAGATGACGTCTAAGAGACTGGAAGGAGAGAACATGTGCCGATTCCATATAAAGACACGAAGAAGAGTGTACTGTAAGCCACGCCAGAGATTATTACACCAATATAATTGTTTTAATTTTGTTAATATTATCCATTGGGATATAAGTAGACAGAATTATACACATATACGAGTACTTGATTAGCTATAAAACAAACTTAATTAAAACAATATAAGATAAACAGTAAATGTTTGTATTTATATGCTGTAGGGACACAAACGGACAAGTATTCATTTAGGTCATAACAGCTCGGCCTAGGGGATATCATTACACAAGTTATCCACTTTTTACGAGGCGGCCGACCACTAAGGAAAGATTTTTCCTGCCATAATGCTAAAGGGCATGAAATATGTTAGGGCTAGGATCAACGTAAAACGAAACTTAGTTATTTATCGTCTCTAAAGCTTGTAGGGTTGCTTCCACTTATCGAATCTTACATGTTATTAACTACTTATTTTCCTATAAATTTTCATTAATCATAATTTTCTTTAAGTTTTATTAGAGATTAAGGTTTAAATTAAGTTGCACTAATCACTAAAACTATGACAATATTTTAATACAATGTCGAAAATATTACTATCTATCTTACTATAACAAAAATTAATCAAGTACAGTCAAGTAAGATTTTCGAGTCGAAAATTTATCCAATTGATTGAAATGAGACCATTAAAACGAAGATGATTCGAAATGTGAAAATTTATCATTGAAAGTATAAAATATGGTATAATAAGGAAACTTAACAAAAAAAGAAAATGGACAGAAATGTTAAACGGTGACCCATTTAAATATGTAACTCACAATAGAAACCTAATTAGCTGTTTGAGGTCATACTTAGCGCATTACTTGCACGTTTGTGCCGCCATTTCTACTCGTATTATATAGATATTGATTTTAAAGAAAGAGGTGCATCGTCAACCCTAGCCGGATGTTACATGGAGAATAACCTTCAAGATTACAAAAGTTGGTTGGCTGTTATATTCTGACATGTTATTTAATTTGTTGGACAATGAAATAATAAAAGAAATTCGCCATGTATGGTATGAACAAAGGAAACTTATTCACTAAAGCCGTAACAACATAGCTTGATTTATTTTATTATCTGAATTCTTCGAGGCAAGTATGTACCTACAATTTTAATCTTTATATTGATTTTAAATATATTGAGTTGTTGTGGTATTCAAAAAGAGATATTTTCTTCTTACAAGCTTCTTTAGTCCAGAGACATTTTGAACCCGTGAACAGAAGGCCTCAAAAATAAATGTTGTTTCATTTGGTTGTCAACCGACGAGAAAAACGGAGGAGCTTCTCAAGTCGACGCGTATATATTTTTTTCTTTTTTTATGTATGACCACGCATAACTTTTTACAGAGTAGTCCGATTTTAAAAATTATTTTTTTATTGGAAAGGATATTTTTTTTTATTGCTGTAGGACAGCAGACAGGCTGACGGCCCGCTTAGAAAATATATATATACCCCGGATATACCCCGAAGTTGGTCTCATATAAATTTAGGAAAAAAAATTTCAACCCTAAGGGTACGAAAACAGAGGATGATTAATTGTTCACTCACTAATTATATCTATAACCACGCATAACTTTTGACAATTGATTTATTTAAGCATGTAGTAATTAGTAAATTATAGCCACAAAAAATGATAAAATAAACACATTTTAACAAATAAATAAACCGCCGAAAAAACTGAAAAGCATAAAACAATAAACCTTTTTATTAACCTTAATAACTAAGTTCTTAAACTAATGTAAGTATACCTAAGTAATTTCCTTCCTTCGCCGGAAAATGCGAGCGTTTGCGAAGTTAATGTCAGTGACACAACAACCCGAGCGGGCACACATGTGAGGGCACTGGCGCCGACTCAAAATTGCTTAGGTATACTTACATTAGTTTAAGAACTTAGTTATTAAGGTTAATAAAAACAAGGTTTATTATTTTTGCTTTTCAGTTTTTTCGGCGGTTTAATTTTTTTGTTATTTATACAGAGGTCATGGCAGGGCAACAAACATAAGTGGATCTTGTGATCTCCCACAAAACTTTAAATGACGATGGGGGTTTTTGGTAGATATGCCGCCGCGATCACCACTCGATATCATTTGCTAGCCAGATGAGTGGTCGCAGTGTGGGAATGCGGAGAAACCTACTTTACCAACGTCAGCTTTCTTAATAAGTTCCGACAATGATAAGGCATAGTTGTCTTGTGTTAAAAATGGTTTATACAGAGGCGACAGTCGTATGACCTAATTGAAATAGTAAACCATAATGTTATAGTGACGTGAGATAGTAAAAAGATGAATAGATCAGCATTCATCGCCTTTTATGGCTTCTTTGGTAAGTGATAAGCGTAATTCTCATGTATGGCCGGGTGTATATTATTCAATTTAATTTTCACATTAACTTCTAAAGTTTACTTCCAAAGTGGTTTACACGGGAAAGCACCTACGCGGAACGACGCATTGTAATAACGCCCTCTGACAATACTCAACATAACCCGAGTTTATGACATAACGAAGTGTTTGGAGCCCAAGGTCCTTATGTTCCGATAATTGGCGATATCGAATCAAAGATTATACATAATTAGTTCTACAGAACCGCGCTGGGTACGCTGAATATAGTTTTGTACCCGGTACTGTATCTTCCAGCGAGAAAATTGAGATCAAACACGAGCACGTCTGCGGTCACCGGTGTGTCCCACGGCCTGCACGAGTATTGCTGTCGCTTACCGGTGAGCTCCACGGTCCAAAAGGAATAACTATTAAATTCGAATTGGCATTTAAGTGAACAAAGATATGTCGTTATCAGTTACGGCTGATATAGATATGAGCTGTATTTACAATAAGATTTCTTTATCGAAACTACATTAAAAAGCTAATAAGAGTAAACCCTACTAATGTAACCGCAGACTAAAAATAATGGATACAAAAGCAAAACGTCTCTCATTGGCGTTAATCTCGACTAATGGATTTCTCACATTCAGTTTTTTCTTTCAGATCCAGAATTACAAAGCGAATATTTTGCGCCGCCTACATAACCACATTTTTTTATTAGTCCTCTATGTAAGCTTTTCTAAAAGTAATCATTAAGTATGAATCGTATTATACCTATATTTAAAGTAAGAGTATAATTTCTGTTAAAATTTCTTATAATTAAAACATTTTTTGTATGTTTCCTTTTTTTTAAACAGTACCCTAAACTATAAGAAAACTTTTAAGCTTTGACGAATTCGTGAGCAATGACGTGAAAAACTATTTGCAAATGGACCAAATTCACAGACACGACCGATACAAAACACTTACATTACAACTGAAACGGTGGTCAAATATGTAATTTGAACAACAAAAAACATCGTGATAAACATTAAAATATTATAAAATTGTGAGAAAAAGGAAAAGCATTGAATTAACTTTTAAAAAACCAACACTGAAAACTATGGGATACTGTGTGTAAACAGTAGTAAAAGAAACAACGAAGTCCAAGGACTTCAATGTGTGTATGAGTAAGTTAGTGATGTGCCGATACATTTCTAAGCACACCCCTACATATTTACCTTCTAGATCTAGACTATACTTTCTGTAGGAAGAAGTTATAAAAATCACTCCTTAAGATCCTAGCAGGATGTCACAAAAGGTATATATAGTATAGAGTACAAGTAAATGTGTTCCAATTAATTATTACTAGAAAAGCTGAAAGACGTGCGAAATAAACAAAATTTTGAAATTTGAATTTTAAAAGCGATACCAACCCTAATAATTGTGTCAAATCAATCGATGCGCTGACGTTGAGATCCGATTACAATTGTAACATTCAATTTATAGTGGGCGAATTGTTTCTCTCTTTGTGTCGGAAACGGCATATTGCGCTTTGAAAAACATTCTCTCTCTCGACTATTTCGATATGTTATTTAAAATTATTTTTAGTATTATAATACTTCTTCCTCCCAGTGATGAGACGGATGATTGGAATTACAAAAATGGATAAAATTAGAAATGAAAAAAGTAGCGCCAGTGATTAAGAAGTAGAAAAGTAATAGGCTAGCCTGGTATGGCCATATAATGCAAGAAGAATACCAGTAAAATGCTAGAAATGAGAATGTATGCACAAGAAGAGGTAGACCAAAGAAACGAAGGATGGACTGTGTAAAAGATGATGTGGCAAAAAAAGGTGTGTATATTCAGATGACGACTAATACAGGAGAGTGGAATATATTTATTTTTTCTAACTCGTTAAGGTAATCACACTCGAGTAATCGAAATATCGATTACTATTTATGACTGTTTACTCAATCATGTGGACAACGTATTTACCATTATCAACAAAAACATCGTAAAAGCGTAACTAAATATTATCGTTTGTAATGTATAAAAGTTAAGAAGTGGACAGTATTGCCCTTTCAGGTTACAATATACCATGGAGGAGTAACTTTGCGTAAACAAGAAGAAACTTAGGGCCCATTTTGATCTCACTTGCCAGTTAGTGCATCCTTCTTAATATCAGTCAAGCCTCTGGGTCTTTTCACCTCAATCAAATTGCCCTACTAAAGTCCACGTCTGGACAAATGCATCTCCCACGCCACTTATCTCGATATTTGGCTTGTTGCATCCACTTCCTGTCAACCGCTTTTCGCAGGTCATGCCCCATCTAGCCGGAGCACGTTCTACTTACTATACACTTGCTAAGATGTGGTCTCTACTCTAGAACACGTTTACTCCAACGGTTATCGGTTCTCCAGCATATATGACTAGCCCACTGCCACTTCAACTTACTTATTCGAGAAGCCACGTTGCTAAATTCAATTCTCCTCCGTAAGAGGTATCGTTTTATCGGTAGGAGTATTCCTAACATGGTCTTTTCAACTCAGAAGGGTTAAATAGCAATCGCTAAATATCACGTCTAATTTACGCGAACAGACTTCGAGGTCTAGCTATAAATATAGCGCCCCTGCTCGGGTAAATATCCGTGCAGGGACGGAGAAAGAATACTGACCTCTGCGGCCGGGGTCGACCTGTCGTAAAAGACGATAAAACAACCCATCCTAGCTAGCTACGTGGTAGGACCCCAAGCCCGTCTGGATGGCGACCACCTTTGGTCTTAAGCATGCCGCCCTAATAACGATGTGTTGTGTTCCGGCATTAGTGACCTAAGTTCATGTATCCTTATGGGACAGCAGTGTGTTCGCGATGCCACTGGCGGTGCAAACAACCATAGGCGACGGTAACTGCTAAATTCTACGTGAGCCGTCAGCCTGTCAGCTGTCTTACAGCAATAAAAAAAATTAGGATAATCATAATGCTCCAGTAAACTTTATAACGGCTTCTGCCTTATAAATTAATGAAACAAGATTGTTTCAACGCTATCTCAATTCGCCTAAGCGACTTAAATTCAACAACCTTCAGTAGTTGTTAACTCGGGCGATGTTACGTCTACGAAATTCTACGTAGCAACAAATGGCTACATTGAAAATCTGTCGGTCTTTCTGATGGCTGTAAGTTTTAAGGGCGGCCTCTTAACGTCCATAATCTAAAATTTCTCGAGTTAGGGAGAGTATTTACTTAGAAGATAATACGTACTTGTATAATATATTTAATGCTAATATTTCAACAAATGGAAATTACTTAATAATGTAAGTAAAGTAAACTTTTCTCAGTATAATGGTCGGAGTAAGAATACTTACCCTGTGGCCGGGTGCGTCCTGTCGTAAAAGGCGACAAAACAAACCTGGCTAGGTGGTAGGGTTCCAAGCCCGACTAGATAGCTACCACCCCTGGTCTATTAATATGCTGCCATAATAACCTTGTTGTATTCCGACATAAGTGATTCCAGTTCCCCTACGTGGACGCCCTTGTGTTCGCAGTGCCCTTGGTGTCACAAACATTTAGGCGACGACTTATTATTATTTGGTTTGTCAGCATGTCTGCTGGTTCATTCATAGTAATAAAAAATAAAACACTTTCTTGAACTCCTTTACCAATTAGTCCATTTTATATTTAAATAATTTATTTATATGAGTAATAAGAAAACAAAGCAACTTCCGTTATTGCATTGCAATAGGAAAAAAAAGAACTAATAAAAGAATGTATACAAATATGTTATAGAATAAATACAAGAAATATTTATTCTCTAAATCTTCACTGAAATACTCAATAACACCCAGATACCTAGGCGTCCGGAGTATAGACAAGATGGGGCCTTACATAACGTTATTTAGATGTCAAAACAATTATAAACTAACACACACATACACACTTTCTGCGTTAAGAACGTATAAAAAAATAACAATAGACATAGATTTTCGACATTGACATATTGTCTTACATTATGTAATGTTTTTAGGTCGCGCGTTTAAATACCCTGGCAAATCGGCTAAACAAATATTTTTTTTCGTTTCCGTCCACCGTTTTCGGGGTAAGTAGAAAATTATATTTCAACTACTTAAGTTTTATTGCGTATTAGGATTGTGTCATAAATGTTTTGTGCATTTATTATGAATGCCTACAGAATTTGTAACAAACAATACGAGGAGTAAGCTTTTAACACCACTTCTATTCATTCTTGTGCTATTCCTGTTAGTTTTTGAAAACGATATTATTACTTGAAAGGTAACAAATACATCTATGTTTATTATATTTAAAAAATATAAAGAAAAATGATAATAAAGAAGGCAGCATGTTTATTTTAAGTTGCAGCCAATATTTAAATCCTCTCTAATAGAAGTTACAAAAGCAAATGAATTTTATGTTACTAAAACAGATATTTGGTTTCAGGAGAAATAATTGTAATTTACTCAAGTGCGTGATTAGCAAGCGGACAATCTTGATTTTCTTTTAATACTAAGTAAAGACTATATGAAGATCTAACTCGTTGAAATAATAGAACATCAAGATCGATGACAATAATTCGTAATTTTGAAGCAGAATTTTAAATATAAAATGAGCATACAGTGCCTATTTTCGTCTTTAATAAAATCGAGTCTTGTTGAATCGTAATTGTTTTCAGTCTACACTCAATATCCATGGTTATAATAATAAACTATTTATAATAACTCATTTATCACGATAAAGAAAAGAATGGCAAGGAAATACATATCTCATAAATAATTCAAGTCACGATGTTCACTACATTGGCGAGACTCACCGGAAATCTAAGTTGTTTGATTCGTAAGTGACACACGTGAACTGCACGTGAGCGATGTAACCTTAGAATTCAAATTCTTATAACATGATCACAAGCGAATCAAAGCACGGCGATGTCTTGGGAATTTTAAATTAATTGGTTTCAATAATTCTAAACATATTTATCATAACTTTAATACTGCAGTCAAACATTCTTTACTATAACGAGCTGTTGGTTGGTACAGCCTTTTTTTGGAGGTAGATATACACTACGCACACCTCACCGCGTGGGAACTGGCGACGGGGAAGCGTGGGACTAGGTTGAGGGGCGCACGTCGCTGGTATACTCAGTAAAACCACCCCAGTGATCCTAGATACGCGTTGAGTGCCTTTTCAAATCTGAGATTTGGTGATTCTCCGACATCTACTTTCTCGCGTAAGGGTGCTCAGTGCACCCTTACGCGAGCTCTAGGCCTTTGGTTGATTATAGCTTAAGCTTCTATACATATTTCAAACTTTTATGCGAGCAATTGCTGTGACACCCGCGAAAAAAAAAACTAGAAGAGTGCGCAACCAACAAATAAAACTGAAATATCAAAAATCAAGTAAGAGCCTTATCCTATCATAGTATCGAATGCAAAACGATAATTTTCTGTAAATAACATCTTCTATATACATATGCTAGTCTAACCTTTTCAAATCTTAGCTCAATATTTATTTGATAAGCAATTCACGGTATTTGTAATGCCTTAATCATTACTCGAAGAAACGTACCCTCCACGGTTCCAAATAGGTCAATATCTAACACAATTCGAGAAACCCGTTCACGTAGCGAGTCAACACATAGTCAAAAGATATTTGCCGTTCGTGACCTGACAACCGGTCCGTCTGTCGGAGCTCGCCAGACCACCAGCACATTAGTATGCAGTCGTGATAGCACTAGCTTTAAAATTTAAACGCAAACGTTGTTAAACAAAGTGCCAAATGAAAGTTAATTTGTTAACTCGGTAATTTTAAGCATTCGCGAACAATGAAATGCCTAGCTTCCTATGAAACGATTTATATTTGTTATCAACAAAAATAAAATAAATTCGATTAAGGAAATTAACAAGAGACACTGCCGCAATTAGATTTTAATAATGTGTTTAGAAAATTTATTCGAATATGTTTTTTTATATAACCATAAGAGCATACACACACAGACACACACACACACACACATAAAATTTAGTAGTTTTGTTGTTGTGACCCTTTTCTTTGAAGTTAAAATTAATTTGGCTTTTAATGATAACTGCAACTGCCTTATGATTCTCTTATACAGAGAGACAAAAACCGAATGGTGCCCTGTGTACGCTGCTTGTGAGGTAATAAAATGAATGATCATGCTTATTAGGCAACCCACGCCAGTTAAAATTAAAATTTGTAACATTATATACGACGGTTATTATGAATATTTTTCTACACAAGTATTACTAAAATACGTCTCAATCAAAAAATACCTTTACTTTCTACTTTTGACACGCTTTTGTTACATTTAAAAAAATGAAGCTATGCATTATGAATGATAAATATTTCAAATAAGCTTAGATTCATTACCACTAACATTACGATTAGAAACTAGATTCACACAAAATACAGCAACGTGGACGCTCCCGCGAAATACCAGACCTGGAAAGACGATATTTGGCTACAGTAACCACAGCCGGTGGGGAATTTTATGTAGTTATCATTGATGCAGCTACACCATTTACTTAATTTAGCATGTTGCGGAAATGAGCTGTCTCGATTGAGGCGCGCGAGTTTCTTCCGGAGCGGGGCAGCTCAAGAGAACTAGAGACACGCGGAAATGACGCAGTTGGACATATTAGCTGATCATCAACTACCAGAGTCAATTGAGAGAGAGAGAGAGAGAAAGAGCTGCCATTATGACTTTTATTCCAATTAAAATACTGAAGTAGGTGAATAAGGTCAAGAATGTGTAGCAAATACTACGAAATTGCTAATAAAACCTGGATATATTCTACGACACATAGATTAAAATTGTATTACTTATTTAAACAATAATGTATTCCATATAATTTTCCAATTAATTAACATATTAATATGATATTTATTAAAAATTTAAGGTATTATAAATAATGAAATTGTTTATTGTAACAAATTCAAAATTCAGATAATAATTTAAATAACATAGTAAACGACTATGTTATTTATGTATGGACCAAGTCTTGTGCGCATATAAATGGCAAGTATACTTAAGACAATATCCTGGACGTTACCTTATGCATATATGTACGTTACGAGTATATGTTTAATATTAGCGTGCCAGTTATTGGCGAGACATGATGTAACTATATTACTGCTGTAACACTTCTAATATCATGTATCGTGCTAATGAATAAATAAATGAAATGAAATGACATTTTAGAACCCTAACTACGTGGTAGGGCTTCAAGTCCATCTAGATGGCCACCAACCTTGATCTATAAGTATGCCGCCATAATAACCTTGTGTTATGTTCTGGCATTAGTGACCCAGGTTCATGTTATAGGACAGCAGCGTGCTCGCGGTGCTCCTGGCGTCGCAAACATCTATAGGCGACAATAACTGCTTACTATTAATTGGGGCGTCAGCCAGTATGCTGATCCTAATCAATAAAAAAATAGGTGGTTATTTTGTCACTGCACAACCGTAGAAGCTACTCTAATACGTAATTAATATTAGCATAATTCAATATACAAAATTTCGATTTGTATCCAAATATTCTCAGTTCATCATTTCAGCCGGAAGACGCCCACTGCTGGACAAAGGCCTCCCCCAAAGATCTCCACGATGATCGGTCCTGCGCTGCCCTCATTCAACCTATTCCGGCGATCTTGACCAGATCATCGGTCCATATTGGGGGGGGGGGGGGGGCTACCAACACTGCGTCTTCCGGTACGCGGTCGCCATTCGAGGACTTTTCTGCCCCAACGGCCATCAGTCCTTCGAGCTATGTGCCCAGCCCACTGCCACTTCAGTTTTGCAATCATCCGGGCTATGTCGGTTACTTTGGTTATCCTACGATATTCTCGCTTACTACTAACATAAGTTTCGACCACAAAAGCGCTTTAGAAAATAGGTCAAGATATTCGAGCCCCGAGACGTGTGAATACTTAAAACGAGTGAGCTGTCGGAGGCGGGACGTTTAGAGATTCCGGCGTTTGTAATACATACACTAGTTTAATATGAATCTATTAATCTAAGTGACTATATTCTAACATACTTATTCAATCCATAAAGATAATTTAAATATAACGCATAAGGAATTATTATGCTAAAAAAATACAGGTAACAATATGAGCTGTTGCGTACCTGCGTCCCTTGTTATGAAGCCAAAAAATGTGTAGTAAACTGTAGTAAGACATACATATTACGTTCGTTACAAATATTTCTAGGTGGTTTTCAGGCTCTTGTATAAATAATTAATTCCAGCGCTCTTTTTATTTTTGTTTAATGTAAACTATCGTATTCCTAAGTAGGTATACTGTTGTGTCAACTAATGGAGTGACATTCTTGGCTTTTAAAAGACGTACTGTAATAACCCATTCGTTTTAGAATTATGAATTTTCTTTTCGGCACGGATACCCAAACACTAAGTAAAGCACTCATTACCAAAACCAGTTTCTCATACACTACAATTAATACAAATTATTACATAGAAGTTAATGATTTGATACGTCGCGTCGTTCCTTTCGGAAAATAATCTAAAGATTATTTAAAAATAACACGCCGTTTTGTGTATTCAGCGTAGTTACGATCACAAATCCCTAAATTTCGTCCGGAATCCCTATTCCATTTAAACAAATACGTACGTTGTAATAGCTATCACGAATGTAAATCGTATTTGAGCAGGGCGTGTAATAGCAACTTCATATGATACCATTAGCCGTGGAGGTTTTGTCTGAATCGCTTGTTTTTGCTCGATCAAATTGCTGCGCGCCATTTGTGATTTAAAAACACTTGTTAACAAATTTATCGCTTTAGAATGGAGTTGATACTGTCGTAACATCACAGAACTATCCAAATAATCTGTACCAACAAACATCACTACACACACACACACACTCTCTCTCTCTCTCTCTCTCTGTGTCTGTGTGTCTTACTTGTGTAGTAAATTTGTAACAGATTTATTTATATTTTTATCCGTGCAGGGGCGGAAAAAGAATACTAACCTCTGCGACCGAGGTCAGCCTGTCGTAAAAGGCGACAAAACATCCCACCCTAGCTACGTGGTAGGGCCCCAAGCCCGTCTGGATGGCTACCACCTTTGGTCTTAAATATACTGCCATAATAATCTTGGTGTTTCGGAATTAGTGACCCAAGTTCCTGTACTCTTATATGACAGCAGCGTGATCACGATGCCACTGGCATTGCAAACACCCATAGACGACGGTAACTGCTAAATTCTAAGTTGGCCTTTAGCCTGTCTGCTGTCTTACAGCAATAATATTACATTATCTATACTATAAAAAAAACTTTTTATATAATGTAATATTTATCTATCTGTATCTTTTGTAGCATTTAAATAACAAAGATTTAATACGTTAGCCTGGCTATTTTCTTTGCATATTTTTTGTTAAAACGCCATCATAAATTTAAGAACGTTAATAATTAAGCGTTTAATATCTTTGTTTTCTATCTTTACGAATTTCGTATTGCGCTTAACTTCTAATAAATTGTATTAATCTTGTATATTACAGTGAGAAATTGCGACACTGTGTCTCGAGAATTATCAAACGTAATAAAGTAACTCTATAATGTCAAGGGTGAAGACACCACGTTCTACAATAAAACATCCACTTCTCTGCAAGTGATAATTACGATTAGCCATACACGACACATACACGAACTCAGATCAAAGATCAATTTCGTTACAATGTATAAATATTAATATCTCAAACATTGAATACCATTCATTATCGTGTCCATTAAATTAAAAAATAACATTCATACATTTAATTATATTCACTCTATTTTGGTGTGTACAATGTGAATCGTCGGTAGACCATTGATTAAGAAAAAAAAGAAAGGTATACTGGGAGACATCCGGTAGGAGCGAGGTTCGTTTAACTATATAAAGGTTTTATTACCATTACTTTAATTTGTTTATTATTAAGTAATATACACATACTGTTTATGTCTATATAGGTGTTGTAAAATAGAAACAGCTCATTGGGCTATCTCAGCGTCTGCTTTGCAAAGAATCTTTATCAGCCTAAATAATATTTTAATATTACGTCATATACGAAATAGTAAAAGAAGTCAATAGGATACTTGTACTAGTGTACCTCCGATTCGCACGCGTAAATAAGGACATCGGTCCAACGGATCGTAGCCACGCCAGCATGCATACATTTGAATAATGACATACTGATAACTTATTCCGTAAATGCAACACGGGATTCCTTAAATTAGGGTTGCCATCAGTCCGAGTTTCTCCGGGTTTGTCCTAGATTAGAAGGCGTCCGGGCGGTGTTTTATTGTGTGTAGTCCGGGTTTTAATTCAAATACATATAAGCAAGGAAGATATTCTTTAGGTTATTTGGAAAGACTGAAAAATACCAAAAACCTAAAAGTAAAAAAGGCAGTTAAGATAATAAAAATAAATGTAAAACTATTAATAGTTTATTAGAACTTTATGAAAATTAGTTTTATTTATAAAAAGGTGTGATTGAAAAATTTAAGTTGATTTTTTCAATTTTTTGTTTTATTTACAGACAATAAAAATGAAAAATGTAGTTTCTTTAAACTTTGAGATTTTAACACAACTCGACGAAAAAGAGTAGTGTGATTTTTTTAGAAACGTCTAATTTTGTTTTATTTATTAAAGAAATGTAAGAAAACTGTTAATAGTTCCTTAAAACTAAGAAGATTCTGTTTTGTTTGTTATTTTTTAAGATGTAATTTAGTTTAAAATTGTATTAAAATAAATATAAATTGATTTATGATCATTAAAATTATTGAGTAACTTATAAAAATACTCTGTTTAGACGTCCGGGTTCAAAGCTCCGAAATCCGGTGTTTTCGCGTTTCTTGTCTTGGTTGACAGATTTTTGAGATGGCAACCCTACCTTCAACTCTAGGAACTAGTGAGAACTAGGAACAGTAAACTGTCATAGACAAATTTAAAATAATTAGGATATTTCAATGCCTAAATATTGAAAAAGTTTTAGAAACTACAACAAGACAAATTTTGTGAAGATAATGAAATATTACTTGAACTGTGTTATGCCTTGACCTACTTGACGCAGGTGTAAAAGGTCCATAAGCTCAGAGAGGCGGCTTCCCGTCGTAAAACTGATACGGAAGGCGAAGGATTGTGCGATTCTTATGTAGTTTATTTGGCCAGATAAGATAACCCATTTGGTTTAAAAAGCTGAACACAATTCGAAAAAGGTATATTTTCCTTCCTAGCTTTTCAAATGGGAATCCGATTGGGAAGTTAGGCAAAAGACGCCCTTGTATAAGTCAGTCAAAAAATTACTAACAATTTATTAGCGAACCCGGGATTTGTTCACACATTAGACACATATGGAATTCGCAGTGATGATTAATAAATAAAATACAATTATTAGTTTTATTATACTATTTTCCTTTACATCTCATACTCTACAATAATAAACAGAAAATATATTTGTTTGTTCGTAAATGATAACCTCTGAAACCGATTCGGGAAGATTGAGGCCTCGAGCACTTTTTACCCTGGCAACTGAAGGAAGTTATAACCCCAAGCAAATTGTCTTGAGTCATCGAAGCGGAAAGACGCTTCACAGCGATTCTATGTTTGCCTGTCTTTACATAATCTTGCTAAAAAGTGTTTATCGGATTTGCTTTTGAACATTTTTGACGTATCCATACCAGTAAAAGATTAAAATTGAATTTCAGTATAAACGGGAAATAAAATTTTGTAAAATATTACTATAATAATAATATAATAATAATTTTATATGAGCAGTTCACACACTATACGTGTTTAAAGTACGGGTGAACTGTTCATACCGTCAAACCAGGGCGTGCTCGCAGCGAACACGATATACGAGTAAATAAACCAAGCAACGCGCTGAAATGCTTCATAACCCCCCAACTTTTTATTCCTCAAGTTATTATTGCACTCCGAGCGAAATAGTAATCCACTTTCCGAATGAGCTTCGTTTTAAGCTGGCTCTGTTATGTCGCATTATCTTTTTAATACGAAAATATGTTTTTTTACTGTATTTAGAAATTACGATCACGTCCGCTCCGCTGGGCGAATAACAGGCAAATATAAATTGAAAAAACAATTAGAAAGAGTCGATGGAATCCTAAAAATTATAATAAAAATTCCGCGTGCAATGGCAGTAGTCCCATCCCGATATGTTCAGTAGTTATGTTGTGATGGTGCGGAACCCCATTTTTCTTTGAGATTGAGATATTCGTTATCACCTTTGTAAAAATGTACTTCATTCATGTAACTTCAGTTTGGTAATGCTTTCTTCACAATAGAGGGTTTAGTAAATAAACAATTTGCATAACTGAATGGATGCAATACGCAGCACCGCGACACTGCCTATCGCGTATAGGAGTATAACAAATATCCACACCTAGTATTTTACTGTGTAGTATATTTTGCAGTAGATTAGAATATCTAATGCATCTATCCTTAAATATAAATTTAAAGTCATAGAACAGTAAACTACATAATGTATTTGCATTATTAAGAAAGCGTAGCAGTTGATTTAAATATCATAAATGATCAAATGAATGAAATATTATATATTTACACATAGAATCTTTTTTTTATTGCTGAGGAACAGCCGACTGGCTGGCGATCCACTTAATAGAAAGCAGTTACCGTCGCCTATACATGTTTGCGACACTAGGGGTTCCGCGAACACGCTACTGTTCCACAGGATACAGGACATGGGTCTAACCTGCTATCTCCATGGTATTAAACTCGGAGACAAATATAGGGTCTCGAATGTCACGGTGGCATACGCCACTTAGCCTAATGTGCATATTATGGCATAATTGCCACGTAGCGACGGCGAAGGAAAACATCGCGAGGAAACCTGACTACCGAGTCCGCGGGTCTGTGTAACCCGCCCAATCCGTCTTGGCCAAGCGTGGCGGGTATACTCTCTGTTCCCTCTAGTCGAGGGGGAAACCCGAGTCCAGCAGTGTTGGAATCAGCTTGGCTGTTATTATTTATCATTAGAAGTCAATAATTTTATCCGTGCAGGGGCGGAGAAAGAATACTAACCTCTGTGGCCGGGGTCGGCCTGTCGTAAAAGGCGACAAAATAACCCACCCTAGCTACGTGGTAGGGCCTCAAGCCCGTCTGGATGGCGACCACCTTTGGTCTTAAGTATGCCGCCATAATAACCTTGTGTTGTGTTCCGGCATTAGTGACCCAAGTTCCTGTACCCTTATGGGACAGCAGCGTGTTCGCGATGCCACTGGCGTTGCAAACACCTATAGGCGACGGTAACTGCTAAATTCTAAGCGGGCTGTCAGTCTGTCTGCTGTCCTACGCAATAAAAAAAAACATGCCATCTGAAAATCAATAGTTTAAAAAAATAGACAAAGTCCCAGTTACGTAAAAGCGATTTAAAATGTTCAGTGAAAATTATATTATGACTTGTACAATTAACCCCGTCAATCTGGGTACAAAACGTTTCAGTGGCTCCCCGAGCTGCCCATTAGGCGCTTAACTTGTCAATTCGACTGAGTCAAACGGAATTTTCACAGAATTCACCCGCCTTTGGTGTGACAATATTAAAACTGAACAAACGTTAAAAAGCCAACCCACCAAGTTTGATATTGCATATTCTTTTATATTAATAATGTTTCCAACGACAGCTTAACTGATTACGGTGTTGGTAATATTCAAGAAGTTTGATGACCAATTTAAGTAGATAAAATTACAGAGAATTTTGTTGATATTTCACAAATCGTACTCATCATGAAAATTACGGCATTCGATAATATTTTGTGTTCGTTTGAACGTTCCAGTCATAGTTGACGATCCAATTGCTTTTCAGTAGCCGTTCTTACTGAGAAAAGACGACGATTGACATTAAAAAAAAAAGAAAATATACATACATTTTAGTATTTAAAACAATACATTTCGATTTGAAAAAATTAGTATATAGAAGCGTAGCTACAAATATACACATTTACACAATATATTATCAGTAAAGGAACGGCAAGGAAAATCTAATCAAGATTAGCTAAGAGGTGCTCACTTCTAATTGTAGAAGATAAACATAAACAAATATACTAGGACAATTCAAACAGCGCCGTCTATTCCCAAAGTAGCCGAGTACTTATGTTATGGGTACTAAACAACTGATATACTACTTATATACTTTTCTGTTGTAAATAAGTACATATTATAAAAATACACCCAGACACCAGACGGAAATCGAACCCGTGACCTCCGTAAGCTTATCAAAGCGCGTTAGCTGCTACGCCACGGAAGTCGACATCAACTCATTTATTGATATCTTGTTGTCACAAGTTATAGATACTTACACACAGGTCATTAATTTCTATAACACCAACATCATTATTTTATATCATTGGAACTTTTGAAAGAGACACAAAAAATATTGTATTGATAAAAATAATTCATTGATTGACCAAAATCATCATACTAAAAATTGAGTTTACGCATGAAGCCATAAATTACTACTATCTGCGGTCGTAAAGATGACATTTTCATAAGGCCAGGGCTATACAGAAATCTAATAAACCTGTATACAATACAGCCTTAATGAATATTGGTCGTAATACGTTCAATTACCTTTGCGTCTAGCTGTAATAAGAATATCTATAATACTAGGGACAAACAAATGTATATCTTTGTGTGTCCACTTTAACGAATTCGAAAATGGTTTAGAATCATAATTCGTTCTACTACACTGTCAGGTTTTTTTATTATATGGAAGAACAACGTTTGCCGGATTAGCTAGTTATAAATAAAACGGTACATAATGATATTCGTATGAATCTAATAACCTGAAAGTTACTTAGCAATTTAGAGAATAAATTAGGGCGAGTTTATAGTATTTTATCTGACCTCAATAGAACAGCGCAGACCTTGACAGCGGGGCTTAATAAAAAAATTAATGTTACTAGTTATTAAGGATACATGTCAATTTCTAATACGAGTACATAACATATTTTAAAACTGTATTTGCTTAGTACTACAGCTGAAAGAGATTTAGATCATTTTCTAGTTTTTCCAAAACGTAAATTAATAAGACATTTCTTTAGTTCTGCTCTATTTCATGTCACGCGAAAGAAATTGCTATTACGCGTCGATCAAAATCAAATTGGATACGTCATTTATTCGGCATATTTCTAGACGCGGCATTATATTCAATATCATTGATGTCATATACTATGTATTTACATAGTATAAGTATATACTCCCCTTTTAGATTTATGTATTTTAATATTTCAAACGAATATGTCATTAATCGATACACAATTGCCTGCGTAATTTTAGGTAGAACGCAGAAAACAACACTGATTTAATGTACATCGGTATATTTTTTGTATACTCTTACAATAGTATAAGTATACTTTTTATTCACAAGCGATCTTAATTTCTCGCATATATTATAATAAACAACCATGTTTATTGCAGTAACAGTAACATTTATTATTGATATATCCTTAATCTTATTTTAAGAATTATATATAAAAATAAAAATAAATGGATTCTAGAAAAGATGTAATGTTTATAAACTAGTGATATAATAGTGCCAATCCCAGAATCATAGTGATGTAGATCAAGCCCAACCACTAGAGCGACAATAGACTGACAAGTCAATTTGCGACCGTGTGTCGCAGCCGGTGCGCTTGTCAACGCACTCGCCACCACTAACTACCACGCGCAACTCACTTCTGACGTTAACCGATTTAACGGTACTGTGGAGTACATGCGTTTTATTCGCGAGTTTTAATTCTTTTTTTTATTGCTTGGGAACAGTAGAGAGGCTGCCGGCCACTTAATAGTAAGCAGTTACCGTCGCCTATGGATGTTTGGGACGCTAGAGGTACCACGTCACTAATGCCGAAACACAACAGAAGATTATTATGGCGGACCTATTATTATAGACCAAGAATGGTTGCCATTTAGACGGGATTGTGGCCCTACCGCATAGCTAAGGTTGTTTTGTCGCCTTTTACTACAGGCGTCTTACAGAGCGGCCACTAATCTCTGCGGACGGCCGCAGAGGCGAGTATTCTTAGTCTGTTTCTACACCCCTATGGGATAGTAGCGTGTTTGCGGTGCCCCTGGCGTCGCAAACATCCATAGGTGACGATATCTGCTTAAATAATAAGTGGACTGCCAGCCTGTCTGCTGTTACTGAGCAATAAAGAAAAAAACACGAAGATATGATACGGAAATTCAATCAATCAAATGTGGCGTTAACTTTTCGACACAGTACTATCAAATCGAAAAGTAAAGTCTATCTATGGCGTGGCGTCTTCACCAGGTACCATCAGGAGATAAAGATCCTAAATTCTTGGTTATTTATTCTACTTGGCTGAAAGTATTATAAATACTTAACATGCTAAGAGGCTAAAAAGAATTAACAATTCGACAACCTACGTGGTGTAGAATGCATGTTACGGGTTCGATTCACATCCCGCGTTTAAATTGTATGTATAATAAATATTTATTTACAAAAGAAAATATAAGTAGTATATCAACTGTCTAGTATCCATAAAACAAATGCTATGTTACTTGGGACTAGATGGTGCTGTGTAAATTGTCTACTTAACTATTTAAAGAAAGAATGCAGAAGGGAGCTTGAAACGGAAAATTTGAAGCCCGATTCTCATGACCACGCTCATATAAATCCGCTCTGCATAAATAGGTTCTAAAATTACTCTAATTTCACGCAGTTTTATAATTATACACATTATACATTATTCCACTATACACCTCATACCACAAAATCACAATTATTAAGTACATTTCGCAGCGCACCACTAAATAGTGTAATTAGCGCTAATTTTCCTAAAGTTCCACGATAACATAGCACTCATCTTAGTCATAGATCCAAGCCAAGGTCGAATTCATTAGAGCGGAAACCGCCATTTTCCATTATAGGTTTCAAGACATTTCAAAAGATACAACTTATATAATATATTGTTAGTTTATATTTTATTCCTACATGTAGCTTTTTTATTGCTGAGAAACTGCTGACAGACTGACGGTCACTAACGCCAGACGGAACACAACACAAGCTTATCATGGCGGCATACTTATAGATAAAGGGTGATGACCATCCAGACGGACTTGGTGTTGTAAAACTTAAATTAAAAAGATGTTTCTCATTATATTAATAAATAAAGAATCGTTTAAATTATATAATATAATAATCGTTTATATTAATATACATATATTACTTCACAATCCGGACTAACTGTCAAATAAAAAAAATATCACTTATAAATAAATAATATCAACCTCTTAAAAGTATTAGACGCAATCAATTCGAGTGCAGCGGAAGTATTCGTAATAGAAGCAACATACATCCAAGTTAAACCATCATCAATCACACGCAAAGATCAAATCAACATCGGAATGTAATGGACAGGGAATATAGCGTTATGACGAAATGCGAAGCAGAAGCCGCATGTCACACAGATTAATATGGCGCGGTTAACGACTAATTCAACACGGATGCACTGCAATAAACTGCTTCGGAATTAGTATTAATGCATTTTAAATTATAGTAGTAATTCTAACAAGGCAGCAACATTACGAGTGCAGAAAATGCTATAAAACGTAATTTCTATAATAAACGATAAAACTTATATACTAAACGAATATGGTTACTCAACTCAACAAGCAATGTTTATCAAAGCAAACTTGGGTAAATTGTATTGATAAAACAATCCGTATGAACGCATAATATTAAGCATCACAAAGAAAATTGGAAATATTCTCTGAAATTCTGACAGACATTCTCACATATCACTAAGCAATTAGAGATTGAAAGCTTTTTGGCGTACAAACAAAACTCTTTGTTTCGATATTAATGGTTCAGTCATTAGGTGAAGAATTGAATCGGTGCGATGTCTGAGCACGCGCGCGTCTCTTACTTAACGTATTTTTTTTTTCAAAAATAAGAATAGCGATCTTTGCTCTTTGTGTGAATGTGGATTCCAAACATGTATTTATTTTAAATAAATATTTAATTAAAAATAATATATTACAGTGTAAACTCTGTATAGCGACACTTAACGGATTCAGCATTTTTCGAGGTTATAGAGAGTGATCGTTAAATGGAGAAAAATAACATTTAGATAACTAACCACTTAATTATCATCTAGAGAAATAAAACTAAATAAACTATGATAAACAATAGGCGACCTTACCGCTCAGAGCAAGCTTTTCTAGACAACCTGTTACATTTAGGAACCGAGAAGTTATCTGGCGTTGTAGGTCAGTGGTGTGCAAACTAGGGTCGCGACCCCTGTGGGAATCGATAATTATTTTATTTGTCAATAAGATAATATATATATAATGATGTTTTTATTAAATGAAAACTAAAGAAATGCGCGAAATATAATACATCGTATTGGTGGACATTTATCTAGGGGTTGCCAAAAAATTTTTCTCTACTGAAGGAGTCGTAGTCGAAAAAAGTTTGCTCACCACTGATGTATGTAGGTCATGTGGACTATTAAATACACTAATACATATAATCAATATATAGTATATTAATATAATGATATAAGAGAGGAAAATAACTAGTCCCCACTGCGACTACTATACCGGCACGCTATGATGGCCGTTTTGACGTTTGTCCACTCATAAAGTTTCGTATTAATTAGTAATTACATTTGAAGAAGTAAATTGCTGTTCTTTATTGTCAATAGCGACGTGCAGTTATTGACAATAAAGAACAGCAATTTGCTCCTTCAAATGTAATTACTAATTAATACGAAACTTCATGGAGTGGACAAACGTCAAAACGGCCATCATAGCGTGCCGGTAGCATAATTGGTGAGTATATGTATATTATGGTATACGAGATTGTGAGCGTGTGAAATATATTCTGTAATAATGTGTAAGTATGTATTTACTAACATATTATAAACGAACGTTATTATTCATACAAATAACAACACATATTGTGTGATTGTGTGTATCTTCGACTGATGTTTTTAGCTGCTCCAATATTTTAATTGTATTTTATGTATTTTACTGTCATCTTGAGATACTGCCAGATCAACTTGATTATATAAAAATTATTTTTCTAATAGTTTCGCTGCATAAAGCGCTTGTTTGATGCTTGGTGGAGGGACAGGATCGGCTGCTTCATCTTCTTCATTTACTTTTGTTCCTTAGTGTTTATATTACCGTATTGTTGTCGTTACATAGAGTGAGCATGATGTTATTATATAGAGTATTATTGTATAGAAATTAAGATAAACCAACTAAGTCAAGCAATTACGACGTTTTGTGGAGTTTGTCGTTATATCGAATCACGTTATAAAACGTTTACACTGTATTAATAACAAAAATTTATTAACTTCTATGTATTATTACTAATCTTATAATATTGATTTGTACTGTCTTCAGGATTACAGATCTATCTTCCTACCCGATCACCGCGTATGACCCCCCCCCCCCCTTTCTTTTACGCCACTAAACTTGCCACTTTTATATTCTTGTGTAATAGTTGTGGCTTAGTTTTTACAACCGGCCGCCTGCCTGACGTTAACCCCTTTTGGGGAAAAATCTGTCATCCTTTTTATTTAAATTATTTTTCTCGTTTCACATTGAAAGTAGGACAATAAATTTCGTTGTCAATCATCTAATATCTTTTCAAACGACACTTTTATTGGTTTCTTCTTGAGTTAAACAACATTCGAGTGTCGGTTTGGGTGTGCAGGGTGGCACTTTTGCCGGGTCGCCGTCTTTTACGGGGTCCGTGCACAATTCACATTCGACAACTACGTTACGAGGGCTTCTAAATAGGAAATTCGCAGTGCCGAGCGTCTTCGAATGCTCTTGGTCCTGCATTCCGTTGCGCTTGAATGCAGACATAGTTACACACAATGTTCTTAAAATACGTATAGAATAATTTTAATTTTGAATAATATATTGAAAAATTCTAGAAAATATAAGAATTTTATATATACCCAAATGTTACAAGTTTGCTTGATATGTGCATCCACTAACACCTAATCAAATCTGAGAGCGTACTTTGGTTTTTTCTAGAATATTATTACAAACACATATTCAATAAAAATGAGGACTATTCATTTTTAGTATGTTATTAATTATTAATGACATTTAACTTAATACAAAAATATTTAATATAAAATGTAATAGATGTAAGAAACTTTTTCGACAACAGCCCTAGTGTGAACATGCGACATGAATGTTTGTCACGCGACACCCGCGCGTCACTTGCGATTTTTGAATCATTTATCAAACCGCTTGTTTACCCTACTTTACGGTAAGCCGTGACTGGTCGTTGTTCACGCAAAAACTGAATCATTTTTTACAATCCCAAAACGAACATGTTGGAGTAATTCATTCATAGAAATCATTCATCGAAGTTATATCCGAAAAAAATACGCGGTTTACGAAAGGAGGATAAACTCGTTGGTTTTTCATTCGTATCTTGATTTTTGTTTGATGAAAAGTATAAACATAGTTAAATCAATAATACATTTGTTAATATAATAATAATAAAATTGTATGTTAATAAAATATGTACAAATTTTCATTGTAATTCAAAAAGCAATAATTTATAATAGTTGTGACCTATACCAATTAAGAGCTTGGGCTCCAGTAGTGAAATTATCGTAAAATACGCGCTATAATAAAGTCCCTGTCTTTATGCGATGTCGGACAATGCTCCTTCCTGGCAGAATATCATTATTACCGGTTTTTATGGGCTAAACAACGTTTTATGGCGGCTTCTTTCCCCCGCCTCTAAGCTCATATCGACGCCCGACTTTGAACGTTAATGGAATAGGTCCTTTACTTATTTGCGCCACTCAATTACAGAAACTTAATACTTTGACACTATTTAGATGTAAGAAAATGTTACTAAATACCATTTAAAAGTATTATGCATAGTAAAAAGCACCGCACATTTTATTTCTATTGTAAATTTATTGAAGAATGTTACATTTAAGTTTCGTTTTCTATAAAGTGTATTTTTTCAAACATTTCAATATATTCTCTTTTAGCGGTTACTCTGAATATTCCTGTTCAAAATATAATAACCACTTATAGAGAGGCTAAAATAAAATATTGAAGACCAAGGGCACGAGAAGAATAACTACACATATTCATCTGTGCGCATGTAAATATTAAGGTCATATATTTCCTTAAATGTATATTAAAACTTCAAAATACTAGGACTCCTTCGTTATTGCCATCAGTGCTGCGAAATGAATGAGACCTAAAATTGTTTTTAACGATGTGCATATGCGAATATGCAAACATATATCCATTTTTATAAGTTTTTCAAAATTCCTTACTTTATAAACTGTGTTAAAGCGAAAACGTGTAAAGCAGATACCGTATAAATAAACACACAGAAAAAAAACCTAAAAAGTCAACTGTCATTAAATAAAATTAAAATGACTATTTATTAATATAGTCGTAACGCAATAAAATTAATAACAAATATAAATTACACTTAATCACATATAATTATAAAAATTTATGATACACCTAAACATAAAACAGGTGATAGTCAAAACTAAACACTGGTAGCGTTTAATAAATTACCATCATTACCCGCATTTACGGTTGGTTTGACGAACGGACACGGAATATGGTAAAAAAATATACACTTATGCGACATAATATGGGAGTGTATAATTTAACTTTGAAGCAGTGGACCACTTGTCACTTTTACATTACACTATTATTACTAAAATATCACATGAAATATCCAACAATTGTCAGGCTTTTAAAAATAGTGAAGGGCGTTTCTTTCTTTCTTTTAGATACTTATTTTTTAACATCAATATATTATATATTTTTAAGTTCTTGGCTGTTGTTGTGGTTGGTAACGTTGTAAGACTAGCTGAATTGATAAAGAGGATATCTATAGACCAAGAGGTAACTTTAAAAGGCAGAAGATCATTTAGCTATAATACTCGTATACACACATTATTAACTCTTAAGTGGGTGTCTTACATGGAATCAAATGTGACTTTTTGGCTATTTTTTTCAGTGACCAAATTAAATTAAATATTTTAACATATATTCCATATTTTACATCGTAAGGTACGTAATATCTTAGAGGTATAACAATCGAAGACCAATCTAGACGAGATGGATTTGAATTCCACAATGGCATAAACCGCTTAGATATTTTAGATACCCTAATATACATATTATAATATCATCTTAGTTTTCAGCCAATCTTAGGCCGACTTGCACAACCAATCACTAAACTGATTTAGCGCTAAACTTATTTAAATTGTCATTCTGTCCCTGTCAAATATTGTCAATGTGATAGGGACAGAATGACGATTTAAATAAGTTTAGCGCTAAATCGGTTTAGTGATTGGTTGTGCAAGTCCGCCTTAATCTACAGTTGAATGTAGACCACCCTCTATTTTCCTTTGTCATTCAATAATTATAATCCTGAACGACGACCGTGCGTAGATTATCAATCCACTGAACTGATATGCGATCTACCTACGCTATAGGTATTTAAAAAAACTAGAAAATTGTACAAAAGCCTCGCGTAGATTACCAAATTAATATAAATCGAAAACATTCCTTTTGGGAATTACGACTAGCGTGTTTAGATAGTGCGTGCGCTTCAGCACGTTACGTATTTTGAGTCACGCCATGACGCACGTGGCGGCCGTCTCACACTGACACGGGCACGCATGACGTAGCCAAGAACTAGCCTCGGAACACTGAAAGCGACACTGATTCATTCATGCAATTGGCATTGTATAACGTGTGTCACGAAATGATTAAAAAGATGGAATGTTTGCAACAATTCATATCAACATTCAATTCAACAATTCGTTCCATTCATAAATAATTACAATTTATTAAATTTGTCGACCTTCTTGGTGCGTAGGCTTTCGCACGTCTGAGCGCGCCTGCGGGGGTGGATGTATTTATTTGCAAAAGAAAAGTATATTATCAGCTATTTAGTGCCCGTTACACAAGTGCTCTTATGCTTACTTTGGGGCAAGATGGCGCTATGTGTATTGTTCAAGTATATTTATATAAAATTGATTCTGGAACTTGGTATGTATTTCGAGCTTGGTTAAAAAAAAATTCATCATAGTTATAAAATAATTACATTATTACGCTTAAGTGACCGATTTACATTCAAATATGATCTTAAAATTGCATTCATTAATATTTAGCATTGAGTTCTTAACTTTTATCAAAAACTCATAATTATTATTAAAATCATATGAATCCAACTATTACAACCTATTTATATGGATGGACTTAAACTGTTTATACTAAGCAAAGAAAACGTATGGAGTACCAATAACGAAATTGACACTATGTGAAACACCAATCGTGTTTACACGTGTGCAGGGCGTGAAAACTGTAATATAAACAAAGCCTTTCGGCACATGTACTCCTGGTACATGTTCCTAAATTGACCCGAATTAGTTATTATGCAAATGCCGGAGGGGATGGGCGCCAGATAAAAATATCGGAGGATATCCACTCCAGGTGGTGTTACCAGGGATGAATCTTTCGTTTGATATGTATCTTAAAATATAGCTAGATGGTAAGACCGCAAGCCCGTCTGGATGGCAACCATCAGTAGCTTGCCTAAGTATGCCGCCATAACAACGCTGTGTTATGTTTCGGCATTAGTGACCCAGGTTCCAGTACACCTATGCGGACAGCAGCGTGTTCGTAGTGCCTCTAGCGTCGCAAACATTCGTACGCGACAGTAACTGTTTACTAATAAGTGGGCCTTCAGTTTGTCTGCTGATCATCAGCATTAAGAAAATTGACAAAATAATATTATATTACGCAAAAGCCATTCATTTTTGAACAAATACATTAGTGTTTGAAAAAAAAATTTGAAACTCAAAACAATCTCGCCTAGTACTATGAACGTCATCATAACGAGAAGTTCGTTAAGGGTTAAGTGGAACTCATATGAATGCTGGATACATAACAAGGATCACAGTACGGTATTTTCTCGTAATTACCATCAAATACGTCGAAGGCAATTCTAATAATTTACCTCGTTTCTTAAAAAAGGTTTTTGTATCACGATATTTGTTTTAGAAAAAGACTGAAATAAACTATTGTGCGCATAATAAAACAAAAACTTACAAAGTACGTACTTATGTTGATATTAATAAGGTCAAGTCTTATATCGTAAGGCGAATTATAAAAATAGCAATACGCCACGCACAAATACGACGACACCCGGCAACACTAAGGCCGGGAGAGCACCTGGAAATTTGTGGAATCAACGTAAAGTAGACCGGAAACCGGCGCGACCGAGTATCAAATAACTTATACCGCTTTTGTTATGGTAATGCCCGACCTGAATTATCTGTCCCGCGTATAATCTTAGTGAGGATAAAGGCAAGTTTTTAAGCCGTTTAATATAATTTGACAGTATTTTTAAATATGTTTACCTACACTAGATGGCAACCTGTACTGCAGGGTTTATTTAAAACCATACATTAAATTTGATGGACACGTGCACTTCGACCCGAACAAAATATTTGCATCATATAAATCGTCCTGCGTGGAGAACAAATCTACAGGTACGGTTGTGGTACCATAACACCTGGGTAGCACTGAGCCAGCCGAATGGCGATGTTTTACATGCTTACTAGTCAATGCCAAGGGCAACTTAAATCAGATTAAAATATTTTTAATTTCAATACCGAGTCAAATATTCCACTACGTCACTAATTTGATACCATTATATTCAGCATTTAAATTGTTTGTATATACGACAATACACTGGATTACTTATACCTAGTCAGGTCATAAGTATTGTCACACAGTAAAAACTTTTCTTTTAGAATGCTGGCCACAAAAAAGTTTATTGAATTCGAATCTCGAATTGTTCATGAAAATAAAAATGTATACTTTTAGAATTTTACTCATTTTTTAAATATGGAGTGGACGCTTAAAGAAGACCGTGTTGCAGTTATTGCGTTGCATCGTTACGGTTACGCGCCAATTCAAATTTTTAACATACTGAAAAATTTGAATATAACCAAAAGATTCATTTATCGTACCATCAAACGATACAATGAAGACTCTAGTGTAGATGACAGGTCAAGAAGTGGTCGCCCTCGGTCTGTTAGGACTCCAGCAGTGATAAAAGCTTTGAAGGCACGAATTCAAAGAAATCCCAAACGTAAGCAGAAACTGTTGGCCCTTCAGATGGGGTTAAGCAGAACCACGGTGAAAAGGGTGTTAAATGAAGATTTAGGGCTTCGGGCATATCGAAGAAAAACAGGACATTGTTTGAATGCTCGTCTAATGGACCTGAGACTGAAGAGATGCCGCGCTTTGTTGAAGCGGTACGCGGGAAAAAAATATCGGGAAATTCTTTTTTCGGATGAAATAATGTTTACCGTAGAAGAAAGCTACAACAAACAAAATGATAAGGTGTACGCACACAGTAGTGAGGAAGCGAGCAACCGTATTTCGCGTGTCCAACGAGGTCATTTTCCATCCTCGCTCATGGTATGGTTGGGAGTTTCTTATTGGGGCTTAACAGAGGTACATTTTTGTGAGAAAGGTGTAAAAACGAATGCTGTTGTGTATCAAAATACAGTCCTGACGAACCTTGTGGAACCTGTTTCTCATACCATGTTCAATAACAGGCACTGGGTATTCCAACAAGATTCGGCGCCAGCTCATAGAGCGAAGATCACACAAGTCTGGCTGGCGGCGCGTGAAATCGACTTCATCCGGCACGAAGACTGGCCCTCCTCCAGTCCAGATTTGAATCCGTTAGATTACAAGATATGGCAACACTTGGAGGAAAAGGCGTGCTCAAAGCCTCATCCCAATTTGGAGTCACTCAAGACATCCTTGATTAAGGCAGCCGCCGATATTGACATGGACCTCGTTCGTGCTGCGATAGAGGACTGGCCGCGCAGATTGAAGGCTTGTATTCAAAATCACGGAGGTCATTTTGAATAAACTTTAATGTCATAAGAATCTATGTTTTGTTAAGTTCATTTTGGTATATAAATGGTTACATAATGAATAAACTTGTTACAATTATTTTACATTAAACATGTGACAGAATTTATGACCTGACTAGGTATATCATATAGTTATTAATTAGTTTTTTCTCAATTTTATCTAATTTTATCAAACTATTAGTAAGGCTTAAAACTCAAGGACATAAGTTTAAATTTGAAGCAAATATTACAAAAAGTAAATTAAAATAACAAAGAGCCATCTTTATCTTAAATTTGTGACATTTGCAAAAAATAAACGCAAAAAAATACTTAAAACTCTAATACATGAGAATTAAAATTCCAATTTATATAAAACAATGTGTGAATTAATTAAATTTTTGTTTACAATAAAACTTATTCATTATAAGCTGAAAACCTTGTGCCATAATGTTCACAATTTAGATACAAGCACCATTAAACGAGCATAAGAACAATGTTTCATAAACATTAATTTAGCCGTAGAGGAAAACAAAGCTAAAGACTGCTCGAGCGAAGGTTATGACGTACCTTCCAATTCCATATGCACATACATATATTTACACCAAAGCCAAGTTGGCATTTGTCAGCAACATGGGATAATGTGGTTCAAGCATAAACATTGTCAATTTTATTCTGCTAATATTACAATAGCATGCGAGCGAACGATTGCTCGAGTCTTTGAATTTATTTCTAAGATCAAATTATTTCCTGATCTAAAAATTATTAATATATAGAGCAAGTAATCTTTAAAAAATATTTAGCTACGTCTTACTTCCATACAGCTAAAACAATAGAGCTTCGAATCTTAGAACGTCTCAGTGAAAAGGCAAGCGGATCTTTGTCATTTTAAAACGAGTACAGTTCAGATTTTTCTGTTTACAGAGTTATTATTAAATTGTCATAAATAGATAATTATTTAGGATGATACTGTTCTTTTATTAATATATCAAATTATAGATTGACTATTAAAAAGTAATCAACAATAATCAATAACTTCCAATAAAAGTGTAACGTAAGCCCTTTTTGCCATACTTTTAGATCTAACAACCCTTTCAAAAGAGAGAGAACAAGGAAATCTGGACGAAATTAAACGGAATTTCCAGCTGAACAAGTTTTGAATATCTGAAGGCATCGCGGGCAGAATGTCCGCAAGTGGGGCCGTGATCAAACGGAGGCGGACTTGGGCGGTATAAGTCGAACAAACGAGACAGGGTTGTCGCACATTTGGCATCTTACGTACAGTTTACGTTACAGCAGCAGATATAAATATAATAACAATTCATTATAGTTATATGCATATCATGAAGTTAATATGTAAATTGCAAGGTAAAATTGTTACAACATTTTTAGCAAAAACGAGAAATTCATTTTAACGAAAAATTAAATCTAGCCCCACAAAATAAAATAAAAAATATAAAGAGCTTAAACAAACCAGCTTCGTTGAGTCACTTAGTAATAAATATAAGTGAGATTTGAGATTAAGTAAAATAACAATATTTTTATTTGACATGAAGCATAGCAAGCACGCGAAAGGGGCCAATGCAGTAACAGAGTGGTAAAGTGGGGAAAGCCACCGAAGGAGATACTGTCGAAGATCGAGAGATGGCCTAAAATATACTGCAGTAGTTCTATGGAGTAGAGTAAAGTAGTAGAGAGTAGTAACTAGACATACATGTATAAAAAAATATTGTTATCAAAGGCTTTTATTTTTATTTGTTATCAAAGGTTTATTATTATATTTATTTGAATTAGTGCTATGGTGGTATTTATATATTCATTTGTTTACCATCCCTGACCTAAACCGATGCGTTCAAACGGAATGTTTCGTTCACTGTTTATTATTCCTTGAACTAAACCAGATTTTTGTATTTACAAAACTGAGAGACCGTAACATTTATAATGGCCATGAATAAACATAACATTTATATACATTTATGCCATACATATTATACCTAATAGCGATTTATTCACTTTAAAAAATAATTAAGCGAGTAAAACACGAAGACCACAGATATAACAGCAATACAAAAAAAAAAAACACCTATAAGTATAGATTCATAGACGAAAACACTTATAATGGTCTTTAACTTTAATGGTCACTAATTCGCAAAAAACATGTCCACGTTTTAAAAAGAAATAAATATAATTGAACGACTCAACTGTGCTACTACAGTAATATATTTTTTGAATCCAGTTTTGTAAATGGCACATTGCCAGTAATAGAGGGGATGGCTAGCGTTCAGTTTTAAAAATTACATTCATTACTTCTAATGGTAGATTCCGGTTATATTACATACATAATTGCCAAATACCGAAAGTGAAGCACAACATAGTTATGCATACATAGTACGGTTCGAGATCACCCGTATGTGTAACTTATCAATCCGCCTTGGACAAACGTGCCCGAGTCCAGCCTAGGGACGTTATGGGTTGTTATTATAAATACTAAATTAAAATACTACAAATATTCGGTACAAAAAGAAAGTCAAAATGTTAAAGCATGTAAATTTTTAAAATAAAAACAAGAATAAATCATACAAGACGCGATGTTCGGACAGAAATTTAAGATCAACTAAAATGCTATGTCACCTTATTATGTTTACTACGAAGTTTAAGGACGTACTAGTAGTGATACATAAAACAAATTTACAATAAAGTAACCAAAACTGAAACTTATTGACGTTCTTTTATATTGAAACTATCTTCTTTTCAATAGAGCCTATCCGAAAGTTCATTAAAACATTTTAAAGACAACCAAATTGTATAGATAGGTATACTCACATGGGGCAGGGCTAGGCGGTTCGGCGCAAATACCAATTGACTTGCTGGGATCGTCAATGAAAAACTGGGCGACGTGGTAATCACCGAGTTTTGTTTGGATCTGCTGACTGACACGATCCCTGTGTCCTGTGACCTGGGAACAAAGAGAGAACAATAAAAAATCTTTATATTATACACAATCTATATATTAGACACAATCTATATACCTAGTCAGGTCATAAGTATTGTCACACAGTAAAAACTTTTCTTTTAGAATGCTGGCCACAAAAAAGTTTATTGAATTCGAATTTCGAATTGTTCATGAAAATAAAAATGTATACTTTTAGAATTTTACTCATTTTTAAATATGGAGTGGACGCTTAAAGAAGACCGTGTTGCAGTTATTGCGTTGCATCGTTACGGTTACGCGTCAATTCAAATTTTTAACATACTGAAAAATTTGAATATAACCAAAAGATTCGTTTATCGTACCATCAAACGATACAATGAAGACTCTAGTGTAGATGACAGGTCAAGAAGTGGTCGCCCTCGGTCTGTTAGGACTCCAGCAGTGATAAAAGCTGTGAAGACACGAATTCAAAGAAATCCCAAACGTAAGCAGAAACTGTTGGCCCTTCAGATGGGGTTAAGCAGAACCACGGTGAAAATGGTGTTAAATGAAGACTTAGGGCTTCGGGCATATCGAAGAAAAACAGGACATCGTTTGAATGCTCGTCTAATGGACCTGAGACTGAAGAGATGCCGCGCTTTGTTGAAGCGGTACGCGGGAAAAAAATATCGGGAAATTCTTTTTTCGGATGAAAAAATTTTTACCGTAGAAGAGAGCTACAACAAACAAAATGATAAGGTGTACGCACACAGTAGTGAAGAAGCGAGCAACCGTATTCCGCGTGTCCAACGAGGTCATTTTCCATCCTCGCTCATGGTATGGTTGGGAGTTTCTTATTGGGGCTTAACAGAGGTACATTTTTGTGAGAAAGGTGTAAAAACGAATGCTGTTGTGTATCAAAATACAGTCCTGACGAACCTTGTGGAACCTGTTTCTCATACCATGTTCAATAACAGGCACTGGGTATTCCAACAAGATTCGGCGCCAGCTCATAGAGCGAAGAGCACACAAGACTGGCTGGCGGCGCGTGAAATCGACTTCATCCGGCACGAAGACTGGCCCTCCTCCAGTCCAGATTTGAATCCGTTAGATTACAAGATATGGCAACACTTGGAGGAAAAGGCGTGCTCAAAGCCTCATCCCAATTTGGAGTCACTCAAGACATCCTTGATTAAGGCAGCCGCCGATATTGACATGGACCTCGTTCGTGCTGCGATAGACGACTGGCCGCGCAGATTGAAGGCTTGTATTCAAAATCACGGAGGTCATTTTGAATAAACTTTAATGTCATAAGAATCTATGTTTTGTTAAGTTCATTTTGGTATATGAATGGTTACATAATGAATAAACTTGTTACAATTATTTTACATTAAACATGTGACAGAATTTATGACCTGACTAGGTATTATATCAATCGTAATATAAGTCTTTGAGTGAATAAATCATTCTCAGTGGATCACTCGTGTCCATCGAAAGGTTGTCTGGAATTTTTAAATTGTTACCATCAACAGTGGTTGATTTATCACAAATGGTTTTTTCATCATTTTATATTAATGTGTCTTTGTGTGTCATCAATTCAACAGCTTAAAGTGTATTTCTGTAACATCGATTTATGATACAGTATGAACCAATTAGTTCTGATGTATGTATGTAGTTCAAATGTTGACAATAAATTTTGATCTCTACATAAGTCTGTGTGTATGTATACACAAATAAAAGAACCCTATGATTTAATATTCTTAAAAAATAAATGCCACTCAACTGCTTGTAAATATAGCAAAATAGTACTTGTATAATTAATTATTCATTACCTTATCTTTACAAACTAGTAACTACAGTAATAATATAACTAACTGTATTAATTAATGTTTACATGGTACGTCAAGTCCGACCATTAGTCTTGCATAGAAGACCGTTACAAGCTTGCTGTTCTACTAATTTAATATCTTTGACAACCACGCAATACAACAGACAAGCAGTTTCAGTATAAGCTTATTCGATTAAATAAAATTCAATGAAACAAGAAATGTAATTATAGAACAAAGCGTACAAAAATAGAATACAAATCATACATAAAGAATAGCATTCTGAAGATATTTTTAAATCAGTAATAGGCTATATTTTGACTACATACTATACCTAATTGAGCAAAATTTCAATTTCCGCTTGATCTTATTCATTTATGACGTTTAATCACGCTTTATTCAAAATTTTATTTCTCAGGTTATTTTTGTCCCGTTTGCGACACTTTTTTATATCCAGACGATGAAACCCGATGACAAGTACCACGCTAGTTTCGGGGGGAAGCCGGCAAGGTTATATGAGGGATCACTGTCTTTCTGCCAATGCTGGTGGTGGCCACCAGCATACGCACTAAAACCCGATCGTCAACACCTAGCCTTTGTGTGTGTGTGGGGGGGGGGGGGGGGGCACAGGATTGACCCTAACGGCATGCTCTCCAACTTTGATTCTTGAAGTTGCTCGAGACTTGCACCAGCCTTGATAGTGAGTTCATTGAAACATAATATATCAACTTTCATGACAATAATTCAGCACTTTATGGCTCTTATATATCATTCAAATATGTAACCTAAACATTTTCACCGTGCATAGGCGGAGTAAAAAAAATTCTAAACTTTGCGGCCGGGGTCGGCCTGTCGTAAAAAGCAACAAAACAACTAGGATTGTTTTGTCGTGGTAGATCACCAAGCCCTTCTGGATGACAACCACCCCTGTATAAGTATGCCGCTATAATAACCTTGTGTTGTATTCCGGCATTAGTGGCCTAATTTCCTGTACCCTTATGGGACTCGTCATATTCGCGGTGACTCTAACGTCGCAAACATCTATAGGCGACGGCAACTGCTTACCTACTATTACGTTGGTCATCAGCCTGTCTGCTATTTCCTCGACAATTAAAAAAAAATATGTTATATTTTCTAGTAATTTTGGAATATTACCTCATCAGGTAACCACGATGACTCCACTAATATAAACGATTTTAATTTTATTCAATGCGAATACTATTGCCGATGCTCCAAAAGTACGTTATATTATATTTTAAAACAAAATGGTAACGATAATATGGCACAATTTTTCCGCGAAGCGTGTATGCACGTTGCCAAATGCAAAAAGTGACGTAGGCGTTTGTTTACTTGACGTGTCTAATTCGGAAACTTCTTTAACACAGATACCGTGAGTGCTTTACGATAGATTTTTTCATTCTATCATCAAATTGCAATATAGCTTCAAACGCAGTGAACCAAGTGGCCGAGAATAAGGATAATTCTATCTATACTAAATTATTAAAATACGCAGTCATAATTGGATTATTTATATTGTTTATTAGTCAATGAAGGAATGGGTTAGTGTTGTATCTCTGCATTGCTGGAAGATTGAAGCTGGAGATATTTCAGGGACTCGCTGCGGTGAAAACTAATCATATGCGCTTTTATTTCATATATTTTCTATGTCCACTTGCCCAAATATGTGTCAAGGTAAAGGAAAGGCATATTTCAAATTAGCATACAGGTGCGCAACAGTTTAGCTATGCGTACTAGTAAGCATATTCCGGCCTCTGGAATTCAATGCATTACGAAGAAAGTACGTTACGGTTGACAAATCGTATCACACACGGAGATCCACCTAGAGATCAAGAGTTCGAATGGTCATGATGGCTTACACCGATTAGCCAGTTTTACTCGCCTAATGTGTATTAAAGTAATGTAATCGTAACTTATTAATAAATGTACTCATTTGCTATTTATAAACTATTAGCATTCTGAACAAACACAAGTTTAAATTCGTATAGCTACATTTGTATCCACGTATATATAAACGTCCTAGACGCTAAACAATCTAATTTTAGCGAAAAGCACTTAAATTGATTTTATAACTGTTTAACACGTTCGAAGCCGCACTGAATTTTCTATTCCATTCCTCCGGTACAAGACGTTTTACACTTGATCATAAAACTACCATTATGTTGTGTTGTTCGTTGACTTCACAAATTAAAGATCTGCTGTATCTCAATTGAGCCTAAAATTGAATACTGACAATAATCATCATGACACGAAACACTTTAGACCTGAGGTCCCGTGTATATTGTCACTGGACACAATTGCACACAGTAATGCTTTCTTTTCATGACTTAGAAGGTGCAAAAAGAAACTGTGACTAAATTTAATATTTAATAGACTACTATCGGACTTCTCGACTCTACAAGGTAGATACCAAACGTTGCCCTCCCTTCGATGGTAACAAGCACATGGGATATAATCCGTTAATCGCCTTTTTCAAATCCCTAGGAAGGTGAAGGGTAGCCCTATTCTTATACTAACTGGAATCACAGATAACCCCATTCGAGATCGGCTGTGACCGTGCGTGCGATTGATATGCGGGGCTATAAGACCTATAATGAGCAATTATCAAAGTTCTACTTTATGACTAAGTTATTATTAATTCCGCTACTTCGATAAATCTCTATCTACTATAAGATTAACCGAGCCGGTTTCTTAAGTTAAAACTTAGTAATAAATTAAACAATTGCAAAACGGGCAATGTTGTAAACAATACACTCAACAGTAACACTTTTAGAACAATAAAGGTCAACGCGGAATGAAAAGAGTCACTCGATTTCACCTAGCACGATTCGATTGATTGAATCGGTGACGGCAAACCATTTATCGAACCACCAGGACACGATATCGAACTTTTTTTGTGTTATGAAAGTATAATAAATACTTTGCTAGTATTTTATTTAGCGATGGTAGCTAAGCTAGTCCCTATATAGTAGTTAATATTTAATTACAGTGTAAACTCGTTATAACATCATTCTATTTGACGACAAACTCCTTAAAACGTCGTATTTGATTGATTTTGGTTGGTTTACCTTATTTTTTTACATTCACTTTTATTTCTCTACATTTAACGACCACTCTCTATAGCGCTGAAAAATTATCAGTCCGTTAAGTGGCGTTATATAGGGGTTACGCAGTATTTTTTAAGGAATCGACCGAACGCAGACTATTGATTTACTACCAACCAATACTGATATACATATTGATCATCACTTTGTGACCAGGTTTCAGTTCCCAGCGGTGCCTCTGGCGCCGCTAACATTCATAGGCGACGGCAGCTATTTACTAATAAGTGGACAGACCGCACGTCGGCTGTCCCACAACAATAAAAAAAACACTAGCATCATTGCGTCTAATTTAATTATCGCTACACATAATAGACCGATAAGTCCAGAGGCACCAAGCACACCAACATATTAGTATTTTTTTTATAAATGTATATGCTAATTATATTGGATATATCTTGGTTTCATATCTTTCTTAAGAAAAATACCAGACAACCCTTTCCAGAGCTTTTGTGAAGACTTGCGGGTACTAATCCCAACAATAACTACATACATCGCTCGCACTATAAGAATTACTTCACTATCGTTTAGCGATTTACTAAAGCACATACTGCGTCCCTTTTCATTGTGTCCACACAACCATCGAATAGTACAATATGGATGGTCCGGGCAATATCATCTTTACCTTTAATCAATCGTTTTTGTGTCACCTTATTTCTCCTATGTCGAGTGAAAGACTTGCTAACTCCGACAAATGGGTCGTGGGAATATATTAAGTACTATTAAGTACTACTGTACTTAACAATACCCTTTTCGTATTCCGATAAAGGTTATCATTAAAGGTCATATCCGTGCAGTAACGAGGGCACAGAGTAGACATATCAACGTCAAACGTATGACGTCAGTAATTATCCTAGTAAAGCTTTTATCATACATTGCATGTTGTTGAATACGCGTTATTATTAAACATAGTTGATTTAGGAGTTAACTAAGTTTCACTTTCTTGCGTAGGTATTTTAAGATTAAAACGGCTCTTTTATCTATTTTATAATGAAAGTTTAAGCCAACATAAGTTCTTTTTAAAATAAATAATAAATTTAATAAAACTTGATTAAAGAAAATTTGAAAACGGTATCCCTGATAAAACTAAATTTCGTCGGAATTTCATAAACATTTATTAAATTGGGAATACTTCGTTAAGATCTGACAATCACTAAAATAACAGATTATGTAACATTCAGTTATGACAATAATGATGTCTATGAGATCTTGATCGATTAAGGATCGAATAAAGCGAAATTGAGACTAACATTCCAAGAGTTTTGACTATTAAATTCCCAGAAAAATAATTAGTTTTTAATAATTTTAATGTAAAACAATGCGAGTATTTATATAATAGCGTTTTGCATCGAATCTATATAATTACATCGAACTTTACTCGTTCTAAATATAAAAGTTTTATTGATTAAGTATTCCCTGTACCTCATGGGTGTTTTTCGTTTGTGGTCAAATAGTGTTAAGAGAAATCATTATAATGACTCGAATGAATAACACGTAATACAGTAATAACGTGATTTAACTCAGAAGAACTAAAAACTACTTAACCATTACACTTGAAAATAATGAATGAATCCGAATAGCATCAAATACCTAATAATATTGAAAACGAAGAATGTTACCGTAGTAAAATATATATATTTTTAAATAAACATATAATAGCTATCTCGTTTATCAGTTTCATTTAAAACGTATCTAATTGATTTACCTATAACAATTTATATCAAGCTAGCTTTCTTACATTCCGGTAGTTGCAGGTATATTATCCGGATCCATACATCTCGAATATATAAAATCAACCGTACATTATCTTCCCAACAGACTTCTAATACTTATACACAAATCTATCCAGTAACACGAACGTGATAATTTTAGTACACACTAATTTCTGTCCCTTTTTTGTTTATATAATTAACTAGTGGTAGGAAAGAGGCGATGCTATCTGCACAAGTGTTAAACAGTTACGAGTCCATTTTAAAGATAAGGCATGCAAATAGGGCGATGATAAGTTATGTAGGCAAATAATATAATGAAGATAATAACATTGTAACATACGATTTAAATCAAGGCATTGATGTGATTTTATAGCGTGAGTGTGAACTAACCGTGAATTATATTTTATATTTAGTTGGAGTTCGGCGGACGGTCAAACTGTCCACCTGATAACAGGTGGTCAATGTCAGCTATAGATGCATGAAAGAACATCAAGGACATTACCACATCCTGCGGTCCTCGAAAATTTTATATAATATTTTTTTGATAAACCTTATATAGTAAGTACTACGACAGGAAAAGCTCAGTCGGAAGCTAATTCCCAATCCGGAGAGAACGAAACACGAACGTTCTCGAGAACCGTTTCATACGGGAAAGAACAGGCTCCAAAAAATAACAACGCATTTCCAATGGCGGGCAGTGAATTAATAGCATTCTATAATCGTTAGTGGAAAAGGCCCAGAGGACGGTCACCAAACCGATGGTCGGATCAAATTAAGGCAATCACGGGGCTCACTTTCCCTGAAGCTCTGAAACAGGCCGAGGACAGAGTGGTGTGGAAGCAGTTCGTCAACGTCTCCGTAATGGCTTATCAAGACGGGCACGACCTTCGGTAAGGAAGAACACGACGAAGAAGAATCGTTAGCAAATCAAAAATCAAACTTGATTTAACTGTAAGAACATGAAGCAAGGAAAGCATTTCTTATAGTCCATGTCCATTGTCTTCTGATTAACTGAAGGACTTATTAAAACCAAATTTGATTACATGCTTTTCATGTTCAAATATTTATTTGCATTTCCCCTGAATCTCTACTAAGGAAAAAGTGGAGGTAATCGATACAAATATGCACGTAACAGTTTAGTCCCATGATAACTCATTTAGCACGTGGTCCAAATATACTTTGGACCCCGAGGTACAATTTCGACGCAACTGGGAAAAAACCTAAGAAGAATCTCATATAGAAAATTTCAGTATTTACACAAGGAAAACAATAGATAATGCTTATCGGTATTCTTTCGGGTACAGAATTTTATATTTTCATCGAAATACCGCTGCTGATGGTAACAAAAACCAATTAACCGTTTTCAATTGATCTGTATGACGGTTGTCTTTCTGTACAATAATTATTTCTTAAAATAATTAAATTGCTGCCAGAGTGAAATGACTTACGAATTGGATTAAGGTGTGATAGATGTTTGAAATAATTGGAGTGGGGTGTTTCAACATCGCCCATTCGTTTGGGAGCCCGTTGACCGGGGCGTAGAGTACAATTCTTGAAATTTCATGGTTAAATAACAAATAAATTGATTTATATCAATTATATGCATTATATTAATGCTTATGCATTGTGTATACACATAACCTTGTTTATTCTTTTGTAAATAGTTATACCGTTTTCGATACCTCCTCGTACTAACCCCGCCCCCCCCACACACACACACATGTGGTGGAATACAATCGACACGTTAGTTGTGATCGAAGAGATTTTGAATTTATTTTAATCTTCTTACGCATAAAACATTCATTCATCAAATAGTTTGTTTTATTCATCAAAATCCTACAGTGACTTGATTTTAGCGCAGTTCCTTAAAAGTCTACAATTAAAATTACAAATAAAAATTTTATGTATTGTTATTGTGATAATTTGAATATAGCCTTCTCGACAATCTCCATTTAAAACTAAATAAAAATTCATTAAGAAGATATTTCACACAATACTAAAGAATTTAAAGGAATGAATTAACATAATAAAATTTCAATTCACCCCCATACTGTAACCGGGGCAGGCGTGCAAAACAAACAGGCTCAAACGGTAATAAGTAAAAACTTCAAGGGAAGATGACGCACGAGGCGGAATCTTCAATTTAGGGTGTACCCACAGCGGGAAAATATCTGTGACGTCACCGCGCTCCCCGGGGCACAACTTCATATTACACGTGATCAGATCAGTATCGATCTGATATTCGTCTAATTTCCGTTTCGAGTGGCAATAGTCGGTAAATTGAGACATGGTGCTCTTGTATCGTGTTAAGATTGATGTTGGCACAGACGTCCCGTAAGATCTTTTTAAATGTTAAAGCGTAATAATAGTTTTTAAATGGATATATTTATACGGTCTAAGCTGCGGTCCAACTTTATATTATGGGCAAGGCTCTTGTGTGTTTATTAACGAATGTAGGATCCAAATCTATGCATATATGTACGTCTTCTCCTCGAATTTGGGTTGCAGTAGTAGTCGTAAAATAACAGTAATAAAATAGTCTTCTTTCAAAATTATAAATTTTGGAGAAATTTTTCAAAACTAGTCCTGAAATCTATCAATTTATAAAAATAAATTAGTATCAGCGAAAGTACTTATATTAGTAATTTCTTAAATATACAAAATTACTTTTTAGAAAAAACAGTAGATAGACATTAAACATCAACAATATCTGTCAGAATGATTGATTCACGTTAAACAGACCAAAGGCGAACTTTTCTTACAGTGTCAACGGCCGCGGAGTTCACGCGAAGGGTGCGAAATAAGTACAAAAAGGACTAAGGGCTTCGTCACAAAATATGGAGAAGTCTTATTATACACCTGCATTTAGTCAAACTGTTATCCAGCTTATATAATACGTGTTTATGAGAAAATAAATATACAATAAACATAACATTCATACACCGCCATTATACCCAAAGTAAGCAGCAGAGCACTTGTGTTATGGATACTAGAAAATTTATATAGTACATATTTATATTATATATTTTCTTTTGTAAGTAAACATATATTACAGATTAACACTCCGATTTCGGCCGGGAAACGAACCCGTGACGGAAGACCTTGTCAAATATATGTTGACATCGACCATTACCGACCATCGACCGCTTAATCATAAACTGAACTAACTCAAAAAACCTGTTTTTTTGGGAAATCGCAAAAAACGTTTTGTCATTTACGACTTACCCCATACATTGACTTATAACTAAATAGCGCTAACTCAGTGTGGGAAAGAGATATCGAAATAAATCTTAGTTTGGCTGATAGAGGGCGTCGATACAATGCTGCCCGTTTAGACTTAAATCGTAATCTGTCAGTTTATGATTAAGCGTGCGTATGATCTCATTTCAAGAATAACGTTACGCCCAATGTGGCTCTTTAATAAATAATAAGCCTATTTATTCCTTACAAAAATGTTAGTAATTTTTCTTAGTTGTTAATACTTAATTATTGGTCTCTTTTTATTTTGTGAGGGCCCTTTCAGGGTAGGCTCTTTCCATTTTTTTTTTCTATTTTTAGCTGCTTCTATCCAATTCGGGCCTGTGGTCTACATTATTTCGTCAGCCCATTTCTCTATAAAGAATCTAGCTCTTAGGGGATCAAAAATATATTTATACCAAAAGTATCTAAACATATTACTTATTCTTTCTTATGTATATTAGGATGTAACTAGAATCAAATGGGTAGAAGAAAAGGAAGAAGACGGATGTATCGTATGGGTGTCACTAAAATAATACTTGAAGTCTCCTTTTTCATTGATCAATTCACGAATAAATAAAGTCATTTAAAACATGACAGTCACGCTCTTATTGGTCTTACTATATCCGAGATTTCGTATCTCTGGGCGTTGCGTACACATTTATGAACATTACGCACGCTTAATCATAAACTGACCTAACTCAAATAACCTGTTTTTTGGGAAATCGCAAAAAACGTTTTGTCATTTACGACTTATCATATTGACATAACTAAATAGCGGTAACTCAGTGCGGGAAAGAGATATCGAAATAAATCTTAGTTTGGCCGATAGAGGGCGTCGATACAATGCTGCCCGTTATATTATCTCACATTAGACCTTAATCGTAATCGGTCAATTTATTATTAAGCGTGGGATTAGTTTCTGTACTCTTCACTATTCTATGCCTACGCACTACGTCGGCTAACCAAATGGGGTGGTCGGCGATATAATAACGATAAACAATAAACCGATATGTGTACATAATGAAAGCACTTTGTGTGGTTTTCATAAGCGATTGTTCGAGAAGCGGGTCATTAGTGCTGTGACATTTATGTATAACTGGTCTTCCCTTTCATGTTCAGAATCACTTGTTTCGTTCATTATATCATTTAGGGATTTACTTTTTTTATATCTATTACTTTTCAATTTATATTTTCACTGCTAACATGTTTAAAAATATAATTTATATGGTCAATGATATTTTTCAGTTTTTCTTATTTAAATTAAATGGTCACACGGCAGTAAGTAGCTTATATGTATAATATACACCTGACTTTCTATATTTCACTGGATACACGCATCTACTAAGTGCTCTATCAATAATCTGCGACATAAATCTTCTTACGAGCGTTTCATCCCGAATGTGTCCAAATCTTTTACTTCGGTTGCATGTTGTTGATATATACTGCGTGACAATTCACAAAGCGATCTTTTGCGCGCCTATTTGCGATACAGATTTAAGTCATAACAAGTTAATAAACGGAATAGGTGTAAGTAGATATAAATTTTACAGAAACGACTGGAGTTTGATCACCCAACCTCGAAATTAAAACCGATTATGGCCTGTCCTTTACTCCCGTCTCCATTTCCCGGTTTAAAAGGTGAAAATAAGAATCCCTTTCCTATGAATACGTTTACATATCCTTAGGAGAGTCTTACTTAAACCAAATAACTATACTGTGTTAATTCATACAGCGCCATCTAGTTCCGAAGTATGGAAACGAGCGCTAGTGCTATAGGTACTAGACATAATATAGTACTTTTGATTTGTAAATAAATACATATTACACATTATACACTCAGATTCGGGATGGGAATCGAACTCCAGCAAGCGTTCCGACGTGTGAAATCCAGTGCGCCAAGGAGATCATCAAATATATTACAAAATTATCGAAAACAAGCAAAAGCTTTAAGCGATCCCTAAACGTACTTAGAAAGATAAGCAAATATGAGTGGTCCATCATAGCAATTGATAAATTGGTCGGCTTCTAGGAGTCATCGACACACATGTCGATTAGGGTCGATCACACGGCGGCTCTGTAATTACACCGTACGTGCATCGTGATGAATATGTTATATCGATAATTGAATAATTGACGCCTAATACAGGCGCTATTAGTAAGATTTGACTAATCACTTAAAGTACAACTTATCGTGTTAGTGGTTTGGATGTCCAGAATGAAGTAGACCAAAGAAATAATGGATGGATTGCGTTAAAGATAATATGGCGAAAAAAAGGTGTGAATATTAAGATGACAGCTAACAGAGAAGAGGGGAAGAAGAGAACATGTTGTATCAACACTATATAATATAGGATAAGGGCAGGAAGACATTTGGATGTTCAGATTTTTAGTTCTTTAGACAAACGAAATAAATTACATTAAGATTTTGCACTTTTTACATCAAATAACTAATTTAATATTATTTACTCCGTGCAGGGGCTGATCATGAATACTGGACGGGTCGGCTTGTCGTAATAGGCGACAAAACAACCCTAGCTAGCTACTGGATGGCAATTACTCTTGATCTATAAATATACTGCAATAAAAGCCTTGCGCTGTGTTCCGGCATTAGTGACCCAGTTTCCAGTGCCCCTATGTGGATAGCAGCATGTTCGTGGCGCCCCTGATGTTACAAACATCTATAAGCAATGGTAACTGCTTACAATTTGAGTGGGCCGTCAGCCTATGTGTTGATCTTCAGCAGACAGGCTGACGGAGCAATAACCCAGAGACAGCATCAGCAGGCCTCGCAAAAATGTACCTCTTGGACAGTTTTTCTCGTCTGGTTTTATAAGTATAATTAAAACGTACTAACTTTGTAAGGAAACATCTAGAGAAACCTGCACGCCGAGATCAACGTGTAACCCTGATATAGCGTGTAACCCTGCATTGAACAAGCCTGCCAAGCACAGTACTGTGTATGACAATATTTTTATAATATTGTAATAATATTTCATTTAAAATGAAATCTGTTTCGCATCTATCTTAAATTTCAAACTAAGCCCTAAAGTAAGGTAATTAAAACTTGTTTCGTATCGAGCTGGATTTTTTTTTATTGCGTAGGACAGCAGACAGGCTGATAGCCCGCTTAGAATTTAGCAGTTACCGTCGCCTATAGGTGTTTGCAACGCCAGTGGCATCGCGAACACGCTGCTGTCCCATAAGGGTACAGGAACTTGGGTCACTAATGCCGGAACACAACACAATGTTATTATGGCGGCATACTTAAGACCAAAGGTGGTCGCCATCCAGACGGGCTTGAGGCCCTACCACATAGCTAGGGTAGGTTGTTTTGTCGCCCTTCACGACAGGCCGACCCCGGCGCAGAGGTTAGTATTCTTTCTCCGCCTCTGCACGGATAAAAATGGATGTGGAATACGTATTAAATTATTATTCGTATAAAAGATTAATTTCGCAAACACGTATTTTATTTCAATTAAAAACGTCTCATTCATTAGGTCACATGTACTACGGCCAATATGTCATAGATGATCTCGTGAACAATACACCCACCCCACAATTTATAGGTTTGAAAGTCGCTATTTGTGACTACAGTTATATAACTTGTGGATTGTGATGTTAGTTATATAAGTTGTAGAGTAGAGATGTATATACGTGGCGTACTCAAGCATATTATGACGATAACAACTTTTATAACTTTTTGAATCGTTATATCTCAGAAACGGTGGCTCGTAGGAAAAAAAAGTATTAATACATTTTTATAGATAATGTTATGATCTACAATTTTTGTTTAAAGTATTTTTATGATAAAACTTACCGTTTTGCTGAAAATCGCGACTCATTTACTTGACCTTTGACCTTAAATAAAAAAAATTCCATACACGGGAATGATGGGGAACTTTTAAATATTATTTATAATTATGTTTTGAACAATTTTACTGATTTTCAGCTTGTTGGGATTTTATACACCTTCAAATGTCTAAATTGACCGGACTAATAGATATTATGTATATTTTCATGACAAAAATATTACAAAGCCAATTGTTAAAATTTGGGATTTAATTTCGTATAAAATAAAATCAACAATAATGTTTACAATATATCGAATACTTATATAATACATTTACTTTAGTTTGTAATCCTTATATATGTATGTACCTATTACAATACAAACAGAGAGGTGTAATTCACATAATTTACCTCGATAGATTGCGTAGCACACATTTGTTTGGCAGCAATAGGGAAAGTGTAATTTTTCTTGAGAGCAATTTTAGTTACTTGATTGTTATTTGTTGTCAACCCTAATAGGGGAGGCGCCAGGCGGAGGAAGACGGGAGAGCAGTAATGAGTCCGTCTAGACGCGGCGCATCTCTCGCGTCGACCCAACTGAACAGTATCTGTATTGTGCTATTGTTGCACTGTACAACTGTACACAGAGCACTCTTAACTTATCGCTCACCTTGATTAATAAACGGTGAGAGAATATTAGCGGCAGCGTTGAGTAACGATGCTGGCTGTCATTCTGTACGTTTTAAAATGTATAGGATATACTTACCTACAACTTTAAAAGGGTATATTTGAGTATTATAAGAATCGCTTAGAAATATACCGTCTGAATATATAATTATTGTGTCAGCAATTTTAGCATGTTATACTCAAGAGATAATGGCCGTTGACTGACAGTTGCATTTTAAATACCAAAACAAGTCGTCGCTCAAGGTCGTTAAACAAAACAGAGTATAAAATATTTATGGGCTTTTTGGTATCGCACAAACATTCGAACAATACACAATAATTATACTTTGCACAATCGTGATAGTCCAGTAGTCACACATTTGATTGGACGGGGGTTGATAAGTGAAAATAAAAATCTAACGGAATACCTAAAATTTTGTGTCTTATTATTAGAACATAAGACACAAAACATCATAACAATATAATCACCCAAATAAACACATCTCAAGTACCAGGACCTATGTGAGGGAACGGCGTTCACATGTTGGAACACCTGCGTGATCACGGGGTTCAAATCCCTCCCCGGTTTACAAAAGAAAATTATATTAGTAGCATATCAGTTGTCTGCTAATGCGCCTAGCGGAATACCAGCGCTGGTTTTTATACAAAACCAGGATATGCTGAGCTAGGACCAATTTAGTACTTAATCAATTGATACTATTTTAACATTTGTGTCTTTTGTCTTAAATTAATAAAAAAATATTTCTAGTACCAATAATATAATTGCTGCCTATTTTAGGACTACAATAAAAGCTCTGGAACCTTTGTTCCTCAATCCAAGCAAAAAGGATCAATTCATAGATGTAAAAAATTTATCGTAGTTAACTCAATATTAGTAAATTTCACTGCCTGCACTATTTCTTAAACCTTGTTGCAAGTGTGCAAGAACTTTCATATTATGTTTATGAACCTGGGTACACGCACATGACCCATTTTGTATCAAATACGTCAACTGCATATGTGCAAAAAGTAATTAAAAACAGCAACACACACTAGTGCGGTACTTTTAACAATGCATTTATTAATTGTTCTCTTACCTTATTCAACGGAAAAATCAACGAAAGCGTAATGAATGAATGGCTCATTTCATTGAATACATTCATTCATTCGATCGTTCAGATATTTATATTATTTGCTTAACACTGACTGTTGATCATAGAATGTGCTAAGATGTTGAATTTTAAGCGGTAAAAATTTCTATTATTATCTATTAAAACAGTTAAAAATATTAGTCGTCTGAATAGGCATTCTAGTGAAGCTGTTTCCTCTTTCTTTTTTCCAGCCTTGATACTTATTTTTTTTCGTATTCTGTTCCGTCTCTCTTTTGAAGACTGAATGTATGTTTAGTTGTAAAAGTCAAGTCATCAAGAAGTTATTTATATATCAATCTCTAACGCCGGTTATTTGTAAAATGGTAACAGAAATTCCGACAAACTAATAATCTGAGAGCCGAGTTTCAGTTTCAAACTTTTAGACACATAAACTATAGGTTATAAGTTTGAAGCATCACTTATAAGCTATATATTAAGCTTAACTTTCTTATATCCCGCTTCCATCCGCATTGTATACGTTAATATACTGTCACAGCGGGCTAGCATCGGTGGCTTTCCGTGAGATTTCACCTTTGCTGCAGGAAATCAAACGAAACATCCTTCATTTGCGGTATAAGAACAAACAAAAGGAGTATCCCATCAGTCGCTTTTACGACACCCAAAGGTTAGCTATTTTCCTATTTAAACGACACCAAACGCTTACATATAAAGCTGCTACATAGGATCGATACATAAATTCATATTAAATTTAATAAATTATTTTCCCCCTAACTACTCCTCCGTTTGAAACCACGTCATTATTAAAAAAAGCATTTGGCGCGTCTTACATAACGAGGTTATTAATTGAATGACTGAGCAGTTATTGACATGAAATATTACGAAGTGCAAGCGATCGCAGGTGTGTGCAAACATTAGTAGACAGTTTCACAGCGGGCGGCTATCAAGTGAAATCGTTTTGAAATTGATTCTCTGATATCTTTAATATCATGTTTATGTTTAATATTAGCAGTTGTTTTGAAATCATATTTATTCGAACCGGAGAGGACAGACACTTTTCTTGTCCAAATTCTTATAACTTGCTCATATTATGGATAGGATTAGTTATGAGAATATTTTTTTTTTGTAACTTGGAGTAACAATTGAAAGTAATAAAAAGTAAAGTATGTATTAAAAAGATTATACAGACACAATCTTTATAGTGTCATACGAGGGGTGTTCAATAAAATAGTGATAATGCGATGATATAATAATAATAATAAAAAAGCAATCAATTTTGCGTCGTGTCGGAACGTGTTCTAAAAATAGATAAAATTAAAATTCGCGCGGTAATAAAATATCTTTGCTTGATGTTTTTTACTACGGAGCTGGTAAATCAAGACTTGAGAGCAACATTAGGTACTTCATGAGTAGGGCGCAACCGTAGAACATGGAGGAGCCAACCGTAGAACAGGTTGCGCGTTGGTGTGCTGAGTTCAAGCGAGGAAGAACTTCCATTAACGACGACCCCCGCACGGGACGCCCTACAGAGGTAATGACTGAACAAATGATAAAAAAAGTTGAAAACATTGTCTTGGCGGATTGTCGTGTTACTGTTTGTTTTATAGCAGAAGAAATGAAGATTTCTATAGGAAGTGTCCATAATATTATACACAACCATTTGGGTGTGAAAAAGTGTAAGCGCGCTGGGTGCCCAGAATACTTTCTAACGTGCAGAAACAAACGAGACTGAGAATTTCACAAAGCTATTTGGGTTTGTTACAACAAGATCTTGACCGATTTTTTGGCTCGATTTATAACTATGGATGAAACATGACTTCACCATTATGACCGGGAAATGAAAAAACAGTCCATGACTTGGAAGACCGTCTAAGATGGTCGACCACAACGTGATTTATCAGAAAGGTCAAAATCACTTGTTTCAAAATTTTCGTACCACCTTCTGCATGTCCTATCAGACAATGTGCCTTCACCAAACACTTTCAATAAATTTCTACATGTTTCTGTAGCATTTCTCCCTTGTTGAAATTCATACAAAATACAGATAGATACAGCGTAGATGAATTTTATCAGTACCCATGGTTACACTATCGTTTCACACTTAAGACTAATGTGAATTAACTTTATTATAGTCAATTCGCTGTGTCAATATGCACCAAATAAACTTGTGCTTACATCTCGAAACTTGTTATAATAGAAACGAACAGAACTTTCCGGTAGACCTCACTAATATTTTCGCTGTCCCCTGATCATCGGTTTTCTAGGAACATGTTTTCTGAACCAATGTTGATGCGGTGTTAACCTTTCTGAGACCACTTTTCAAAGTATAAAACATTATACACATAAAATAATACGCAACAGTTCCAAGTCGTGTCAAGGGTATCGCTTAATTTGAAGCAAATACTAGAACAAAAGAAGGAATTATGTGAAATACGAAACAATTTAGGAACACAAAACACGTCGGCTGTACATAGCCGGGTGCCATTAGTGTTAATAATCATTTTGGCAACAATTTACAACACGATCACGACGACGCTACGGTACGTATCAAAGTAATTACCGTCGTCCGCGCGTAAACAAGACGCGACCCCGAACTCGACAGTCTCCGGCCTCGCTTCTCGCCCGAAACGTTTGATCTTCCACGACCCGAACAATGCTTAGCATGACTAAAGACGATTGCACTTGAGGTTTTCCATCTACTTTATTAACAGACCGGAACTTGGATTTTAAACGATAATTTGCATCTTTTTATTTATGTGGAACATGAATTACTTATACAATTTAATTTAAAAAACAAAAGTATAATATCAATGCTGTGTTTTTAACTAATTTTATAATTATATTATATCAATATTTTACTGTTTTTATATATTGTATATATTTTTTTCTTAATATACTATCTACATTGACAACACCGTAAGTCCTAAGCGTAAGAACTGCACTGGTCACACTGGCCGGCATTATTGCTGAGCGCTGGTCCTTATTTTAGGACTTCGTGTTAATGATTTTTATTATTTGGTATTTAAGTTTATTCTGTAATTCCGAATATTAAAGTTTCATTTCTTTCCTTTTTTTACATTTTCTTCTTTTTACATTTTTTTTTTACTTCTGGTCATACAAATGATTGAAAAGCGTATTTATGAATTAATAAGTGAAAATTAGAAGGGGAAGAGTGTCTTGTCATATACTACGGATGGTCACCAAGGGGAGAGAGGTGGTTAAAATTTGACAAAATAAGTCTAGTAGTATTACGTGGTATGGGTTTACACACTCATATAACACCTTCAAATTCGAACAAATTGAGTTAAAACATTGGAATATTGATCTAATCTTTCTTTAATATCAACTGTGTTCCTTTCTTAGAATCTTCAAGTTTGTGTTTATTAAATTTCATCATATCAGTGTCACTTACAATAAGCTGGCAAGACGATAAACATGTGCGGACAATAAGGCCGCATATTTCTCTTTATTGTTAGCAATCACGCGATCTTTTGAAGGCGGCAATAAAACTAGTAGGCTTCTTGGTCTTGTGCAACCAAAGTATTTAAAATTATGTAATGATGCATTTGTGTTACGTATATCCGGTGATCTGCTTGATAAAAACACAACATATTCATTCGCTTTATTCATGACATGTAGTGGCCTTCGTATTTACTTTCCGCTTCGGAAAGGATCACGATATAACCTTGTAGATGCAATTCAATCAACATTATCAGAACTTGGTAATAAAAAAATTGATTATATTATCACACACAGTATTTTTGCTTCATTTTTTACTTATTTATATTTCACACCTCAAGAAAATAATTATGTGTCTTTGTTTTGGAATGAATAATAATTTTCAATCCAAACATCTATATAATTGTACTGTTTCTCATTATTGTTATCTTCATTGTACATTTCATTTAGATTCGTTCCGAAGGTTATCCGTGGCAATATAACAAAATTTCTCTCATTATGGTTATAATATTTTACGATTAACATAAAGAAGTAATGCGCATGGCTGTATAATCTCTGCTAGAAACAAGAGTTAGGTATAGGCTTATTCTTATCCATTCCACGTATATTCTTGTCTCTTTGAAGAAAGGAAGAGTTACGGAAGCGAGAAGATAAGTAGAATTTATACTGCGACAATACTCATCAGCGTAGCTTAGACTACGAAATGAATTTCATGAGTAACCAGAGAAGAATAAACGAAACAATTAGATTTAAAGCGCCCTAACATGATGGAATATTCGAAAATAGGATTATTTTTATTATTAATAAATAATAATAAATATATTGAGACAATTCACACAGTGCTATCTTGTCCCATAGTAAACAGCAGAGCGCTTGTGTTATGAGTACTAGACAACTGATATACATAAACGAGAAACGAGCCCAGGACCTTCACAGCCGTCAGACGTGCGTTAGCCGTTAAGCCAAATTATTCCCAAACACCCTGAAAGCGATGATATATTCATGTTTATTTACATCCGACAAACAATGTATGCGACGATGTCACATGCAGCTAAGCTGGCGCAGACACGTGAATGTATCGGCACATGTTCGCACGAAACAATGATCGAAACATCCGTACGTTACATAAGCTGACTATTAAACAAAGCATTTGTAAGCAACAAAACAATAGATAAACTTTATATTTTTGTTAATTTTAAGATTAACTAGTCCTTCATTCGTATGTTTTTAACACGCTTTTATTGGCTTAGTATATATCTATGTAACGGAATTTTTGAACGTGATTTTCACCCCACACTTTTTTACAATAATTTTTTTTTGTTAATCACACTATCCTTAATTTAAAATTATTTTTTACATTTTTTCTATAAAAACGTATTTTTTTTGTTTTTTTAAACTAAATATTATTTATTTTCATTTATAGGTAACAACTAATTAGTAAAATGATATAATATGCCGTATTTTAAATTGTACTGTTATCAAGACAAACAGCAGACGCCTTCGTAAAATGCAGTATCCTATTATTTGTTAAAGTCCGAAACAGAACCAGAAAAAAACATCTTAAATGATGACCATAGATGTGATGACCATAAACATATTTTTCAACTAAATTAATCTATATCATCATCTCCGCGTAGCATCCCGGTTGCAAGCCAAACTTCCGTTTCGGTGCCCGGGGTCCGCTTTCCGACTTTTTCTGCTCCGCTTCGCAGGGTCTTCAGCATCCCTGATAGTGAGCCCATTGGTACGCATATCACCCTTTACGATATCAAGTCAGTACTTTTTGGGCCTACCCCTCCTGCCGGGGCCCGACGGAGGCGGCATGACCAGACATTTGTTTCCCACGAAGTATCCGGTTGCCGTAAAATGTGGCCGTATCAACGAAGCCGACACTCGTACCAACGAAGCCGACACTCTTGCCATCTATCCGCAATGTCACGGACATGAAGGCTGCCGCGAATGCGAGAGTTCCTAACGCAGGTCCTTCCGCGTTACTCCACACATCCACCGCAGCATATTCATCTCCGTGACTCGCAGTGCCTACTTGTGTCGCTCCAGCACCTATGTCATGAAATAATGACACAAACTTTATTAACGATAGCGCTATCGAATGCTATGATAGTTTTTGCATATATTATGGCGCCATCTATATTATGTCAGTCTGGGAACTTTTTATCAATGTAGTATATTGTAATTGTCTACAATTTCTTTGATAAACATTATTCTTCATCAAAACTAAAAATTGCGAGTCCAAGAATTCATTCATCTCTATTGTAAGGAATATTTATCCTAAATAATGTGCAAAATTACTTAATAATTCTCATTAACTTCATCAGTGATTCCGAATTTTGTACGCGTTTGGAACTTTTCAAATGAATAATTTCTCTGAACATAATTTGAGATCATTGTTCTTAAGTTTACGTTAGTCTTGATGAATATTATATAATTTGAGATGAATTAAATAGCTGAGTTATCAATATATACAATAGAAATGACGAAATTTGCCAACCGTGGCGCAACGGTTTCTCACGTCGGAATCCGCGTGTGTCACGTGTTCGTTTCCGATCCTGAGTCTACGTATTTATGTATATGTAATATGTTTTTGTTTACAAAAACAAAGTATATAAGTATACTATTACTAGTATATACTTTTCTCTTGTATGAGTTGTTCATCCATGATACAAGCGCTCTGCAACTTACTTCGAGACTAGATGGCATTGTGTGAATTGTCACTTAATATTTATTTATTTATACATCTATTTGTATCTGAACATTGGACATTATTTAATATTGAAAAAAAGGAATTGCCTATTAAATGCCTAATTTTTTTGCACGCTTTACATTAACTTGACCTGTATCCATCCATGTATCTATATAACGGAATTTTCGGACTAGATTTTAGACCCACTTTAAACGACCAAAAAAATCTAACTATTGAAAGAAAGAAAGAAAGAAAGAAAGAAAAATAATTTATTTAGAGCTTAAAACTATAACAAAAAAAAACATATACATTAACAAATCACTAACACATTTGTCTTAGCCCTAAAAAGGTGCCTAACTCAGCAATTGCACACTTGTCAAGACCTCATGAAATTATACAAGTTTAATCATTTTTTCCTATAGTTCTTATCAGAATCATCAGGATTAGTGCTTTCTTTTTCTTCCGCCGAAACGCCAAACGCCAAAATTAATATCGCCACCCACGCTTTTTAGAACAGTGACATTAATTTTCTCGTCAGAAATTTTATTCTTATGTTAAGAATTATTTTTTAAATTTTAAAATTTTATTAAATATTTAAGTAAGAAATAAACAAATTGTTTACAATAATAAAATTAAAAAAAAACTGACAGAGATCTCATATTACTCTAATTGTAAGATTTTTAAAAATAATGCCTAAATTTTACTCACGCTTTAAGAATTTCTCTACGAAGTAACTCTTTTACAATTAGACTACGAATAATCATTTTCAGTTTGTCTCTTTTTGTTTATAAAACAATTTTATTTCTATCTGGTTATTATTAAATATCAACATTTCTCAATGATAACTTAGCATTTAGTTGTATCGGTTGTATTACGTTCCAATACATACACAATAGTTTCCCTTTGCTTTAATAATATTGCTGACAATCCATCCTGACCTTTAAGCTCGTATTTTATACGCCACCCAATGTTTAATACATAGCTCCGAATCGTATACACTCAAGTTGCCATACGTCAGGAATTATCGGATTATATCTGGATTATTCCGGCATTAAAGGGGTTTAATCTAAAACTGTGCGATCTTGCAATAATAGCTTTGTAAGTTTACATTGAGGTTTTTAACATTTTATATCATCTGTACAGAAATAAATTATCTATAAAGGAACATGACGATCGCGATCACTAGAAAACAAGAGAAATAATAAAAAGTAACAAATATCTCCTTAGCCTTCTACCCTTCTGAGTATTTGTTTTCTAAACTTATTTGTACTCCTAATAGAAATTAAACAAATAATGTTAAACGTAATGAAAGAAAATCATAAATATGAATTAGCATGGATTCCTAGCCACCATCCTTGGTGGCTAGGAATTCCTATAGCTGGTAATGAAAAAGCAGATAGTGAAGCGAGAAAAGCATTAAATGATAACGAAAGTTGGCACGTAATAAAATCTACCCCAACTGAATTACATAAGTATATTAAATACAAACATAAAATAAATTGGGATCATAAATGGAAGACAGGAAATACAACGAACATATTTAGTATTAGAGAATCAATGTTTGACAAACCACCATCAGCTTTCTAATGTAGGATAGATCAAGTTGTCATCACTAGACTTATAAATATGACACATTTACACATAATAACTAAGAACAATATAAATAAATGCAAGTTTCTCATCTATTAATAGATTTTACAGAGTTTGAAAATGAAAAACGACTTTCACCTAATAATCTAAAAGACTGTTCGAATCAATATGGATATAATAAAGTTTCTGCAAATGATAAATATGTATAATTAAGTATAAATTCATAAGGACGATGTGTTGTTATGGTTTTTAATAATTTTACACTGTATGTATGTAAACGTGGTCGCTAATGACCTGAGTTGTTAAAAAGCGACTTTAAATTTTTTTTAAAAATACGTCTTATACAGAAATACCAAAACCCGTGACCTCCGGTCGTTATTATTTCTAATTTTGTTTACAAATATAGTTAATTTATTATGTGTAAATCCTTCGCCAGTTAGAGCATTTATAACATAACTGTGTATTCTTTCATGTGGCAACATACGACACAGATAAAACTCGTGTCCCGGTGCTCATCCTGAAAGATTTATCCCCGACGCCTGCTATCCTTAAATATGACCTGTGGTACGCACGTGACCGGTGTCGGGCACATTTTATTTCAAGTCTCGAAGGACAATAATTCTACACATAAACGCGACAAATTCGTATTTACCGTTTACAATGAAAGTTACACTCATAATGTTTAGAATCCAATGTGATTTTATGTAAGATATTTATTTGATCAATGAAATCGTATTTATTGTAGGTAATTAATGGAATTTATTTTCGCAAGTTTTTGTTTGTAGTGATATTATTAATATTTATTTATTAATCCACACATAGAAAGATCTTCTTCTATTAACTAATAACATTTGTTACAAACGAATCCGCCTTGAACAAGCGTGGTACGTATATTAGTCCTCTCTAGTAGCGGACCCTAACACCAATAATGGGAGATTATTTATACGTTGTTATTATAATAATAGTATTGATGTGAACTCACCCTGACCGGCGCCGGGAAGAGTGAAGAGGCGTCCTGCTCGGCATGTTGCGACATTTGCTGGTGCGCGCGTGCCTGCCTCTCGCGCTCGCGATCCTTTTCGCGGTCGCGGCTGGTCCACGCGCCGCCCGAGCCACTGGAGCCGCCGCCGCCCCCTCCCCCGCCGGCAGCCCCACCGCCTCCCCCCCGGTCCCGGTCCCACTTGTCGTACCTGCAAAGTTTATAAAAAAATCTTATATTTTTATAGTCAAACATAATTCGATAAAAAATATATAAATAAATTATGATATCGATGACCTCCATAGCGCGATCGCTTTCGCACGCGGAATTCCTGCGAGGATCGTGGGTTCGACTCCCATGACCAGTTGTTTATTTATAATGTGTACAATATTTATTTACAAAACAAAAGTATTTGTATATATCGGTTGCCTAAAACCCTTAATACAAACGCACTGCTGCTTATTTAGGGTCAAAATATATTTCTATTTATCGATATTTACGTAGATGTTTCTCAATAACGGCAGCTCGGCTGAAGTAATTGCATGAAACAATATTCCCAAAGATACGGAGATACATTATAGTATATAATAGAACTTATATAGATAGGATTTTCCTTAAAACTACTACAATAGTAATTTTCAGGCGAATGGAATAGCTATTATAGTATTCGAAAACATGGTCTCGCCCGATAATTATTAGTCATTAATTTATATGATAACAATTAAATATTGTGCACACATAATGAGTTTATTGCAGTAATTAAAAAATAATGTGATATTAATTAGTTTAATTACAATTATAATAATAAATTATATTAATAAGCTTTTTGATATGAAACATTTATAACGGCGACTGTTGGCGTGGCGTAAACTATCATTTTATGCATATTTCCTGTACAAAATAATTTCGATTCACACTTGCCAGGCGTCTTGCGACGGCTCACCAATATTTTTTTTTTGGTCAAATTCCTACGCACATCCCGCCGCACGGGAATGTGCGGTAGGGTAGTATGGGACACTACGAGCAATAATACTTACTCTACGCCCCCATCTCTTTTTAGGAGACGAACACCAATTTGAGATAAAGTACATTGATATATGGTATAGAGTTGAGACTGTAAGGAGACGATTTCTAGCTTAATGCTAAGAAACATTACAAGTTCCGAGCAACAGTTTGCCTGCACCTAACACGATTTAAACTAAATATCTTTTCACTATTCTCTTTAATTGGTGACCACATGCACATGTTCACAAGGTAAAAAAAAAGAGGTAGACCTGTAGGTAGTTGGAAAAAAGAAGAAGTCAAAAAATAGCCGGCTCCAATTACATTCAAATATCCTAATATAGAGAGGGATATCGTTGGAGAAGGCTTTAAATACAGAAGGTATTAATTTAAAACTATGTAAAAATTAAAACTAAATTTAGGAACAAAACTTAACTACTAACAAATAATTTTTAATTTTTATAAACTAAATGAAAATTATTTTAATTTATTTTATTAATCACAAGGATGTTCTGGGATCTGCTTCGAAGATTTCCCTAATCAAAATTACGCAAACTACTGTAAACAACTATACTATATCATCTCTAATACGAACTTCAACATACATGAAAAAAATGTAATATCCACTAACATAATGAAACTTTGATGTAATACATTAATAAAATCTACTTGTACACTTTATATATTACTTTTACTCAACGAGTAGTTAAAACCCATTACGGCTGTCCATTTTATTTCGATTAATATGTAGTGACTATTGAGCAACTTATATGTCGCGCCCTTGATAGATACGACAAACGAGTTTTCACCTATTATGACATCAAATGTTTTGTGGCCGAAGGTTATTACAAATGTGCTTAAATAGCCTTTTTAGTTGAAAACTTATTGAACCATGCTATATTTTACATGTACGAGTATTACGAGTTGAATTTCAATTAGTGTATGTATATCGTTACAAATCGTTTTAAACCAAATATTCTTAATGTTTAATTTGAGACGGCGTATAATAATTACGTTTACGTTGTATATTTCTATCGCGAGGGAAACTGCGTCTTCTCACTAAATACGAAATCGAAACCTCGGAAGAAAACCAAAGCGAAAATTTTCGTCCTGCTACCCTACTACGACCATTTAGCAACTGATATAGTTATCTATGAAAACCCCGGTTGCCACCTGAACTTTTGTGTGCGGGCCGCAGAATCGACTTTTGCTTTTTACCGACTATGGAGTACTGTGACACTCGCACGCACCGGCACTTTTAATAGTTTCAGGGCCCTTGGATAGCCTTCCACACTATTATTCAAAGTCAAAATCATAAGAATATGTCTCACCTCCTCTTTATCCCGTCACTTATATAGATATAGTATTCTTCAACATTTAATCGTAATGTTATTCCTCTCACTTGGCTTTCTTTCCATCATATGAGAATTTCTATACCACGATAATCTAAAATGTTATACATTTTAAATATTCTATTCTACTAACAGTGTTACTATAAAAATGAATGATTATTACTATTACTGTAGTATTACTATTTACTATTACTTAGAACTACTATTATTTAGTATTAGTATTTACTTCTGTTTGAATGATTTAAAGTTATAATAAGGTGTCACGAATTTGTTATGTTATATCTAAAAACACATTATTGTACGTCCTATTTGAGGAGTATAAACAATCGCTAATCCGTGAAACTGAGTCTATAATGTACAATTATTGTTCTAAAACCGGTCTAAAGTATGTACGTATATATGAGAGCAAGCATTCACATAACAAAACTTGTGTAGTATAAACATTAATTGTAGCTAAACTGCAATTATTATTTATAGGTAAGTGGGAGAATGGTGTCAAGGTAATTAGAACACGTCTCGGTTGTGTGATACGTTTAAGAATTACATTGTTACAACACAACACCCCCGGCAACGCGGTGCACATGCGTACAACCGTAGCAAAATGAACAGCGCCTAAAAAAGCGCGTATTTCCACGTGTTGTGAACTCGTTCACACTTAATAAAAAATTCACAGTCTAAAATTGCGTTGCTAGTACAGCAGAAGAAGTAAACCATGTTGGTATATAATAGAGACGTTTTTGTTCAGTAGAAATCGAATTGGCGAGGGGCATCTTATGTTGCTAGCTGAGTGTTGACGGCCAGCGGCAACCGCAACGGCATACCGACTAAAATCCCTTTGCCTTATGTATTGTGTTGCAGGATCTACTTATACTCGTAGTCATAGCTCTGCCACGGCCCTAGCTCGTGCGTCACCTGAGAGGAGTGTCCCAGGTAATATTTTCCTCGACCGAGTGACAGGTCAGGGGTAGAACACCTCTCCAGATAACTGCCATCACTAGGTAGGCCTCGTGCACCCCCAGCTCATTCCATTATATGAAGGCTTGAGGTGGACGTCTAGAATAGATCTCCTTATGAGATAACGAAGATACGTTGAAATTGATTTCTTTAACTTCAGCGATTTAGGCCGACGCAACCAATTGCTATTGGAAAGTACGGGGCTCCAAAGTGCAAACTTCTTCAAAAACCAAAACAGTATTATATATAAAACAACACGTCCATTATCGTGAGATTCGTAAGCAAAATGAATTCTGAAGCGCGAACTAATTCACTTAATTTATTTATTTAAACCTTAAAAAGTGATTAAAATTCAATTGGACACAACACATAATTAAGTGGTAAAACCGGATGTTAGTTTTGGGTCAATCACGTTAAGCATTATTCGTGTGACGATAGCATCGGATTAAAGCACCGGTATTCCACTCGCCTAATTAAATAACTCATAATCGTAATTACATAAGTTCAATTCGGTTATTAATAGAAAACAGTATTGACGGAACGATTTTTATAACTTTAATTACTTTTAAAGCCAATAGTACTTTAATACTTATGTCAAAATTAAGCGATACATAACTCTGAGACGTCATAAATAAAAATTGTAAATAAATAATACTTCAGAGATTATTCTTCAATATTACAAATTCTGAAAGATCAAGCAATACGCAAAATGAAAAGCCGTAAAAGAGACGTAGTGCTCGGAAGTGTAACTTTATGATTACGTTACGTACTTGCGTAGGGAGCCGTCAAAGATAACAAATGGATTAAGCATTTTTCTAGTTCACATCCAACAAGGAGTTTTCTTTTCAGGGTAAGAGGTCAAACGTTTATAACTTTTTCTTAAACTTCTTTAGCGGCGTTGTGCACTTTTTTTGTGATGGGTAAAAAATGTTAAACTCGCGTCAGAACACGTGACTTGATCGAAAATTCGTAAGACGGAGGGAGTTTTGTTCCAGTAATACAAACCTTATTACTAATGACTTAAGGTTTATTTTATAATGTAACTTTTAAATGATTGCATTGCATTACTTATACATATCTATTCGAATTACGACTTTATTACAATGAAATACAGTTGAATTTTTGAAGTGAAAACTTCTTTAGGCGCGTGGAGTACTTTTTGGGTGAACAATTTTTGGTTTGTAAAGAAGTGTTAATGACCAATTTAAACTTTAATCCTTGATCATAAACACTTCTATAAACCATAATATAATACTAATAGCTGGAAGATACAATTCACAAGTTACTTAGTTTACACTTCTATCGGCAGTCCCCAAAGACTGCCCTGCATGTTTTTTTTTTGTGGCTCTTTGGACAGAAGATATACCTGCCTTTTCAACAACACGAATGAGCTCGCGGCGGGTGGTGTATGTGACGATACCTAACATAGAAACTTAAAAAAAACTATATTATCATCGATTAGAGTAACTAAGCTTGGGATTATGCAAAAATCATTGAACAGCAAAAATCGACAATCTAAATCTCTACATTTTATACACAATCAATAAAGCACATAATTGCATCGTTATGAATCAATAAAGCATTTATTCGAGACGAACGTTTATCACAGACATCCCGGGTGGTCTGACATAATTTAAACCCGTTCTTAGATAACTGAGAACTCATTATCAGTTCACCACAATTACGAATTTAATACATACAGGGGCGGAGAAAGAATACTAACCTCTGTGGCCGGGGTCGGCCTGTCGTAAAAGGCGACAAAACAACCCACCCTAGCTACGTGGTAGGGCCTCAAGCCCGTCTGGATGGCGACCACCTTTGGTCTTAAGTATGCCGCCATAATAACCTTGTGTTGTGTTCCGGCATTAGTGACCCAAGTTCCTGTACCCTTATGGGACAGCAGCGTGTTCGCGATGCCACTGGCGTTGCATACACCTATAGGCGACGGTAACTGCTAAATCCTAAGCGGGCCGTCAGCCTGTCTGCTGTTCTACAGCAATAAAAAAAAAAAAAAATACATGACAATTATTGTAAACGTAAGAAAGCTTTTCGTTGTAGTGTTTGCAATTTTTTTTACTAAATTAGCCTACTCTAGGTGGAAACCTGTATTGCAGGGAGTTTTTTTTTACAAACATACAATTAACTGTAATGTACAGCTGGACTAGAACCATCTAATTGCATCATACGAGTACTTAGTTTGCCTAGCAAAGGCACGTCAGAACGCTTGCTTGGGGGTCACGGATTCGATTTCCGTCCTGCATCTAAGTATTTTTGTATAATATACATTTATTTACTAAAGAAAAATATATCAGTTGTCTAGTACCCTTAACACAAGCGCTCCTCTTACCTTGGGATTAGACAGCGTTGTGTGTTATGTCAGTATATCTATTTATTTATTTGAAAGTTGTTAACGAGATATCGCATTGAAGTATCACCGTAACTTAATGGCACACTCAATACAATGTACTGGTGTTAAATCTATCGGTCGGTATGCACGAAGCTCGACCATAATAGTCTTCAAATGAGATAAGAAATACCAGCTATCGACAAGAATAGTTATAATACGAGTTTGAAATATATCAGTAAAAGTCAACCTTACAATTCACCTATAAGTGTACTCAGCTAGCATTGGTAGGGTTAATTTTTAGTTACAAGGACAGGGTATAGCTTTTTTATTGGCCTTGTATACGCTTGATGGGCATACATCTAGAGAGTCGCCCTATCAGTGGGATGTTAGAGGCTGTTATATTATTTACTAGCTGACCTGGCAGACGTTGTTCTGCCATACAAAAAAAGAAAAGTTAAAAATTTTGGGGTTATTTTCTGATATACTAAAAATGAAAATACCAGAACTCGATCGCAGCGCCATCAACCGGATCCAATCTAAACCATTCTTGAATCCACTTGAACACACAAAAAAATTACAACAAAATCGGTCCATCCGTTTAGGAGTTCAGTGACACACGCACATAAGAATTATATAAAGATATACAGGGTTCGATAGGCGGGAAAATTTATCGACACTAATTTTATCAATCATGTAAATAAAATGTAAATAGATCATGCAAGATATTCAATGTGCTCGTATACTTTCATAAAGGGTCGTAATAAGCCGGTAAATGAATTATTCTATGAACATGATAGAAACGTAGCCAACATTTCTTGGTTAAATCGATTTAAAACCAAAATTAAATAGCAAGCGGATGTTGCATAAATAAAAATTAAAAGTTGGGAGGTTCACATGAAAAAATGCTATTAATTTCATCTATCGTCTTCCTGTTTTTATCCCATATCGTGAAATATAAATTTGACGATGTAGAAAATTCGTACGGAACTCCTTCGATGCCTGTGATCTAGGAAAAGAAATAATTAACTTGACTTCTATAACTACTACGCTCACAGTGGAGGAAAACATCGTGAGGAAACCTACTACTGAAATCAACGGGTGTACTGTCCATTCATCATCAAGGGGTAGGTAGGCCAGAAGCTCAACAGTGATACATTATTATTATTCTACAACTCCCGTATATTATCCGTGCAGGGGCAGAGAAAGAATACTAACCTCTGCGGTGGGGTCGGTCACCCTAGCTACGTGGTAGGGCCTCGAAGCCCGTCTGGATGGCGACCACCTTTGGTCTTAAGTATGCCGCCATAATAACCTTGTGTTGTGTTCCGGCATTAGTGACCCAAGTTCCTGTGCTCTTATGGGACGCAGCGTGTTCGCGATGCCACTGGCGTTGCAAACACTCATGGGCGACGGTAACTGCTAAATTCTAAGGGGGCCGTCAGCCTGTCTGCTGTCCTACAACAATAAAAAAAAACTCCCTAAACAGGTATGTTCTCATCTTTACCCCGAGCCACTCATCTGACGACCACGTGACAAACAACGCGTTTGAAACCGTACAAACGTTAATTAAGAGAAAACAGCAGTGCCTATTCGCGCGCATTTTAATTAATTTTGTCACCGATTATCCATATCGAGAAGGTGATTTTACGATTACATTTACAAATTACATACGTATTCGTTTCGATAGTTTTAGTAAACTATATAATTTTTATAATAACCTCATTAGAAAACTACCTAAATTTAAATACTGTTGATCAAATCGTTCGTATTTTTTAGAAGCAAACATGAACTGGCGACATATTTTATACCACGATTACTATACCTACACGTGTAGGTAAACTCAGAGTACATACTCGTAATTACGCTTATTAAGAATAATAAGGAAAAATATCCATATTTCAGTCAATATAATGTTCATCACGTCACTGTTATATTATTTCCACGTGTATCGGTTGACGAGTTAACCTTTCAATAGGTAGTTTTGTACTGAATGACTTCGTATCTGCGTACACACGTATCCGTTCGCTTATACGTGTAAGGAGATTAGGCCCAAATCCAGACGAAGCCAGTGTTCTCGGCGCGTGTCACAGAATGACCCGTGACCGTGGCAGTCGGGGTCGTTGACACCCGGCCTTATTTGCCAAAGGACATTTTTATCACGGCCGATAAGCGGCATTAACCATTGTTTAAACAATTAAAAGTATTTTTCAGTGATTTTTATGACATATATTCCACATTACCAAGATTTTATTAAAATAATAATCTTTTCTCCGTGAAAGGGCGGAGTAAGAATACTAAACCCTCCGGCAAGGGTCGGCCTGTCGTAAAAGGCGACAAAACCACCCTAGCTAGGTGGTGGCATTCCAAGCCCGTCTGGATGGCAAACACCATTGTTCTACAAGTACGCCGTCATAATAACTTTGTGTTGTGTACCAGGTTCCAGTGCCCCTATGCGACAGCACCATGTTAGCGATGCCCCTAGCGTCGCAAACATCCACAGGCGACGGTAATTGCTTACTATTAAGTTGTTCGTCAGCTTGTCTGCTATTCCTCAGCAATAAAAAAAATACAGTAATTAACATCTCTCTGACGGAAACGAACAGTACACCCACTGCATATCTCATTGTCTACACTGAATTTCCAGTATACAGGGTTCCTAACGATATTTTCCTTAGACGTCAGCACGTGGCAGTTATCTTACGATATGCACAGTAGGCGAGCAAAATTGTTTATGACAACAAAGCGAATCAAATAACTTGTTATTTCGAAATTCTATCACTTTACAACTTTTCTCTAAGAAACAATAACGCATAATATGTAAATAACGTGTTTATATCAGTGTACGTTAAAATTTTTCATTATTAAAATGAGAATCATTTTTATTCATTCACGGTAAGATATAATCGTTTTTTTAAAAAAGCTGAATCGGTAAAGTAATGAGATTTTGTCAATTAAATCTAGAAGCAGAAGGCAAAAGAGAATGGAGTAAAAACGTGAGATGTGCTTTGTAAAAAAGGTATGGACAACGTAAACATGAAGGATGCAAAGACATTAAAGTAGGTCAGTTAACTTCTTTCTTATTGGAACATTTGAATCCGACTTAAGATTTGTTTGTTCATCATCAATAAATTATAATAATTCTTTCAACACTACAAAAGAACTTTAGACACATGTTATAAAGGTTAAATCTTCTTTCAGTAAATGATATACGAAATGGTAGGAGCGGCTGGTACGCAAACAATTGGCAAGCAACAAATAAATCAATTAAGATATATTTTATAAAAATTCATTTCAAAACAACACCAATATGTATTGGCACAGATTCTATAATTTGTTCTTACATTATTATATTGAGTGCTGTTACCATGTACCTACGTATATCAGTGTACTAATAGTCACGTACGCATATAACGTATGAATCTTTATGTGAAGAAATCTTTTAACTCGTATTAGTTATTAGGCAATCGTGTATTGAATCTTGAATACGAAATGAACGCATAGTAATTTGTATTTACGTGAACAGTTCACTTTATACATTAACAATTATCATATTTTGTTTTTGTACTTGGACTTTGATAGTGACAGTTGACATAGATTTAAATTTCGAAACAGACATTAATAAAAAACTAAATTGATTGATCGATGATGCAAGTATTTTCGTGTCAAACAAAAAGTCCTTTAAATTAATCGATACCAACTCAACTCGACATCTTTGTACTGTTATGTTATGCATTACATGATCATTGTAAATAAATAAAAATATATAAACATTTCCACAATGGTTATTGAATCATCGCGTTGATTTTAGCACTTAAGTATGACGAGTTTAGATGCAAGCAACGATCGTCGTATTTGATACATTCGTAATTCGACTTTTGAATGATCTGTGTAAGACTTCTTACATACAGAATTTCACTTAATACAGGAAATAACTTAGATTATTATGTTATTAATAAATATATTATATTTATATTTACTTGCCAGTTGTTGGAACACGATTACTATAAAACATATCTTGTAAAATGTTTCTTACACTGTCAGCGTCATGCGTCATCTACAGGAATGAAACAATTAAGTGATCCACTAAAACCCAACAAATATATAAATATAATGAGATCCATGCATACATAATAAATATTTTATGTATTCATATTTTAATTTAAAATTCCTAATTTAAAAGCGACCAACACTCTAAAAAAACGAAATAAATGCAAAACATTCGCCACCACAGCAATAAATCATGGCGAAAGACGGCGATCTCTCTGCAGCCGAAACAGGTAAACTTTTTACAGTTACAACATTAAGATGTAAGATAGTCTAGTCTAACTTTAAGTGAAATATTTCGAAGAAATACGAGGCCAATTTTTTGTAGCCTAATACTCAGAATGTTTGAGCAAGAGAATGTTAAGCTTATTTGGGTATAGGGAGAGGCAAATAAACAGTACTGAAAAGTATTTATTTTAACGAGTATAAAATACAATATATTTCCTAGAAAAGTTCCAGTTCTTTGAATTGACAACCCAACATCGGCTTAGCGCAAAACTGTGAAAAGACCCGACCCCAAACAATAGGGCACTGTGAGGCTAAAGAGAGAAGAAACAAAACATAAAACATGACACATTTAAATTCCTTCTGATACAATAAATATACAGTATACAATTTCTTCGGTGAAACAATCAACGTTACATACAATACAGATTTTATGCTGAAGAAAGACAAGCCCCTACTCGGACGCTTGATCTCAGGGTTCGATATTGGAAAGGCATGATACGTCAAGCACGATAAAAAGCTATTTAAACAAATAAAATAGTCTAAATTGTATATATGTTTACAAATATACCTTTAAACGTATATAGATAAAGAGAGCTAAAGATAATGGTGAAAATACATTTTTAATTACGGTATATACGACAAAATTACTTGACAAATTGAATCCGAAGCGTGTTCGCCATGCCCCTGGCATCGCCATAGGGACTAACGGCGAGTAACTGGTTACTAAAGTAGGCTGTCAGCTTGTCTGTTATTGCTCAATATTTTTTTTGAAGTGATAACTTCTTATGGGATGGTAAAACGCTTCGTTACGTAACGCGTTACACGGCGTCAGTCTGTCTGGCTTCCCTTTCTTTCACGCATACGGCAGCGGTAGACAGGCTTCTCCTCTCTCACTCTAACCCACAGCGCTAGATCTATTGGAATTGCGATTTTATTACAATTAAATACAGTAAAATTTTTTAATTTACATTAGGGAATAATTTAATTTAATATGATTTTGAAACAGTTTTTGGAAAAATTGGAAATTCGTAAACTTTACTTATTTTTGAGTTATTTTTGGTTATACTAATAAATAACCTTTATCATATTAATATACATAAAATTTAACTAATAACCTAAGCTTTTCTCAAGTTAAACAATTTCAATATTAAATAGTTCAACTTAGATTAGTTTAAGTTAACACTTCAGTCGGGCGTTCCGAGACGCACATGTTTTTTTTTAATAAATTGTCGTGACTTCATCTAAATGCTTGGTTTTAATCGCTTTTATTAGACTACTAACAGAAAACATGCGTTATTCGGGGCTTTTAAATGAAAACAAAGCACAAAATATTAATATGAGCGGGAACGTTATGTTTGTTCTGGACTTTCGTTAAAAAATCCTTACAGTTATAGCAAACATTGCAGCGTAATGGGCTTAAAATTTAGTTGCCAACTGCTTTACATTTCTCTTTCCTCCATGAATAATATAGTAAGCTCTTAAAAATTATTAAACCAATGTTTCCCAGTTCCTTTGAACGTAAAATTTAATTTGACCTAATAGGAGGAGCGTTCTGGTACAAATGTTTTATTGCGTACAAATTGAATGTTGAGAAAAAATAAAACATTTTATTTCAGATGTACAAATTTCAATGTTCTTGAAGGTTGGTCAAGGGATTTGTAGGTCGGGTCAAGTGTATTTTACATGCAGGTGTGTGAATTGTCTATCCAGATGTCTGGTAGCTCAGTGGTATGACACTTGGAAACCAATCTAGAGGTGACGGGTTCGAATACCTTGGTAACATGAAACGCTTAGGCAGTTTTTCCCGCCTGATGTGTCTATTATGGCATAATTGCCATCTACCGACGGTGAAGTAAAACATCATGAGGAAATCAGCATACCGAGGACACCGGTATGTGTAACCCGCCAATCCATCTATGCACAAGCATGGCAGCAATAGTGACCATTCCTTCTAGGGCGGAGGCCCGAGCCCACCAGTAGGACGCCATGGACCGTTATTATTTTTTATGCGCATTTAGGTCTCGCCAGGAGCGTGGACTTAACTAAGTTCATTGGATTCGTCATCCAAAGCGAAGGATGCGATATCAAGTCAAATGATTAAGAATATATACATGACATATGGATTTCTCTTTTTAAAAGTATAGGAGAAACCGTTCGGGTTCCCTTGCCGGTTTCGAAGGTCAGACGGTCATCGACCCCATAGAACCAGTCATATATTACATCTATTTTCTTAAGGCTCTTTGGTCCGAAAAAGGAAGTATGAAATAAGGTTAATGACGTAAATAGACCCACATAACTAAATACCTTATGAATAACGGCATTAAAAAATCAAGTCAAATAATTTTAAATATTAACCCTTTAAGGATTCAAAACCACATTCTGCGTCGTTGATTTGATAACTTAGTTAAAAATAAATCTTTAATCAATTCCAAATGTTGTTTTAAACATATAAACATTCCAAGTCCTCGAATACAAAGCGATAACCTCAGTGATAATTTCCGCCAATGTTTTTAAACAGCTGACAATAAGTCGTAAATCGTGACATGCAGACCAATTTATTCCACAAGCGCAGTTAGTAAAGAGCTAATCCCATATAACAGCTCGTTACCTAATTGCCTAGACGTTTTATAGTGTTCGAGTTTGGAGTCGCATTTCTTTACTAGATAACTCCTAAGAGTATTACATTTGGAGCTGTCATGTCAGGCCGTGCCTATATTAAATTTTTGCAAAATATTGTTAGTTTCTTTTAGTGCTGAGGAACAGCAGACAGTCTGTTGGTCCACTTAAAAGTAAGCTGTTACCATAGTACCTGTGGATGTTTGCGACGCTAGGGGCACCGCGAACTGACTGCTGTCCCATAGGGAATTCAGGAACCTGGGTCACTAATGCCGGAACACAATACAAGGTTATTATGGCGGTATACTTATAGACCAAGGGTGGTCGCCATCCAGACGGGCTTGGAGCCCTACCACGTAGCTAGGGTTGTTTTGTCGCCTTTTACGACAGGCCGACCTCGGCCGCACTAGTTAGTATTCTTACTCCGCCCCTACACGCGAAGAAACTTTTGTTATGTAATGTTTTTTTTCAATAGCTTAATTGTAATTCCACCCAAAATAAACACTACGGACACCAAGGTACATTGCTTATAAATTCTAAATCATGTGACAGATCCGAACGTTTATGTCTATTGGGGTCGTCTCTTCCTTTTCAGCCAAAATACAAATAAGAGATATGGCCAAATTTAGTTTATAAAAGGGCAATTGCCGCCGAACCTTCAAGCACAAAAAGAAACCGAACAATTCCATTCTTTGGCACCTGCAAAAGTAATAATTCAATTTAACCTTTTCTCACTTCGCAGGTCACTGGTGGGACAGCCTTATTCGTATTATTAACATGGATCACAAGGCAAATTACGTGCATACTAACATCAAATAATAATTTAATACATTATAACGAGCGATAATTTTAACTACATTTAAAATATGTATTTATATTGCTTGGAAGAAATTACTCTGATTAAGGCCTTTAAAAAGGCCAATAATTACTCTACAGCTTTTAATATATAAAAATGTTTTTCATTCATTCAATGTTAGAACATAAACCGGCAATATGTTTTTCCTTGCGTCGTTGGTCGGTTCATCAGGCATAATACATCGGTCATACCTCAGTGAATACTCCAATCAGTTAAATGCTCTGAGAATTTTATAGCATTTGTGTTCGAAGTCATATATTTGTTAAAACTTGGATAAGCACTTTAGAAAAATGTCACGAAATGGTTGTGCTGATAATATTTTACTGCATATTTTAAAATAAGTTTGGACTGTTGTGTATAGGTAATGTAATTAATATATTTCAAGTCTTTGAAATGAAGTCGAATTATTTGTTGGATATTTTAATTTAAATAACATCATTTATTAATATATAATACTATAAATGTGTACTTTGTATACAGGTATGAAAATAATACCTTAACCCTTTAGAGACTCGTGGTACACTTATGTACCAGTAAATATTTTACCAAACTAAATGTCTTTAATCGGATTTAATTTGGCTCATATCGATGCCAAGTAGTCCTAAAGTATAACCATTAAGCAAACACTTTTCTAATATAAAAGATAAGATACCTGTGATCTATAATATCATGAAATAGTCCAATTATCTTCTCCCAGTAAGTTCATCTTCCCCAAATAAATCGTTTTCAAAAGGTTGTCATGGATTAAAAAAACTAGTCCCTCAGACAATTTCCCTTCAATAACGTTAGTTTAATCCAAGTTTAGAACTAGGATGAAAATGCAACCAGGTAGACGATTTTAACAGCGATTAGAAATGTTCATTATACGCATTAAATCGAGAAATATATTATTCATATATACAATATGTTCATATATGTCGCACTGAGAAGGTTAACTCGAGCCACTTCCAATCCAGCTTATTGGATTATCGAGTTAACGACGAGCGAAGTATGGGTGGGCGGTTTACAGTCGACGAAACAAGTAGACTGCATTAGATTATTTTCAAGCACAAGCAACACTTGTGCAGCAAGTAAACAGCATAAATGTAGACAACTACATATTTAAAAAAAACCTTAAAACAAACACAATTCGTATGGATAATATTTATGGTAGTCTGTTTAGGAAATATTCTCTTTAAGTTAGGAGGTATGTTATCTATTCCCGCAATCTTCACACATACGTATTATAAGCAGCACTAAATTAATAAATTTAATATTATATAGTTGGTATTAAATATCATCTAACTTATAACAGTAATAATATCCCAGAGAGCTTTTATATTAAATTATCACATATACACGAGTGTCACGTATGATACTGTGCAAATAAATACGCAGGGTTTCCCATTCAGACATTCTGATATATTATTTAAAAGTAAGTCTGTCTACAGCTGAACAGTCTCGTCGTCTGTAGCGCGTTGTTTGCACAAGTCATCGCGCTGACAATTTGCGAATATAATGTTACATATATAGCTAATATTATGCTTGCTATTTCGCTATATAATAAATCAAGTGGAATACAAGATCTTCTGTCGAGCAAAAAGTCCTTGTGACTTGTGAGACCTCGCCAATACAGGAAAGTCGGGGGGGTATGTAGAAGAATACGCGCCTACCCAGTAAAAATTCTCGCTGTTCTCCTATTGATCGCCTAGTATCTGAGCCGACGGACAAATAACATACTCAATACCCTTTCACAGGACAATAAAACTGAACCGAGAGTAACGGTATATACTTTTTGTTCATGAATTCTGTTTAATTTCAAACTTGTTTTTTTCAAATCATTCGCTGCATTTTGTCTGGCTTCCTTTTATGACTGCAACACAATGACATTGCCCCTAGCGTTATAAACGTGTACAGTTTACAGCCTCAACACTGGCGGGCCGACTGTTTGAACTTCAAAAACAAACATTTTTTTTTCATTATAATCTGAGTCCAATCACCAAAATTTATATTTTAACATAATTGTTTTTACATTTACTATAAATATTCAACACATATAAACATCGCTGAAATTAGAATATTAAGTGATCAATGACTGAGTACGAAAAGGGCAAATGTGATGGGGATTACGCCTCTCAGACAGATGGGGCGTTGAACTAAAGGGAGGTAACTGAAAGTGAGTGAGATAGTAAAATCTGCCGAAGTTGAAATACGAGTTCAGTGTCCTGCTCTTATGATATTTTACTGGAAATGTGGTAACAATTTTTTTTTTATCAATTTACAGACAAAACGAAACAAAATAGTTATAATTGTTTATTTTCTTTGGGAATGTACAATTTATCTTTATCTCAAGCAATATTACTAAAGAAGTTTTTTATACAATCGTCTATAATGACTTAACAAGAAATATATCTAGATACGATATTGTATTTATACTGATTTATCCTGGTAATATAGAAAAACCACTTTTAAGTGAATACGCTAGGATATATCATATTTATGGGTGAATATACGGTATTTGATTTTTTTGTGTCCCTGAAGTAAATGTAATCTGTTTCATTTAATATTGATAATTTATCTATTTGACACTATTTTTAAATTTGTAATAATAAGGGCCAGAAGATTTATCCATTTTTTTAAATTTTATAAGTACCAGAGGAAAATGTGTTACCAGAGGAGTGACACTATAGGCAGAGTAGTAACAAATTAAAGCAAGAAAATGACAGGCCGTTGATTATTAGCTGAGAAAGGGGACTAATGTTAAATAAAACATATATAAATTATAGTATTTAGATATATTTTAATATATACAAGATACATTCAGTCTTCACAGTTTCTAAATGCAACCTTATTTTTAATATTAATAGTTTGTTAATTAAGTTAAGTTTCAATTACCCGTACCAAATAACACAATTAATATTTTCTGCTTATATCAGTCTCATCTGAGATGAAAATCACAGTATATACTGTTTGATAGTTTCTAATTATAAAACGTTCAAAAACTTAAAAGCCACGTTTCAGGCTCTTTAATCTGAATAAAATTTCTTAGTGAAACAAAACCCTGATATCTCCTTCTTCTTTATTCTATTTTGGGGGTATTTAATGTCGCCAAGTAGAAGTGAGGACGAAAATTGCTACAGAAGCAGCTGAGACTCTTCCTGTATAACGTATTGCTCAGATAGTTTCCTCGTACTTGATGTACTTTTAGTGTACCACTAAAAGGTTTGGTCGATTATCTTCCATTATCTTCTTTTGAAAATCAATTTCTTCTTCGGGTATCACAAAAATTTGAATGACAGGACAATATTTGTCTAATTACGTAGCAAAGTCGTCAATCGTAACAATGTCAGTTTCCGCTGAATTTCTGATCGCCTTTTAGCAGCCACTGCGATATTGTTTTGTGAAAGTAGAGGTTGGTCTTCATTATCAGACGTAGGTGGTGTTACTTGGTAGTTTCTGGTAGATTGTAGCTTTACGCGATTTCTATACTTTTTATTCTTCTCTCTCCATATTTTTCTAACAGCCCTTTTTTTCCTTTTAGTCATATTATTTATGCACTTAATTTGTCCCTTTTCTATTTTCTATTTATATTGCTGCTTTTCTTTTTCTTCAAATTCAGCATTTTTAACCTGATCGTTATTCATCCTTGGTAGCGTAATTTTTCAGTTTGACGCTTTTTTTTATCTCTCTACCCTTGTTTGTTTCTTTTTACCATTCGCCATGATGTTTGTTTATGCTTAAGTATCTAAAACGAATGAAATGAAGCCTTAAAACATTAAATATTAACAAAATAAACACTCGTCGTCACTTCCCTGGCACTTGTGTATTTCCTCTGGCATGAAATATGCCAGAGAAGTGACGCCAGAGAAGTGACAAAATCGCACATAACCTACAAAAACAATATTACTCGCTTATCTGACCACAGTTTAACGTAATACATGACATCTACACACAATAAACATTGCATTGTGCAAATATACAATTTGGTAACGATAAAATACAAAAACATATACTTACCAAAGGAAATACTCCAACGACTGGCACAAACACGCTTTCCTACAGTGAATCGCAAATTGACGCAATATTATTGGAGTTTTGCTCAACGTTCTTAGCTTGCTTCTAAGTTCATACTGTTGTACATGCGTAGTTAAAGGACAAAAACATACCTTTGCGATTTTAAGTCTAATTTTACTTCTTTGAGTTTCGCCAGATGAAGTGACAATATTGTACCATGACATGAAAATAAGTTATTTTTTTTTTATATTAATAAATGTTTTTACACTGTATTTTGATAAAATATGTTTCGATGTTTATAAAAGCATATGATCCTATTAAAAAATAAACATAATGGCATACGTATTAAATTATCTGGCCATAAAATCATTATAATCTATTATTGGGAAGGCCAGAGGAGTATACATTTGTAACTATTTTAAACTATTAATGCCTTAAATTAAACAATTATCGTGAATAGACTCTGTGGTCCAAATAAAAGACCATATTCTTTATTGTTTAAGCATACACAAATATTAATATAATAAGTTTAACATAAAATTTATCTATGGACCACTGGAATTCAAATAGCGTATATTGACCCTTATAACAAATTTTTCCTTAAAGAAAAACATCTTAATCGCAGTAATGCGACATGAATCTAAAAATACGTGTGACTATATGCTGAAAACATAGCTCTTTAACTAAAGGTAATATAATTATTTATAATACATATAATAATACCTATATTTATACGATAATACTGATCCAGACATCGCCATCGTAGCACTTCTATTACCGCGCCCACGCGGGTTCGACACGTGACTATATTAAAGATATAACTTAGAATATCACGTTTCCTTTTGATAAATCGTCACAACATTCTACTTTGCACGGATATAATAATTTTATGACACATCTAAATACTAACTCAACGAGAACTGAAGTGTAGAAAGGCAAAACGACTTTACTCTGCCAATTTGTTTGAGATAAATGTGGAGAAGTGAAGATATATTATTATATTCAAAGTTAGGAATATATTTCTAGCAAGAATATTATTTTACACGTGTTGTCAGCCAATATCATTTCACTTCTAGACGAGACTGAGTGAATGAAGTAAGTTTACACGGTGCCTTAGATATAAAACGATATTTCGTGTACAAATATTGATTCCTAATATCGTGGGATTTCTAGACATTTACTTAAAAAAGTTGAACTCCTACGGAGTAAATATCATAACATCCATACACCAATAGGTTCATTTATCAATCTTACTGCGAAGGATAGCAGTTCTATCCTCATAATTCAAACGGTAAGTCTCGTTGAGCGCAGTTAAAACCTGCTGCGCTTAGTTTTACTTGTGTGACACTTGCGCCTGTTAAGTCAAATGAGATAAAAGAAGGATTACACACGATTCGACATGAGTCTTATAGTCACTATACTTGACTGATTAAAAAAGACTTGGTCTTTTAAAGGCATGATCAGTTTACTCAGTCGTTGGATATCAATTTGCAATGAGTATAACTTATCCACGTAGATCAGACGAATTGATATGTGTCAACTAATGGGGAAATACACAAATATTATAAGACCGTGAGAAGGAAAAATTAATAAAATAAACTTCAGGCACGAAAATTGAACATACAATCACGATAATTTTGATGATACTAAAATATTATAGCAACGTACCCCAGACGTGTTGCGATGGTTATCCATCCGAAGTTTTTTATATATTTTTTATTTTATTGCTGAGGACCTGCTGAAGTGCTGACAGCAACGGCCCACTTAAGCAGTTAACCTCGCCTATGGAGGTTTGCGCCGCTAGGGGCACCGCAAACACACAGCTGTTCCATAAAGGTACAGGAGTATGGGTCACTAATGCCAGAATACAATACAAGGTTATTATGGTGGCATACTTCAGGCCAAGTGTGATTGCCATCCAGGCGGGCTTAGGGCCCTAACTACGTAACTAGTTGTTTTGTCGTCTTATACGACGGGCCGACCCCGGCCGCAGGGGTTAGCATTTTTACTTCGCCCCTGCACGAAAAAATCCGAAGCAATTTCAATTCCATCTAGCTCGACATGTAACGAATTATTAATTTAACAAATAAAATAAGCCTTGGCGGTTATGGATACGTATATCGGTAATTGAGTGTGGTCGATTCGTGTTTTGAATACAGTTTAAACGATTCCGTGATACAAATACATTAGAACGGTCTTTAGATAAGTATTATGAGACTATTAAGCGATAAGAGAGATTAAGCGCATGTTCATGAGTAAGTATGCTAAATTATTGTTATTTTCGTATCTGTCGTTGAGTCAAATTTATTCACATTGTTATAAAGTCATAATATTTTTGTTTTGTAATCACGATTAAGATGTTTTGGTCGTTATCATTTGCTTAATGTTTTCTAGAATAATGCGCTGGATATATTTTTCACAGAAGAATATTATACTCTGCGTCGCAAGGCTAAACGTTGACACACCAATTTGCGTCGATGCGCTTGTATTATTTTTTTACTGTGCACTGAAGACCTACGTGGCGTAACGACTAACTCATGACAGTACGACTGCGGAAGTCACAGGTTTGATACTCGTCTGCGTCTTGGTATAAATGTATAACACATATTTATTTACAAAAAGTATATATTATAGTACAATAGCTGTTCACTGTCTCACGAATAAGTGTTCGATACTTATTCGTGAATACGTAAACTAGCATCTTGTAGTATAAATTCGAAGCACTCAAAATGTACTAAAGTCAACGGCAATATTTCTAATCAGCGTTACAAAATAACTGGAAAATAAATAACGTCGCTACAAACCCATCAGCATAATTTACATTGGCAAATATTCAAGATATAACACGAAACGAATTAAAACACCAAACTAGATTTTATACATCGCGGGTAAAACAAACGAATCGATATAGCCACTGTATAAAATTGGATTGCAGAGCTAATGTACTCGGACGGAACGTTGCCAAAATTTCCACAAATAATTGCATTTTATATCATTTTGAATGAGATTCATGTTGTATTTAAAGGACAATGAACTAATGTTAAGCAAATATATTGGAATTCCGTGCCAAACATGACACAAGCAAACACTTGTGTTCACTTATTAGGCATATCGTAATGGAATCTATAAAGGAACATTAACATCTTGAATAAATTATGTAGTTGCCTACCGATGATACCTTACGCTTGGGGGCACACCGCATCCTCATTAACAAACAATGTGTAATAAATTAGCAGACATAAATAAAAAAAAGATACTACATCGGGAGCAATGTACCAATGGAGTGGCTTAATGGTTAATACACTTCAGTTAACCGGTCTGAGTTCGACTGTTGAAGACATAGAGCCTAGAAACGGTAAAAGAAGGGGAAGACTATAAATATATGGATGTATTATTTGAAAGATAAAAGGGTACGGTGAAAGAAAGGTATACGTGACGTCGTTACTGAAGACAAGAAAAGTATGTATACAATCCATATTTAAAATCCGCAGGTATATGGCATTTGCGTTCATGTGTGTTTATCGAATATGACAGTAGTATTATCTTTTAATATTCAAGCATTTTTTTAAATACAACGTGATTAATTCGGTCTCACTGTTCTAACACTGCGAGCAGTGGGTTTATTAGCCGATATTATACTACATATTACCTATTTTTAAGCAGTTTTTCTCGCCTAATGTGCATATGATAGTATAATAGCCATGTACCGACTGTGAAGGAAAACATCGCGAGGAAACCTGGTATTGGAGATTACAGGTATGTGTAACTCGCCAATCCGCCATTGACAAGCGTGGCGGGTATGTGGTTTTTTTTTTTTTTCTTTTTTTTGTTAATTATCATTCTCTCTAGGGGAGGCGCGAACCCAGCAGTGGGACGATATGGGTAGTTATTAGAATACTATTACAAAAGAACACAGCTTACCCGACGCCTCCGTTCAGGGCGGTGACCACGCCGGGACGCTCATAACACATATGCATACCAGCAATCTGTGACGCACTTTTAATGTCACTCACTGAAATCGTATTATAACTTAACAGTCAACACTCACTCACTTTATAAAAGGAACACAAAAATCAAAGTTGCAAAGCTTATTGGAATATTTAAAAGTTTCCACGAGTCAATCTACGCCACGGGCAAACATTTTCGATCACAAAGTTTCATCAATCAATTCACGTCGCGGGAATAGTCAGTCGCTGTGAGACAAATCTGGAATCGGCCACGGCGAATGTTAACCAACGTTGGTCTTTTATCTTAGAGCATTTCACCTAATGGAGGTTACAAAACTGAATCCTTCTTCAAATTGTTATTTTATACTATATGTGTATTTATAAAAATTTAGCTCAAAGGCGAACAGGCAGACTATTTACTCAAACTGGTGATTACTAGCAATAGAATTTATAAGTAATATTTGAACCAATGCGCCCTATATCAATGGTTTCTCCTTTTTCGTTCTTTAAAATAGTTTTATACTTATAGAAGAGCCAAGCTATACGTTATACATTTAATCAAAACATTATTAACATTATAAGAGAGATCATGTACATGCATTGTTGTATTTTTGTCTTATATGTACAGGCTATTTCCCAATAACTGATTATTTAAAAAAATCCTCTCTGATAGGTCAAATACTCTAATAATCATATTCATCGCATGTTACACTTGATTGCTGTAATCGATTATAATACAGTAACAGATAATGTCGCGTGATGTATCGATAGAATTAAAATATCATATTTGGCAGAACATGGCTGTGTAACGTATTGTATAAATTCAAAATGACAATATTTGCATTTCACGTATATGAAGAATCGTTTCCTTTTAATTAGTATAGACATTAATGATGACATGGATAATGCCTAAATGTTAAATTTGTACAGAAAGATATGACGAAATAAATCATACATCTATTACGACATAAATTATATATACTCACGTACGAGGTAACCTCACGTAAGAGGGCAACATCAGATTATCTATTTTTAACATTAAAAGAAAAATATTCAATTCATGATAATAGGAAGAGCTCTGTCATAGCGGGAGCGTACGGGCTCGTGACGTCACAGATGGGTCGGCGAAGTAACGTCATTTGTTTCGTCTGTCACAACCCATATTAGACGAGACAACCGTACCACAATTGTAAATACTGGCAATGCCGAGAGAATATTCGAATATTTCATGTCGAAATTGAAATACTGAAACGACAGATGTCGTTTTGATTGTAATAATATTTTGTAAACAAATTGTGTTTGTTCGTCCGAATTATTAACGTAAAATAAAATGCCTCTGGCTTATTACGGGATCTTCAAAAGTAAAGGATCGATTGACTTTATTTCAAGTATTTGTTTATTGACGTGGATGCTAGAAATCATTCGCAAAATTATTCATGAGCTATTTATTTCTTCTTTTGGATTGAAATCTGCACTCATTTAACTAAACATTAGATCACCAAACATGTAAATCTATGATGAAAACGTGTATTCAAAAGAACTAGTTTTTATACCTAAATAAGCAGAAGCGCTTCACGCGTGGCTGTGCCATCACTTTCACTTTCCCGCGTTATTAAATAGAAAACGGCCATCTTTATTATTTTACAGTTTAATCCCGGTTGCATTAAACACTTCTACTTTGGAGCTTGACGTCCGCTTTAGTACTTTTCTACTTTGATGGTGTCTTTGGCACCATCAAATAGTTACCAAATCTTAAGACGTCAGTTCAACACTAATTGCGATTATTTCTTTCTAGTTAAAGAAGAGAGGAACATATATGGGTTATACTGTATTGTTCTCTTATAGAGGCTGAGTGAGAATACTAAACCCTGCAGCCATGGTCGGCCTTTCGTAAAAGGCGATAAAACATGGTAGGGACCTAAGCCCGTCTGGATGGTTTCTAAATATCCCGCCATAATGACCATGTATTGTCACAGATTACTGAATAAGAAAGTATTGTGTTTAGGCATAAATAACCCAGATTCCTTTATGTGGACAGCACCGTGTTCGTGGTGCCCTTAGCATCGCAAACGTTCCTATGCAATGGTAAGTGCTTCTTACTACTAAGTGGGTCGTCAGCCTATCTACTGATCCTCAGCAATAAAACACTATTTCATCATCTTCAACTTGAAAGACGTGCGTGTGGATTGCCGGTTAAACGGAAGTTTCTCACGCGTTCTTTAAGCAATTAAAAGAGAAAACGCTATGACCGTATAAAGCAATGAATGAATTAAGGGCTTATCTCAAATTAGAGAAACGGTGATTACGCGCGAGTTTCCCGAGGCTGGGCCGATGATTAATTGCGGAGCGTCGCGTCGTAGCGTATACTTTTTTGCATTATTTTGCGGCTAACACCCCGAGTAAATAGGATGTTTTTTTCACGGGGTTATGAGGAAACATTTACTCGGTTGCTTTCCGATGTGATTGATCTGCGTCAGACGTGTACCGTAAACGAGGGATGAGCTTCGCCACACATCCTCACATAAATAAATTTATTGGGACATTTTACACGACATCTAGTTCCAAAGTAATTAGTATTGCACTTGTGTTATGGATACTACATAACTAATTTACTATATTTATATACTTTTCTTTTTGTACATAAATAGATATACCCAGACTTGGGACGGGAATCGAAACGGTGACCTCCTCAAGCTTACCGACGTGCGTTGGCCTTTACGTCACGAAGGTCGTCAAATATATTGATGGTAAAGGCAACAATAATATTCTATAAAATATTGCATAAAAATATTATTAACAACATTCTTAAAAATAAGATTTTCTGCAAACCTATAAAAAAAACCAGCCGGTTGTCGTTGGGTTTTATATAGTAACCTACACAGACAAGCTGATTCGAATTTAATTTTCAGTAAATTAAACTATAAAGAAAATATTTTGATTAAATCGGATCGATGTTATTACATACATCTGTTGAATATAGTAGTATTCTATAACCTAATTATTAAAATTTTAATAAGATTAGTTGATTTTATTACATTAAAAAATTGGAGATATTTTATTCGCATCTAATATTGATAATGTTCAACAAATAAGGCAACAAGGAATAACCAATATATGTTCATGCAAAAAGAATACAACAACAGCTGAAAAATGTATCCTCATACCCTCTTCGGATGTACAATTCTATTAATAAATGCGTTACTTTGGAATTGATGATTCACAAGAAAATTGTTAAGAAGCATTGCCTTCCATAAAATAACTAATATAAAAAACTAGGACTAGAAATTGGAAAAACCAGGACAATTCAGTAAAAAAACAGGAAGCAGTAATAGAGTTGCAATAGTTAAATTATATAGTGAAAACAGGTAAAATAAAATTCAAGTAATGATAATAATCATATGTATTTTGCAATATAAAAAATATTTCTTTTATAACAACAAGTATTATTTAACTTACTATCAAGTATTCGAATGTTAAAAGACAGGACACTGCTTTTAAGCAGTTTTTAAACTAGGATATGTCCTGAGAAAACAGGACAGTTGGCAACCCTAATCTAAATTGATATCGAAAGTAGCACATTTCCATAGACATTCCGAGCACATCCCACCAAGAGACGCGTTCAAGGTCACCCGTCATAAGAAAACACTCGGTCCATTTTTAAACTAGTTAATATCTATACAAGTCAAATAGTGACTGTCCTACATCTCATACATTAACCTACTTTACAGCCGAGGCCACACTGTGAATGCGTCGCCACAGGGATTTACTACAGTTATGTATTACGTTTTCTAAGTTTAATTGTTAACACTGTTCAATATTTTGATAAATAGAAGTAGTTTTTTTTTCGGACTTGCAGAATGAACTTAAATACGTAACAATAAACGGAAGTTCCTCACGCCGCCATATTAATACTATTAAGTCCTAACAAACGAACTCAGGCTTAGCTATGACGCCGGCTAGTGAGACCAGCGCTGTTCCTCCGTCTAGGACCTACGGTATTGTTCATATAATTCGTTTGTTCGTGTTGTTCACGGAAGACGAGACATTCACAAGAAATATACAATATATTAGTATATAATCAGACCATAAAGTATATTTACAGCCAAGCTGTTAATTCTGCTCACAACTAAGGCTTCCACTACGTAGCTCGAAGTTCGCTCTTAAGTACCGTTATAGGACGAGACTAGTGTAACTTAACTACTAATGAACTACTCTGACTAAATTTAGTGTTTGCAGAGAACGACCTGCCCTTTGATTTCAAATTTCGAAAGGGAAATGTAGCAAGACCTCGTACGTTGCTTACTACCTTTCAGATGAGGTTGATCATAGCCCCGAGGCTTTTGGTCGAACCTCTTTCACTCACGTACTATTGTAATAATAGTAATAGAATGTTTATTTACACAAAAATTAAAGGTATACAAATATACAAAGAAAACTAACGCCTAAACCAGGTCAAGTCTAAGTATATTTTAGAAGCTTCCTCTGTAATTATCTATACCTAGTAGTTACTTAACCTATTCCATGTTTACATTCCCAATAACTTCAAAAACTCGATCATTGTAAGAGTATTAACCGTCGTTATTGATGTTTCGAAATTAACTTTAAAACTTTTGAACTTAACGAGAATTAATAATACTTGAAGGTTTAACGCGAATTTGAAATCTTACCAACATCCTGCAGGATAAGATTGTTTCTTCAAATAATATCTACTCGTATGACCTAATATAAAATATGATTAAAATATCTAATACATAACTATAATATTACAAGCAATATACAATAGACAATTTACAGGGACGAATCCAGATCCCAGAAAAAAAAAAAGTTATTCAAATAGCTTATCACAGTTGTTCTTCTTATCTACCGTCAGAATCTAAAGTTCAACCGTCATCCGGATTATGAGCTCCCACTACCTGGCAGAAACTGTTAAATTGCGAAAAGTAGACTAGAGAAAATAAGCTTGGAAATAAATTCACAAACACTTTTATCTGTTAACCTTTGATCGTTAATGCGGTGAAATAAACCCCTTTTAAGGTTTAAATCAGTGGTTCCCAAGTGTATATGCTACATAGACCCCTAAGTGAGAGGTTTCTACCCTTTGTTAGTTAGGTTAAGTATTATATGTATCTAGAAGAAATAGTATTTTTATTATTTTTTAAAAGACTAAGCATTTTTACTAAAATGCTTCTTGTGTTAGGTGAAAAAAAATGTTTGCAGGGACATTTTTATAATTTTAGACTAGATTAAGTTACTAGTTAAAGTAAGTAAAAGAGCCCTTGCGTTACGGGTACTAGACAACTGATATAAGAATAAAATATTTTTGTAAATAAATACACAATAAACATCGAGACTCTATTTTTTTTATAGCTAGAGATCAGCAGACAGGCAGACGGCCCACACTGGCAGGTGGTCACTGTCGCCTATGGACGTTTGCAGTATTAGAGGCAATACCAACGCGCTGCTGGCCTCGAAGAAATTTTATAATGCCTTTCTTGAAGAACCCCATATCGTACCTCGCTGAGAAAACCTCAGAAAACAAAGACCCCTGAATCCTAGAAGCGTTTCGACGCGCGAAAGCCGCTACATTACGTTAGTGACCTTAAGTTCCTGTAAACTTATAGGACAGCAGCATGTTCGCGATGCCACTGGCGCTGCAAACACCCATAGGCGACGGTAACTGCTAAATTTAAAGCGGGCCGTCGGCCTGTCTGCTGTCCTAAAGCAATAAAAAGAAAATTACCCTCACACATTTGTATTTCAGTATTTGTTACTATCGATTTGTACGATAAGTCAAATTTGGCAATCAGTGGATCATATGATACCACGGTATCATATGATTCGTTCGTTGCACGAAACGGAGCCCATATCTGTAAGCACTAACTTGAGTTGTGACGTTTAAGATAAACCCCTTTGAAACTCCCTTACCCATTGGACCAGACTTTAAGATCATAAATGTGTTTAAGACTGACCGCTATTAATGTCCGGTTTTAACATTATCTACATCCTTTAAACGAATATCTTCTATGTTAAACAGATAATAAACCTCTTGGCGGATTTTAATGAAGATTTCAAATTATATTATTTAAATTTTTCAAATTAAATTATTTATAATTATATTATATTAGCTTAATGTTAAACTGCTTTAGAATATTAAGATAAACCTAGCATTAACGATTATTAAGACTGTAATTACATAATCTCATTAAATTATTCGTGGAAGAAATTTAAAGCTATCAATAAACCTTTAAAATCAGGTAATTTACTTCTCATTATACTAATCGTGCTCATTACTCTATATATGATATTTTTTGCGCGCAGGGGCGGAGAAAGAATACTAAGAAAGAGTAAGAGGCGACAAAACAACCCACCCTAGGCTACGTGGTAGGGCCCCAAGCCCGTCTGGATGGGCCGCCATAATAACTTTGCTGTGTTCCGACATTAGTGACTCATGTTCCCGTACCCTTATGGGATAGCAGCGTGTTTGCGATGCAACTGACGTTGCAAACACCCATAGGCGACAGTAACTGCTAAATTCTAAGTTGGCCGCCAGCATGTCTGCTGTCCCATGACGAACACACGCATTAAAAGAAATTAAAAAATTAATAGACTAGTTTAAAAAACATTAAAACAACTTTTTGACTATTATGACTAGTTTACCACCCAAATTGATATATAGAAACCGCTATGTGATTCTCTAATATAATAATAATAAATTCTAATCATTGCATTAATTTAATATAAATCTCTTTAACCCTTAACTTGTCAAGTTTCTTCATTTATTTTTTAAAGCAGAATTTTAATATTCAGATGACTTAGAAAAAAACATGAAAGTAATTTAAAAAATTACATCTATCTTTGCCAAGAGCCTTATAACATTGACCTTACATATATATTCGGAGACAAAAATATTCGGACTGAACTTGTCTATGCACAGGCCCCTATTAGATATTACCAAGTAAATGGTTAAAATAGGTTCTTATAAAATTTTATATGAGATGTTTTTACTCTATATCTTAAAGTTTAGCTTTTTTAACATGGCAGATATATTGATTTGACAACGACGATATGTCAATTTCTATCTCATGTTAGTTAGATCCAAATGCTTCTCTCTCTCAGCTTTAATGTGAAGATAGCGTAACCGAGTAACCGCTAACAGTTCAAGATATAGAGATAGATATATTAAGGGCTATTGATATTCAGAGACTTCTGCGCGAGATATTAAAATGAATAATATGCAAATATAAAAAAATCTAAGAGCAATTCGTAATGTCTTATCAGATAATCATCACCGCTATCGAATATTACGGATTACGGACGATCATTTATCACAATAGCAACCGGCCATCGCGAATTTCACGCATGCACAGCCCCCCGCTCTCGGTTGGGAAACACTTGAGGTCATATCACGCATTGAGCCTTTATGGATGTATTATAACTATTATATATTTATTATTTATTAATAGCATTCGTGTAACGACCTTGCCTTTACATAAGGCTAATGAAGCGCCAAACCGGTTCTATTTGTTATATTTTTACAAAATAACTTTCAAATACCATTTCGACGAATAAATTTTTCAATAGCACTTTATAGGCAAGAATAATAAATCATAAACCCACAGTTCCAGCAATCAAGTGCGTCATGCATGAGTCAACATCATGGACATAACATTCGTGGAGGTAATTTTTTCTTACAAAAAGTAAAGCAGGGGCCAACTGGCAATCCTAATATCCAACACTGCAATCCAAGTGATCACTGAGGGTCTTCGAGACCGCGACAAATTTCACTACGAAACTCGTACAAGGGCCACCTAATGCGGTGACAAAAGGCGCACATTCCGTGTGCGATTGCAAAGCGCATCACGTTCGCCGCTCACGTCGGTGCGAAAACCCGCCAAAAGCTCCGTGTACCCTTGCACAGGTATACACTGCGCAGGCATGCTCTAGCCAGACGGACACAAGCGAACGGGTGGCGAGAAGGCGCGCGACTGCCACCGTGCAGGGCCGTGCTCGAGGCGGGGCGGGAGCGACGAACGCCGATCGCAGGTTATCGTGAGTCGACTACACAAATAATGATGTCAAAAGTGGATCGGACTAATACGCTCTCTATTATGTTGTAAACGGTCCGAATAAACCGAAGACGGCTCTCCGGTGGCCGATGTTGCACCGTCACAACACCGGAATGGAGGTTCTGACTTTAGCCTATTATTATTACAGCTTATTTATATTTGTTCAATAAACACACTCGGTTGTCTCAATAATAATAGATATGATAGTAATGAGTTGAGTAAATAATAGCTTTATCATTAAATAGAATAATATATAATTGGAAAGTTATTTGATACAGCAATTGACATACTGTCAATAATTTAGAATAAATAATCGAAGATTCGTCTTTGTCTACAGATAGTATACGAGGCCACGCCTTTGATCATCCTTCAACAAAAAAGTATTTCAGCGAAGAATATCAGTCATCGAAGAAGTGCGCGAGGCGCAAAACATTGGTCGTAATTTTTATTGTCCCACGCTTCCAGTTAGCGTCGAGCCGAAATGAATCGTATCACAAACACTGAAACAGCATAATCATCTGCCTTCTCACAGTCTTAGTCAAATCGAATAATGTTCATGTTTTCACGATCTTCCGAATATGCACCTAACGCGATTGTATTGGAGTTGTTAACGCATTGCCCGCGTTAATAAGGATGACACATTCCGTGGTCACCGGATTTTATTGGTCTCTCTCGGTATGTAAAAGTGGTCGTTTTAAACTGGACTATAGGAACTTATTTGGTTCTTAAAAAAAGGTTGACTATCACCTATTTCCATTTAGCGAGATGTTATGTGCGTCTGCATTTATTCGATTTCAGTGTCGAGCCGTGATTTTAGTGTTGATGGATGTTTCGTAGGTTACGGTTTTTTACGCTGAATTTTTTGAAACATCGGTGACGGTGCGAATGGAAAAGTGTGCTTGTTGAGCTTCCTCATCGACGTGAACGTTCACACAAATGGACAAATTATACGTCGTATTTATAATTTGCCACTGCGCAACAAATTTCTCAGTTTTAATCAACTCAAAGATTTTAATTAACACTAAGGTTCGCCGAGTGTTGAGTTTATTAGTTTACACTATAGATAAATATGAACATTGACATCAATTAGCACATTCTAGTACGAGCTGTGATGCTGAACTGTCCTAACGCGCATGATTATTAGATGTCTACCGTCGTGACGAATCAAAAGCGGGTATACTATCGAAACTGTACCAATTTTGTTCTGTCTCGGCAAATTGTCAATTAACTAATTTGCTGTGACCTAAATTTTATTCAACAAGTGAATTACGGGAGCTTAAATAGGTGGATGATCTCCAAGGATCTCCAAAGAGAAACTTTACGGCCGCAAAGGGAACTCTTGTGCTCATGGATCAACTCGTGCTTTTCAGAACATTAAATGACTCTTTATTTACTTCATCTACAGTCCAAAACGAAACTTTAATGAATCATAATTGTAATTAGGAATATTTTGGCTTGACTAAAGATAAAACGTGGGGTATTTTGTTTATATAATTAAACGATAATTGTCATAAACGACAGCAACCATTAGCGCTAATTATGTATTTAAGTAAATGCTATTCTACGTAGCGACTGTTGAGAATTTTTAAAAAATACTATAACGTGTAGGCCTGTGCTTTGAAAATGATTTTATATGTATAATGAAACCCTTCACATCAAAGCAACAGTGTCGCACAGCAGGCCTTAGGGAAAAAGCTCAGTATTTGTGCACATACAGTTTATTCTCGATCCGGTTCATCCAAGCGTGTATAGGTGCATATCGTCGGAAATAAAAACAAAAGTACGTATTGAAAATGTGGAACGACGTCGACCGGAGGCGTTTAACGACGGCCAACTACTACTATAACCGCAGTAAGACTACGTAACAGTATTTTATTTTTCCACTTAAATGAAATTAATTATCCAAGTCCGTTATTATCGTTATATTTATATATGGCGGCTTAGTGTTTCGGCTTACCTATTCGATCACATTAAAGTTCTCCGTGCAGGGGCGTAGTAAGAATACAGACCCCTACGGCCGGAGGCGGTCTGTCGTAAATACCGTGTAAAAGCAGACAGACCGACGGCTTATTCAAAATTAAGCATTTCTATCCGTGCAGGGGCGGAGAAAGAATACTAACCTCTGTGGCCGGGGTCGGCCCCAAGTCCGTCTGGATGGTGACCACCTTTGGTCTTAAGTATGCCGCCATAATAACCTTGTGTTGTGTTCCGGCATTAGTGACCCAAGTTCCTGTACCTTTATGGGACAGCAGCGTGTTCGCGATGCCACTGGCTTTGCAAACACCTATAGGCGACGGTAACTGCTAAATTCTAAGCAGGCCGTCAGCCTGTCTGCTGTGCTACATCAATAAAAAAAGCAGTTACTTTGCCAATGGACGTTTGCGACGCCTTGAACACGCTGTCCTCCGCCCGCGTACAGGAACTAGAACTCGACTTAAATAAGGTATATAACATAAGGTTATTAATGGCGGCATATTTAGGGAGACCTGGCCATCCAGTCGGGTTTGGAACCCTACCACCAAGCCCGGGTTGTTTTGTCGTTTTTTATGACAGGCCGCTGCCGGCCACAGGGTTTGACATTCTTACTCCGCCCCTGTACGGAGAAGATTCATGTAAAATAAAGTTACATTATTACTGTAATAGCATTGCAAGCGATAAATTAGTACAAGATTATTCATTAATGTTTATTTAAATATGTAGATACAACGTGCTTAGAACTACTCTAACATGACACTGAGATATCGGGGAACGTGCATACTGGATATTTTACTGTGACCATATATATCACCGAGAGCGCACATTAGGAATTTCCCACGAATATTGGCTTTAATTTTATTTGTATCGCTGTATTTTGACTCATCCTTAAATAATTAGAAAAACCATTTGGGTAATTATTACCTAAAATGACGTCATATTTTTTACTAAATTTTAAAGATTTAGGAGAAATCTTAGAAAAGGGAAATTATTCAGATCGTAATTATCATAATGTAGGATTCAGGATTTGGTGCCTCGGTTACACACATAATACACCTACAATCATTGAATACTTGCTTTAATTTTCACGGCTAGTATTTTAACCGTGGAGTTATATACATATGTAGTTTACTTGTTGACGTCTTTGTTTCTTTTTAGCTTTTGTTATTACCAAAGAACCAAAATATGCCATTCACCATTGAGAAACATTAGTTACGTATAAAATTTTCCTTTTAATATAATGTTTTTTGAATTATATAAATAATGCATTTCGTTTGGTTTTTATGAGCCTTTTTCCAAATACTAGTAAAATAGCAAAATTAGCGTGGTTATCTTTTCCTAAGCATCATTATTTTTTCCCGGCTTTAAAAGGGTTAACATAAATTTAATGGCTAGAAAAAACTTCGTTTACGGTAGCCCAGAACGGCAGCACAAAATTTTGAAACAGATTCTAGCTAAATACTTTTAAACAAGAGGATATCACATGCTCTTTCTATAGCGTACGTATAATCTCCTTTTTTCAAGGTTATTTAAAAGAAGACACAAAAATAACGCCAAAAAATTATTTAATAACTATTCTATTTCCATCGTGCATAACTAATGATATAATGACCATTGTTTTCTTTTGTAAAAGCGCTTCAGTATTTGAGGACAATAGTAAGTAACTGTGGAGAGACAATCGCTTAATTTACTTTGGTGAAAGTTAAATATTTTGTTCATTTTTCTTCATAAAATACAGGTGATTTACTGACATTTTTTCATAAACTGGAAAGTGCTTACATTAAATAAGATATATTACACGAAAGACAATATTTAATAGAGATGACTTGATATTAATTGATGAATGGCTGCCTGTAGGAACATTTGTATTTTGAAAATTTATCATAATAGATGAGGAAAACAAGAAGCAAATGCTATAGCACTATCCGATAAATAATATACTTGAAATAACACCACTATTATATTATATCTATTTATATTTCTCTCCGTGCAGGGGGGAAGTAAGAATACTTGACCCTGCGGCCTCTTTTCAAAAGGCGACAAAACAACCCGCTAGCTACGTGGTATGGCCCAAGTCTGTGTGGATTGTAACCACCCATGGTCTTAAGTATGCCGCAATAATATCCTTGTGTTCCAGCATAAGCGACCCAGGTTCCTGTACCCTGTGGGACAGCAGCGTATTCGCGGTGTCCCTAGCGTCGCAAACATCCATAGGTAATAATCAAAACATAATATCTGATTGTAGTTGTTTCTTAAATTCTGGTATTCTAGGAGAAAAATATTACAAATGAGGCAAGTGCCCCCGACAAATCTCAGTTAAATATGCACACAAACGGCTCACCGTACGGGGAATTGGCATTGCACTAAAGAACGATAACTGGCGTCTAGTCCTCGTTAATGTAATTACGTCGGTTGTGCACGTACAATGTACGGACGTCGGGCGATTGCATTTAAACGCAAACGAATCGCCTATACTTACAAGTATTCAAGTTTTACAGACCTCTAGTTAACATTTGAGAATTGTTAATTTTATTTATTATCTCCTTACATTATTTTTTATATTGTCGTGGGCCGACAGCCAGTCCGCTGTTCATAAGCAATAAAAAAATTGCACAATGCACATGGATGTAACAGTTGCCCATGCGCATGTCAAAGTCAAAATACCCCGCCAATATTGACACTTTTTTTAAACTTAATACTATAAATATTGACGAATCTAAATAAAGTACATATGATATTTTTATCAAAACTGATGATGTAATACAAACTTTATGCTGCATGATATATAAAACAAAAATTATGACAGAAGTTGTTATGTTATAGAGACATGTTTCTAAGTGTTAAAAAATATAATTAAATAAGAAATTTTGGACTTAACATTTATAAATCCTTAAATTATCTCGACGAACTCGCACGCACACATTGCCAACTTAAGCGGTAGTATATAAACTGGCACTAACGATGGTTCATTGGAAATCAAACTACGTTTAATGCTCCCTAATGAGTATGGTATTTAGTTTAACTCTCCTCATGCATAACAACAACCACATTAATAGAGTTATCTGTAATGTATTTAATGCTTTTAAATACTATTTTTTCCAGTTTAGTACCAGTTTCGTGTTTTTTTTTTTATTATTCTTTCAGACAGGAATTTATAAAACATTTGTATTAACTCACTGTAATACAGTTTTAATTAGTACAGAGGTGTACGAATTTTTGTTAAATAACCTTTTGAATGGAATTCCTATATATCCAAATACACAGTTATTTTCCAGTAGTATGTATCAAAGTTTTTTTCTATGTAATTATAAATATTTAGGTTGTGATTTATAATTTGTTTAAAATAAATTCATCGTTGAAAAAGGTTTTTATCCGTGCAGTGGCGCAGAAAGAATACTGTCGTAAAAGGGAACTAAACAACCCAAGCTGGGCTGGCAATCACCCCTGGTTTTTAAATATGCCACCATAATAAACTTATGTTGTGTTCCGTCATAAGTTACCAGGTTCTAGTACTATTATGTTGGTTAGCAAATCTCGATGGGTTAGCAGCGTGTTAGCGATGCCCCTGGCATTGCAAACACCCATAGTCGACGGTAACTGCTAAATTCTAAGTGGGCCGTCAGTCTATCTGCTGTCCTACAGCAATAAAAAATTCAAACACTCTTATAACAGTCAATTTGTTTATTAGTAGTTTGTCTTTTTATATCTGGCTTGGAAACGCGGCCTCTTACATCACCAAGCACTACCCAACGTACTGTTGAATATAGATAAACATTCTGAATCGGCACCTTAACTAAAATACCCGTTACAACAGGTGACACGGGAAACAGGTGATATGCTTGTACTCCTATTTAAAACAAGTAAGCTATCAGGTTCTTCGAGTCTCGTCGGCGACCTTGCTTTACAAGTACATCCATACATCTTTTATACTTAATATATTTGCATATATATCACTTTGCAGGTGGCATGGCTCATCTGTTATCTTAAACGTTTATTTTTTACTGTGAAAGTTGATGTCCAGTTAAATATCCCATATTTATTTATTTACTAAAACAATGATCCCACAGCACAAATTCTAAACTTGATACTAATACATAATGAACAGAAAATTGGCAAAAAAAGAATCACACTTTTGATTCAAATTTAAGCAAGAAACGAATGCAAAATGTATTCTAGTGGCAGCGACCTGAATGGCCAGCCATTAATTAAGCGATATTTGTTTCTTTCATTTGCCCTCTAGTTAAAAAAAATATAAACTGAGTCACATATGTAAATAAACCAGCCATAAACACCGGGCAAACACGGGACGGGAATCGAACCCGTGACCTTCGCGGGTGTTCCGTGCATTATCTGTTACGCCACGGAGGTCGACAAATTATTCAGAGTATCAATTACATTTGACACGTCACGTAAACGCTCGTTTTGAGAAAGCGTGTCAGTTTACGTCTTAGTGTGCACTAAGTGTTTATGTACGTCTGTCTATCTTTGTTGTTTAATCGCATCGTGTAAATGCGATAGCCCGATAACAATCTTATCAGTGTTTCAGCGCCATGTTGAGCCATGATACCTTAGTGATATAAGCTGCGTTGTCATTGATAAAAACTTATTGGGATTTGTTAAGCTAATAATGGCGCATACATTAGTTTCCATCAGTATCTATTGAAATTGCACATAAATAACGTTATAGTTTATCCCTATTAATGTATGTGATATCATATAAGTGACTTTTATTATTAGAATCTTTGCAAACAAATTTCAAGATTGATTTGTTTGAAGCATTATATTATTTATTTAGGTCGATCTTTGGAAATGAAAAATCTAGAACCTAAATATTAGTATTATGGAATCAAAACAAATTGTAAATTAATACCACACTCGCTGAGATATATTTTATCATAGCTTAATCTCCACCTATGACCAATGTATAGTCTTCGTGGTTAATTTCAATTGAGAAAAATAATACGGGAATTGATCAGTAACACACACTGAGGAGTAAGAATACTAACCCCTGCGGCCAAGGTTGGCCTGTCGTAACAGGCGACAAAACAACCCCAGCTACGTGGTAGGGCTCCAAGCCCCTCTGGATTACAACCACACTAGGTCTATAAATATGGGGCCATAATAACTTTAGGTTGTGTTCTGGCATTAGTGTACCCCTATCGGACACAGCAGCGTGTTCGCGGTGCCCCTAGCGTCGCAAACATGCATAGGTGACAGTATCTGCTTACTATTACGCCAGCAAGTCTGCTGCTCCTCAGCATATAAAAATGATAACACGTTCGTTGATTTATTTTCTTTCATAGCTTAATCTGATGATCTGACCAATGTCTAGTCTTCGTGCTTCAGTTCAATCGGAACAAATAATACGGGATTTGATCAGCAACACATAATAATGATAAATTCTCATATATTCATTTGGCATCATTCACTGGCCACAAACAGATTTAAAGAAACACCAACGATTAATCAATACAAGTATGATGAAATATAGAAAACAGAAACCTCGTTCATGAACAGAAAGATTAACATTATCTAGACACGAAGGAGGAAGGGGGATAATTGATATACGAAACCTACTTAACAAATAACTACACTTCGAAAATTCTTTCATCAACGAGCACAAACACCTCATCTGCATAAAGCTGATATTAAATTAAATCCCTTCAATTTGCTTCAAGTCGTAATATCAGAAACGCAGAAAATAGATATGTACCTGGTTGAAAAAATCTTTGCACAGCCGTCATCGCTGTAACTCATCCAGACATTGACAAACCCGCGTCCAATGCCTTTCTCAAGCATGGTGTATTATTCCGAGAAACTGAAGGTTTCATACTCGCTATTCAAGACCAAGTTATAGACACGCGAAATTATCAAAAGTACCTAGCCAGGTCATAAATTCTGTCACATGTTTAATGTAAAATAATTGTAACAAGTTTATTAATTATGTAACCATTCATATACCAAAATGAACTTAACAAAACATAGATTCTTATGACATTAAAGTTTATTCAAAATGACCTCCGTGATTTTGAATACAAGCCTTCAATCTGCGCGGCCAGTTGTCTATCGCAGCACGAACGAGGTCCATGTCAATATCGGCGGCTGCCTTAATCAAGGATGTCTTGAGTGACTCCAAATTGGGATGAGGCTTTGAGCACGCCTTTTCCTCCAAGTGTTGCCATATCTTGTAATCTAACGGATTCAAATCTGGACTGGAGGAGGGCCAGTCTTCGTGCCGGATGAAGTCGATTTCACGCGCCGCCAGCCAGTCTTGTGTGCTCTTCGCTCTATGAGTTGGCGCCGAATCTTGTTGGAATACCCAGTGCCTGTTATTGAACATGGTATGAGAAACAGGTTCCACAAGGTTCGTCAGGACTGTATTTTGATACACAACAGCATTCGTTTTTACACCTTTCTCACAAAAATGTACCTCTGTTAAGCCCCAATAAGAAACTCCCAACCATACCATGAGCGAGGATGGAAAATGACCTCGTTGGACACGCGGAATACGGTTGCTCGCTTCTTCACTACTGTGTGCGTACACCTTATCATTTTGTTTGTTGTAGCTCTCTTCTACGGTAAACATTTTTTCATCCGAAAAAAGAATTTCCCGATATTTTTTTCCCGCGTACCGCTTCAACAAAGCGCGGCATCTCTTCAGTCTCAGGTCCATTAGACGAGCATTCAAACGATGTCCTGTTTTTCTTCGATATACCCGAAGCCCTAAGTCTTCATTTAACACCCCTTTCACCGTGGTTCTGCTTAACCCCATCTGAAGGGCCAACAGTTTCTGCTTACGTTTGGGATTTCTTTGAATTCGTGCCTTCACAGCTTTTATCACTGCTGGAGTCCTAACAGACCGAGGACGACCACTTCTTGACCTGTCATCTACACTAGAGTCTTCATTGTATCGTTTGATGGTACGATAAACGAATCTTTTGGTAATATTCAAATTTTTCAGTATGTTAAAAATTTGAATTGGCGCGTAACCGCAACGATGCAACGCAATAACTGCAACACGGTCTTCTTTAAGCGTCCACTCCATATTTAAAAATGAGTAAAATTCTAAAAGTTATACATTTTTATTTTCATGAACAATTCGAAATTCTAATTCAATAAACTTTTTTGTGGCCAGCATTCTAAAAGAAAAGTTTTTACTGTGTGACAATACTTATGACCTGACTAGGTATATTGTACATAGCAACAACCTCCAAACCTACATCTGCCGACATTGCTTCCGAAACTCGGAAACCATACAATATAATAACAGGTGCCTGCTCATCAATTACATAGACTAACTACAGACACCGTCACTACCAAGTTGGTGCCATCATCCACCAATACTTAGCTTACAGGTTTTCTCTAATACAAAATCGGATCGCATACTATAAATACAAACCTGCAACTCTTTTGGAATCATCTTCTTATAAACTATACTGGGATAGAACCATTATCACAGACAAAACCATATATTACAATAGACCCGATATTAACCTTCTCGATAAACTTAACAAAAAATTATATATCATAGACATTGCTATTCCAAACACACACAACTTATCAAATACTCATTTAGAAAAACTAGCCAAATACACAGAAATTAAGGCGCAATGGCAAGTAGACGCAGTTAGAACTATTCCTATAATACTTTCATCTACAGCATTATTCCTAAAATATTGCGCAAAGTCTTGAAAAGTTAAACATTCCATATACTATTGTAATCCAGCTCCAAAAAGCTGTTATTTTGAATACCTGCTGGTTAGTTAGGAAATGTTTATCCATAGATTAGGTTTCTTTAGTCATTTGGTTAAAAACCCGCGGATAGAGAAAAAAAACCTCGTAAGAGAGAAAACAAATTAAAACAATAACAATAATAAAATATACTTTATTGCATAGAAAAATCATTTATAATAGTAAAAATAGTACAATCGGCGGTCTTATCGCTGTGAGCGATTTCTTCCAGACAACCACGTGGACACAAATTGTTTAAAACAAATCGGTCATACCCAACACATACTAATCAATCATAAATTTTCTCATCAAAAACATCAAAGTTCAATATACATTCAATATACATGTATAATACATACATCAAAAAAGTCTAAGCAACATGTACTAAATTAAATTTTAGGATGGTTTTTCACATTATAACGTTGTATTTTAGTTTTAAAATAATATTTTTAGGGTCCTATGATGTAAAAATAACAGCTGTTGTCTTTATAAGTTCTTTTAATAACAGAAATTAACAATATTAGAATATACTGTAGAAACTAAGGTACATGAGCAACTAAACATTTTTTTTACAAAATGAAATTTCTAAAGAAAATGAATTTATTGTGAAAGAATAGGATAATTTAATACAAAGTATGGCCTCCTCTGCTATTCAGAACTTGTCGGCAACGATTATTCATTGAATTAATGAGACTGTTTATGTCATCTTACGATATTCGCTCCCAATGGAATTGTAGCAAATCCTTCAGCTGTTGAGTTATTGTCACTCCATTCAAGTCCTTCAAAACACGTCTCTGGAGCATGTCCCATGCGTGCTCGATGGAGTTGAGGTCTGGCGATTGTGCAGGCCAGGGCAATACGTGGATGATCTCCGTTGCCAAGTATTGATTGGTTCGCCGAGCTGTATGTGAACGCGCATTGTCATGCATTAACATAAAATCGGAGCCAAAGGTTTGTGCAAATGGATGGACATAAGGTCTGAGAATATCCTCAACGTAATTTTCAGCGTTCATGTTTCCATTTACAAAAACGAGCTCAGTTCGCTTGTTCTTCATAATACCCACCCATACCATAACTGTTGAGCCGCTGTATGGATGAACTTTCTGAATGCACCTGAGCCTTTCAGTATTTCCGGGCCGACGGTACACTCGTACCCTTCTTGTATCAAGCCTAAACCCGAATCGTGACTCATCGGAAAACATAATTTTATCCCATTGTTCCTGGGTCCATGTTCTGCGTTCTCTACACCATTCATTTCGACGAGCGAGATTCCCGTGACTTATTCGGTGGGCACCTAATTGGGCGTCGAGCTCGTAGGCCATACTCATGCAATCGATTTCGCACAGTTTGGGGACTTACATCAGCACCACTTGAATTTTGTAGCCTCAAACTTATCTCTCGAGCGGTTAACATCGGCTGGCGTCTTGCAGTCAGTTGTATGTACAGGTCTTGCCCAGTGGTTGTACTCCTTTTACGGCCTGGATGCTGTTCAGCGGGTTCCCTTGTATTATTGTAGCGCTGCCAAAGACGACAAATAACACTTTTATGAATGCCAAAATGCCGAGATACCTGAGATTGATTACTTCCCGCTTGCACCATCCCTACAGCTCTTTGCATTTCATTTGCCGTCAAATGACGTCGCCCCACGACGTAAAGAATAGCTAACAATTCAATTTTGTTGCTAACTTTATTTAAATGGTTGGTAAAATTATAAAATCAAGACTAAACGTAGCAATATAAACGCACTTAAATTCAAACAAATTCCCTTTCATTTAATTTTATAAAAAAAAACAAAACATAATCGAAATTTTTTTTTACAGCCAGCCAGTATGTCGTCAATAAACACTGAGTGAGTAAACTTAGAAATTAATTAGTATAAATGGTAAATATGTAATATCATGCATGTTTTTTGATGTGTTTATTATTGTCTCATATGAGTATCTATTATGAACCATAATCAGAATTGAACGTTCTTCATTATAACCTCATTATATTCATAATACGTTATTCATATAGATATGTTTTTTCGAGTAAAAATTGTTTTATAGATAGGTACGTCAAAATACAATATTTTGACGTATCTATAAATATAAACAAATGATATACATATATGTTTAACTAGCTGACCCGGCAAACGTTGTTCTGCCATATAAATAATAAAATGTCAAAAAATTAAAAAAAATTTTTTGGGGGTGGGTCACCCCTAACATTTAGGGGGATGAAAAATAGATGTTGGCCGATTCTCATAGATACCGGATAAGCACAAAAAATCACTAACTCAATTTAGTTATCTGCCTACTGCCTACCCCCTAAGAACGATGGCGTGATTATTTATAGCCTATGACCATTTCTAGGTTATCATCTATCACCATACCAAATTTCATCAAAATCCGTTCAGCCGTTTAGGCGTGAAAGAGGAACAGACAGACAGACAGACAGACAGAGTTACTTTCGCATTTATAATATTAGTATGGATATAAACAAAGTTTGTCTTTTTCAACAGTTGAAAATGGTAACGAAAACCTCGTAAAAGCTCAAATATGTAGCTTTTTTTCACGTACGAAAATAAGTGACATTTGCAAGAGAACAAAGGCAAAGCTTGCATATTAAAAGGCCGTGGAAAAATGCTTTCCCGATCCGCCACTCATTTACCCGTCCCACCCTCCGCAGCAGGAAGAAAATATTACGGTGCCGATTGTTTCTGTGTCTCGTCGGCTCAGTCGAAATGCAGAGTATGAAATAATTATGGCGGCGTGAGTACGCGACATGTCGCCTATCCGCGGGTACAAACTTTATTTCTATTTGTGGGGTTGCCAATGTTTATTGTTATTGCTCCTTCGACTGGTTTTGCACGTTTGTAATTTAAATAATATTGCAAAGGTAAAAAAAATATTTGTTAATAATAGTATCTTTTATTGAAATTACTATTTTTACTGTGTAATATCGGCATAAGAACAAAATATGACTAATAGACTGTCACCTGTCATTTGTAGAGTATCGCAAAAGGGTTTAATGGGATTCAGGTTATTTTTAGAATTGGAGGGATCGATGCTAACTGCGTCTTTAATCAAATTAGGGTGTGTAATACTAAACAGTAACAACAACAAGTTGAGTTTCTTAATTAAAAAAGCATTGAAGAACTATATACAAGAACTGACAGGCATTTCAGATAGAATAGCAATACTCAACATCAATATGCCAAGATACAAAAAACCATGGACAATTATACAAGCATACGCACCCACAGAATTAGCACTAGAAATTGAAAGTGAAGGTTTATACTGAACTCTGTGGGATATTATAAAAAAATATCATAATAACTTCCTCATAGTCATGGGTGACTTTAATGCACAGGCTGGCTACAGAGAACCCGGAGAAGAACTGACAATGGGCAAACATGGATTTGGAAAGAGGAGTGCAAACGGACATCGACTAATTGAATTTCTACTACAAAATAACTTAACATTACTCAACTCAGTCTTAAAAAAAACCCTAAAACCAAGTGGACCTGGCTATCACCTGATGGCAAATATAAAAACGAAATTGATTTCATTATGACTAATAAACCAACGTTTTTCCAAGATACACAATATTCAAAATTTAAATTTTATTAAGAACCACCGCATGGTACGACGATGCCGTTTAAAAAAGCATCCAACCAAAAGAAGTAGAAATAAAATTAAAAATAAATTGACATTAGAACAACATAGAGAAATAATAGATTATTTGTTCATCAACACACTGAAAGAAATAGTAAACTCAGATAGAAGTGTCACAGAAAAATACGACCACATGGACAAACAACTGTCAAAATTGAGGAAAGAAAATGTAACTAAAGAAGTTAAGTTTTGAAGACAATATAGAGCCCCTAGAAGAAAGAAAAGCACTAATAACAGACAAATCAAAAACCGAAGAAAACCGTAAGAAAATATCTAGACTGAGCAAAAAGAATCAGGAAAATATAAGAAAGGATAGGAAATTAAGAAGAATGAAAAAACTAGAAGATGAAATTCTAAAAACAGGGGGAACAAAAAAGCTTTCAAGGAATTAAGAGAATATGAAATGGAATGAATACCAAAACTAAAAAGCAACAGATGCAAACAAGTAACAAATCGCAGAAGAATCCAGTCTTGCCACAGACTACTATCGAACTCTTTACTCGAACAATGACACCGACTAAGAAAAGAACGCCAATAACTATCCTAATTATACGAATTATAAAAAAGTCCCATCATTGGAGGAGGCCATTACAAGAGGTACGCCGAACTGCGAGATATGTTATAAGAAATAAAATTCATAACACCAAAAATGTTAAATTGCATGAGTTCGTAATTAAAGGGCTTTATTATAACAACAAATAACAACAATTTATTCCTTATATTTCCTTATGTTGTCTATACTCTATATTCCCCAAAAATTGGCGTATTGCACCATCCACTGATTAAAGTCAAGTCAGATTTGAAGATTGAAGAAGACTATAATAGAGCTCACTATTAAAAAACTTGTCCTTAAATACTGTTAGATGAAGGTAGCCTTTCATTCTATGTTATATGGACTCGGTAAAATGTCCCACAATTATGCGGACATTATAACGTTTACGAATAAATTAGTGATATTATTGTTCACTATCGTCGCAGTGGATAAGTAATGCGAGTTCATTATTTTTCTTTGGAAGCAAAGATCCGTTGTTGAATGCTCGCACAGGTGGTGCCCATTTGAAGCATTTTTTTCTTGGGTTGGGGTGTTGTAAAAAATTTGGCTAAATTGGTTCTACTTAAGCCCCGAGGTTCTAAGAAAAACCCCAACGCCTTAAATTAGCTATGTTTGTTATGTAGTATATTCTGTTGCAGTAAAACAGTAACAAAAAAAATACTGACAGCCTCTATAATAGTAAGCAGTTACCGTCGCCTATGAAAATTTTGACGCTACGAACACGCTACCAGACGCGTAGAATTTTATGACGCCTTTTTTGAAATACCCCAATGTCAAAGTACGGGAGAAATCAACTCGGCTGGAAGCTAATTCCTAGAACCTTACGTGAACGTGAGGCTGCATATAGTGAAGATTTTCCCGCCGACAAACTGATGTGTAGTTTGTCGGGACTATTGCAGCTATGTTATTTTGTATTCTTTGGAGATTAAATAAAAAAAATATAATATATAAATAATAAATGTGGTATACTTACAATTATGAATATTATATGTACCAATGGGGAAATCCTAAATCCTTCGGCATTTGGCTCCTTAAATGTTTATCCCAAATTGGTGTCACGTTTTGTGAAAACGATGGCAACACCGCCCACCTCCCCTAACGCTCCGCTTCCCCTACGCTTCTCCCGAGTGTATTCGTCTCCAAAGCCCAGGCCCTCTCGTTGACTACTACTACGTTGTGAAACCTCGACAAAACGTCGCCGCAAATGTGGTAAAGAGGACTTGTTGCTTTATCAGTGTCATGTTTACGTGTGAAATGCTGAACATGGTTTTTAAAGTATTATGGCACGTTGTATTATATCTTCCGCGTACATACCTCGTCGTAATTTTTAAGCACTACACTGTCATATTTCGCGTTACTTTAACCCTTTAAGAAGCATAAGATGTCCAAGATTAAATTCAATACAAATGGTTCGATTTTAGCGCGAAGAAAATTAGACAGTTCTTTTTTTAACCATTCAGGAACACATTAATTACATTGGACATACGTTCTATTACGACACCCATTGAATAAATATAATAATTGAATAATCAGTTAAGAATTTTAAGGAAGGGAAAAATATTTCCTTTGAGAGCGAAAGGGTTAAACTTGAGCCTGATAAATATATAACTGGGACATTACCACGAGAATATTGTTTTAATGAAATGATTAGATGACAATTTAAAATATTTTTATGATAATAACAAGTTAATAAAGAATCCTCCGTTATTTAATTTACAACGCTATAAATATGTATGTCAGACATGTAGTAGTCACCGAGTAGAATAGGGGCCACTTCATCTCGTTCGTTAAGCGGCCAAGGTCAGAAATTAGTTCATCATCATTGTCAGCCTATTGAAGACCACTGATGGACGTAGGCCAACCAGACAAGGCATGCCACAGAGCCCCATCTCCGGATTGTTGCATCCAGCCCTTGCCAGTCGTCCCGCCCACCTCGCTGTTGGGCGTCCTACACTACGTTTACCGAGGCGTAGACTCCAATTCCCTCAAAAACTTGTTTACCTCGTCGGTTAACATACATCGGTTACAAATTAGTTACTATGTCACAATTAAGAGATATTAATTATCAACAATTATCTTAAAATTAGAAAATATTCGGTTATTCATTTCAGCGTTAGGACATAAGATGGACGGCACCTAAACAAACAAAATTGGCCAAATCTATGGTCCAATCTTGTACCACTTTACGCATGAAATGTTTACGAAAATTATATAAACTGAGAAGCGCTATAAGAAATCTTTGAAATGAGTAAAATTACTTTTCGATATAACAGACAGTCTTTTCAATTTCATTTATTTATGACTACCTCCGTGGTGTAACGGCTAACACACTTTACTTACGGAAGCCACTGGTGCGAATACCGTCTTTCGTCTGGGTGTTTATGTATAATACTCGTATACGAGTATATTTATTTACAAAAAAAATCTTTATAAGTAGTACATCACTTATCTGCTACTCAGAACATAAGTGTTATGCTATTTACTTTGGGACTATATGACGCTGTGTGAATTGTCACAATATACACACATCAAAAAAGTCTAAGCAACATGTACTAATTTAAATTTTAGTATGGTGGATGAGCCGCTGTATGGATGAACTTCCTGAATGCACCTAAGCCTTTCAGTTTTTCCGGGCCGATGGTACACTCGCACCCTTTTTGTATCAGGCCTAAACCCGAATCGCGACTCATCGGAAAACATAATTTTATCCCATTGTTCCTGGGTCCATGTTCTACGTTCTATACACCATTCATTTCGACGAGCGCAATTCCCGTGACTTATCGGTGGGCACCTAATTGGGCGTCGAGCTCGTACGCCGTACTCATGCAGTCGATTTCGCAGTTTGGGGACTTACATCAACACCACTTGAATTTTGTAGCCTCAAACTTATCTCTCGAGCGGTTAACATCGGCTGGCGTCTTGCAGTCAGTTGTATGTACCGGTCTTGCCTAGTGGTTGTACTCCTTTTACGGCCTGGATGCTGTTCAGCGGGTTCCCTTGTATTATTGTAGCGCTGCCAAAGACGACAAATAACACTTTTATGAATGCCAAAATGCCGAGATACCTGAGATTGATTACTTCCCGCTTGCAACATCCGTACAGCTCTTTGCATTTCATTTGCCGTCAAATGACGTCGCCCCGCGACGTAAAGAATATCTAATAATTCAATTTTGTCGCTAACCTTATTTAAATGGTTGGTAAAATTATAAAATCAAGACTAAACGTAGCAATATAAACGTACTTAAATTCAAACAAATTCCCTTTCATTTAATTTTATGAAAAAAAAAACAAAACAATCGAATTTTTTTTACAACCAGCCAGTATGTCATCAATAACAAAAAAGTTTAATTACATACGCACTTTGAGTGAGTAGACTTAGAAATTGATTAGTATAAATGGTAAATTTGTAATATCATGCATGTTGCTTAGACTTTTTTGATGTGTATATTTATATTATTATAGATAAACATGAAATGATCGTATGTGCATTAGAAGAATATAAAATGTGTTATGGCCGGCGTTTCATTTACCGAGCGCTATCCACGTGCGGTTATCGAGCACTGTCCGCTTCAATGAACTGCGATATTGGTCTAGTTTAATTTAAACAAAACGTATTATAACAATGACAACACGAGCCAAATTAAAATCGAATGTATTTATAATATGCAGTGTCATTAGTTAACTAATGTTTGTGTGGTTTAAGAATATCACTCACATATAATTAAATATGGAGGAAACATATTTAGATAAAATATTTTTTCAGTTACTACTTGGGTCCAAAATCCCTAATCACATGTCATTATCTTTTTTGACCAAAAAAGAGTAAATAACTTGTAATCATTACAGATAAACTTGAGATTCATGGCTAGACGTAATTCGTTTTATAAATATTGTTGAATTATGAACGCATCCACATGTCTTATATTATCTGTGGTTGTTATGTGTGTCACTTACTCTGCTCTGTTATTGTACATAATTATGATTAATAAATAAGTAAACATCGTTCTGTCTATTCTTTTAATTTTCATCAGTTCAGGTCTAGCTAATCTATAAACTAATACTAGTTTTCATCAAATATAATATTTATTTTTTCCATATCAATTTCTTCCATAATTCCGATGTCAAATACCTAGTCAGGTCATAAGTATTGTCACACAGTAAAAACTTTTCTTTTAGAATGCTGGCCACAAAAAAGTTTATTGAATTAGAATTTCGAATTGTTCATGAAAATAAAAATGTATAACTTTTAGAATTTTACTCATTTTTAAATATGGAGTGGACGCTTAAAGAAGACCGTGTTGCAGTTATTGCGTTACATCGTTGCGGTTACGCGCCAATTCAAATTTTTAACATACTGAAAAATTTGAATATTACCAAAAGATTCGTTTATAGTACCATCAAACGATACAATGAAGACTCTAGTATAGATGACAGGTCAAGAAGTGGTCGCCCTCGGTCTGTTAGGACTCCAGCAGTGATAAAAGCTGTGAAGGCACGAATTCAAAGAAATCCCAAACGTAAGCAGAAACTGTTGGCCCTTCAGATGGGGTTAAGCAGAACCACGGTGAAAAGGGTGTTAAATGAAGACTTAGGGCTTCGGGCATATCGAAGAAAAACAGGACATCGTTTGAATGCTCGTCTAATGGACCTGAGACTGAAGAGATGCCGCGCTTTGTTGAAGCGGTACGCGGGAAAAAAATATCGGGAAATTCTTTTTTCGGATGAAAAAATGTTTACCGTAGAAGAGAGCTACAACAAACAAAATGATAAGGTGTACGCACACAGTAGTGAAGAAGCGAGCAACCGTATTCCGCGTGTCCAACGAGGTCATTTTCCATCCTCGCTCATGATATGGTTGGGAGTTTCTTATTGGGGCTTAACAGAGGTACATTTTTGTGAGAAAGGTGTAAATACGAATGCTGTTGTGTATCAAAATACAGTCCTGACGAACCTTGAGGAACCTGTTTCTCATACCATGTTCAATAACAGGCACTGGGTATTCCAACAAGATTCGGCGCCAGCTCATAGAGCGAAGAGCACACAAGACTGGCTGGCGGCGCGTGAAATCGACTTCATCCGGCACGAAGACTGGCCCTCCTCCAGTCCAGATTTGAATCCGTTAGATTACAAGATATGGCAACACTTGGAGGAAAAGGCGTGCTCAAAGCCTCATCCCAATTTGGAGTCACTCAAGACATCCTTGATTAAGGCAGCCGCCGATATTGACATGGACCTCGTTCGTGCTGCGATAGACAACTGGCCGCGCAGATTGAAGGCTTGTATTCAAAATCACGGAGGTCATTTTGAATAAACTTTAATGTCATAAGAATCTATGTTTTGTTAAGTTCATTTTGGTATATGAATGGTTACATAATTAATAAACTTGTTACAATTATTTTACATTAAACATGTGACAGAATTTATGACCTGACTAGGTATATGTAACTCAAAATAGACTAAGTTATGATCTATGTAGCATAATGGCTTTCGTAAATCGTAACGTCTGCTGTGATCAGTGTGATCACGGATTGACGTCCTAAGTCTGTGTATTAATTTACAAAAGAATAACATGTACGTAGTATACCAGTTGTCAATAGACACGTGATGAATGAATAGCAGCAGATTGTGTTATGGGTAATAACCCATAACACAATCTGCTGCTTACTTGAGGATTAGATGGCACTCTGTGGAACGTACCAGTATATTTATTTATATCTATTTGTATAAAGATATTTATGTACATTCATTTATCCCCCCCGACTTATCCACTTGTCTTGATTTCCATCGGCTCCATTCGGTTCTCCAACTCACCGAAACAGTTCGTTTACATGTGTGTCACGCGCGCGTGACTCTAGAGAAGGTAAGAAAATAATCTGGCTGCACTGGCACATGGGCCTATTTAGTCAGCGCGCTCTCAATTTTTCTAATGGGCACGAAATTCAAAATGGTTTAATTAACACCAGACGGGCCAACCAAGTAAGCCCGGCCGGCGGGCCACATGTTGACTATAGCTGGTATAATGGATTGCCTATAATAGAGCTTTTAGGAAACAACGCCAGTTTCTGAATGGGAAAAACGTTCGTAAATCGATTCTTTAAAGGCAACCCAGAGCCGGATTCAGAATTATTTTCAGTAAAACTAAGCTTATAAATTTAAATTTTATAATATATGTATAACTAAAAATGTGTACAGAACATACTATAAAATCTGCATTAAATTTAATTGTCAAGTTCTTTTTAAAAAAGGTCAGTTGATCAGTTATCAAACATTCTAAGTATTATGTAATACTAAAATTAAAATATTTTTTTATTATACATTTCATTCAGATTTTTTATTATCAATATGTTCCTGTATCATTTTACGTATATTACTACTATTGTATGAAGTAAATTGTATAGTTTGAGATGGGAAATCTTCTTTTTGCCCTTATCCCAACTATTTGGGTCCGTACATGTTCTCTCCTTCCATTCTCCAATCATCATTATTAGTCGTCATTTGAACATTTATACTTTTTGTCATAAAATATCATCTTTTACACAACCAGTCCATCTTTTCTTTGATCAATTATAATGGATATCTATCTATTGTAATGCAATGTGCTGTGAAGATGAACATCATATAGTACATATACAAGTACAAAATATTTTTGTAAAATAAATTTAAATCTTATATTTTACAATCATATATATATTTAGGAAATTATTGCCCACGCAAATCGCAGTCAATAGTTGTACCAGCCATGATGCAACCCTGTCTAGAGGCATTGTGGACGCAGTCGGGCGAGCACCGAACGCCGCAGAACGTTGGATAATTGAAATACCTGACGTCCGGAGACAAGATTCGGCAATCCGGCACAACGCAGGCATCTAACGTAAACATTTTGATTAAATGTTTCACATCATTTAACTGCCATCTTTACAACTGCCCTTTCTGTATGGCGAACCGTATCGGTTTTTATTTTATGACAAACAATATAAAACTTCATATTGATTGTACACGCGCACCACATCCTTAATAGGCCATTTGACTTTTGCATCCTTAACATTCCGGTGTAATTTTTTTTATTTTATTGATCAGTTCATTTTTATGCATACATATTTATGTATATAGGCACATAAATAATTTAATAAGAAGTGAATATGTATCTGAGCACTATACTCTTGTTAGTTGACTAACTTAGTCTTGACTATTCCCTCCTGACTCCACCATACGACTACAGGTATCCATTATCTTAATTAATAATAGATATATGACATTAGTACAACATCAAATACTAACAGTATCATGATTTTAACAGCCTCTCCAAACGCAACAAGTTAAAAAAATGTTTTTACTATCGCCCGAGTGCATGTGAGACGAACGGGATATTTTAAAGTAAGCTGTAGCTTGTCGACTGTGAAAGAGTTGCAGGCGGTCGGACGCTAGTGCTTAGACGGAGATTGCGGCAAATAAGCTAAAATACGGCAGCGCTGAGTCGACAGCGATACGACGCCATTCTAGGAGTAGGGATGTCAGCTATTACTACTGATTTTATTTCTTAAATGATATATCGTTATTTGTGTATACTATATTTATATCTGCATATAGTAACTTTTAAATTGCAGGAATTTCGCCTTTGCTGGTATGGCTATGTGTTGCGGCAACCGGCTTCTTAGATGGGAAACATATCTGGCCATGTCGCCTCCGCCGGGCCCCGGGAGGAAGGGTAGACCCAAAAAGTGTTGGCTTGACGTCGTAAAGGGTGATATGCGTGCCAATGGACTGACTACGAAGGATGTTGAAGACCGTGCGAAGTGGAGTAGAGAAAGTCGAAAAGCGGACCCCTGGCACCGAAGCGGAAGTTTGGGTTGCAACCGGGATTTTATAACGCTGCGATGATGATGATCCTAACTTTTGAGAAAAACTTGCACATATGTGCAATCTAAATTAAAGAGTAAAACTAAGTTTCTTTCGTTACTTCTTAGTTTCTCTTACGTTACATTATTCCCAGTTTCCACTTATAAACATGGTTGAGAATGTACCAAGAAAAGAAGCAGTAAACACTGATTGATGTGATTTTAGTAACATTTCCTCTTCTTGTCCTTATTTGCCACTCTCTTATGTTAACCGTCATTTCAACATTCTCACTTTTTTCGTAATTCCTAAATCTTTCCTTTAGTCTACCCCCCTTTCTGTATCCATTCACTCTCATTTCTAGTATTCTCCTCGTCAGGTGGCATTTTTCCCAAAATACATATACAGAATTACGTTTTAACGTAATATTTAGATATACTGTTTTATTTCATTCTAATGTCTTTTATTAAATATTGACAAAAAGCTAGTATGAGTCTGCAACAGTGTCCTAGGCAAAGGTAAAAATCGAAAGGTTAGCCGTATATCTCAATCATTCATATCAGCAAATTAGGAAACGATTTGTATTTGTGCTTTTAGGAATCATGTTGGTGTCCCAGTAAAAACCTAGCGCCTCTTTTTTGCAGAAAATATGGAGACATTAGGCGTACTGAACTATATTCCCTTTTTTTTGTCTCGGGGAAAAACCTCTCTTGACGGGTTTCCCCGGCCCGGGGGGACCGAGGGATATGTGAGACTCTGGGGAAGATGTTCAGCCATCCGACTACCCACTAAAAACCCCGCTGTTCTCCTATTGCCTACGCCCGGGCCTACGGATATGTGGGCTGCCGATCTCGTGGCCCGGGCCAGCGCCGGCCCGCCCTTTGTCTCAAGGCGGGCCTCTTCTAAAGTGTTGGCGCCAGGGGGTTTCGTCCCCCCGGCACTCTCCTGTATTGTAGGAGTTGAGGGGGGCCCCGCAACAGCACGCGGCCCTCTCCCTCGCGGCAATAGTGTGGGCGGCGGATCCTCCCCCGAGGGGCCGCCCGCGGCCGCTTTCTACGGCGGCCGGAGGTCATTGCTCGCCCTCCGGCGCCGACGACGTAGCCTGCGTTGGCGGGAGGGGAGTGTGGTGGTGACTGAACTATATACCCATTACAATACTAAATAGCGTAATTCAGACTCCGAAGCTTGAAGAAACTTTTCACAAATATAAAATACCAAGTTACATGAATAATATAAATCTTATCTCATTTCTTCGTAACCATCTCACTGCTGGAAGAAGACACGACAATAAATATAAACCAGTTCACAATAAAAAAAATACATTCATAAATTAATAAACACAGGCTTCAAATAATTGACGAACTCGATGATAATCAGAATCCAATAATGCGGTACGATATAATCCGACCCACCTGGCACGTTGGAATCCCTACACCGCGTCTAGTCAGTAAACATGGCGCCCGCGATATTCCGTACGAGAGGACTTTTCAAACACTTCTTGTTTTTATTCCGTCGTATACAATATACGTCGAGACTGAGGCGTGTATGATAGATATTCCATTGTAATACAATACGTGTGTTTACTGTAGAACATAAAAAGTAATTAATTCTCGTTTATTTAGTTACTCATAATACATGACGTACATGTAGGTACGTGGTAGTCAAGCGGTATCATACTCGGTAACTAACCCAATGATCACGGATTCGACGGTAATGAAAAACATCGTTAAGAAACCTGCATATTAAAGTCATCGGTAAGTGTAACCCGCCAATCTATCTTGGATATCTAAGGGGGAGACGTTTCTGTGTAGTGCGACGTTATAATGATTATAATTATAATAATATACTGAGACAATTGACAAGGCGCCATCTAGGCCAAATCTCAGAGCATTTGTATTATGGGTACTAACTAGACAACTGATTTAGAAAAGAAATGTATAATACAAACAGTACATAAATATATACAAAAAACAAATTTATACAAATTGTGCAGTTAATTTATACGTAAAATTAATGGTAAAGAAAAGAAGGAAAAAAATAAATGAAAATTAAAATGTATGTCTTATTTATTGTTTCGATTGGGCAGAGGCTAACTTAGAAATAATAATTTTAAATTATATTTAAAATTGAATATGTCGACATCTGCATATTAATGATTATATTGCGTACTCTTCGCATGTGGAATGAGCTTCACGTTGAGGTTTCCTATCGCAGTTAAGATTTTAAGGGCTGTTACAAAAAAGGCATTAAAATGTCTTGTAGGACAGCACCGCGTTGGGAATAGCCCTAATGCAGCGGCCATAAGCGACAGTGACGGAACTCCAGCTATAAAAAAAAAGTTGTACGGGAAATAAATTTATAACTAAATCCCTTTTATCAATTGTTATTGTGTTTTTGGAACACTAACTAATTTTCCAATCTATAGTTAGTTCCACGTTAATTAGCAATGCGAATAATAAATGATAATTTTCAAGTGTATTGTGCTGGCATATGTCAATGCGAAGGCCCCACGCCGCGCGAATTGGGCGGCTAACATATTCCGCCGTATTAAAGCATTAATAACGAATAAGCGAAACTGCACACTGTTTTATTGATATAAAAATTATAATACAGTTCTTGAAAATTGTTACTGTAAACGATGCAAAAAATATGTCATTATAGTTGAAAGACAGTGTTAAACAGCGATGTTGTGAAATTAGCATTAAATCACAGAATATCCATAAATATTTCGGATATTAGGGATTTCTATACCACCTAGTACAAAAGTAAAGTAAAAACTTAAGCGTTTATTTTGATGGTTTGCTATCCTGGGCCCCTCAAATTCAAGAGGTGAGCTGAAAATTTTTTGCCTCCGCATCTTCTTTCCATAGACTACGCAATTTTCTTCCACATTCCACTAAAATTGTACTTGTACAATCCCTGCTTCTTCCTATCCTAGATTACGCAGATGTCAGCTATCTTAATATCACTGAGTGCCAACTAAATAAACTTGAGCGACTCCAAAACTGCATCCGCTTCATATTTGGTTTACGCAAGTATGATCATGTCTCCGAATTTCGTGCTAAGCTCAAGTGGCTTCCTATACGTCTTCGTCGGAATGCTCATGTCCTCTCGTGTTTGTATAACACACTATTCAATGCACAAGCCTCATCTTATCTTAAGGAAAGGTTCCAATTCCTTCACACGGACAATTTAAGGTATCTTAGGTCTTCGGAGAACCGGCTGTTAAAAATTCCTCATCACTTATCTGATTTCTTTGGAAAGTCTTTCACTGTTCAGGCCACCTTTGGAATTCTCTGCCGGCAGATATCCGGCTTTCTAAATCACTCCCGATCTTTAAAAGACTGGTAAAGGAATACTATCTGGAAAACTATTTGTAAGCATTCATGTATGTTGTTTTCCTTTGCCTGCTTTTTGTAGTTGTTTCTATGTAATAGAACTGACAGGCTGTTTAAATTACTCCCCGGATTATATGTTTGCTTTTATATATTATTTATGCGCTGTATTTATTATGTATTTATTGTATGTATTGTCTGTATTTATGTATTCGTTTTAAATGAATATGCAACACTACCCCACTTTCAGCCCTCTCGAACTCTAATCCATCCTGAGGTTGCCTGGAAGAAATCGCTTCCAGCGATAAGGCCGCCGTTTGTACAATCTTTTGTTTATTTTGTTCTATATCGTATATATTTTGTGTGCTGTGCAATAAAGTATATTCATTCAATATCCATAAAATTGTGGAAGATTGGTATGATATGTCGAAACACTATATTGGAAATAAATCTATGTTTTTTTTTATAGCAGGAGTTCAGCAGACAGGCAAACGGCCCATCCGATAGTATATTAAATAGTCACAGTCACCTATGGACAGAAGCAACATCAGATGCGTTACCAGCACGCTGCCGGCCTCGAAGAAATTATTATAACGCCTTTTTTTAAAGGCCCCATATGGTCATGCGATGGGAAACCTCAGCCGGAAGCTTATTCCAGATTCAGTGAGTGCGAAATATGAATGGAATCTCTTTCCTGTACGAAACGGTGAGTGCGAAATATGAATGGAATCTCTTTCCTGTATCGAGAACCGTTTCGTACAGGAAAGAGATTCCAAGAAATAGGGATAAACGCCCAGTCGATAACAAACCGGTGGTTCGTTATCGACTAAGCGACTAGGTGGGGCTCACTACCAGGGATACTGAAGATCGCACGAAGTGGAGTAGAAAATGTCTGAAAGCAGACTCCGGGCACCGAAACAAAAGTTTGGGTTGCAACCGGGACATAACGCTGGGATGATGATGATAACGAACCGGTGGTAGAAAGACGACGAAGACACCATTCTAAACTGTATATTAACTTAATAATATTTACCTGTCTTGTATCTTATCCTACAATTAAGTACCCTTTATGACTAATAAACAGCACAGGACAAAACTTTAAAGGTTCACACAGGGTTCCCCCTAACAGAGATCTAAATATGGTCGAATACGTTTTTTTACAGATGGTCTCGACATGAGAAAGAAAACTCAAATGAAACGAATCCCACATGAAAAAATCCAAATTAGATGTCTTGGATGATGTTGATACATTCATTTGCGGCAATTTTAAAATGTGAAATTAAGTACATAGATAAATATAAACTTCAAGTGATTTTCAAAACTCACTTCATATAAAATAAAGCTTTCAATGAATTTCAATCCAAGATAAGTGATCCACGCTCGGGATTGGTCACTTTAAAGGCAATTTTAACAGTTCAATGGGTAAAGTAGCATAAAATTCAATTAACATTGTAGGTTATTCGCTTGTGAAATTCGCAGAATCTTTGATATAAATTCCATTAATATATTCGTTTGCGCGAAGGCTCAGTAAGAATTAAAATGGACAGTTTCTAGATAAATTGAAGGGAATACCCTCATATCCACAAGATAAAAACGCGATTCCAAATTGTTGAAGCTGCAGAAGTTATAACAATGTCTCACAGCCTATGTAACATATATTACTTTCATACTCTGAATCGGGCTAAAAATGTTACAAGTTCAGAAATTAATAATAATTAATTCATCGACGCTCTGTTACTGGCTCATTTCACACGGGCATTTACAATCACGAACGAACGTACACTTTCTTTTTGAGTCAATCCATTTAAATGCCCATGAATATTACATGAAATTAACTGCACTAATTTAGATTCTACTACAAGAAAGACTTTTTTTATTTATTGCTGTAGGACAGCAGACAGGCTGACGGCCCCATTAGAATTTAGCAGTTACCGTCGCCTATGGATGTTTGCAACGCCAGTGGCATCGCGAACACGCTGCTGTCGTATAAGGGTACAGGAACTTGGGTCACTCATCGTATTTATCGTAATTATGTACGTACTATAGTAAATATGCACATTAGGAGCCATAAATTTTTTTTGGCGATCCTTGGTCTCTGACCATGATTCCACTTTACTACCACCTACATAAACACTGCTGACAGTTAATCATTATTCATCAAACACAAAAAAAATCATTACATATCTTCATTTTCCTGCCCTTATCTCACACTATGTGCGGTCGGCACAATATGTTCTCTCCTTCCACTTTTTTATTGCTGAGGAATAAGCGACAGGCTGTGACGGTCCACTTAACAATAAGCAGTTACCGTCGCCAACGGATGTTTGAGATGCTACGCCGCGAACACGCTGCCATGCCGTCCCATAGGGGTACCTGGGTCACTAAGGCCAGCACACAACACAAGGTTATTATGGCGGCATACTTAAGACCAAAGGTGGTCGCCATCCAGACGGGCTTGGGGCCCTACTACGTAGCTAGGGTGGGTTGTTTTGTCGCCTTTTACGACAAGCCCACCCCGGCCGCAGAGGTTAGTATTATTTCTCCGCCTCTGCACGGATAAAAAGTCTATGGTATTTATCATGACAATCGCTTCCGTTCTTGTTGAAATGTTCATCGCAATCATTGTACTGACAAAATATAATATTATCCCAATACTAGCAAATTTTGTACATATTTTATTAACATCTGATTACAAAAGATGTTATAAATGGGGAATGCCAGGTCACCGGTCGCCATAGTAAATTAGGCCCAAGAGTGCCCAACATATTCATAGTATGGAAAATAAGCTATAGGTATATCATTTTTCAATATTATATCATTTTTCCATACTATTAATATGTTGGCACTCTTGGGCCTAATATCGGCATTCCCCTTTAATGGTATTGGTTATAATGGACAATAGAAAACAGGTCACTACGGCACGAAGCAAAATTTTGACTGTGCGTTTTTGCGTCGGTAGCCTTCCCTGACAATTCCTTATCCTGATCAAAAAGCCACAAGATAAATAAATTGATGTAATATAATGACTATTTCTTTTTTACAGGGAACGGCTACATTCTAACCCTAACTTTGCTGTCTTGTATAACTTCCCGGAAGAGAATTCAGGTAAACCTATTTTTATTTCTCGCCGAAACCTTACGACCAATAAATAAATATTATTTAATAGCAGTCCATGACGTCTAATTTTTAATTTAAGCCAAGGCTGCTCCTAGAAAGAACAGATAGTGTACAGGCGATGTTTGTTCAAGGCGTATTAGTGAGTTCCATACACGTGATCTTGATGTGGAGGTTTTCCTTCGACATGAGTACATGTCAAGTTTTTAATATACAGAACTGTGTAATACCTATATACCATAGTAGGAATCCAAAACTTAGAATGCACTCGATATCCATGCAAGGACGGAATAAGAATACTGACCCATGCGGCCGAAGGCAGCCTGTCGTAAAAGGCGACAAAACAATCTAAAGGCTCTATCCAAGCCCACCTGGATGGTTTTGGTACATGCCTTCATAATGACCTTGTTCTGTGTTCCAGCATTAGCAAACAAGGTTCCAGTTCCTCTTCGAGGTCGGCAGTGTGTTGGCAATGCCTCTGGCGTTGTACACGTCTATAGGCGACAATGACTATCTAATATCGGGTTGGCCAGTTTGCTGATCTCAACTATAATAAAAAATATGAATAAAGGAGCATATAAAACGAAAATATCGAATACGTTGGTGTATAACGCGAGGTTAATATATATGTATATACTATACATATATGTATGTAAATAAATATGTATTAGCCAATAAACAGTTCGGTGACATCTAACGTGATATCTACAATAAAAAAAAATTCTAATTATACATAACATATGTTCATAAAATTATTATGTACTTCCCAACTGTAGAGCAATGAATAAAATTTAATTGAGTCATTGCCTGCCTGTTTCAATTAAAAACGCCTAGAGTTGGAGTTAGTTAGGTGTTTTCGTTCTAACGGCTGAAGATATCTCAAATAAATTTCACATATGCTATTAGTTTGATAAACGCAGTTACAAATAACTGAAATATTTTTCAATAATGAATGCTAAAAAGAAATGAGTAAAAACCTTCTCTCGATGCGCAAAAGAGATATGATAAATTAATGCGCCCTTTGACTTGTTAATATGTGGACAAGTATATCTTTAGCTTAAAAAATGAGTATAGATTAAAAGGTATGACAATAAAAATAAGAATACATCCTTAGCTTTGGACTAAGAGCGTGATACATGTATAAATATACATAAAATCATTTGCGGGAAACGAAAGACAGACATTTCAATTTTCAAATAATACCTAATCATAAAAATGTTTTTAACTTGTGTCAAACAGGATTTCTTCGCAGATCATAATTTCAATTAGTTTTTAGTCAAAAAAAAGATATTTACGTAAAGCTACGTGTATTTTTAATTTAAATTGTTCTTAAAACTTCTAACATTCATCAGTAAGTTACAAAAATGTAATTGAGATTAAATTCAACTCATTCCAAAAGGCACATTTGATTTAGTTTTAATAAAAATTCTACACTTTCCATTATAAATACCGTTGTACGACCAAGAGGGCAACAAGTTCCCATAGAACCGGTTCACAAATGGATAATAAGATTGTCAAGGTGCATTTGAAACCCCTTGGAGCGATTTATAACAATCGCACTTAGAATTAAAGTTTATTTTGCAATATTAAATTGCAGTTCTTAAAAAATATATATTTTTCTCAGAAATTGTTAGGTGTTGGAATTAATTCGTAGCGTTTTTTAATGAAAAAAAAATTATTATCAATAAAACATAAAAAAAATACACTAATGAAAGTATTGACCATCGCTTTCTACTACTTTTGACCATCTTTTGATGGAATTCACGAGTCGACCCATTTTTGACACTCTTCTTAAGGTGTGAACTTCTGCTCAGACAGACTATGAGCCATCGAATGAAACAAATGGTGATCTAAAGGAGCGATATCTAGAGAATACGGCGGGAGCGGTAGGACTTCGCATTTAAGTGTTTTTAGGTACGTTTGTACCGGTTTTGCGACCTGCGGATGAGCATTGTCGAGCAGCAGAATAACTTTGTCCTGTCTTCCGGAGTATTCCGGCCGTTTTTCTTTCATCGCACGACTCAATCGCATCAATTGCAGTTGATAGCGATCCCCAGTTACGGTTTCCATCGGTAATAAATCACACCCCTCTGATCCCACCAAATACACAGCAAGAGCTTAGATCCATGGATGTTTTGGTTTGCCACTGATGTTGATGGTTGATCGGGCTTAACCCACGACTTTCTGCGCTTCGAGTTGTCGTAATGGATCCATATTTCATCACCAGTCACAATTCGATGCAAAAAAACCTTTTCTCTCGCTGAAGCAGCAGTTCATATGTCAAAAGGCGCCTCTCAATGTCCCTTGGTTTCATTCATATGGGACCCAATATCCGTTTGAATTTGAAATGAGTCTTCATTGAACAATGCCTCCAACTCTTTATCTTCAATTTTTTTCGGCTGGCCAGGTCGGGTCTTTGTCTTCCAACTCGAAATCAGCAGCTTTGAAACGTGCAAACCACATCCGACATATTTGCTCAGCTAGAGCATGTTTACTTATACACTTTCACTAAAATACGATGAGCTTCAGCAGCACTTTTACATAATAAAATAATGAAGTAAAACTCCCCGCAAAAACACTATATTCGGCACAAATGTTGACATATTTAATAACCTATAAAGTATTATGATTCAAAGAGAGGTTATGTACAGCAAATATGAAGTTCAATGAATGCTGTTTCAAGCCTACGCCATCTCTCGTAAAACGCTACGAATTAATTGCAACACCTAATTTATAAATAAACAACCATCATCCTTTGAATCTCAACGCCGCCATTAAACGTCGGCGGCGACCTTACATACAAAATTAACACCCAGAAAATACAAAATACATGTAGCTTCGCTTAAAAGTGCATAATTTTAGGAAATGGTAAAACTTTTTCGAGCATACTCTATGACAGCTGTGGCACACGTGCAAAATTAACAAAAATAGGGTCATAAATTAATATTATAATCAAATACAAATCATATGAAATCGAACTAATATTTGGCATTCTACATTTATTGCCAGTAAAATAAATTACTATAGTATAATTAATTAACATTCATTTACATTAAATCGCCGAAAAATGCTTTATTGTTATCGATGAGACGATCAACATAATTATATAGCGTTTTCGGCTGTATGTAAAAACTCTAAAGGCTGAAATTTTTTTATTGCTGACGAACAGCAGCCAGGCTGACGGCCCACTTAATAATAAGCAGTTACCGTCGCCTATGGATGTTTGCGACGCTAGAGGCACAGCGAACACACTGCTGACCGTATAGGAGTACAAGAACCTGGGTCACTAATGCCGGAACACAACGCAAATTTATTATGGCGGCATATTTAAACACCACTAGCAGGGGTGGTTGCCATCCAGACGGGCTTGGGGCCCTACCACATAGCTAGGGTTTACTTTTGTTGCCTTTTGCGACAGATCGACCCCGTCCGCTGGGGTTAGTATTCTTATTCCGCCCCTGCACGGAGAAAATAAATACTGTTAAAAGTACATGTTCTATTATAACCTTCCCTTAATCGTGTTCGGATGAGAATGGAAATATAAAATGGTGTTATCTTAGCCTCTTAAGATAACAATAAATAAATATCTATGTCAATATCCAATATCTATTCTAATTACAATAATATTAATATGCTGATAAACATTTTAGACTATACGATTACGATTTTAAATTGTAATAACAAAATTGATTCCATACAGTCAAAAATGCCCACTGTCGGTTGAAATTATAAATATGGCAACACAACAAACATATATCGACAACGCAATGTAATCAAACTTTTTATCGGTTCATCTGTTTTCCATCCAACTATAGTATCGAATTATCTAATTTACATATTGTTTTACGATGTGTCTTATTATTTTTGTTAGAAAATACGAAACGAACGTAGCCAGCGCACGTACGGACGGTGCCTATCAACACGACACCTGACTTTTATGGATATATGAATTATAATAACATTTATTCGTGTCATATTTCATCGGGTAGATTTATAAGCGTAATAGAAAAACATGTATATTACTGTATAACCCTATTCCATGGTGAAAAAAGGAAAGAAAGGACGTGGGTTCTTTAGCTGTATATTACTAAATAACAGTCATAGGTACGGTAATATTGTCTAAATACATATGTTTTATTTCTGAAAAAAAGGCAGATATGCTCATTGCCCACTTAATAGTAAGCAGTTAACGTCGCCCATGGAAGTGTGCGACGCCAGTGGCGCCGCGAACACGTTACTGTCCGTATAGGGTTACTGGAACCCGAGTAACTACCTATACTCCAATAATTCACACAACGCCATCTAGTCCCAAATTAAGCTATAGAGCGCTTGTGTAATGGGTGCTAAACAACTGATATACTAAATTATAGTTTATTTTGTAAATAAATATTATACACCCAGACTCAGCACGTAAATCGAGCTGAAGAGGTAACCGTATAAAAATTAAAAAATTAATATTATTTAAATTATTATTATTATATTTGTAAAAATTATCAACAAATGATTTATTCTTTTTTTATTATAGGCTCGTTTAACAGGCGATTCACCTCAGAGACTAATAAAGGAGAAAAACGAATGTGTATTAAAAATTAAATTTATTGCAAATTAAACTATCGACGAGAAACTTTTTCCCGTCTAGTGTCCGGACTGCGAACGCGCAATAATAAGCTTCGTTCCAAAAACTAAATCCTAATACCTAAATATTCTAACATTATCGAGGTTAAAAGGATATCCAGACCCTGATTAATACACATTTGTATTAATCGCGTGATCCCTTAATTCATTTCAACCTCAACGTATTCTTTGTTCCGTGCCCTTCTTCGTGACCGTGAGTTATGTCAATGCAAATTTCATGGTCGTCCACAGTTAATTTGAGCAGTTATATTAAATGAGTGGTTTTGAAATATTTTTCTATAGTAATAGATGTAAAATTTATTTTATAATTTAAAGCTTGTTCAGCAAACGGTGACCCAAGCGTCTCACAAGGCCTAGGGTCGCCAAAAAATGATCTTAAAACAATACTGTTACTATCGTTATATTTGCCACTAAAACACAATTTTATTTGCAAATCTCATAACATATGGTAATTCTTCATTTGAACTAACTAAAACTTTATAATACATATTTAGCGTTCATTAACGTCATGCAACAGATGCTTTGAATTTTAATTGTTACGTTTGTCCACCAACGCCTATTCCGAAAACCTACATAGATACTAGTAATACAGGAAGCAGTAGCACAATCTACAGTGAAAGTAAATTGAATTACGTGATATATGTATAATCAAATATCTGATTAGATTATAATAATCAGACAGCTGAGTGCCCACAAGAATGAACTTTTCTCACCGGGCGCAACGGTATCAACGCACGCGCACGCCTCTGAGGTCACTGCGACACACTTTCCGTCTCTTTCATGCTCGATCGTGCGAGGCATGCGTGTAAAAGGGACCACAAATGAATTAAGGAACATATTATACCAACCAGGGTTGGCAAAAATGTTCAAGATCGTTACGTTGCTAATGAATGCTATAATGTACTTCCGGAATTTTGCAAGAGTAGTTTTTGTAGTGATTTTTGCAAACTGCAATCCTTGAAAATTTTATGTATTTCGAATTTGATATTAATATGAAATATACGTTTTATTTGTTTAATGCGACACCTTGAGACATAGATCATTTTACGATATAACCTTTCTGTACTAATGAAGACGAAACGGGCTAGCCGAAAGAAAAGATGGATAAATTATATAAACTATGAAATGACTATAAAATTGCGAATCCTGAAGTGACGGCTAACAAAGAAGAGGTCGCCACGTGTCCTCTAGAAGGAGGAAGGTGAGGACAAGTAGAATAGAAACTTAATGGAGAAGAAAATATAGGTAATACTTAATATATTTTAAATGCTTGGCCTATACATTTTATCCGTATATCTTCAAAATTATCTATGTATCTCCTTTTAATTTGTACCTTAAAAATGTTTAAAAACATTGGTGATAATAACGGTAACCCTAACTTGTATAGAATGTGGCGATGGCGACTCGCCTCGATTGATTTGATGCACGATTTTTTGTGGAAACGGTCGCGACGTGGAAACGAATGGGTCGGCGGTTCCATAGCTATTGTTTGCCCCAAAATGAATACTTAACACATTAGTTCGTGTATTGAATTAGGGATAAAAATATTACAGTTTAAAAACTAAAAGACACGCGTTTTATAATTAATCAAACTAAAAAGAAAAAAAAATTCTTAACTAAAAATAAAATTACTGACGAAAATATTAATGTCACGGTCACCCATCCAAGTACTGACCGCGCCCAACGCTGCTTAACTTGGGTGATCGGACGAGAACTGGTCCAAAAATTCATTAATCCTTACGATCCTGGTAAGAATAATGATATAAAATATATAAATTATTACATTGTCATCGGTCCTTGATATGTGTCATGTTCAAAATTTCCGTTACATAGGCACATAGATACGTACGTGTGTATGGAGCTAATAAAAGCGTGTTAACAACTCTTAGTGCCTCTACCTTACCTCTAAAACGCACAGCACACGGTTAGGTATGTACAATGTGTTTGTTATACGTGTATACGTATATATGTATTCGTGTACACAGTATACTATATATATATATATATATATATATATATATATATATATATATATATATATATATATATATATATATATATATATATATATATATATATATTCATCGTTAGATACTCATAGTTTTAAATTATATATGAAAACTAGCTGACCCGGCAAACGTTGTTCTGCCATATAAATAATAAAATGTCAAAAAATTAAAAAAAAATTTTTGGGGGTGGGTCACCCCTAACATTTAGGGGGATGAAAAATAGATGTTGGCCGATTCTCATAGATACCGGATAAGCACAAAAAATCACTAACTCAATTTAGTTATCTGCCTACTGCCTACCCCCTAAGAACGATGGCGTGATTATTTATAGCCTATGACCATTTCTAGGTTATCATCTATCACCATACCAAATTTCATCAAAATCCGTTCAGCCGTTTAGGCGTGAAAGAGGAACAGACAGACAGACAGAGTTACTTTCGCATTTTATAATATTAGTATGGATTACATTGTAGTGTTGATTAATTTAGAATCGCCTACTAACAATTCTAACTTACTGTTAAGAATTTTATTAAATAACTAACCCACTAATAACTTATGGATAAAAAAAAATGTCTGAAATAAATGATTATTATTATTATTATTGTAGCTAAAATAATGGATTGTTAATTTTACTCATCACTTTTCATCAATGAAATGGGTAATTTTAAACTCTAACAATCAGTGTAATCAACATCTTAAAAGTTCAGAAATAGGCAAAGTAAAAAAAAATATTAAAAACATTACAAATTTCAATATAAATATATTAAAACCAGTATTAGCTCACTTGGAATGAAATCAGGTTTATCGTTGTCTATAAAAAATAACGACCTGCGAATTCTACGACCAACTAGCTCCATCTATCGATCGCGGGGAATTAACACAACCAAAAACGGTCACAAATAATAATTAAACTTTGCAATGGCGATTGTGTTGTAATTACTTCGAAAGAAAATTTATATATGTAATTAACACAAAACACCATGATACGACGAGGCCTAAATAAAAGAATCGAGTAAATAAATTAAAATGTGCCCTATGTTTACTTTCACAGTTCACGGCCGCATTTGAAAGCGTATCTAACAGAGATTCCTTATTCTCGCTCTAACAACAAGACTTTTCTTTGTATGAGTCGTAAGACTGTCTCTTTCTCGCCGTGATTTATAACATCAGAAAGAAACTTTACATAACCACGGCACGGCTACTTACTACATGTTGTGCTATTGCCAGTCCGTTTATCATAATTATGACGCCATAAAGTAATTATTTTATCTCGTTTGCACTTCTTATCGTGAAGCAATTTTTCAAGTGAACGTAAATCAAGCGGAAGGTGTGTTAATGGACGACGTCATTTTTAAAGGGAATTTCCTATGGTGTCACTTACACAGTCCTATTAATGCAAGTTGCATTTGCAAATGCATTAATGCAATGCAAACTATACTATAGAAAAATAATTTTTTAAAAGAATGGATATTCAGTTTTCTAAACGGAAAATTTTTTGCTTCTGTAATCCGTATTTAGAAATATAAGAATGGGATTACCCGAAGTACTACTTACTCCATTTGTTGCCTCTTGCTAAATTACAAACAAAAAAGGGTTTAGGCGTTTGGAGTCAGGCCCCTGTAGAAATCAATTTGAACAAATATTTAACAAATGTTATTTTCTGTAGCTATATATACAGGAAAAACGGACAACCGGATCTTAATGTGAGAAATAAATGTCTAGCTAGACCGCTTCCGCCGGTCCCTATCATGAGAAATAGACCCAAACAGTGCTGGCTTGACGGCGTGAGGTAACTGGTGTCATTTGTGACCCCAAGATGCCGGTAAAGTTGAAGGGACAGGTCTATAAGACCATCATTAAGCCTGTCCTTTTATACGGCTGTGAAGCGTGGCCGGTGTTAGAGCGACACAAGCAAGAGCTGCGTGTCACGGAGATGAATATGCTGCGGTGGATGTGTGGAGTGACGCGGAAGGACCGCGTTAGGAACTCCCGCATTCGCGGCAGTCTTCATGTCCGTGACATTGCGGACAAATTACAAGTGTCGGCTCCGTTGGTACGGCCACGTTTTACGGCAACCGGATGCTTACGTGGGTAACAAATGTCTGGCCATGCCGCCTCCGCCGGGCCCCGGCAAGAGGGGTAGACCCAAAAAGTGCTGGCTTGACGTCGTAAAGGGTGATATGCGTGCCAATGGGCTCACTACTAGGGATGCTGAAGACCGTGCGAAGTGGAGAAGAAAAAGTCGGAAAGCGGACCCCGGGCGCCGAAGCGAGAGTTTGGGCTGCAACCGGGATAGAACGCAAAGATGATGATGATGAGTGCTGGCTTGACGCCGTAAAGCTTGGTGTGCTTGGCAATGGACTGACTCCCTACCCGGAGGTATACTGAAGAACGTACGAAGTGGAGAAGAAACAGTCAGAAGCAGATCCCGAACATCTAAGTGGAAGTTTGGGTAGCAACCGTAGCTCAAAACTATGATGGTGATTAGTCCAGCAAAAAGAATGATTACGAGATGGGCACTAACAAAAATGGACGTCTATAAATGTACCTTTGTATAACTATTGGATAAATTCATAAATTTTGAAAAAAATATGTTATCTGGAAAAGAATTAGTAAAAACAATTAACTTCTAACATGTATATCATTTTACGTATAAATTATTTCATACCTGTTATAAACCCACTCAATTAAAAGTGGAAAGTTGGAAAACGCTTTGTTTTCACAATACATAATTAATCGACGCTTATATAAATTGGATGATACAACAGAACGAAGACAACACTAGCTGTGCCCACGGTTTGGGCTAAACTAAATTACTAAAATGATACTTATTACCACGCTTTTATTTACTTGACCTGTATGTATTTATAAATCTATGTAACGGAATTTTCGGACTCAATTTTTAACCACATTGAACGATGAAAAATATTCAAAATTTTGTACACTAGTCCAGACCTGATGACAATATACATACATATACATATAATCACGCCTCTTTCCCGTAGGGTTAGCCAGAGACCACTATTATCCACTTGCTACGATCCTTACATACTTGTTTCGCTTCGTCCACTTTCATTATTGCCTTCATACATGCCCTTCGGTTTAGGGTACTCTTGACCTGGCCTTTTTTCACGACGTCCCTGATCTGGTCTCGAAACGTCCGCCTAGGTCTACCCCTTCCAACACTTCCATTCACACTCGCCTTATACACTTTTTTCGTCAATCGTTCTTCATTCATTCTCTCGACATGGCCAAACCATCTCAACATACCTTTCTCAATTTTTGTCACTACATCTTCTTTGAGACCACAACGTTTCCTTATCTCACTATTTCTTATCCTGTCACTCAGTTTAACTCCTATCATACTTCTTAACGCTCTCATCTCAACTGCATTATAATTTTGTCCCATGGTCCTTATCAGGATCATCAGGATTCCTTTGTACGATATTTTTAAACTAACTCTGCAATTCGGAATGAAACTAATAAAAAAATAATATATACCTACCGATTGTTATCGAGCACCCCACACTTTTTAGAACAGAGACATAAATTTTCTCGCCAGTAATTTTATTCTTATGCTAAGAATTCTTTTTTACTTTTTAGTTAGATTAACTATAAAAGCGTGCTTTTTAGTTTTTTTTAATATATTTTTTAAAATAAATAATCATACTAAATTCACTCAGCGCCGTCTGGTTCCAAAGTAAGCAGAAGAACGCTTGTATTATGGGTACTACTAGATAACTGACATATGTACACCTTATATGCTTTTCTTTTATAAATGATAAACATACTAGGATAATTGCCACAGCACCATCTAACCCAAACTAGACAGCAGAATGCTTGTGTTATACGTCTTAGACAATTAATATACTACTTAGATAGTTTTTAAACAATTACGTGAACACCTAGACTCAGCACGGAAATCAAACCCGTGACCCCGCAGGCGTTCCTAAAGCTGGTAAAAAATTACCTTAAAACGCTAATCTAGACTAGAGGAAATTAACGGAGCCCAGTTATATTTTATATATATAAACTTACCGGCTCGACTCCAACATCATCTTGTGCGGCCTGAAATAAAAAAATAATAATCATTCATAATATCATAAGTCATTTAATAATAAGCAGTTACCGCCGCCTATGGGTGTTTGCGACGCTAGAGGCACCGCGAACACGCTGCTGTTCGCATAGGATCACTGATACCTGGGTCACTAATGATGAAACGCAACACAAGGTTATTATAGTGGCATACTTATATACCAGGGTTGGTTGCCATCCAGACGGGCTTGGAGCTTGGTGGTTGTGTCGCCTTTTACGACAGGCCTCAGAGGTCAGTACTCTTACTCCGCCCTTGCACGGAGAAAAATGTTCATCAATTATAGTGTAAGGAATTGTCTTCAAGGACTTTTGGGTCTGGTAAGATAAAGGAAGACTCTTCAGCAATATTAAAAATATCTCTAACACTGGTTACTGAAACACGGACGCAAAGTTCAAATACACGTAGAAACTTGAATTATTCCCAAATGTTATTTTAATAAAAAACGTTTTCCATCTGGTCGTTGTCTTGCGAGTCTAATTTAATCGATACGTCGAGGCCGCTGCAACGTCTGAATGATATTAATTCACTGTTATTTATACGTCTTCATACAAATAGTGTATTTATTGCATTTCAATAATGAAAACTCACGTCACTAACTCACGGTATGGCCAATAAAGTTCGTGTGGCCAATAAATGTCTGTTTTTAGCTAACGAATGTTCAACCTTTTACTCATCCTTAAAGTTGGTATCTTCCTTAAAAGGATTTTTAGCTTCTTTAAAAGAATATTTTTAAAATATTTTTAGTAATTTTGTGAATAACTAGGATTCGGCCCTGTCGAATTGTCGAGGAGCAAACAGATCACAACTCACAAAGCCCGAAACAATCGAATTACCACCTTAACTAGAAAAAGTCTTAATATTCCATATAATCCAATTATATTACAACTATGTATGTATTTATAAATAAAACTAAAATAATATTAAAAAATCCATATTAAAACAATTTGCATGTTTTTGAAATTAAAAATAAAATTAAATCTCCTATATAATGTTATTTTAGTTTATTTCATAAATATATTATATAAGCTTTAATATTAGAACAGGATCTTCGTGAAATGAGTGTTTTCTTTATAAACAAACTGTATTAAATTTAAAATCCTATAAATCATATTATTTTGGGCCCTTTAAATAATTGGTATAATATCCCTTAAAACTTTCTAAACTTACTAAACTACTACTTACTTACTACTACTATTTCCTTTATTTATTAATATATAATTGATGTGAATGAATTTTATCTCGCACTTGACTTCAATTTACCAGATAGCTTCCTCAGCTTACTTACTTGAAATTATTAATATTATTAAAGTCAATATTGCAAATCGTCAGAATATAAATAAAATAACAATTGTATTAATCCAACCCAAGCTTAGGTACGATTATGCATACATTTAAATAACGATTAAATATCATGAAATGTACTATTGTAAATATGTCGACGCTACAAAGGCAACCTGTACTAAGCATTGAGTGAAATTGCCAGGAAAGCTCCAAGAGAAAATAAATAATCATTTTAATCCAACAATTAAGTGAGTGAATATAATATTTTTTTCTAAATATTTGAAGTTTTCCTTTCAAGCGACGATATATTTCAGTGAAACAACATTCTTGATACACGTTGACAGAGTTAGGTCAAGATGTTATCTTTCGTATTATGTTATTATTAAAAATGTATATTAATACGATACCCAAGAATCAATTATTTAGTAAACAGGACATTTCGTTTTTAATTCACTAAGGTATAATGATTACTACAAGGAATAATCAGATAGATAGTTATGATCAAATCGAGTTCCTACTCACTAGGAGACACCACATCAGCAAAGTAGCCAACTGCAAGGTCATACCCGGTGAGAGTCTCACTGCACAACATCGTCTTTTGGCATGAACCTCTGCGTGAAGCCCAAAGGCAAACGTGTCGATCGCCTTCAACGCCAAATCAGGTGGTGGCTGCTTGATGAAGTCAAGTCCTAGTAGTTCGCCTCTACAATCGGCGACAAGTGCGCCGGTGGTGAGGGCGAACCGGTTCAAGCTTACTGGGATAGGATTCAGGCGGCTATCCTTGGGTCGGCGAGGAAGGTGCTTGGCGAGTCTAAGGGCGGACGCAAGTGTGACAAGGAGACTTGGTGGTGGAACGACTCAGTCCAGAGGGAGACCAGGGCGAAAAAAGCCCTCTTTAAGAAATGGTAAGCGTCCAGATCTCCTGAAGATCGCGACGCATACAGAGCTGCCAAGCGCGCCACCAAGAAAGCTGTAGCCAGAGCCAGACGAGACCACTTACAACCACTTTACGATAAGTTGGAATCGTCTGAGGGGCAGAAGCTCATATATAAGTTGGCGCGCTCCAAGGTCAAAGCGGCACAGGATATCTCCAAGTGCCGCTGTGTAAGATGGAGCTCGTATTTCCACGAGCTGCTGAACAAGCAGCATAAAGAGGTGCAGCCGCCAGATCTTCCTCCAAATCAAGGATTAGTGCCACTGGTAACGCCTACAGAAGTCCAGAATTGTCTTCGCCGCATGAAAAATCGGAAGGCTGTCGGAGCCGACGGAGTCCCCATCGAAGCTTGGAAGGCGATGGGCTCTCGTGGTGTGGGCATCTTAACAAACCTTTTTAACCGGTCACTCCTCACCGGTACGATCCCGCACCAATGGAAGCTGAGTATCATTACTCCAGTTTTCAAAGGCAAGGGATGGGTGCAGGAGTGCGGTAACTACCGAGGTATAAAGGTCATGTCCCACACCATGAAGCTCTTCGAGAGGGTTATCGACTCTCGGATCCGGCAGGAGTGCACTATCTCGGGATGTCAGTATGGGTTTCGCCCTGGTCATGGGACCATGGACTCTGTTTTTGCCCTAAGGATTGTCGCGGAGAAATACAGGTCGAAGAATACGCCTCTGCACTGCCTGTTTCTTTGACTTGCAGAAGGCCTTCGACTGTATTCCTCGCGCGGTAATCTGGTGGGCATTACGATCCAAAAGGGTTCCAGAGGCCTATATTGACATCATCCGAGACATGTACCGCGATTCCGATTCTGTAGTTCGGACCGCTGTTGGCGACACAAAATCCTTCCCCATCACTGTCGGAGTGCACCAAGGATCCATCCTTAGTCCGTTTCTGTTCAGCGTAGTATTAGACGTTTTGTCAGACAGCATCAGAAAAGGTTGCTCATGTATGCTGATGATATCGCGCTGGCAGATTCGGACAGGGGTAGGATGGTGCAACGTGTGAAGGCGTGGAAGGAGTCGCTTGAGAACGGTGGTCTGAAGCTCAATGTGGCGAAGACCGAGTACTTGGCCTGTAACTTCACAGTTCCCACACCCGTACACATAGGTGGTGACACGGTCGATGTACGGACCAAGTGAAATACCTGGGATCTGTGTTTCACGCGTCTGGTGACATCGATTGCGACGTCAAGGCACACGTTGCTGCCGCGTGGGCCAAATGTCGTGAAATAACTGGTGTCATTTGTGACCCCAAGATGCCGGTAAAGTTGAAGGGACAGGTCTATAAGACCATCATTAGGCCTGTCCTTTTATATGGCTGTGAAGCGTGGCCGGTGTTAGAGCGACACAAGCAAGAACTGCGTGTCACGGAGATGAATATGCTGCGGTGGATGTGTGGAGTGACGCGGAAGGACCGCGTTAGGAACTCCCGCATTCGCGGCAGTCTTCATGTCCGTAACATTGCAGATAAATTGCAGGAGTCTCGGCTCCGTTGGTACGGCCATGTTTTACGGCAATCGGATGCTTACGTGGGAAACAAATGTCTGGCCATGCCGCCTCCGCCGGGCCCCGGCATGAGGGGTAGACCCAAAAAGTGCTGGCTTGACGTCGTAAAGGGTGATATGCGTGCCAATGGGCTCACTACCAGGGATGCTGAAGACCGTGCGAAGTGGAGCAGAAAAAGTCGGAAGGCGGACCCCGGGCACCGAAACGGAAGTTTGGGTTGCAACCGGGATGAACGCTGAGATGATGATGATGATGATGGTTATGATCAAATTCATAACCAAGTTTTAGATTTTGCAATGAGCTTCAAATTGATCTTAATTTTGTTACCAAAATACTATCTCAATTTTAAACAAAACTTACTCAACATTGTGAACTTTTGAATAATTCACATTAAAACCACACCGACCTAAGTAGGTCGGTATTTAAATAAAAAACGATACTAAGATGTACTAGATAAGGCAACGAGTAAGGCGCCCCTACCGGACTACGCAATTAGAATTATTAAAAACTATTTCCATCCATAAAAGGTGAACGAACTGTTATTTTTACATGATACTATCAGATAACGTGCGATAAATGAACGTTGTCAGTTTACCCTCTGTTATAAACGTGACCTGATAACCTACGTCGGTATTTAAAAAATTAGACCCAATGTCTTTTATATTCCTAGTTGTAATGTTCAAATTGTTTTATAGCCTGTTCACAGTTCACTCAATTTTCATATTTAAAAAAACTGTGGTTTATTTTATAAAATAATAATAAAAAAATCCGTGCAGGGGCGGAGAAAGAATACTAACCTCTGCGGCCGGGGTCGGCCTGTCGTAAAAGGCGACAAAACAACCCACCCCAGCTACGTGGTAGGGCCTCAAGCCCGTCTGGATGGCGACCACCTTTGGTCTTAAGTATGCCGCCATAATAACCTTGTGTTGTTCTGGCATTAGTGACTCAAGTTCCTGTACCCTTGTTCCTAGCAGCGTGTTCGCGATGCCACTGGCGTGCAAACACCCATAGGCGACGGTGACTGCTAAATTATAAGCGAGCCGTCAGCCTGTCTAATGTCCTACAGCAATAAAAAAAACATTTTTATACTTTGTGTAAGTGATATATTGTACTGTCGTAGAATTTAAAATAAAGCTTGCTTACGAAATAAAATAATTTAATATAAATTAAACCATAAAAAAACATGCGGGGCAGTCTTTGGGGACTGCAGATAGAAGTGAAAACTAAAAACTAAATAACTTGTGAATTGTATCGTCTACATTATTATTTTTAGTTTATAAAAAATTGTTTATGATCAAGCATTAAAGTTTAAATTGTTCATTAACACTTCTTTACAAACCAAAAATTGTTCACCCAAAAAGTGCTCAACGCGCCTATACAAGTTTTCACTTCAAAAACTCAACTGTATTTCATTGTAATAAAGTCGCAATTCGAATAGATGTGTATAAGTAATGCAATGCAATCATTTAAAAGTTATATTATAAAATAAACCTTTAGTCATTATTAATAAACTTGGTATTATTCGAGTAAAACTCCGTCTTACGAATCTTACGAATTTTCGATCAGGACACGTGACCTGATGCGAGATTAACATTTTTTTACCCGTCACAAAAATAGTACACAACGCCGCTAAAGAAGTTTTCACTTCAAAAAATCTTATCGGTCTATACAAAACATAATCAATTTTTTCGCAATATAGACATGTAACTGATATTGACGGGCCCATATTATGTATTTTATTTATTGTCCTCGACAGTCAATCATCGTCCGCAATTGGACATAAACTTGGCAAAATATGTGCCACGTATTCCCATACACAATTCTACGGCATCGCCTCTGCACGCGCGGCCACTGGATCGCAGCGGCATTTGACGACCGAACCCCAGAGACTTAATAGTACGCTTGTCGGACCTGAGAGATGGGCAACTTAAGTCGCGAATTCACCAAGCCACAGATATGCCAACACAAGCCGCTGATGGCCGCCGATAGCCTAGATTGGTCCACCAAGATGGGCCACTGCGGTGAAGCCATGCCAACATGGCCGTGCGCTCTCGTAGCTCGAACCACGTCACCGAGTGCTAACTCGAGGCCCCAGAATCTCCCCAACAACACACTGCGGGAAGAAGACCCGGAGTACTCGCATCCCGTGCCATGTTTAGTCTTTACATAGAAAAGATACATGCAATATGCATTTATGCTAATTTATTAGAATATCTGTTAAATCGTCATTATCTGTTTATTAATAATGATCGCATCACAATCACTCACAGCGATATTTTATTCATCGCATCACGAGTGGACGTTGATGCTGATAAGATTAATATTCTGGTTGACTTTCAAATCACATTGATGCAAATTTAGTCAAACTACATTTTACTTAACATTTAAAAACGTGATCTTAATTTAATAAACTAAATCACTAGTTTATTTCAAAGTAATTATTATTCACTCCAATAGGTAAAGTATAAACACTGAAAAATATTTCTGGAAGAAACAATATGATAACTTAAATATTTTTAAAGAACTACAATGACGTCTTAGGACTGTTTATTGAATGTTTTTTATTCTAAGTATACTTTTTGTTTATTCTAAGTAAACCTGCTACAAACACGTTAAAAGGGATAAAGCCTACACGACCTTACCTTGGTAGTAAAGTAAACAACAAGTTGTGAGTAATCACAATGTGTGAGACTCTCAACAACAATGCACGTGGCTACAGAGTATGCGGTCGACGAGTCAGCAAGTAAAAAACAGGCACAGGCTCATCTTCCGTCCACGGCACTGGGAAATATCGCGAGACAACTATCGATACTTCAAACAGTGTTGGCCAGCAATGACACAAATCACGTACATCTCCTCACTCCTAGTAATATTCACTATGGCAGTGAACCAAAACAAAACCTGTTATCGCCTTGTTAAATAAAGCATCTACCCCTCACTGAAGAAAAATAACAATTGACTAACTCTAAACACCTATTGTGTTGAAGGACCACCAATAGACCACCTATCCTTTGAGCAGGTAAATTTGCAAGTGCCCAAAATTCACTGCAATCAAAGCGTAGAAAAAATCCCAGTCATTCTCGTCCTCCACGAGGCAAATTGAAATGTAACAAGTCACAAGCATGCAATGAATTTTGAAGTCTAAGTTAACGTACATAGAGCATATAATTTCATGTCGAAACAGTGTAAACTAAAGAGGATGTCGGTATTTCACAAAGAAGATTAGCGAGAAAGCTATCTAAAGCAGAAAAAACGTGAACAACTAATAATAGTCATGGAATTTTTGAATAAAATATAACAGTATACTTAGTAACTGAAGTTGGAATGTAAAACATTTCTTTTTTCTATTAAATTATGATTGAAATTGTTGATATATAGTATATAGAACAACTATAAATATGCATTACGGTTGTATTCACAAGACAACATATAGCCATATCAATAAACTTAGATTAATCGAAAGATTTACAACATTATGTAGATTCATTAAGAATTTTTCTAAATTTGATTTAACGTCGAAACTTCTGCTTTATCGGCCTTATTTTGTTCACAAAGAAGACACAACATGTACAAACGAGTCAGCGCTTCGTCTGCGGCGATTAGTCTGTAAGTTTATTCTGATGAATTAGCCTAACTGTTGGACACTAATCAATCATCGAGGATGATCGGACACCGCAACATCTATTTTAGCCCTCTAATTTATAGCGAATGTATAGAAAGCTTTTGGAGCGGTTAACAAAAAAATATGGAATTTTCATAAGAAAAAGTTCATCGTCCGCACAATTATTGACATCGTTTATACGAACGACCTTGATGTTTATATTTTGTAATGTCAAAGAACTGTGTAGCGTGTGTCCACGAAATTTATCAAGACTACGTCGTCGTCTACGGCAGTGTTGCGCAAACTAGGGGTTGCGACCCCTGACGGGGACGCCAGAACATTGTTAAGAGTAGCCAAGTTTTCGATATGATTCAAAATTTTTCCTGAATACTATCTTGGTTGGATTCGTGGTCCATTATTCTACGATATATGTAGTTCAATTATTCAAGTTAGTGAGAAAGAGCAACTGATGGATTTGAATAGTGATGGTACTCTTTCGAAATCTATTTTGGTTATCCGTGGCGAAGCAATATCCCGTTTTAAGCAAGAATGCCATCAGAGTTTTAATACAATTGCATCAACAACTGGATTTAGTAAACTAGTTTTTATTCAATAAAACCGAAAGAAATACGCGAAATATACATCGTATTTGTGGAAATTTATCTAGGGGTCGCCAAAAGATTTCTCTCTACTGAAGGGGGTCGTAGTCGAAAAGTTTGCGCACCACTGGTCTATAGGATTGGCGTTGAATATATTCTTTTTAGACATTCAATCTTTATTATAGCTTTTCATAGGTTTTGTGTTTATTATTAAGATCCCGACCTACGCATAATAAATATTAACAAATCAACCGAGATCAAGAACCTTTCCGAGGAGGCTGTTTTCTATTAAAATGTAAAATTTGAATAGACGCTTCACAAATTGTCTAATAGATTATGTTGAGTGAGAATATCTAAATATTATGTAGTAGGTATATGATGATATAACAAAAAAAGGATCCCTAAGGTCTCATTATAAATTGCTACTCGTGCAATGGTTAGGGAGACTGAAGAGAACTAAGTGTACGAAGGGCGCATATTTGTAGTCAGATATGCATGTAATTTGAAGTCCTAATTAACTTAAGGGTTTTTCAGAATAGGATTACCTGCATCTCACTATTAATGGAAGAAAATAAATTTTCAAATTGATTATGCAATATAAAATTGTAATATAATTTAGGTTAATTATAACTTTTTGTTGCTATGATTGCATTTAGTAAATAAAATAATTGTCATCAAAGTAATTAAATACAGTAAACAAAACTCGGATGGAAACTATAATATCACTCCCATGCTGCACAACACGAGGATGCATTTGTGATGACAGAGTTAACTAAAAAATATATACCCAACTGGAGTGGTGGTCAAAATGTATATAAATTTGGGTAAGTTAATAGCGTTCCTTGAACGTCTTTTCTGCACATTTATGAAATTTGTGGATAATTATAAATAATAAGTGGATTTTTCGTTTATGTTCTTTCTACCCGTATCCCGTTCAGCGGTTCATACATTAGTTTAAACTCTCATTTACTTTTTTTCATTGTTGTTGAATAGCATACAGGCTGACGCTCAACGTAATAGAAAGCAGTCACCATCGCCTATAGATGATCGCGACGTCAGGATCGCTAACACGCTGCCGTCCGCGTAGTGGAATTGAAACCTGGGTCATTTATGCCGGAACATAGCACAAAGTTATTATGAAGACTTACTTAGAAACCAATGATTCCCATCCAGATAGGCTCGAAGCCTTACCACCTGGCAATATTACTATACCTTTTCCATTTTACCAAAAAATAAAATGTAAACAAGTCGTAAAAGGGTTTTTTGTACGTCGATTTTATAATAATCAACATGATATAAAAATTATCATAACAACTTTTAATTATTTATTAGAAATATCTCCTATATTCTTATTTTTTATATTTATATTTTTACTTTTAGAAAAAAAAAAACAAAATAATTTTTGAATGATAAATATTAATGCATATAAAATTTACATATTTACATTACATAACTTACATTATAAAGAACCTAAAAAGACAATGTTTCCAAATCTCTTACTGGTTTTATATGCTGGTAATTATAAGTGGACTGTTGAACGTACTATTGTCGATTGAAAGGAGTGTTTTATTATTACGGTCGGATTATACCCGCCATGTTGTTTTATTCTAGCTTTGTTTGAGAAAAATTGGTTTGTTTGTTTAAATTTTATTTTTTGGTAAAGTGGATAGATAGTATCTATATATGTTTAGATAGTTTCTGTATAGCTGGAAAATAGTTTCATAGATTCTAGATTGAAAATTTATGAACGCTGTATGTATGAAGTACAAAAAAGTGCGATTGATAGGGGAAAAAAAGATGGTGAGGTATTTGTATTATGACAAATAAATGTCATCATCTTTTTTTTTTGGTCTCGGGGAAAAACCTCTCTTGACGGGTTTTCCCGGCCCGGGGGGACCGAGGGATATGTGGGACTCCGGGAAAGATGTTTGGCCATCCGACTACCCACTAAAAAACCCCGCTGTTCTCCTATCGCCTACGCCCGGGCCCACGGATATATGGCCTGCCGATCTCGTGGCCCGGGCCGGCGCCGGCCCGCCCTTTGTCTTGAGGCGGGCCCCTTCTAAAGTGTTGGCGCCAGGGGGTCAGGGTTTCGTCCCCCCGGCGCTCTCCTAACAACTCTAGGAGTTGAGGGTGGCCGCGGAACAGCACGCAGCCCTCACCCTCGCGGCAAAAGTGCGGGCGGCGGATCCTCCCCCGAGGGGCCGACCGCGGCCGCTTTTTACGGCGGCCGGAGGTCGTTACTTGACCTCCGGCGCCGCCGACGTGGCCTGCGTCGGCGGGAGGGGAGTGTGGTGGTCGACTCCCGCTCCCGCTCCGCCGCCTCCTTTGCGGACATGACTGCCTCGCAGAAGGAGGCGACGGCCGTCCATCCAGGATCGCCCCCGACCATGGACAGAACCAAGGCCGGGAGCGACAGGTCCACGCCGATTTGGGCGACGAGGGCGCGGCGCTCCTCGCGCCACGCAGGGCACACGGCGACAGTGTGGTCAACCGTTTCCTCCTCGTCGCCCGCGCCACAGTGGTGGCACCCCGACGTCATCTCCCGCCCTATGCGACACAGGTACCTCCCGAAGCAACCATGCCCCGAGAGGACCTGCGTCAGGCGGAAGGTCAGGGCACCGTGGCGCCTTTCCAACCATTCGGCCAGGACGGGCCTCACCGCTTCGATGGTGGCGAGGCCCGCGCTGGGGTGCGCGAGGCGCTCCTTCCACTCCACCATGAGCACCTCATCGCGCAGCTCCGCCCGCTTTACCTCAACTTCGCGAGGTGCAGGGCGAGAGCCACGCTCGGCCGCGTCCCGGCGCCACTGGTATAACAGCGCCAGGACTCGGGCCTCGAGGTCCCATGGTGGGGATCCGGCCAGCAGGGAGGCCGCTTCAAAGGACACCGTGCGGTATCCCCGTATCGCCCTGACGGCCAAAACACGCTGCGGCCTGCGAAGCAGCGCGGTTGTTTTGGCCGTCAGGCAATCCACCCAGATCGGGGCCCCGTAAAGGGCCATCGACCGCACGGCTCCCTCAAAGAGCCTGCGGCACACTGCACCCGGTCCGCCGATATTCGGCAGCAGACGGGAGAGTCCCGCCGCTGCCCGAACTAACCTCGGCGCCAGGCGCTCGAAGTGCGCCGCAAAGTCCCATCGCCCGTCGAGCACCAGTCCAAGATAATTTATGGACGGCCCGACGGTGATGCGGACGCCTCCTACCGTTATGCTCAGGCCCGGTGGCGGCCTCTGACAGGGCCCGTAGAATATCACGGCCTCCGTCTTGTTCAAGGCCACCTCCAGGCCTAGTCGCCGCATTCTTGCTACTATGTGCGCCACCCCAGCCGTGCCCAGAAGGCACGCCTGGCGGGGGTTCCTCCCGCGCGCTGTGACGAGCGTGTCGTCGGCGTAGCAGATGACGCCGACGCCGGGGAGGAGGGCCCCCCTCAGGACCCAGTCGTATGCGATGTTCCACAGCAGGGGGCCCAGGACCGACCCCTGTGGAACACCGCACACGACGTCTCGCCGACTTTGCCCACCTTGGACCGGGTAGACGACGGCACGATCGTCCAAATATGCCCCGACTATGCGACGGAGGTAGGGAGGCACCCGATGGTACTTGAGCGCCTCCCACACGCAGCTCCACGGCAGGGTGTTGAAGGCGTTGGCGATGTCGAGTGACACCGCCAATAGCACCCCACCTCGAGCCACTGCGTCCTCCGCCTGACTCTTCAGACGCGTGATCGCGTCAATAGTGGAGCGCCCCTGGCGGAACCCAAACTGTTCGTCCGCCAAGTTCGGCCCCTCTGTCTCTAGGTGCCGGACGAGGCGGTCTGCGAGGATCCTTTCGAAGATCTTCCCCACCTCGTCCAGCAGCACGATGGGCCGATAGGCGGACGGTGAGTCCGCCGGGCGCCCCTCCTTCGCGATCAGGACCAGCCTCCCCGTCTTCCATCTGCGGGAAAACCGGCCCGATCGCAGACACGCGTCGAAGAGCCTCAATAGTCGGGGCTCCAGGACGTCGTGGGACAGAACCCAGGCACGCCCCGGTATGCCGTCGAGGCCGGGGGCGGTGTTCTTGGCCTTCAGCCGCAACATCGCTGCCCCCAGCTCTGCCCGATCCATGTCGGGCACGGGGTCGTCGTCCGCGCTGGGGTCCCTCTCATCCCAATGAGGCGGGACCATGGCGGGAGGTGAGTGCTCAGCCCTCGTGGGGAACAGAGCGCCGACAAAACCATCCACCTGGCGCGGGGGGAGACTCTCGGTCAGCGGGGGCGCCCACGGGCGGAGCTTGCCCCGCACCGTTTTGTAGGGTCGCCCCCAAGGATCTTGATCTAAGCTGGCCAAGAGCTCCCCCCACGCCGCCGCCTTCGCCTCGCGGATAGCGAGGTGGAGGTCGTTTCTGGCGCTCCTGTACTCCCCGTAGAGCCGAGCCTCCGCGGCCGCTCTGTCCGCGTCGCGGCGACTCCGTCTTCGGAGCCTGGTGTACTGGCGGTGGGCGCAGTTGCACGCCCTGCGGAGCCGCTCGAGCTCCGCATTCCACCAGTACACCCGGCGCGGGGTTCGGTGTGGCCCCCGCCTCGGCATCGCCGCGTCGCAGACGTCGGTCATGAGCAACCGCAGATTCTCCGCCTCCTCGTCGACGTCATCGGGAGGTACGTCGCCCGGCCTCGACCACGTAGCGACGGTCAAGGCCTCGCGGAAAACCTCCCGAAATGTCATCATCTAACCCAGCGTTTCTTAACCTCGGGTCGCGACCCAAATTCGGGTCGCGGGCGGTATTGGGATGGGTCGCGAAATTTTTTTAAATTACGTTATGAACGCCGTAATCAATGATATCTCGAGTCCTGACTCGGAACGCACCATAGGTTAAGTACTATGCGGGTAGTAAAGCTGAAAAGGCTCTGCTACCATTTCCAACTATTTATTTGTGTAAAGCAGGATTTTAGTGCCTTGTTGTCTTAAAAATCAAGTACAGAAATAGACTGGATCCTCAGCATGGTATGCGGTGTGCACTTTCCATAAACTTAACTCCACGTATAAATCTTCTTTGCTCAAAAATACAACATCAGGGTAGTCACTAATATTGCCGATGTATGCTTGTTTCACTTTGATTTGAATAAAGAAAAAATTAATAATGTATTTTTTTTATATTTCATAATGACATCAATTTTAACAAACCACGGGCTTTTAGTCAATCCTATTTTTTATTATCACTGGAAGAAAAATAAAACATTAGGGTCGCGAGCATCAAATATATTTAATCTTTGGGTCGTCAGTCAAAAAGTTTAAGAACCGCTGATCTAAGCTTACACTTCAAACACAGACATTTATATTTTCCTTATTTAACACTTTCTGATTCACAGTGTAGTGGTATTTATATGCAAGTAAATCACTTTTCAATACGACAAAACAATATTCAGACTAAATGCACGAGCGAGTCGGAAGCGATATAATAAGAAAGTTATCCATGTTACTGGCCGGTTTTACAATACCTCGTCCACATTATGGATATGGTATCTAAGGGTATAATAACAAAAGCTCGTAAGCAACAAGGTCTGGCCAAAACATCAAACAATAAATTATTAATTAACTAGTGTCGTATATCAGACGCGTGCCGATAATCGGCAATAAGTACCCGCACAGAAACTGGTAGCAACGGAATCCACCCGACTGGTTGCCGACGACCTTGCTAAGCTTTCCACTATTTATTATATACACGACCATAATATTGTATATTACATTTCGTTCTCAGTCCACTTTTACGTTACATTACGTCTAAGCTAACTTTCGCTTGTATTGTTGCTCTTATTTCATCACTAGTTCCATCAAACCAAATAATAATTAGTTAAACATTATTTTACTGTCTAGTCCTTTTATTTATAAAATTACTTCATCTGCATGTCCGGAATTTTTTTAAGAAATATAAATACATACTAACTTAAACGAGTACTAAAATGTATCTTATAATGAATGTCACTCAAAACATTCAAAATATCTCGCAAACGACCTCGGTGGCGTAACGGATAACGCACGTCGGTACGCTCGCGGAGGTCACGGGTTCGATTCCCGTCTCGCATCTGGGTGTTTATGTATAATATGTATTTATTTACAAAAAAAAGTATATAAGTAGTATATCAGTTGTCTAGGGCCCATAACACAAGTGCTACTTAGTTTGGGACTAGATGACGCTGTGTGAATTGTTACAAAATATTTATTATTATTATTTATTATTTATTATCTATATACCAACATTTAGAGCCATTTGTTTATCCGTGCAGGGGCGGAGAATGAATACTGACCTCTGCGGCTAGGGTCGGCCTGTCGTAAAAGGCGACAAAACAACCCACCCTAGCTTCGTGGTAGGGCTTCAAGTCCGTCTGGATGGCGACCACCTTTGATCTTAAGTATGCCGTCATAATAACTTTGTGTTGTGTTCCGGCATTAGTGACCCAAGTTCCTGTACCCTTATCGCATACCTTACCCACAGGCGACGGTAACTGCTAAATTCTAAGCGGGCCGTCAGCCTGGTTGCTGTCCTGCAGCAATAAAAAAATAGTTTGTTATATATTTCCATCCCTATTGTTCAATCTCTGCCAGTGCATTAACTTTTCCGTTCACGGCTCAAATAATCAGTTGACAGATTCGTAGAATTCCAATCAAAATGTAAATTTCTGCGTTCAACTATTCTACCATTTATTCCTTCTGGCCGCATCGGTTCACCGTGTTGGGGGTAATGACTCTTAGTACACTCTCAAACTCACCAATGATTGAGTATTGAAGAGGTTTCAGGTAATGCGTTTTTAATGATCGAACCAGTACAGCAATAAATTAAAGCACTGACCAACATTTTTACTAATTACGCTTTTGTAGCAGTGTTGCATCTAAGAGGATCTGACAGCTGGTACACCAGGTTGAGACCTTGGTTTGAGATTTAAAGGTATTGGCCCGTTAACTTTTTTCTATTACGGAGAAACAGCAGACAGACTGGCGGCTCACTTAATAGTAAGCAGTTACCGTCGCCCATGGATGTTTACGATGCCAGGGGCACCGCAAACACGCTGCTTTCCCATAGGGGTACAGGAACCTGGGTCATTAATGCCGGAACACAACATAAGGTTATTATGGCGGCATACTTAAGACTAAGGGTGGTTGCCATCCAGACGGGCTTGGAGCCCTATCACGTAGCTAGGTTGTTTTGTGGCCTTTTGCGATAAGCCGACCCCGTCCGCAGGGGTTAGATATTCTTAATCCGCCCCTGCACGGATAACTATCGAAATCCACAGTCTAACGGTAGTTATTTAATATTTGTAAAAAAAAATCGTACTATTATAAACAACGCGGTTTTAAGGGAAATGATGCGAGGAAGCCGTTCGCAAATTATACACTAAACGCGACTTAAAATGCCAACACATGTGAGGCGAAGAACATTTGTCATGGAGACGGCAACGCGTAGTTTTATTCTAAGATTATTGCAATGAAAGACAACCTTACGACAAAGTGGCAACATTTTTTACTTGCTAAGTAACTTCTGAAGCAGTTATTGCCATAACAGTGGCAATATGTCAAATTTATTACAGTCGCGCGCAAAAGCAGTGAGTTACAGCGCATTTAATAGCTCCTTGTTTTTCATATCTAATCGGGTAATGTCATTTTAGTAATTTGTGCAACAAATATATATCAAGAGCATTATGATTGTCTGGGCTTCGGAAGGGTTAACTTATGTGTATTTGTTTTTAATACGGCGATGGCGAATCCGCCGTTGAAAATATTGTCACCGGATATTTTTACCAGAAAGTGTTCTCACAGAATTCTAACATCGAGATTATTTAAGTCATTATATGTTTTTCAACAAGACTTTCAGATAGTTTTGTGTTTACCAAATCAAAGAATATTTATAAAAATATAAACAACCATATTGACCTTTAATTATGAAAAACAGTTGTGATGATTTAGAACCGAGCAGATTAATACAAAATATAGTCATAATATTGCAGGCCACATATCCGTGGGCCCGGGCGTAGGCGATAGGAGAACAGCGGATTTTTTAGTGGGTACTCGGATGACCGAACATCTTTTCCGGAGTCCCACATATCTCACCTCGATCCCCCCGGGCCAGGGGAACCCGTTAAGAGAGGGTTTTCCCCGAGACCAAAAAAAGGTACCTGACCTCCCGAGCCGGTGGAACTCGTCAAGAATAGGGTTTTTCCCCGAGACAAAAAGGTACCTAATCACAATATTTAAAAATTTAGAAATATAAGTGTGTCGTCACTGTATTATTATTTGTCTATACTTCTATACTACTATTATAAAGAGGAAAGATTTGATTGTTTGTTTGTTTGTTTGTTTGCTTTGAATAGGCTCCGAAACTACTGACCCGATTTAAAAAATTCTTTCATTGTTGGAAAGCTACACTATCCCCGGGTGACATAGGCTATATTATATTTTCAAAAAAATTAGGGATCCTTACTAAAACTCTAATAATGTAACCCAAAGTGTAAAAAAATTATCTAAAATATTATTTAAATAGCGTGAGTTGCGAAAACTATTGATGATAGAATAAAATAATGTACTACAACTTTGCAAAACACATCATTATTTACAAAAAGTGTCGCGACAGCATATGTCTAACTATTATAGTTATGCCACAATAAGTGTTCTTTTATTTTAAAAATTTAATTGAAATGCCGCCCCTAGAAAAGACTCTTTATTTGGATCTTGGTATTAATCCTTATCAAAATAAATTACTTCATATTCAAAACTGTTTCAATACCTTTATATAACTTTTTGAATTATTCAATTCGAATATTCCATTCGAAAGATATCACGAGTTTAAAAATGTAAGTATTAGAAAAATGTTGCGTGGTAGCTGCTCACCCTGTTCGGCTAGCTAGGCAGCACCTTATGCAATGTAGGCGTGCGTCACTGGGGTTTTTACAAAAATTAGAATACTTATTAAAAATAACGAAAAATAAATAAAAAGTAATAACAGAAAAAATCATTAAAATAAAAGCTCATAGAAATAATAATATTCAAACTTTCTTTATAATTTTATTTTTTTAGTAACCTGACGCAAATAGAAGGGTTTGCCCCCAGGGGCGCTCCTCTGTCCGAGGAGTGCACGGGTGTGCGTACCCGAGGTGCCCGAGCATCCGTCGCTTCACTCCCCTCTCCGTTCGAGGCGACAGAGTCCTTCCTACCTTTCTTTCCGTCTACCTCTTACATCCTTTCCAATTTAGCTCTCTGTTAGTGGCGTGGTCCCCGGTGGGATGGTTGCGAATACTGATTGGGGTCCCAGGTTCTACCCTGGGACCTGATTTGGTAGTCAAAACCATGCCTATTTCGACTGCGCCTGCACAGAGAGTGTTCCTGGGGCGGGAATTGCATCCTCGCTGTCGGTTGGTCTTGCTGGGCCGGCTACGACGTCAGGCGACTCTGCTTTTTCTGGAGTGTCGTCTGGTAGTCGTACCCAGGCCTGACTAGCACGCGACGGGGATGCGAGTCCCGTCCGGAATTGGCCGCGAACCTGTCGCTCCCGGATCTGGTTCTGTCCATGGTCGGGGGCGATCCTGGATGGACGGCCGTCGCCTCCTTTTGCGAGACAGTAGTGTTTGCAAGGGAGGCGGCGGAACGGGGGCGGGAGTCCGCCACCGCACTCCCCTCCCGCCAACGTAGGCCGCGTCGTCGGCGCCGGAGGGCGGGCAACGATCTCCGGCCGCAGTAGAAAGCGGCTGCGGGCGGCCCCTCGGGGGAGGATCTGCCGCCCGCACTATTGCCATGAGGGAGAAGGCCGCGTGCTGTTCCGCAGCCCCCCTCAACTCCTAGAGTTGTTACAAGAGAGCGCCGGGGGGACGAAACCCTGACCCCCTGGCGCCAGCACTTTAGAAGGGGCCTGTTTTAAGACAAAGCGTAGGCCGGCGCCGGCCCGGGCCACGAGATCGGCAGGCCATATATCCGTGGGCCCGGGCGTAGGCGATAGGAGAACAGCGGGGTTTTTTTAGTGAGTAGTCGGATGGTCGAACATCTTTTCCGGAGTCCCTTATATCCCTCGGTCCCCCCGGGCCGGAGGAACCCGTCAAGAGAGGTTTTTCCCCTAGACCGAAAAAAAATAACCGAAAAAGGGTTTAATTTTTTGTTAAATACCCGTGCGAAGCTGGGACGGGCTGCTAGTAATGAATATGATCAATAAAATATTTTCCCTTGTGTTAAGTAAACACTTTGTTTCCTTTAGCGGCATTGATATACAGTGTAAACCTTAAGAGTATACATATAGCTTGCTTATGTATACTCTAAGGTGTAAACTGTATAACTATTCAACATTATGGAGAGGGTTCGTTAAATGGAGAGAAATAAAAGTACATGTATAAAAACAAGGTCAAACCTAGGTCAAACAATTTCAACGTGTATTGTGTCGTTAAATTGAGTGATGTTATAAAGAATTACAAACCTAATGTTTATAAATATAATGTTGTAAGCATCTATGACGTAAGCAGTTGATCTGAGAATTGCGCGTAGATAGGTATACGGGGAAAATTGTCACAAGATTTTTACCGCACATGATAAAACAAAATTAAAGGGTAAAACAATTAATACTGAGTTTGGAACATTGAAAAGTACATTCATATCCCTACCAATACCATAAATATGCTAAATTACGAAACGGTTGATGAAACTTTATAAAACCATATAGGATTAGGTAAGTAATTTCATCTATTCGTCAGAATTATTTTTTATCCATGCAGAGGCGGATAAAGAATACTAACCTCTGCGGCCGGGGTCGGCCTGTCGTAAAAGGCGACAAAACAACCCACCCTAACTACGTGGTAAGGCCCCGAGCCCGTCTGGATGGCGATCACTTTTGGTCTTAACTATGCCGCCATAATAACCTTGTGTTCCGGCATTAGTGACCCAAGTTCCTGTACCCTTATGGGACAGCAGCGTGTTCGCGATGCCACTGGCGTTGCAAACACCCATAGGCGACGGTAACTGCTAAATTCTAAGCAGGCCGTCAGCCTGTCTGGTGTCCTACAGCAATAAAAAAAAGAATTATGCATTATAATTCATTTTGTTTTAAGCGTTTGTAACGTTTCATGTCAGTATCATCTAGAGCGTGAGTTTCGGCCCCGAGGTACGCTGCTGCTGCACGTTTATTTGCGTCAGTAATCTTCCGAGATAGTCGAGGTATTCCGTTGAGGAATACCTCAACGGAACCTCTAGAAGATATTTTGAAAAACTTTAGTCGCATTCTACTCTTTGGATGGGACTCACTAGTAAGTAACCAGGGAGTCCCTAAACGTCTAGTTGTGACGGTATCAAGTTAACACAACTATTTTATACTTAAGTGATACTATAAAATTAAGAAAAATGTGGATATTATTAGACAAACTTGTAAGTAGGCACAACTTCAGGGATGTCCTCTCTGTTTACTCACATATTCTACAATTTTAATCTGTCAACAGCACCTGAGATTCTTGAACGTGTGCTTGTTGTTGTAAGACACAGGGTAATGGAGGAACAGTATGACAACTTCGTGTGGAAGGATGGGGCGACGATTCTGCAAGTCTAGAGCTTGGTTGAAGTCTAAGTCGTATTAGAAAGAAAATGTATTTATTTAGGACTAAAAATTATTTATAATTTTTAATTTTATATTATGTAGTCGTATTTGTCTCTAATTGTTTATTAGATGTGTATGTGTTAACAACTCTGTTTAGCAACTGTTGACGTTGGACGATGTAGTCATTATCTATTTAGTTTTTCTTAATAAAAATAACAAATTGACATACTGTATGTAATAGGATTTTACTGTGGCACGTAACGCAATGTTTAACATTTTTTTGTCGATTAGGTTAAATTATCAACTTCATGCTTTTCCGATTCCTTTGTTCCATTTTTTACGAAATATTCAATTAGAAGTTAATAGTGCTATAGATGTAGTTGATATATGTCTTATAGTTAGATATAATGAAATTTCAACATCATACAAGTGTAGTAAACTTAGGCTTAGACGTCGAGTAAATGCTAACCTTAGTAGTCGTAAAGGGTGACGTACGTGCCTATGAGCTCACTATCAGGGATGTCGAAGATTGTGCGAAGTGGATAAGAAAAGTCGGAAAATGGAACCTGGGCAGCAAAGCGAAAGTTTAGGTTGTAACCGGAATTTAACGCTAAGACTGTGATGATGTTATTTCATGGGATCTAGATTCTTGTAAGGTTCTTTAAACACTTCTGGTTCAAGTAACCAAAATCAGTAGTAAGCAAGGAGTTGTTGGCTACCAAGCTGAGGTCCGAATAGTATATCTCGTCTATCACTTAATATTGCATTATGCTAATGTAACCAGGAGGTATAGATTACGAGACTGAGACGTTCCAAACAAAACGTTGACTCCCCACTCTTCGTCTTAGTGTTAGAGTATTACTATGCTGACGATGAACGGACGAGTGCGGTTATGAATCTGCAATCTCAATGTCCATGATCTGCATATTTGGCTACATTCTAATTCATGGATACAAATGGATATGCATGCACGCATGGATACAAATTTTATACCGATAAGCATGTGTAATAATATAGAATCATTTCGTACGCGATATTCAACTCATTTAATTAATACTGCATTTACTCGGCCCTGCTTTTATAAACAAGACACCATTGTACCGAACCCAGATACCTGGGATAAGAAGAAGAAAGAAAAAGAGCAATATCGGTCGGTGATTCGATTCTTGTTTTTGGAAGAGAAATCGCGAAGCGAAATCTAAGAGCGCTTGGAAGCTGTGTATGGTGACTTCTCCTTCGATGGCTACCGTCAAAAGTTGGTATAACCAGTTTCAACGTGGTCGCCCGAAAACGGCTACCACGGACAGTAGGCATCTCAAAAGACCGCGTGGGTCATATCCTACATGAAGTATTGGACATAAGAAAGCTGTCGGAGCAATGGATGCCGCGTTTGCTCACTCCGGACAGCAAGCGCAACCGTGAGACCACTTCAGAGCAGTTTTTGACGATGTTTAAGCGCAATCCGAAGGAGTTTCTGCGTCGTTTTGTGACCGTCGACGAAACATGGATACACTGGTACACACCAGAGACCAAAGAACAGTCGAAACAGTGGACTTAACCCGGCGAACGTGCTTCAAAGGAGGCGAAGACTGTCCTATCGGCTACCGTTTTCTGGGATTCAAAAGGTGTGATCTACATCGATTTCCTGCCTACTATGCCGGTGTAGTAGCATCTCACTGCAAATGGCGCGCGAGATGAATGACAGAGACAGAAAGTTATATACTGACGGAGAGTGACGCTAAATAGCGTATCTTCTGTCTCAACCACTCTTTTGCACTTATTTATTTTGTTTATACAGTATCTTTTTATGCTCCATTTACACATATAATAGCGTATTTTCGGAAATAAAATCACAAAACCCTGGGAACGAATTTTATTGGAACACTACTCCCAAGACCTCTGAAGAAAAAATCTGCCTTCAACTACAAACCTATTGGGAGCCAGGAACCCTTGCATCTCTAAACCGAATTATTGGGCTGATTCGAGGTCGAAATACAGAAAAAACGGTCTCATTTGAAGAAGAAAAAAGTGCTCTACCATTACAACGCACGTACAGCTTACACCTCTGCCGTCGCCACGGCCTAATTGAAAGAATTAGGCTAGGAACTGATGTCCCCTATCCGCCGTATTCTCCGAATTTGGCCCCGTGTGACTTTTTTGTTTCCAAATTTGAAAAGGTCACTAACCGGGTAGAAATTTGAGTCGAATGAGGAGGTTATCGCCGCCACGGAGGCCTACTTTGCAAACCTTCAGAGAACGTATTTTTCAGTCGTGTTAAAAAAGTTGGTGCATCGCTGGATCAAGCGTATCGAACTCAAAGGAAATTATGTTGAGAAATAAATCGCTACGTTTCCAAAATTTTGGTTTTTCATGTATAGGCTAAGTACTTATCAGACCACCCTCGCACTTTAGAGCTTACTATCAGGACTTAATGGGATTACTAAAATTGTGTATATATGGCATATAATCGAAGTATTCTTAAAATATTTTTTTCGAAAACGGTTGACTAAAATAAGCTGAAACATGAACAATAATAACATAAAAATAAACATACGCCTAAAAGCCGGTAAAAAATTTAAGAAGTATTACAGAAACATTGTTCGGGAATATAACGTAAGTAGGACTGGAGACGTTGCACTCGTAAGGTCGGCTGTGGTGGCTGGCAACGTGCCAATAACATTACCTACTTCAAGACTAATGCATTCGAGATTATTATAATACAGTGATACTGAAAACACCATTCACAGTTGTTCCCACAGTTGTAATATATGGAACAAAGCAGAAATTTGTTTATTTAGGTTATCTGTATAGGCTAAACGAATTATTATAATGTAAACGAACTATTGAATAGCAAACTATTATTGCTTTCTATTCAATTTTATGCCATTGGCGTACGAATTCATCTATTTATTATTTTTAATTAATAAACTGAATTAGCAAATTGCTAATTTAAATTGTTGATTTTGTTATTGAAATTGGCATGTAAGTTACATACTGAAATTCGAAAGATATTAATTTTTATCGTTGTAATGTTTGCGATAATGGTATGCATTTACAGCATAGGTATGCAGTAAATGGTGTGCCGTTGTCTTGTATCTCTATGTATACATGTGAAGATATCACTATCATTGTTAAGACACTGGAGCCACGGGCAAATGTAGACGACATACAAAGAGACACCGGCGAGGGATAATCGTGAACATTACCGAGCCAATGAAGCACACGTTCCTAACATTATAGTGTTGAAAGAAAAAATATATAAAAGGCGTAATATATAAACCCTTAGACGTAATTACTGAGGGGATGAAGATCATTAGAATAAGATACATGAGTTCCTTTGACACTGAGAGTCAGACGTAAAATACCAACTTCTGATGATGAAATGAATATCTGTCTTAAGTGTTAAAAAGGGACATGAAAGTTTGTACTCGTATTGTATTACTTAATTACATTCTCAAATAGTAAGCATCGATTTCGTTTATTTGGCTGCAGTACTATATTGTTATATGGACTGTTGCCCATAACATTCTACTTCTCGGTTCGGGCCACCCCCTGGAGGGAACAGTCAATATATTCGCCACACTTTTCCAAGGCGGATCGGAGATTTACACAGACATGTGATCACGGTATGCAGGTTTCCTCATGACGTTTTCCTGATACCTATTTTCTTAATAAAAGGAAATAACAGAAAGACATTAAAATTATTCAGCTGCCTTGGAAACCGAATCTTCAGATACAATTCAGATCAAACATATCTAAGAAGATGATTCTCATAATTGCCATATCTCTATATATTTCATAATAATCAAATGTAATACATAATATAAAGATAAAAGTAATAATTAAAAGCCAATGTTAAACTTTGTGTAACTCTTTTACCACGCACACACTGATAGAAGCAGACATTTATCTCATTACCGTTAGTTTTATAAACTAGAAATCTATAAATAATCCAATCGCATTATTAACATTGAATTATTATTTTCTAATAAATTGTATGGACATCAATACAATGAACTCGTTGACTGTTTAAATAAATAAATCCGAATACATTTAATTAAGTGCCATTAACATTTGAAATGGATAGATAATTTAGGATCATCTTTTAAGGAAATACAATATTTATGCGAATAAATTATCGCAACAATTAAGCGATATTTGTAGTTTACAGATTATAAATTTCTTTAGTTATTTTTTCTACAGATCGAAATATAGTCAATCTCTGGAAGGCTGAGAAAAAATAAGAGGATTAAAAATAGTAAACAACCGAGAAAACAGAACCTTCGGCGAATCTTCCGGTACTTACACACTCAATAAGTATTTTTGGAATGCAGTTCAATGTAGCTATAGATCGTTGGTACCATAATTCAATCAAAATTATATATATATATATATATATACCTAGTCAGGTCATAAGTATTGTCACACAGTAAAAACTTTTCTTTTAGAATGCTGGCCACAAAAAAGTTTATTGAATTAGAATTTCGAATTGTTCATGAAAATAAAAATGTATAACTTTTAGAATTTTACTCATTTTTAAATATGGAGTGGACGCTTAAAGAAGACCGTGTTGCAGTTATTGCGTTGCATCGTTGCGGTTACGCGCCAATTCAAATTTTTAACATACTGAAAAATTTGAATATTACCAAAAGATTCGTTTATCGTACCATCAAACGATACAATGAAGACTCTAGTGTAGATGACAGGTCAAGAAGTGGTCGCCCTCGGTCTGTTAGGACTCCAGCAGTGATAAAAGCTGTGAAGGCACGAATTCAAAGAAATCCCAAACGTAAGCAGAAACTGTTGGCCCTTCAGATGGGGTTAAGCAGAACCACGGTGAAAAGGGTGTTAAATGAAGACTTAGGGCTTCGGGCATATCGAAGAAAAACAGGACATCGTTTGAATGCTCGTCTAATGGACCTGAGACTGAAGAGATGCCGCGCTTTGTTGAAGCGGTACGCGGGAAAAAAATATCGGGAAATTCTTTTTTCGGATGAAAAAATGTTTACCGTAGAAGAGAGCTACAACAAACAAAATGATAAGGTGTACGCACACAGTAGTGAAGAAGCGAGCAACCGTATTCCGCGTGTCCAACGAGGTCATTTTCCATCCTCGCTCATGGTATGGTTGGGAGTTTCTTATTGGGGCTTAACAGAGGTACATTTTTGTGAGAAAGGTGTAAAAACGAATGCTGTTGTGTATCAAAATACAGTCCTGACGAACCTTGTGGAACCTGTTTCTCATACCATGTTCAATAACAGGCACTGGGTATTCCAACAAGATTCGGCGCCAGCTCATAGAGCGAAGAGCACACAAGACTGGCTGGCGGCGCGTGAAATCGACTTCATCCGGCACGAAGACTGGCCCTCCTCCAGTCCAGATTTGAATCCGTTAGATTACAAGATATGGCAACACTTGGAGGAAAAGGCGTGCTCAAAGCCTCATCCCAATTTGGAGTCACTCAAGACATCCTTGATTAAGGCAGCCGCCGATATTGACATGGACCTCGTTCGTGCTGCGATAGACAACTGGCCACGCAGATTGAAGGCTTGTATTCAAAATCACGGAGGTCATTTTGAATAAACTTTAATGTCATAAGAATCTATGTTTTGTTAAGTTCATTTTGGTATATGAATGGTTACATAATTAATAAACTTGTTACAATTATTTTACATTAAACATGTGACAGAATTTATGACCTGACTAGGTATATATATATATATATATATATATATATATATATATATATATATATATATATATATATATATATATATATATATATATATATATATATATATATATATATATATATATATATATATATATATATATATATATATATATATATATATATATATATATATTATAATATTACATTTTTTAAATGAATTGGACAAAAACTGGTTTAGTTTAACCGGATGGTCTCGGCAAACCAGAAGAGTAGTTTCGAAACCTTGTTTTCGGCACTAAGGTTTCATTCATTTATCCTCTAAACTTCAGCTAGATAACAAAGAGCAAAAACCACCATTCGGTTTTCCTTTTAGATTTGAATGGCAGATGAGAGCCACTCTTTTAAAAAATATGTTCTTACACATAATATATTTAATCAATATTCAAGTAATTCTTCGCTCAACAGTCAACTATTGTTTTGAGGTAATGTCATGAGTGACATTGCCTTGAGATCCGATACAAAAAAGTTTTTCAGAAACAGTGCATTAATAATGTATATTGCTTTAAAAAATAACGTTCACCTAGTTTACAACTGATAAAACGCGACGGTAAAAGCAATTGATCAAACAATAATACTCAAAACAAAGAAAATAATTGAATAGCTGTATTTTATAATGTTACTAGTTTATGTGTAATAATTATATTTGTTCCACTGAAAGCACTGTAAGACGATGATGTCAGACCGATATTAAGCAAACAGTGTGCGATGCGGCATAAAACCGGCACAAAGCAACCGCTGAATATGGTATTTTAATAATTATCATTCCAACTAAGTAATTATTGTGAGCGGGTTAGCTTCGTTCTCTAAACGTTACGTAAACTCGGCAGTAAAATGATTTACTTGCCTAACAAAAAAATATTTTAAGAGTGGTATGATAAAAGTTAATAAGGATTTATTGTCGTAATTAAAATTTGTCTCAAAATACTTCCACCGCTTGATGGCTAAATAAAATTAATGAGTTTAAACGTTAACAACTTTCCAGGGCGGAGTGCGACGACGGCGCGTTTCGGCCGCGAGGCGAGTAGTACTGTCAGCGGCGATATTTCAAGATAAGCCACTCCGCTGAATGGTGTGCTTCTAGGTTCCGTTCCCACGCGGCCAGTCCGCAACAAAACACGCACACATTTCGATCACAAATAGCACACACCAACAAACCAACCTCGATTATCAAGCAATACGTTTAATAAAAAAAATAATTTAATTGAACGAGACAGTCCGACACAGCGCTATTATGAGCAGTTATCTGTTTAGAACAATTAAACTTTATGCAAACCATAGGTGTTCAGTCTTGTATCTGTTTCACAATATCTGTCATGTTTTCGTTTAATGGAAAAATGAAAAAAAGTAAAGCTGGGCATGTTCTAGTCACTTCTATACCAGATATATAACGGTTTATATTGCGCTTAACGTAGAAATTCACGTATGTTAATGACATATGGGAATATAACTGAAACCGTGACATAAAAATGCCTATCAATGCCTTGAAGCTATATAGATTTTCCAATGAATTATTGACATCCTTCATGTCTGGATAATTAAATAGCTCTCTGTTCATTGCCATTTGTTTGCATCTTTAGCTTAAGTTTGCACCAGGCATATTATCAGTCAGTGGAAAATGATAAGCTAGCGACTCAATAGTATCAAAGAATAAAAGTAGAGTGAAAAATAAATACTACAGATACAAAAGGATTAACGGAACGTACCTCAAATGCGACGGACGGCGTGCCGCGGTCTTCGACCTGCGAGGCGACAAATGTCTCGGCTGCGTATCGTATCGCCTTAACCCACGAACTTTATCCGGCCACCTATAACGCTCTTGATGCCTACTAGCAGTAGACTCTATTCGGTTTTTAAAAGAACAATTGCATTTACACAGGGAACAGCGCATTTTAATCCACACTGATGAGCGACCAACACTAATCTAATAAAATAATGGCCGAGTCGATCAAGTTGCTTGTATGACAATTATATAATTTTGCATACACAACTAAAGTTCCAATTACATTGCAATTATTTGAAACAACAGCTCTACAAGATCCAATTAAAGTGTCAGAAAATCGTGAACCAATTTTAATGATACATCAATAATTTACTTCGATCAATAATTGTTGGAAATAATTTTAGAGCATTAAACTATTACATATCGTTCAATGACCTGAAAATAAAATAACTGAAGTCTTTTTCTATGATGGTATGTACTCAACGGCGATAATAAGTTACGGTAAAAATCATGGTGTTGCATGCATATTGCATTGTATGTTTTTTATAGTTGGAGTTCAACAGACATGCAAATGGCCCACCCCATAGCATGTGGTCATCGCCACCTACGGACGTTTGCAGCAGCAAGGCGCTGCCGGCCTAGAAGATTTTTTATTGTAGTTTGTACTAGTAGGCTCTAGTAGTTAGTTAGCTACAGCTACTTTGCTTTGATAATATTAATTATATGTATTTATTAGATCCCATTAATTTCGTGAAGCAAACCGAGTGGTTCAGATTTTCCGGATCTCGTAAAATAGATTACCATTTCAGAATGTTGTTAAGGTTTGGAGATTAAAACTTCCTTTAATCTCGGCCACCGCTAAGAGTTCACTTCAAAACCGAGTTGCATAACTGTTTCCGCGAAGCAATTTATATTAGACTGTAGCGGTATACATCTGTTGATATTAAATTGTAAATAACTTTTTTTTAAATACCTTTGATCGATGAAATACGGAATATACTGAATGTTAGTCAATAACCACACTACCCGCCATTAGCTGGGTGTTTATCCTCTTGTCTTAAAGCCTCTTATTTCCTGTACGAAACGGTTCTCAAGAACGTTCATGTTACGTACTCTTCTGATTTGAAATGAGCTTCCAGCTGAGGTTTTCCCATCGTAGATATGAGATTTTTCAACAAAGGCGTTATTAAATTTCTTCGAAGCCGAACAGCTCGTTGGAAATGCGGGTGTAGCGAACGTCCATAGGCGGGGGTGACCACCTGCTATCGGGTGCAGAGTTTACTTGTCGGCTAAACTCTAGCTATGAAAAAAATAATTACCCTTAAATGCATTCGGTATGTAAAAGTGATACTTCAAGTTTAGGAGGTTAGAAAACATCAATAAAACTCTTTTAATTTATTTTCTTTTGTTAATACTTTTTTGAATCGATTTTGAAAATTCATGCATTAATCATTAATAATCTAAATCATTCAGTCATTTAAAGGGTTAAGTCACTTTCTATTATATTTATTTAAATATTTTAACTTCAATGTGCTTGTTATGTTTTGGTGTAGTTTTATATAATATAATTTTATTTAGTTCCATATAACAAAATTATCCGAAAATACTATCTTTAAGGATAGCAGCGTAAAAGTTGAGTTAGACCATCTTTTAATGTAGTAAGAGCTGGTAGATAAATAATTTTTTAGTTCGTCCCCCAGCCTAGAGAAGGGGACGTTCGGGCACAGTGCACGGGGAGTCCCACACTACCCCTTCGCCCATTCCTACGTGGCGAGGTGTGAGTCATGCATTTCTACCTTCCAAAAAAAGGTAGACAAATAATTCCTTTCGTTGTTTCAAAGCCAGCCGCCGTTCAAGGGCAAGCTCATAAACTTGTTAAGGGTTACCATTAATAATTAAACCAAGTTATATTTCTCTTATTAATTGCATGCTTAAGAAAAGACGATTATAAGTGATATTACCTACTTATAATCAGGCGAGTCGTTTGCCTGTCTCCTGAACTACAGCTAAAATAATGAATGAAGAATATAATTTCGTTAATAAAATAAAAATAGTACGCAATTTATACAGATAAGCCAGTATATGCGGGCACACACATATAACGGAGTTTTAAGCGGCGGCGTAGATTGGGACATGATGGCATCAGAGCATCATGTCGATTGCCGTGATTTTACTGCCAATGCGCGCCAATGGATGTTTCACATCAAAAAATGTTAAACTAAAACACTCGTAGTAAGATATAGAAAGCGATATATACGTGTCATTATTTTAAAATGAGAGTCAACCCTAAAACAGTTTACATTCGATGCATTATGTGAAGTGTTGGACGACAAGCGGATACGGCGCGCGTCGTGCGCCCACCTCGATGCGCACTTAAAACCACAAACGGTATCAATCACCGCAAACTATAGGTCGCACTGACAACTGACAAGCGGCGAGTGATGGAACTATATCTAAAACGCTTATATGTTTCAGTTTTTACGAAAATTTTGCAGTTTAAAAAGCTTTGTAGGGTAGATAGGGATGGCTAGCTTGAGGTCTAGATTTGGGCTCAGGTAAACTGTGACAATTCACACAGCGTCCTTTAGTCTCAAAGAAAGTGCCAGAACACTTGTGATTTAGGTACTGGACAACTGATACGCGAATTAATATACTTTTTTGTAGTTCGAGATCACCGTCGCCTATGGACATTTCTTTAACTTTTTATTTACAAATAAATACATGTTAGACATGGTTTGGGTAGGGAAACAAACCCGTGACCCCAGCAAGCGTTTCGACCTGGGAAGCCTTACACGAAGGTAAGCTTTTAAATAAACAAATTTGGCCACACCCATTCTCTCTATTTTCTTTAAGCATTCATCTTTTTTATCCGTGCAGAGGCGGAGTAAGAATACTAACCTCTGCGGCCGGGGTCGGCCTGTCTTAAAAGGCGACAAAACACAACCCACCCTAGCTACGTGGTAGGGCCCCAAGCCCGTCTGGATGGCGACCGCCTTTGGTCTTAAGTATGCCGCCATATAACCTTGTGTTGTGTTCGGCATTAGTGACGCAAGTTCCTGTACCCTTATGCGACAACAGCGTGTTCGCGATGCCATTGGCGTTGCAAACACCCATAGGCGAAGGTAACTGCTAAATTTTAAGCGGGCCGTCAGCTTGTCTGCTGTCCTACAGCAATTAAAAAACAAAAAGCGGGAAAATGCTTTTCCTGCGACATTAGTCAAAAATAGTATCAGTTGTCTAATACCCTTAACAAAGTTGGTTACTTACTTTGGGATTAGATAACGGTAATTGTAAAAAAATGATGTTCTCACTCAACCCCTAAAAGACAATCAGTAATAGCAAAGACAGCAGCAAAAATTAATAGGTCGCGGCCAGAGGGGTAAAGCAATAAGTCATGTCTAGAAAAAAACAAATTACTTATTGCACAACGAAGAAAATATTGATGAAGCAATTGAGCGGCAAAAATATACATTCACGACATTATAGTGTCGGCGAACCTAATATTAGTGTCTACCTATAGGTGATTGGTAATAGAATGTAAGTTACCAACCGGTTTTCATTATCAGTGCTAGTAGCGGAGCGTAGTTCCGGTAACTTGAGGCGCACCAACGCCAACGTGTATCGGTCAACAGTCGAAACGAAATATATTTATGTATTAAAACTGTCTTTGTAAATTAACAATATATTTTTTATTTAATTATATCTTATTGTTCTTCCTGCCCTTATTGCAACCATACGGTCGGCACAACATGTTCTCTCCTTCCACTTTCCTCTATTAGTCGTCATCTCAACATTCACACCTTATTTTGCTATATCATTTTTTTCGCATATTTTTTTTATTGCTGTCGGACAGCAGACAGGCTGACGGCCTACTTAGAATTTAGCAGTTACCATCGCCTACTGGTGTTTGTAACGCCAATGGCATTGCGGACACGCTGCTGTCCCATAAGGGTACAGGAACTTGGGTCACTAATGCCGGAACACAACACAAGGTTATTATGGCGGCATACATAAGACCAAAGGTGGTCGCCATCCAGACGGGCTTGAGGCTCTACCACGTAGCTAGGGTGGGTTGTTTTGTCGCCTTTTACAACAGGCCGACCCGGCCGCAGAGGTTAGTATTCTTTCTCCGCCCCTGCACGGATAAAAATAATGATAACATCTTATGATATGATAATGGTCTTTCATCCACCTTTTCTTTGGTCTGTCCCTACTTTGTATCTTATTATTAATATACATATATAATTATTACATAGTTGTATGATCTCGATTTCGGCCTGGGCCACGCTATTGACTATGGGTAATTGCCTCCTTGACTCCCACATAGCTTCGACTCGTCCGTAATCAGTAGTATCCGAAATAAAAACTAACCTAAGAAGTCATAAAATGCAACAAATGAAGAACAACGGTAGGTTTTCCTCTGAGTTGAGGGGCAGCAACAATTACTTCTGCATAAACTAAATTTCCCATATCTAATTTCTTGGAGCCCTTTGTTTAGGAAAAAGAGGTGCCACGGAAAGGCGTCAACCCAAATATGGCGGAGAAGTTTAACTTTGTGACAACACTTGGCTACATACCTCACTCACTCAGACGTAATAACCCATTTGGTTATAACTTTTTCACACGTTACACACGTAGTCAAGTGGTATCACCCTCAGACTCCAACCAAGAGGACCGGGGTTTAACTCCAGAATTGCATGCACTGCTTAGGCAGTTTTGTTTACCTAAGTGCATTAATATGCACTTAGGTAAACAAAACTGCCTAAGCATGCATGCAAGCATGTTATAATTAACATAATTACCACGTAGCGACAAAGATCAAACATTGTGATGAAACCTCTATACAGAGATCACCAGTATATGTAATTCGCAATGGACAAGCTTAGTGAGTACAGAGTCCGTTCCTTTTAGGTGGAGGAAGTTTATTATAAAATATATAAAAATATGCTTACACTCGCCAATTGTAATTCCCAACGACACATTCGATTATTAACACGAGAAAACCTCGTTAGGAGACAACCAGTAACCAATTAGTTGACATACTGAGTTATGGTCGGTGCTAATACTATGGGCGGAAGTAAGGTTCAGTTTATGGGCTTGCGTTTTATTGACAATATGTCGTGTCCAATGTTGCACCAGTTGTTACAATATCACTTATTGGAAAAATTCAATTATAAATTATAATTTAAAGATCTTAGTTATTATGAAACAAGTCATCATCGTCATCTTAGCGATCAATGTCGGTTATAATAATTCTGTAGAAGCAAGCAATTCGCTAACAAAATGTCGATATTTTTATATTAAACCCGAATAATTGTTTGCAAATCAGTCCCGAAAAATAAGCTCTACGAGTAAAACGTCAAGTCAAGGTTAACTGCGAACACTTGCTCTAGGTGGAAATATGTTTTTTTACCAGGTATTAACTATTTTTTCAAAATATAAGAAACACCTCTTTATTACATGATGACTTATCTGCAATTGATAGTTTTGTCGTTTCTTTTTTATAAGTAAGGTTTATTTATCTATACTATCTATACTACTATTAAAAACAGGAAAGATTTGATTGTTTGTTTGTTTGCATTGAATAGGCTCCGAAACTACTGACCCGATTTAAAAAATTCTTTCAATGTTGGGAAGCTACACTATCCCCGGGTGACATAGGTTATATTATATTTTCAAAAAAATTAGGGATCCTTAGTAAAACTCCAATAATGTAACCCAAGGTGTAAAAAATTACCTAAAATATTATTTAAATCGCGTGCGCTGGGAAAACTATTGATGATAGAATAAAATAATGTACTACGACTTTGCAGAACACATCATTATTTACAAAAAGTGTCCCGATAGCATATGTCTAACTATTATAGTTATGCCACAATGAGTGTTCTTTTATTTTAAAAATTTAATTGAAATGCCGCCCCTAGAAAAGGCTCTTTATTTGTATCTTGGTATTAATCCTTATCAAAATAAATTACTTCATATTCAAAACTGCTTCAATAACTTTATATAACTTTTTGAATTATTCAATTCGGATATTCCATTCGAAAGATATCACGAGTTTAAAAATGTAAGTATTAGAAAAATTTGAAAAATGTGTCATGGTAGCCGCTCACCCTGTTCGGCTAGCTAGGCAACACCTTATGCAATGTAGGCGTACGTCACTGGGGTTTTTACAAAAATTAGAAAAATAATACTTATTAAAAAATAACAAAAAATAAATAAAAAATTATAACAAAAAAAATCATTAAAATAAAAGTTCATAGAAATAATAATATTCAACCTTACCTTATAATTTTATTTTTTTAGTAACCTGACGCAAATTGAAGGGTTTATGTGTGTGTATATAATTTCTAATTTTGAAATTTTTGTTAAATACCCGTGCGAAGCTGGGGCGGGCCGCTAGTATTTCATATTTTCATACAACAAACAAACTTAATTTTTTTTATAAATTTAGTTATACAATCACAAATACAGTCATCGTCACAAATAAACAAAGTCTACATAAATAGTTTACAAGTAACTTTTGAACAGACATTCTAGAATGATCATTAATGAGTCGTACAAAATTAAAAAATAAATAAGGAGACATAAATGGAAAAGATAACGAGTCTGTAAAAACTTGGTGCGACTTTCAAGAAAAAGCACAACATAATAAACCAACAGCGAAGTAAAAACGAGTGGATAATATGTATGAACATTAAACGAGGCATACGACATCTAGTGTATGTATCTATGTTGTATTAAACAAGTTTCCGAGAAGCCACCCGCGACAAGCACGGAATGAAATCCGAGAGAGCACCACGATAAATGAGCAAACATTTATCTATGGTTGAGCAGTTAATACTAGACCGACGGTCGCCGCACCGCCTAGACCTCAGATAGATTATGTCACTACGAACAATCACTTTCGCAAATGTTTAAAGCATGTTTAGTGGCTGCAGTATAAGTAAACAATTCCATACTCGGTTGTGGTCAGCAAAAAACTGACTTTAAGCTCGAATATAATTTTCACTTGGTTCCAATATTACATTTATAATGTAATACTAGCTGTAATGGCAGACGTTGTTTTGTATACAAAAAAGAAAATGAACTGTTAAAATTATAGGGTTATGTTCTGATATTATGCGAAAAATTAAAATCCAAAAACTCGATCGCAGCGCCACCTACCGGGTCCAATTGCGAATCTAAACCATTCTCGAATCCACTTGAACACACACAAAAATTTTCAACAAAGTCGGTCCAGCTGTTTAGGAAGAGTTCAGTGACATACACACGCACATAAGAATTATATAAAATTATATAAATTATATGAAGATTTACCTAAATTGACAATGGTAACGGGGTGGTGAGCGAAGATTCAATACACAAAGTTCTTGAGTGCAAAATGTATTGCAACAATATACAGTACAAATACAAACTAGTAACTAGACCATCAGACACTTCTAACGACACCGATAACAATACCGTCCCAGCTGGGGTGGTAACGGTCGTTCGGCGGAGCCGTTAGCTATGAAGTCCTAAAAGTTTTCTAAATGCCTGTCCCAACGTAGGTGGAAGCAGAATCTTTGCCACTCTAGGGCCCTAAGTAGGCGAGCTTGATGGACGTCGCGAGGTACGGGAATTTACTTGGCAGCCGGAGGAACTTCCAACCCCGGTCTAGTCGTCGCCTAACGCCATCTATTGGCGGCGTGAGTTAACACCGTGTTACATAATGTAATATCATTTTTCTCTTTATGTGGGAGAAGGATTATTTTCTTAAGAGTAAGAAATAAAGTAATAAAAAAACTCGTGTGGTCTCACGCGATCTCATTGCGCACGCGCAAATATAAAATAATATATGAGATATATGTATTATTAGTATAATGTCAAATTATATTTTACATTTAGATATAAACTAAAATTTCTACACAGTGTGATTTAGATTATTTATAAAGTTCTAAATCTCTCAAAAAATCTCTGAAACACAGCTAGTCTCCACTAATTACACAACATACGCCTACGACGCATACACACAGTTTATCTCTGTTTACACTCGCTATATTTGGTCAGATAAAAACGAGATTCCCTTCATTATTCTTTTGGGATATTCCGGCTTAATCCACCACTTAAACACGCAATTTCCTTTCACTGTGTGCGAACGAAACGCGTCACTGCCAATCACTACCCGACGTGACAGCTTAAGTTTGTTACTACATATTCTAGTTATACTAATAAGTAAAATTAAATGAGTTGAAAACATTTTTATCATATACCATGTCACCTGACTTCAATACAAAAATTTATACATTAAAATTTTATTATTTATTGCGAGATGACATACTCGTAATGTACAACTTCGCAATGCAATCCTTTTCTGCTGAAGTTTTCCTGCAGCGTACAGATACATTTTTAAAACAGGCACTATACATACTTTAAGAGTCGCAGCTAGTTGTCAATTTTGGAGTTGCAAACGTTACACAGGGGTTTACAAAAAGGCAGGTTATCCGTCTCTATCCTATATTCATGCAATGATAACTCTTCTTAATAAACTCAACGCACTATCTCCCAGTCTTAATTCACTGGACTAGACGAAAATACGTACCATAAGGCGAATCGGATACGTTAATGAATGGTAAAGACAATGCACCATTGTACAGTTTTATTAATATTTTATTTTGCCTAAAATATAAAAGCTTAACAAACGTATAAGATAACTAAACAAAAAATTTAATAAACTGAAAAAGACAATCAAATGCGAATATAATTAAAGCAAAATTATAGTAAAACACAAATGAAACCACTCATGTACATATCTTCCAGGTGTGCAGGCCGTATCACGTGTCGTTCGTTTTAACTAGAAAAAAATTAATGAATATACATTAAGCTGGGTACACACCGGTTCATTTACAATACAAGCACAGCAAATTATATATATATATATATATATATATATATATATATATATATATATATATATATATATATATATATATATATATATATATATATATATATATATATATATATATATATATACCTAGTCATGTCATAAATTCTGTCACATGTTTAATGTAAAATAATTGTAACAAGTTTATTAATTATGTAACCATTCATATACCAAAATGAACTTAACAAAACATAGATTCTTATGACATTAAAGTTTATTCAAAATGACCTCCGTGATTTTGAATACAAGCCTTCAATCTGCGCGGCCAGTTGTCTATCGCAGCACGAACGAGGTCCATGTCAATATCGGCGGCTGCCTTAATCAAGGATGTCTTGAGTGACTCCAAATTGGGATGAGGCTTTGAGCACGTCTTTTCCTCCAAGTGTTGCCATATCTTGTAATCTAACGGATTCAAACCTGGACTGGAGGAGGGCCAGTCTTCGTGCCGGATGAAGTCGATTTCACGCGCCGCCAGCCAGTCTTGTGTGCTCTTCGCTCTATGAGCTGGCGCCGAATCTTGTTGGAATACCCAGTGCCTGTTATTGAACATGGTATGAGAAACAGGTTCCACAAGGTTCGTCAGGACTGTATTTTGATACACAACAGCATTCGTTTTTACACCTTTCTCACAAAAATGTACCTCTGTTAAGCCCCAATAAGAAACTCCCAACCATACCATGAGCGAGGATGGAAAATGACCTCGTTGGACACGCGGAATACGGTTGCTCGCTTCTTCACTACTGTGTGCGTACACCTTATCATTTTGTTTGTTGTAGCTCTCTTCTACGGTAAACATTTTTTCATCCGAAAAAAGAATTTCCCGATATTTTTTTCCCGCGTACCGCTTCAACAAAGCGCGGCATCTCTTCAGTCTCAGGTCCATTAGACGAGCATTCAAACGATGTCCTGTTTTTCTTCGATATGCCCGAAGCCCTAAGTCTTCATTTAACACCCTTTTCACCGTGGTTCTGCTTAACCCCATCTGAAGGGCCAACAGTTTCTGCTTACGTTTGGGATTTCTTTGAATTCGTGCCTTCACAGCTTTTATCACTGCTGGAGTCCTAAAAGACCGAGGGCGACCACTTCTTGACCTGTCATCTACACTAGAGTCTTCATTGTATCGTTTGATGGTACGATAAACGAATCTTTTGGTAATATTCAAATTTTTCAGTATGTTAAAAATTTGAATTGGCGCGTAACCGCAACGATACAACGCAATAACTGCAACACGGTCTTCTTTAAGCGTCCACTCCATATTTAAAAATGAGTAAAATTCTAAAAGTTATACATTTTTATTTTCATGAACAATTCGAAATTCTAATTCAATAAACTTTTTTGTGGCCAGCATTCTAAAAGAAAAGTTTTTACTGTGTGACAATACTTATGACCTGACTAGGTATATATATATATATATATATATATATATATATATATATATATATATATATATATATATATATATATATATATATATATATATATATATATATATATATATATTTGATGAAATATTTTCCAACTAGATTTGTTTTTAAATTTTCACTGCAGTTACATTTTTTCTACGCTATTCTATACTACTATTATAAAGAGGAAAGATTTGATTGTTTGTTTGTTTGTTTGCTTTGAATAGGCTCCGAAACTACTGACCCGATTTAAAAAATTCTTTCATTGTTGGGAAGCTACACTATCCCCGGGTGACATAGGCTATATTATATTTTCAAAAAAATTAGGGATCCTTACTAAAACTCTAATAATGTAACCCAAAGTGTAAAAAAATTACCTAAAATATTATTTAAATCGCGTGCGTTGCGAAAACTATTGATGATAGAATAAAATAATGTACTAGAACTTTGCAGAACACATCATTATTTACAAAAAGTGTCGCGACAGCATATGTCTAACTATTATAGTTATGCCACAATAAGTGTTCTTTTATTTTAAAAATTTAATTGAAATGCCGCCCCTAGAAAATACTCTTTATTTGGATCTTGGTATTAATCCTTATCAAAATAAATTACTTCATATTCAAAACTGTTTCAATACCTTTATATAACTTTTTGAATTATTCAATTCGGATATTCCATTCGAAAGATATCACGAGTTTAAAAATGTAAGTATTAGAAAAATGTTGCGTGGTAGCCGCTCACCCTGTTCGGCTAGCTAAGCAGCACCTTATGCAATGTAGGCGTGCGTCACTGGGGTTTTTACAAAAATTAGAATACTTATTAAAAAATAACGAAAAATAAATAAAAAGTAATAGCAAAAAAATCATTAAAATAAAAGCTCATAGAAATAATAATATTCAAACTTTCTTTATAATTTTATTTTTTTAGTAACCTGATGCAAATAGAAGGGTTTGCCCCCAGGGGCGCTCCTCTGTCCAAGGAGTGCACGGGTGTGCGTACCCGAGGTGCCCGAGCATCCGTCGCTTCACTCCCCTCTCCGTTCGAGGCGACAGAGTCCTACCTTTCTTTCCGTCTACCTCTTACATCCTTTCCAACTTAGCTCTCTGTTCGTGGCATGGTCCCCGATGGGATGGTTGCGAATACTGATTGGGGTCCCGGGTTCTACCATGGGACCTGATTTAGTAGTCAAAACCATGCCTATTTCGACTGCGCCTGCACAGAGAGTGTTCCCGGGGCGGGAATTGCATCCTCGCTGTCGGTTGGTCTTGCTGGGCCGGCTACGACGTCAGGCGACTCTGCTTTTTCTGGAGTGTCGTCTGGTAGTCGTACCCACGCCTGACTAGCACGCGACGGGGATGCGAGTCCCGTCCGGAATTGGCCGCGGACCTGTCGCTCCCGGCCCTGGTTCTGTCTATGGTCGGGGGCGATCCTGGATGGACGGCCGTCGCCTCCTTTTGCGAGGCAGTAGTGTCTGCAAGGGAGGCGGCGGAACGGGAGCAGGAGTCCGCCACCGCACTCCCCTCCCGCCAACGTAGGCCGCGTCGTCGGCGCCGGAGGGCGGGCAACGATCTCCGGCCGCCGTAGAAAGCGGCCGCGGGCAGCCCCTCGGGGGAGGATCCGCCGCCCGCACTATTGCCGTGAGGGAAAAGGCCGCGTGCTGTTCCGCAGCCCCCCTCAACTCATAGAGTTGTTACAAGAGAGCGCCGGGGGGACGAAAGCCTGACCCCCTGGCGCCAGCACTTTAGAAGGGGCCCGCTTTAAGACAAAGCGTGGGCCGGCGCCGGCCCGGGCCACGAGATCGGCAGGCCATATATCCGTGGGCCCGGGCGTATGCGATAGGAGAACAGCGGGGTTTTTTAGTGGGTAGTCGGATGGTCGAACATCTTTTCCGGAGTCCCTTATATCCCTCGGTCCCCCCGGGCCGGGGGAACCCGTCAAGAGAGGTTTTTCCCCGAGATCGAAAAAAAATAGAAGGGTTTAATTTTTTGTTAAATACCCATGCGAAGCTGGGACGGGCTGCTAGTACTTTATATTTTACGACAAATAAAAATACTAAAAATTAAATTTCTCCGTACAGGGGCGGAATAAGAATACTAACCCCTGCGGCCGGGGTCGGCCTGTCGTAAAAGGCGACAAAACAACCCTAGCTATGTGCTAGGGCCTTAGGTCCGTCTGGATGGCGACCACCTTTGGTCTTAAGTATGCCGCCATAATAACCTTGTGCTGTGTTCCGGCATTAGTGATCCAGGTTCCTACCTATGGAACAGCAACGTGTTCGCGGTGCCCCAAGCGTCGCAAAAATCCATAGGCGACGGTAATTGCTTACTATTAAGTGGGCCATTAGCCTGTCTGCTGTCCCTCGGCAATAAAAAAAACAACTACTTTTTAACCGACTTCAAAAAAGGAGGACGTTATCAATTCGTCTGTATTTTTTTTATGTTTGTTACCTCAAAACTTTCGACTGGGTGAACCGATTTTGATGATTCTTTTTTTATATGAAAGCTGGTGCTTGCCGTGTGGTCCCATTTTAATTTGGTCCAGTTCTGACAATGGCATCCATGAGAAAACTTTGTAAGTCTTAAATTTGCATTAAGTATGTGCGCGACAAATGGACGAATAACAATATCACGCGAACCGATTTCGAAGATTCATTTTTTACTGGAAAGGATGTACTTCAAAGGTAGTTTGATGAGAGTTTGGTTAGGTTCTGATTATGGAATCCATGATAAAGTAACGGAACTCTTCAATTCTTAGGAGCAAATTAACGATACTCGGGCGCATCTTTTATAGGCTATCCGGATATTTGAGTCATCTACCGTAACGTCGTTATGGTCAAGTAATTTTCGTAGTCGACTATGGTGAACTCCTCCACGGCTTACAGTAAGGGTGCGATCTGTGGCAGAATTTCTAATTGTCTGTAATCAAATTGTAACGCGCGTACGTTCGTTGCTGCATTGCAACATGACGCAAGCGTTCTAATTACATTACTTAAGGTGTATTATGTGTGAAACGGTGGTAGCCGAGTGGGTGGTAGAAAGACTGGTGGTAGCGGAATGGCAAAGTAACCGATCGGTTGCAGGTCTGCAACGCATGAGGTTGCGGATTCGATACCGGGTGTGGGGGTACCGATGTAAAAAAATCTGAGTCGGTGGGCATGTTGCTCCTCCGACTCATTCGATAGACGATCATTGACCAAGACGAGACGGTGACTAAGTTTTTCGATATTTTCCCTGTTCAAAACTTTTTTCATGTAAAGCCGAATTTTCGAAAGTCTATTGTTGCGTTCTTCGCAAGTCTCTTTTGAAATTGTCCTCGAAGTAGATTTCCTCTGTTGAAATATAATAGATGTTTCTCCCTGACTTCGTTTGTTTCATTTAAACGGCGCTGTCTCATATGAGCAGCACATTTAGTAGGTCTACCCATATTCAAACAAATTAGTTAGTGTAAGTACTTCCCTAAAAGTAAAAAAATAAACAAAATTTTTAACAAAAAAAAACCGCCTTCAAAGAAAAAAAACTGTTCCAAAATAAATTAATATGCACTAAAAAGTAAAAAAATAATTGCATATTCTTCAATAACTTAATGATTAGCTTACTTTTTCTACTTATCAATATGTAGTTACGATCTATATATATATTACGATAATGTAATGTATGTAGTTACAATTATTGTTATTTTTGTAGTCGGTGTCAGCCAAGGAAACACTAAAATATACCTAGCAATAATAATACACAAGCACATCTCACCTATAACTATGTATGTGGTTACAAACCTACCTTGGCTGACACCGACTCCAAAAAATAACAATAATTGTAACTATATACATTATATTATCGTAATATAGATCGTAACTACATATTGATGAGTAGAAAAAGTAAGTTGATTATTAAGTTTTAGAAGAATATGCAATTATTTTTTAACTTTTTAGTGCATATTAATTTATTTTGGAACAGTTTTTTTTTTTTCTTTAAAGCCGGTTTTTCTTTTTGTTAAAATTTTTGTTTATGTAAGTTTAAGCTTTTAACAAAAGGACCGCTCTCGGCTAAGGTAAAGTCGACCTCCTCCCGACTACGTATTGGATCCAAAAGGGCAGGAAATATAGTATAAAAATTTTATTCCTCAGAAAAGTATAGTAAAGAATATGAACATAAAGGTACCTCAGCACAAAGTCCTTTTTTTGGCTAGGAGACGTTGGCAAAATAAAACGCAACCACTTTAATCATAAGTTGGCAACATTATTTATTAATCTGTACTCTGAAAAATCTGTACTCGTAAGCTTATAACCTATGTGTGAACAATACACGTTGCATTTTCATAGTAATCATCCTTTTTATTTATTTCCACCTAAATATCAACAGGAGAAAACTGAACCTTATCAGTGCTGCGTCGGAACTTCGGGGGAAGCCGACGAGGGTATGTGGGGTTCTCCGACCTCGCTTATTACGACCACCTGGCTAGCGGCGTACCCACTAAAAAACCCGGTCGTCGTCTGGGCCTTTATTGGGGGTCACTGAATCGATTTTTGGTCATTACTCTACTACGCCACAGTAGTCTTTAAGACAGCCAAACAGTTCGAAGATGGCATTTATCATCGTCTAGCGGCTAGAGGATGATAAATCAGTGGGCCACTTATCAGTGGGGCTAGACTCTAGCCCCTGAATAAGTGAGACTTGTTTCGGTGTGTACGCAGCTTAACACATGTGGCTGGTCTACACGCGGAACTGAAAACAAATCTTTCGATGCCTCATTAAACAGCGCAGCTGCACTATTCAGCATGATGTGATGGCACGTAATAAAGTGTCGCGCGTGAAATGTTATAATGCTTTTAAGTTTACATGAAATGTATCTTTAAAATATATTTATTATTTTTCCATGGAGTTATAGATTAAAGGACTTTAGATATTATTCATTCGTAAAAGACACATTGTAAAGTAAAAGTTCGCAGTCTACTCCGACCTCAAGTATATATATAGCAAATTTAGTTTTTTATAGGGGTGAATTGCAGCCTTCTGACCCCAGAATCCCGAAAGGAAAAGATTATGATAGGGTACGCCTACACATATTTCTTGCCGGGTATATAAAAAATTTAGTATTATATTCAACCGTTTCCAATATACTCACCATCAGAGCAGGTATTGCATGTGTTGAAAGTAATTTTTGTAATCCAATTAAAATGTCCAGTTATCAGTTTTTGTATTGTTTTAAAATAATATTTTAGCCGCTGAGTTGCCCTTCGGGGCGACTTAGCGGTTATTAGGCTATTAATGCAGCGATGTTAATTGAAATACGTCAGGTAAATCGGGGTGTTTTAATCTTCATTGTGTTTAAACAAAAGAACACTTACCGAGAACTTGATATAAGAGCGGCGTTTGGTGTATTCAGAAATAGGGCTGTCAAATGTATTTATTTACAAATTAGTTGTTCCCGCCTGTTGTTAATTTTACTTAGGTACATTCATATTCCACACCAGGCCGTGTATGTGTATTTTTTACTCCGTACACCATTTTTGAGAAGGGCATATCCAAATCAAAATCAGCCTAAAGCAATTTTCGTAACGCACAAATAATTTTAAAGCTTATCGGACGTGCTTGACATATTTATCAAATTATAATATTGAGACCTTCTAAACAAAATGATATGGAATTAGTTCATTCATTGTTTACATTGATACACAAGGTCATACTATTTTGAATTTCTATTGGATGTTTTCAAGAATAGTAAAATATTTTGATATATTGTAGGTTATGACGAAATATAAACAAAAATTGTAAAATCAGTATCTGACATTATTTGTAGACATTGATATGTAGCTGATGCTATTTAATTAATTTATCTATTAGTAAAGGAAATTATCCAGATGGACTCAAAATATCTATAATAAAACCGTTACACAAAAAAGGTGACAAAGAGTACATATCAAACTATTGGCTATTGCATTAATTTCTAAGATTTTTGAGAAATGTATTCAAAAAGCATTGTATGACTATTTCGAACAACATAATATTTTTTGCAATGAGCAAAACGGTTTTAGAAAAAATAAAAATATAAACATAAAGGCATTAAAACAAACGTAGATAAAAGAACATCGGTCTGCGCCATTTATTGTGATATGACTTAAGCTTTAGCCTATGTGGATTATGAAAAATTACTTAATAAATTAGAATCATATGGAATAAGAGGTAATGTTTATAATTTGATAAAATCGTAGTTAACTAACCGCATACAAATAAACAATATTAATAGGGTTATTAAAACTAAAAGGCGTGCCTCAAGGTACTGTTCTAGGACCACTGCTATTTATATCTATCTGAATCTGATAGTAAACATTACTAACTCATAAAACTTAGTCGAATAAAGACAGTTGTAAAAAAATTACACAGTTAACTAACGCAAGGTAAGGAAAAACAAGACAGTATATATCATAAAATATTGTCTAAATTCTTATACAGAAACTAGCCGCTCCCACCCGCTTCGCTGGTTAAATTACTAAGTTTTCGTACGCATACGCGTTCCCCGCTTGCCGCACTTTTCCGCGGAAAGAAAACACATGTTTCTTAAAACTTTAATAACTTTATATTAAATGAAGATATCGCAATATTCCTTTTTTTATAAGGCCAAGTGTGTCTAAGAAATAAAACTTAGAAAATTTATTTGAAATATATCCAGTAGTTTTGGCGTGATACGCGAACAAACGCAGACCTCTACCATTATATTTAAAAAATAAGAATATATCAAAAAAAAATACAGTGAGGCAACCCTGACATCTGTTGAACGATAGCGCTAGATTATCGTATAAAGTACACCGTACCCGCAGAGATTCTAACGCATCTAAAAATTTCCAAGAAAGTCAAGTTATTCGGTATTTGAATCCTTATGTATTATTTACGCTTGTTAAAGTTGTTTATGTTTGTGACTTGGTGGAGAGTGTTATTTATAAATCGTGTATACGGTAAACAGTTTAGTCGAACATACTCGAAATAAGCCTTGGAAAATCTAAGAATTATAGGATTATAATAGAGTTTTCGTCCAATTTCATTGTGTTATGATAAATGATTTGCTACTAGAAGACACTATTTAAATAAAACAGGTCTGATTGCGTACTCGTGTAATGGCGAATCGGGTTTGTTTACCGGTCAAAGGCCGAAAAAATGGATATATAGGTACTTAGGGATATATATACATATAACGTCAGACAAAATATAATCTATACGCTTATGACAAATGTTTTAATATAGTGTAAGCAACATCTAGCTTTAATACAATCGATAAAACCAGTAAGTATGACTGCATTATCGAAATGTTATTCGAAGCGAACAAAATTTCTGTGAGTGATTTATTTCTGAAAGAAACCCACAAGTTTATAACCACATAAATGGATGTTGTTTAAAAAATATATTAACAGATAAATCGAGGGGTCTTGCAGTCATGTACTTTTGGCACAAAGAGGCCCTCTTGAAGGGTGAGCGGCCTATGCCTCGTGAGCTAAAGGTACGGAAGACTGAACTCCAAGCTGATATATGGGCAGGCAGTATGGGATGCGACTAGCACACCCTAATGCGGCTCACCGTTTAGTGCAAGCGATGAGGCCCGCTCTGCAATCATGGACTGATAGAAGCCATGGCACCTTGACATTCCGCCTGACGCAGGTCCTCTCGGGCCACGCATGCTTTGGGAGGTACCTGTGTTGGATAGGGCGGGAAACAACATCAGGGTGCCATCACTGTGGCAATGGCGATGAGGATACGGCGGTGCATAATTTACAGGTCTGTCCAGCCTGCAATGACCAGCGCCGAGACGTCGTTGTCGTAATCGGATGTCACCTTTCGCTCCCGGCCGTCATCCAATCGATGGTCGGGAGCAATACCGGATGGAACACCGTTGCCTCCTTTTGCGAGACCGTTATGTCCGTGAAGGAGGCTGCGGAACGGGAGCGAGAGCAACTCGGTCTGCTTCCATTCCGCTCACGTAGGGACACTCGCCGCCGGAGGATGGCGAACAACCTCCGGCCGCCATAGTGCGAGGTCGCAGGCGACGCCACCCTAGTGGGAAGAAGGGTCAAGGGGTGTGAACTGCCCCCGGCTGCCGAGGAATTCTTTGCTTAGAATGTTGAGGCTCGCGTTCACCATGGAACAGCGCTGTTTGGGGCGGCGGTCGCCGGCTCACGCCACTTCCCGGCCCCTTGAATGTAGACAACAAGAGAAGGAGCCCGGGGAAGGTTTTTTAGTGGGTAGTCAGCACAGTGCCTTTACCTGCGAGTTCCACACGAGCCTGTCGTGACCCCGTGCCGCAGGTAGTGCGTAAGGGCATGTTTCCTACTCTGGCATAAAAAAATGTGGTTTGACCATGTAATGCGCAGTAAATAATGCCATATAACAATGAAAATGATAGAAATAAACAAAGTGGATGGATACAGGAGTAGACATAGACCAAAAAAAAGATGATATGGCAAAAAAGAGTGTAAACGTTGGGATGACGGCTAACAGATGAGAGTGAAAGGGGAGAACATGTTGCGCCGACCCTATATAATGTGGGATAAGGGCAGGAGGAAGAGTTTTGCGTTAAACAACAATCAACTGTATTTTCCGTTAACGCATGACTGAGAAAATAGAAGAAAGAGTTATATAGTTGTCAATGGATATACTAGTAATTTTATTTATATACCAATTTTGTGAATAATACAAATTTTGATTAAGTTTAGTATTCTAGGTAAACTGACACTTGTCCACAGGTTTAAATACCTTGGTCATTGGATAACCGAGGATATGAGAGACAATGCTGACATTGAAAGGGAGCGCAAGGCTTTGGCGGTTCGATGTAATATGCTGGTTCGGTGGTTTGCACGTTGTAGCGATGAAGTCAAAATCACATTATTTAAGCCCTTCTGTCAGGTTTTCAAAACGAAGCAATCATTGACTACATACTCGTACAGAGGAACGCCAGTGCCCTGCGAGTCCAATACAATAATGGGTTCATGATGTTGATGGGGTTGCACTCTATAATGATAAAAGGAGCTGCCTCAATGCTGCGCCGAAGGCAGTTCGGGGCAGTACCTACATCCTGAGCACCATTGCACAACAATTCGAGTTGCAAGCACACAAAAATTGTGAAGAAAATTTGTCGATTTTACTAACATTAAATTTAAGTATCTACTAACCCTATGACATGTATTGTTCGATTTAAATAAATTATTAATATAAATTGTTTTTGTAGTTGTCATTCGTTTGCCCGTCTCATCGTTTAGTAGATTTTTTGCGAGCTAGATCCAATTTAGGCCCTTTTTGACTTATGTAATTTATGAATACCTAAATAAATATATCTTTCTTTTCAATTAATCGATCGCTATGCTGCCAGTCAATGCCTAGGCACACAACATAAATGTTAAATTGATGTTGTACATTTTTAATAAGTCATAAAAAAGTATAGAAATAACCACTAATATAGTTCACGCAAAAAAAGTAAAGACATCATTATTTTTTTATGTACTTATCATAGAGTTTATTGACCTTACTAAACCTGTGTAGGCAGTAATGGCTTGCCATCGGGTGGCATGGCTTTATGGGTAGAATCTAAATATAAAAACACGACTGATATTTCAAAGGAAGGAAAAATTTAATACGAGAAAATCATTCATCATTTACCGATAAAAGAGTATTTTTAGCTTATAGGACAACAACCAATCGTTATTGGAAAAGCCTACACCCCTTCTTATAATAAGACCAAAGGAAAATATTCGTAATAAATATTATGACCGCTTTTGAGAATTACTTCTTTATGAGGGTGTAACGTAATTTTGCGCGTTTTTTTATTGAATTGAAAAAGCTGAGCGCTTTTACTTGTTTCTTCTATCATAAATTGGAAAAAAATGTTTCTACTCAATGTACTACTAAGCACGGATTTACTTAAAACACACTGCCGTAATATTCAGAAAGATATTTAATACATAAATCATCGGTTGCGCTGATTATTGTGCCGACATATACTTGATCTGAATGCTGGAAAACCTTTGTAGCCGGCCACACGGCTTGGAGATCCACAGAACCGCGGACTGGAGGCCGAGTGCAGTGTGTTACGCGCTGCTCTCATCCTTGTGAGAGCTCAGAAGCAGTCGGGGTAAGCCAAATACTACCCGGCTGACAAAAAAAGAGAGGCGAGCTCACCATGTCCAGCCCAACGAGCCCGGACGGGAGGCGCCACGCGAAAGTATATGCACGGACTTCGGGCAGCAGAAGAACACTACAGTGGTCTTATTGGGTATAACAGCAACGAACCCACCACGAGTTACCAAGGGGTGCCGTGTGCATAAAATAATTCCAACACAAGAACAAAGAAAAAGTATGTTCTTTTTGAACTGAGTAATTTATGCCGCATCTTAAGAAACCTAAGAGAAAAAACAATCTACGTCAGGATCACGATAACGTGGTGATATCAGTGTCCAAATACAATGGTCATACTACATTTTATCTGTAATATATCTACATTTCTGATACATTTCAATTTGTTGAATAAAGAACTACAATATTTTTTACAAAGATGTTATAATTTATTTTACAGAGACGACTGCTACTTAACTTACCAACTCTGAAAGGAAAAACTGAAAGACACTTTTCTTTTCCGTCTGTGAACTAGGTAAAGCTGTAATCCATTAGTATCTTTAAAACTTCTTTAGTAAGTACTGGGATAGCCCTTTACATATCTCTACCGGGACCACACAGTGAATTTTAGCCTCAAGGATATTAGTTAATGAATAACTTTTAAAAAGAACAAAAGATCATCTTTTTTCCAAAATGTCTGTATGTGATCAACCAATAATCTAGCTTATCAGTTTCTAAGCAATTTAAAATCCGATAGCAATATCAACAACGCCATATGACGATAAAGGTATTCGCACATTACACCGACTCAACTCCAACTCAACTCACAGTATGGCATTACCTTAGGTAAAGGTATACTTTACTTTAACTTACAATTTGACAAATTCACTCTTAATTAACATAACATAGAGCTTGATTTCAATGGCATACTGTGAGTTGAGTTGAGTCGGTGTAATGTGCGAATACCTTAATACATATATCATTTAGAGAAACATGTGTTTATACACAACTACGAGGGGTGTTCAATAAGTAGTGAAAATCCGGATACATTCTCCTTGGAAAGAAAATAAATAGTTTTTTTTTCTGGCAGGCATAGCCGACATTAGATATAATAATATCAAAAAAAACAATCATTCTCTATTGTTTAAAAAAAAAAGAAGTCATTTGTATGCGTCGTGTCGGAACGTATTCTTAAAAAAGGATAAAAAAATTAAAGTTCGCGCGGTAATAAAATATCTATGCTTGAAAATTTTTACTACGGAGCTGGTATTTACCAGCCTTGATTTCAAGCCTTGAGAGCAACATTAGGGGTTCATGCTTCTCCATATTCTACGGTTGCGCGTTAGTGTGCTGAGTTCAAGCGAGAAAGAACGTCCATTAACGACGACCCCTGCACGGGACGCCCTACATAGGTAGTGAGTAGTGACTGAAAAAATTATTAAAAAAAGTTGAAAAAATTATTAAAAAAAAGTTGAAAACATTGTCTTGGCGGATCATCGTGTGTCTGTTTTATAGCAGAAGAAATAAAGATTTCTGTAGGAAGTGTCCATAATATAGAACACAACCATTTGGGTGTATGAAAAGTGTCAGCGCGCTGGGTGCCCAGAATGCTTTCTGACACGCAGAAACAAGCAAGACTGAGAATTTCACAAAGCTTTGAAAGTTTGTTACAACAAGATCTTGACCGATTTTTGGCTCGATTATAACTATGTAAGATTCACCATTATGACGGGGAAACGAAAAACAACAGTCCATGACTTGGAAGAGACCGTTATCTCCAACTCCGAAGAAATTTAAGGAGATTCCATCCGCCGGTAAGATCATGGGCTGTTTTTTCTGGGACAGCCAAGGGGTGGTAATGATCAAATACCTTAATCGTGGAGCCATTATTACGTGGACTTTGTACGCAGGACAAATAACAAAGTTGCGTGAGGTAATACGCAAGCAACGGCGTGGCAAACTTATATAGGATTTAGTAAATATTAATAAATTTATATAAATAGGCTACTAGACTTAATAGTAGTAGTAGTAATATTAATATCTAGCGACGAATATCTGGACGGCAGTTTAATACGTTTTTACTCAAATAAACTAGTGAAATAATTTATTTTAAACACAGCATTGTTAGGTTGTTAATTTATATTTAATTAGGTTATTGTCTTAATTCAACCTATTGCCAAACCTCTATCTATATATACAAATTAGACAAACGTTATTCTTCCATATGAATTTAAAAAAAAAAGTAGCCTATGTCCTTTTCCAAGGTCCACCTTAGGACTATACCGAAATTCATTAAAATTGGTTCAGCTGTTTAGGCGTAAAAGTGCGTTTATAATAGTAAGGATAGTGAGCTTCTTATTTAAATTTCAACTGTTTGTTGTCCGAATAAAATAAAATATATTAAAGTTAGACTAATGTTAAAATGTATTTTACGTTTTCAATATGAGACAACTAATTTAAAACACAGCCCACAAACGAAAAACAAAAGCGACTGACTCCTTCCAAAAACTAATAAATCATTTACAATTGCTCTATGTGCGTTTACCTAGAAATCGATCACAGGCAAATATCTTTTTTCTTATAATATAGGCTTATATACCGCTTAAGCTGATAATGGCCATTGTTCCGATGAAACACCGTCCGTATTCGTGTATTTGGTCTTTGTAATAATACAGAACTGAGTTATGTTGTAAACATTGTCATTAATGCCGCACACATATTTGAATAGAAAACAAAAAGCTCACTAGTGACAATGGAAGGTAGGATCTTTAAGATAAAGCAGCTGGGCAATCATCATAAAAGGTGGCCAAAAAATTTCATATTTGCAATCACATAATATTTACAGCGAATTCGTTGCAAGATGAATAATGGGGCAACAAATATTTCGGCCAGTCGACCTTCGGGCAATGATTGTAGGCGAAATATTTCTAATTCTTTGAGCAATTACTTTTATCAAATCTATTACCTACGTAAGAAAAATTTAGTGAAGGATCTGCCAAAAGGATCCAGTTGAGTTGGACACGATTTGAGAAGTCCCTCGTCGTTCAATGCCTGTAGACTAAACCACTTCAGCCGATATCTCCTATCCGTACAGACGTACTGAACTGATAATACGTAACCACTCACGGTAGATATAGTCTACTGATTTAAAGTCCTTCAGAATCCATTGGGCAGGACAATGCCTCGATTTGCTCCAAGGAATTGAATTCGTAATAAAATTATCCGTTACGGTAGTGGCAGAGACCCGGTTATATTAATCGCAGAAACCCACGGTGTAAACGATTCATAGAATAGATCAGGACTCGGCTGAAGGACATCCAGCAGTAAGGTTAGGGTTCTGGAGCGAAAGACCTGCCGCCCAGCAGTGGTATTAGGTGATCACTAGAATGGAAAATCTATACAAATAAATAAAATTGGGGGGTCTGTTTATAATATTAAAATAACCGCTTTTTATTAACTTCATTCGGACGTATACACGGTACATATACCAAAACAACATTTTTTACCTTTTGATTTTGTTGGGACTTTCACTGGCAAATACCTAATGTATCAAGGAATAACTTAGGCTATTTTTATTTTAGAAAAAAATAATTGTTTTTGTTAAAAATGATAAGTTTCGGAAATTTTATATTCCAATTTAAGTTGACCTCAGATTTATGCCATCAATCATATGAAATGCTTTAGTTTAGGCTGGACTTTGTAGGTTCGAACGTACGTAATCCGGAGGCGCATGGCGTAACAGTTGCATTCGATAATACTGACTGTTTGCATATTTAATTTATATTTTAGGATTTATAGGGTTTATAATCTAAAATAAACTATAAGATATATCAAAAAATTTTTGCCCAGTCACTATTCCACGCGGACGGAGTCGCGGGCACAGCTAGTATAGAATAAAATCACTGGCGCATCCAAAAGCACGAGAGAGCGAGGCTATAAAGAAAATTAAAAACATGTGTGTAGTTCACACGTGATAGAAGTGAAAAATATAAACTTCAATATAAAAAAAAAATGTCAATGAGTTAGGATTCGAACTCAGGATCCGATACACAAAGACCAAGTCTAAGAGCTAGAATCCTCTTGGAATTCTCCGTTAAAATTATCCAAGTTATTAAGTTTGATGTTTAGAAATATTTCCAAAAATGTATTCTAAATTTATATTAAATTAAAAATATAAACAGAAAAGGAAGAGTTTTTGGAGTTATGCAAGTCAGGATTCGAAACCGGACCGATCCGGAACCCAGAGACCCAACCTATGAGCTACAATCCGCTCGAAGTTTTGGGGTGAGATTATTAATGTTGTTAACTAAAGTTTACGAATTTCCAATTTTTTCAAAACCTGTTTCAATTTATATCCCCAAAGTAGATTCTTTATAAAGAAAAAGAAAAAAAAAACAACTATTTCATTGTAATAAAGTCGCAATTCGAATAGATATGTATAAGTAATGCAATGCAATTATTTAAAAATTACATTATAGAATAAGTCTTAAGCCATTAATAAGAAGGTTGGTATTACTAGAGCAAAAAAATACTGTCACTTTTTCCGTTTCATTGAGATTCAGATCACAACGATGCTAAATATGTATTCACTTCAAAAACTATATACTTGAAAATTTGGCATATGTAAATCAAAGAATATAAAGAGTACATAACAATACTATATTATGCATTTCTAAGATATTTATTCAGCGAGTATAAAAATGCACTTGTGCACGAATCTTGGTGCGCTCAACGATCTGGCTTACAAAGGGAGATACTCATATTAATGGGAAAGGGGAGGCGAGGCTGCTACGCTAACTCCCCCAATCCCTCCCGGCGACTAATTTCCGACGGACCACAGAGTTCTCATTCGCTGCACTTTATATATTTTTAACCAACTTAATCGCTTTGATCAATGTACTAAACATTTTTATTCTTCATACCTATATTTAATTCAAGATATAGTGAAAAAAACACGTAAAACGCTAAAAATCAAACATATTTATACGTGTAATTTTGAATAAAAATAATTGAGTAAATAATAGATTTTAATTCTAATCACGGACGTGTGGTCCCCGGCTATAAACAAAAATAGGATTAGGCTAACCCTTTACTTACCTAGAGATGCTTTAAACGGGACAAATAGACTTCGTTTGCTAATCCACGGACAGCACAAGAATGGCATCGTTCAGTTTTAAAAATATATTAAAACTTTACCATCAACAACGCTCCATTTCTTCTCCACGAAGATTCGCACAGCAAACAAAACAATCAACGTACCTGTAACAAAAAAATATATATATTAAAATCCACTCCACCAAATGTAATCACGAAAGCATTTCCTTATTAAGGTCAAACGGAAAACCCGAAAATAGACTCGGTCCAATCCCAATTCCAACCTGTAATAATTTGAAACTGAAAGCTGACGTTTTATCGCAATTTCATTGTCTTCAATTCGCAATTTGGTACCAACCGGCGACGAGCACCTTATGCGCAGCCTTGTCTGTTTGACCTTTACAAAAATGTTATAATTGCATATGTCTGATTGAAAAATGTTGTGATAATTTATTTTTATTTTTCTGTTGGAAGAACTCCGTTGCGAGTGCACAAACCCGACCACCGGGTTTGTGGGCTTCGGGGGGTATATGGCACTCTATAAGACTGCAGACTAACCTCTTAAAACCCCAGTGTCTTGTTCTCGATCTATTCCTATCTAGAACCGACAAAAATGTGGTTTACTGATACTGGCCCAGGCCAGTGACGGCTTATTGACTGAAAACTAAATTATCTATACAAATAAATAAAATTGGAGTGTCTGTTTGTAATATTAAAATAACAGCTTTTTACTAAGTGCATTCGGACGTATACACGGTATATATACCTAAACAACATTTTTTACAATTTTTGTCTGTCTGTCTGTCTGTTTGTTCCGGCTAATCTCTGAAATGGCTGCACCGATTTTGACGGAACTTTCACTGGCAGATAGCTGACGTAACAAGGAGTAACTTTTATAAAAAACTTTTATTTTTGAAAATAAAATTGTTTTTGTTAATAATGATCAGTTTCGGAAATTTTAAATTCCAATTTAAGTTGACCTCGAATTTATATCATCAATCATATGAAAAATCTTAAGGCTTTGACAACCAGGGTTATAGTCGGTATGTCGTTGTGGCTGCCGCTGAATATCACATCTCGGCCAGCAGCACACAGACGGTTCACTCCCGGAGACCGGAGCGGTCTTTGGTTCCCCTGGGATATTAAAAATGTAGCATTTACAATTATCTCCGGCCGGCCGTATATAAGTTAATCCTATAAATAAAAACCAATTTACGTCAATTCATTTATAATACGTACGTAACACTGAATATTTTTCATGATATTAAGTAAACACTCGTAATGCATTCAAAATATACCAGTATACGTTTGTATCGGAGTGACTTGAATAAAAATGAGGGTCAATTGGATCAAGGAAAGATAAAATCTGTATTATATGCCATGTACATGTATGTGTCGAACGTGTCATATAATTTAAATATTGAATACGTTTCTTTATTTTAATTTTAATCAAATTTTATGTTTTTGGGTGTAAAAGGGAAGTTCAATAGTAAAAAGTCTAGGTGAACATTAAAACGCAACGAAGCATTAAGATATTTTACCCGTATCTGTAATTTACAAAAAAAAATTGGAACCCTGTTGACTTGTAGCTAATAAATAATTAAAGGAAAACGTATTCTCCCTTAGTTTATTTATTATTTTTCATTAAATTCGCTATAATATACAAAAATATTATTACATTGTGCTTGTAATTTGGTTAGAAAAAAAAAATTACACAAACCTATACATACATTATATGTGTATGATTTCATTTTATCTAAATACTTCAGCTAAAATCAGAACTTGGAAATAATTCCCGAGTTTAAACTAAAATTATGAAATTTCAGTTTTTCTCTGTGCAGGGGCCGAGTAAAAGGCGACAAATCCACCCTAGCCACGTGGTAGGGAGGTCCCCAATCCCGTCTGTATAGGAACCACCCTTGGTCTATAAGTATGCTGCCATAATAAGCTTGTGTTGTGGTCCGGCATTAATGACCTAGGTTCTTGTACCTCTATGGGGGACAGAAACGTGTACGCAGTGCATGCACCTAGCGTCGCAAACATCCATAGGCGACGGTAAATGCTTATTGTTAAGTAGGCCGTCAGCCTATTTGCTGTTCCTCAGTAATAAAAAAAAGACAGATATATAGATTAAAAACGTTTGACTAGTGCTTATAGTCAGACTAACCTAAAAACTATTACTGAGTTTATGTTCAAGTACTGAAGGACAGCAGACAGGCTGACGGTCTTGAGGCCCTATCACGTAGCTAGGGTGGTGTTGTTTTGTCGCCTTTTACGACAGCCTGACCCAGGCCGCAGAGGTTAGTATTCTTTCTCCGCCTCTGCACGGATAATTGTGTTATATATAGTATAATTTTAGTTGTGTTACATTATAATTTGTTATCAGTTGTATATATAGTACACATAACACAAGCGCTCTGCTGTGTACTCATTGACCCACTTGTGTAATTGGATTATCCTGGCGTAGAATTTAATGGTGGAGTTGATTTCTTCAAGTTTCTTGGGAATCTAGTGTCTCTCGATGTTAGTCAGTACATAAGGAATTGATAGATGAATAATTCACAAGATCGAAAAAATAACCCATGACAGTAAGTTACGCGCAAAAGATTTGTTTTATGCTAATAATAATAATTTGCGTCAATACTGTAAAAAGAAAAATATGAATTCATTAAACATCTAAATGTTTATTCACAATAAAATATTGTAATAAATCGTCGGCTTATTGCAAGAAGTCATTAAGTGACATTTCATTATTTTGGGGAAACAGCATTTTAGTTGGAATTGTTAGTGGTTATGTTGATTAGCCAAAGACGTAACGGCTAAATTGGCCAGCTAGAAATTAGTGTGTTTTTGCATTTTGTAGAATATGTAAATGAGCCAATGGGCTCATTGGCATATAGATAAAAACGCATGTAGTGATTTTTTGCAGTTAATGAGTTCTTGCAATAATCCGACGAAATAGTGATCGCCCAGGGGTCGAAATTCGACCATAATTCATTTAATTTTTAAGTTTGAACTTTATTAGGATTTCATTATGGCTACCCAGTTAATTTGCCATTTTTCTACGTCAGTTTGAACAGCATCACTGTAAAACTTCAAAATGTTTCGCATTGTAAAATCTGCATTGTAAATCCGTTTCTAACCATATATTCGCATTTTGTAAACACTATTCTCACATATAGGCAAGATTAAATCCATTCAGATTACTTAATACATCATTTTCATTATGCTTGAGCATGATGTATTTCACAAATTTACAAATTAAAACAATTCCAAAGTTTCATTCCTTGTTACTGTCAATCTTGACATTCAATAAGATCAAAGAGTATATAATCACTCAATGCTATAAACAATTAATGTTAATTTATTTAATATATCATTGACTTTATTTCGACTTTGTCGGTTTTTCACGATCATAGCCCACGGGAAGAGACATCCATGTCTCCCTAACTATTTAGCACGATGTAAGTATAAGTGTTGTGTTTCGTGTTCGCATTCGCTTTCTTCATCTCCCTCTGCTCCCTTGCTGGTGTGTGTGTGCATCTTGGTTGGGTATTTGTGGTGGTCTGCTGTTGTGTGATTGTATGATTCGTGGTCTACCCATCCCTCTTTTTTTTTTTCTTTTTTTTTTTTTGGTCTCGGGGAAAAACCTCTCTTGACGGGTTCCCCCGGCCCGGGGGGACCGAGGGATATGTGGGACTCCGGGAAAGATGTTTGGCCATCCGACTACCCACTAAAAAACCCCGCTGTTCTCCTATCGCCTACGCCCGGGCCCACGGATATATGGCCTGCCGATCTCGTGGCCCGGGCCGGCGCCGGCCCGCCCTTTGTCTTGAGGCGGGCCCCTTCTAAAGTGTTGGCGCCAGGGGGTCAGGGTTTCGTCCCCCCGGCGCTCTCCTAACAACTCTAGGAGTTGAGGGGGGCCGCGGAACAGCACGCAGCCCTCACCCTCGCGGCAAAAGTGCGGGCGGCGGATTCTCCCCCGAGGGGCCGCCCGCGGCCGCTTTTTACGGCGGCCGGAGGTCGTTACTTGACCTCCGGCGCCGCCGACGTGGCCTGCGTTGGCGGGAGGGGAGTGTGGTGGTCGACTCCCGCTCCCGCTCCGCCGCCTCCTTTGCGGACATGACTGCCTCGCAGAAGGAGGCGACGGCCGTCCATCCAGGATCGCCCCCGACCATGGACAGAACCAAGGCCGGGAGCGACAGGTCCACGCCGATTTGGGCGACGAGGGCGCGGCGCTCCTCGCGCCACGCAGGGCACACGGCGACAGTGTGGTCAACCGTGTCCTCCTCGTCGCCCGCGCCACAGTGGTGGCACCCCGACGTCATCTCCCGCCCTATGCGACACAGGTACCTCCCGAAGCAACCGTGCCCCGAGAGGAGCTGCGTCAGGCGGAAGGTCAGGGCGCCGTGGCGCCTTTCCAACCATTCGGCCAGGACGGGCCTCACCGCTTCGATGGTGGCGAGGCCCGCGCTGGGGTGCGCGAGGCGCTCCTTCCACTCCACCATGAGCACCTCATCGCGCAGCTCCGCCCTCTTTACCTCAACTTCGCGAGGTGCAGGGCGAGAGCCACGCTCGGCCGCGTCCCGGCGCCACTGGTATAACAGCGCCAGGACTCGGGCCTCGAGGTCCCATGGTGGGGATCCGGCCAGCAGGGAGGCCGCTTCAAAGGACACCGTGCGGTATCCCCGTATCGCCCTGACGGCCAGAACACGCTGCGGCCTGCGAAGCAGCGCGGTCGTTTTGGCCGTCAGGCGATCTGCCCAGATCGGGGCCCCGTAAAGGGCCATCGACCGCACGGCTCTCTCAAAGAGCCTGCGGCACACTGCGCCCGGTCCGCCGATATTCGGCAGCAGACGGGAGAGTCCCGCCGCTGCCCGAACTAACCTCGGCGCCAGGCGCTCGAAGTGCGCCGCAAAGTCCCATCGCCCGTCAAGCACCAGTCCAAGATAATTTATGGACGGCCCGACGGTGATGCGGACGCCTCCTACCGTTATGCTCAGGCCCGGTGGCGGCCTCTGACGGGGCCCGTAGAATATCACGGCCTCCGTCTTGTTCAAGGCCACCTCCAGGCCTAGTCGCCGGATTCTTGCCACTATGTGCGCCACCCCAGCCGTGCCCAGAAGGCACGCCTGGCGGGGGTTCCTCCCGCGCGCTGTGACGAGCGTGTCGTCGGCGTAGCAGATGACGCCGACGCCGGGGAGGAGGGCCCCCCTCAGGACCCAGTCGTATGCGATGTTCCACAGCAGGGGGCCCAGGACCGACCCCTGTGGAACACCGCACACGACGTCTCGCCGACTTTGCCCACCTTGGACCGGGTAGACGACGGCACGATCGTCAAACCATCCCTCTACCCATCCCTCTGCCCTTTTTTACAGGTTGTGTGTGTGATGTGATGTGGCTCTCAGGTGTATATTATTAATAATTGTAAAATTTTATTATATATATTTATTAATTATTATGCTACATTATTATGCTCGGAGTTTCCCGGCGAGATCGAATAAGAAATGAGGAGATTCGCAGGAGAACCAAAGTCACCGACATAGCCCAGATGATTACAAAACTAAAATGGCAGTGGGCTGGGCACATAGCTCAAAGGACTGATGGCCGTTGGGGCAGAAAGTCCTCGAATGGCGACCGCGTACTGGAAGACGCAATGTTGGTAGGCCCCCCACAAGATGGACCAATGATCTGGTCAAGATCGCCGGAATAGGTTGGATGAGGGCAGCGCAGGACCGATCATCGTGAAGATCTTTGGGGGAGGCCTTTGTCCAGCAGTGGGCGTCTTCCGGCTGAAATGATGATGATGATTAATTATTATTATATCTCTTTATTTATTTTCTTTTCTAGTTATTTACATTTTTCAAAATAATTTACATTTCATTTTATAAAATATTAATATTAAAAAAATACTTTATTTTATTAATAATAAAATTATACTATATTTATTATTATTTAAGAATTTACTAATGTAAATATACCATAAACTTTTATAAGAAAGCGTAAGTAAGGTGTGTGTGTGTATAGTTCGAGCAGTAGTGCGTGTAATGTTTGTTTTAATTAATTTAATATATTTCTTATGGATTTTAGGCAATAAAAAATGTTTATCTATTAGAGGTGGTACATTATAATAGGATAAAAAAACAACAAAACCATATCAATTGGCGCCATCTCTGGCAGTCTAATTAGAATTCAGCCGGCCATTCCTCCTGTGAAATGCAGACCGAAATAATAGTGCATAAAAATGTCTGTCAGTCTGTTGAACCAAAGTCAAGGCAACAAAAAAATAATCACCGATTCCAAAGTATGGCAGAAATTTGTGCCGACACGCACGCCCAAGTGAGCGGCCCCTTTATTTGACAGCAAATTAATAATAACAAACACTCGCATAACGTCGTAACTGACATCGGCGGCGAAACAACGTCGACTTTACAAATCGGACCATAAAGTCCAAGGTAAACATTGGCATGTATATAAATGATCGTATGCAATTTCAATCCTTACTGTGGGATACATTAAAGCTTAAATCGAGCACCGGAACGAAGTTAATAGGTTGTAATTTATCCGGGTTGTAACGCTACGTTGCCGCTCCGGGTGCGGCGCGAACGAGACGCGATTTGACGTGCGGTCTGCCAGCCAGAAGAGGATGGCGACGTTTCTACTGCTTCGTGTGTTGTGATTAGTAATGCGGCGGGCCGCGGGCGCCCGTTGCCGTCGCCTTTCGCATTGTGAAAACGAAACGAGGTGCGATGCGATATCAAACGTTGCATAGTGCCACCACAAATATATCCGAACCGGTGGCCAAAACTGGAACTAAACTTTATTCATATATTTTTGTCAATTTGCATAGAAGCTAGCGCCACTCAGGCCGGCACGAAGTTGTCGGAGTATAAGCGACGTTCTCATTAATTTTCGGGAAGACGTGAAATTCTCTCTCATTGCCCGCCTTAAGCTACGGGTAAATGGCTTTCAGCTTGTTTCACGCTTTCTTTCCGTCGCATGACCGACGATTTAATGTTAGCGCTCAACGATCTTGTTTATTTCCCCTCAATTACATTTCTGACAGGTTATTTTTATTAATACATTTAAAGTTCTGTTAAATAACCACTAATGTGCTAACAATTTTTTTAATACAAATGCTTAACAATTTCTTGAATACATTCGGTATACGACATCAATATTATAATATATAGTTTCTTAATTAAACTATATCAATACAAAAACGTTAAAAAGAATGAAAATAACATTTCATAAAAAACGAGACGATTTTGTCGCAGTGAGCTAGGTCACGAGTCGATTTGTATTCAGTGCTTTGACTCTGACGAGCGGTTGCAATTAATTTAATCGTATCTGATAACAGCATACAATAACTCGTAAATAGTTAAAGCTTACGTCCACTATCGGATAAACGTATGAAAAATATCCATACTAATGATATAATTATGAAAGTAATTCTGTCTGTTTATTATGTTTTCACGCTTAAACCGATGAACCAATATTAATGTAAAGGAGATAGATTGGACCTTGAAGAGAGAAAATGAAACTTGAAGAGGGTGAAATAGGGGTAGAATATCTATATATGTATAAATATCTATACAATCCTAACTAATATTATAAATGCGAAAGTGAATTTATTTGTTTGTTACGCTTTCACGCCTAAACCGCTGAACCAATTTTGATGAATTTCGATATAGTCATAAATTGGACCTTGGAAAAGGACATAGGCTACTTTTTTTATTCATATGGCAGAACAACGTTTGCGAGAAACACTTGTAAGGATGTGCGCCTTGATGCAGTGATCCTTCAATACACCTGCTAGAATTAAACGTCTGAATTTTTAAACGGCTGTGGAGATCTACGACTTGCCAGCTTCCTTTCCTTCCATGTATCAAATGAGCGATCACTAGGACGACGTATGCTCATAAAATTACCAAGAAACGTACGACTAGAATTTAAATATCATATGTTTATAAATAACGATTCTGTGACGATTCACACAGCGCCATAACAGAGAACTGCTGCTAAGGGTACAAATGATATATCTACTACTTGTGAATATATTTTGTAAATAAACACACATTATACATAAACACCAAATACTCGGGAAGGGAATCGAACCCTCCCATGTGTTCCGACGTGAGAAGCCATTGGGATATGGTCGTCGTTGTAAAAATATATACTTAGGTATTGGGTCTCGTCTCCGCCCGTCCTTGACATCAGATATTTGGCCTATCTATACTAATATTATAAATGTGAAGAAACCATGTATGTACTTTTTCACGCCTAAACCGCTGAACCTTGGAGAAGGACATGGACTATTTTTTCGCGACATCGCGAAAATGAAACTTGAAGGGGGTTAAATGGGGGTGAACGTAATTAAGTTCCTTTTCGTTTAAATTATATGGCAGAACAACGTTCTCCGGGCCAGCTATACTTCTTTGGATAGATTGATACCAAAAAATAAAATGTAAACAAACCAATGTTTCTCAAACAAAGCTAGAATTAAAACAACATGGCGGGTATAATCCGACCGTAATAATAAAACACTCCTTCCAATCGACAATAGTACGTTGAACAGTACACTTATAATTACCAGCATATAAAAGCAGTAAGAGATTTGAAAACATTGTCTATTTCTTATCATGTCACTCAGTTTAACTCCTATCATACTTCTTAACGCTCTCATCTCAACTGCATTATAATTTTGTCCCATGGTCCTTATCAGGATCATCAGGATTCCTTTGTACGATATTTTTAAACTAACTCTGCAATTCGGAATGAAACTATTAAAAAAATATATATATACCTAACGATTGTTATCGAGCACCCCACACTTTTTAGAACAGAGACATAAATTTTCTCGCCAGTAATTTTATTCTTGTGCTAAGAATTCTTTTTTACTTTTTAGTTAGATTAACATAAAAGGGTGCTTTTTAGTTTTTTTTAATATATTTTTTAAAATAAATAATCATACTAAATTCACTCAGCGCCGTCTGGTTCCAAAGTAAGCAGAAGACGCTTGTATTATGGGTACTACTAGATAACTGACATATGTACACCTTATATGCTTTTCTTTTATAAATGATAAATATACTAGAATAATTGCCACAGCACCATTGAAAAGACGGTACAACTGGCTAGCCACTATGCCATGTCCAGCCCTCAGCATCTCGACGGTAATCCTGTCATACCCTGCAGCCTTACCTAATCTCATACTTTTCAACGCTTTCACTATTTCATCCATGCTTATCTCATTATATTTATCATTCATAATTTAAAAATAAAATTATTTTATGTATTTTTTAAGTAAGGATTAGTAATATAAAAAAATAAGAATATAGGAGATATTTCTAATAAATAATTAAAAGTTCCTATGATAATTTTTATATCACGTTGATTATTGTAAAATCGACATCCAAAAAACCCTTTTTACGATTTGTTTACATTTTATTTTTTGGTAAAACGGATAAGGTATAGTTGTCTATATTTCCCTAATTTCCGCAACTATTGCTAATACCATAACAACGTGTTGCTACAAACTAGTTTACAGTTGAGTAAATACAATTTACTCTAGTCACCTTTAGTCTATGAAAGTTAAACTGGCGTCTACGTTTATTGGCTATATTGGCCTCGTTACAGATGGTAATATTACATAAATAATTGAATTACGTTCAGACACGTTGAGGTGGAGTGATCGAGTAATTTCTTTTATTATGGGCCTTTTTAAAGAAAGGCGGTATAAAATCACTTCGAGGCTGGCAGCGTGTTGCAAACGTCCATAGGCGATGGTGAACATATCCTATCGGCCGTCTTCCTGTCTACTGAACTACAGGTATATAATAAAAAAAATATTTATATAACTTTTTTAATCAACATATAATGTTCATACAGGTAAGAATACTAGCTACCCCATCACTTTACTAGAAAATCGAAAAGGGCGACAAACGCAGAGCATCGATTTAACTAAGGAGTTCGGGGGTCAGACGGAATTCGTTTGGGTAAATACCATTTATTAGCCATACCTAATTTCTCGTGATTGTTTTCGCAGGAAAAGCTAATACTTACGGAAGGGTATTAAATAAAACAGGCGCGCAGCAGTTTGACTTTGTGCAAATAATCAACAGCCTGCTTTGAAGCTTCAAAAAGATATATTCGGATGAAACAAATATAATAAGAACATAATAAGGTTAGGTTAGGAAGAGATCGCTTTAAGCGATAAGGTCGCCCATTGTCATACAGCTTATATTTTTGTATACCTATTTTAAGTTAGTTTTAAGTATCTGTATGCAATAAAGAGTTTTCATTCATTCATAATAAGGTTAGTATTCTTATAAGACGCCGACATTTTAGACAAATATTAACTTCGACTTGGAACACATTTTTCCTTCCGAGATGAGTTCCTCAATAGCAGCGGGTGAGGAAATCCTTAAAATTTACTAGATGAAGGCAATACTAGTACAAAACGCAGTTGTCATCATTAAAATATGATTCACTCTCAAGGCATGACAAAACAACATTGCTGACATAATTATACTGATTAGTATATATAATACAAGTAGGTTGTAGGCACTATTATATATAACTACGATATTAATTTATTTGTTTGTCAATTATTGTCAACAGTCAACAGTTTGCAGTCATGTGAACAAAAATAAGTGAGCTACCAAGTCTCATTGATATTAAATTTGGAGACCAATCGAGAGGTCCCGGACTCAAATAGCACGGTAGCATGCACCGCTTAGGCAGTTTTCCTCGCATAATGTGCATAATTTCTATATACCGACGGTGAAGGAAAAATCGCGAAGAAACCAGCACACCGAAACCACCAGTAAGTGAAACAGCCAATTCGCCTTGCACAAGAGTGGCGAGTATATTGGCCGGTCCCTAGTGAAAGAGGATCGAGCACAACAGGGGGCCGCTATGGGCTGTTATTGTTTAATTTGCAAGCCAAGTAAAAAGAATAATCGATTTGTCGCCGTTAACAACTACCTAGTTAAGTCATGGTTCTTAGTTCATTTCATTTTGGTTCCATTACAGCGCTTACCCATCATGTGAAATATTTAAATAGGCAATTTTCATTAAACATTTAATGCAACAGCTTTTCATCTAACCACGAATATCAGAGCTTGTTAAAATATACATCAAAAAGTCGTTAATATCCTTAATCACTGGACTCTCATTACCAAATGTGGGTTGTTAAAGGTTACATTGTGTGTCAACACAATTTAAAGGGCGAATTTTCCGCAGTATTTAAAACTTTCAGAGCTCATAATGCCGCTAAAACTACAACTGAATAAATCTTCCTGCTTTATTGTTTAAATAAAAATGTGTATCGAATTTTAAAAAAATCTAATGGATTGATTCGGATTACAGTCCAAAACGTATACACCATAATATACTTTGAACTGGACATTTTTAAAACGCACCCTGTAAAATTTTCATCATCGAAGTAGGTAATTGCAAATGCATCCTAGGCTAGCACTTTGGAGCCCAGGCCTAATTTACGCACGTTGACAAAATTTCAGCGTGCTTTTTACGTCGATACATTTTGGAGACAAGTTGTACCTATTGCCGATAAACCGAACGGTAGCCTTCGCTTATTGACAATAACTATATTCAAAGTCACGAGGCTATTAAACTTGGACACGTGGCTCTATGACAGTAAACAATAAACAAAAGTTCCTACTTTCAAGCGTCGGCCATATATCAGTTTTATAATCCATACATACTAATATTATAAATGCGAAAGTAACTCTGTCTGTCTGTCTGTCTGTTCCTCTTTCACGCCTAAACGGCTGAACGGATTTTGATGAAATTTGGTATGGTGATAGATGATAACCTAGAAATGGTCATAGGCTATAAATAATCACGCCATCGTTCTTAGGGGGTAGGCAGTAGGCAGATAACTAAATTGAGTTAGTGATTTTTTGTGCTTATCCGGTAATCGGCCAACATCTATTTTTCATCCCCCTAAATGTTAGGGGTGACCCACCCCCAAAAATTTTTTTTTAATTTTTTGACATTTTATTATTTATATGGCAGAACAACGTTTGCCGGGTCAGCTAGTATTTTATAAAATAAATCCAATGCTCACAAGGAAGTTGTAATAACACACTAAACTCTAGCAATCACCATTTCATTAGCTAGCAAGTAATTTTCTTAATTGGTTGTCGGAAGACACATCCTCAATGCACAGCGAAGGCACTTTGAACCCCTATTCTAGACGCGAATGACTAACATTTTTGTTTTACTTTTATGATTATTTATTGAATGATTTTAGTGAACACGTACGATACACTGATTGCATATTAGAGAAGAAGTATTGTTTAATATTTATATATTGCTTGTTCTAATAAAAAAAAATACCTGGATCAGTAAGAACATAATTTTTTTTAATAACCAAGATCCTGATAAATATTTTGATATCATATCGATTTTGATATTGGTCACAAATTCTAAATACAAAAGATCAGTAAATACATAGTAGCAAGAAATGAACTCATAAAGTCATACAAAGTGTAAGATATATTCCTTAAAACGGTAGATACTGTGCAAATTAGGGGGTAATCTGTGTGTGCAAAGCAGTAAAATTATCAGGTACGATGTGTGCTGCGGAAATCTAGGCAAAAGAATTACTGGCTATAGCACCTTAGTTAAACTGGAAAGCTTAGAAATCAGCTTGGATATAATTATATCAATGTAAAAAATCGGCAAAGTGCCGTCGAACTTGCACAATCGTTTCCGATATATCTTTAATAGGACTGAATACAACAGTTTTTTCTCCCATTGATAGATGCAGCCTGATGATGGTCAACAGACAGACGGACGAAATTCGGAAGCGTATTAATAAGGTTTCCGTACATTAAAATGAATTGTGTAAAAAACGAACACACGATATCTAGAGAGCATTTCATATACATATACCTCATAGAATAAGCCTTCCGGTCGATGTTATAAAACGAAATAATAAAGCCGGTTGTGCACGAGCCGGTCACGTTTGCATTTCGCATTCACAACGTTAGATCGGGATGCGCTCGGCCACTTCCGACAACAGGGGGACCTACGCTCACAGCGACGGCATCCTCGATGTTTTTTGCTCTCTTCAAGCTATTAGCTCTAGGCCCAGTATTAATTGTAATTACGACTATGTGACTTTTAACCTGTTAACCGGGGAATAAACTTTTTTCAACACATTTCACAGTGGGGGATTTTTTCTTTATAATTATAAGTAATATCATTACACCTCAAGTAATAAAAGAAATAGGTCTTTAAACTATTGATTTTATTTATTTCGACAAAACATTTTATAGCATATAAATAAACTGACGGACTCATAAACTGCATCAAAGTTCAGGATTACTTTGAAATTATTTTTTTTATAAGTATGCAAACTTTTTAGATTAAATTATATAAATATGGAGAGACTGGCTCTTAATCTAAAAAAAAAGGAAAATTTAACTAATTTAAAAATAGAACTGCAGGAAAACAAATGAATATAGCCGGGAAAAGAAAATTTACTCGTACTATCAGCTTTGCGTGTTATTTATAGCAAAGTTTTAAATTGATTCTCATTGATTTTTTAATCTTTTGTCAATTGAATTATTGTTACCAGCAGAATTGTTGGGTTAGTTTTTTAACTCATCGAGAGTTTTTGAACCATAATATGGATAGTTCGTCCGAACAAACGGCTCAAATTGTAGCATTGGTGCGGGAGGGCTTGGATCAACGAACGATTGGTAGAAATTTAAATTTAAACCAGTCTCGGTATCTAGAATATACAGAAGGTTTGTGGAGACAGATTCTTACAGAAGGAGACGTGGTACAGGCAGGACTCGCGCAACCACCGGTCGTGATGACCGATTTATTGTTAAAACTTCCCTGCGAAATCGTTTCCTCATGTCAGTTAACTTCAAAACAGAGCTTAATGAAGTGCGTGGAGTAAACGTGAGTGCACGAACAATAAGAAGAAGGTTAAAGGAAGCGGATATCACCCCTTTTAGACCAGCAAATGGTCCAAAGTTGTCTGTAGCTCACAGACAAGCTCGCTTAAGATTTACGCGTGATCACCTGAATTGGAGAGAAGAGCAATGTGCCTCCGTATTGTTCACGGACGAGTGTAGGACATGTTTATATGGTGCCGATGGTCGCAGAAGAGTCTATCGTCGACGTGTGGAGCGATATGCTCAAAGTTGCATTGAGGAGCGTTGTCTTTTTGGAGGCAGTTCGTGTATGGTCTGGGGTGGCATATCGATGAACGGGCGAACAGAACTTGTGTTCATAGACATGGTCCGTCAAAACGGTAATAGAAGGGGGGGGGGGGTTTGGCTGCACATCGCTACATAACAGAGATCTTAGAAGATCACGTGGTGCCTTACATGTGATTCATAAGCGAAAAATTTACTTTAATGCAGGATAATGCCCGGCCGCACGCTGCTGCACAAGTTCGACAATATTGCGAAGAGGTTGGGATACGTACAATGAATTGGCCAGCACGCAGCCCGGATTTTAATCTCATTGAGCATGTTTGGGACAATTTAAAAAGAGCTGTATATGAGAGAAACCCTTTGCCCACGACAGTGGCAGCACTAAGAACAACACTTTCAGAAGAATGGGACAATATTCAGCAAGATGTTTTAATAACCCTAATAAAATCTAAGCGGAACCGATTAGAATCCGTAATAAGGGCACGTGGAGGTAATACACCTTATTAAAACATAAATAAACCCTTGCATAAAGTTGGTGTCTTTTGTTAAAACCAATTTTTTTAATTAAACCAATTTTCCTTAAATTTCTGTTTTTTCTTCAAAAAAGTCTTAAGGTCCTTTCCAGTACACAAACTTAAACTTAAGGATATGACCCTACGCTGTTTTAAAGTTCACGAACCAATCTAGAGGTTTCAATTTAAATCTGTATAGAAAGTTTGCATACTTGGTTAAAATATTTATTTCAAAGTCGTCTATTACTTTGATGCAGTTTATGAGTCCGTCAGTGTAATATATAAATCAAACAACTTCAATGTAGACAAAATAAAACGAATTTAAATAATTAATTATATTCTAAATTTCCACGATGAGAAATGTCGTCATGCACGAAGGGCAAGATATAGAATATTGTGACAAACCCGGTTAACAGGTTAAAGTCTGTTTACCTTCTCTAAGTTTAATGTATTTGTTATTGTTAGTCTAATGAATCCGTGGTATTTGTAATTATTTGTCTTATGAATAATCGGATTGGTTTTCTTAGCAACTAGGTTAGGGTACTTCCTTCTTTATGACCGGAAGCAATCTTGCACCTCCTACACCCAATATGTACAAGGGAATCGCTGTAATCCTGTTTTCTTTACTTCCTCATAACATACTGTTACCAGGGGTGTTCAATAAATAGTGATAATGCGATACATTCTCCTTGGAAAGGAAAAAATAAATACCGGCAGGCATACCACAGACATTAGATATAATAATAATAAAAAACAATAAATTATGTTATTTTAAAAATAGAAGTCATTTGTTTGCGTCGTGTCGGAATGTGTTCTAAAATTGGATAAAATTTAAAAGTGATGTATGAAGTATGAAAAGTGTCAGCAGCGCGCTGGGTGCCCAGAATGCTTTCTGACGCGCAGAAACAAACGAGACTGAGAATTTCACAAAGCTTTGAAAGTTTGTTACAACAAGATCTTGACCGATTTTTGGCTCGATTCATAACTATGTAAGAATGACTTCACCATTATGACGGGGAAACGAAAAACAGTCCGACTTGGAAGAGACCGTCATCTCCAACTCCGAAGAAACTCGCCAAAGTTGTTTTGTTTTACCAAGATAACGCCCCCACGCGTCCGGAGTTGCGATGGCTGTCATTCAAGAAGCTGGTTTCGAATTGATGGAACATTCTCCATATTCACCGGACCTAGCTCCTAGTAATTTCTACCTATTTCCGCGGTTAAAGGAACATCTCAGGGGCCATAACTTTGAAGATGATTTGACGCAGTTGTCACCGCGGTATACGATTTTTTAAGGGATCAGGAAGATTTTTTTAAAAGGGAATTTTAGCTTTAGAAAAAAGATACAAAGTGTATAAACCTGAAAGGTGACTACGTCGAAAAATAAAATAACATTTAATAAAAGATAATTGCGTCATACTTATTATCACTTTTCATTGAACATCCCTACCTAGTATTTGCTATTAATTAAAATAACACAAGGCCCGAAATCTATCAAAGTTTTTTACGATAAACTTCCCGTACGCCTTTTTGGCATTTGGAACGCGATCCTTGCCTGACGAGTGAAGTTTGTTGTAAATCAATATAAACAGGATAAACTCACTGATGAAAGTATGTATTGTGTTACACGGATATTTCACGCATGATATTCATCCTAGTTTCTAATAATTATAATCATAATAATTGCCACAATAATAATATACAAGTAAAAATTTTAACTTGGGAAAAATAGCAAAAAAACAGTCAATTCCGCTTCGTTTCCATTTTGGGTCCTACTCTGTATCTTTTGTACACTGCAGACATACACACAACGGATAATGTTCTATCTGCCACATTCGCAGATGACACCGCTGCACTTAGCAACCATGAAGATCCCAATGTAGCGTCCTTAAATCTGCAGGTCACCTCAACAAAATCAGCAAATGGATGGAAAAGTGGCGTATTAAGGCCAGCTCAAGCAAGTCAGTACATGTCACTTTCACGTTAAGAAAAGACAACTGCCCCCCAATCAAACTCGGAAACGACGATCTTCCCCATTAAGATTCAGCAAAATACTTGGGCATGCATCTTGACAGGAAACCAACATGGAAAACTCATATCAAAAAAAAAGTGACGAGCTAAATACAAGACTGAGAAACCTCAACTGGCTAATAGGCAGAAGATCAAACGTCACTTTGGAAAATAAGATACTCATCTATAAAACTATTATTAAACCTATTTGGACTTATGGAATTGAGTTATGGGGATCAACAAAAAATAGTAACTTGGAAATCTTACAACGGTTCCAGAATAAAGCCCTCAAAATGATAGCCAATGCACCTCTGTTTATCAAAATAAGTGAATTGCATGAGTACACAGAAATGAGAACAGTCAAAGAAGAAGTGGAACACAGAGTAACGGCATACCAAAGCCGAATAAAAACACACACAAACACCCTAGCAACCGTGTTATGTGAACCGCTATCTAACAGAAGACTCAAAAGGCAACATATATGGGATTTTGTACCCAAACAGAGCCTGAGTTAAAATAAAAGACAGATTCCTCACAGGAGGAACAGCTCTTACCTGACAAGAACCTCACAACAAATCTGCTAAGGGCTTGTAAAGCCGATCGCGAGACATATATATATATATATATATATATATATATATATATATATATATATATATATATATATATATATATATATATATATATATATATATATATATATATATATATATATATATATATATATATATATATATATATATATATATATATATAAATCCGCTTCGTATATAATAGATCATCGTTTAATTAATATCAAGGTAGTCATGTTAAATTGTTATTTCTTTTGTTTTTATTTATTTTGCCTCTAAGATTACGTCAACAATTTTTTCGTTCCGGTGGAGGACAAATGGCCTTACACACTACTAGTCGCACGGGGTCGCAACAGGCTCGTGTGGGCTCACGACAAATCAACACGATACCGCTGTGCTCGAGGACTCATGCCGCATGCTCACTAAAAACCTTCCCCAGGCTCCCCTCAATTGCAGGGTGCCGGGCAAAATATTACTTCAATTCTGTAATAATATAAACAACTAAGGCAACCAAGTTTGTCTCGATGTTTCTCCATTTGGATGAAAATTAATAATTTGGGCACATTTGAGATACGTGGTAACTTAGTAGCATCACAATCGGAGACCAATCTAGAGGACACCGGCTCGGATCCCACGCCGATGTATGTGTATATAATATACATAAAATTGGTTGTATGATTGTCCACGACATGGACGTAGGCTGTCCTAAGATTGCGTCACAAATCCCGGTCCCTCGATTTTCCCGTCCACCTGACTGAGGGGCACCCTACACTACATTTTCTGAGACGCGGTCTACACTTCAGGACTCGCTTGTTCCAGCGCCCATTTTTTGCGACAAAAGTTACCAGCCCATTGCCACCTCAGCATACATATTTTGCGAGCTGTATCGGTTACTTTGATCGTCGCGTCGTTTTGAATTTTATCCCTAAGAGATCTACCCAACAAACTTGAAGTTTGTGAACCAGCCCCGCCGCCAGTGTTCATTTTTTGGCAAATTTCACAACGAGCTTAATTCACAGAACTATATATATTTTATAAAACAGAATTTTATAGTTATATAATAATTTACGTAAATACATCGTAACAATACAAATAATTATTAAAGTTAAGAGTGAAGTAACTGGCTTCGAAGCATAAAGTCTTTTGTGTACAGAACTGTTATGTTGAACAATATTATAATTTCTATAAATTAATTAACAATTACTTATTCAAACATTTGTATGTTATTATATATTACATAAATATCAAGAATAAAAGCAAAGTTATAAGCGATAACAATAATTACATGGTCTAACTTTGTGACTCAGTTCCAGTTCTTACGCGGACGACAACGTGTTGACCGCTGGAGTCACAAACAGCTCTAGGCGACGGTAACTGCTTACTTTTAAGTGGGCCATCAGCTGTCTCACAGCAATAAAAAAATAGCATGAGTAGTTTTTCGAATTATATGATTACAACGGATAGTTAAGATGAATTTCACTAACTCAAGAACTAATTCAGTACTTCATCATCATCATCATCCGAGCGTTATGTCCCTGTTGTAACCCAAACTTTCGTTTCAGTGCCCGGGGTCCGCTTTCCGACTTTTTCTACTCCACTTCGCGCGATCTTCAGCATCCCTGGTAGTGAGCAGTGGAAGCGTGCTGGGCCCATAACCTGTTGAAGCAGAGTCCCGAAAAGAATTGCTGTATATGAAGCAATTCTTTAAAATAAATAAATTTGTAAGATGCCGATTAACAAGAGTTTATTTTAACAAGACATGACAGAAGTAGAATGAGAAAACAAGTTACGGTGTAAAAGTCACTAGAATATTTTTAAAGTATACTTTTAAAACATGCCAGTGCTTTGATTATATAAATATACAAAACACGCAGGTTTTAACACCTCCCCGTAATTAAAGCACTAACATTCACAAGTATATAAACAATTAAAAGTTAACACTATCACTCTTCCTATCTCTAGGATATATAGTAAAATATTTTACAGAAACAATAAATTCATTTTAAAAAAAAGGTAACATCATATTATCCCTAAAGAGGCCAGGCATTCATAGTGTCTCAATTTAGGCAATGGCTTAGTGAGAATGTCTGCTGTTTGAAGAGTAGATGGAATGAATTTAATGTCGACTTGATTGGTGGAGATGCACTCACGAATGAAATGATGTCGAATATCAATGTGCTTGGTGCGAGAGTGATGTGTGTTGTTTTTAGTGAGTGAGATGGCACTTTGATTATCGCACATTATTGTTAAAGGTGACGATGATTTGAATAAGTCTTTAATCAGTGATCGAATGTAAAGAGCTTCCTTGCAGGTGTCACCAAGAGCCATGTACTCCGCTTCTGTTGTAGATTGAGCTACAGTTCTCTGTTTGCGTGACTCCCACGATATTGATGAACCACTCATCTGAAACACATACCCTGTATAGGATCGTCGATCTATCAGATTACTTGCGTAATCGGCATCAGCGTATCCAATACCATCACCAGTGCCATTATATGTGAGCTTTTTGTCTTTTGTGGCTTTCAGATAACGAAGCACACGTTTGGCAGCTCTCCAGTGTACCTCCCCGTAATGTACGTTGAATTGGCTCAAAACAGATACTGAGTGAGCTATATCAGGTCTGGTACCAATCGCAAGGTACATTAAAGACCCAATGAGCTGCTGGTATGGTAATTCCGGCTTTTCATCAATCGGGTTTGGCCAGACAAGTTTTGTACCCGGCTCCATAGGAGTGGATATTGGGATAGCATCACTCATCCCAAATTTTTCGATCAATTTCTCAACATACCTTGTTTGGTCAAGCGACAGAGAATTACCTTTTCTTGTCACTCTCATGCCCAGACAGTCTTTTAAGGGACCTAAATCTTTGATTGTAAATGATTTTCTTAATTCGACTTTGAATTCTTCCTTCATGTCCCGATCATTGCTGAATATAAAGAAATCATCTACAAATACAGCTACTATAAGTAACTTAGTATCTTTGTGCTTGTAGTATATGCAGTGTTCTTTCTCAGAACGTTTAAATAAAAGTTTGTCCATAGTCTCACAAAGTTTTTTATTCCATTGTCGCGGAGCTTGCTTAAGACCGTAGAGGGATTTCTTAAGAAGACACACTTTGGATTTGCTATCGGCAAAGCCTTCAGGCTGCTCCATGAATATTTCTTCCTCTAAATCGCCGTTCAAGAATGCTGTCTCAACGTCTAAGTGGTCAATATCTAAATTAAGTTTCGCTGCATAAGCTACTAAAAGCCGGATTGACGATAGTCTAGCAACCGGAGCAAAAGTTTCACCATAATCCACACCATAGATTTGTGTGAATCCCTTAGCAACAAGCCTTGCCTTATATTTAACTATATCCCCATTCGTATCCCTTTTGACTTTGTAAACCCATTTACATTTAATCACTTTTCTATTTGGAGGTCTATCTACAAGGATCCACGTTCCATGCTTTTGCAGCGAATCATACTCACACTGCATAGCATTCAGCCAGTTTTGACTATAACAATCTTCCAGAGCTTGTTTGTAGGTCTGTGGTTCACAATCAGCGCTAATTAGGTTTGCATATTCTGAGTCCGAATATCTAACTGGAGCTTGGCGGTTTCGAAGAGGGTATCTTCGTGCAGTAAGATCTTCAGAACTGTCAACCAATATTTTGGATTCTGAATGAGAAGCAAGTGGTACTTGGTAAGGAGGATCTGCATCTCCTTCAGTAGAAGATTCTGTGTGTTCTTCAGTAAGTTGCATGTTCGATGTAGACGGAAGATTTTGGGTAACTGGTGAAGGAATTTGAAATAATTCAGATTGTGGGATTGAAGTATTCATTGGTTCTTCTTTACCATATTCGCCAGATGGTTGTTTGTTTTCGACAAAGACAACGTCTCTGGCAATTACAACGTTCCTTGGATTCTGAGGATTAATAAGACGATACCCTTTTGTATCTGCTGAGTAGCCAACAAAGATACAGGCTTGAGTCTTGGAGTCGAGTTTCTTGCGCTTCTCTTTTGGGACCAAAACATGCGCTTCACAGCCGAAAACTCGCAAGTGACTTAAATCCACCTTCTTTCCAGTCCACATTTCTTCCGGGATTTTATTGTTTAACGCTTGGGTTGGAGAGAGATTCTTGAGATATATCGCTGTGGAAACCGCTTCTCCCCAATATGCACGTGGTAAACCAGAATCTTGGAGCATTGATCTTGCTTTTTCGACAACAGTTCTGTTAACACGTTCTGATACTCCGTTTTGCTCCGGAGTATAAGGCACTGTCGTTTGATGAACAATTCCATTCTTTTTTAGGAAATAAGTCATATTATGATTCAAGAACTCTTTGCCATTGTCCGAGCGCAAAGTTTTAATTTTTAGACCCGTTTGATTCTCCACAAAGCTTTTAAATTCAACAAATTTACAGAAGACTTCATTTTTCGATTTTAGCAGGTAGCCAAAAGTCTTACGAGTAAAATCGTCTGTAAAAGTTAGTAGGTAAAGCGCTTCACCCCACGAAGGAGTACTCATCGGCCCGCAGAGGTCTGTATGCACCAGTTCCAATTTGGCATTAGACCTACTTTGTGATTTTTTGAATGGTCGCTTTGACAATTTACCTTGTAGGCACGGCAAGCAGGTTTCACTCAATTCTCTGAATGAAGAACTTGTATAGTCTATACCAATGGCATTATTTTTTAAAATATTCAGGGCTTTAGGGTGTAGGTGGCCAAGACGTCTATGCCATAGTAAAGCAGACGCTGTTGGTTGTATCAGATTGGCTTTATAATCTACCGTATCTAATTTGTATAGACCATTAAAATTTGACGCTGTTGCAACAACAGTGCCAGTTATTTTACAGCTATCCTTCAAAAGAATCGAGGCACCTTTCTCGGAAAACACTACTATGAATCCTTTTTGAATCAAGCAGTGTACTGAGAGTAAATTTGTTGCTAAATTTGGAACGTATAATACATCAGTAATTTGCTTAATCCTATCAGAAACATTTACAGAAATTGTACCTTTTCCTTCACTCTGAATTTTCTGACCATTGGCCATAGTGACTGGTTTAGACTCTTGCTTCATGTTCAGGAACCAATCACTCTTGTTACTCATATGTATTGTAGCACCAGAGTCAATGTACCATTCGGTTGAGGTACAAGGTGAAGGGATAGGGATGCCTGTAGGAAGATTATGATTAAAGCCAGATAAAAGTGTAATATCAGATATATTATTACATGAATGAGATGGCAACGATGATGAAGTTGTCGCTGATGGTGCTGATAATGATGCTGGTGACTTTTTTCGGTTGAGACGCTTTCTACACTGGTACATTTGATGGCCTATCTTTCTGCAATAATTGCATTTAACTACATTATTATTAGACACGGATACACTAGAGAATAAAGAACTAGACGTGGCTGTTGCATCTCGACATTCTTCTTTAAGCAAGATTGATGCGATTGCGTCCATAGTCACTTTAGTGCCGGAGTGCTCTATAGCCATCACCATCGGGCTGTAGGTGTCAGGAAGTCCTGCTAGCATAATCAAACCAACAAGTTCATCGTCGAGGCCGGCATGAATTGCGATCAGCTGCTGCTGAATGTGACGTATGTCATTTACGTAGGCTTCTACATTCGAGTAGGTTTCAAGTTGGATATTGAGCAATTTCTTCATGAGTTTTAAGCGCCGTGTTAATCCACTGTCAGCATAGCACTCCCGGAGTCGGTTCCAAGTTTCTTTTGATGTTTTTGCTGCCATGACTACGGGGTAAAGGTGCTCACTTAGGTTTAAACAGATTTTTGACCTTGCTTTTCGGTCCTTACGTTGAAATTCATCAGACTCTTCATCAGCGGTCGAAATTACGCAGTCCCAAAGCTCTGCATCTATTAAATACATTTGCATTGCGAAACTCCACGTTGCGTAGTTGCTGCTACCTTGAAGCTTTGTGAAACTAGGTGTGCTGCTACTGACCACTAGTGGAGACATGCTTGAGGCAGTCTGAAAATAGTGTGGTGTAGACGATGGAGATTTACTCATTTTGCTAAGCCTGGGCCCATAACCTCTAAATAGCTCTCTTTGTTTTGTACATGTTTTAAAAGTATACTTTAAAAATATTCTAGTGACTTACACCGTAACTTGTTTTTTCATTCTACTTCTGTCATGTCTTGTTAAAATAAACTCTTGTTAATCGGCATCTTACAAATTTATTTATTTTAAAGAATTGCTTCTTATACAGCAATTCTTTTCGGGACTCTGCCACAACAGGTTATGGGCCCAGGCTTAGCAAGATGAGTGAATCTCCATCGTCTACACCACACTGTTTTCAGACTGCCTCAAGCATGTCTGCACTAGTGGTCAGTAGCAGCACACCTAGTTTCACAAAGCTTCAAGGTAGCAGCAACTACGCAACGTGGAGTTTCGCAATGCAAATGTATTTAATAGATGCAGAGCTTTGGGACTGCGTAATTTCGACCGCTGATGAAGAGTCTGATGAATTTCAACGCAAGGACGCAAAAGCAAGGTCAAAAATCTGTTTAAACCTAAGTGAGCACCTTTACCCCGTAGTCATGGCAGCAAAAACATCAAAAGAAACTTGGAACCGACTCCGGGAGTGCTATGCTGACAGTGGATTAACACGGCGCTTAAAACTCATGAAGAAATTGCTCAATATCCTACTTGAAACCTACTCGAATGTAGAAGCCTACGTAAATGACATACGTCACATTCAGCAGCAGCTGATCGCAATTCATGCTGGCCTCGATGATGAACTTGTTGGTTTGATTATGCTAGCAGGACTTCCTGACACCTACAGCCCGATGGTGATGGCTATAGAGCACTCCGGCACTAAAGTGACTATGGACGCAATCGCATCAATCTTGCTTAAAGAAGAATGTCGAGATGCAACAACCACGTCTAGTTCTTTATTATCTAGTGTATCTGTGTCTAATAATAATGTAGTTAAATGCAATTATTGCAGAAAGATAGGCCATCAAATGTATCAGTGTAGAAAGCGTCTCAACCGAAAAAAGTCACCAGCATCATTATCAGCACCATCAGCGACAACTTCATCATCGTTACCATCTCATTCATGTAATAATATATCTGATATTACACTTTTATCAGGCTTTAATCATAATCTTCCTACAGGCATCCCTATCCCTTCACCTTGTACCTCAACCGAATGGTACATTGACTCTGGTGCTACAATACATATGAGTAACAAGAGTGATTGGTTCCTGGACATGAAGCAAGAGTCTAAACCAGTCACTATAGCCAATGGTCAGAAAATTCAGAGTGAAGGAAAAGGTACAATTTCTGTAAATGTTTCTGATAGGATTAAGCAAATTACTGATGTATTATACGTTCCAAATTTAGCAACAAATTTGCTCTCAGTACACTGCTTGGTTCAAAAAGGATTCATAGTAGTGTTTTCCGAGAAAGGTGCCTCGATTCTTTTGAAGGATAGCTGTAAAATAACTGGCACTGTTATTGCAACAGCGTCAAATTTTAATAGTCTATACAAATTAGATACGGTAGATTATAAAGCCAATCAGATACAACCAACAGCGTCAAATTTTAATGGTCTATACAAATTAGATACGGTAGATTATAAAGCCAATCTGATACAACCAACAGCGTCTGCTTTACTATGGCATAGACGTCTTGGCCACCTACACCCTAAAGCCCTGAATATTTTAAAAAATAATGCCATTGGTATAGACTATACAAGTTCTTCATTCAGAGAATTGAGTGAAACCTGCTTGCCGTGCCTACAAGGTAAATTGTCAAAGCGACCATTCAAAAAATCACAAAGTAGGTCTAATGCCAAATTGGAACTGGTGCATACAGACCTCTGCGGGCCGATGAGTACTCCTTCGTGGGGTGAAGCGCTTTACCTACTAACTTTTACAGACGATTTTACTCGTAAGACTTTTGGCTACCTGCTAAAATCGAAAAATGAAGTCTTCTGTAAATTTGTTGAATTTAAAAGCTTTGTGGAGAATCAAACGGGTCTAAAAATTAAAACTTTGCGCTCGGACAATGGCAAAGAGTTCTTGAATCATAATATGACTTATTTCCTAAAAAAGAATGGAATTGTTCATCAAACGACAGTGCCTTATACTCCGGAGCAAAACGGAGTATCAGAACGTGTTAACAGAACTGTTGTCGAAAAAGCAAGATCAATGCTCCAAGATTCTGGTTTACCACGTGCATATTGGGGAGAAGCGGTTTCCACAGCGATATATCTCAAGAATCTCTCTCCAACCCAAGCGTTAAACAATAAAATCCCGGAAGAAATGTGGACTGGAAAGAAGGTGGATTTAAGTCACTTGCGAGTTTTCGGCTGTGAAGCGCATGTTTTGGTCCCAAAAGAGAAGCGCAAGAAACTCGACTCCAAGACTCAAGCCTGTATCTTTGTTGGCTACTCAGCAGATACAAAAGGGTATCGTCTTATTAATCCTCAGAATCCAAGGAACGTTGTAATTGCCAGAGACGTTGTCTTTGTCGAAAACAAACAGCCATCTGGCGAATATGGTAAAGAAGAACCAATGAATACTTCAATCCCACAATCTGAATTATTTCAAATTCCTTCACCAGTTACCCAAAATCTTCCGTCTACATCGAACATGCAACTTACTAAAGAACACACAGAATCTTCTACTGAAGGAGATGCCGATCCTCCTTACCAAATACCACTTGCTTCTCATTCAGAATCCAAAATATTGGTTGACAGTCCTGAAGATCTTACTGCACGAAGATACCCTCTTCGAAACCGCCAAGCTCCAGTTAGATATTCGGACTCAGAATATGCAAACCTAATTAGCGCTGATTGTGAACCACAGACCTACAAACAAGCTCTGGAAGATTGTTATAGTCAAAACTGGCTGAATGCTATGCAATGTGAGTATGATTCGCTGCAAAAGCATGGAACGTGGATCCTTGTAGATAGACCTCCAAATAGAAAAGTGATTAAATGTAAATGGGTTTACAAAGTCAAAAGGGATACGAATGGGGATATAGTTAAATATAAGGCAAGGCTTGTTGCTAAGGGATTCACACAAATCTATGGTGTGGATTATGGTGAAACTTTTGCTCCGGTTGCTAGACTATCGTCAATCCGGCTTTTAGTAGCTTATGCAGCGAAACTTAATTTAGATATTGACCACTTAGACGTTGAGACAGCATTCTTGAACGGCGATTTAGAGGAAGAAATATTCATGGAGCAGCCCGAAGGCTTTGCCGATAGCAAATTCAAAGTGTGTCTTCTTAAGAAATCCCTCTACGGTCTTAAGCAAGCTCCGCGACAATGGAATAAAAAACTTTGTGAGACTATGGACAAACTTTTATTTAAACGTTCTGAGAAAGAACACTGCATATACTACAAGCACAAAGATACTAAGTTACTTATAGTAGCTGTATTTGTAGATGATTTCTTTATATTCAGCAATGATCGGGACATGAAGGAAGAATTCAAAGTCGAATTAAGAAAATCATTTACAATCAAAGATTTAGGTCCCTTAAAAGACTGTCTGGGCATGAGAGTGACAAGAAAAGGTAATTCTCTGTCGCTTGACCAAACAAGGTATATTGAGAAATTGATCGAAAAATTTGGGATGAGTGATGCTATCCCAATATCCACTCCTATGGAGCCGGGTACAAAACTTGTCTGGCCAAACCCGATTGATGAAAAGCCGGAATTACCATACCAGCAGCTCATTGGGTCTTTAATGTACCTTGCGATTGGTACCAGACCTGATATAGCTCACTCAGTATCTGTTTTGAGCCAATTCAACGTACATTACGGGGAGGTACACTGGAGAGCTGCCAAACGTGTGCTTCGTTATCTGAAAGCCACAAAAGACAAAAAGCTTTGGCCCTGGCAACATACAATGTCAAGACACTGCGGACCAACGAGAAGTTGGAGGAACTGGAGGAAGTTTTGAGCAGACTGCGATGGGATGTTGTGGGGTTATCTGAAGTCCGAAGACAGGGAGAGGACTCAATAATCCTAAATTCCGGAAATCTGCTCTACTTCCGGGAGGGCGACCAACTGTCCCAAGGTGGTGTCGGGTTTCTCGTTCACAAGTCTCTTGTGAACAACGTTACTGAGGTGGGGAGTGTTTCGACTAGGGTAGCGTACCTAATACTCAAAATTACCAAACGGTATTCGTTGAAGGTCATTCAGGTTTACGCTCCGACTTCGACACATCCTGACGAGGAGGTGGAAGCCATGTATGAGGACATCTCAACAGCCATCCACACTTCTAAAACCCACTTTAACGTTGTCATGGGAGACTTCAACGCAAAATTGGGGAAACGTAGCGGCGATGAGTTGAGAGTGGGGCAATTTGGGTTCGGAAATCGGAACACCCGAGGCCAGATGCTGGCCGACTTCATGGAGAAGGAGGACCTGTATATGATGAACTCCTTCTTCATGAAGCCAGAACAACGCAAATGGACTTGGATTAGTCCCGATGGTGCCACCAAAAATGAGATTGACTTCATTATGTCGACCAAAAGACAGATATTCAATGATGTCTCTGTGATCAATTCGGTGAAAACTGGGAGTGATCACCGCTTAGTAAGAGGCACATTGAACATCAATCCAAAATTGGAGAGGTCTCGACTGGTGAAGTCTACGCTCCGACCTGCACCCATACAGATCCAAAACCCGGTAAACTTTCAACTCGAATTGCAAAACCGCTTCGAATGCCTCGGTGACTGCGTTGACGTGGACGAGTATAATAACAGGTTCGTGGAAGCTGTTCAAACGGCCGGGTCTAAATTCTTCAAGGCCAGCCGTTCAAAAAGAACCGGAAAAATCTCAGATTCTACTCTCAAATTGATGGATGTGAGACGTCAAATGACCCTTCAGTCCCCGGACGATGCTTCCCAGTATAGGCAGCTAAATAGACAGATCTCCAAGTCCTTGACTCGCGATATCCGCCGCCATAACACAGACTGTGTAAAGGCGGCTATAGAGCGTAACAAGGGCTCTAAAGTATTCGCACGAGACTTGTCTATTGGGCAGAGCCAACTGACGAAGTTGAAGACCGACGACGGCAGGGTCGTTTCATCTAAACCCGAACTTTTGAGGGAAGTCGAGAAGTTCTACGGACAGCTATACACGACCACACGGGCACCTGCTAACAACAAGGCTAAAGACCCAAGAGCCAAATTAACCCGACACTACACCGTAGATATCCCAGACGTCAGTCTGTACGAGATTAGTGTGGCCCTTAAACAGCTTAAAAACAACAAGGCGCCGGGTGATGATGGAATTACAGCCGAGCTTCTGAGAGCTGGTGGTACTCCTGTGCTTAAAATCCTCCAGAAGCTATTTAATTCCGTCATCCTCGATGGCAAAACGCCGCAGGCCTGGCACGGAAGTATAGTGGTGCTGTTCTTCAAAAAGGGCGACAAAACCCTTTTGAAGAACTTTAGACCGATATCACTTCTGAGCCATGTTTACAAGCTGTTTTCAAGGGTCATCACGAATCGTCTCGCGCGCAGATTTGACGACTTCCAGCCTCCCGAACAAGCCGGATTCCGAAAAGGTTTTAGCACCATAGACCACATACATACGCTGCGGCAGGTTATACAGAAGACGGAGGAGTATAACCAGCCACTATGCTTGGCGTTCGTGGACTATGAGAAAGCCTTTGATTCGATCGAGACCTGGGCGGTGCTTCAGTCTCTCCAGAGGTGCCACATTGATTATCGATACATCAAAGCGTTGAAGTGTTTGTATGAAAACGCCACCATGTCAGTCCGTCTCCAGGATCAGAACTCGAAGCCTATCCGACTGCAGCGGGGAGTCAGACAAGGCGATGTCATATCGCCGATGCTGTTCACTGCTGCGTTGGAAGATGTCTTCAAGCTTCTGGACTGGAACGGACTGGGCATCAACATTAACGGTGAGTACATCACTCACCTTAGATTCGCAGATGATATCGTAATCATGGCTGAAACCATGGAAGACTTAAGCCATATGCTTGATGGCCTCAATACAGCTTCCCAAGGAGTAGGTCTCAAAATGAACATGGACAAGACGAAGATCATGTCTAATGTCCATGTCGCACCTACCCCCGTAACAGTTGGGAACTGTACTTTCGAAATTGTTGACGAATACGTCTACTTGGGTCAAACGATCCAGTTAGGCAGGTCCAATTTCGCGAAAGAGGTCACTCGTCGAATCCGACTCGGATGGGCAGCGTTCGGGAAGCTCCGTAAAATCTTTTCGTCCCAAATACCGCAGTGTCTCAAGACGAAGGTTTTTAACCAATGTGTGTTGCCAGTGATGACATACGGAACGCAGACGTGGTCGCTAACTATGGGCCTTATGAGAAAGCTCATGGTCGCTCAGAGAGCAATGGAGAGGGCTATGCTCGGAGTTTCCCTGCGAGATCGAATCAGAAATGAGGAGATTCGCAGGAGAACCAAAGTAACCGACATAGCCCGGATGATTGCAAAACTGAAGTGGCAGTGGGCTGGGCACATAGCTCGAAGGACTGATGGCCGTTGGGGCAGAAAAGTCCTCGAATGGCGACCGCGTACCGGAAGACGCAGTGTTGGTAGGCCCCCCACAAGATGGACCGATGATCTGGTCAAGATCGCCGGGATAGGTTGGATGAGGGCAGCGCAGGACCGATCATCGTGGAGATCTTTGGGGGAGGCCTTTGTCCAGCAGTGGGCGTCTTCCGGCTGAAATGATGGTTGTATGATTGTCCACGACATGGACGTAGGCTGTCCTAAGATTGCGTCACAAATCCCGGTCCCTCGATTTTCCCGTCCACCTGACTGAGGGGCACCCTACACTACATTTTCTGAGACGCGGTCTACACTTCAGGACTCGCTTGTTCCAGCGCCCATTTTTTGCGACAAAAGTTACCAGCCCATTGCCACCTCAGCATACATATTTTGCGAGCTGTATCGGTTACTTTGATCGTCGCGTCGTTTTGAATTTTATCCCTAAGAGATCTACCCAACAAACTTGAAGTTTGTGAACCAGCCCCGCCGCCAGTGTTCATTTTTTGGCAAATTTCACAACGAGCTTAATTCACAGAACTATATATATTTTATAAAACAGAATTTTATAGTTATATAATAATTTACGTAAATACATCGTAACAATACAAATAATTATTAAAGTTAAGAGTGAAGTAACTGGCTTCGAAGCATAAAGTCTTTTGTGTACAGAACTGTTATGTTGAACAATATTATAATTTCTATAAATTAATTAACAATTACTTATTCAAACATTTGTATGTTATTATATATTACATAAATATCAAGAATAAAAGCAAAGTTATAAGCGATAACAATAATTACATGGTCTAACTTTGTGACTCAGTTCCAGTTCTTACGCGGACGACAACGTGTTGACCGCTGGAGTCACAAACAGCTCTAGGCGACGGTAACTGCTTACTTTTAAGTGGGCCATCAGCTGTCTCACAGCAATAAAAAAATAGCATGAGTAGTTTTTCGAATTATATGATTACAACGGATAGTTAAGATGAATTTCACTAACTCAAGAACTAATTCAGTACTTCATCATCATCATCATCCGAGCGTTATGTCCCTGTTGTAACCCAAACTTTCGTTTCAGTGCCCGGGGTCCGCTTTCCGACTTTTTCTACTCCACTTCGCGCGATCTTCAGCATCCCTGGTAGTGAGCCCATTGGCACGCATATCACCCTTTACGACGTCAAGCCAGCACTTTTTGGGTCTACCCCTCCTGCCGGAGTCCGGCGGAGGCGGCATAGCCAGACGTTTGTTTCCCACTTCAGTTTCAGTTTCCTAATTCAGTACTTCTCAGTAACATTTATACCGTGTATAAATGTTTATAAAGTCATATATAAAGTCAGTTTAACTAGAAAAAGATTCTAGTCTCGTGTCTAGTACCGAAATTGAGTGACTACGCTCCAATAAAGATAGACGTTCGGGCAATAGAATCTTTTGAATTCATTTATTTGGTGTTTTGCTTAGAATTGTTATTTAGTTGTGTCATACATATAAAATTATTCTATATAAAATCTTCACAGTGTATTGATCCTTCTTTGTCTTTTAATTTCACATACTAAAATTGAAATTAAAAATAAATTCCGACACAGACAATTTTATTCATATTGGGGAATAATACTCAATTTATCTTAGCTATAAAAATTCACACCTACACACGCGCACACATACAGAGACACACACGCACAAACGCTCCCTCGCACTCACGCATAATCACTCACATTGTAAAATATATATAATATGAATTTTTGCAGAATTAGTAAATTAAAAATGGGAGTGGAAACTTGCCCCAGATATAGAGATAGATCTAGTTCTGGATTATTTTATCTACTTTTAATCATTTTATATAATGTTTGTGATATTTAAGTTTCACTCTTATAATTTTTGGTGCAATAAAAGCAATTTAATTTAATTGTATCAAAAAAAATTAACATCAAAGTTTTTACAACGGGTAAATAATTCTAAATTTTTATTGCTGAGGAACTGGAGACAGGCTGCCGTCCGCGCAGTGAAACTGAAACTTGGTTCACTTAAGCCGGAAGACTACACAAGGTTATTATGGTGGCACATTCAGAAACCAAGGGAGGTTGCCATCCAGGCGGGCTTGAAACCGCACCATCTACCAGGATCTCTTAGGCTACATGACAAGACTAATTAAGTGGATAAACTATCTTCTTTGAATTAAATATTAAATAAATTCCAAAAAAATATTCTTAACACAAAATGTTTCATAAGCCTTTATCGTGTTATGCTGTAATTTGTAGCTAGTTCTATTACGTCGAAGAATTGAACTAGCATGAACTATTTTAATTAATTCATCCATGTTTTAATGGGCTTTTTGTATTTCTGGAAGCAAATCATAGGAAACGGATCCAAGATAGTTACTGCATAGTAGGTAGATTATTATAAGTTCAAGCCCTGGTTAATAATACGATCATTAAATTCCATTAGATTCCCATAGTATTAATTCTAATGACTGAATGAATTACTTTCAATTTGATGTCTTGAAAGAACTTGACTTTCGAATAAAAAGCATCGCATTCGCCACGCAGCGAGTAATTGTAGGTATCGTAAATAAATTGCACCAGGCGTGGGAATCCCTCAAGTGGTGAAGAGAACCGACACTACTGCGACACGACACCGCTTCATTTCCAAATCAATACCAAATTTGTAGAATATATATCATTTTTACAACGTCAAACGGATTTTCCAGAAGATTTATCCGTCGGCGAGATATTCATTTTTTCTGTCATCTCGTTTTATGATAGCTTTTCTGAAGATATACTTATTTGAGATACCTCCTATATTTTTAACAGTTGGAAAAAAATGCTTAAAGCAAAAGTTGTTATTATAAAAATGCTTACGAGAATATATCTTGTTTATTATACCGTAAGTATACCGTTATTTTATTGCTCGAAAGAGCAAACATACTTAAGAATGTTTGCGATGCTATAGGCACTGCTAACATGGTTGCCGTCCGCATAGAGCAGGGAAACTGGAACCTGGGTCACTTATGTTCCGGACACAACACAAGGTTATTATAGCGGCATATTATTAGAAACCAAAGGCCCTGCCATCTAACTTAGAGTTGTTTTATCGCCTTTTACGACATGCCGTCCCCGGCCGCAGGGAGTCAGTTTTCTTCCTCGTTTGTATTACAATATTTACTATTAACAATAATTTGGTGTACAAGACTGAAATTATTACTATTATCCAAATAATAATACCCATTTTTTTTATAATAATCATTAAGTCTTCGCCACTACAATAAACTAGATGATTTAACAGTCTATCCTACAGTGAAGACATCGTTTATGGAAGTTGCCATCATATTCGTGGTACAAAAGACGACATGTGTGTTAATTACATTATAATTTCAATATCCTTGGAAGGTCACCAATCCAAGGTTTGCGACAATTGATCAATAGTTCATTCACTACGATAAACAATAATCGTAATATCAAAACTATAAAGTGCTAATTCGAATGGGCAATGTTTAAATACATAGTTCATTAACATGGGACGCGAGGCAAGGTCACTGAGGGCACGGCGACGTTGGTCTTGATACCTACTTAATTCGCTATTGTCTATAAAACATACTTCCTACCTCTCTTCCAGTTATATTTATTCTTCCTTGTTTATTCTTCCAGTATAAAATTGATGTGTGCGATAGTACTAACGCTTTAGTGTAACGGATTTCGCAGACGTGTCTGATGTCTTTAACAAGCTGCGTAAAATGCAGACAATGCTTTATATTCTTTAATTGAGATTAGATTTTCCTTTTTTAATTGGGACAGGATGAGATAACATAAAAATCACATTCATTCACATATATTTTCAAAATCTCTTTCTACGTGCAGGAGCGGAGCAAGAAAGGCCGACCCCTGCGACTGGGGCTCGTAAATGGCGATAAAACAACTCCGGTAGAGCCCCTAGCCCGTCTAGATACGACCTTGTTGTGTGTTGTGTTCCAGCATTAGTGATCCAAATTCCAGTACCCCTATACGGACAGTAGCGTATTCGCAGTGCGTGTTAGTATCGCAAACATCCATAAGCGACGCGACGGTAACTGGTTTCTATTAAATAGGCCGTCTGCCTGCCTGCTATTAAACAGCAATGAAAAAAAAAATTGAAGAGCATTATACAGTCTGACATTTGGGGACTTTTCTGCCCCAACGGCCATCTGTCCTTCGCGCTATGTGCACAGCCCACTACCACTTCAGTTTTGCAATCATCCGGGCGCCATCCTAGGACTTCTGCCCCAAAACCAAAGTCACCGACAGGTGACTTTGGTTTTGGGGCAGAAGTACTCGAATGGCGACCGCGTACTGGAAGACGCAATGTTGGTAGGCCCCCCACAAGATGGACCGATGATCTGGTCAAGATCGCCGGAAGAGGTTGGATGAGGGCATCTCAGGTCTGATTGTCGTGGAAATCTTTGGGGGAGGCCTTTGTCCAACAGTGGGCGTCTTCCGGCTGAGATGATGATACAGTCTGCTATATCACCTATACTATAAAAACACAATTCGCAACCAAAAAGACATGGGATTAATCTTATTTAAAACCAAATACCACACAACACAAACAAGCATGCTTTTATTTAGGAGTTGGCTTGCGCTTCCATCACGGTATACAGCTACTTAGTGTTACGTAAATATTTGCATATAACTGCAAATATCTGACCGAATGCTACAACAGCATTCATCTGGTGCGGTAAAACATAAACACGCATAAAATGGAAATATAACTTTTTCTAAATACGCGCGGTCCGGCCGGTAACTGTAGCTTTTGCAAAATTGTTCCCAGGTAGAATAATGATGAAAGAATTACATAAATACTAGCTGACCCGGCAAACGTTGTTCTGCCATATAAATAATAAAATGTCAAAAAATAAAAATAAAAATTTAGGGGTGGACTACCCCTAACATTTAGGGGGATGAAAAATAGATGTTGGCCGATTCTCATAGATACCGGATAAGCACAAAAAATTTCATCAAAATCGGTCAAGCCGTTTCGGAGGAGTATGGCAACGAAAACTGTGACACGAGAATTTTATATATTAGATTCAAAGAAACCATAAACATTTTATCCGTGCAGGGGCGGAGAAAGAATACTGACCTCTGCGGCCGGGGTCGGCCTGTCGTAAAAGGCGAAAAAACAACCTAATCTAGTTACCTAGTAGGGCCCCAAGCCCGTCTGGATGGCGACCACCTTTGGCCTTAAGTATGCCGTGATAATAACGTTGTGTGTTGTTCCGGCATTAGTGACCCAAGTTCCTGTACCCATATGCGACAGGAGCATGTTCGCGATGCCACTGGCGTTGCAAATTGCTAAATTCTAAGCGGGCCGTCAGCCTGTCTGCTGTCCTACAGCAATAAAAAACAAGCACACAACACATTTTGATATATTCGGAGCCCGAGTACATAATATATATATATATATATATATATATATATATATATATATATATATATATATATATATATATATATATATATATATATATATATATATATATATACATACATACATACATACATATCACCCTTTATGACGTCAAGCCAGCACTTTTTGGGTCTAACCCTCCTGCCGCCGCCTGGCGGAAGGGGAATGGCTAGACATTTGTTCCCCACGTGAGAAGCCGGATTTAAGTACATCTAATAGGTAGATAGACCAGAGCGAATATGGAAAAAACATCTATGAAATGAAATGAAACAGATTATAATTGTGCGTTCTATATATGAAGACTATATTCAAAAGTAGAATATGTTCTCAAAATAAATCTCAAAGCTATAAACACATCGCAAGTGGATTAAAATGTGAAGAATGAAAAGTGGATCAGCGGTCGGAACGAGATATTTTTATTGACTTGTCTAATAACACACAAAAGAATGGAGCGTACAGTAGTGACGTTCCATACTTTTCACTTTAAGGAACGCATATAACTCGTGGTCTCGTTTATGTGTCGAGTATCCGCCGCCGATATGTTTTTCGCAACGTTTTGATAGTCTTGATTAGAAATAAATGGATGGAAGTCACAATTAGGATATATTTTCTGCTTTTATAGGAAGATAATATTGAGAATACACTGTTATACAACCTTATTCCGATGTTTTTGTTACTGTATGTATAAATAGCTTTAATTTCATCACCTACACACCTTATACATAAGCCGAACGTAACTGTGTTAGCGCAAACTCTGTTCCGAGTGCAAATGCAATATAAAAAGTAAGTAAATGTGAATTAATTTCTGTTTTGCCCAATCGTCTTTCTATGCCAAAACGTAATCCGTTAACACCGTTATATTAATGCGGTTTTAACGTAATCTATTTTATTGCTAATTTGTGTATTATTGTCATTATTATTACACTAAATTATATTAGAAAATTGTATACCAGTTTTAAGTATGTTAAAATTAAGTCTTTTATAAGACCTGTCATATTGTATGAATCAGAATGGTGGGTCACAAAGGGGAAAGATGAAAGATTATTGCATGCGGCAAAGATGCGAATGTTGGGAGATTGAGAAGCTGAAAAATAATAGGTTAGTCTGGTGTGGCCATATAATGTGAATAGAGGAGCGTCATGTAACAAGAGGATGCTAGAAATGAGAGTGGATGGATACAAGGGAAGGGGTAGACCAAAAACAAAGATGGATGAATTGTGCAAAAGATATGGTTAAAAGAGGTGGGAATGTTCAGATGACGGCTAATAGAGGAGAATGGAAGGACAGGACATGTTGTGTCGAACCCACATAGTTTGGGATAAGGGCAGGAAGAAGAAGAATTAATTACATAACATTTAACTTTTTCTTTGTATATAATAATTGCCGGAACGAAGTTTGATCGTTGAGAAAGATATAATATCTAAAAATGTGAATAGAGCCAATTAAGTTTCGCTTTGGCATATTGTATAAACTTATGTCATAAAAGCTGTGTGGTATTTAAAATAGGACTACATATAGCACTTACCGGCAAACTTGAGGAGACTGCTATAACATTTTATTAAAAATTAATTAAAATTTAGTTTAACTTGCATAAAAGAAATTCAGCCGCATATAAAATGTAAAAAAAAAATTACCCTGATGCGCGCAACGAAGTTTCACTTCAAAAGTACGTGCGTACAAAGTACACATGTCAGAAGTGAAACTTCTGACATGTGTACTTTGTACGCATCTCGTTTATATTTATACTAATCTAAAGCTTTAGATTTCCGAGACTTAGAGTGAGGGAAAAAGAAAGATATGTTAGGAATTTAATGTCATTAAAATATTAAGTGTCGAAAATTAATACAAATTATAAATTTATTTCATTGATATCTACATTATTTGATGCGATTTCTATTGGTATTGTTGTGACTAAAGCATTATGATAAGTAAAATATGCAATTATATAAGTTCGTGCTCCCACCTCTCGCTCCATGGCTATGTGCTTCATGCTACGTTCGCCCTTACTCACTCTCTCTCAATCGGTCTCAATCGCTCTCTCTCTCTCCTTCGACTAAAACGTTTCACATCTTCTTGACGTTTCATCCGTAAAAATTTTACCCTCATGCGCGCAAAGAAGTTTCACTTCAATAAAAACAAACATGAATTTGGCTCATAGGCAAGCTGATACATATAAGTATTTTTCATATACTTATGTGATAGAAAATAGCATAGACTAGAGAAAAAAGTGTCACAATATATTGGGGGCAACATTCCTCGAGTGGCCGACCGATGGTATGCAAGTGTAGGTAATCATGAGTCACACACAAACAATGCACACGACCAGTTCAATTTAAAACAACATACATGATCATAAAAATTATTAGTAAAAGTGTGATCATAGCCAGAAATATGAAAGCTTAGAATACTATAATTTAACAAGAGCTGGCTTGACGTCGTAAGGGGTGATATGCGTGCCAATGGGCTCACTACCAGGGATGCTGAAGACCGTGCGAAGTGGAGAAGAAAAAGTCGGAAAGCGGACCCCGGGCACCGAAGCGATAGTTTGGGCTGCAACCGGGATACAACGCAAAGATGATGATGACTATAATTTAACAAAAGAGTTGGGAAAGGCCACAAATAGAATATCCCTTATGCCAATCGGCAAGCCAGTGAAAAAAGGGCAACTTTCGCTTTTAATAGTTTATAGGTAGCAACAAATTCTAGAATAAAACACATCCACACGCACGCAAATGCACACACACATTCAGACCTAGAAACAGACGCACACGCAGAAAGTGAGAGATATCTAGACAAAGACGGACATAGAAATAAATACACACATGCACGTTGTGTTGTCGATTAAATGACCATATCCAATCATAAAACTATTGGTATAAGAAATCTATATTGTCCTCAAAATACCTCCCGGCATGGACGCTACACCTGCAACGTTGGTCCAAAGTCGATTCATCACTATGATTTTCTTCATATACATTGTTTATACGCTAAGCGATAAAATACGTAACATGTGCATGCAATCGTAAATACCACGTACAAGGATATGACAAGCTTGAAATATATCTTTTTATCGTAAACTTCTCGAAGAAATAGTGACGTTAACAATAAATTCTAAATATTAAACATACAAAATTTTATTTCTCAATTAAAAATACGCAATGTAATGTAACCGATTGTAAATTATCGTTAAAAAGCTGCAATAAATATATACCTATTCTCTGAATAGAATATGATAATATAAAGACGTGTATCGGGCAATTGCACGGCAAATCACAAACGGAGGGGGGACAAACACTCGACCTTTCACTTTCTCTAGAGAACTAAGTATGTGTTTCGGCTGTGTTTTTGTAATAAAGAAATTCTTTAGTGACCTACCTTGAACCGGTAATTCGATTGTGAAATGAAAGAGCTTATTTCAATTGCACAAGGAAGGTCAACGCGTACAAACTAAGTCTTATTTTAAATATGTTCTACCGTTTTCTAAGACATACCTTCCGAAATATTTATAAAAAAAAAAATATCTTTTTAATATGATATTAACGAAGTTACCTAAAGTTTATTGTAAGTGTAAAGTCGTGGAATCAGATACTATTCTTACGTAACGCCTTTTGGATGATAACTCTCTTGAAAATTCCACGAAGATCGATTGAATAACGATGAAATACATCCATGAAACAGTAACAAAAAATTATATTAGCATTTATAATGATTAATTCAATAAATAAATATACTGTGACATTATACATAGGCTACCTAGTCTCAAAGTAAGCAGCAGAGCGCTTGTATTATGGGTACTAAACAAATGATATGCTAGTTACATACTTTTCTTATGTAAATACACCATAAAAACCATATTCGAGATGCGAATCGAAACCGCGAACTCCGCAGACGTAGCGACATGCGAAAGCCGTTGATCCAGGGAGTTCTTTCATGATGCACATGATTATAGGATAATAGAAAGTGACTAATTATAAAGCAGATAATTTACTATTATACTTTAATTTCGCAGTCCAAATAGGGCAGTTAGTCATCCTAATTGATTTAAAGAGATTAGAAGTACAGTTTGAACTAATGAAATAAGGTGCTGGCAGAAAATTTGAATGGAATGCAATGTAACGGAATGTGTTACCAGGAAGTCTACATGTAACAATAGATGTCAATTGGCTATTGACAAACATAGAGAATTTGACTAATCAGCAACAGTATTTACATTGTTAATCATTATCAAACACTCCGTAGGGAAAGCTAATGACAACATAATAATACATTTAGTATGATTATTTTTTATTACTCTGGAACAGTAGACAGGCTTGACGGCAACACAACCGTTCGCTTAGGGGAGGGATGCCGGAACACAACATAAGGTTATTATGGCGGGATACCAAACCAGGGGTGGTTACCACCCAGACGGGCTTGGAGCCCTACCATCTAGCAAAATAATTTAAACATGCTACAATATTAATCAGGAATACCTGACATCCTTTGACTATTTTAAAATTCTTGCTTACAATTGAAGTCTTATTTATAAAGATACCATGGCAGCTGAAATAACAAATGCAGTAACAAACCCCCGCAACAATCTATATTAAGACGATGTCATAGCAAATACGTTTTAGTGTTAGCCCTTCCACGTTATGGCCGTCAACTTCCTGAAACTATTAATTAAGTTTACAAGCGATAAATCAGCGGCGACGTTGCGATGAATAAATAATTTATTCGGTACCGACCAACAATTTATTGGGAGTAAGTGCTAACAGCTACTTTAATGTGCACGTTCCACTAAATAGCTTAATGTGGTGATTGTAAATCTACTTAAGCTGTAAACATTATAATAGGTGCCCAAGGGAATTCAACTAACTATGAATAGATTTAAATTGAAGGCTTTATGCTCAGATATCTTCTTAGAAATGCTCTATTTTGCTGATTCAACAATAAGCTGTTTATCATAAAATTATAAAAACAGTAACAGTACATAACCTCCTAGTGGTGACGTCGTTCATCATCAAATTAAATATATTACGTATTTAACCTGTACAATCCTTAATGAACATTCAATCAAGGTTGTAATTTAACTGAGATATTTTTGTATAACAATTTTTAGGTAGAAGGCATTACCTAATAAAAATCAAGCGAGAGCAGTTACTACATCAATCGTACGACAATTGCCTTGCAAAGTATTACGTATGTACTTGCGAAGATAATACAGGTCATATTAACATGTATTTTGTAATGAATTGTTTGGTACTCAAGGGAACTGATAAATGCTATATAATGTAATAAATATAAAACAGAAAAGGAATATACACGATAAGGCGAATAATGTACGCGTGTATTCTAATAACGTAATTTACAGAAAATATAATTCAATATGCTTATCTGTAATCAATGTCCGATAAGCAATATCGATAAGTCGATAAATAGTTGATAATTAATCAGTATTAAGCAAAACGCCGATGCTCTAATTGAAGCGCCAAGGGCAATTTAATCTGCTATATTTACGACGTAAATTTCAATTGCTAGGCGTATATAGGTCTGTCATTAACTTTAAAGGTAAAATTTATAAAACCGTTATAAGACCTGTCATATTGTCTGGATCAGAATGCTGGGCCACAAAAAGGAAGGATGAAATGTCATTGCATAGCAGCAGAGACGCGAATGTTGATATGGATAATCACATTTTAGGTCATAATTAAATTACCTGTGCAACATTCGATTTTCGATTTTCAATTGTTTTTCTTTTTTTTCAGCTTAAATTTTTTTATTAAAAATAAAAAAAAGTATTTTTTATTATTAACTTTAAAGGTAAAATTTATAAAACCGTTATAAGACCGACAGGTCATATAACGGTTGATGTAAATTGCTTGGTTGGTGTAAATTGCGAGTACTTTGAATGACTTTGTGATGCTGATTACTCAACATTTTTGTACTATATGATACAAAACTAAAATACATGTTTCTCATAACTTTTACTAAAGATTCTTCTGTGTGAATTTGGACGGGTTTGTCAAAGTCACCCTGTATATATATATATATATATATATATATATATATATATATATATATATATATATATATATATATATATATATATATATATATATATATATATATATATATATGGGTGATTCTCTGTAACGTCGTAATCGGATGTCCCGACCGTATTTATCAAAAAGTAATGTAATTATTTAAAAAATAATCACTCCTAATGAAACTTTAACCCCGAAACTTTACGGGCCCATTGTTTTTAGAACCATAACTATTTTAATTTTTTTTCTAGACGTGATAGAAGTTCTAGAAATACAGTCCCCTGGCTGTCCCCATCACTGTAATTCCCGCCTAGAAACGAGATTTACGAAAAAATAATTGAAACTACATACATTTGGCAGTTAATATAATAAGAAGAATAATAAAATTAATATATTTTCGTAAAACAAGGTCTCATTATGAATTTTATTATATCAGTAAACACTTGTAAACTTTGTCCCTAGAATTTCCATACAGTCCCCTGCCAAAAATTTAAATCCATAATAAAAAAAACTGTGATATTTACAAACGTTGTTTTAAAGAGAAACGAAACGCAATTATTTTGAAGTTAGCAACCTTGCTGAATGCGGTGATGAGACGCCATTTAGTTAAGTGTCAGAGCGTCATTTGTGAGGTGAACACGCGTTTGGTCCGCTACCACACACAGTCCTCTGGTAAGTAATAATATTTATATGTTAATTACTTTAATTATCGCTATATAGTTTATTGTTTTATTATTTATGTCTAAATTGATCTGTAGGTTCTTAAAAAAACTATTTTACATGGTTTTGTAAATATTGTGTAATCTAACCTAAATACACAGTCCCCTGGCAACAGTCCTCTGCCTAATAATGCAGCAGGGGACTGTTTTACACAACAGGGGACTGTGTATCTTGCGTATTGACGACCTCGGTGGCGTAACAGTACGTCGGTACGCTTGCGGAGGTCACGGGTTCGATTCCCGTCTCGCGTCTGGGTGTTTATGTATAATATGTATTTATTTACAAAAAAAGTATATAAGTAGTATATCAGTTGTCTAGGGCCCATAATACAAGTGCTACTTAGTTTGGGACTAGATGACGCTGTGTGAATTGTCACAAAAATATTATTATTTTATTATTATTGGTTATTGTTTTTGTGTATTGTTTATGTAAATTTATCCGCTAGTCTGTTTTATTAATGTAAGAATCATCAAAGTATCATTGCTTTGCATTATTATTTTACACAGGCCGATCGAACACACATGATATGGCTCCTAAACAGAAAAAGTTATCCCGAGAGGAATTGCTACAGAAAAAGAGAGAAGCAGAGCGACTACGATAAGAAAGAAGAAAAAATGACCCTGAAAAGAGAGAACAAATGAGAGAAAAGGAAAAGTTGAAGTACAAAAGAAGAAAGAAAAAGGTTTGCGAAAATTAGTAAAGAACATGACACCTCGTCACTAATTTCTCCGCCTACAAGACCCGCCACTCCAGTTCCATTTCAAATATCTCCAGCTCCAAGCCCAGCAGTCCCCAGTACTAGTCTACAGTCTACTGACGAAAGAAGTTTAACCGAGAAGGAAATGAAAGGATCGCACTTTTAGAGAAAAAACTTGAGAAGTACAAAAAAATATTAGCGAGATTTAATAGTAAAAACAAAAAGATCGTTGAAGATACACCTAAGACAAAGACTTTGAAAATGTTAGAGGAGTCTGATCAAAGAAAAGGAGTAGTCAAGAAAGCGTTGTTCGGCGACATCATTAGAAAGCAGTAAGAAAATTAGTCTACATTGAAATGTACCATCATCATCTCAGTGTATAGTATCCCGGTTTTAACCCAAACTTCCGTTTCGGCGCCCGGGTCCGCTTTCCGACTTTTTCTACTCCACTTCGCACGGTCTTCAGCATCCCTGGTAGTGAGCCCATTAGCACACATATCACCCTTTACGATATCAAACCAGCACTTTTTGGGTCTACCCCTCCTACCGGGGCCCGGCGGAGGCGGCATAGCTAGACATTTGTTTCCCACGTAAGCATCCGGTTGCCGTAAAATGTGGCCATACCAACGGAGCCGACACTTGTAATTTATCCGCAATGTCACGGACATGAAGACTGTCACGAATGCGGGAGTTCCTTACGTGGTCCTTCCGCGTCACTCCACACACCCACTGCAGCATACTCATATCCGTGACACGCAGTTAGAATACTGCATAAAGCATTTAATGATTAATATTATTAATAAGACTATGTTTATCTCAGTGAGTACAAAATGTTTCTAGCACTTAGAGTTAAATTTTTGATATGAGTGTTTAAAGAAAGTTATATTTTGTGTTCATTTTTTATAAAGAAACTTTGTTTTAATTAATGCGAAAATATGTCATGAAAAGAATAAATGTTAGATTAATTTTAAATGATTTTTTTTGTCAAGTACAACAGTCCTCTGTATCACTTAGCAGCACCCTGTCACGTTCAAAACAGTCCTCTGATGCCTCAAACAGTCCCCTGTCATGATTTTTTGGAAAATTGCTAATAACTCGGAAAATATGTATAAATTCAGTGGGCCTCCTTATTTAACTAAAATAATAGTTAATTTTCTTCGAAATAGGATACAGTTTTTTGGCAAATGGCAAAAATAATTGCCAGGACAGCATTTGTATGGGACCTGTACGAGCTTACAGAGAAATGCCCATATATATATATATATATATATATATATATATATATATATATATATATATATATATATATATATATATATATATATATATATATATATATATATATATATATATATATATATATATATATATATATATATATATATATATATGTACTAGCGGCCCACCCCAGTTTCGCATGGGTATTTAACAAAAATTTCAAAATGAAAAATTATATATGTTACCGGCAATCTGTATATTACGGTATTCTATGCAATGCCTAGGCAATGTATAGAATACCTAAAACGTTAAGGTAATGTATGAAATACGTTGTATTATAGTATATAATACGTTGCCTAGGCATTCTATACAATACCGAATGAGCTGCCGAATTGAAATAGTATTTTAAGTAATTTTTTTACACCTTGAGTTGTTACATTATTGGAGTTTTAGTAAGGATCCCTAATTTTTTTGAAAATATAATATAGCCTATGTCACCCGGGGATAGTGTAGCTTCCCAACAGTGAAAGAATTTTTTAAATCGGGTCAGTAGTTTCGGAGCCTATTCAATGCAAACAAACAATCAAATCTTTCCTATTTATAATAGTAGTATAGATAATAGCAACTTTAAAAACATAAATAAATCCGTTGATTAATTAGTAACAATTTAAAACGTAACAAGGGAGCCATTAAAATAATAATTACGTGTGTAAGTGGAGCGTATTGTATCCAACTCGAATGTAAACAGAAAGCGGCCACAATGGATTACGTTACGAGGCAGTGCCGCTGGTACTTCTGCAAGTGGACACTTATGGCCGGTACACATTCTTAGTTCATGAACCACGTTTTTCTTTTTATTTACTACGTCATTTGGACTACACCTTTGTTTGAGCTATCAACTTATTTCATACTTTTAAGTTAATTTCCTTTTGTATTCGTATTATATATTTATTATGACACAGGCAAAGTAAATCGAAAAAAATGAGAAAGGGTCGATGGAATCAATACTGAAAAAAATAAATAGCCTATAACCATCTACGAAAAATTCCGCGTCAAATGATAGCAGTCCCATCGCGATATGTTCAGTAGTTTTGTTGTGATGGTGCATCAAATGAACCCCATTTTCCTTATACTCGTGTATAATATGTGTAGATTACTTTTTATTTTGATAGTGCAAGCACTTTATTTATTTGTATAGAATCTAGCTACTTTTTTTATTATATTTTTGCCTTTCTATACATATATCATACCGTAAATTACGAAAAAAACCAAAATAAGCTAAAAACCATAATAAGAATTTCATATGCACAAGAATCGGAAACTCATTCCAAATCCAGAGAGCTCACAACATAATCGTTCTTTAGAACCGTTCCGTACACAAAACAAGAGGTTCCAGGATGGGGACAAACGGCCAGCCAATAGCGGGCAATACTATTGAACGGTGCCAGCGTGAAATGATGTAATGAAGTACGTTCATTGTATAATTCCTGTGATGATATCCAGCAAGTGTTCACATGCAATGAGGATGAAATGATTAACAAAAGATGTAAGGATGAAATGAACAAAAAAAATAATTATAAGATAGAAAAATAATAAAATTAACCTAAATATTTACCTCCTACCCACATATGTACTACGGCCCAAAAATATCAATTAATGATCGTTGCTCACGTTTGTAAACCGACCTTAAGGGCAAAGAGTATCGGACTGGTCAGCTACCTCACGAGTACATTTATTACTTAGAAATGTAGCAATAAAATCCACTCACAACAAGCAGTAAAATCTTATTTAATGATCTACTACATTAATGTGTTTGTATTTTCTAGAAGTGGTGTAGACAAACAGCCATTGGGAATGGTTTTATTCGAATAATTTTATATTTCATTTTTATGACATGAACTTTAATAGACAAAGCCTCGAAACGTTTAGTTATATTTTAATTAATTCACAATACTACAAATATTATAATAGCACTTAGCATGTTGTCCTTTTGAAGCATTACAACTTCTGATGAATAAGGATGAAGAGTGAATTTCTTAAAATGAGTTAATTTATTACCTAACCTAAACCGAAAAAAGCTCTTATAGTAAATTATTAGCCCAGTTTATTAAAAACGAACACAGTACAGGTTTAAATCCTTAACCTTTCTCTATTTTGTTATTTTTTGTTAGAAACTATTTAGAAGAATTAATAAGAAGTATTGTCGTTCACATGAGTCGATAGTTTAAAGTAATTAAATTAACATATATAAATACATTTCGAACTTGTAAAGAAACTGATCATCAGCTATACGAGTTAACTTAAATTAAGAAAAATGTTTTACTTAAAAGTCGACTTTCACTAAATAACCGCAGGTAAACTGCCACGGAATTGTGTATCTATAAACAAGATAATACAAAAGCAACAAGAAAACATAACATAGCGCTCGGTCGGTCGTTCCGCAGTACGACCTAGTTCAAACAGCCCTGTACCACGACACCCACTCTACCAATCGCTCGTAGACAATAATATTAATTTTCCCTATTATCTCTCAACCAACGTTATTACTAAATCACTATACCTAATGTTAGATAAGAAATGATTCAATTCATATATATATATATATATATATATATATATATATATATATGCGTTCGGGAAGCTCCGTACAATCTTTTCGTCCCAGAAAATCATTAATAAGATGAGGAGCAGTATATATATATATATATATATATATATATATATATATATATATATATATATATAACAGAACAACAGCGCGGTAACCACCTGAACTGTCAAAACGTCGCTCCATCTTCCCGTAGTGCCCCCACTATTAACCCTCATTTGTAATGGGGAATACGTAATCGATGTTTAGATTCTCGTTACCAAGAGGGACTCTAAACTTGAAGTAATTGAGATAGATTTCTTAACGGATCAAATACTCATAAGCGACGGTAACTGTTTAATTCTAAGTGGGCCATCAGCCTGTCTGCTGCCTCCCAACAATAAAAAAAACATTAAAATTATAAATACGAGTATATTATATACAAGAAAAATAAAAAAACAAACGCTAAATGACAGTCTAACATAAGAACCAAAGAGCATTGTCTATTAGAAACCATTGTCTATTAGAAACAAAACAGAAAGTTCAAAATGAAGCCAAAGGATAACAACAAACGACGATTTGTGGTAGAGGTCCTAAGTAAAATTATGCCTCGATAATCTAGTAACAAGAGAATAAGATATTATTTTTTTTTTAATTAACATGTTTCTAAGTCTTTTAAGACTCGGAATTCCATTTATCGATATCGTATTAAATCATTTTAATTATAACATAGCATTATGAACTGTATGAACCGGAAACACGTATGTATAAACATACGGCTGTCGATAGTAGTTCTGATTAAGGTGCATCGATTCGCACAAGCGTTGCCATTAATTACGCTAAATCGCGTTTTATATGTCAGACTGATTTATTCAAAAAAATAATTATTACTGTTGACCTCATTTGATAGATAGAGTCAATCAGAGGGCCAAATGTAACACATTAACTAAACAAAGACGATCTTTGTACCCAACGTTGCAAGTAGCGATTTACGAATATACAGATCAATAATTCAATCATTTGTAAACAGACCTGCATTTTAACAAATAAAGATTATGATTAATATTTGTAATACGTATATTATACACTGCACTAGTCACAAAAATTAAGGGATACAATAAAATAACAAAATTTTTGGGTGATTTTCAACAAGCTGTAACTCTGAGGAGAATGATTGTACAGCAAAAAAAAGATAGCGAGTTGTAGCTTTAATGTCTAGTCTAGTTTTCAGAGTTGGTAATTTTTTTTAATATGTTTTGGAGTAAACCTAAGGAAACTACCGATTTTTTGTTCCAATTTTTTGCTCGTCTTAACAAAGATCTATAAAGAAATGTTTTTATTAATACACTATTCTGTTGAAAATGATCCAAAAAAAATTTTTTTTATTATGTCTTAATTTTTGTGACTAGTGAATACATACTATACATAAACACCCAGACACGAAACGGGAATCGAACCCGTGACCTACGCAAGCTTACAGAAGTGCGTTAGCCGCTACGCCACGGAGGTCGTCAAAATAAAAAATAATTCAATGTTAAAATTGTGAGAACAATTAGGACCAATTGAGAGACTGATTCGAATTGATTGAATTGCAAGAGTATATGAGAACAAGTTTATAAATCTTCTGGCTCATTCCACATCATTAATCACGATGGGCGCAGATGAGCTTACTGATTGAATTTTGATTCTGATGGTTTTAAAATTAGTTGAAGAACAGGAGATAGACGACTTGATTGATATTTAGACAGCAGATCCAACAGTAATAACTTATGATGCCTTGGTATTCAACTGCAAGGTACCATTAGAGGAGATAGATCCGTTCACAATCAGCGTAGATCAAGAACCAATCAGCGTAGACCAAGAACAGAGGACCTAACCATATGTTTGCTTGAGTTATCGAAAGTATTGGAAAAGAAGTACTACGGACAATATGAAACACAAAAGCTAAAATAGTCCCGTCAAAAGGCACAGTAGATCAGGGTCCCATGATCAAAGCTCAAAATTATACTGGGGTTAAGATTAAATTTGGTATCATTTAAAGGGTTTAAGTAAATTTCTTAAAAAACCTTAACTAATTTTGACGAATTTCTACTATTCATACGTTGATGTAAATTTATTTAATAAAAGTCAAAATATTATAAATAAATAGCTTCAGAGAAATACAAGAACATGCATAATATACACGAAAACATATAAACACATAGTTTAATAGCTACGTTAGTAGCCTTATACTCTCGTGAGTATTTTATCCACACTCAGTATAGAATATCTGCAAATGCAATAGTTTGTTCCGATCCCAATTTGCATAATTTTAAATTTGTATATTCGATTCGAAGACTGTATTCGAATGAGAAAAAAGTTATATTCTAATATTTCACACAAATGCACAATAACAAATTGATCTTAAATCAACATAAAATATAAAAAATATACCGGCACAATTCACACAACGCCATCTAGTCCCAAAGTAAGTAGCATAGCACTTGTGTTATGGGTACTAGACTACATTTTCTTAATAAATACTCACTATACATAAAGTCCCAGACACGAGACGGAAATCGAACTCGTGAGCTGATTGAAGGCACAAGCGTACAGAAATAAGTTACCCGCAACGCCACAGAGGTCGTCTTGTCTTTATGTGAATTATATATGAGAGTAACCAATTCAATCACTCTTACACATTCTCGAAAATTAATAGGTAGTCTTAATGCTAAATGCACACCAAAGGCACATATCATGTCAGTGGTAACTTCTAGTTATAGTACTAGTATAAATTATAATGTATGTATGTATGTCAAATGCTCTAAATTAATAGTTTAACATTTCTAACAGTTAAAAGGTGAGTCAATCATAAGATTGAAGCATATTTTTCGGTACGCTAACATCTAACCGAAGTTACACATGTAAGATTGTCTCCCCTTTAAATCGGGGGTACAAACGCCATGTTTTCAATAAAGCGTCTAGCAAGGAGGGAGTTTTCGAAGGGGGTCAAAATCCCCAAAACGGCGCGAAAGCATAATACACTAACTAGATTCGAAAATAACAAACGTAACGTGGCGTCAAAAGTCAATGGTCCAAAAATAGAATGCAATTTCGGCCGTAAACGAGAATTATACGGGACGAGATTTGCCGAGTCAGAAAATAGAACATTATCGCCTTGCTAGGAATACCGTCTATGTTGGAATTTAACGACGGGTTCGATGGGCACCTTCTTCAGGGCCATCAACAGTATAAAATTTGACCACCTCCGTAATAGCTAACGCGCGTCGGAAAGCCTGTGGTGATCACTCTTTTCCGTAGAGGTAGGCAGAGACCACTTCTTTCCACTTGCTACGATCCTTACATACTTGTTTCGCTTCGTCCACTTTCATTATTGTCTTCATACATGCCCTTCGGTTTAGGGTACTCTTGACCTGGCCTTTTTTCAAGACGTCCCTGATCTGGTCTCGAAACGTCCGCCTAGGTCTACCCCTTCCAACACTTCCAATTACATTCGCCTTATACACTTTTTTCGTCAATCGTTCTTCATTCATTCTCTCAACATGGCCAAACCATCTCAGCATACCTTTCTCAATTTTTGTCACTACATCTTCTTTCAGACCACGTTTCCTTATCTCACTATTTCTTATCCTGTCACTCAGTTTAACTCCTATCATACTTCTTAACGCTCTCATCTCAACTGCATTTATTCTGCTTTCATGTTTCTTCTGCCATACCCAACTTTCACTTCCGTACATGAGTGTCGGAACCAAACGAATTTTTTTCATGTATTTTTTATTTGTATTAGTCAAAGTAATCACCCATGCAATCAATGCATCTTTGCCAACGCAGTGGCAGTTTATTGATGCCCTTCTTAAAGAAATCAGCTGGACGGGAGGCAAATTCTTCAAAGGCATTTTATACTGCCTCTCGAGTATTGAATTTTTTCCCGCCAAGAAGTAATCCAAATTCTGGAAAAAGTAGTAGTCTGTAAGCGTAAGGTCTGGTGAGTAGGGCGGATGACGTAGAACTTCCAACCCCAGTTCTTGCAACTTGGAGACCGTTTGCTGTGCAGTATGAGGTCGCGCGTTGTCGTGCAGGAGCAGCGGAGACGAGCGATTGACCAATGCTGGTTGGAGATGTGCAAGCTTCTCCATCATTGTGTTCAGTTCTGCACAGTACACATCTGCAGTAATGCTCATCCCGTTTGGTAAGAAGCTGTTATGAATCACACCGGCGCTAGACCACCAAACAGTGACCATCACTTTTCTAGGGGTAAGTTTTCGTTTAGGGCATTATTTAGGTGCTGAATCAGCATCCAACCAACCTGCTGAGCGCTTGCGGTTATCAAACAGAATCCATTTTTCATCACAGGTAACAATGCGGTTCAAAATTTCTTCATTTGTGTGTCTGTTGAACAGTGCAAGGCACGTCTCGACGCGTACTTCGCGCTGGCGATCATTGAGTTCGTGGGGCACCCATTTGTTAAGCTGTTTTACCTTGCCAATTTGACGCAAATGGACCAATATTGTTTTGACGCTAACGTCGAAAGCTGCTGCTAATTCAGCCGTAGATTGTGTATCATCAGCTTCCACAATCGCCTTTAATTCATCATTATCGACCAAAGTCTTCGGACGAACGCGAGGTTCATTTTTCAGGTCGAAATTCCCAGAACGGAAGCGAGCAAACCAATAACAGGTGGTGCGTTGGTTTGTAGTGTTAGCTCCGTAAACGTCGTTGATGTTGCGTGCCGCTTGTGCCGCGTTGCTGCCACGACGGTACTCATATTCCATAATTACTCGAATTTTTAACGTATCCATGATGACGAAAAAGATTGAAATGCGATGAAAATGAACACTAATCAATAAACAAATGACTACTTTTGGAAAAAGAATTCCATGTTTTTAAAATAAAACTAATTTGAAATTAGAATTCTTAGCCAAACAAAAATTATTTTGATTTGAAATGGCCAGTACTGCAGAACGGCAATTTCATAGGTAAAGACCTATTATAATATTAATATATATTTTTTATTACTGAAGGACAGCAGACAGGCTGACGGTCCACTTACAATTTAGCAGTTAACGTCGCCTATGGATGTTTGTAACGCCAGTGGCATCGCAGTCACGCTGCTGTGCCATAAGGGTACAGGAACTTGGGTCCCTAGCACAAAGTTGTTATGGCGGCATACTTAAGGCCAAAGGTAGTCGCCATCCAGACGGGCTTGGGGTCCTACCACTTAGCTAGGGTGGGTTGTTTTATCGCTTTTTACGACAGGCCGACCCAGGCCAAAGAGGTCAGTATTCTTTCTCCGCCCTTGCACGGATAGCATTGGACGGATATTTTGAAAAGAAAATAATTATTCAAGATTACTTCGTATTCCTCCGTGCAGAAGCGGAGTACTGACTCCTGGGCCCGAGGGCGTCCTGTCGTAAAAGGGATCCAAGGAATACAACCATCCCTGGACTCTAAATATGCTGCCATAATAACCTTGTTTTGTGCCTGCATAAGTAAGCCAGGTTCCAGTTGCCCTACGCGGACGGCAGCGTGTCAGCGTAGCAATCATCCATAGGCTACGGTAACCGCTTACTAAAGTATTAAATGACCAGTCAACCTGTCTCTATTGACACTAATAAAAAAAAGCTCATGTACCAGCAAATTTACAGGTGAAGAGGGTGAACATACCCTTAGATACTACGAAAATATTGCGACGTAAGCATGTCTCCTGCAGCACAGGACTATGTAGCATAGCAACTAGTTTATGCAAAGCTACATTTATATTTACGCAACTGGCAATTCCAACCAATAAGAATAATTGTGCAAAGAACTCAATGAGAGGAATATTACTGGTTCAATAAATCAAACTACAATATTGCATCCGTATTTTCTAATTAAATGTGAGAGATTGGCAATATTGTATCGGTTGGTGACCGGAAAACTTATCGATGCAAATGACATTGATATACCTAGCTGCTTGCATACAATCACAAATGCAAACTGACTGATTATGTTGAGAATTTATTGAATCGTAGTAATATATTATGTAGTTGATTTAAACAATATTTGATAACTAAGTTGTAATGTGTAGAATGCAACTCACAACTAATGAATAGAATAGAATAGAAAACTCTTTATTGTTCACCAAATAATAAAATAAAAACTGCTTAAAATCTAAATTTACAAAAAAAAGGAACAATCGGCGGTGTACATTAATAATATAACAATATATATATATATATATATATATATATATATATATATATATATATATATATATATATATATATATATATATATATATATACAAAAAAAAGAAATAGAAAAAAAAAACAATAAAAAGTAATGACAAACAATAAAATTACATTAATACATATACATGCGACAAACTATTTATTGAGATAATAAATTCTTTGACCATATTTTTGAAGATAGGAAGTGATTTAGCTGATGAAGTGTCCTATTCGTACTTACAACTTAAAATTATCCGTGCAGGGGCGGAGAAAGAATACTAACCTCTGCGGCCGGGGTCGGCCTGTCGTAAAAGGCGACACAACCCACCCTAGCTATAACGTGATACGTCAAGCCCGTCTGGATGACAACCCCACCTTTGGTCTTAAGTATGCCGCCATAATAACCTTGTGTTGTGTTCCGGCCTTTTGTGATCCAATTAGTGACCCAAGTTCCTGTATTCTTATGGGACAGCAGCGTGTTCGCGATACCACTGGCGTTGCAAACACCCATAAGCGACGGTAACTGCTAAAGTCTAAGCGGGCCGTCAGCCTGTCTGCTGTCCTACAGCAATAAAAAAAACAACTGACCCCTGCGGCTGAGCGCGGCCTGTCATAAAAGGCGATAACACAGCTCTAGCTGCGTAGTAGGGCTCCAAACACATCTAGTTTCTAAATATGTCACCAAAATAATCTTATGTTGTGTTGGGATTTGTAGGCACACACGCGGCAGCGTGTTAGCGGTACCCTTGGCGTCGCAAATATCTATACGAGACGCTGTTTACTATTAAGTGGACCATCAGTCTGTCTGCAGTTCTACATCAATAAAAAAAAAGTTAAACTAATACGGAATGTAACTTTAAACACTGCACCAGTGTGCTACGATAATTTATATTTATATAAACATAAAATACAAACGTTAAACATAAAAGACACATAGCACAACCGTTCATGTATAAAACGCTTACTTATCTAGAAAAGATCACACAAACAAACTTTTCTATATTCAGAAAATAACGCACCATAGTCCCTATTTTAAGCTATTAGTAACAGTCTAAAATGCTATTTACTGTCATACTCCTTCACAACCATTATAATATACGGGAAATGATAAAACCTTCCTCTAACTCGACGGATTGGTGAATTCAGGCACCGGGTGGGTTTTGTGTGCAGGAGAGATGACATCTTGAATGTCTCTCATCTTTGCTCACATCAGTAAATAAATAAATATACTGAGACAATTGACACATCGCCATCTAGTCAAAAGTAAGCAGCATAGCATTTGCGTAATGGCTACTGGACAACTGAGACCTACTTATATATACCTAGTCAGGTCATAAATTCTGTCACATGTTTAATGTAAAATAATTGTAACAAGTTCATTAATTATGTAACCATTCATATACCAAAATGAACTTAACAAAACATAGATTCTTATGACATTAAAGTTTATTCAAAATGACCTCCGTGATTTTGAATACAAGCCTTCAATCTGCGCGGCCAGTTGTCTATCGCAGCACGAACGAGGTCCATGTCAATATCGGCGGCTGCCTTAATCAAGGATATCTTGAGTGACTCCAAATTGGGATGAGGCTTTGAGCACGCCTTTTCCTCCAAGTGTTGCCATATCTTGTAATCTAACGGATTCAAATCTGGACTGGAGGAGGGCCAGTCTTCGTGCCGGATGAAGTCGATTTCACGCGCCGCCAGCCAGTCTTGTGTGCTCTTCGCTCTATGAGCTGGCGCCGAATCTTGTTGGAATACCCAGTGCCTGTTATTGAACATGGTATGAGAAACAGGTTCCACAAGGTTCGTCAGGACTGTATTTTGATACACAACAGCATTCGTTTTTACACCTTTCTCACAAAAATGTACCTCTGTTAAGCCCCAATAAGAAACTCCCAACCATACCATGAGCGAGGATGGAAAATGACCTCGTTGGACACGCGGAATACGGTTGCTCGCTTCTTCACTACTGTGTGCGTACACCTTATCATTTTTTTTGTTGTAGCTCTCTTCTACGGTAAACATTTTTTCATCCGAAAAAAGAATTTCCCGATATTTTTTTCCCGCGTACCGCTTCAACAAAGCGCGGCATCTCTTCAGTCTCAGGTCCATTAGACGAGCATTCAAACGATGTCCTGTTTTTCTTCGATATGCCCGAAGCCCTAAGTCTTCATTTAACACCCTTTTCACCGTGGTTCTGCTTAACCCCATCTGAAGGGCCAACAGTTTCTGCTTACGTTTGGGATTTCTTTGAATTCGTGCCTTCACAGCTTTTATCACTGCTGGAGTCCTAACAGACCGAGGGCGACCACTTCTTGACCTGTCATCTACACTAGAGTCTTCATTGTATCGTTTGATGGTACGATAAACGAATCTTTTGGTTATATTCAAATTTTTCAGTATGTTAAAAATTTGAGTTGGCGCGTAACTGTAACGATGCAACGCAATAACTGCAACACGGTCTTCTTTAAGCGTCCACTCCATATTTAAAAATGAGTAAAATTCTAAAAGTTATACATTTTTATTTTCATGAACAATTCGAAATTCGAATTCAATAAACTTTTTTGTGGCCAGCATTCTAAAAGAAAAGTTTTTACTGTGTGACAATACTTATGACCTGACTAGGTACATTGTCTAGAATGTGTAATGTGAGGTAACTGGTGTCATTTGTGACCCCAAGATGCCGGTAAAGTTGAAGGGACAGGTCTATAAGATCATCATTAGGCCTGTCCTTTTATACGGCTGTGAAGCGTGGCCGGTGTTAGAGCAACACAAGCAAGAACTGCGTGTCACGGAGATGAATATGCTGCGGTGGATGTGTGAAGTGACGCGGAAGGACCGCGTTAGGAACTCCCGCATTCGCGGTAGTCTTCATGTCCGTGACATTGCAGTAAATTGCAGGAGTGTCGGCTCCGTTGGTATGGCCATGTTTTACGGCAACCGGATGCTTACGTGGGAAACAAATGTCTGGCCATACCACCTCCGCCGGGCCCCGGCAGGAGGGGTGGACCCAAAAAGTGCTGGCTTGACGTCGTAATGGGCTCACTACCAGGGATGCTGAAGATCGCGCGAAGTAGAGTAGAAAAAGTCGGAAAGCGGACCCCGGGCACCGAAACGAAAGTTTGGGTGGCAACCGGGACTAACGCTAGGATGATGATGATGTCTAGAATGTGTAATAAACATATAATGAAATAGCTGGTAAAATTGCGAACATGGATATCTTTTGCGAATCATTGACGGATTTTAAAAGGAAATTAATCATGTATTTTATTAACATTGTCAAACTGTAGACAAAGCTGTGTACGCCTGTCATTGGCATGTATGCATAAATATATGTATATAACTAGCTGTACTCTGCCACGCTTCGCTGTGGCACATTGTGACTGTACCCTGCCACGCTTCGCTGTGGCACATTGTGATTGAATGGTATATACATAAACACCCACACGCGATATTCGAACTCGTGACCTCCGAAAGCGTACCAAAGTGCGTTAGCTGCTACGCCACGGGGGTAGAATCAGTGTTTTCAGAAAGACCGTGTATGACAGTCGATTTGAGAACAAATTGCATGCGATTTTCGAGGACTTCGTTGAAGACTTATCAAAGCAATTTAAATTGTCTTCTAATATATTTAAGTATAAACAGTGTTAAACGATATTATTATTAATTCCACAACTTTATCGCCAACAGATGTCACTGTAAAACCGCTCGACTTTCTACTATAAACTGAAATCTCAATCAAAAAGTGCGGCCAAGTTTGTTGGGCACGTAAACGTAACCAGATGGCGTTCTAAAGCTAAATATATCATTGGATCAAACTATAACTACTGTCAAAGGGTTGAAGATATTGTATGACAACTAATAACAGAAACAACATCTGATATTAATATATGGCGTACGAAAATAGATTGGAAGTCAATATAGCAGTCAACAATCATTTTCTCCGTGCAGGAGCGGAGTAAGAACACTAACCCCTGTGGCCAGGGTCGGCATGTCGTAAAATCCGACAAAACAACCCTAGCAACGTGGTAGGGCCGCCGCAAGCCCGTCTAGATAGCGACCACCTTTGGTCTTAAGTATACCGCCATAATAACTTTGCGTTGTGGTCCGGAATTAGTGACCCAAGTTCCTGTACCCTTATGGGACAGCAGCGTGTGCGCGATGCCACTGGCGTTGCAAACACCCATAGGTAAGTGTTAAATTCTAAGTAGGCCGTCAGCTTGTCTGCTGTCCTACAGCATAAAATAAAAATATCATTTAAAAAAGATAACCATGGCCATATTTTCTGCTGTGTATATTGTCTCAGTGTACTTATTATCTTTTTGCTAGTTTACTAACTAATAACTTTGCGTTGTGTTCCGGAATTAGTGACCCAAGTTCCTGTACCCTTATGGGACAGCAGCGTGTTCACGATGCCACTGGCGTTGCAAACACCCATAGGCGACGGTAACTGCTAAATTATAAGCGGGCCCTCAGCCTGTCTGCTGTTCTACAGCAATAAAAAAAAACATATAGCAAAGGGCCCTTTTCGGTTTAGCCCTTTGGAGTTGGGGCTGATGGGATATTCGCTCCTGTGGTAACCAAATTTAGTTACATCTATTCCAGTCTTTATACTTTCTTCTGTGCCTTAGAGTATACCATCTAATACCTCCATTAGCAATAACTTATTACATTACTAACACATTTAATGAATTTAATGTTCAAAATGTTTAATTATTGAGTAATTTCTAATTGGGGGACTGAAAATTGAACCAAATCCGAAAAGGGAAGCTGTTAAAGAATTTAACACAACTCGCACCCCTGTAGAAAATGATACTACGGAGTTCGCAATGTATAAACTCCCTCTTCTATTCATTAATAAATACGCCACTGATTTTATGTAAAAGTTGAATTTTAGGGAGGATCTTGGGAATTGTGTAACGTCTTAGTTTCTTTATCAATAATATATACGATTGGAGTGTGCCAATTTTTGAGGACTAGATTAGAACGATGGTAACTCGGTATTTTCATAAAATATAATCCTTACTAAAATTATAAACGCGAAAATTTGTATGTGTGGTTGTTTGTTACTTTTTCAGGCAAATACTACTGAATGGATTTTAATGAAACTTTATACAATAATATAGCTTATACATCAGAATAACGCATACGCTATAATTAAGTAAGTCACATAATAAAGATATTATGTGTCCAAAATATGTATAACGATTAATGTCAAGTAAGTAGGAAAAAATTCTGTCATCTGCGAGCTATTCTGACGTGCGCTGCAAAAACAGTTAGTTACACTTAAATAGTCCTTCAAAAAAAGCTCGCGAAATCATATGTCTATATTTTATGTGTAAACAATTATCGCCAAAATTGTGAACCATAAATAGAATAAAAATTGATAATTTATTTCTACTGCACATTTGATAATAACAAATTATTGATCCTTATATATATATAAAAATAAATACTTTTATCGCTTCTGGTTTAATATAAAGTTATTAAAGTTTTAAAACACGGTGCTTGCTGCGGAGAAGTGGGGCAAGACAAGATATATAAAATCCATAGACTTGTGTTTTAATATAAGAAAAAAAACAATAATAACTGGAATTTTTCAGACAAGCGAAATAAGTATTAAAAATATCAAAAACTAATTTAAAGATAATAAAGCAAATGTTCTAGAAAGTCTTGTGTGTCGGATGAGTTTTAAAATGTTTAATGAATTAAACCACGTCGGTTTATAAGCGGGTTCAGACATAAAGAATTCGCGCGGGCTCCTTGCCAACTCTCGGGGGAGCCGTTCTTACGCGATCATCGCGTTTATTGCAATTATTTGCGGATTTAGTGAAGTTTGTCGTCGAACTTGAATGAACTGTTGCAATGACTCCAAATTTGACGCAATAAAGTCATTGCTTGGTTTAGTCAAACGACTGAAGGTGAACGATGTGAATGAAATAAACGACCTCGTGATTCCACCAACGAAAAGAATAGTCCTCTCTCTGGTTTTTAAAGCCACATTAAAGACTATTAGAGAACTGGTACTAACCCACAAGCAACTACTCAATTATACATACATACATATAATCACGCCTCTTTCCCGTAGGGGTAGGCAGAGACCACTTCTTTCCACTTGCTACTATCCTTACATACTTGTTTCGCTTCGTCCACTTTCATTATTCCCTTCATACATGCCCTTCGGTTTAGGGTGCTCTTGACCTGGCCTTTTTTCAAGACTTCCCTGATCTGGTCTCGAAACGTCCGCCTAGGTCTACCCCTTCCAACACTTCCATTCACACTCGCCTTATACACTTTTTTCGTCAATCGTTCTTCATTCATTCTCTCGACATGGCCAAACCATCTCAGCATATCTTTCTCAATTTTTGTCACTACATCTTCTTTCAGACCACAATGTTTCCTTATCTCAATTATAGCGTATAATATAATAATCAATTTATATCCTTTAACATGTATTCGTAAACTGTTGCGCTTTTGTATTTTCTTATAAGTAAGTTTTAGAAAAAATATTAAAATCCGCTGAAAAACATGTACATCGGTCAAAAAATAAAGTAGCATCTATAAATGATAAAATGTGAAGACGAAGATTTGGTAGTAGCATTTTTGGTAGAAGCGATGCACACCACGTTACTAGAAGAATGTTTACCTTCAAAGTAGATGGGATGTATGGGCAGGAGTAGATCTAAAATGCGATGAAAATAATGTGTTATGATAGAGAGAGAATAATGCCAGAATACAATGGAAGAAAATGACATACTGTAACAACCCGAAACGATTGGGATGAGGCCTAGCTAATAATTATCATGATGAAACAACACAGAAGCCTTTTGGTAGATAAAGCAATAAATGGTTTTTTTTAATGCCGTAGGACAGCAGACAGGCCGACGGCCCACTACGAATTTAGCAGTTACCGTCGCCTATAGGTGTTTGCAACGCTAGTGGATCGCGAACACGCTGCTGTCCCGTTAGGGTACAGAAACTTCAGGGTCACTAATGCCAGAACACAATACAAGGTTATTATGGCGGCATACTTAAGACCAAAGGTGGTCGCCATCCAGACGGGACCGAGGCCCCACCACGCAGCTAGGGTGGGTTGTTTTGTCGCCTTTTACGACAGGCCGACCCCGGCCACAGAGGTTAATATTCTTTCTCCGCCCCTGCACGGATAAAGTGCTAGTAGTGCAATGATAGTCAAATTGTGAATATATAATACTTCTTCTTCTTAGTCGTGTCACTCTTTACAGAGCGGTCGTGATCAACTGGTAGTACTAGTAGAGGCAGATATTGTTCGCTGTATGATTTTACGTATGATATAATACTTAGCGATGTAAAAAAAAGGCGTTATAAAATTTCTTCGAGACCGGAAGCACGTGGGTAATGCCTTTGGTGCTACAAACGTCCGTAGGCGACGGTGACCACCTGCCAGGGTAGGCCGTCTGCCTGTCTGCTGAACTCTAGCTATATAAAAAAATGAAAGAACTGTGTATTTATACTATACTTGTTGACCCAGCAAAAGTTGTTCTGCCAAATGAAATTTAAAAAAAAGTATGTCCTTCTCCAAAGTCCAATCTATGACTACACCGAAATTCATCAAAATTGGTTCAGCGGTTTATGCGTGAAAGCGTAACAAACAAACTCACTTTCGCATTTATACTATTACATAGAAGGATAGCCACATTTATCAGTGATTTATATTTAGTGCGCTCTTCTAATCTTTAGACTTTTTAAAGTTATTAAGACTATGGAAACTTGAAAGCATCTTAATTACTATAATCAAGATAGAAATATAAGTCGATAAAATGAGCGCGCAAATAAACAAATACGAAGCCTAGCATAATTTTGCCATTAAGTAAATCGCAAGTAGCGTATAGTGAATCCATGTTAAAACGCCTATGTTCATAGTGATAATGGTAGCTGATAGTGAGGACCACTATCAGCTACTAAGAAGCCTTTTAACTCTATTAATACTTATCCAAACCACATATACATGTAAAACAAGTCTTAGTGGACATAAACAATAATGAACTGACCTCTTCGTTAGAAATTCGTACGAAAAAAAGGATACAAGTTCATCGATCTTTGAGCATCTATCTAGCCACAAGTAATCGTAGGCGAGATAAACTAATAAAAAAACTGAAAGGCTTCCGCTTAGGATGATCATTTAAAAATGTCAGTTGCAAAGACCAGTATTTATTGAAACTTGACGCATGATCGATGCGCCCGTCTATCGTTGTTTTGTAATGGGTCGCGGAGGGGAGGGGGCGCTCTTTTAAAGCGGCCTGTTAGATTTTGTTACAAAAACAAACAAAGCCGGGTGGCCTCGTGTCTGGGCTGTTACGATCATACGTGTGATGTACGGCAAACTGATTTCCCTTATTGTCTACGCTCAGTTATGGCGGCTAAGCACTCTAGTAATGGTTTCAGTGCGGGTTTATGGGACACAACGTTTATAGTTTATATATAAACATTTCTTAATGCGAGATTAAACATAACGAGTTTGTCAATAATAGACGCGTGTATTATTATAAAAATCCATGTGGCCTTATTAGTTAAACAAAAATTTTATAGAGCGTCTGATCGCTCTATATAAAATTATATGTACAATATATAAAAATAAATCATTAAACAATTATGACAAAATTTTTTTATGTTTTATATATGTATCTTGACAATGATAGTCAAATTATTATATGCATTACTATAATCGTTTTGTAATTAACACTGAGTAAAAGCTTTATTCTTATTTAATATTTAAACAAATAGTTTTATGCGTATCATAAATATTTTATTGAATAGATCAAAAAAATATTACAACTCTGATAATATATTTGAAACCAAAATTAATTATGAATTTAAGTGTATTTAATTACGAAAATGGTGTACAAATTAACGGTCATAGTAATGCAACTAAGCGTCATTCTACATTTACAGAACAAGTAAGTATTTAATTAAAAATACTATTTGCATTATGTCAGAAATATCTAGTAATACAATGATAAAGTCAAGTTCACTCTTTTAAGTCTACCTCTCAAATCTTCTACACGTGCAATCTAGGAGCTGCCAGTCCTTCAATATAACACGAGTTGATCTTTGTTATAATAGGTTACTTTTGAGTACCCCTCAGGGGCGCTCCTCTGTCCGAGGAGTGCACGGGTGTGCGTACCCGAGGTGCCCGAGCATCCGTCGCCTCACTCCCCTCTCCGTCCGAGGCGACAGAGTCCTACCTTTCTTCCCGTCTACCTCCTACATCCTTTCCAACTTCGCTCTCTGTTCGTGGCGTTGTCCCCGGTGGGATGGTTGCGAATACTGATTTGGGTCCCGGGTTTTGCCCCAGGCCCTGATTTGTTAGTCGAAACCATGCCTATTTCGACTGCGCCTGCACAGAGAGTGTTCCTGGCGTGGGAATCGCATCCTCGCTGTCGGTTGGTCATGCTGGGTCGGCTACGGCGTTGGGCGACTCCCTGGTATTTCTGGAGTGTCGCCTGGTAGTCGTACCCACGCCTGACCGGCACGCGACGGGGGTGCGAGTTCCGTCCGGAATTGGCCGCCGACCTGTCGCTCCCGGCCCTGGTTCTGTCCATGGTCGGGGGCGATCCTGGATGGTCGGCCGTCGCCTCCTTTTGCGAGGCAGTAATGTCCGCAAAGGGGGCGGCGGGGCGGGAGCGGGAGTCAACTCCCGCCAACGCAGGCCACGTCGTCAGCGCCGGAGGGCAAGCAACGATCTCCGTAGAAAGCGGCCGCGGGCGGCCCCTCGGGGGAGGATCCGCCGCCCGCACTATTGCCGCAAGGGAGAGGGCCGCGTGCTGTTCCGCGGCCCTCCTCAACTTCTTGAGTCAACAGGAGAGCGCCGGGGGAATGAAACCCTGACCCCCTGGCGTCAACAGTTTAGAAGAGGCCCGCTTTGAGAAAGGGCGGGCCGGCGCCGGCCCGGGCCACGAGATCGGCAGGCCACATTTCCGTAGGCCCGGGCGTAGGCGATAGGAGAACAGCGAGGTTTTTTAGTGGGTAGTCGAATGGCCGAACATCTTTCCCGGAGTCCCACATATCCCTCGGTCCCCCCGGGCCGGGTTTTTCCCCGAGACCAAAAAAAAAAAGGTTACTTTTGAGTAACACTGTATTTCGAATAATCAACCACCGGTTGATAGATTTGACTAATATCATTGCATTATTTATATATTAATAACAAAATCTATTACAGTAAATTTAAAAAAAACGTATGATAAGTTTTATAAATGCTTTTCAATTAAAAGTGATAATAAATAACATAGAACAGTAACAATAGAAGTTAAATTGCTAAGAATTTTCTCGCGTGAAAATGTACATTGTAAAAAATCATAAAACATCAATAACGAGCTAGTTACGAGACCTGCGCAAGCGCATGTTTAATTGCGTTCGCAATTAATGTCAATGAATAGCGCAATATACTTGTAATAGTGTTCAGTATTACAAAAAAAGGCTATATAATAAGTAAGGATACTGAATAGTTATAATTCAGTCTCTCCCTTTCTAGTTAACGTCATTAAACATTATTGTAGCTTTACAATCGAAATTAAAACCACTACCTATCTTAGAGTTAATTTTGTAATTGTATTTTTTTTTTCTCTTACACTTTGCAATCTTGAATATCTGTTGTGAAAATATCGAATTTTTAACACATTATGAATTAGATAGGTGGTAATGTTTTGGGAATGGTATGGTGGGTAATAAAATAAATTAACATATATCACTAAAACTAAAATCCAATAAACGGTTTAAATGCAAATGGGAAAATATCAAATCTTTTCGGAACCTTACTTTAAACGACTCCATAAGAAACGATTGGTTAATGATAACCGGAAATCTTTAATTGTGATTATAAAAATAAATAGAGCCAATTGCTTAACACGTGTGGCCCATTTTGTTTAATATCTTAGAGCATTAAAGGGATGAAGAGTAAACATCCTACTTTGAGGCCAAGAGAAACGTGTTTCAAATATTTTGGGTTTCATAATTATTTGCTTAATATCATAATAGACAAGATTGACTAAGACTGTAGTCGCATTACTGTTTCAAATTTGTAAAAAAATTTATATTATTAATACGAGATATTATAAATGTAATGTGTATGTTATAAATGTAAAAGTTAGGATGGATTGACGTTTGTTATTCAATCATCCCAGAATGATATTTGGCACACGGGTAAATTATAGTTGGGGTATATAATAGAATACAATATAACGGCAACATGTCAATTTCTAATTAAGCCAACGCAGTCGCGGCTTATAAAATTTATATATGCTGATAATCGAGAAACTGAAACTAATGATATACAGTTACATCTGAAGCTTTTACTGAGATTATTGAGTATTGAAAATGTAGGTACTTTTCTACAATCCAATATCAGTCAATTTATAGATAATATAAGTTTATATAGAAGCGATTAATGTCGGACCATGGATCTCAAAAAAAAAATCGAATAGGGCTATTCCTTTGCTGTCTGGAAGCAATGTAATTAATTTGTCGCCTTAAAACTCTAGAAAAAAAAATTCCTTATTCTTCCATTTCGTTTCTTACTCGAAATACTTATTTTGAGATATATTACACATATTATTTATGTGTCAAAGTAAAACTTCAGACTTTTGAGTTCAACGTTGAAGTTTCAAACATTGAAAAAAAGAATTACAGTACTGGCACTGTAATTCTTTTTTCTGTCCTTATCGCACTTAATTTTGGATCGGTTCAACATATCCTCTCCATACGATCTCCTATTTGATCCATCCTTTCGACATTAACACCCTTTTTTAGTTAATCATCTTTTTTCATCCAGGGACATTTCTTTGCATAAATGTTACATGTAATAAAATACATAGTGAAATTCTGGTGCTCGTACGTACTCACAATAAAAAGGTGGCAGTTCACTTTTCTTATATGCCAGTAGTTGGCCCTTGACATACTCACTTGATGAGGGTCAAGGCGATTAGCTTGTCCAAAATGTGCGCAAAGGTTTACAAACCTACATGCTTAATGTGTTTCTCGAAATGCCAATAATTGAAATTACGTCGGTTTCCTTCGTATTCCTTCCGACGTGGTGCTCGTAATCCGAATTTGACTAAAAAAAATGGGTTGCAAAATGTACGCTTCAGATCGATAGTGATAAAACACTTGAAGAGTGTGAAATATACTATATTTATATTATATACATACGAAAGCCAAACCGGGATGGACTGGCGTAGCCTCCTTTTGCGAGGCAGTTATGTCCTCAAAGGAGGTGGTGGAGCGGGAGCGGGTAGTTGGCAAGTACTAGTGTATTAGGGTAAGTTTAGTATCTTACCCTCCGCCCCTGCAGGCCATGTCGTCGTCACCGGAAGGCGTCCAACGACCTCCAGCCGACGTAGAAAGCGGCAGCGGGCGGCTCCTCGGGGGAGGATCCGCCGTCCGCACCAATGCCGCGAGGGTGAGGGTCGCGTGCTGCTCCGCGGCCCCCTCAACTCCTCGAGTTGAGCGTGAGTAGAGCGTCGGGGGGACGAAATCCTGACCTCAACATTATGGAAGAAGCCCGCCCCACAATGAGTGGGCCGGCGCCGGCTCGGGCCTCGAGATCAGCAGGCCACATATCCGTGGGCCCAGGCGTAGGCAATAGGAGAACAGCGGGTTTTTTTAGTGGGTAGTCGGATGGACAAACATCTTTCCCGAAGTCCCACATATCCCTCACCCCCCCCCCCCCCCCTTCAAGAATAGTGTTTTTCTCAGAGACTAAACAAAAGCTACAAAAGCAAGAAGTCATTCTTCGTTTGAAGTATAGAATTGAAAGAAATGTTGGTAAAAGGTTTCACAGGTTAAAAGGTTGAAGGTTTTTTCCTAACATGGTTATTAAAAATAATAATTTTATTCCTAGTAGTATAAACACTTTTCCTGTGAAAATTTCTACAAATAAAGGAATGTATAATAAGTATATGGAATAGCAGCTTTAAGTTGATACTTAAACTGACGTTGAATATAGCTGGTATCACAAATTAAATTGCAGGAAGCCATACATGCTCAATGGAAAAATTACTAATACCATCATAATGCAAAATAGAAAAGCAAACAACACAACAGATAAAAAATAATGGTTAATGTGGTAACCTATTTATTTATTATACAATATTTTCTTATCAATGAAATGCAACATAAATTGTGATTTTGAACATTTAGCTGGTGGTGGAATAAATACTTATTATAATTATGATTATGATGTTACAAACCAAACCTTGAGATCACTAAAACTATACATTCGATTGACTTGAAATTTAGTATAGTTACTCATTTCACGATGTATGTAGACGCTTACTAAGAACAGATTTTACGGAATTTAACTCAAATTACAATTTTATTAATTAATATGGGAAAACAAGTGTTCCGAATTTTCATACATTTTTTTATTGCTGTAGGACAGCAGACAGGCTGACGGCCCACTTAAAATTTAGCAGTTACCATCACCCATGGGTGTTTGCAACGCTAGTATCATCGCAAAAACGGTACAGGAACTTGGGTCACTAATGCTGGCCGAAACACAACACAAAGTTATTATGGCGGCATACTTAAGACCAAAAGGTGGTCGCCATCCAGACGGGCTTGGGGCCCTACCCCGTAGCTAGGGTGGGTTATTTTGTCGCCTTTCACGACATGCCGACCCCGGCCGCAGACGTTAGTATTCATTCTCCGCCCCTGCACGGATAATACATACATTTCTTTACAAAAGATAACTAAAAGTAGACTGAATAGATGTCGCTTTTGTCAGGCCTAGAAGACATATTCAATTTTACTAATTAACTAATTTATATGCAGTGAATTTAATAGGAACATAATACAAAGATGTTAATGAGTGATGGTAAATATTAAACTCTATTATGTATATATACCAAAAGCTTAAATATAAAATACTTTCAACAAATAATTCAGCTGCTTATTTATATTCTTATGGGTCAGAAGTTAACTGCTAAAGCATAGATACATTGCAAGTGTATTATGAATGTGGTAAAAAACAATACATTTCAAAAATAATATATTGGGAGCCATATAGTTTAATATTACAAAGCACAGAATTACCCTCACTGCTATCTTATGTAAACAACTTATATAATAAAAGGCATTATAAAATTTGTTTGAGGCCAGCAGAGCCTTGGCAATACCTCTGGTGGTGGTCCGTGGGTGAAGTGACCACTTGCTATTATTGGATGGGACCCCACATCCGATAGAAGAAAGCCAAATGGTAGCCTTTCTGCTGAACTCCAGCTATAAAAAATGGAGCCTTTATATGTGCATACTAGTGGTCGCCCAGGGATCGAATTTCGAACATAATTCATTTAATTTTTGTGTTTGAACTTTATTAAGGTTTTTTTGTCGAAGGCTAATCAAAGGTTTTGTTAGGGCTACTCAGTTAATTTGCCAATTTTCTACATCAGTTTGAAAGCATCTTTGTAAATCCGTTTCATAACCATATATTCATATTCTTAGAATAGTGTTTACACTATTCTCACAAATAATCAATACAGATTACTTTACACCATTTTCTTTATGCTTATGCATGATGTATTTCAAAAATTATAAATAACTATACAAATAAAAACAATTCGAAAGTTTCATTTCTTTTTATTGTCAATATTGAAATTCAATAAGACCAAAGAGAATATATTCAGTTAAGTCTATAGACAATTAATGTTAATTTCTTAAATACATACATACATATAATCACGCCTCTTTCCCGTAGGGGTAGGCAGAGACCACCTCTTTCCACTTGCTACCATCCTTACATACTAGTTTCGCTTCTTCCACTTTCATTATTCCCTTCATACATGCCCTTCAGTTTAGGGTACTCTTGACCTGGCCTTTTTTCAAGACGTCCCTGATCTGGTCTCGAAACGTCCGCCTAGGTCTTCCAACACTTCCATTCACACTCGTCTTATACACTTTTTTCGTCAATTGTTCTTCATTCATTCTCTCGACATGGCCAAACCATCTCAGCATACCTTTCTCAATTTTTGTCACTACATCTTCTTTATTTATAAAATATATATCATTATTATAAAATTAACCTTAATGGTCTCCTTACCAGGCCATAAACTCTTATAAAAAACAAAAGATTATGAGTGTGTGTATGGTATGTATCATTGGAGCAGTAGTTTATGTAATGTTTATTTTAATTAATTTAATGTATTTCTAATGGATTTTAGGCAAAAAAATAGCTTTCTGCACTTCTCATCGGCATAAACTTTAACTGTGCCAAATTTATATATCTCATCACTCATATATCATACTCCTGCTTCCACGGAATTTTCCTAAAAAGGGGTACAAAGTATTCGCTTCACATATTAATATATAGATGTATAATTAGGTCACTTCTAAATAAGAATTAGCATAAACAGATGTGGCTAATTTAAAAGGTGGCACTCATATGTAAGAATAGCAATAAACTGGCCTTAAAAATAAAGCTGTAGTATACTGCAAAATACGTACATATATACTATGTTGACCTTTGGTATTAAAAACATGTTTTTAAAAATAGTATATATAACCAAGGTTAATATTTTTGCATATTTGCAAGAAATTTTGAATTGCTGTAGGACATCAGACAGGCTGAGGGCCCACTTAGAATTTAGCAGTTACCGTCGCCGATGGGTGTTTGCAACGCCAGTGGTCGTCATCCAGACGGGCTTGGAGCCCTACCATGTAGGAAACAATAAAAAATATTAGTAACACCTAAAATGAGCCAAGATAGAGAAGATCTAAGATATCTGGTGGGGAATATTCTTTCCCTTTCAGGCCTCCCGGTTCACTGTATGTACTACACTAAATGTTTTTAATCAAATTTAACTTGGTTCACATCAATACCATGTAGTCCTATAGTATAAAATTCAGTATATGTAAGGTTTGGTACTTTTCTTGTACAATTAAATAAATAAATTTTCAACATAAAAGATTGCCAATTATCGCAAAAATTGCCTACACAAGGATGAGCACAATTGACAGAACCAGTCTATATGAGTGATAAATACAAAAGAATTTAATTTGCCTGCAGCTCTGAAACAGGCCGAGGACAGAGTGGTGTGGAGGCAGTTCATCAGCGTCTTCGTAAAGGCTTATCAAGACGGGCACGACCTTCAGGAATGAAGAACACGACGAAGAAGAGAAGACCATTTAATTTTTGTCCTTAATGTTTTCTATTCTTTTTTCAGGAAAGTGAAGTCAGAGAAATAAGTAATTCGGAAATTATAAAAATACTTCATTTATTTCACAAACATGCCAGAAAGAACAGTGGATGAAGTTTCTCATAAAGTTTATAAAGTAGTAAAACATAGTGGCGAAGGAATATCTTTATGATATTTATGATCTCTGATGGGAATTGAGCTGGACTAAGGCAGGTTGGTGGGTCACACACATTAGTTAACTAATGCATAGATTTATTTCTAGGGTCATTAAGTGCTAAATATGAAATATTCAAGCTAATATAGTAAAAATCATAGATAGGACCCTGGTCCTATCTATCCTGATGTGTGGTGCATATTTATATATCATTGTTATCAAACCAATATCTGCTATGTGCATAAAGTTAAACTTTGAGATGTGGAGTAAAACATTCTCATGTAAAACTTTTTAAGAAACAATTTCTTTTAAAGTGATTTATTTTAAAGTAATGTAGTGATTAGAACCACATTGCAATTTTTATATATCCCAAGAATTAGTAGGAGTGGCTACATGCTAAATAATTCATACTATATGATTGTCCCATTGCTCCCAATTAAAAAAAAATTAAATAGTGGCATTGTGGATTTAAATTGGATCCTGTGTTTTTGAGCATGACATGCAATCATCATGATCATGGAAGAAATATGCATTTTTTATAGCTGAAGTTCAGGAGACAAACGGCCCAGGTGGTCACAGTTGCCTATGGATGTTTGCAACGCCACAGGCATTGCCAATGCGCTGCCTGCCTCAAAGGAATTTTATAGGTAATGCATTTAATTCTAATCGTACATATGATCACTGCACCCAAGATTCACCACCTCACTATATGTTGGTGCAGGTGGAGGCAGCAATTGTGTCAGTACAAATCATAATTTGACCCATCACTACCTCAAGCTGTTATATTTGAATCCAAAATGAAAATGATCTGGGGAATCTAACTGAACTCATATTAATATTCTTAGAGTATACTAATAACAAAACTTGAGAGGATATAAGACAGAAATATCACTAGCCATACAAAAGTTAAAATTGTTTGTACACTGGCCTTTTCCATATTCCTCTATGGTTCAGAATCCTGGACGCTGGAAGTCACAGATAGGCAAAGGTTGGATGTGTTTATGCGCTAGATACTGTCCAAAAAGGTGGATACACCAGGTATCTGAACACCTAAAAATACCTGCCAGGGCAGCACTACACCAAGCCATGGTCAACAAGCAACAAGTGGAAGGAGACAGTTAAGAAATTGCAGTAACAGTCACAAACCTCAGCTCTGAGGGACCGACTGAAGAGAGAGATACGAATGAGGGAATTGGGTCTCAAATATCCTGAAGTAAAAGATGGTCTGCAAAAAAAAGATCATGAGAAGGAAATGGAAGTTATTAAGGGAGGCTTTTACTAGAAGGCAAACAGATACTGTCGAGGACCTGGGTAATTAGCTTTTATAAACTTGAATTTAGTATAATATTTAATTGTAAAAGTATTTGATTAAAGGCTATTATTATATTATAGCTCCCATCGGCTTCAGGATCTAAAATGGATTATATTTACATATATTACTTCATTATTATATATTTATTCATTGACAACCTCCGAGGTACATCGGCTAACACACTTTGGTACACTTGCGGAGGTCATGGGTTTGATTCCCATCTCACATTTGGGTGTTTATGTATAATATGTATTTATTTACAAAAAATAAGTATATTTATATAGTATATCAGTTGTCTAGTACCCATAACACAAGTGCTATGCTACTTACTTTGGGACTAGATGCTGCTGTGATTTGTATAATTTATTAGATCAAGTTCATAAACTTTGTGAACTAATACTTTCTTTTATAACTCATATTAAAAGATTATAGACATTATCAATTCATGATCAATATTACACATACAATTTTTGTTATATATATAAAATATTGGTGGTAATATACTTATATACATAAAGTATCACAAAAGTTTTCATATGTTATAAAACATGGCAATAGGTATCACCTAATAGAGCACTATCTCTTTCCTTCCTATGCCACCTGCCATATTATTGTGTTCCTCTCTCCCTTCACTGCAAGAGAAAGTAACAAAAGAAAAATAACACAACCCCAGCCTCAATTCTAAAATTATATCCGGATTAATAAATATTACTTTTAATTTAAATTCTGTTATTTTGTCAAGTGTACTGGGCGACTAATATTTTGCGCGTAAGAGACAAACAACAATCTTATAACCTACACTTGCATTAGTAATAGCCTTAACTTTCACAAGAATGTCATATCTACGATAATATTGTATATCACACTTACTACCAAAGATATAATGTATATGATATAAAGTAAACATAAACAGATAAACTAACCCTTTCTTCATGAGCCAGCTCTGTTGGCCTCAGTTGATAAAAGAACGTTCCAATATAGAAGACACTCATCCATTTTACGAACACTCATCTAATAACACGATTATCATAATTTTTGTTTGCACTACTTGTCACAATCAAACTAAAATTCCACTTTTTGCTGCGCTAAACGCAGACGTCATTGACAAACAACCAAAGTGACGAGTTATTGCACGGGATCACATAGTAGATGACAACATTACGTGTTATAAGCGCCATTTCATTGACATATCACAATTGTTATCACCTTGAGGTATTACATTACTAATCACTTCGTCTATATCAGTTATATATAAAAATAAAAATGTAAAAAGCAAAAATTACTCGTAGACAGCACTCACAACGTCGTACACTCACATAACGAAACGTACGGTTCTTACACTCACTCACACACGCAAACTACAGTCAAGGTGACAGTTGTCTCAGCGCTAGTGTCGCAATGTTTGTTGTTTTGATTCATGGCAACATTGTGACTAGAAGTTTATCTTTTTATTTTTAGTACATTTCAAACAGCCCCAATATATTATAAGAGATGGTAATCTATTTTTGAATATTATTATAGTAGGTATTATAAAAGTAGTTATAGATTTATTTTATTTTTTATTTATTTGGGAAACATACAATTACAACAAACCACAATGTAAAGATTATATAAAAATTAACAAATCAGTAAAGATTCCACTTAAAAGTAATTCACATAATTGCATCATCCAATAGAACAACAGTAATACATATCTTAAATTAAAATTATAAAATACATTAAAAAAAAGAATTGAGAGATATAAGCTTAGTACTTAGTCATTTGCATAATTCGATTATTTTAAATTTATAATTTACAATGTTAGAGCTTAAAATGTCTACACTGGTGTAAGATTTATTGTATTCAAGACAAGATCTGTGTATGAGTGTTTCTTGCAAGATTTGACTTTGTTGAAGGTAATGAAAAAAGTGACACTTGCCTTGAACTTAAACGGGGACACCTCAGGAATACTTGACTTAAAAGGAAAGGGGAATCCATGTGATTATTGAGTAATTTGAATAAAAATACTTGGTCCTTCATAGCCCTCCGCACTGATAATGAATGAATTTCAGGCAACTGTTGACTCATACGATCACATTTATATTTTAAGTGTTTTATAAATTTATTCTGTACGGATTCAATACTGTCATTCGGAATATGATTCAATAATGCATATTCCAAAATGGATCTCACGTAAGAATTATACAGTAAGGTCAACGTGGAGGGCTTTTTAAAATCTTTTCCAACTCTAAGAATAAATCCCAATATTTGGAAAGCTTTATTAACTATATGATTCACATGGGAACAAAATGTCAATTTAAAGTATAAGTGAACCTCAAGGTCTCTCACTTCAAATACGCGTTCCAGAATACTATCACTCAAACTATATGTGAAAATAACTGGCTGGGTCTTTCTTGTAAAAGATATGATGTTACATTTATTTATATTAAGTTTCAAATAATTATTATTGCAGTAGTCAGAGAGACGAGTGAGGTCATCTTGTAAAAGAGTACAGTCATAGTCAGAATCAATAGTTATAAATCTTCATATCGTCAGCGTAAAGTAAGATACTACTATTTTTTAAAGTGACAATTACATCATTTATAAAGATATTAAACAATAGAGGTCCGAGATGAGAGCCCTGAGGAACACTAGAAGATATAGGGACAAATGTGGAACAATAGCCCTCAACAGTTACTGCTTGACTCTCGACACTATATGCAATTGGATTGACTATATGCTACGAAGCAGACTAGTCAGATCGGAACTAATGGGAGATAAACTTAGCGCAAAAACAACACGCGGCTGCCCTCAAGGCGGAGTATTGTCTCCATTATTATGGTGTCTGGTAGTAGACTCACTACTAACCAAACTCAACACCGGACCTTTTTACACGGTAGGTTATGCTGACGACATAGCCATAATGGTCAATGGTAAATTTCCGAACATAGTCTCTGGATTATTACAAAAGGCTCTGAAGATAACAGAGAAATGGTGCATGGAGAACCACCTCTCCATTAATCCAAATAAAGCAGTTATAGTACCATTTACAAGGAGAAGGACACTAGCAAGTCTAGGGAATCCCTCCCTTAATGGAACCAAACTGTCGTGGTCCACCGAGGTCAAATATCTAGGCATAACCCTTGATAAGGAACTCAGGTGGAAGACTCATGTGGAAAAGACAATGGCGAAGGCTCTGAGAGTATTTGGTATGTGTCGTTCCACTTATGGCAAAACCTGGGGACTAAAACCCAAAGTGATACGATGGCTTTATCAGATAATGATAATACCCATCATTACGTATGGCAGCGTAGTATGGTGGCCCAGAATAAAACTTACTACGTGCAAAGAGACACTCAATAGGCTACAAAGAACGGTGTGTCTTGGAATCACGGGTGCTTTTAGAACAACACCTACGGCAGCTATGGAGAGATATCTTAACATTCCTCCTCTGCATATTATGGTTGAACTTGAGGCAAGGAGGGCACTATATCGCCTTGCAGTAGCTGGCCTATGGGACTCCACCAAGCCAAAAACCAACCATACAAAATTCGATGGAAATGAGGACCTGGATCGGATAACACATATGATATCCGATAAAATGCAAACCAGGTTTATATTTGAAAGGCTTTTCAGGGTCCAAATTCCAACAAGATTGGAATGGACAAAGGGACCAGATCCACCGGAACATAATAGTCTGGTATGGTACACTGATGGATCCAAAATGGAATCAGGTACAGGGGCGGGAGTATACGCGAAAGACTACAAATGTAGTAAAAGCTTGGGAAAAATGGCAAGTGTATTCCAGGCTGAAACATATGCCATTATAACCTGTGCTCAGGAGAACATAGATAGAGGCACCAGAGGCAAATCTATATATATTCTCAGTGACAGTCAAGCTGCAATCAAGGCCATCGCCTCCTTCAAAGTTGACTCCAGACTTGTCCTGGATGCCATCCAAACCTTGAATGGACTTGGAAGGCATAACAGGGTAAGATTAATGTGGGTCCCGGGACACGAGGGAGTACATGGCAATGAAATGGCAGATGAACTGGCAAGAGAGGGCTCAACTAATGATTTTATGGGTCCGGAACCATGTGTAGGCATTCCGACTAGCCTCGTGAAGGCCACATTCAGGGATTTTGCAGACCGCAGTCAACAACAACACTGGCTGACTAGAATCGGTCTGGAACACTCCAAAAAATTTTTGGGATCCACGTACAAAGCACGAGGATCCATCTGGAACATGAGCAGGGGGCAAATACGCTACTTGCTTGGAGCCTTTACTGGGCACTTTGGAACCAACAACATGCTCATGAAAATGGGTCTAACCGCGACACCCATGTGCAGGTTGTGTGGGGAACATACAGAACGCATGGAACACCTACTGTGTACATGTGATGCATTGGCCAGGAGGCGAATGAATCTTTTGGGGGTAGGATATCCAACACCGGAAGACTACAGGCTCCTATCTCCATACCTCATTGTTAGGCTCATGAAGCAGATCTTCAAGGAGATTGGAGAGGAGTGATTGCTATCTAGGGGAACACAAAAGATCCCATTGGGTCGAAGTGTCCGAGATATTTCTCGGCCCCAAAATAAGATAAGATAAGATACTGCTTGACTCCGTTCCCTTAAATATGATTCCAACCATCATAAAAGATCACCATGAATACCCATCAAACGAAGCTTGCCGATAAGCAAGGAGTGAGGAATTTTGTCAAAAGCCTTAGAATAATCGGTATAAATAACATCAACCTGACCACTACCATCCATTGCTCTAGCTACCCAGTGCATAAACTCACAAAGGTTAGATTCAGTTGAACGCTTGTCAATAAATCCATGCTGTTGTTCAATAATCAAAGGTCTGATGATAGGAAATATAGAATCAAATATAACTTTCTCCAAGAGCTTAGCAAGTGTATTTAGTTTGGATATAGGTCTGTAATTCTGAATATTATGCATAACACCATTTTTAAATACAGGAATTACGTGTGATTTTTTCCACAATAAAGGCATTACGCTTGATGTCAAAGAAAGATTAAATAAATGATGTATTGGAAGAGATAGACTTTTATAGCAAGGTTTGTAGAATATAGGCGGGATCCCATCAGGGCCACTACCTTTGTTTGGATCTAAACATTTAAGATACTTAGAAACCGATTCAACCATAAAGTGGACAGAAGAAATGTTTACGGAAGGTCCAGTGTTACAAGATTCATCAGTATTATTCGTATTCTGTATATAGGATTCAAAAGAACATTGAAAGAATTTATTAAAAAGAATACAAATATCGCTGCCGTCAGATGAAGAACCATTAAAACATTTTTTCGGGCAAGTCACATGAAGACTTTTTGGACTTTACAAATGACCAAAAATGTTTACTTTCATATATAGTACGATTTTCAGCATGAAGAATGTATAAATTATAACATTCACTTTTAACGCGCCTTTCACGATCACGCAAGAGACAAAAAGTATCATATTCATTAATCTGACCATAAGTCTTTATTATTCACAATTTCATAAAAGTTCTCCAGGGCAGAATCAAAATCCCCATCATTCAAAACATTATTCCAATTGACTTTAGATAACTCTTGGTCTACTATAGCATAATCAATCATACGGAAAGCCCTAACACACTGTGGAGGTGGGCGAATAGTACGAAAATGTAACATTGATAAAGCAATACATAACGCTGGATGATGAGCATCCTCGAGAACTAGAGGATTTAAAGAACGGATAACAACACACTCAGTGCTGCTTAAAACCAAGTCTAATTGCCTATTATTTTTGTTAGGAATCAAATTATATTGTACGATATTTGCAAAATTCAAAAAGCGGAGCAGAGATTTAATTAGATTATCATTATTGTTACCATTAATAATAGCTGGATACCCACCGGGAGTATTCCAGTGTGCAGAGGGAATGTTGAAATCTCCGACGATCAATACATTATCATTATCGTTGTTATTGAAGATATCAGAATCAGCCTCAAAAAAGAAATCGACAGCAACTTGCTGCAATCGACACTGGGGAATATAGCAGCAATACAAACGCAACAATTTCACCGCAGAAGTTGAATTCATTCTCAAAACGACCTCTAAGACTTCGGCAGCAGCATTAGGAATATTTAAAATGTCCGTTGAGTGAATAATTATTTCTTGCTTCACTGCAATTAAAACACCACCTCTCATATTTATACAAAGAGTGAACCAAGTTACAGCGTATGAAATCTACAAATAACTATTTATACACAGTTCAAAAAAATGTGTTTATAACTTATGTCTACGTAGGTACGTTCAAATGACTGAGTTAATTTAGGTTGCAAATTCTCAAAAATTATTTTTTAAGTGAGGCTTTAATTTTTTTTTGTTGTACTATCTCATAAATTTGTTGGTAAATTATTTAATAATCTTGGAACTAAGTAGGTAGTTGTGCGCTTGCCGTACATATTCTTCGCGCCGCTAATAGCAAACCGGTTTTGAGCAGCGGCCCGAGTATACATATACAGCGTGCTTCATTTCAGTTTGTATTTTTTTATTAAAAAGATTTCCTTGAGTATAATTTTATATAATTGGATTTCTATAGGTAAAAAATTGCAGTATTTAAAAAGACCACTTTCATCATCAATAAATTTATGTTTGACAATAAGGGAAACCATATTTTTTTAAATTTTATGTTCAGTCTACCTATACATATTTTATTTATAAGACTTAAAGGTGCGACCATAACTCTTTAGTCCATACTAGATATATGATGCACCTAATGCATTTAGTTTACTTTTAGTCCTTGGATAATCTTCATTTATTTTAACTATATTCAATATAAAGCAATATTACAAATACTTTTTAACAAAATTTGGTAGTTAGAGCCTTGTAGTTTTTTATCGGTTTTTTAGGAGTTTACTCCTTAAGAATCGATTTTCATATACAGGGTGACTTTCACAAACCCGTCCAAATTCACACAGAAGAATCTTTAGTAAAAGTTATGAGAAACATGTATTTTAGTTTTTTTTATAGCTTGAGTTCAGCAGATAGGCAAACGGCCCACCCGGGCAGGTGGTCACCGTCGCATATGGACGTTTGCAGCACCAGAGGCACCACCAACGCGCTGCCGGTCTCGAAGAAATTTTTTAACGCCTTTTTTGAAGAACCCCATATCATACCGCGCTGAGAAAACCTCAGCCGGAAGCTCATTCCAGATCCTGAGAGTACGCAACATGAATGTTCTGGAGAACCGTTTCGTACAGGAAAGAAGAGGTATCACATAGTACAAAAATGTTGAGTAATCAGCATCACAGTCATTCAAAGAACTCGCAATTTACGTAATACGGCGCGAGAGTGCAATGACCTCTCCATCTGACCTAGTAAAAGGCCGAGGACGGCGGCATTGAACCGGGCAAGCGAATACGCACTACTCATTTACGCGGGTGTGACAGAGACAGGTAATAACAGGTTAACGACGCTGTTTGCACCATATGATTTTTCTGTACGATTGAATTAATGATCCTATATGAAATATTTTATGGTGAAAATTCAACATACAACTTTTTTCCAAAAATAGTTTCCTTAAATGATACGTAAAAAATTTAGTAATTTAGATTTAGTGCGTAAAAAAAATTTGGACGGGTTTGTCAAAGTCAGCCTGTATATGGCGCCCGGTATGAGAAAAATGTGAGAGTAAAATCTACTAATGAATGACCTCGTTACGTTTTTGGTGCGCGTGTACCGGAACACACTAAACAAAACAAAACGATGTATCTCTCAAGGCAAAAATTACTTTATTTGTTACATCTTAAGGTTGATTTCACATTAAATGTTGTTTAACATATGTCTTTTCATTTGTAAGTGACAAGAGTAATTTATTGGTTTGCTCATTTTATATGACGAATGATCGTATTAGATAATGTTATGAAGATTTGTGACTTTATTACTAGTTGCCATAGTTGTAATTAGGTTGAACTTAAAACTGTTTTAAAACTTTTTTATATATGTATATTATTTTCATTAATTTGTTAATTTATCCTTTCATATTTAATCTTTTTTCAGTTAAATAAACTCTTTTTGCGTATGTTTAGACAATCGTACTTAAGTAGTAAACTCAGTCGTGCGTCGGAGCTGACACACAGTTTCTTTTTTGCTATGCACGAATTGCACTAGACCCAAATATTTATCTTATGTTTCATAACATTTAGTAATTATTGTATTTAAGCAAGTGATTAGTCTCGAAGTATAAAGATGATACGGCTGAATGATATGAAGGATACGGCTATTCTATTAGTTACCTAGCAAGTGGTACAAGGCTGATAATCAGTTTGCTATTTCACGTTCAGAAAAAAATAAAGGAAAAGAAAGAAAAATAAAGAATATTTTCTGGTTTAAGTGGTAGTCGCACTCATGGCTGTTTGTAGTTTGGTGTTATTTATTTAATATTCTAAATAAATGAAACAACATAATTATAAATACGTAGTTTTATTAGAAAATGAAAACAAAATCCCTTACGCTATTTAAATAAGGCACGATGTGTCCAAAGAAACCGTACGGCGCGTATATGCATGTACACAAGCGCGCCAAAACATTCAGATTTTAGCCAACTCAATACAATAATCATTTAATCACTCCCTGTACAGAAACAACAAGTTTACAAAATACACAAATATTTATAATTTAGCTTGGCGAGCGATTTATTGTTCGTTTGTAAACACAGTCTGTTCCAACACACAATCTGTGAAGAAAACTTACATATATGGTGTTGTCTTTCTATAATACCATATCTATGGGCAACATACGTCTTTTTGTAACTTGTAAAATGAACATGAAACGCGTGTTGGAACAGTCGTGCGAAATAAAATTGCTATCCTTTAAATTTTAATTCAATTAATTAAATTATTGTAGATCAATTAGCAAATTTATTAATATTTGAATGTGCATATAACTTGACCTAATTGAAGATTAATTGAAGGACCTTTGAGTGATCTATGTAAGTTTCATATACTATAAATAGGGAACTGAATTGTTATTGTTGTATATTAAAGAAAACATGTAACGCAATATGATTGACTCTTTCAAGCTATGGTCATTATATCTACATATTCATAGCATTTTGTATTGATATTAACTTACATAAACGTGGCATGAGGTTGTTATTAGCAATGTATCCGCATAAAAAAATTAAATCTGAAATGATAACAACCTTTTTTCCTATTTTAGACGAGTACCCGCTCGAAATACTGACATTTGGCATTTTGGTCGAAATAATTGCCAAAATAAATATATAAAATTCTAAAAATTAATTTTGTATTAACACTAAAATCAATTTTAAAATATATAAATAAAATCGAGCACACAATATTAATAAGTTATCAATTCACGATATGTAGCTAAGAAATATAGTAAACTTTGAATTTTAGACATATAAAGGACTTATGTAAATATAAATATCCACATGTATTTCATTAATAATGGCGTTTATTTAATAACATTTAAAATTTTTATGAACTGTAACTAACTAATCACCGAGGTTTTTATTGTATATATGAACATCTCAATTATCCGTAAAATTCAAAATGGCTGCTAAATACAGGAAGCATCAACAACTGGTTATATAATTTATATATTTTTAACTTAAACAACAATATAAAAACACTCACATAATTTACATAATAAATATGAGTACACACATATTTTTGTGCGAGTGATTTTTTTTCAACTATTGAATTGTAGCATTATGATTAATTGATTGAATAATTTAGCTAAATTTATATAAAAATGTGTAAAATATTAAATATATAAGTTAGGAAGATATTTTAGGTATATGAATATGTTACAATATAAATTTATATCTAAATATTAATACAATTAAATTACACATCCCTAAATGATTACAATCTCTAAACAAAAATGCAAAATGTCCTTACACTGTAATAAATTACTAGGTCAAAGTACATTGTTACGAATCATTAGACAACACGGAATGAAGTCGTCATATACGTGATCTACAAAGTTCCAAAGAAAAATTATTTTTGACACACATATAAGAATAAACGACATGGCATATTTTTTATTAAACTTTATACACAACTCTGTCCCTTTAATTGTATTTTAATCGAAGATTGGGTATCAACTTATTTTGATATTACTATAATCTTGATGCTAATAAAACTTCAAACAATCAAACAGTAGTGTTTTTGTTTTGACTAACAAATTTTTTCATTGTCTATTCTAGATTGTTTTTCCTAAAAAATAACGGTAAACTTAGTTATATTCTCATTATAATTTTTAATTCGATTAATGGTACCTAATAATGAAATAAAAGTCTATCATTACTATTAGACATGGTAATAATATGTGTAACACACTGGCAGATCAGACAGAGGTATTAACATCAATGGTGAGCGCCTTACTCATCTCCGATTTGCGGATGACAGTCATTTTTGCGGAAAACCTGGAGCACTTATCAGCTATGATCGGAGAGCTTTATGATGCATCAGTGATTGTTGGACTAAAGATGAACACATCGAAGACTAAAATATGCATCAACTCCAATATAGACCACATTACTGTACATGGGCATGCGATAGAAAGAGTTGAGGAATATGTCTACTTGGGACAAACCTTGAACCTTGCCAAATTCGGACAAAATAACGAGATTGAGCACCGCATCCGCCTAGGGTGGGGTGCTTTTGGCAAACTGTACGAAGTGTTCAAGAGCACAAGCGTTCCCATTAACCTCAAGCGTCGGACCTTTGAACAATGCGTCCTACCAGTCATGGTCTACGGAGCCGAATCATGGACGCTGACAAAGCAGGTGATACACAAGCTCCAAGTCACCCAAAGAGCCATGGAACGGGCTATGTTAGGTATCTCTCTACGTGATCGAATCAGGAACACAGAGATCCGGAAGAGAACGAAATTGGTCGACATAGCCCATGTGATCGCTAGCAGAAAATGGAAGTGGGCGGGCCATATATGCCGTAGACAGGACAACAGGTGGGGTAGTCGGGTGCTTGAGTGGAGGCCTAGAATAGGGCATAGAAATGTAGGCAGGCAACCGATGCGTTGGACCGACGACCTTGTTAGAGTGGCCGGTAAGGACTGGATGCGAAAGGCGTTATACCAAGAAGAATGGCGTGCATTGGAAGAGACCTACACTCAGCATTGGGTGATTAAAGGTTGAAAAAGAGAAGAAAAGAGACTGGCAGATCCATTCCATGTTGTCCAACGATTCAAATACTATTAACTACTTCTATAATATTGTAAATAACATAGAAATAATATCTTAATTTGTATGTCTTTGTACCAAAGCGTGTTTTAGTTGAAATTTAGAGTTTCACTGGAATTAAGAGAGCAATTAGTAATTTTCATTATTCAACGAATTTATCATTTTTAATGTTGGTATATTTTATTCACATATACTACACATATATACAGCCGGCTCTATGGTGTACCTAATTTCACGGCATCTACTCGTGAAAGATCCATGGTGGAGTCCGAACACGATGAGCACGCTATATGTTCCAACGTATCCGATAAAATTTCACTGTGATTGTTCAAGTAATATTAGAACATTTGTAGCTTCCAAATAGTATATATATAATTCAGAACTAATTATCAAATCCATATACATGGTGACTTTGACAAACCCGTCCAAATTCACACAGAAGAATCTTTAGTAAAAGTTATGAGAAACATGTATTTTAGTTTTACAAAAATGTTGAGTAATCAGCATCACAAAGTCATTCAAAGAACTCGCAATTTACATAATACGGCGCGAGAGTGTCAATGACCTCTCCATCTGACCTAGTAAAAGGCCGAGGACGGCGGCATTGCACCGGGCGAGCGAATACGCACTACTCATTTACGCGGGAGAGACAGAGACAGGTAATAACAGGTTAACGTACGAAGTTTGCACCATAGGACTATTCTGTATTGAATTAATGATCATATATGAAATATTTTATGGTGAAAATTTGACATACAATTTATTTTGCAAAAATGGGTTCCTTGAATGATGTTTAGTGCGTAAAAACAAATTTGGACGGGTTTGTCAGTCACCCTGTATATTGCTAACAGCGTTCAGCATTCTTGTTATGTCAGATTCTTATATACCTTTGCAAGAAATAGCACGAAAGGTGCCAATCAACGTACTCGTATGTTTATGCAATAGTTTTATACACACGAGGGTGGTCCGATAAATGTTCGAGCCTCACCGCCCGATGGCGCTACTGTCGCAAGAGAAATCTACTATCGTGTAGTACATTATCGTAGACAGCTATTGTCGAAATTTAAACCGAATCAGGCTTATAGTTTTGTTTTGACCGCATATGGAAGCGGGCGGGATCGCGGATTTTAGGAATAGGCATCTCAAATAACAGCATGGGTCATATCCTGCATGAAATATTGAATATGAGAAAGCTGTCAACGCAACGGTTGTCGCGTTTGATCACTCCGGACAACAAGCGCAACCATGAGACCACTTCAGAGCAGTTTGAGGCTGTTGCAATCCGAAGGAGTAACTGCGTGGTTTTGTGACCAGCGACGAAACGTCGATCCACTGGTATACATCAGACCAAGGAACATTCGAAACAGTGGACTTCACTCGGCGAACATGCTCTGAAGAAAGCGAAGACTGTCTTATCGGCCAGAAAGGTGATGGCCACCATTTTATGGGATTCACAAGGTGTGATCTACATCAATTACCTGGAGAAGGAAAAACGGTCATAGGGCTCTGCAATGCCGAAATATACAGGCCGACAGAAAAAAACGGCTCTATTTGGCGAAGAAAAAAGTGTTCTTCCACCATGATAATGCACCCCACTTAGCCCAATTGGTCGAATTAGGCTACGAACTGCTGCCCCATCCACCGTATTCTCTATTTCCTTTCTCTCCCCCTTTTTGTTTCCAAACTTGAAAGTCACTCGCCAGGCAGAAATTTGTGTCGAATGAGAAAGTTATCGCCGCGACGGAGACCTACTTTGCAGACCTCCAGAAAACATATTTTTCAAACGGATTAAGGAAGTTGGAACATCGCTGGTTAACTGTATCAAGCTAAAAGGGACTATGTTGAGAAATAAATCGCCAGTTTTCCAAAATTATCGTTTTTATTTTTTAGGCTAAGTACTTATCGGCTCACCCTCGTACACTACACGGTCACTCGATAAATCTGTTGAAAAATGATCAAACCGAAAATCGTAAATGACAAAATTCGGCGACACAATCGTGAGGTTGAATATTTTAAACTTTTCAAATTTCGAAAAGTGAATCTCACACCTCATTCGATGAAGACATTAGCAAAATTTTTGACACGAAAAATTTTGAATGCCGAAATTAATATATAAATGAGAATGAAATGAACGTAATTTATTAAATTAGTCAAAATTTTAAATCAGTGCTTTTTATGTTAGCGTTTAATATAGCGTATAATAAACTTTCATGTTTTAATTTCTCTATAATATAATAAAAAATAGGTCATTAATATTTTAAGCTCAGCCAATTACTTCACTGTAATTACACATTTATTTTTAAAATTAAAAACTCCGCACTGATTTGAATTAACACCAATAAATTTAATATTATCTATACGAATTTTTAAATAAAAACGAAATCATACGCTATCTCCAAACATGTCCCAAACATTAATTGGTCAATACTTAATTTAATCACATTTATTTTGTCCATCATTGGCTAATAAAATGTTTAAAAAGTTTACAATAAATATTTAGTAAAAGCCCATAAAATATATAGTTATTCACAAACAGGATTTTTTTAAATACCACATTTAAAAATCTATATAAATAAAATGATAGAGGTCTGCAGTTGTGCGCGCATCACGGCTAAACTACTAGATAGATTTCAATTAAATTATACAAGTTTTATTTCTTAGACACTTGGCCCTTACCTAAAAAAACAATCGTTACGATATCTTAATTTATTATAAATTTGTTAAAGTTTTAAGAAACAACGATTTTTGTAGAAGTTGGGCAAGCGGAGTAGCGCGCATGCGTAGGAGAGAAGTACCTTCTACCTCTGTCCTAAGACGAAAATTTTATTAATATATCAAGCAACGCGGACTATGTCGCGGGTGTCAGCTAGTAACTAATATTTTTATAATTGAAAATCGACATAGCCGATTCGAAATATATATAAAAAACAGTAAAACTTCACAACCTAAATGAATAATAGCTGATTTGTCTTGTCCGTTCCTTTAAGGAAAAAGTATGAGTACAGCCAAAGTGGGATGCTATCGGCTGTGTTGTTTAATTTATTTCTTTTATTATTTTTCATAAATAAACTCATTTTTTTTATTTCTGTAGAACAGCAGACAGGCTGAGGGTCCGCTTAGAATTTAGCAGCTACCGTGCAACATCGCGAACACGCTGCTGTCCTCGTAAGGGTATACTCATATATTTGCTTAAAAGGACATGTTATATATTGGCGTTCAAAATGTTTAGGGCTGTATGTTTCACGAAAGGTTTTCCTTTGGGAGATCAGACAGCATTCGCCCTTGAAACCGTAATTTTCAGACACTTATCGGCGCCGGCGCACACAATCTCTTGCTATTGTTGATAATTGTAATATGTATATTTATTTTTAAAGTTTAGTTCAAAACTCTTATTTTCTTCTTGTAAAAAAAATCTTGTTTGTGAAACAAAGTATACATGTACATATTAAAAAAGTAGCGCGAGTTTCGGCAATCAGTCGTGTTAATAAATTACAATGTACAAAGTTTATTTTGTAAACCGTTAGTCCGGATTCCGGATTAAAAAGTTGGCACAGCAGGCTAAATGTCAGTAGTGGTCGACGTCCGCCGTGGGCGCCACAGAGTACACCGACGGTGGTCTGCAATTAAAGCTGCATTAGTGATAGACATAGAAAATAATTAAAAATGGTTACCGTTATCTGAACATTTCGGCTGCCCAATTCCAAAACACAGTAACTGATATAAATTTTTATCGATTGGATTATGTTCACGTCAACGAACAATACATAAAAAAAAAAATTTTGAAACATTTGTCTCTTATTGTTTTAAAACTGGGCAGCCAATTTGTTGTAACATGACATAGGCTTTTGTAATAATAAATGAGATCGCTTTCCACCCTGGTTCTGTCCATGGTCGGGGGCAAACCGGGATAGGCCGCCGTCGCCGCCTTTTGCGAGTGGGAGTTAGCAATTACACTCCCCTCCCGCAAAAACAGGCCACGTCGTCGGCACCGGAGGGCGACCAGCGACTTTCGGCCGCCGTAGAAGGCGGCAGTGAGCTGCTCCTCGGGGGAGGTTTCGCCACCTGCATCATAGCCGCGAGGACAAGGGTCGCGTGCTGTTCCGCGGCCCCCCTCAACTCCTTCAGTTGTTAAAGAAAACGATCCCATACTCACAGACGGTCTAGACACGCTTGGACTTCGAAGAGACTTTGCGTCTCTTTGCGTATTCTACCGTCTGTACAACGGGGAGTGTTCTGAGGAGCTATTTAGAATGGTGCCCTCTTGTCTTTCTACCACCGCACTGCCCGCCATCGGCTGGGTGTTCATCCCCATTTCCTGGGGCCTCTTCTTTCCTGTACGAAACGGTTCTCCAGAACGTTCATGTTGCGTACTCTCAGGATCTGGAATGAGCTTCCGGCTGAGGTTTTCCCAGCGCGGTACGATATGGGGTTCTTCAAAAAAGGCGTTATAAAATTTCTTCGAGACCGGCAGCGCGTTGGTAATGCCTGTGGTGTTGCAGACGTCCATAGGCGACGGTGACCACCTGCCAGGGTGGGCCGTTTGCCTGTCTGCTGAACTCTCGCTATAAAAAAAAATAAAAATAAAGGAGATCGCCGGGGAGACGAAACTCTAGCTCCCTGGCGCCAACATCATGAAAGAGTCCCGCCTTGACACAGCCGGCGTCAATCCAGGCCACGAGATCGACAGGCCACATATTGGTGGGCCTGGGCGTAGGCGATAGGAGAAAAGTGGGGTTTTTAGGTGGGTAGTCAGAGGCCAAACATCTTTCCCGGAGTCCCACATATCTCTCGGAGGCCAAACATCTTTCCCGGAGTCCCACATATCTCTCGGTCCCCACGGGCCTTCTCTTCAGTCGTCAATAAATTATGAGTGTCAAACAAAGGGTAATTAAGATTAAACAAATTGTGATTAAACTTTAATAAAGTGTAATGAACTTCAATTACTTGTAATTTTCTTGTAATTTATTTATTCCATTTTAATGCATTTGTGACATAGCACTATCGAGTCAACAACAGACCAAAAAGGTTGTGATAGCTATGACCACATATTGTATATTTTTATTATTCAAACCTGAAATCCAAGAACCTATAATTATGTTATATTAAAATAAACATTATTAAGTTGTTAAGGCTCTTAGAATGTATGTTTATATTTTACCTGAGTGCTCTTCTAGGAGCAGGTAACCTAGAAGGCCTAGGGACAGCGGTTCCCCGGGGTTCTGTACTCGAAGCAGGCCTTGGCTGGTCTACTACAGGTGTTGGAACTAAAAATTAATCAATATTCTTATGTGTATTTATTTACAGATAATTATAATCAGTTATAGTTATAATTTGAGAAGTCATATGTAACTTAGTTATCTTTATCAGGCGTTGCTTTTGCCTACATTAAACAATTTCTCGAGTTGGCGCTTAACAGTTGGATGAGATATATTCAACTCTTGTGCAATACCCTTTGTTGATTATAGGGGATTTTGCTCCAATATTATGACTATCAATAAGACTTTACAGGCATAAAAGATTTTAGTCATAGTCGGAAAGATATCCCGCCCTGAGTTCGCATTTTATATAAAATCTCCCGAGTGAAATTTAATATAAAAAATTACAAACTACCTACTATTAATTACAATTATACATAGTACATTTTTATTCATTTGTCACCTTAGCACTATTGCCTTGTTTAATTTCTCAAAGCATTACATGACAAATATGTATTTTTGACTCTCCATTTCAGAGATCACCATTCAATGGAACATGTACTAAAGTAGCCTATAGACTAACTGGGAGCCCAATAGTGAGAATAAAAACTTGTTCTCATTATATTGACGGACTTGTCATGGTAATTCATAGCGGGTAGATACGAATAATATATTCTACTTAGCTGCATCGGAAGTTACTTATAACTCAAGCTAATATATTCTACTAGATTTTTCGAATCTAATATGTATAACGAATTGGGCAGCTATTAAATAAATAACTACGCCTATAAATATCTATAGCATTTCATCTGAGAATTTGTAACATAACTAATATAATTTTTTTAAATGTTCACTAACCTGGCGCTGGTTTCTGAACAGGCCCCGATGCTGGCCTGGCCACCCTCAACTGCGAAGCCCCAGCTACGGAATATGGCCTCGTCGTTGGCGGCTAGAAACATTCTTACATAACTAAATTATACGTTTTATGCTTCATGCCGGATATAAAAGTTTGTAATTAGATCTTGAAGTAAAACAAATTTTAAACATTTACAATCTAAAACTAAATATTTTCTGCGAAACTGTAATAAAATATACCAAATAATCTTTTGTAAGGAATTGTGTATAGCAGGCTAATTTTAGCGAAATTACGAAACTTAAAATATAACTGACATTAAACCTGTCACAACACTTTGATGACTTGATGTGTCAAAGGTGAGGGTAGTACAACAAAAATATATGATTACTGTTCTGGTTGTCAAACCCATGTTCCCTTGTGTAAATTGTGCGATATTGATATAAATGACACTAACAATACGCTAGGACCTATTGTGGACCATTGGTCGGCAACCTGCGGCTCTTTGAATGCTCAGATATGGCTCTTCCGCGAAATGATTAGTCCAGGTACAGAATATTTCAACTGTGTATTGCCGATGTCAATGCGTGTAGTACACATGACAGTAGCATCACAAAGAACCTTGTACAAAACTAGTCGTGTTGATTCAAATATATAAATGACTAAAACAAATCCCAATTCTACAAAATCTACAGAATAAGGTGTTTCAATGGTTTCTTAACACTTTAAACGCCACTTATTTTGTGGCAACTGTGTCCCCAGTATTTGGGAATTTACGTATATAAACGAAATATAGGAACTGAAATTAAGTTCTTTCGATAGCGACAAGGAAAAATAACATAATATCTTGAAAACTATTAACCTAATAAACAAATGTATTTGTACATAAATAACTATGTAACAAGTCAACTTGCAGCGGCAAAATTGGCAAATACCGGTCAAAGTGCTAAATCACCAAATAAACTTCTGATACGAATATTCATCAATTAATCTTTTTGATCAAAACTCAATTGAATATGTAATCATTTGTAAGTTTTTTGAATTCAAAATATCTGATCATACTACATATATATATATATATATATATATATATATATATATATATATATATATATATATATATATATGTACAGTAACCGACTGTTTCAGCAATGCCTTGTCTATGACCAACCCCCCTAATAACGTCCAGACAATTGTAACATTGGTAATGTCAAATTAGACAACTATTAGATTAGATTTACAGTCGGTTACTGTTATTATTAGTTACTTAAGTCTAAAAGCAATGATCCTAAAAGCATTAGAATACCATAAACATGAGTACGCGGTAGATACCTTTGTTCTAGGCTTTATCAAAAGAAAGGACTCCGTATTATAAATAAATATAGATGTTTCCAAAGTTTTGAAAATTAAGCTATAATTTTTTGTTTTCTTAATTTTCGTTAATATTGTAAGATTATTTTTCTACACAATCCCAAATAAATGCACTGATCCAAACATAAAATAGGATTTTTCGCCACGGACTTCAAATAACTTTTGAGGTTAATTCCGAATCTGCGTATTTATAACTTTATTAAACAATGAAATCAGATACCCCATAACGCTTTATTCATTTCTAGAAATAAATAAAAGTAGCTGGGAGCGAAAACATGCAAGTAGTAGTAGGCAAGTAACTCGTTCAAAGAATCTTAGTTGGACGTAGTTACGCAAAAAGGATCCAACCCACAATATGGTAGAATAATTAGATAGTATAACAAAGTACTCATTCTGGGCCTAAAATAAGAGCAGTTAAACTTATTTGTATGAGAAATGATACATTTACGCTTATATTTTCTTAAGAACCCATAGACACTAACAAATACATCAATGCGGAAATACAGCTAAAACTTTAATCTTTAATCATTCAAAAGTAACATTTTGTGGGTTGGATCCTTTTTGCGTAACTACGTCCAGTTTTCCTTAAACTTTGGAAATATCAATCAATCACGAGACCATCATAATTTTTTGAGAAGGCTAGAAAAATATTCTTTGTCTCTGGTTATATGCCAGAGATAAAGAATGCGTGTATTTGCCGCGTACCACACACGAATGTATTACGGACTCACAGGTATATGTTGGGTTCGCATCGAGACCGGTAGCCCGCTGGCGGACACCCCCGCACGCACCTGTCCCCGCACACGCACACACAAAACGTTAACACGGCACATGGTTAGATGAATATCGGTAGAGTATCGTAAGACTAAAGTTACCATTATTTACGAGTATAATTGTTATAGAAAAATAAACTTGTGAATTTCTAATTTAAATAATAATTTAACAAATAATTTATACATAAGGTTATTGGTAAAACATTAACAACTTAACCTGGTTTTATGTACAACTAAGATTATAGAAATGACCTATTCTAGGACTTTCTAAAACGGCACTCCATACCCTTAAGTATGCCCCGCATTGGCAACGGAGCGCTGAGACCTCGTCACCACCATCGGAATTGACCTCTCACTCATCCTAGCGGTGGTCGGGATTTAAGCCAGACGAGACGCCGTCACCTCCTTTTGCGAGACAGTCATGTCCACGAAGGAGGCGGCGGAGAGGGAAACTGAGCGTGCCAAGCTTCCTCTTTACCGCTCACGCAAGGTCATTCGTCGCCGAAGGTTGGTGACAGACCTTCAGCCGTCGTAGTGATCGGTCGCGAGCGCGGCCCCCTGGGAAACGGTCTCAGCCTGCACACATATGGCTGACATAGGAGCGAGCACGGGTGTTCTGCGCGTCCAGCTCACACCTACGTGGGGAAGAAGATGCCGGGACTTATCAACCCACCCACGGCTATGAAGAGGCCCGCGAAAGCGGCGAAATCGGCAGGGCCAAACGGGGCTGCGACTTCGGCACTCAAGGCGTGCGAACGAATACTGAGGTGGTTTTAGGAGGTATACAAGCGACGTGTGCACCCCGCCGCCCGTTTCCAGGAGGCGGGGCGTTCTGTTATGCATTTCCACCTCCAAAAAAAAGGACTTTCCACAAAACATATATATATATCAATTCATTTATTCATAATGATGTAATATAAAATAATAAATGAAATATATTTCATTTCTGCATTTTACGTATGTAAACGTTTATGTCTAATGTAGTACTACCGTTCATATTTCTGATTTGGTAACACGCTGAATTCAGCGTGTTCGGTAGCTACCGATTCTTGTCTTGTTAGATCGTAATCAATACATTCTTTTACCACGCGTATATATCGCTCAATATCAAGCGTCAAGTTGAATTTATCTTTTTATTTTTAATTAATAAAAATAGTTGCTTATGATAGAAGTAAAATATTTAAGCCAGCTTATGTAAAGATCAGAAATGTTGCCATACAGACGGGCTTGGGGCCCTACCACCTGGGTAAGGATGTATTGTCGCCTTTTACAATAGGCCGACTCCGACTTCACGAGTCAGTATTACTCCGCCCTTGCACGGAGAAAGGTTATACATACATATTTTACTAATAACCCTGTATTATACGAATAACATAATAATAATAATGACATTTTTAACTTTTGTATTACGACTCATACCGACAAGACAAAACACATAAAACATTAAGTTAGTCACAAATAATGATAATAAAAATAGTTTTTTTTTTCTATAATTATTAAAATCCCAATCCACTGTAAAACATAAATGACTTTTTTTTAATATGTTAGTAAAAATATTTTTTAAATTAAAATAATATTAGACATTTCGTTTCTTTTTAAAAAAATCCGCAATCTTAGAGCATTGAAGCAATCGAAGTTTTAAGTGACCTAGTATTATAAAGCTTTTCTCCATCTTGCTTTAAATGATCTAAGTGTCGGTCTGGTTTCTAATAATATTAAGTATTAAGTTATATAATTCAACTGAAAATGAATTAATAATGGAATGTAATGGAAAATAACTTAATTATTATTGATTTTAATGCGACTTAACCGAATTGGTTGAGCTTTAACTTACATCTCTTGGCGCGACCAATTGACTCTGCGGTCTCTCTCTCCTAAGAGTTTCTGTCCCTTGTCGTACCAATGCGGGAGGTGCTGTTATGGTAGGTTTTGGCTTTTCATCCAATTTCTGAAAATAATTCTCGATCCGCTGAGTCACAATTTAAAAATATAATCTTTAAATAGCAGAATAACACAAAATAAAACGATATTGATAGTCCATCATAAATGTCGTAATTACAATTAGGTAAAGCAAATGTGGTGTAAATTGAAAAAAAAGTATTTGTCAATTTTAGGATATTATTTCCTTTTAATATTCAATACTTGTATTCTAATGAAACAAAATTCAATAACATGGCGTGGGCTAAAGCATGGGTCATGCATGCTATTGGCTTGTCGGTACTAAGTGATAAGAAAACAGCGGGGTTTTTAGTAAGTAGGATTCCGCCATAGTCGGGGCGAAGCGCAGTTTTTCCTCGCATCATGTCTAGTGTTATTAAAGGTGTCAAATATACTATTCATCTGTTTTATAGTTAATAAAGGAATTTTTGATTCAGTGTTGAGGAAATTGGAATTTAGGACCCTGAGCGTCGACTATAGCATAAACATATTATTTTATATTTTGGAGACCTCCGTGATGAAATGGTTTTGGCATATTGGAACGCCTGCGAGGGTTAAGGGTTCAGTTTTCGTCCCGAGTTCGAGTGTATAAAATTTATTTATAACATTACAATAATACCTAGTCAGGTCATAAGTATTGTCACACAGTAAAAACTTTTCTTTTAGAATGCTGGCCACAAAAAAGTTTATTGAATTCGAATCTCGAATTGTTCATGAAAATAAAAATGTATACTTTTAGAATTTTACTCATTTTTTAAATATGGAGTGGACGCTTAAAGAAGACCGTGTTGCAGTTATTGCGTTGCATCGTTGCGGTTACGCGCCAATTCAAATTTTTAACATACTGAAAAAATTTGAATATTACCAAAAGATTCGTTTATCGTACCATCAAACGATACAATGAAGACTCTAGTGTAGATGACAGGTCAAGAAGTGGTCGCCCTCGGTCTATTAGGACTCCAGCAGTGATAAAAGCTGTGAAGGCACGAATTCAAAGAAATCCCAAACGTAAGCAGAAATTGTTGGCCCTTCAGATGGGGTTAAGCAGAACCACGGTGAAAAGGGTGTTAAATGAAGACTTAGGGCTTCGGGCATATCGAAGAAAAACAGGACATCGTTTGAATGCTCGTCTAATGGACCTGAGACTGAAGAGATGCCGCGCTTTGTTGAAGCGGTACGCGGGAAAAAAATATCGGGAAATTCTTTTTTCGGATGAAAAAATGTTTACCGTAGAAGAGAGCTACAACAAACAAAATGATAAGGTGTACGCACACAGTAGTGAAGAAGCGAGCAACCGTATTCCGCGTGTCCAACGAGGTCATTTTCCATCCTCGCTCATGGTATGGTTGGGAGTTTCTTATTGGGGCTTAACAGAGGTACATTTTTGTGAGAAAGGTGTAAAAACGAATGCTGTTGTGTATCAAAATACAGTCCTGACGAACCTTGTGGAACCTGTTTCTCATACCATGTTCAATAACAGGCACTGGGTATTCCAACAAGATTCGGCGCCAGCTCATAGAGCGAAGAGCACACAAGACTGGCTGGCGGCGCGTGAAATCGACTTCATCCGGCACGAAGACTGGCCCTCCTCCAGTCCAGATTTGAATCCGTTAGATTACAAGATATGGCAACACTTGGAGGAAAAGGCATGCTCAAAGCCTCATCCCAATTTGGAGTCACTCAAGACATCCTTGATTAAGGCAGCCGCCGATATTGACATGGACCTCGTTCGTGCTGCGATAGACGACTGGCCGCGCAGATTGAAGGCTTGTATTCAAAATCACGGAGGTCATTTTGAATAAACTTGAATGTCATAAGAATCTATGTTTTGTTAAGTTCATTTTGGTATATGAATGGTTACATAATGAATAAACTTGTTACAATTATTTTACATTAAACATGTGACAGAATTTATGACCTGACTAGGTACATTACAGATAACTCCTTTTTGCAAAATTGTATCTAAAATAACATTTAACTGTCATTATATCTTATAATGTGTTATTTCACACCTATTGAGACTGCAAAGAAAAAAAATCACGAGTGGTAGTTTTAAATTCTTTAATGTAGAAAAAGGCCATCCAATAAAACTCTAAAGTTAAGACATCAACGCGTGCTTAATTATTTTCTTAAAATACAAAAATTAAACAATTAACGATTTTAATCTGTATAGTCCAGATTTATCTGTAAAATATTGCTAATGTTTAATAAAGAAATCGTTATTCTGACAGCTATTAAAAGTGTTAAAAATATACCATTGATGTTATGAAATGTGGGAAGTTACCGTACATTTACGTTTGATACAATTTTATTAATTTTAACGTACCTGTGGTGCCACTGTAATTGTATATGACTCAGTAGAGACGGGTGGCGTAGGCGCAGTGGGGCTTAATGCAGGGTTCGATCCGTATACGCCACGACGGATCATCGTGCGATTGTTTGCCCCGCGAGGTGCCACATTCGTATTACCTAAATTAATAAATAACATAGATTAATATACTGGGACAATTCACACAACGCCATCTATACCCAAAGTGTAGCACTTGTGTTATGGGTACTAGATTACTGTTATAATACGCATACACTTTTGTAGATAAATACATATTGTACATGACCACCCAGACACGAGACGGGAATCGAACCTGCGACCTTCGCAAGCGTACTGAAATGCGTAAACCGTTATGCTACGGAGGTTTTCAGATCTTAATCATAAATTAGATCTCAATCATCTCTTATAATAAAAAGAAAAGTTTATAAGCTGCATTTACGAGAAAAAGTTAAAGGATTCAAACTCCTACTATTTTCCCAAGAATAAAATACTGACCAGGTATTCTGCTTAGTTCTCGATGTGAACTGTACTGCCTTAACTTTGAAGTGGGCAGACCAGTTTTCCGTAGGGCGGAAGCTGGTGGAGCCATAGAACCATATGAACCTGTAAATGATATTATTGAGAATGAAAGATAGTGTTTGAAACGGTTCTTTGCAGCGGATTGGTGAGAATTGATAATAATTATACTATTGCAAAATAATTTTTGTCTTTGCACTCGGACAACGCCGAAATGGCGCCCGGCTTATTTGAAGTCTCAACTCGAGCGACATCACTACGGCGATAGCACCGTATTAAATAGGCATACGGTCACGTCTTACATACTCGTATATTGCCTGATTTTTCATTATTTTTACATGAAAGAAAGAAAAATTATTGGGTAGGAACAGTACATATAAATCATTAAAATATAAATAGTGATATTTTATATATTATATATAGAAAATCATGAAATTTTTTACCCAAATATTTTAACAAATTCTATCGAATTTTACATAAAACTATTAAAAGTTCTTTGAATAAACACAATGAAAGCTTTTCGACATGAAAATTTAATCAACAGCTTTGTGATTAGCACGTTTTGATACTAGCTATATATTATATATTGCACACGTTTTTAATATATAAACCAAATAAAACCAAGCTGCACTGAAAAGCAACGGTAAATTTCAACCATATACCCTGTTCTACCACCATACATAGCGAATTTGAATTTTTTTTGTACACACACATGTATACCTTGTTAGGTTACATTATTGATCTCTCATATCACGTACAGAAGCAAATATAAGTGAAAATCGATATTCCCTCTTAGGTATATACGTAGACTATACGCAGATACATTGGACACAAATTAAAAAAAAAACTGAAAATCAAATTACATGCCTTGATTTTGTTTATTTTTTCTATAGCTGAGTTCGCCAAACAGGTAAATCTTAACAGTAAGGCGGTCACCAATAGACGTTTGCAACACCAAGACATTGACAACGCCTGTAAGCCTCGCAAGCCTCGAAGAGGAAAACCTGGTTTACTGTTGCCAAAACACAAGGCCATTATTTCAGCATGTTTTAAAACAAGGGCTGGTTGCCATAAAGTCAAGCTTGGTTTTGTCATCTTTAACCACAGGCCGCCCCCGGCCGCATTCTTAATTCGCCCCTGCACTGAGAGTGCAAGCGAGAAAGATTTCAATATAGTTAACATTCACTTGGTTATATGTATGTTCAGATATTTAAATAAAGAACATTTCAGAAAACAGAATATTTAAAATTTGATTTAATATTTACAAAGCATAATTTAAGTACTCGACTGCATTTTACAGTATCAAATTTATCTTCATTTCTCTGCATATAATAGTTATTTATAAATTTATTAAATTTCAAAAAAATTATAATACAAGTACCTGCATTCGTAGGCGAAACTCTAGTGAGCTGCGCTTTCTGAGGCGACGGTAGCCCATACATTTTCATATTCTTTTCAGGACTGTGTTTTTCTGACAATATGTCCCTTTTCGCTGATGTTTTTTTCACCATAGTTGCACTGTTCACAACTGTAGTGTTGTGCATATCGTACGTACGTTCTAAAGGCGAGCCGTTTGCATTTGGCCTTTTTGCCAACGTAAAAGATTTATCGTCTATCGGTGATATAATATCGTATATAGGCGATATTGTGTTGTGCATGTTCACTAAATCAGTAGTTACTCCCTTTCTTAGTGCCAGCGGCGTAGATGCAATTTGTGCGCCTGAAAGCGTTTTGTGTGATAGATCAAGTATCAAAACGAATCGTTCCAAGTATACTAGCTTATGTAAATATATTATTACTATTACGCTTTCTTGTATAAATAGACTATTATTACTTTATGTTTATTTTGATACTTGACGTTTTGCGTTTTAACACAAAAACAAACACCAAATTATCACAGACACGAAATATAACATATAATATATTCAAATATTACAAAAGCAACATATATGTGATTATGTATTTCTTCTAGCCTTAAATAATGCATCGTATCAATATATGTATCGATAGAGTTCAAAAGGGCGCTTACGAAAAAGCTCATAACATAAAAATGACAGACCCTGTTATAATTTGTACTATACTCCCATTAGCACTGTGCTACACAAGGCTTCAACCTCCTATCCAACTGACATTCCAAAAATATACCAAACTAATCATTAAATTCATAAAGCATGTAAATATTGTAATGGTCACCTTACAAGGTATATCAAAGACAATGCAGAGGAAAATTATTAAAAATCGAAAATTTGGATATATAATTGGAATCGAACATATGATAACTAGTAATGAATTAGTAGCCAAGTCATTCTACCGCACCGAAATGCTACGATCTTTTCCAAAAAAAAATCAAAATCCCACAACCCACTGAAATTGGGTGCATACACGAGAAAAAATTTGAGTCCGACTACTTTAAAAGTACTAAAGATGAAAGTCCTGTTAGAATGAGTTCTTCTTTTCTTTTTCTTAGAAATTTTAAATTATATAAGTAAATACTTTAACTCTAATTATAACTTTTAATCCGTGCAGGAGCGGAGAAAGAATACTGACCTCAGCGGCCGGGTTCGGCCCGTCGTTAAAGGCGACAAAACAACCCACCTACGTGGTAGGGCCTCAATCCCGTCTGGATGGCGACCATCTTTGGTCTTAAGTATGCCGCCATAGTAACTTTGTGTTGTGTTATTATTGTATTAGTGACCCAAGTTCCTGTACTCTTATAGGACAGCAGCGTGTTTGCGATGCTACTGGCGTTGCAAACACCCATAGGCGACTGTAACTGCTAAATTCTAAGTGGGCCGTCAGCCTGTCTGCTGTCTTACAACAGTAAAAAAATATACTTTTTTGTTTATATATTTTATTATATTATAATTATTAACACATTTTGTACTATCATCTAAACTGTTTTTTTTTAATTATAGCATAATTCGGTGCAAATGAAACATTACGACAATGTTACACACATACGAGTATCTGCGTAAATGAATACTTACGTGGATTTATATGAGTTGTGTCGGGCACACTGTCTGGTGGACTTGAAGAGCTGAAGGTAGCTGTGTCTGTGCTTTCACTTGAACCTACCATCGCTCGCTCTTGAGTACCCCATTCCTTATTAAATATTAAATACAGATTAATTATATTAATGCATAACGTAATATTCATTGATTTTATAAATATATAAATCATGTATTAAATGAAGTTTAATTTCTTCCGACTTGAAATTTATATGCGGTTGGCTATCAAAGTAACTTATTGTGGAGTAAAAACATAATCCAAATTGACCTAATTTGTCTACTAATCTATGTCTAAATGATTTCGATGAATCCCAATAATCTTATTGTAATTTGCCTCAGCTTTAATTGGTAATACTATAGAAACATTAGTTATATGGTTATAAATTTCAACTGTTGATAGTAATAGTTACTAATTTTAGCCGAATTACATGTAGATAAATAAATATCTCAATCAAGGACTTACCTCATCTAACGCAATTCTATCACTCGCATCAATTAGGTTTAAAGTAGCAGAATTTATATCTATAATTTGATTTTCATCAGATTTTACATACACAACGGTGGCATCCATTGCATTCTGCTTTGGCGATACCTTTTTAAAAGTAGCATTTCTTTTAGGCTTTTCTCTTGGTTCTTCTTTATCTATACCATTTGTATTCATAAATCTCCGCCTTGATAGTAATTCTGACGCATTCTCCATACTATGTCTCGGAACTGTTATAGTTTGGTTGGGCAATTGAATTATTTTTGTTGGAGAAGTATCAACTTGATTAGGCAGCGGTTTATCCGGCTCACTTGGTAATCCTCTCCTCGCTAACGATAATTTCTGCCTAGCCTGTATTATTTCATTCAACTCCTGCTTCCCTAGCGTGACATTCAAACTATTCCTACCGATATCATCAGGTTTTTGTAATCCCATATCTTTATAGAACGTGTCATCTCTTTCAAAATTTTCTTTTTCCGCATCATCTCTTTTGAATTTATTATTTGAATAGTGCAAGGTGATGGTTTCTCCCATTTCTGAATTTGTTTTGCTAATAATTTTAGGTGAATCTTTCTTATCTGTGTTTTCGTTTAAAACTTTTGTAGTGTCTATTTGAGATGCTTCCTCACGTGATTTGGTGTAACTTTCAGAGTTTCGTAAACTGGGATCTCTTTTTGTAATACTATTATATAGTTGACATCTCGGCCTGGCTGAGAGGAGCTTCTCTGATTGTTCTAGATGAGTAAACGTCGCTGAACTGAATATATTTGTGTCCATATCTGGTTTGGGTTTGGATGTATTATTAGATACTACGAAAGAAGAATTCACGGAACTGACTAGACTTGGTGGTAAGGAATCCATTAAGCTATCGTTGTCTGGGTAGGTGGTTTGTGAGAGGAAGCTTGTACTCATGTCTTTTTCATCTAAGATACTAAGTGTCATGCTTGTCATCATAGGGTCTATGCTGTCTCGACCAGATTTTGGCAGACCTTAAATAAAAGAATGATAAACGTAAGAAGTGCGTATATCAATAAGATAATTATTATTCATGTAACCAAACCTATATGTATTATAAATTTACTACCTTTTAAGCACACTATATACATAAGAAAAACAAATTAAATGTAAATATATCATTGTAAATATTTTAATACCTGAATCCCTATGCGATGGCATTGATTTTCTGCTGTCCATGGACTCAGGATTAAAAGTTCCAGAACTTTCCATAAGTAAAGAAGATACCAGACTGGGAGGAGACATCCGCATCAAACTTTCTCCACTTTGGTACATATTTAAGCTGCTACGTTCGTTCATGGCATTTAAAATGCCTCTGAAATATACAACAAGGAACATTATATTATAATTAAACTTATCAATATTTTTTTAATAATAGGGGTTAGTGTGAAATTGTCGTTGTATATATTTAGATACTTTGAATTGACATAAAACCTTTATGGTGGGAGATTTTCGAGTGAAACTTTTTTCATATAATAGATACCTACCATATACACATTCTTCTTTTGAAAAATGTGCCGCATTCGAATTTCAACTTTTAATCGTTTTTTTTTTTCACCTTTTGTTTAGACTTGAAAGATGGATACTTCGAAAATCCGAGTCATTTCTGAATACGAGTTCCGCGTCGGAACTAAAGTGGCAGAAACGGCTCATAATATCATCAGTGCGTTTGGAGAGGAGACTGCTAATGAATGCACCGTACGTGCGTGGTTTAAACGATTTCGTAATGGAAACTTCGACTTAAAGAACGAATCACGTGGAAGACCGCTCACACAGGTGAATAACGCTAAATTGAAGAAGATGGTGGAAGCCTATCCGAGTCAAACTACCCAGGAATTAGCGGCATGATTTAACGTTACGCTACCTACAATATTCAAATCAATAACATAAAAAAAAAAATTTAAAATCGGTGCCGCATGATTTGACTGATCTACAGAAAGAAATGCGTGTTGAAATTTGTGTTGCCTTGTCGAATCGGTACAGAAATGAAGGAATATTATTGGATCGAATTGTAACTTATGACGAAAAGTGGATTCTTTACGATAGCCGTAAGCGAAAAATGCAATGGCTGACCCCAGGTCAAAAGCCGCAACAATGCCCTAAAGTAAAGCTTACCAATAAAAAGGTAATGGTAACTGTTTGATGGTCTCTTAATGGCGTTATTCACTATAGCTTTCTCAGGTCTGGTCAAGCAAGAACAGTAGATGTTTACAATGCCAAATTTCGAACATTGATGGCGAAACTGGCAGTGAAACAGTCACGACTCGTAAATCGATCTTCACCATTATTGCTCCATGAAAACGGAAGATTTCATACTGACCGAGAAACCACTGTAACTCTACAGGAGCTGCAGAGAGAAACCATACGTCATCCACCAGACCTTGTTCCAACGGACTACCACTTTTTTTGGATTTTTGAGAACTTTCTACGTAATAAAAATTTTTCTTCCTAAGAGGCAGTACAAAATGCTTTCACGCAGTTTGTCAAATCTAGATCCCCAGATTTCTGTCGTAAAGCCATAAATGAACTACCGTTTTAATGGTAAACAATGTATAGACAATGAGGGTAAATAATTTGATTAAATATGTTGCACCTCAGGAAAAACAAGTTTATATTTTTCAGTACAAATCGGCAATATCATAGTTTAACCCTTAATATATATTCTACACAGATTTTTAATCTGGCTCTAGAATTTTGTGACAAATTAAGATAAAAATGTTTATAATTTAAAGTAAACGAAAACTGGACGAGAGAAAATTGTCTAATTGTAAAAATAATAAAGCAAAAATAATTCCAAATCCCGAAAGTGAACTTCCTGTAATCATTTGCTTTAAATTATTAGAGGATAATTTAAGAATAGTGTTTTAGACAGTAGGATATTTCTAATTATGCGACAATATTATGTTTTATTCACTCCAACATCCACGTCCGTAGACTTCTACTTATGTCAATGAGTTTTACCTATAAGTACATAATATTCCAATACCAATAGTCTACAATGAAAGTAAAAGTACTTTTCTCACAATTTGAATACTTTTTAAGATTCGGAATATCTTGTTTTTTTTTAGGACGTACGCTTTCACCTTATGTGCTGTCAGTTCGATAACTGCTAAGTCATTCGATGAGGTTTACAAAAAAGTGTTGTTACTTTTACTATCGGAACAGTTGCACAATTATTGAAGCGTTATTGAGATGGTTTATCAAGATATTCAAGCATTTTAAGAAATTTAAGTTGAACACAGTAATTAAATGCGCCATCATTTTTAGCTTCTAATAAATAAATTAAAACATTTAAGTCAGATATTTAAGAAGCTTGATTTCTATGTGAATTTTCTTTCTAACATTGAACCATCGAATGAATAGAATGTTAATGTAAATATATGTTATAAATAGTCAAACTCCTCCACAATAGTTTACATTATGATATCCCTAAAATACATTTACCCCAGCGATTTCAGAAAACTATGCTGTATCTGTAAAATATATTTACAAACGGCGAATGGGAATACAAATGTACTTTGTTTGAACAAAGGCAATAGAAGAGGAAATAAATAGAAATAGGTGAAGAGAAGGTAGAAAAGAAACGAGTTATGAATTCTTACTATATAGAAAACGGTTAGTTTAAAGCTAACCTCGTCTTGGCAGTCGATTTTACGAGTATGGAAGTTTTAGAACAAGTAACAGATGGATATCCTAAAATGATAGAACTTTACTCCAGAGAAATCTGCCTCATCAACGACGCTGCTACGAAAAAACCCTAAAAACTTTTGCGCTCTAATAAGTGGTCGAATGCACATTTTATCATTTAGACGTACTAGTTAATTAAAAGAGGAATTATTTAAAATAAAATAGTAAAAACATACTTGTTGAAAGTGTTGTGCAGATTGTGAGCTGGCTGCGATAGGTCTATGTTGATTGGTTTGGAAGGCGTCGGTTCCAGGGAGGGACGGCATGACGAGTCCGAGGCTAAGGTATTTTCTAAGTCCTCCAACTGAAAATAACATGACACTCGTTAAAGGGTATTTATTCGTCTAACAAACCAATAATCCAAGTGGACTAGTTGAAATATACTTTAAATTTCATTTCTAGGTAGCTTTATTCACAGGAGAAAACGCGTGTACACCTTTTTGTGTCTGTGCCCTTTTGGTAATATTAAATTAGGTAAATTCTTGGATACACAGAAGTGACCCACGTGTCACCATTTAGGACAAACTTTTTTTTGGAAAATCCCTCTCTTGACGGATATGTGGGACCTCGGGAAAGATTAGTCGCGCAGCTTCACCCGCCTTACCTCAACTTTACGAGGTGCGGGGCGAGAGCCACGCTCGGCCGCGTCCTGACGTCACTGATATAACAGCGCCAGGACACCAGCCCGACGTCCCACGGTGGAGATCCACCGTTTAGGACAAACTGAGTAAGGTCACTCAAGGACGGGAATCTCAGAAACACGACCTTGTCTATTCTATAAGAAATATGTATACACTTTGAAAATATATAAAAAAAAGACGACCTCAATGATTTTCTGTGTATTTTATACCATATTTTTATTACTTGGTAAGTTTTAGAACATATTATAATTTCGGTTATAACGACGTTGGAGGACCACTTTAATGTCGTCGCTATATCAAAATAGCAAGTTCAAGTCATGTACATATATTTCTTTATTTATCAGACTATGCATGTTATATACCAGTATTATTAAAAAAATGTGTTAGTGCATTGTTTAAGTTTAGTTTTTTTGTATACGCTGTGCGGTGTATTCCATTTTCATAATTTCTTCAATTTGTGATCGAAGAATATTTGATTGATTGTTGCCTTCACCAAACAAACAGTACTTTTTAACGTCGTCATATTGCATAATTCGTCTCTGGTTGTTGAAATTTCATGTAAAAATGAAAATGTATTCTCATGTCACGAAATGATGTTCACTTTTTATTTACCAGTAAATGTACGTCTAGGAGCCAAATTCACAAGTTTACGAAACACTGTTCTCACAGTGGATATTGCTATATAACCTACGAATAAATAAAAATACTTTTTATTTATTCGTAGTATATAACCGATTCATAAGTTCAGCTTTGTACACGTGCTAAGTGGTCCTACCTACAAACAAAGCAAGCATATGCTGGCCATCTGCAAATATAAACAAATGATATGAAAGCTTAATAGTTTTATGAATGAGTCTTTTGTGCCTTTACTGTCTCAGTCGCAATATGCTAATGGAAATTCTAGGAATCTGTCACTTTATAAAATACATGATGACGTTTATTCATTATAACTTCTCCAGAGAGAAGAAAGCAAACTATCACAAAATGTATTTTTTTGTACCGAGCTTTTAATTTTTTTTAATACAAAGCATGTGATATATATAACGCAGTATACATTAAAGTATGGTATTTACTTTCAGAATAATTTCTTCGTAACTAGTTACAGCGTAATATAAAAAAATCTGATAATTCTATTCATAAACAAGCTCCAAAATATTCATGATCAATTTGCACGTTACCGCTTATATAACTTTTCGCGAACAGATATTTTAGTCTATATGACAACACGATACGTCACCCAATACGTTATAAGAATGCATCTACGGCGACACGATATTTAATATACGCCGAGTGAATATACAATAGAAGGATGATTTATATATGAATGAATATATAAGAATTATTTTTAACCATCCATAATGATATAGAATAGACGATTAACAATGTTTTTTCGATGACATACTCTTCTTAGTGACGAGTCTCCTCGATAATGTGTGGGACTCCGGGAAAGATGGTCGACATCCGACTACCAACGCCGCCGACGCCCGGGCCAAAGGAAAAACTGACTCACTGAACCCGTGGCCCTGGCCGACTTGCCCCTAGTGTCAAGGCAAGCCACGGTTCAACGATTCTCCCGCGTCAATTCAAGATTAAGGGGGGCACGCGGAATAGCACACGGGCGGCGGAAGACCATTAACATTAGAAAGTATATGGATTATGGCAAAGTTGACTTTAACAGTGGCGACAGATGTTTGAAAAAAGAAATGACTTGCGTCTTTAGCTTTAACACATTGAACGCCGTAGAGGTCACCTGTGACCACCACTATACTTTTTTATGGAGAGCATCGATTAGCTATATCGATACACATTATGTTTCAGTACTCCAGGGCTGTGTCTTACACGCTCAAGATCTTATAGATTTTCTCATCCAGAGGGTTAGTTTCTCCCGATGGCTTGAACGGCTTAGGCAGTTTTTATTGCCAAACGTGCATATGCCAATGGAAATTATATGCCACGTACTGACAATGAAGTAAAACATTGTGAATAAACCTGTACACCGAGATCACCTGTATGTATAAGGGTGGTGGATATACTATCCCCTAGGGGGTCTCAAGCCGAGCAATGTGACGCTATGGGCTGTTGTTATAAGAGTTTTCTCCCGTTTGCAACCAAAACTTTTACTCCAGAATACGAGGTATGCGCACAGGGCCAAACTCATACCGCTTCTGTATCTCGGGCATGGACTCTTCCATGATACTTTCTTTTCTTGATCAAAGAGTCACTAGTAAATTTGTGTAAAAGTGTATTTTTCTATTCATTCTTATTTTGGCGGCGTTCATTATTATTCTTCTAAAATTATCATTACGGCCACAAAATAATAGCAAAGTTGTTTTAATTAGAGATGTATGTATTTAGATGATATTTATTTCAGGGATAATACCATAACACAATAAAAATAAAATAAAAATATTATTATGCCTATAATTAAAATATATTACGCCATCAATAATACATACTTTAAATAAATAGTTACAAAATCACCCTATGGTCATATTTTGTTATCTGCAATTGTGGTGCACAGAGTTCTAACTCTTAACGAGTATATATAATCAAACCTCTCCCCACAAGCATTTTGAGAATACATTTTTTTTCAATTTGGTCGTAACAACGTTTGAAGTTAGTCAATATAACCGGTATGTTGTTCTAAACGATGTCGCATTAAACGGTTTTAACTGTATTTATGTCCGAAGCGCGGAGGCGAACCCAGAGCGCTACTTAAAAGTAAAAATATATAAGTAACTTCATTAAAGAACAGGATATACTCTTTGATTTGTCGAAGTTTAAATCGAACTTCAAACCTTTGATCATTCGTAAAAACAACTTTCTCTATAAAGCTTTCGGCTATCGGCCAGCCTACGTAGAACTATAATCACTTAAAATTAATTTATAACGGCTTTGCTTTGCAAAGCTGAGCGTACTAGTCACATAATGACTCAGTGTTATTGCTTTAACCAACGATTATTATAATAAAAGGGCACTTCTGTTTTGAAATCGTATGTAGATTGTAATAGTTAAATAGTAACTTCATATTGTATTAGAAAGATGGGTCAAAAATAATTTAATATTTTTTTTAAACAAATATTGTTCAAGATGAGGTTAACAGAATTTTGTTTGATCACTGCATGTTATAAAACAAAGTTCTCCATCGCATCTGTCTGTTTGCAATAAACTCAAAAACTACTGAACGTATTTTCGTGCGGTTCACTAATATATATATATATATATATATATATATATATATATATATATATATATATATATATATATATATATATATATATATATATATATATATATATATATATATATATATATATATATATATATATATATATATATATATATATATCTATGATAATATATCTATATTATCATAGAGTGATTAATGAGGAAGGTTTATAATTTGTCAAGGTTTTGTGTAAATTGTTCGAAATATAACAATAATTGATGGATGTGTCGAAAAGAGTCAAAACAATCTAGGAGCTCTATTCGAAAACGCTGTCTGGTCTCTTTAAGATACCCATGCGAAGCCGGGGCGGGTCGCTAGTATTTTCTAATTTGTGATTTTCTATTTATCCCATATCATAAAAAAACATGTTCCGTTTTTGCCTTCAGAACAAAAAGTTTTCTAACAGAAAGAAGAAAATTATTTACCACAAGAGAACAGAGGTTAAAGTTATGAATAAAAACGTTAGCTTATTTTATGTTCAGAGTTCAGACTGATTTAAGAAACTCTGTAAGCGCATTAATAAATATTACAGACAATAGATTTATCAAATCAATATTTACTTTATAAAGAACTAGCAGCGCACAGTTTCTATCGAAACGAAACAAATCTACTTTCATATCTTAATAAATATAAATTATAGTTTAAAAAAATAAATGAGTTGCTGAGGGCTGGACATGGCATAGTGGCTAGCCAGCTGTACCGTCTTTTCAATGGTGCTGTGGCAATTATTCTAGTATATTTATCATTTATAAAAGAAAAGCATATATAAGGTGTACATATGTCAGTTATCTAGTAGTACCCATAATACAAGCGTTCTTCTGCTTACTTTGGAACCGGACGGCGCTGAGTGAATTTAGTATGATTATTTATTTTAAAAAATATATTAAAAAAAACTAAAAAGCACCCTTTTATTATTAATCAAACTAAAAAGTAAAACATAATTCTTAACATAAGAATAATATGACGAGAAAATTAATGTCACTTCTAAAAAGCGTAAAAGTAAAAAATATAAAACGTGTAAAAAGTATCGATATAGACTAATGTAAAGATGAGAATTATTATTGTAAAACGCTTTGCAGTAATTTAATTTACTATAAGACTACAAAATTCAATAAAAAATAAAGATTTAATTAGCGAGCCTAAAAGTCAGAATACTACAATTTTCACGCCTTTGTAACCATATTAAAACATAAACAAAAATTAAAACACTTTGATATTAATTATTTGAAGATAATTATTTAGATTCGTTTATTTACTGTTTCCTAATTAATATAGCATTGACTGTCGAAATGTAAACCACAATGCCAGCTTACAAACGAAACGTAAGTCCGTTGAAATATAAGTAAGGTGTTGAAATGACACTTTCTCTAATTGCATTGCATTTACGGACACGAGTTAGTACTACGATTTAATTATAAACTCTAATAATGAAATAAAACGTGCTTGACTTTTGTTGCCATAAAAAAAGAACTCAGTCATGTGTACTTACTGTCTGTGACCAAATGTTAAAGCATGAGAACTTTTCGTCCATAATTGACTTAGTAGAATCAAGATTTACAATTGTACCTTATATGTAGATTACTAATTATACTTTATCCCTAATGGGACAGCAACGTATTCGCGGCGCAAACATCCATAGGCGACGGTAACTGCTTACTATTAAGTGGACCGCCAGCTGTCTGCTGTTCCTCTGCAAAAACATTTCAGCCTTTTGAGTTAAATGTAACACAACGCCTGCTGCAGTCGCGGGTTCATTCGATTCCCGTCTCGATTCTTAGTGTTAATTTTAACATGATTTTTTTATTGCTGTAGGACAGCAGACAGGCTGACGGCCGACTTAGAATTTAGCAGTTACTGTCGCCTATGGGTGTTTGCAACGTCAGGGACATCGCTAACACGCTGCTAACCGCGTATTGGTACTGGAACCTGGTCACTGGTAAATTTTTAATTTATTTACATAATAAATTTATATACGTAGTATATCAGTTGGCTAATAATTATTTCAAAAAGTATTATGTAATGTCCTAATCGAAAGGGAAATAAGGGGTTTAATTATCCAAGAGGTTAATCCTGGTTATATTTTACCACACGAACAAAAATGAAAAGTAATTTATCTAAAAACTGTTGATACAAAATGTACTTACCAACATTATAATGTACAGTTCTAACAATAAATAAATAAATAAAAAAACAAATAAACATTTTTTTATTACTTATTTAAAATCCCATCTTTCTCAGTGTTGAATGAATAATGTAGAAAAAATAAAATTATTAAAGAGCATAGACGGATACGGCTGCTATGATACATGGAGCATATGGCTGCTACTAGAATCTTCTTTATAATATATTTTGTGCGACCACTGACTGACTGCGCGAGAGAAGGCAAATTGTCCGATGAATATTAAACATACGCGAGCGTATTGTTTTGCATTTTACATGTTTCATTAAAAAGTTTTACGATGACTTCAAAGTGGCCATGATCTCATTTTGTATACGAATTCACAGTCAAGGTCATATGAAGTAGGTTTTTTTAACGTTGATTAAAAATAACACCATTAATTTACTAAGAATTGCTTATCAACGCTTATGTAGACGTCATGAAATGGATGCGTTCGGTAAACCAGAATTACATTTTTGGTGTTTTCAATGTCGAAATAAATTCAGAAAGATATTTTGGGCAATGCTCGAACGTAAAACGTCCTATTGCTACTATATATTCAATAACCCCTTAGCAATTAAAAAAAATGGAGAATTTGCCACAAAATTCTAGATAAACCAAATATGAAATATTTTATTCAAGAGTAAATTATGAGTAAACAATGATATTATATTGTGACTCAAGTGTTTAGTATTTGGTGCAAAATTGAGCAAGGATTTTGTGTAATATTGCTCAATTGTACTTCAAAATTGTTAATGAAAATAAAATATATGAAATATCTTTTACAATCAAATTTTTAAAGTTTCAGTTTCTTTGTGGAGATGCAATATCGGCGTGCGCATTTCATTTTTAAATTAAATGTTTGTGGTTAGAAATAATAGAAATTATTTCTTTACAACCATATGTCCGTCAATAGACACTGATACAATGATCAACACAATAAAGAATCGATAGTATAAAAATATTTTTTTTACGTAAAACCATACAAAAATACATAGTGAAGATAATTTCCTTCCGGATATCCCATGACGCTTTCAATTACAGACTTTTTAATCCATTCTTATCCAACAATAAGTACATTTATGAAATAAAATTTGACATACATATATTTTAATGGGGTGTAAGGGGGCACCCAACAACTTTTGCCTCAATTGTCATTGGATAAGACCAAAATTATGTACATTCAACTGGTCAACCCGAGGCCAATCTTTGTCGGCGAAGTCCCCCTCGAAGTTGTTAGTGAATATACCTATCTTAGTCAAATTCTATGCCTCGGTAAAAAGTATTTTCGAGAGGGAGGCCGCCCGGATTCAGCTGGGTTGGGCAGTTTCGGGAAATTACGTCAGGTCTTCTCGTCGCTTATACCACAATGCCTTAAGACAAAAGTCTTTAATCAATGCGTCCTACCAGTAATGACATACGGAGCCGAGACGTGGACACTCACGGTAGGACTGGTACACCAATTTAAAGTCGCTCAGCGAGCTATGGAGAGAGCCATGCTGGAAGTTTCTCTGAAGGATCGCATTCGTAATGAAGTGATCCGTCAGAGAACCAGTTACGGAAATCGTTTCTCGAATCGGCAAGCTGAAATGGCAGTAAGCCGGCCATATTTGTCGCAGAACCAATAACCGATGGGGTAAACGAGTTTTTGAGTGGAGACCGCGACTCGGCAAACGTAGCGTAGAACACCCAGCGGCGAGGTGGGGCGACGACATAAAATAGCTGGCAAGGATGCAACGAGCCAGAGATAGGGCTCTGTGGCATGCTTTGGGAGAGGTCTACGTCCAGCAGTGGGCTTCAATAGGCTGACACTGATGATATTTTTATATGGAAATAAACATATTCGTATCGTGGACGAAATTAGTTTCTTTAACTTAGAAACCGATACTAAGTCAATAAATATAAGTTTTGTAGTCATATTTCACATAATAATATCAAATGATTCACCAATCATTTAAAATATATCATTCAATCAAATGCGGTTTCCATAATACTTTCATGAACAAAATTACATTATTAATGTCAATTCAAATTAAAATAATTTCTTTGTTTTATATTCATTTCAAAAAATTAAGAAACCATCCACTTAGCAATCAGCCTTCCAACATTCAACATTATTTTATTATACATAAAATGCATATTATCGCTTTCTTAACATATCCGATGCAAACTAAATGACGGTTATGAAGTTTACTGCAAGTGCGCGCAGTAGTATAAGTACCTATATAAAAAAGGAAACTTTTTCCTCATTTAACTTGAATACTATTAAAAAAGGAAGTTTAAACCGAGGATAATTCTTACTAGATAATTCTTCTTTCGATTGTCAGTTAAGAATTAGTTTAATATAAATTTAGAATTTAGACGGAGTACTTACGTACTAAATTGCATCGGCATGATATTCATCAAACTATCAGTTTAAACCACGAACCTAAATTATCAGTAAATTTAACCAATTCGATTTAAGTGCTAGGTGGTAGGGTCTCATGTCCGTCTGGGTGGCGACCACCCTTGGTCTTTTAATTTGCCGTCATAATAACTTTTTTTTAAACTGCGAAAATCTTTAGCGGATACCTCGCCGTGGAGTAGTTCAACGAATGCTATGTGGAACTCCCATGGCAGCTAGGCGCACTAAAAACTCAGTACCAATCTACGCCATAAAAAGATAGGAGGCATTGCAGAACCAGTCTCGCGACTATTTACTATTATCTCCCCGTGGTGTTAATTCACTTGAGCTGTATGCCGGGGGTAGAGTTCTCCTACAAACTGCTTGCGCCTGGAGCTTAAGGCATTTGCGGAAGGAGGTGAGCATATCGTCGCCTGTTGCATCCAGTGCGTTTTCTCGCATCCAGGGCGCTCTCCCTCAGCGGCCTCTTTTCGCGACATAACTTCCTCGCAGAAGGAAGCCCCTGCTGCCCATCCCCTCTCGCTTTCGATCATCTCTTGCGCAAGACTTGGCAGTGATATATTTGGGCCCAACCGTGGTCTGTAAGTCCTGCCTGTATGACTCCCATGCGCTACACTCGAACACGGTGTGCTCAACAATATCTATTCGTGCCCCACATTCGTGGCAGACAGGTGTCGGCAAACGTCTTGCAATTTGGTGCAGATACTTTCTAAAAAACCATGGCCAGTAAGCACCTGCACCAGCCTGTAATTTAGGGTGCCGTGTTCTCTTGACACCCACTCATTCAGCACAGGACGAATTGCTTCAGCTGTGCATCTCCCAGGTTCCGGTGGGCCCAAAATCTCTAGCCACTTACGCATCAGGGTCTTGTTTGCGGCACTTCGCAGCCTGTTTCCGGGCGGGAAAGTTTCTGCAAGGACCTCCGCTTGCTCCATGACACCATACGGTATGCCCTTGTAGCTCTGATACGCCGTCATAATAACCTTGTATATTGACGACGTCGGTACGCTTGCGGAGGGTTCAAGTCCAGCGTTTGGGTGTTTATGTATAATATGTATTTATTTAGAAAAGTATATAATAGGTATAATATGTCACTCGTCCTATTTCAAACTCAATAACTACGTGTCGTGATGTAACATTTTGTTTATGTTGATTGTAATGGTTATTATGTATTTTTAGTATATAATACAAATTATGTATAAGCAGAAGTAAATAATAATCATGGATACTCAACTCAAAGCTCTACACCTACATCACCAGACTCCTTATAAAAATAAATTAAATTTTTATTTAAAAGGTTGCCTGGAAGAGATCGCTTTAAGCGATAAGGCCGCCTATTGTGTATTAGTTGTAAGAACTTCTATGTTTGTAGATAAATTGAGTATACAATAAAGAGTTATCTATCTATCTATCTATAACACAAGTGCTATGCAACTAAGTTTGAAACTAGATAGCATTGTGTGAAATGTCCCAATATATTTATATTAATTTATATTCCAGCATTATTACCTAACCAAGGTTCCAGTACTCGTGCGGGCAGCAGCGTGTCCGTGATGCCTCTAGCATCATAAACATTTATACGTTACGGTATCTCTGTACATTGAATCCAATTTAAAAAATCTTACCTGAGGGTCCTCATCTTGGACCAAACTTCTTCTTTTCATCGCATATTCTTTAATCACGGTGCTATTTTCTGTGTTGGTGTCCACGTTAAATGTCTTAAGCCTCAGCATAGGGCTTATGGGTCCTAAGGGCATACTATATTTGTTATACGTCAGGTATTTATTTCCCGGTGTGTTAAGGGAATTCTGTGGCGACAATGAAGGAGGATTTGAGGCAACTTCCACGAGATTTTGTATGCTTGGCCTCTGCACCCGCTTCTTAGGTTTGACATAGGTGCGAGAATCGAACTTATGTTTGTCTGGTAACGAGACGTCATCTGTAACAAAAGCATAATAATATAACTTACAAATGTTTTATAGGTCATAGCTGCTTCGCTTTTCATCGTCAGCTGTTCGTTGTCCAGATCTGGACGTAGGCCTCTCTAAGTTTGTGCCACAAATCCCGGTTACCTGCTTTTCCCATCTAGCCCCGACCGGCAACCTTGCACAGGTCATCGCTCCACGGGCTGGAGGGCGTCCTACACTACGTGTGCTGAGACGCAATCACCACTCCAGGACTTCGCTTTAGTATTATTTAAATTTGGGGTAGTCGGGACTATGAAGATTTTGTGATTTCGTTTTTGTAGATTCTCCATAATATCAAACCAATTTATAGATATGTAAGTTGACCTTATATGTAAGGTCACTGACAAAAGTTTATACAGGCGTGTGTTGTGTTAGAATATCATCATCATCATCTCAGTGTTCATCCCGGTTGCAACCCAAACTTGCGTTTTGGTGCCCGGGGTCCGCTTTCCGACTTTTTCTACTCCACTTCGCACGGTCTTCAGCATCCCTGGTAGTGAGCTCATTGGCACGCATATCACCCCTTACGAAGTCAAGCCAGCACTTTTTGGGTCTACCCCTCCTGCCGGGGCCGGCGAAGGCAGCATGGCCAGACATTTGTTTCCTACGTAAGCATCCGGTTGCCGTAAAACGTGGACGTACCAACGGTGCCGACACTCCTGCAGTTTATCCGCAATGTCACGGACATGAAGACTACCGCGAATGTGGGAGTTCCTACGCGGTCCTTCCGCGTCACTCCACATATCCACCGCAACATATTCATCTCCGTGACACGCAGTTCCTGCTTGTGTTGCTCCAACACCGGCCACGTTTCACAGCCGTATAAAAGGACAGGCCTAATGATGGTCTTATAGACCTGTCCCTTCAACTTTACCGGCATCTTGGGGTCACAAATGACACCAGTTACCTCACGCCATTTGGCCCACGTGGCAGCAATGCGTGCCTTGATGTCACAATCGATGTCACCAGATGCGTGAAATACAGATCCCAAGTATTTTACTTGGTCCGTGCGCTAGACCATGTCACCGCCTATGCGTACGGGTGTGGGATCTGTGGAGTTACAGGCCAAGTACTCTGTTGTGTTAGAATATAAATATACATAATTATAATTAAAAGAAAAAAGGAAGGATCTATGATTTTGTCTATGTCAAGCTGCAAAATTATCATCACCACCTACCACCAACAACTACATTCTACTATTGTAGATAAATCAATGTTCAACAAGCTGAACTGTGCGTACTCAGTAACGCACGACCGATTCGGTTTGGTTATATACATATATAGATCGTTTTTGTCATTTAGTGACATATAACGAGGTACAAGTTAAACACATCCACTGCCAAATACTCGGATCTGAGTAGGATGAGGCCCAAGCAGCGGTGCCGTTCATTCGTTTTTTCGATTTTGACTCACAGATAAATTCTGCCCAAATACCTCGAATCCAATATCTCCGGATCGAAATCAATACGTTAAATAACACTCAATTATGATAATCAAATGTTCGACCAACTAAATTTATTTGCACTAGTCTTCATCAATAAAATCAGTTTAACCCTTGTTAAACTGAGCTTGGGTAATCAAACGAAGCGTTATAAACAGTTATAAACTATCATATCCACTTATAATCGGGTTTAATCACGACATCGGTCAACTGCTATGCTCGTCATGTCCACAAGATAATTTCTTGACCGAATGGTGTCAACAAGGCTAGATGAGGTTGGCCGACATTCAGTCTGACCGACTGACTTGAAGTATATATATATAGAATTGTAAAATGTTTTTGGATTGCTATTGCTACTTACAACTACTTACTACGACTTATATCGACGTAGTAAAGTTTTTTTATATTTCATTGCAATGAATCGAGATATACATACATAGGTATACTTAGGTTTCGGAAACAATTTCTTTCACTTGTAAATAGAGAAATACTTACTTATAACTAAAATTCACATAATTTTCTATAGTTATTACAATTAACTTTTACCATAATGTTCATGAACACAGATTTGTTTTCATCACATAGGAATATAATAAATTGAATAACCAAATACAATTTTATTACGGGTTCGATTCTCGTTTCGCTATGTGTAAAAATATAGCAAAATTAGTTTTATTCAGTAAAAGTGGATCTCTGCATTACCGAATGAAAAACCACAAGATATTATCTTTCATTGCCTGTAAACTAGTAATTGGCGCAACCCATTTATAAAGCCCTCGTAAAATGGATGATTAGCGCCATTTTTATTACTGCACCGGACACCACCAAAACCAAAATTCAAACAATAATAAACCGACCAATACCAGAGATATTATAAAGGGATAGTATCTGTTGATTAATTATAGTAATTGTTCACCGTAAATAACGCATTATTATAATTGGCTCGCTCTTGTATCGTTGACTCCAAAACAAAAGCTTCGTATCGGATAGGTCGCCATTGTCATTCGGTCCAACTAATAATAACCGTTACACATTCTAACACAACACAGCTATATAGGAAACATAACAATAATAAACACACGGAAGCAAGCGTTTTAATTATGATAGGAAAGACTGTCTTGGCATCGTGAGAACACGACCCAATAAGAAACAGGACTAAGCTTCACTCTCACTTTCCTGGAGAAACCTATTGATACAAAAGTAAAGGTGCCTATTTTGTTACTTTTCGGTGTTACAGTTTAAATGATAGTCGCAATAGTGCTATTTTATCTATTTAGAAAAATTAGTATCACCAAAGGGCCGTTGTATAATAAATGTGGGCCCTTTTTTTTCGCAGCCAGGGTTGGCCTGTACTAAAAGGCGACAAAACATATCTGACTACGTGCTAAGAACCCAAGCGCGTCTAGATAGCAACCACCCTTGGTCTATAAGTATGTCGCCATAATAACCCTGTGTTGAGTTCCGGTATTAGTGACCCAGGTTCTAGCACCCCTGTGCGGACAGCCGCATATTCACACACAAAGTGTCGCAAACATCCATAGCCGAAGGTCACTGATTACTATTAAGTGGACCATCAGCCTGTCTACTGTTACTCAGCAAAAAAAAATGAGACTGATAATTTATCTCCTACGCCATGTGACCAGGAGTTTACAAGTATTGCTGCAAAGGAAGGAACGGTATGACGCTGGTATACGATGAAAAAGAAGAAACTAAAGACCAATATTATATTACCTGGTATATAATATGGTTATAACCTGGAATAATCAGTAAAACAATCGATTTTATCAAATATCTGATACAAATGTGATACAAACGCACATGTGAAAGATAACTGAAATACAAGTTCAATAAACCCAATGAAAATAGCATATCAAATCTAGGGATTATCTAACATCGCTTTAATAGTGTGCTTTTCATCAGACGATCCGGTACATTTTCTATTGACACGTGATCTGAGCAAAAACACCAATTTAGCGATTAAAAATACTCAATTCTCAGAAGCATGGGTAATTGGCGTCCACAATCGATGAGCAGCGAAATCGGTGAGATTGTTTCGGGAACGCAATTCTATATTCAGGAAAAAATACTGTTGCAAAAAGTGGAGTCGCTACAATAGTCATTAAAATGGTGAAAGAGAAAATTCATCAAACTGACAGATGAAGGTTACGATCGGTCACAAGACACCTTTATTTGTGATGACCAGTCGAGACTGTGCGAGAAATCTGTAGCAATGTTTGTAGTTTCAGATAACGGTCAGTTTGAAAACTTATTTCAAACTATTATATCTAAATCAAAATTGTCATATATATTGTCAATTGGTGAAAAATGCTATGTAAAGAACGTCAACAATGAAAGAAAAAAAACACGAGCTTAATACGAAGCCAAAATACTACCTAATATTATAAATGCGAAAGTGAGTTTGTTTGTTAAGCTTTCACGTCCAAACCACTGAACCAATTTTGATAAATTTCAGTATAGTCATAGATTGGATTCCTTTTTTTAACTCATAAGGCAGAACAACGTTTGCAGGGTCAACTAGTAAGTACAAGATAAATGGAAATCATTCAATCATGAATAATATTGCTCAAACATATATTTCCTGATGTCAATGTTTAAAGTACTCCTTGTATTGACTTGAGATTATATTACATGAACATTCTTTAAGGATAATAATAGCACATAACGTTCCACTGGTGGTAGCGGAGCTCCTTCTAGAGGAAACGAACAGTATACACACCATGCTTATCCAAGGCAGATTGCCCTTGATATCGGTACGTTGCTACGTGGCAATTTATTTACTTATGGCATAGATAAGGTATAAAAACAGATTACAATCTCAAAAATAGGTTATATTACAATTCCATTATAATATGCAAATTACACAAAGAACTGTCTAAGCGGACCATGCCATTGTGGGATTTGGTGTGACACCATACGGCTACCACGTACGTGGTTATAGATAATATGGAATTAAAAGGATAGACAGCCGGATATTGTATGTAGAATCCAAGCGACAGCTGTAACTATTACAGAGCTACGTGGATAGAATGCAAAAATTCATAACCTGTTTTGAGTAACTGTAGGTTGTAGCTGTTCTAATATATTAATAAGGATCTGTGTCAAATATCGGCTAATATTACTTAAACAAAATTAAAATGCACGAGTACATTTTTAACTTGGGGTAATAAAGGCTAATTAAGGCTTCCGATGCCCAAATGAACCTCACTTAGCAGTTGTTCCCTCGCCTTCCTTAACAAGAGGATCTACGTGGGTCTAAATTTTCTTTCGGAATTCAGTGCTAAGACGGTAGTCATCACAGTAAAAACAAAATTATGCCAAATTTGTCTTACTAGTGATTATTATTATCACACAAGTATAAAAACGTGTACTAAATTACAAATATTATACTAATTATTATTTACTTTACTTTTCTAAATCAATATACTCGTAAACAAACAGTTGAAACATTGGAACCCGTTCCGCAGGCGTTCTGACGTGCAAAAACCGTTACCTCACGTATATCGTCAAATCTAAGTTGGGCGAAACTCTGGTGCAAATTTTTTTGTTGGGATTGCGGTGCCAGGGCAAGCATTACAGCAAAATCCAAGTTAACTCTTATGAATATTAATTTTTTTTTCATATCTACCCCGGCTACGAAAAGGATGATACCAACACGACAAGCACTAGTTTCGTTATGTACAAGCAGATCCCGGGCTCCGAATGGAAAAACTCTAAAGATTTAAAAAGATACAACGAAAGCGCGATTAGATTGATCAGTGATTACTTAAAATACATAATATGCTGTCCCTGATGACACCATTACCGATAAAGGTAAAAAGAAATCAAACCGGACATTCTACATGAACGTAAGTGCAATTTGCTGGTGACCAGAAATTATGATAGACCGACGATCTTATCATTTAGATATTTATTGTTTTGTGAATAGTATTCAGAATTCATTGACGTAACTTACATAAAAATATAGTTACAGAACGACTAAGGATTTGAGTTATTTTGATCAATTGAAATAAATTACGAATCTCAATATCGAACAACTATATAACAACAACATATAACTACTTTATAGCATAAATCACTAATAACAATTTTAATTAGGACACTGCTCATTTTTCAATAGCCCTGGTCACATACCGTTATATGTATATTGTTTTTTTTTTTTATGAATAACAGCCGTGAAAGCTTAATAAAAGATTACACTAGTATTTTTAAAATGAACTTCATGCAATACTCATGATCTAAAATCTCAAGATAAGTTTAATATACTAAAAAATAATCAGGTCCAGAAAATGGCAGTGGGTAAACGAGTTTTGAGAGTTGAAAACGCGTATTTGTAAATGTAGCGTAGGACGTCGCCTAAACGACGACTAGCGCAGTTTTGGGCTAGATTAGAAAAGCACGGCAATGAGTTGAGTGGCGCAAACTTGAGGAACTCTACGGCAGTGGACGAAGATTATCTAACTATAAACAACAATGTCTTTGTAAAACTTAATAATTTATTTATATGAATTATTCAGTTCTTCCAAACGTTTTATCTCAGTTTCATCTAAAGCTTTCACATTGGGACCCTTATTAAGTCCAAAGTCAATTGGACAAAACCGAAACTCTTCCTTTACTTGCGCAAACAGACAAATAAAGATGCTATCATGTTTGACTGTCTTATTTTTGAATGTTGTAACGCGATTCTGTACCTCAAAAGAGAAACCACATTGTGGTTTCTCTTCCACCACCACCACCACCCTTCTTTTGCAATCTGATGATAATACTTATATTTAAAGATGATGGCAACCACTGATGAAAATACTAATGTTGATCAAATACATAAAGATAGATGAAGAAATAATATCAAATGTTAAATCATTAACCGTTGTGTCGATCACTGTAAAAACTGTAAAAGTAACAACCATATCGAACGCCTGAATTCATTCATAAACGCGATAGACGCTTTATTACGAATAACTGCTTCTTATTGCATAGAAAGTGAAAAATATGTTATATAAGTTTTGAATGCTAATTGACGCGTGGGTACATTCAATGCTGAACACAATTCGTATTTAAATGAGCACATTACGCGTTGACCTTAGAAGGTAAGGAAGGATGTAATAGTTAAGGTGCCATCAAACCCTTAAGGTTACTATCAATGTTATATATGTATATATTTAAAGGGCGTGACTTAACAGACATAAAATGCTCACAAAAAAGAACAATATGTAGAGCTAAAGTTTAAGTAATAGACAAAATAACAAATGATACAAAGATTAAGGCCAAATAATTTTCGTTAATTATGAAGAATATTAAATATTTTAATATGAAGAAGTGTGTTGGTCGTCTAATAAGAATAGAGCTACCCCATAACCACTAACGGATTGTGTCTTCTGTTTATTGATAACGCAAAGGAAAGGTGATAGTCATGTCAGTTTAGAGGGATAGAAGCCCTTGTAAAAACTAAAATTAAAAAATTCTAATCCATAATTTTCTTTTGGTTCTGTTCAGAAAAAGTAAGGCGGTAGCCAAAAGGAGAAGAAATTGGACCTCGGTAAATTACTTAATAGCGTACGTCGGAGCTGTAAAGATTAAGTCTCGGAAGCAACCAATATAAGTTCTACGCTTGTAAGAAGAACAATGTAAATATGTAATTACAACTCAGGTTATTTACTTGAAGTTACTTTCTGGCCAATATATAAATGGAGAATTCCAGCTAAACACCAAAGTGCACAATTAATTATTAACCAACAAACGGTCGTCTTGTATTTTTTAAATAGTAATAATATTGATTTAATATGGAATAGCGCAGCGTATTATGTAGTATGAATTATGATTTATTTGAATGTCCTTTAAAGTTAACAAAATACTAATAGGACATCATTACTTTATTAAACTAATGATGATGAATGTCACTTATAAGAGGGGCGGCTGATTAGTACCCGGCCTAAGGTACTTAACGATGAGTAATTATATCGTTACTCCTATGACTAATTGCGGGACTTAGTGGTAGTATAGAAATAACCCACATTTAAATTTTAGGTCAAAATCATAATTGAATTACCTCCAGAACAATGAACATCACCATGTCAGCCGAATTAAAAATTCTCGGAATTTTGAACACCGCGCCGTGATAAAGTACCTCATAAAAAAGAGAAATACGCCAAAAACATTTTTGAAGAAATGTCTTTATATAAAACGGTGAAAAATTAGGGCTCAACAAGTATGAGACAGCTGCGAAGATGATCCCCGCACAAGCCGTCTCTCTTTTTTTTTATTGCTGTAGGACAGCAGATAGGCTGACGGACCGCTTAGAATTTAGCAGTTACCGTCGCCTATGGGTGTTTGCAACGCCAGTGGCATCGCGAACACGCTGTTGTCCCATAAGGGTACAGGAACTTGGGTCATTAATACCGGAACACACACAACACAAGTTTATTATGGCGGCATACTTAAGACTTAAGGTGGTCGCCATCCAGACGGACTTGATGCCCTACCACGTAGCAACGACGACTCGAGAGCGGCAAGAATTTTTTGGCGCTAGCTGACAATAAAATTGACAAATTTGAGATCGGATCGTCACCGTGGATTCGGCAGTATGATCCAGAGTTCAAACAAGAGTCGATGCAATGGATTAAAACGGGAGAAAGGTCGCCGACTATCTTCCGGGATAGCGAGGGAATTTTATTAAAAGATTACCTACCGAAAGGGACTACAATAAACGGTGATATTGAATCATGCCATTTTGTTGAGCCAGACTCGTGAGGCTGTTGTGCAAATACGACGTGGACAACGCGCCCGTTTACGCCGCGCGTGTTGCGAGACAGGGCATGAAAGACACGGGGTTTTAGAAATTGACTACCCACCGTACAGTCCAGATCTGGCACCTAGCTATTTTTTCCTGTTTTCCAAATTGAAAAAGCACTTACGGAGCCGGAGATTTTCTAATGACAACAAAATGAAAGCTACCGTATATCTTCATTTTGAGGACAAAGACAAATAATATGTTTGTGTGGTTTAAAGGCATTGTATGCCAGATCTGAGAAGAGTATTTCAATTGAGGAAGACTATATTGAATAATAAAAAAAACACTTATAAATTTTTCTTTCATTAAATACCTTAGGTCGCGAACTTATCAGCGCTCTTTGTGAACACAGGACTCAATACCTAGCCTGAGATTCCCGGAAGCAGACAGGCTACATAAAACAAACTTGATAATTGCATTTTACAAAGGTCAGTCATCTCGATATATCGCGGCCATCAGCCTTAGCAGAAAGTTCAATAGAATAGAATGTTTGTATAATTAGAATTAATTTGAAATCAAATCGTATCATCATTTTATTTAAAATAAATCACAAAGATAGCTTATTAAATGTTATATATAAACTACACACTGTGTCATATAAAGAATGCTGACTAAGAGAAAAACGACGAAACAAATACCCAGTTACTTATAGTTTTTTCATTCTGCTATTTTATGTTTATTTTTGATTAACATATTTCGATGTAGCACCCGGCAGTGGTTGCCATATTTCCAATCTTAACATAACCTTGAATAGTATAATATAATAACCTACCTAAATATTATAACATTTCTTGCACATACATTACTTAACATTTTTTTTAATTTATAATTTGATTTTAGTGATACATATGTTTGTATTCATTGTCCTATAAAAGTCCTACTTCATTGTCGTATAAAACTGTTTTACGGAGTCTACAAGGAAGTTCTTCCGATTTATCTTCGTTCCTAGTGGACCTTCAGAATCGACAGAGATATCCCTATTACGTTTCTTCTTGTTATTGATTCATTTTAATCATTTTTAACCGACGAAAAAAACGGAGGTTCTCAAATCGACGCGTATATTTTTTTTTCTTTTTTTTATGTATGACCACCTTAGAGCTTGCTTATGTATACTCTAAGATGACCACGCATAACTTTTTACAGAGTAGTCCCATTTTAAAAATTCTTCTTTTATTAGAAAGGGTATTTATTATACCCCGAAGTTGGTCTCATATAAATTTGGGAATTCCAACCCTAAGGATACGAAAACAGAGAATGACTGATTGTTCACTCACTGATTATATCTATGACCACGCATAACTTTTGACAGAATTAATTTATTTAAGCATGTAGAAATTAGTAGATTATAGTTACAAAAAATTATAAAATAAAAACTTTTTAACAAAAAAATTAAACCGACGAAAAAACTGAAATGCTAAAAATAATAAACCTTTTTATTAACCTTAATAACGAAGTTCTTAAACGAATGTAAATATACGTAAGTTTTAAGTCGTTTGAATATTACCTACATTAGTTTAAGAACTTAGTTATTAAGGTTAATAAAAAGGTTTATTATTTTTTGCTTTTCAGTTTTTTCGGCGGTTTAATTTTTTTGTTATTTGTTTACATTTCTGTTTACGTTTTGCATTAGAAATCTATAATGTCTAAGCGAAAAATAGTAGTGTTGTCTCTTAATGACAAAGTGAAGATAATTGAGACTTGACTGAGATTTGACTTTGAAATCGAATATCTGGATTTTCGATTATACGGAATACCCCTGGTTTTAATTGATTCGGATAACCGGGATTTTACTGTATATGTTTCGGTGAGATTTATCTCAAAATATATTAATGATTTTTTTTATTGCTGAGGAGTAGCAGACAGACTGATGGCCCACTTAACAAGCAGTTACCATCGCCTATAGATGTTGGCGATGCTAGAGGCACCGCGAACACTGACGTCCCAGCTGTCCCATAGGGGTACATGAACCTGGGTCATTAATGCCGGAAAGTGTTCTGACTGTGTAGTGACACAAGGTTATTATGGCGGCATACTTATACACCAAGGATGGTCGCCATCCAGACATGCTTACGTACATAGAGCTAGGGTTGTTTTGTCGCATTTTACGACAGGCCGACCCCGGCCGCAGGGGGTTTGTATTACTTCGCCCCTGACGGAGAAGATAATACATATAAACAATTCAATAGATTTGCTCATTTATGTGATAAATTCCTTATTTTACTTTACGAGCTATTTGCAAATAACCATCAATCGCTGTGTGTAGATAGATTTTTAATCATATTTGACCGAGAACTACTAAAATGCTGGATTAATACAAATATGTAAGAATTAATACAGTAGCATAGTATCAAGTATCTCATAGAGATAAGTCACATAGCGAACCAATGTCAAAGCAATCATCCAATTATGCCATTTGTGGGGTTGTCTAAAGGAAATTAAAATTTCTACTGAATGTTGTATACTATAGTGATGTACATATCGGCTTATTTAAACAGTAAATTTATGTATTGTCATGTTTAATTATATAACAATTGGTACAGGTTTGGAGACATGTTGTCATTTCGTCTTGTTTATTCAGATGTTATGTTGTATGTTACTTTTTGACGTGGAAAATTTAGTATATACAGCTAGTCTACTAATATATCGTCGGCTTAATTATCAGAATGCGTAACTCTACCAAATAGTAGAGTATTTTGAAGCCTATATATATTGGATTATTTCGTATATTCTACAAAAATATGGCTAATTTGTTATGAGTGACAGTGTTATGAGTAAAATAATTCCCGTGCATAGCAAAAGCAAAGTTTTTACTTGCTCCTGTAAAGTTTATCAAAATGGGGTTTCGCATTCTGATAATTAAAGCGTGTTTGTTATTGATGCTGTTAGCGTCGCGAACATCTATAAGCGACGCTAAGTTTTAAGTGAGCGGTCAACCTGCAAGCTGTCTCACAGCAATAAAAAGAAAAGATAAACTGAAATCAATGTGGCTTAGATACATTACTTTAGAAGCGACATAAACTAGCAAAACTGATAAAACTACTAATAATGTACTCCACATTATTAGTAGTATTTCCAAGGACAGTTAAGGAGTATCGTCATTGATCTCTGTGGTCACAAAACTACATTGTCTATAGATTTTTTGCATACTAGTAGTTCGTTAAGTGATGTATATATAATGAAATGACATACCTACCATAAAATTCATATAATTACGTCATACAGTAGTTTAAATAAGTTATCGGTGCAATAATTCAATGCGCCGCTCCTACTTATCTATCTACCCATGTTTGATACGTCGAAATCGGATCTTTGTCCTAAGCTTTATGTAGCGTGACGCGTGACGAATGTTGCCTATTCAATCAGTTGCGAGGCTTGGATTATGTTTTCAATATGTTCACGATTCTTATTAGTCCTTACTTATATTTATTATAAACGCGAAAGTTTATATGTATAGATGTTTGTTATTTTACGCGCAAAAACTAACGAATGGATTTTGATGAATTTCGGTATAGTCATAGATTGGACCTTATAGAAGGACATAGGCTACTTTTATTTTAAATTCATATGGTAGAACAACGTTTGCCGGGTCAACTAATGTTATATAAACGTAAATGCTATCTACATAAATGTTATCTCATTCGGATACCAACCTAGAGGTTTCCGGGTTCGAATCCCACGATAGCATGCACCGCTTATTTCTCCCTAATGTCCATATAAAATCATTACCATGTACCGACGGTGAAGGAAACATGCATACCGAGATCATCGGTATATGTAAACCGCCGATTCACCTTCGACTATCATGGCGGATATAATTATGTCCGTTCCTTCTAGAAGCAGGTCAAAGCTCACCAGTGGGTGCGTTAGGTTAAACACAAATGGGAGTTCTTTTCATTCCCTTTTCACTATTTTCAGCATTCATGATGGTATGATAATTTATATACAAGTCATATTTTAAAACATCACATACAGCAATCGCTGAGAGGGCATCACTAGATTAACTATGCTACTGGCACGCTATGATGGCCGTTTTGACGTTTGTCCACTCCATGAAAATTCGTATTAATTAGTAATTACATTTGAAGGAGCAAATTGCTGTTCTTTATTGTCAATAACTGCAGTCGCTATTGACAACAAAGAACAGCAATTTGCTCCTTCAAATGTAATTACTAATTAATATGAAACTTCATGAGTGGACAAATGTCAAAATGGCCATCATAGCGTTCCGGTATAGTAGTTACTATTATAATAAATATATATACTGGCACAATTCACACAACGCCATCTAGTCAAGTAAGTAGCAGAGCACTTGTGTTATGGGTACTAAACAACTGATATATTACATACCTATATACTTTTGTTTTGTTAAGGTATTAGGTATACATAAACACCCAAACGTGAGAGGAGAATCGAACCTGTGACCTCCGCAAGCAAGCTGAGGTGTTAAGCCATGGATATCATCAGTTACTACAATACAATATGGACTTATAAACATTTATATTTATAATAAATTTGGCTTAAGAGTAGACTTGAGTAACTAGTGAGTGATACAAAGGACCCGATTGTGATTGGTCTCTCATTCACTGACTACATATTTTAAGTCAGCTCAAGAATCATTAAAGTTTTTTTTATTGCTGAAGTTTAGCAGACAGGCTAACAGCTCACAGAGTATTAAGTGAAAAAATCCATCTCACTCGAGGTGTAAGCTAAATGCAATGCAATGGGCAATTTCACTCAAGTCCAATTTTCCACAAATCAGCAATGGCAGATATCATGTAGAAATATTAACCCCTCAAATGTCTTATGTTCATACGGTTGTACATAACAAAAAATGCTCCAAATGTCATAGATACATCTATGACATAAGACATGAGATAATATTTATTAATATCATATCATATATCTTATGTTCATATGGCTGTACATAAGAGAAAACGCTCCAAATGTCTTACGTACCGCATAGGTATAGCAGCCATCAATAGTGACGGTCGCCATTTGTCATAGATAGATAAACATCCCATCCCTGTTGATGATGGCTGTTATATACCTATGCGGTACATATGACATTTGGACTGTTTACTCTTATGAACATAAGACATTTGCAGGGTTAAATTTGACTATAAGTATGTATGTGATTTGACTATAGTATACATATATGTTACAGATATATATAATACAGAATACTCTAAGAACTTACTTTTGATAATGTTGTCAAGTACAGCATACAACTCCTTCTCCAATTTGACATATGCATCATCATAACTCACCGGCCAGTCACAAGACAGGCTCCAGTCTACTATATCCACTTTTTGACCAGAGTCGTCAGATGATGTCACTAACCTATTAACAATAGAATTTCCAACTTACTATATAATAATAAATATAACCTACAGTTGATCTCCAGCCTCCCTGTAGAGGGAACTGAGACTTCACCTACATATTGATCAGTGTCAGTATACTGGTGTCCTCACAATGTAAACAGATTCCTTCACTGTCAGTAGACAGACTGATAGCCCACTTAGTAATAAGCACTTACACCTATAAATGTTAGCAGTGCCTTTAGTGCTCTGCCGTTCACATAAAGGAACTGGTCACTTATGCCAGAACAAAAAACAAAGTTATTATAGGGGCGTATTAGAGACCAGGAGTGGTCGCCATCCAGAAGGACTTGGAGCCTTACCTAGCTGTTATCATTTCATTTTTTGTAATAAAAAGTATTACAACATTTTCCAAATATTTTGTCAAATTATAAAATAAAGAATAATATAAATGTTCTCATGCCCTTATAGTCTACATTTGTTTTTCTATTGACAACAACCAAAGTAAGTATGGATGAATTGCATAAAAGTTAATGTGGTAAAACAGGGTGCAAATATTGAGACCTTAATTAACAGAGGAGAGTGGAAGGAGAGAACATGTTGGGTCAACCTCATACAAAAGAAGAAGACAACATACTGAACCTATAATTTTGCAACTAGAATAATCAGTGGCTTCAATAAAATCAATAAAACAATTCTCCATATTTCTAGAATGTATAATAAAACATAAAGATAATCACTATCAATATAATCCATTAGTAAAAAAAAACAAGCAATTGATGTCAGATAAAAACCTAACTTAGTATCAAACTGATACTAGGCTGTTCTAATTGGTTGAAATATCCTTGAACTGAAACAAAATTAATGCATAATTTTGCAAGTTTTTAATATGCAATTCTTGATTAAAAAAACATTTACATTTGCCTGCTAAATGATATAAGCTGAATGTTTCTGTGTAAAATTATGATATATACAATTTACTCAGTTACTGTTGAAAGACCTCATATGCCTATGTCAACATAACAATGATAAACAATGGATGAGACATTGATGTTAAGGTTTTAAATATTCTGCTAAAGTTGGAAAATTGAACTATATTCATCTTCTCAAAATGTAATTAAGACAATTCTATTCCATATTCTTCTTGTGGTTATTATTTTGGGAGTAAAAATGGATGTGGTTATTATCTTGGGAACTCCATGGATATAAACAAATTTGGTGTGGTGGTTGGTTTATGATCACTGAGTACCCTCAGCAGTGGACCCCAGGCAACAAAGAAAGCTTTCAGTGGTACCAGGATGCAATAACTTGGAATGAGAGGATGTTTATATAAGTTGCACTGATTTTTAAATGATGAATATGATATGGAACACAAAATAAAAATGCGATGAAAACTGCATTAACTATTACTGGTATTGTTTACATTTATTTATATGATAAACAAATAATAATGTTAATATAAAACTATATTCTATACATAAACTAAAACAAGTGTTAAACAGGTGTTTTTAAGACATTTATTACAATTAAATTTTGCACCTCTTTAATTCTAATAGAACACTTGTTGGAAATAAAAAAATAATTTATATATTAATTGTAAATGCTTAAAAATCAAATAATAAAACATAATGACTAATTGGGATAAGCTAAGAAACCAAGTAGACATGTCTGCGCAACATAATGGTTTATAATATTAATACAAGATTTTATACATCAAAATTAAGTACTTACCATGTCTGATCATCGGAATAATCCAATGATTCCACGTCAATCAGATCAAAATCAATCATATCTTTGTTTATATTTTGATCAATCTGATTCATGATATGAATAATAAAGATACATCAATTTGGCACTTGAACAATTCACATACAAATTTCACATGAGAACTACATTTACTAATAAAAAAGATTGTAAATATACTAAAGAAAAAACGATAAATTAGAACACGAAATATCCCAGACAAGTTTAGGTTTGGAATTTGACATAACACCATAGGCAAAACGACAAACTACAAAAAAACAAGATATAATTGTAGAAACGGTAAAATTCATAGACAATACATACAAAATAATACAAATCATACAATATACATTAGACCAGGGCTTCTTAAACTATGGGTCGCGACCCCAAATGGGGTCGCGTAGCAAAATTCTGCGGTCGCGAGAGAATTTAATGTCAAATATTTATTTGCGGAATATTTACGATCCAATGTACAAGTGTGATACCTTTTCCCCTTACCGCATACAACGCCATATATGGCTTTAAAAGTTAATGATTTCTTTTATTAATTAAAATATTGTTTTTTCGCAACCAACGTTATATCTGCAAGTAGTTTCTTCCTTTAACGGAACGTATTTTTTGTTATCCTTGGTAAGTGCAATCAGTCATAATATTGGAGGATATGTTCAACGCGGCCGACCGTTAAAGTGCAATTGATTAGTGTTAATTTTATGAGTGTGAAAATAGCAATAAAACGGTAAGTAAAAATCCGTAGAATTTCAAAATACAAAGTTTACATATACTTTTACAAGAAATAGTTCTCGTTTCGGCTTTTTTTTGTGTTTTTTGTTTGTTTTTGAGCCTTCTTTTGGTATTGCCATATTTGGCTTCGTATGTATTTTAGTCAAAAATATTATGGGTCATATATGGCTTCGCATGCATTTAGATTATTTTTTTCCCTTTGCAGCAATAGACTCTTCTCGCTTCTATGGTGCTTCCAAGCATGTAAATTTTATTCCAGGCGATGGTTTCTTAAATGACGACGATCTGGCAAACTCCAACTAGCCGAGCCGAAAGTCCTTTGTGTCCGGAGGCTAAAAAACGTGGTCGTCCTACGCGTATCCTACTCGGTACCCCAACAAGCCGAGCCACCACTCCAACCAGCTTGCTGGACTCGCCCGTACCGAATAAAAAAGGACGAAAAACTCCATCCAGGCATCAAGACTTACTAGATTCTGTACGCTCAGATAACGTGGTTCATTTCCCCGAGTGGACGAAATCAAGTCGACAAATTTGTCAGAACAGTTCAAAATTCCGTTCGTTTACCAAATGTGGGAAATGTAACGTTAATTTATGCTACAATGATAACAGAAATTGTTTCAAAGATTTCCATAAAACATAAATTCATTTTTTATTTAATGTATACGAAGCCATATATGGATCAGTACAGTTTCACTATAATGCATACGATGCCATATATGGCTTCGTGTAGTAATTTCTAAAATAAACACACAAAAATTTTTTTCCTCTTTAGATTGTTTTCAGTAAAAAAAATTTTTTTCGTCATCTCCTTCATAATTCATGCAATAAGGGGTTATAGAAAGGGCTTTAAAAGTACTATGATGTTACATAGTAATTGTTTTTTTTTGTGTAATGTATGATATGTAAAACAAAAAAATCTGTAAAACGAAAGTGATTTCACTGTGTGAATGAGAACTGTTGCAATAATTTTTATTTTTCTCAGTAATAGTAAATGCTATCGCTATGATTTTTGCTTATTTTGTGAGAATATTAGTCTACTTATGTATTGTATTACTTTAATTGTAGGCCTAACTGTAGTATTTGCGCATCTGGGACATGTAAAGTTTATCTAGAATTATGGCTCGCGCCGCCAGTTTTTTGTACAAAATTAAACGGCTGTAAATAAATTATTTTGTATGAAGAGTTCTACTGTTTTATTTTTTAGCCTAATGTAAATATAATAATCTTTGTAATTTACAATAAAAAAACCCTATGTCATCGATTTAATTTTTGAATTATCATCGTTTAAACACAAGTGGTGTCAAATACGCGCTACCTCTGTGTTCAGCGTATCGTAATTCTACACCATATGTATATGTATATTGTTACCTAATAAATAAATCATCAAAAAATATTAATTTATTTTTCTTTTATATTTGTATGGGGTCGTCAAGAAACTCGCAATCATAAATGGGGTCGTGAAAGACAAAAGTTTAAGAAGCCCTGCATTAGACCAACGATTGGGTTAGTCAGTCCACTTCAGTCCAGGCAAAATATTAGTGTCAGTGATGTACATTGTACAGTGTTGCCAACTCAATTTTTTAAAGAGAGCTAGATGAACTTCGAAAAAGAGCTAAAATAGAGTTAAACTTTTGAAAAAAAAAGAGCTACAATAAAAAAAGTGTAGAGTCTGGCCACGCTAACTCTGCAATGGAATAAATGGGCAACCCTAAAAAGTTTTTTATATGGTATACTTTTTCTGATGTCACTTTCGTGGTACGTGAGCTGTCAGATCGGTTACGCTGTTTGTTGTTTTTCATATATTTTAAAGAAAAATGGTTAAACCTATTAAAAGTGGAGTGCGGGAGTTATTATATAACATGATAAGTAAATTCCAAGATGTGAAGGAACATCATGATGTCGTCCTTAGCCAAAAACGACAATGTTTACAAGATATCGAAAAGTTGACGTGTAAGTAAATCTATTGATTTTGATACTTCGCCGTTTTATTTTACCATTAGATTAGATATATCTAAGAACATTTTTTCGAATACTCATAGCCTGTTGATAATGGTGACAAGAAGCTCGTGTCAAATTAATCCAAGTCCAATTTCAATAACGTATCTATATATTCTATTCTATTCTTGAGAGTCTTGGCTCCAACGCCATGGGCATCGATTTGCCAATGTCATAGTGGAGAGGATAAATGGTTCAAAATGGAGAGGATAGATGTTAGGAAGTATAAATAAATATAGTATTATGATGTGATAAAATTACCTTTGTTTATATAAAAATAAAAATGTGAACTATAAATAAATATTATTTAGTGATAGGAATTTACATAAAGTAATTACATGTTTATAGTCACATAATGATAGCAGAGAATTGACATTAACAGGTCGAGGAAAATCATGTGGAAGAAGAACGTACAACAGTTGTGTAGTATTGGGGCAAGAGAAGAAAATGTGTTCTAATGTTCCTTCAGCTAGTCCACATTCGCAAAGTGAGTGGTCTCTTACCCTTATTTTTGCCAAGAATACTGGAGTTGAACAATGACCTAATCGCATACGATCTATATGTAGATTTGATTCCTGCAGATTGGATTTTGACATTACTTGTATGGGTCTTATGTCACTATTACATAAATTATAGATAGTTAACTCATAACAAGTATTTATTTTTGGACATTTCAGGTGGTATAAGTGATGAATTAAAACCTCATCTTCAAGTTGCCCTACAGAAGCTAAAGGCTCTTGAAGAACTTGCCATCAATAGTGAGAACCAGTATATAAAAAAGATCGCTTCAATGACTGGTAAGAATCTGTTACTTACGTATTTATTTTCTACAATTTTCGTTAGATTATGTAAGTAGGTACAACATACATCCAATACATATTGCATTCAATACAAGTTAAATTAAATTTTATAAATAATTTATATTTATTTATACAGGAGTCGGCGAACGAACTTTAAGAGTGATTAAAAATGAGGGCCAAAATAATCAAGGAATCTGGAGGACTCCTGGCAAAAAGCGTAAAGCACGGGCAACGAAAGTTAATATTGACAATTTTGACCAATGCGCCATACGAAATACAATAAATCAGTATTATTTGACCCGAAAGGAAGTGCCTACTCTGCGTAAATTACTACTTGAATTGAGGCAATCAATTGATTTTACTGGCTGCAGGGAAACCTTACGCAAAATATTATTAAACATGGGCTTTGAATTTAAAAAAAATCTTGAAGAACGGACAGTCCTTATGGAAAAACATGATGTGGCGGCATGGAGGCATAGATACATAAGAAAAATTTTGTCATCAAGAAACGAGCCTGTAGAAACGAGAAAACCTATTGTATATATTATAAGAAAATTTCACAAAATGGGTGTCTGAAAAATTACTGCCCAATCTTGAGTCACCGAGTATTATTGTTTGCGACAATGCTAGCTACCATAGTATACAAATAAATAGGCCACCAAATACCAATTCAAGGAAACAAGATATTCGAGACTGGCTGACTAGTAATAATATTACATGGTCAGAGGAGTTCACAAAAATAGAACTGCTTTGTTTGGTGAAAAGGAACAAACCTGATCCAATATACATCATAGATGAATTGTTAAAAGAACACGGCCACGAAGTTTTGAGATTGCCACCGTATCATTGCCACTTAAACCCTATTGAGCTGGTATGGAGCCAAGTAAAAAGAAAAATTGCCGAAAAAAATGTTAAAAGCACTCTGGAAGAAATGGTTAAAAAAATTGAAGAAGTATTTGGATCAGTCACAGCGGATGACTGGAAAAAATATGCTGGACATGTGAAACGGTTAGAAGAGGAGCACAAAATAAAAGACAGGTTACTGGATGATGCTATTCCATTTATAATAAACCTACAAGAATCTGACAGCGATGATAGTAATATAGATGATGAACCCGTTGAATTTGAAGGCATTGAATATTTAGTTTCTGATTCTGATGAATGATTGAGTGTTTGCTATGGTTTCATTTGTAAATATAACACGAAATAACATAACAAAAAAATAAATGATGTTTAACATTAAAAAATCTATCGTTGTTTTTATACTGTCTGAGTAGTTTCAGAAATCTCCTTAAAGTAAAGGCTAAAGTATTATCAATGTGTAGATAAACAATAGCCTCAGTAGATTTTTAAAAGTTAGGATCTAGAATTATTATAACCTGTATCGTACCTATTTATGCTCTACCTCAAAAATGTATCAAATCGACAATGCATCGTGCTGAAGTCATGGCTATTCTTTACCATGAAAAAATCAGAATATAAACAAAACAGGCTAAAATAAAAAACAGCTAGTATCAAATTAGTTTTTCGAAGTATAGACGGTGTTACCATCTATAGATTTTCAAATTCCATAATTTTCTTACTTCTGCAGAGTTAGCATGGCCAGACTCTATAATTCAAATTTTAAATAGCAGAAGGGTATTTGCCTGGCAACATTTTAATTGTCATTAAATTTGACAGCTGGTTTCTTTGGCTTAAAGTTCTAGTAACCAGGCCATAAGATTCAAAAAAATAAATTTTGACATATCCAAAATCATAGACAATCGTCTTTCTTTTGTCTACAGACACGTTTGGAGCACGTTGTATTTCGGTAGTTTTATCGGAAAAAAACTATAAAATGTCTTCTCATCTTAATTGGATGATCATCCGGAACAACAACGCGTTCTTGGTGAAGAAAAGGAATATCAAAAAACCTTTCAGCAAGGAGCCAAGCAATGTGACTAACCTCAACTCCTACAGATACAACGGCTTGATCCACAAGAAAGCGATCAGCGTGGTTGAGAATCCTGACAGGAAAGGCTTCACAGTTGTTTACAAGAAGGCAAAGGCAACACAAAAGCCCGCTAAGAACGCAGTACGTCGTCCTTTTAAAGCCGGCGCCAGGAGATCATTGTACAAAGTGAAGAGGTTGCTTAAAGCCAACAGCTACCGTACAGACCTGTGCAAAGCGACTCTCCGCCGTGCATCTGCTATCCTTCGTTCACAGAGGCCTATCAAGGCTAAGAAGCCTAAAGCTGCTGCTGCTGCCAAGACGGAATAACTTAAATGTAAGCTGAAAATAAAAATGTATAAAACGTAACCTTGATTTTATTTCAGACCTTAGTTGTTTTCCATTTCCATTTTCGTTGTTACTATTCACTAATATCGAGGTAACTTTCAAGTCCTCGTCTTTAAGAATGGTAATTATTAAATTTAGATCAGTTCCGTGACAAACTTGAAGATAGTTATGATTCTTATTTCTTTCCCTACATAATTCTGTCAGAATCAATATGTAACCATTTGACACAAAATGACATAGTAGTAATATGGCTTATCTAGATGTACATACATGTTTACACCTTCAATGTTAAACCTACTAAATATCGATACAGTTTTTAAGACCTCAATCAAACAGGTCCCCAGGCCAAAAACTTAACTATATGCAACTCAAGTTGTGATTAATTAGGTACTAAAAATTAATTATCATTCATTATGGTATATCACCAAAGCCCCATGTATGTCAATGTCAGTAAAAAAATAATATGCACAAAATATATATTCCTCAAACAAAATATTTATTTTATAAATCACAAAGTGGAATGTAAAATTAGTAGAAAACATGATTTATAAAGCCTTAATCATAATGAAATTTAGCTGATGCCTTTTTTAAAGGCCTACATAACGAGAGCCTTTGGCTTTATGTACAAACAAAAATGTTTACACTTTTCAGTATTTAATTGTATATATTTTAATATACAATTAAATACTGAAACTGACACCTTTCTTAAAGCTTAATAACTAAGCTTTACAGCTCACTATAAAGCTTAGTTATCACAATGCAAAATCTTAAATGTCCTTTTGTTAAATTAGTATTGTCTGAAAGAAAATCAGTTCCCAATAATAAGAGAGTATTGTAATTTATATTTTTCACCACAAGTAATGTATTTTATTACTGTATAAACAAATAGTCTTCTATGCATTCTTAAATAGAACATCTTTCATTGGTTAGGTATATAAAATAATAATTGTACTATTATAATTACAAATATTTGTGATGGGTGGTTCAAATTACAACAATTAGTGAAAATACAGTCTAAAATGTAATATTTTCATAAAGAGCTGAAAAATAATGTGTTAACTTTTTGATAATTGTGTGCTACAAATATTTTAATATGTTTATGATGTATTCAACTTAAACATGTTATTTATACTACTATACTCAATAACTGGTATTACGAAATTAATTTTTTTCAAGTAGTGTACTATGTGTGATAAAAGTCAAAATTCAATTATTGCATTATAATTCAATCAACTAAGCCAAACTAACTTGGCTAATTTCTAGATTCTAGAACATCAACATATAGTTTTAGATTGCTCGCTTTATCTATTAATATTTCTATCACTTCTCTTAGGCATAGTAAATAAATTAATAAATGATAATCACAGAAAATTAGTTGAAAGCAACTTGGGCAATCATCAAAACATCTACAGAGATACTATTGTATTGGTTTACTAAAGTTAGTATGTACATATATGAGTAGTTATCATCTTTAGCTATATCTCAGTTTAATAACCAGTCCTAGCCCTAGTATCTTTATTTATTCAACTGAAAAAATATAAACGGAGTCACGTTTTATAGTACCAATTAACTTTATAGTCAAATGTCTGTTTGTAAACACCCTACAGATTGACGAGTACTTATAACCGCTATATCGAGCTAACAATTTGACCTAATTAATTTGTGACTACCATAGCTTACAATAGGTGCTTTGACTAGCAGTGAAATTAAGATTTCTGTAAGATCTATATTACAGAACTAGTTTTATCAGCTACTAAAGTTGTAAATTGAATTAGTGAAGATACTATATATAATACATTGCAACCAATATTAGGAACTAGCCAGCAGCGTTTCTGGCTTTCTACTTTTACTAAAAGAACAACATAGCCCATTTGATATTATTAATTTACCTTAAATTTGTTATTATTAATTTTGTACAAGCTCATTCCATAACTTTTTATATCCTTCAAGTAGTACAAATATGAAAATAATTTGAATCCTGCAATTTTTGCATAATAAGATTTATTGCATTAATTAATAGTTGTTCATTCATAGTCTAATAGTCTTAAATGTACAGATTTAACATAAAATTATGGAATCATTCACAAAACATTATTACCTGTATGTTCATCAGAAGTACATTTATTTATTTACACCACTAAAATATGATAAAAAAGTTTTTTTTGACATTGGAGTAAACTTTAGTAATAAAGCGGAAAATGACTAATTTGATCATCATGCAGTAAATCATGATCAGCTTATAAAGGTAGGGAAATCAGAAACAGTATTACGAATACTTTTAATAATATACAATCTATGTTTATTAACTGACGCTTGAGCGGAATTCAGGAAATGCATTTGGATTGGTCACATGATAGTGACGGCATTGCATCCTAATAAAACATGGTTCTTACTGTGATAAAATTGAAAAGTCAATACAGTCGACTCTCGTTAATTCAAACTTGCGATAATTCGAACCTCTCTATAATTCAAATTTATCATGAGTTCCCCAGAAAATCTCTTTATATTTCGAACTAAATCAATACATTTTTATGCACTTGGTAATTCGAACGAAAAAATCATCGCTACGTAAAAAAACTACGCGTTAATTCGAACTCACCGGCGTCAAACACTCTATAATTCGTAAAGGATCAGATCCTTTTATAAACAAGCCCAAGAGTACGTGTGTCCACTGCTGACAAATTTAAACTTGGATCATCGTACACGAGATTTTGGAGATTTTGTTTTTGTAATGATTAGTTTGACACACATTTGATTAGTTTGACACACAGGGGTAGGCTGGTGCGACGTGTGAAGGTGTGGAAGGAGTCGCTTGAGAACGGTGGTCTGAAGCTCAATGTAGCGAAGACCGAGTACTTGGCCTGTAACTCCACAGATCCCACACCCGTACGCATAGACGGCAACACGGTCGAGCGCACGGACCATGTGAAATACCTGGGATCTGTGTTTCATGCGTCTGGTGACATCGATTGCGACGTCAAGGCACGCATTGCTGCCGCGTGGGCTAAATGGCGTGAGGTAACTGGTGTCATTTGTGACCCCAAGATGCCGGTAAAGTTGAAGGGGCAGGTCTTTAAGACCATCATTAGGCCTGTCCTTTTATACGGCTGTGAAGCGTGGCCGGTGTTAGAGCGACACAAGCAAGAACTGCGTGTCACGGAGATGAATATGCTGCGGTGGATGTGTGGAGTGACGCGGAAGGACCGCGTTAGGAACTCCCGCATTCGCGGTAGTCTTCATGTCCGTGACATTGCAGATAAATTGCAGGAGTGTCGGCTCCGTTGGTATGGCCATGTTTTACGGCAACCGGATGCTTACGTGGGAAACAAATGTCTGGCCATGCCGCCTCCGCCGGGCCCCGGCAGGAGGGGTAGACCCAAAAAGTGCTGGCTTGACGTCGTAAAGGGTGATATGCGTGCCAATGGGCTCACTACCAGGGATGCTGAAGATCGCGCGAAGTGGAGTAGAAAAAGTCGGAAAGCGGACCCCGGGCACCGAAGCGAAGGTTTGGGTGGCAACCGGGACTAACGCTAGGATGATGATGATGATGAGTGGTTAATAAATATTTTTATCATAATTGATTATCAACATTCAATAATTCCAAGTTTTATTTCTTTTCTTTAATTCGTAGTATTTTAAGAGTCCCTCGAGTTTCGAATTAACGAGAGTCGACTGTATATTTATACTAGCCAATCACTTCCGCTCCGCTGGGTGAATAACAGGCAAAGTAAGTCGAAAAAAAAAATGAGAAATCATCGATGGAATCCAAAAAAAATAGCCTATCACTATACCAGTTACGAAAAATTCCGCGTCAAATGGTAGTAGTTACATCCTGATATGTTCAGTAGTTTTGTTGTGATGGTGCGTCAAAGGAACCCCATTTTCCTTATATAATGTATAGATAAAACGTCTTAACTAGTAATTCATTTTCTAAACGCTTAAAATGTTTTTGCAAATGTTTACCCCATTTAATTTACCCTTAAAATATTTACACCATAGACAAACATTAAACTACTAAATTCTAAACTTTTCTTATTTTATTTTAATAATACTAAACATGTAAAAAGCATATAAGGTGCGGCTAAATTGAGGGAACATATGTGTAAACCACCAATCTAGATTCTATGGTACAAGTGGTAAAAGAAAAACATTTTGGGGTCAAAATCTCCAAAAATTGCTTTACGTATATAATACTTGAACACTCCCTAATCCAGTATTGCATATAATATGTTGACTGTAGGATTACAAAACATTCCTCACGTGTCGAAAATTGGCCTAAAATTCAACAATGACATAAATATTACACAATTTTTAAAAGGTCTAAAAAAAGAACGGCATTACAATTTCTCATAATTAGAATAAGGTTTAAATTCGTTTCTTTTCTCGCGAGTTCGCTTAACATAACTGCACCTTTACAAGTATTTGCAGAAAGCATGTAAACAAGATCAGGTACAAATACATAGTAGAGATGAAATTAAAAGGCACAAACATTTAACTTATGTTTAATAAAGGCACAATACATCAAAATTCTTATCATAACGAACTTTATTTTGTGATCTGAATTAAATAATGTGACATTGAATAAATATAACTATATTTTCTTTTCTTAGGGCAAATACCTAAGAAGTGTCGCTAAGTTATTGTTCCATATACTTAATATAAAAATTTGTGAGGACAGCTCTACAGACAGATCTCTTCATTATACGATGGGAAATTATTCGCACAATAATTTTTTTTATGCATACTTCGCTATCCATTTTTTTTAATCCTTAAATAACAAAATATTTTTTATCAAAGCAAAAGATGCGCTTAGCGTTTACCATACATATAATTTTTTAACTTCAAGCGGTTGGTCAATTAATTATTAAAAATATGTATTTACTTCACAATTGAAATTTCCGGGATCTATAGATATATCCCTTTGCTATAGACAAAGTTAAGCCTCACAAAATATAAATAAAAATTAAATTTCAATATAGGTATACAAAAAAAAACTGTCTCAAAAATTCTACATTATAGCAAAATATTGATTCCACGATCTACAAGAAGCTCTTTGTATTGATGCATTTATTTATATATTTTTTAATTTATATTACAATTCCATAATTTATTATTATTTATTTAACTATCTACACATAAACCTATTATAGGCACACATTTATTAATTTTATAATTGTTACATCGATAGCAGTTAAAAAATGTATGGCAATGATAATACTCAAATACAATTAATTGGATAATAGGGATTACAAAAATTAATCATTCAAAATAAAATCTTATAAGAAACCACTAATACTGAAATGACTTCATGCAATTTTTTTTTCTTGTGGGTAGACGTAGTGTAATTAAAATCTACGAGTTGTTTCATATCGGTTGCAAATGAAATTGGAGGCCGGAGTCTATCCGTATTATTCGTCAATTACAACTCACAAGCTTAAGTAATTTTTTTTTGAGGAAACTGACTCGGGGGGGATATATAAGGATTCTCTGAGTCTACCTATTTAAAACCCCGTTCTCCTATCGCCTAGTGCCTGGGCCGACGGACAACTGGCTTGCCGATACCGTGGTTAAGTAGGGTTATTCCATCCATTCCTATTTTTGGAAGAGGACCACAAAAGTGGGCAGGCGGTAGTCGAGGCCGAGGCCTGACTAGTTTCTCGCATCCCGCGGAATCAACTATTCCTATTTGGGCAACATGACTAATTTTTATGCATATTATTTAAGGGTTCGGCAATATTTCTGTCTAAAACTACATTGTGCGACAGTAAAGACAAATCTAACATAATTAGGGTGTTATGAAAATAGTTGAAAGAGAATTCGACCGAAATTGGAGTTATTTAGTCCTCCAAGTACGCCGACTATAAATTAGATATTATTTTAATAATTCGATTACAATGAGTTGAAAATGTGTACATAAAAATATTACAGATATCAATAGCAATAATTGCTTTACTGTAAATTCTGTGGTAATTTTAATTATTATTTATACGATATATTAAGCTAATTCCTAATTAATGTGGATGCATTTGTGCCTTAAACTGTGACCATGATATTGAATCAGATTTACTTATAAACTTATAATGACTAGCACATTCATTAAATCTAAGTTATCTACACCTCATCAAGTCTAGATGTTTTTTTTATTGCTGAGGAACAGCAGACAGGCTGACGGCCCACTTAACAGTCAGCAGATATATATTTTTTTTTGGTCCTTCGATCCTGAATTACACACATAAAATACAAGGTTCCAGACTATAGGTAAATATAATCTTTTAATTTAATTAACATACTGATTTTATCTAAATCTTTCTTTGTATGACAATTACAGTTCTTATAATTTATTTATTTATACAGAGAAAGTACAAAATCTTAAAAATAATTTGTACCTTAAAAATTTAATTTATGGCATAAATATTTATCAACAAGAATACAGTGATTAGACTCGTGTTAGATATAAATCTGATGAATTTCAATACTTTGTTAAATAATTAATAGAAAAAACATTGAATCATTATTTAAATCCTACCATAAAAATACTGAAAAACCATTTAAATTAATATAAATAATTTAAAGAGAGCTGCTAATTTCAAAAATATATCTAACTATACTGGCAAGAGTGCGTGAACATTATTTTAATAGATAAAAATAAATTAAGAATTTAAACAATTAATTTAAGACAAACTAACACAACTAAAATGTAGAGGTGCACAGTTACAAATCATTTAGTCATCATTTCAGTTGAGTTTATAAGACTTATAAGTATTTAAAAATAATATTAATATTGTGCACATTATTCTTATCTATATCTTTAAATACTATTTTACCCGTGCAGGGGCGGAGAAAGAATACTGACCTCTGCGGCCGGGGTCGGCCTGTCGTAAAAGGCGACAAAATAACCCACCCATAGCTACGTGGTAGGGCCTCAAGCTCGTCTGGATGACGACCACCTTTGGTCTTAAGTATGCCGCCATAATAACTTTATGTTGTGTTCCGGCCATTAGTCACCCAAGTTCCCGTATCCTTATGGGACAGCAGCGTATTCGTGATGCCACTGGCGTTACAAACATCCATAGGCAACGGTAACTGCTAAGTGGGCCGTCTACCTGTCTGTTGTCCTATAGAAATAAAAAAATTATAAATGGAAATATAGTAATAATTGGGCTTTCTATAATATTATAGTTTAAAGATAAAAATTTGCCCGTTTTTCCGAACGTTTATGTGATTTGATTCGATCTTCTATTGGAACAATACGATAGGTCTTTGGGTTTATTTTAATTGGCCATGTCGAGAGAATGAATGAAGAACGATTGACGAAAAAAGTGTATAAGGCGAGTGTGAATGGAAGTGTTGGAAGGGACCTAGGCGGACGTTTCGAGACCAGATCAGGGACGTCTTGAAAAAAGGCCAGGTCAAGAGTACCTTAAACCGAAGGGCATGTATGAAGGGAATAATGAAAGTGGACGAAGCGAAACAAGTATGTAAGGACCGTAGCAAGTGGAAAGAAGTGGTCTCTGCCTACCCCTATGGGAAAGAGGCGTGATTATATGTATGCATGTAATAATAAACGTACACATATTATGACTAATATTATTTTAGAAAAAAATATTTATGTTCTACATATACTCAAAAACTACTCAATTCATTAGTCTATGGCATCTTTAAAAATTTCATATAAAATCCTTTAGGTTATATTTTTTACCCGAGAGGTGTGACAAAGCGTGCATTACTAGTATGATAAAAATAAATTAGAACAGTTAAAATTCAATTACTATACTTATGTATAACGAAAACTATATATATTTATCATACGTAGTATTTCACACATATATTTACTTGAAACTGATAAATTTCATTTTATAAAATCATTGAAATGACAAACAACAGAACCATCTTAATTGTAAGCACCAAACTAAATGTGCGTATAGTTACATAAAGCCTCACCGCGCCATAATGCCTCAAAATAATTACATAAAGTCTAGGAATAAAGTTTACGTCATTGTCTATGGATACTATAAATCAGTGCGTATATTACTAGAATTAAAAAAAATACTGATTATATTTTTTTTTATTTATTGTTGACTTGTCAATAGCGGCTTATGAAATGCAGCCGAAACACCAAAAATATTATACGCGTTTAACATACGTTAAACAGACATTAAATTCGGCTTCAATCTGAATTTTCTTAACGCTAGTCCTATTTATAGATAACTTTATTCCTGGACCTGAAAATCTACAATGTATATGGCACTCATTCACAAGCCAATTTACTATCGAATGAACTAAGAGCGATACCGAACGCTTGCAGTGCGCATAAGGGATATCTAAAATCCATTGTAAATACATCCTCAGATATCCGTCCAAATTGCATAACAATATAATCCGGTTCCGAGTCGTGGACTATTTGGAAATTTTTCACACTGGCCTGTGTTACCCTACCATGAAAGTTCAGTACATAAGACTGGGTTTCATCGTTCCACACAGGGGTTTTGTTGTGCAGGACGACTATATCATCGAAATTTTGACTCTTCCACCTCTCTATGAGGGTTTCGCTGTCGTCTTGTGGTGCAATCGTTACACGTTGCCTATCTGGTGTCATTCCTGGTAATATAACGGTCATTTTCCTGGGTCCTTTAAAGCCTAAAACATTTGTGTCCTGTAAATGGAAAATTTGTTGTTGCTCAATTATGTAAGTTACTAGGTTGCCGCTTACTGAGTTTCTTTTGCAGTTAAAATAAGGAGATAAAGCTGTCCTTTTCTTTGTAAGCTTATATAGGCTATATTGTAGATCATACCGATTTCCTGAGTTGAAGTTTGTATAATAATTATATATATTTAAACAATAACAGGCCTCCCCTTAGAGGTAATGGACAGTATAACCGCCATGTTTGTCCAAGGCAGATTGGCAGATCCTCACAATGTTTTCTTTTAACGTCTAATAATATGTATATTAGGCGAGAAAAATTGCCCAAGTGGCCAAAATGCCTTCCTGAGATTCAGACCTTTAGATTGCTTTCATATTAGTCTGTACATAGCCAAGCCATAGTCAATGCTTAGATATTATTTGGTAATTGAAAAAAATTGTAAATTAAAATTAGACGTGTTGCTGGGGAGTTTCTTGCTGCTTCTTATGCACACACACAGCCAAACAAATCGTTAAGCGATGGTAATTGGACTTCGGCGTCACAAACATTCATAGGCGACGGTAACCGCTTACTATTTATTGTTTAAGCTGTCAGCGTGTACCGTTTCACAGCAATAAATAAATAATAATAATATAGTTAAAAAAACTATTGATTTGATTGTTCAAAGTGGGTAAAAACAGAGTCCGAAAATTCCGTTACATAGATACATAACAACAGGTCAAGTTAATAAACGCGTGGTAAACTTCCCTAGAGGTTGTTATGGTGTCAACATTAACTTGTATAAAAGAATTACTCACATAAATAACAGAAGCCAATTCGTGCCGTGTTTTCGCGTGATCGTGTTTCCTCCACGCTTTACCGTTGTCGTAAACGGTGAACGCAGTTCCCAACAGATTCGATCGTAATTTCCCCGCAAAGCTGTCGGCAGTTCTAGTCAATTCCGTAGGATCTGTTGATATTAGATAGTTGGAGGTAGCAGATTTTTTCCGTTTGCGGCCTGAAATATTGAAATAATATTGTTATAAAAGGGATTATTATAGATATTAATATAGTCTATGGCAGTGGTCGGCAACCTTGCCATCCAAGAGCCAAATATAGATAATTCGCAATTGAAATTAATTCAGAGTCCACTTAATGGTGAGTACTTACCGTGGCCTATAGATGTTTGCGACGGTACAAACGTTGCACGAACATTACAGAACACCAAAGAAGGCCATCGCGCTTCATTTATTATAGTAACTAGTTCCTATACGCAGACGGAAGCGTGTTAGAGATGCCTCTTGCGTCGAAAACATCTATAGGTGGCGCTAACTGCTTGCTATCGAGTGGGATGTCAGCTGTTTTGCCGTTCTTCAGCAATAAAAAAAACGTATATAACTTACCCGCTAACAAAAACACCTTTTTCCCATAATCCTTTTCTAAATGTAAAAAGTAAGTCGGATATAAGCCTCTGTCCATGCCTTTGCGGTCCCGTGCTATCCTACATTTGTAAAGAGTTCCATGTTTAGCGGGGGTCACCACAAACGTTTCCACTGCTCCTTCCACGGAGCCCTCGATTTCTGCTGACTACAATATAGAAATAAATTTAAAACTTAATTATATTAATATACAAACATTAGTAGAGTATCATACTTGGAGACCAAACCAGAAGTGATAGGTTTGAATCCAGCTATGCCACGCAACATGTCGCCTAATACGAATGGGTAATATAACACAATTGCCATGTACCGATGTTAAAGGAACTCATCCCGAGGTAACCTGCATGCTGAGATCATCATTCATTACTTTGGGTGTGGCAGGTATTGTTTGTTCTCACTAGAGGGAGCCCTAAGATTAGAAATCCATCTCTCAGGCCGTCGGGCTAGGTCCAGCTACCCGGGCGTTGATCAGTAAAGGAACATGGGTGGGAACATGGTTTTAGTGGGTATACCAGCGACATATATTCCCTTGTCAACCGTAAGGGCGCATTGCACGAGAATCACACACTACTTCGTCACGATCCCGCCTGAGGTAGGGTGCGTCAAGCGTTTCCACCTCATAACCAAGCACTTAACGATACCTTAGGAACAAAATGGGTTAAAATTATTCTTTTCATTTATAGGGAATCATCCTGACGTCAATGCTCTAAGAATTATGCCATTGGTATACCAAATACCAACTAAATGCAATAATTATACTACTTAAACCATAAAATAGAATTAGTCATCCAATGACGTAACTGTTCTATTGCGTAAAATATTGTCGTTATAAAATTCTGAACCTTAACAATATCTGCTAACAAGTAAATAACCTCCTCAAACAAATAATGTTACGTTTGTGTATATATACTGGCCATCATTATTAGGTTATGTTGCTTAAGTCACTGTCATCAGTGAAAAGAGAGTAGAAAAGAAACAGTCTAGTCTCAAAGTACGCAGCTAAGCTTGTATTATGGATACCAAACAACTGATATTCTACTAATATACTATTTTATAAGTAAATACATATTACACGTAAACACGCAAGACTCGGTACGGGAAAAGAAAAGAAAATACTACCACTTTTGAACATACCTGTACAAGTTTACAATTACGTTCAAAAGAACAACTTCCCAGTACTGTTATAGTATTAATTTAAGGAATTGTCACGGAAAATGAATCAGAAATGTTTTTGATTCTATTAATTGGTCTTCTAACATTTATGACAGGTGGAAATGCTTGAAGCATACCCCGCCGCGTACGTCCCCTTCACTAGGTTGGGGTTTACTCATCACTAGTGCCGTTGCCGCGGGAGGCCACGAACTAATAAGGCTGCGGTCCCGACTAGCGCCGGCTCACTTTTGCGGGCCTCTTCAAAGCCATTTGATGAGGCCTGGTATCGTCTTTCTCACGCAGTGGTGAGTTGGGCGCGCTAAACAACCACACGCACCCCTCTCTAACCGTGTAATTCTTCTAACCCTGAGGCTTCTAGGGAATATAAATTTTAAACACGCTTATGCATTCCTGATCTCATAATTGTACTTACATCATTTTCTTGGGTGGGAGAAGTATCTCTTTGAACGTTTTTCGCGTGCAATGGAGCTACGGCTGCGTCGGCACATACATCGTCGGTGCTGACGTCACGACCCATACTACATACTGGAACACTTTCTTCTTCTTCTTCGCCGCTCGCGTCCCCGTCCCCTATTGTCAGTACTTCTATCTGATTGCCCAGTTCTGGAATTTATTATTACATTGATCTATTACACATGATAATACCTATATAACACGAATGTCGTTTACTAATATCCTTTTAGATGCATGTACAAATTAATGAAACATTTGTTTCTCATTTAGCAATTGGAGCTAAGCTTATGTGATTTCTCGAAATTGACATAAGGAGAAACTATAATTAGAGAATGATGAGAATATAACTTTGAAAGAAATAAGGTTTCTTAGAGTTCCGATTTTAGGAACCTAGTGTTTAGTGACTTAAAACATTTGGAAAGTCTGTAGACTAACCAGAGTAACATATATTTTTTAATAATATATTTTTCAAAATATTTATTCCGAGGCCGAAAACTTCGAGTTTCATGAAATTTTTCGATCGACTTGCAACGCTTCCGTTCTTTAACAATCTTATACCCAAGAAATCAAAATATGCTTAAACAGCAGCTTTGACCTGTTGTTAATTGAGAATTAATTGTTTCAACATCCTTAGTGGTTTAAAAATCATCATCAATAAGTAGCCTAAGGAGTTACGGAGCATTAGATAGTTCAAAGCAAGACATCATGGATCTGTCATCCATTTACCTGACGTGTGAACTGCCGTGCGATCCTAGTGAAACAAAACATTTCATCCCAGCAAACCGGGCTGTTTTACTTTTATTATATACTTCGCACAATACAGATATCTTTAACATACAGATCTTGGTCTTTTAAATTTTTTTAGCCTGTACTTATGTCCCTGGATTGATGTACCTAGGTGTCAACCGACGTAACCAATCTTAATAAATTTATGCCATTCACCTTCAATCAGCTCTGAGCAGTCGTTTGAATTCGTCAGTCAAACAAATTTTGATTTAACTGAGAGCAACGACACTTACTGCATACTTGGAAGTTCGTTTAATTCAGATGTTATCAGATATCTCGCCAGCAGTCAATCTCCAATCACAAAAAATTACTTCCCTAATGATGACCTCAGTAGCGCACGGGTTTCACACATCGGAACGCCTCCGGATTCACGAATTCGATTCCCGTTTTGAGTGTCGATGTTTATGTATAATATGTATCTATTTATAAAAGAAAGGTGTATCTGTATCTAGTTCCCATAACACAAGCGCTCTGCTTCCTTTGCGCTGTGTAAATTGTAGCAATATATTAATTAAACATTTACAATATTACTGTCGATGGTTTAGGGTCGAAAAGTCGATAGTTACTTAATTTATCTTCCATGTTAATGTATTGTTAGCCAGTAGCTGAAGGAATTTTTATACCACTATTCATGAATACTGTAGCAATTGAAATGAAGGCAGTTTGAAAAATATTTATGACTAGCTGTGCCCGCGACTCCGTCCGCGTGAAATAGTGACTGGGCAGAATTTTTTGGTTATATCTTATTGTTTATTTTGGATTACAAACCCTGTAAACCCTAAAATATAAATGAAATATGGAAACAGTCAGTATTATCGAATGCAACTGTTACGCCATGCACCTCCAGAATACATACGTTCGAACGTATAATGTCCAGCCTAAGTTGAACCCTATTTCATATGGTTGTTGCTATAAATCTGAGGTCAACTTAAATTGGACTATGAAATTTTCGAAACATCATTTTTAACAAAGAATTTTTTTTTTCTAAAATAAAAATAGACTAAGTTACTCCTTGTTACATCAGCTATCTGCCAGTGAAAGTCCCGTCAAAATCGGTGCAGCCTTTTCAGAGATTAGCCGGGACAAACAGACAGACAGACAGACAGACAAAAATTGTAAAAATTTTTGTTTTGGTATATGTACCGTGTATACGTCCGAATGTACTTGTAAAAAGCGGTTATTTTAATATTACAAACAGACCCTCCAATTTTATTTATTTGTATAGATGATCTCCGTTATACTCTGTTCTTTTTCCTAAGTAATAAACTTTTGCACACATGAAGGATTTATGAGGATATAGTAGTGGAGCTAATTTTATTGAATAGGTCATCTTGTACTGCATGAAAGATAACACTCTTGTTAAAAAAAACAAAATCTTATATTTCGCTTCGTAACCAGACAACTTATTATTATCCAAGATTTTATTGCTGAAGAACAGGGGATAGGCTGACGGCTAGTAAGCAGTTACCGTCGCCTATGGATGTTTGCGACGCTAGGGGCACCGCGAACATGCTGCTGCCCCATAGGGGCACAGGAACCTGGGTCACTAATGCCAGAATACAAACACAAGGTTATTATGGCGGCATACTTAAGACCAAGGGTGGTTGCTATCCAGACGGGCTTAGGACCACGTAGGGCAACTCCGGACCCAGGGGTTAGTATTCTTACTCCGCCCCTGCAGTGTCCAAGACTTAACTAGAAAATCCTCTTTCTTTAATTTGTACTGTAGATGAAATATGGCGGTAAAGATTTAAAAAAAATATGTATCAATAAACTACCAATTTAAACAATAAAAGATGGATGATACAAAAGTCGTAAATTCAAAATATCATCTTAGGTCCAGTTCCAGTGACCAGATAAAACATCTTTATTGTTACCTGAAAAGTATGTCAAACCACAGTATTGTTGTGGAAATTACTCATTGTTCTGTAGCAAACTTTGTGTATCATTTTCTCTGACTCATATAAACATACTAATAATGACAGTGTGTTTTTGAACGATCTATGACGATTTTTCTCTGAATTTTCTTAAGCTATCAGACATTTATTTATCTAAAGTACTTAAAATTGTTTTAGAAAGTTTTTTTATTGTTGTGGGCTGACGGCCCGCTTAGAATTTAGCAGTTACCGTCGCCTATGAGTGTTTGCAACGCCAGTTTAAATTATTAAATAAAAGGAAGGCGAAATATTCTTCCAACCCGGGTGGCTGATACCCGCAACTGTTTCATACTTGTATTTATTTAATATAGAAAAGTATGTAAATAAAATATCAGTTGTCTAGTATTTCAGGAAACTGTTGAATGTTTCCTTTTCATTTAAATATGAACATAGCATGTATAATTATGCAAATGCTGACTCACTGTTTGAGAAAACTATTGATTTTCAATTAAAAGTAGATTGAAGCTCTATTCGCTTCAACACTTACTGTTATGTGGAAAATGATTACATTGACTTATTTATCTTATTCTTTTTTTTTAAATTTCACATAGCTTTATTATCCTTCATGCATTTTGATGTCATAAGCAAGGAAAAATAACATTGAATCTACAGATCAAAACCCCTAAATTGTATTTCTAAAATGATGCCATTTAAAAGGCTGGTTTGATACAAGCGTCAGTAATATTTTTTCAGCACAAGAACAATGGTTAAGATACAACAGGGATTCACTACTGAAATAATGTATTAATTAAAAATGAAGTAATTTGAAGCCAACATGCAGAAATTTACAGAACCATACTTTTATTGTTTAACAAATATTATATATAACAATAATGAAAATAACAATAATAATGAAAAATAACATTTTAAAGCAAGCAAACATTTGCATGGGTCATGCAAATGGATTGGTACAATGACTAAACTAAACAAAAATATCTGTAGGAATGGTATAGCCAGAAGTTTCTGTTCTATACCATCTTCATGTCTTAAATCTTCATCTTAAATCTAGCGATGAGCCACAACAATATTGGACATTTGGTCCCAGCCAGGAGCAAAAAGAGATCTACCCCAACAATTTTTTTGTCAATGAGATGGAAATGATTTTTTTTTGTTGTAGGACAGCAGACAGGTTGAAGGCCCGCATAGAATTTAGCAGTTACCGTTGTCTATGGTGTTTGCAATGCCAGTGGCATTGCGACCACGCTGCTGTCCCATAACAGTACAGGAACTTGGGTCACTAATGCCGTAACACAACATAAGGCTATTAGGGCGACAAGACCATATGTCGTCCGGTGGTCATCATCTAGACGGGCTTGAGGCCCTACCATGTGGCTAGGGTGGGTTGTTTTGTAGCCTTTTACAACAGGCCAACCCCGGGAGGTCAGTATTCTTTCGAGGTTAGTATGGATAACACAGTTTGACCATGTTGACCATGACATACGATTGATTGACACCGCACAAAACGTACATTGCTTATATGCCAACCAAAATCTTAGTGTTCCTCTAGAGCCCGACAACTGGGTGGAGGGATATGTTTTTGTATGTGCCTCCGGCCTGGGCCCCATCACTTACCTACATTGTAACTTTGCTAGTTCAGACTAGTCAGGGCATCATTCAGTTTTTTGAGGTTGATGAGTCAGATGTTAATCATCCATGTAAAAACTCAAACACCAGTTTTTAGCGATTTTGCAGAAACATCTCTTGACATGTATCTTATCAACTGTGGGAAGGCAAATTCCACAGGAGTCTTACTAAATCACCGCAAGCCCGTTAGCCTTGTATGAATCATTTCCACCTCAAAAAGAAAAGAAAGCTGCCACCTTTACCATTAATTTTACCATATTATAGCAGCTCTAATCCTAATTTAATTAATAGGATTTAAATACTATGCTCCTAACACTTTTATATTTAAATAACAACTTATCATAGTAACACATCCCAAACCAGACAATGGGTGAGTAAATTTATCAAACAATTATGACTTAAGTAAAATATAATTAAATAAAACAGTGAAACAAGAACTGTTAGGCAAACAATAATATTCTTCTTATGCACAGGTACTTACCATCATATGTTGATATTCTGTTAGTTTGAAGAGGTATAACTTGATCCGGATTCACTGGTGACATTAGGAATTGCATTGGACCATCATAGCCTGTTACAAATTAAAAACAAAAGGCGCATAACGAAATGTTAAATTAATACATGCATAGCTCAACTACAACATTGAAATACATATAAAAATATTGTGAAGCATATTAAAATAATACAACAGCCTACCATGAAGCTCACGGGACCTGCTGCCCGAAATTGGACGTTTAGCAGATGCTACTCTTAAATCATTAGCTTGGACAAATCCTGAATTTTGCCTCTTCTGTTTCATTTTCTGTTCCATAATTTGGCGCTAAAACAATTACACCTGTTTTAAGCTTTTGGTAATATTCACTCTATTATTCATTCATTCTAACAATATAATTTAAAATATATTTACTACATATTATTAGTAGAAATACGTTTTTATTTTACACTTACTTGTTGTTCAAGTTTATGATCGCGTACATTTATTGAAGCCATTTTCAAGTATTAATTATAATTTCTAAATATTTCTAAGCATCCCGCACTAGATTAAATCTACTAATATTATACAATTTAAGTTAAAATTTAATACATTATCGAGCATTTTTAAAGTGCTTTTTTGTTTATCAATTAACTTGCCTACCGTTGCTCAGGAAAATAATGTTACCATGAGAATAAAACGGTAATGTTGCAATAAAAAGTAAATAAATTACAAATGTCATTTTATAAGAGTTAATTGACTTTGGTAATTTATATGTCCATAAGACATGTCTTTTAGGAATCAGAAGCTTATGGTACATAAATATAATTACAAAATAATTAAATATCACCAAAAGTACCATAAATTTAAAGAATAACTACTTTTCAAAAAATTTTCCGTATGCTATCAACAAAATATTAATGTGATTATATTGCTAATATACTTATTATTAGGTACTCTTATACACCATCTCGGAGGCCAATAATTTGAAACAGTAATTAGATGACACAAAAATATTAACTTAGATGTAACAGATGTCAAATTTATCTATCAATGACAATTTTAGTTGTCTATGACTCTATGAGACTACAGAGAAAAAAAAACAGTTCAAAAAATGGCTCCCTCACGGAGTGTTCTAGGATTTTTAAACCCGAAAACTTTTAGTACTATTTTCGTAAATAATGTTTCTAAAAGTCCCTTTCGTTTATTGCATACTTGTAAAAAATGTGATCGTTTTCTTGGGGTCCCGACTTTAAATAAGGCTACACTAGTGCATACAAATTGTAAGTTTTCATGGTTTCATTACATCACCGGTTAAAATTCTGAAGGCCCTTTCGTTTACTTTTAAAGTATTTCAGGCATATAATTCTCTATGACTTGGTTTACTACATATTATTTCAGTTCACATGACCTGTGATAAAACATAACCTCAAATATATTTCAGACAATTACACAAGAACCCGGTTTATTCATACAACATGCAGTTTGAATGCTCGCGTGGACTATTATAAGGTTCTCGGTGTGCCGAAGAACGCGTCTGTCAAAGAAATTAAGCAGGCATACTACCAGCTTGCCAAGAAGTATCATCCTGATGCCAATAAATCTGATCCAGAGGCTTCCAAAAAATTTCAGGAAGTTTCTGAAGCCTATGAGGTAATTTTTAATACTATTTGATGGTAAAGTATGTATTCATCAGGACACTTACTTTTTTTAATTGCTGAGGCTAAAGAAAAATTTTTCTAACAAATATTTTAGTTACTTTCTCAAATTATTGCATTTAATTTTAGATCTTGTCAGATGAAGGCAAGCGTAAGCAATATGACACATATGGAACAACATCAGAACAAATGGGTATGGGAGGTGGTCCTGGTGGAGCAGATGGATTCACTCACCAATGGCAGTACAAATCTACCATAGATCCAGAGGAGTTGTTCCGGAAGATCTTTGGTGATGCAGGATTTAAGAGTGAAAGCTTTAGTGATTTTGCTGAAAGTCAATTTGGATTTGGAGCTGCTAAAGAAGTAAGTGATATGAATACTTTATGGAATTCATTCCAATTTGATTAAAACAAGGATTGAGTTTGGAGATCTATACTCTATGACCTATTTATTTTTATGCTTAACACATTGGAAACCATTACAGAAACATCATATTTCTTTTAAAAAAACTTCCCTTTATATAACATCAATTACATCAAGATGTTTATGATCTGTGGTGGGGTTCAGGTTTTGTAAATATAATAAATAAAAACTGTTTGAGGGCACTGGTGACCCTTATGCTGTAATAAACTAGATTGTTTCATGGCTGACCCTCAAGAGTGTTTAATATGTTAATTCTAAGGATAGTACAGTAATCCCCATTTAATTGAATTGTTGAATTGAATTGTTTTACTTGTGCTCTAAATTATTGAGGATAATTTTAGTAGCCAAGCCATTAGCTTCGTGGCCAAGTGTCTTCATATTTAAGTCCTAAGAAGTTGCTAGTGAGATAGATTACTTATGTGTCTAATCTGCTAAGTGACCTTAGATGTATTGCAGATAGATATACTGTCCCACTTGTTGGAGGTGTGAGCCAAGTAATAATTGGTAATTTAATTGTGAATTATTTCTAGAAAAGTGCATTTCAAATTATAGACAAGCCTTAGAAATGATAGATAAAAATAAAACATTCAAGCTCCATTAAATACTTAATTATACTACAGACGCGGAGCAGGAAGAACTTCGTACAGTGACCTGTTATTACCTGTCTCTGTCACTCCCACGTAAATATAATGAGTCCTTGCTTGCACAGAGCAATGACCACCATCCTCGGGGATTGTAAACAATTGTAAAGCTATTTTGAACAACGACTTTAGAGTGGAATAAATGTTATAATAACTGGTTTGAGCGAATGGAAAAGTGTATTAAGCTACATGGTGAATACTTTGAAAAACAATAAAAAGATAGATCTATGGTTTTAGTTGTGTTTTTTTCTTCAAACGACAAAACTTAAAAGGCATGCCTCGTAGTAATTGTAACTCGGTTTTTATAACTGTTATAATATAAAATCTAAATAAATAATTTATTATAATAACAATAATTTATTTAATAATTTAGTAAATTTTTTTTCTCCTTCAAACATTTCATGTAAACCGCACTTAATACAAAAATGTTTGTGACCGCTGTCAGTAGGTAAAGAGGTTATTGTACGAAATTCTTCCTGCTCCGCGTCCGTAGTATATTTTAACTCTGTCAGTGTAACTATTTATAAGTAAGCAATGACAGCACTTCTTTGGAAAATTTTCAGGTAATAGTGAACTTGAAGTTCACAGAGGCAGCTAGGGGTGTGAATAAGGATATAAATGTGAATGTTGTAGACATTTGCCCAAAATGTCAAGGGTCTCGGGCTGAGCCTGGCACTAAGGCCATTCGATGTACTTACTGCAATGGAACTGGCATGGAGACATTCTCACGAGGTAAGAATCTACTTTGTTCATTTTGTGTGTTTTGTATAATTTATTTAATAGCAAGAAATGCCTCTCCCTCAGACAAGTGCGTCTGTTCAGAGTAGAACAGACATAGAGTTCATTTAAATTTTACAATATGTTATATTTTTCAGGTCCATTTGTAATGCGTTCCACATGTAGACACTGTCATGGTACAAGAATGTTAATTAAATTTCCCTGCGTCGAATGTGAAGGCAAAGGACAATCTGTGAGTGTATAACAGAGAATTCATTGCAATCAGTTACTTTTAATAAAGTTATTTTTTGTTATAGACTGATATTTGTCATGATAATTTATTTTGCTAACTAGCCAATATCATTTGAAACATGCTTGTATTTAAAAAAAGCTTTATTTAATCTGTGGACTTATTTCTTTCCATAACCTATAATTTTTTTACACTAATGGCTCATAATGTCTCGTTACTGGGCTTAGGCCTCCCTGTATAGGGAAGTGGCAGTATATCCACCGTGCTTGTGCAAGGTGGATTGGTGGTTACACATACCGCTGTTCTCTGTATGTAGATTTCCTCATGAAGTTTTACGATAATATGCTCATTAGGCGAGAAAAACTGTGTAAGTGACGCATGGGCTTGTGGGATTTGAACCTGCTAGATTGGTATCTGAGTGTAATCCAATGAGCTATTTATAACTATATATTTATAACTATTTTTACAGGTGCAACGTAAGAAAGTAACAGTGCCCGTACCAGCAGGAGTTGAGGATGGCCAAACAGTAAGAATGGCTATCGGAAACAATGAGATATTTATCACATTCAGAGTTGAAAGTTCCAATTACTTCAGAAGGGATGGGCCCGATGTCCATACTGATTGCAATGTGAGTTTATTGGAGATGTCCTTTTTTTAAAAAATCAATTAGTGCCATTAAAAAAAATTTGAAAAACCTTTTTTTTTAGGAAACTTGAGTGATAATCAAATTTAGTGATTATTATTATTATTATTATAAAATAATCGTTCCTTGGATATCAGTGGTGGCCACAAATGTCTGTGAGCCAAAATGAAGAGCCGTTCCACAAGTATACATGTATTCATATTCATTTCTCATATGTTATTCTTTTTTAATTGCCATGGGACCGCAGACTGGCTGATGGCCCACTATACGATAGTTCAAAATTACCGTCGCCCATGGATGTTTGCAAAGCCAGGGGCACCACTTAGACGCCTCTGTCTGGGTAGGATTACTGAATCACCTACGCCGGAACAACACGAGGTTATTATGGCGGCATAGTTAGAGATTAGAGTTGGTTACCATCTAGATTGGCTTGGAGCCACCTAGCAAAACAACAAGTTACCTGAATTATGATTCGTATTTCAGATTTCCGTGTCTCAAGCATTATTGGGTGGAACGGTTCGCATTCAGGGCTTGTACGAGGACCATACTCTACAGGTCAGTTATACTTTATATTAATCATAGATGCATATTTAAACTGTGTTATTTTATGCCCAGATGCTGTATGGATCGGAATGCAGGCGATGAAGGAGAAGGATGAAAGGATGTTACATGCTGTGGTGATGTGAATGCTGAGATGGATGTGTGGAATTGTGAAAATAGATAAAATCTATACATCTATACAAATAAATATAATTGAAGTGTCTGTTTTCTGGTGCGGAGAAATACAGGACGAAGAATACGCCTCTGCGTTGCCTATTTCTTGACTTGCAAAAGGCCTTCGACAGTATTCTTCGCGCGATAATCTGGTGGGCATTGCGATCTAAAAGGGTTCCAGAGGCCTATATTGACATCATCCAAGACATGTACCGTGACTCCTATTCCGTAGTTCGGACCGCTGTTGGCGACACAAAACCTTTCCCCATCACCGTCGGGGTGCACCATGGATCCGTCCTTTGTCAGACAGCATCAGAAACTCACATGAGCAGCCCCCGTGGCTGCTTATTTTCGGAATTTTTTTATATCCAATTTAAGTTGACCTCAGATTTAGACATGTGTAAGTAATGCGAGTAATGTATTACACGTAATATTACCCAACCGAGTACTTTAATATCATACATTACTCGACTAAATTAAGCATCACACATCACACTAAACATGACGCGCTGCCCGCGCGACATATCATTGCACAGTACGAATTGCACACGACTTACGTTGGAGTTCGGCAATGTTCGGTTTATCTCAGAAGTTCGGAACTCGAAGTTTATTATTTTCTTCACACCGCCCCTTATATTGTTTTACAATGTAACTGGTACGTAATCTCCCACTTGTTATTTATTTTTCATGTCTCTTTCTCTAACTGTATCTTTGACGTAAATAAATTTGTTATTTTGTTGTAATCCATGAATATAACCAGTCCTAAGCCTGGAAAACCCGATGGTATAGTTTGATGTAGGGTTGAAGTATGAAGGGAGATCAGCTTATTAACAAAGTTACATTTGCGTAAATTACGGCGCGGTAGCGTATTGCTCAATAGTAATAATTTTTTTTTCATGTCACTTCAAGACGCATATCGTCGATCAGTAACATTACTACGAAACATCACATCACTCGATGTCATGCTATAATTTTAGTTCTATTGCACTCGATCATTGTATTACAATATCACAGAAGTGCTGTGGAGTGATAGTGCGCTATCGCATAGCGCGACATCACATGTGATGTTTGAAGTGATGGTAAAATGTAATATTACTCGGAACGAAATGTAATGACATATCACATCACTTCATGATGCACTGTTTTGCGCTGTCTACTCAGAAAAAAAAAGTTGACCTCAGATTTATACCATCAATCATGTGAAATAGGGTTTAGCTTAGGCTGGACGTTGTAGGTTCGAACGCACGTATTCCGGAGGCACATGGCGTAACAGTTGCATTCGATAACACTTTTTGCATATTTCATTTATTTATATTTTAGGGTTTGTAATCTAAAATAAACCATAAGATATATCTAAAAAATGCTGCCCAAAGTCACTATTCCACGCGGACGGAGTCGCGGGCACAGGTAGTTAGAAATAAGTATATTAAGAGCGAGCGCTCATTGAGCTACTGGAGGCGACCACATTAGAACGACTAGTGGCCGGCACAAGTTTCGGACGCGTATCTCCATACATTTTGTTTAGCATCGGCGCACACCGAGCGTTTGAATGGCCGCGGCCGAGCCACAAGCTGCGGGAGTCGACCGCGCTCGCTACTTGTGGCCGCGTTTTGTCGTTCAACTCGCGCGCACACACGGCCAGAGTCGCCGCAGTGTGTATCTTGATGTTTGAGGTCATCGTGCAGCACGCTAAGTAGTTCATTGAATGAGTTCACGCTCATTCTAAAATACTTGAAGAACTTTTCTGGATGATTTTTTAATTCTTAAAAAAGAAATTTGTGCTGTCCATTTTTATTGCGTGAAGTTAAAATTGGATTAACCCAGTAACGCCGATGAATTGGACGTCGATAATTCTGAATTCTGCTGCGTTTCCTACGTCTTAGTATAATAAGCAACAATAACAAATCAAGAGTGCGTCCATTTTTGACAAACACACATTCGCCTCTGTCGACTACACTTGAACCAAAGTGGCAGCCAATGAAGGCCGCATCCAGCCACCAGTGGCTGCCACTGGTGGCGACGTGTAGTGGTCTGACTGAACCACTGGTGGTCGCGTTTAGTAGCGGCGACTGGTGGCCATAATGTGCGGGGGCTCTAAAGGAAGTGTGAAAGTAGCACCAGTTATTAAAAAACTAAAAAAGTAACACATGAGTGGCATGGCCATATAATGTGAAGTGGGCAATGCCATATAACAAAGGAAATAATAGAAATAGAGTGGATGGACATAAGGAGAGGAGACCAAAGAAAAGATAGATGGATTGTGAAATTGATGACACGTTGACAATGTGTGTGAATAATGAGATGCTGACTAACAGAGGAGAGTGTAAGGAGATAACATGTGGTGCCGACCCCATATAATGTGGGGTATGAGCAGGTAGAAGAACAACACTTTTAATTAGGTTTTTGTTCTAGAAGGAGATACCACTCGAGTCGGGCTATGTGTTGAACTGAAAACATTGTCTTAACTTTTATATGCAGGCCCTTTCTTTGTTTTTTTTATTGCAGACAATAGAACATTTTACTTATAATTACTCCATCTATGTGAACTTGAGTGCATCTAACAAAATATACATCCTGAAGAGCGTGGCAGGATTTTTACATAAATTATTGGTGTGTGTATCCTGCAAATCTGTCTTGTACACGCATAGTGGATGTATTGTCAATTCCCTTTAGAAGGAGTACTCTAGTGCGTTATGACTTGTTATTTTTATAAACCTAAAACTCAAAAGAGTTAATGTATAAAATAAACATTTTTTTTAGATAATGCCAGGAACATCATCCCATACTTCAGTAAGGTTATCCCGGAAGGGCATGAAACGAGTCAGCCAGCATGGTTATGGAGACCACTACGTACACATTAAAATACAGGTAACTACCTATCAATTTAACACAAAAATTAGTACATTTATAATTATAATAAATATTTCACAGTGAACAACTCAATCTATCCTCTTTTAGGTACCAAAAACACTATCGGAAAAGCAGAAAGCACTAATGTATGCATATGCGGAACTGGAAGAAGACACCCCAGGTCAAATACATGGTGTGTCTTACGATAGAGATGGTAAGAAAAAATAAAACGCAATCTCCTTAGTAACATATTAAATAAACCTTTACAAAGCAAGAAATTTTTTTTCGGAAATTCTTTGAAGTTATAATGTAGAAAACCACCGACCTGCCAGCGCGTATCAGAGTGGGTCTACGTATACGTCGTAGGTATTGCCCCCCCCCCCCCCCCTTTTGTAAAACTTTCTGCGCAACCAGCATTAATAATTTCCAACCCACTTTGTTTAGCGTTGGTAGACCATTTAGATCGGTATTGGCAGGCCAGTTGTCCCTCCAGTCTCAACACGATAGAACTGCGGGGTTTTTAGTGGGTAGTCGGCAGTGTTATGGATATCCCACATACCCTCCGAATCCCCCATGGCCGGGGGGATTTGCAAAGGAGATTGATGACGATTATTTTAAAAAGAAAAAGAAACCGCTTGTAGCTGTTTATTGTTTTATTTTTATGTTACAACAATTCGTTTTAAAATGAAGTAAAAATAATTAGCTTATTAAAAAAAAGGATAGAAAAAAAGAAAAAAAGGACGAAGATTATAGGAAACACTGTATATTTGTATTATATCCCATTCTCTCACAGGCTAAATCCTATTTATGAATATTTTGTCCCTTTTTGGTGTCGCTTTTTAGTATAATCAAATTTTCAAAGCATAACGATGCTAAAGAAGTTTCACTTGAAAAAAAAAACATTTGGCCGTCAAGAAGTATTTTTTTTTTATTACAAATGAGTAAATTTACTTTACAGACAAATCAAATAATAGCGGTAGTAATGAAAAAGATAGTACTCAAAAAATACATCACACAAATCGCGATACAGAGGACAATGAACGGGATAAATCCAAAACATGGACGTTTCTAGAAAGTCTTTACGATTCATATTCTAACAATAGAGCCATTTTTGTTACCGGGTTTTTTATGTCGGTTATTATGTGCATTATAGCTTTGTCTTCCGATCCTTTGGATAGGGCTGGTATTAAAGAGTATGCTAGGAGAATGGAAGAGAGGGAGTCGCAACCCCTACAGGAATTGCCGTTCGGTTATCAGAATAAAATTAAAAGCGCGAAAGAGGAGCACCCTGAGTTGTATGACGCGTGAATTAAGTGTTAGGAAAAACATGCCGGTACCATTTACATCGATCGGTGTGCGTCATAATGCAATAATTATAATATTTTTCTTTTTTACTAGATGATCCAGCACACACTTTATTGCCATATATGTAAAAAAAAAAAATTTTTATAGTGGAATGAATAGTGAATCTAAACCATTATCGAATAAAAGTGGAGTCTGTTGAAGTGAACACACTAAAACTTTCGTCTAAATTGATTCAATCGTTTAGAAGGAATTCAGTCCATACGCTCAGAAGGGTTATGTATGTAAAGATTATTATTATTCAGAAGCTTGTTTATATTTTCATATTGTTAGCCAATCATTGTACACTGTAGGACGTAGGCCCTTCTAAATTTGTGCCATACATGTCGGTCTTGTCTTTTTCATTGACTTTTTTTTTACCAACCTTGCGGTTGTTAAGTATGTTTGACATAATGAGATCATGATGGTGGATGAAATTCATTAAGCAGGTGTGTGAATTTGGCAAAAAATATCATGTCCAACAGGAGCGAACCCTTGGGCATGACTTTTATTACATCTATCCGTTGAAATGGATGAGTCTTCCGGCTAATTGTAAATTGTTCCGGCAACATTATTAAACGTATTCGAATTGAGTTATTTAGCGTAACTAAAATATACGGCGTGCACCGATTTATGTAAATCACGATTAAGTGTCGATTGCATTTAGTTATTTATAAGTAATTACAGCCCTATCTGAAACTATCAGTGAATAGATAAACTTAATAATGAAATGTAAATTTCGAGTAGTTTGTCTATTAAAGCTCTTTATGTATGATAGTAAAATATCTAATTGTTGTGATGTGTGTGTATAAAATAGTATAAAGGTGAATAAAATTAGCATAAATATGTTTTAGAACATTTCTCAGAAAAGTTCTTACAGTCGGTTTTAGGTGCTTCTTTTAAAATCAAATATATTGAATAAATAAATTTATTCAAAGAATATGTTTCGTAAGACTATTTATGTATTATAGTATGATGGTTACGCATTAGTATAATAAATTATTGTAAATATTTATTTGAATATAACATTAGTTGAAGAATTTGTTGTTTCATTTGACTTTTACCAAATACCCTTAACACCATCATGCTATAACACTTCAATAGAAACTACAGCCTTCGATGAACAGGAATATAGGGTATAATTGAAGGGTTGTAATTCTAAAGGGTCTAAGTGGCAAAAAAATAAAATCGATATTATTACAAAAATACGATCTATGTACCAAGCCTAATAATATTCAAATGAATCCAAGTCACAAATACCGCAGTGTCTCAAGACGAAGGTTTTTAACCAATGTGTGTTGCCAGTGATGACATACGGAACGCAGACGTGGTCGCTAACTATGGGCGTTATGAGAAAGCTCATGGTCGCTCAGAGGGCAATGGAGAGGGCTATGCTCGGAGTTTCCCTGCGAGATCGAATCAGAAATGAGGAGATTCGCAGGAGAACCAAAGTCACCGACATAGCCCGGATGATTGCAAAACTGAAGTGGCAGTGGGCTGAGCACATACATAGCTCGAAGGACTGATGGCCGTTGGGGCAGAAAAGTCCTCGAAGGGCGACCGCGTACCGGAAGACGCAATGTTGGTAGGCCCCCCACAAGATGGACCGATGATCTGGTCAAGATCGCCGGAATAGGTTGGATGAGGGCAGCGCAGGACCGATCATCGTGGAGATCTTTGGGGGAGGCCTTTGTCCAGCAGTGGGCGTCTTCCGGCTGAAATGATGAATCCAAGTGCTGTTACGACAACCTGACGGTCGTCGACAAATATAGATAAGAAATTAAACAATTTTAAATTGAATACAAGTTTATTACTAATATAACGTACTGAATGAATTAACAAAATAGAGTTCGGTCTACCATATATAACCGGGACGTGGGTACAAGCACTAAGAGGTTTATATCGGGCGTTAAATCGTAAGGGTGTAGGGTGACTTAGCTTAGGCCTCGTCCTGCGCGTGGAGGGTCATCAACGTCCTTTCCTTTCACGGGGCCTGACGTGCCCTGCCGTTGGAAGTGGTCTGCAGCTCCAGCCCGTACTGAGGGTGGCTGCCTCGAGACCGCTGCGAAGGATGGCAGCTACGGGTTGTTGTTCCGAAGGACCCGTTCTGGGGCGTCTGCTCTCAGCCCGTACGGTGGACCCTCTCCTCTGAGGGTTATGCACTAAAACTTTATATTACAACTTTATAATATGTTTACAACACGCGCACGTTAAAAAACTTAACTGTTGAAGGACGGATACTTGCAGGCGTCTTTCGGGTGTGCGAATCTTCGCCTTTTTATACTGGCCGTCAGGGCACCGCCCACTTTTTCGAAGGTTCCAGATTTGGCTTCTAATGGTTTGGCATGGAAAAGTACTGGGTAGCACCTGTACTTTGGACCCGCTACTCGTTTAGACAATGACAGAGCTATAGGCCAGAGGGGCAAAGAATTATTTGTGACGTAAGCCCTGACGACACTTGGTTCCCGTTCTTCGTTCATTTGTAGTATTTTCGATGACCGGTAACCGATCGAATGATTCGCGTTCATTCATCTTTTTACTTATCGATGGACGCTATTCAACTGAACGATTTCTCGAAGATTCTTCCCAGCCGTCGTTTAATTCTTATCTACCTACTTTTAAGGTGCGCGATCGAAATTATTATCTGGTTCGTTCCGTTTAAATACCCTCAAGATTAATTATTATATATTGTTGAGATTAATTCGAAATTTTTATTAAGTATTTAAGGATTAAATATTATATAAAGAAAATTAATTATCCTACTCTTGTTACAACGTAACAGTGCCTATCTCTTTTAATTTTTCACTCATACACAGATGAAGTTGTGGCGCGGTCTAAGTACCAACGCACTTTCGTACAACCTTTTTTTGTTATATCTCTAAAACATAAAATTGGCACTTAGACCCTTTAGAATTTATTATTATATATATAGTGTTCTATATTGCTGGAATCGTCAAAGATGGTCGGTCACATATAATGGTAACCAGCTAGCTACGTGGGGAGCTTTTAAATAAGCTTCCGAGGAATCGTAGAAGTGTAAGCTTTGATGAGCTGGCTTATTGTATATGTGTGCGAAGTCAACAAATTACTAATTCACATATAAAACGTTTGCTTTATTAAAATTTAACAGAATATCATATTCGCTAAAATTATTTCGACATTTGAACTAAATATATCCAGCTCCGAGGATCAATTTTTAGTTAATATACTATTTTGTATTAAAAAAATGTAGTTCAGCTGACACATGTATTTCGAATAAATGTAAATGGAATTGAGAAAATTATGTTAACCGCATTTAAGCACGTCCGTTTTTAAAATTCTTTTTATGATACATATTATTGATTTTTAGGCGATTCGATATAAACCAAAATCTGGATTATGTTGTGAGTTTCTTTTTATGATCTTAATTTAATACTTTCCAATTTATATATAGGCTTATAAAGTTTATTACGTAAACAAAGAAGAATAAAAATAGAAATTAGTGATAGAATTGTAGAGTTAGTGATAGAATAGAATAGAAATTAATTCATTCTTTATGATCGTAGCGGATAATTTGTGATGAATCTTTATTTAATTTGCATAGTTCACTAGCACAGTAGCCGTTTAAGTTATTTACGAATATTGATGAATACGAATATATACATCCTCCATTCTTTATTTGTTGCTCCAATGAGTTTTTTAAAATTTCACAGGTAAAAAAATATCAATATCTGAGCCTCAAAACCTGGTGGAAGCTGTTAAGCAGGCCCTCAAAGAGAAGAAGTCCATCGAAGGCACGCCAGAGGATGATGTTCTCAAAGAATCGCGGAACAAGGGCTAATATATATCGTTGTAACAGAGATGTTAAAGTTTTTGATATAAATGGGCCAAGAATTATTATTATGTGAAAATATTTTTCATTGACTGAAATCCAACCTTGATATTCAACTGCTTTCTTTTATGTGGTTGCCGGTTACATCTTACATCAAGGTACCTAGTAGCTCAGTGGTATTAAATTTGGAGACTAATTTAGAGGTCCAGGGTTCAATTCCCACGGTAGCATGCCCCTCCTAGACAATTTTACTCGCCTAATGTGCGTATTATAGCATAATTGTCATGTACCGACGCTGAAGGGAAAAAAATATTGTGAGGAATATCTGCATAGCGAGATAACCGGTATGTGAAACCCACCAATCCGCCTTGGACAAGCGTGGCGGGTATACTGTCCGTACCCTCAAAGGGGAGGCCGTTATTATTATACAACCTTTTTCTGCCCGGGGAAAACAAAACCTGATTAGTACCGCGCCGGAACTCCGGTGGGAAGCCGACGCGGGTAAGTGGGGTTCACCGCCCTGGTACTGCGACCACTCAACTGGCTAGCAAAAGATAGCCAGGGTGGTTGCGGCGGCATATTCATTAAAAACCCCGATCGCCACCGGAAGCCTTTATGGGGGGTCGGAGGATCGACTTTTGGTCATTACTTTGCGACGCTCTGAGATTATTATACAACCTAATCTAACTAGAGCAACACGTTTTACTTTGGTGCCGTTCAATGAGCCTTTTCTTGAATTTTCGGTCTTTCCTGCTTTCTTTTTTAGGTACAAGTAATAGATGTGGCTATATCTTTTTATTTTTAATAGTAGCGCTGGCTATTTCACCTCCAACCTTATGAAACCGAATCCTTACTTTACTGTCTGTGAAATAGTAAAAGGTGTGACTGATTTGTTACTATTTAAAACACTAAAGCAGTGATTCCCAAAGTGTGAGCCGTGGTTCCCCGGGGCGCCGCGGTGCCGTCATAAGGGCGCCGCAATATTCATTTAAACAATTCACAGCAACAAAAATTGCTTAACAAAAATTGCTTGTGAATTTAAAATTCATGTCCAATTTTTTATTCAACTAATCTAACCACATGGTGCTTGCTGTCTCAATATGGATAAACAGTTGAAATTAGATATTTTATATTATCCCGAGGAAAATAGTAAGTAGCTGTTTCTACTTTTCGCTGTTAAATGGGTAATCGCTTATAAAAAGAAAAGTTTTACAAGAAAGTTTAAAATTTTGGAAAATAATCTGATGTATCAAGGGCGCCGCGGATAAAATTTGATTATTTAGGGAGCCTAAAACCAAAAAAGATTGGGAACCGCTGCACTAAAGGATTGCACAAGCCTATTCTTACTTCTGCCCAGACGGCTGAAAAAGAAAAATAGATAAAACTTATTAATACGTAAATTTTTGGCGGATTTGTATCAAAAACTTAGTTTGAAAAAATATTCCAGTCCTGAAGGGGAAAAAATGCTCCTATTTCGTATATATTAGAGATAGTAAATTTTTGGTTTATAATTAATAATGAAACAGGTATAAAATGTCTTAATGCCAGCAAGAAATATTATGGAAATAATCGCTACCGAGTAGAAATCTTAAGGTATAAAAAAGAATGCTCATGTTGAATTCATGTGGAGGTCTTAGATTTTCGTTACGTAGTTAAAAGCCTCTAAAGGAAATCTAGCGCTTTTTCACGCTGCATTCAAATACGGCGCGCAGCGTTTAGCGCTCTATTAATACAGATAAATATCTCATTTTTAAAATTTTTGTTTCCAAAAATTTCATTGAAAACAGTATTTATGAATTTACTACCTGACAACTAGAGGCAGGGGAGGTCTTCACTTAATACTACGGATCGACATCAAGGAGAGGGTGGGGGATAAAATTTGACAAAATAGGTCACTTGGTATGGGGTCCCTTACAAGAGTTTCAACCTCATGTGAGTAAATGCGTTGAGTACTGTCAAGTTTTTGGCGTTGCAAACATCCATAGGCGACGGTAACTCCTAAATTCTAAGTGGGCCGTCAGCCTGTCTGCTCTCCTACAGCAATAAAAAAAAAACAAAGAAAAGTGTTGTTTTGCAGTGGTACAAGAAGATACATGCAATAAATTAATTTTAACAAAGGCTATATTGTCTACTGACCTTCCTCCTCCCTTTAGAAAAGGGGGTAGTTTTATTCTTTTCGTTGATCGAGATAAACAGCCAATGTTCATGTTGAATACGTTTCTTAATTTTATAAAACTGTTTGACGAAATTAGTCACAACTAAAACGACTTAGGAATGATTATCAATTGAAGCATGTGATTGTATAAATATAATTTAACATCTACAAGGGTGGTCCGATAAGTACTTAGCTTACAAATGAAAAACAAAAATTTTGGAAAAGTGGCGATTTATTTCTCAACATAATCTCCTTTGAGTTCGATACACTTGACCCAACGATGCTCAAACTTTTTTAACCCGTCTGAAAAATACGTTTTCTGAAGGTCTGCAAATTAGGCCTCCGTGGCGATAACCTCCTCATTCGACTCAAAAGTATGACCGGCGAGTGACTCTTTTAAATTTGGAAACAAAAAAGTCGCACTGGGCCAAATCCAGAGAATACGGTGGATGGGGCAGCAGTTCGTAGCAGTTAAAATCCGCGGACACGCTGGCTTCCACACGCGGTCAAAACAAAACTACGCGTTCGATTCAGCTGAAATTTTTACAGTAGCTGTCTACGAGAATGTACTACCCAATAAAAAACTAATACTGCTCTTGCGATAGTGGTGCCATCTGGCGGTGAGGCTAAGTACTTATAGGACCACTCTCGTATAAACTTTAAGACTATCTTTGGAATCTGCGAAAATTTAATAGCAAGAAAGTAATACATATTTACATCAGTAAAAAAATGATTGTTGGATCTTGCACGTATTAAAAAAATTACTTCTGTGATAATAATAAAATTCAGAATTGTAGCTAGAATACTTCGTATAATTATACAAAGTTACATTTGACAGTTACATTGTAACGGCTATGCCTGAAGGAATTATGATAAAAATTTACTTATGCCTCAACTATGAATTTTGTTCTTCGCTTTAACGTTAGGGAAGCTGTTTTAATTAGTGTAAGCTTACCTGTTTAAATTTTTTTCCGTAAACTGTTTTTTGTTTATTACATTTCTTTATAAAAAAAATCTAAATTAATTTCGCCCAATGCCTGAGGTTCGAGCTTATGCTTCTTGGTAACTCTAAATTGTCTTTTTTCATCTTCGTACTATCCCGCTGATATACATATGTCTCCATAAAAAAAAACATGCATATGTTATCAGCCAGATATAATTTTTCTAATGGAGAGGTGAGACCCGGTTGCATCTTAAGAATGCAGAACCCTAATTTGGATTTAATTCTAGTTACAGTCACAATAAAATCGTAATTTCGTTTTGGGTTTAAATTTGTATTAGTACCATGTTTTAGTATGAAATTAAATAATAAAAAGCTGTAAATAGCCGTTGACTAGTTAGTAGGAAATTGTAGTTAAATAAAATATTACCAATTGGTATAAATGTATTTTTTTTATTTTTCTCCCTTTTTACAATATTAAGCCTACTTATGTATAAATATGACATTTATATTCATGTATGGAGAAATGCAAAATTGAGGGGGCTGGAATTGAAGATGATTTTGCATATAAGCATAAAACATTAGAGAGCCTTTCTTTTTTTTATTGCTGTGGAATAGTAGACAGGCTGACAGCCCACTTATTAGAAAGCAGTTACCGTCACCTATGGATATTTGCGAAGTGAGAGACATCGCCAACGCACTGCCATCCGCCTAGGGGAACTGTAACCTAGGCTTCGTTCAGATAGAGCGAATTACGCGCGTGTGCATACGCGCGAGACAATTCTCGTTCAATCTTGATTGCGTTCACATAACACGGACTACGCGCGTAAGAATATGAGCCGGTTTCAGTCATCAAAATGGATTTGGACGTAGCAGTCGTATTGTGGCTCGCTTATCAAAGATGGAAAAAGAGCAAGAAAACTGAAAACAGAAGGTTTATAGTGCATCCAATTCTACGCGATAGAATGACCCACATCATGTTTATAACTTTGTACCCAAAAATAATAACAAGTTCTTTCCATGCGCTCCGTTTTTTATTTCTATTAGAGTAGTCCGCTGAACTCATATCCCATATTGCTTGTCGTTTTTCAATTTCATCCATGAATAACTCTGTATTGAAACAATATTTTTCCATGTTTGAACAGGAGGTTATTTCACTGACAAATCCGTCCACTCGCGCTTAGTAACGCGCGTATACTGAATGCAACAATGAGCTCTAAGTATCTCGAATCGCGCGCACTACGCGCGTACAGCGAGCGCGTCGAGATTTCGACGTATCACACGCGTATTACGCGCGAGCGATATCTCGCGCGTATCGTGAACGGAATCACTGTATTCTATGGAACTCGTCTACGCGCGTATATGTACACGCGTATGCACTCGCGCGTAATTCGCCCTATCTGAACAAGGTCCTAGATCTCTTATGCCGGATAACACAAGTTTATTATGGCGGCATATTTTGATACCAGGGGTGGTTGAGTGTTGCCATCCTGATAGACTCGGAGTCTTACCATCTAAGTTGTTTTGTCGCTTTTTACGATAGGCGCAGGGGGTCTGTATTCCTCCGCCCTTGCACGGTGAAAAACTTACCTACAAATGTATTAGACTACATTATATGTAGTCTTACACTACATTATATGATGCATGTACTTTAAAAAGCGGCTCAAGTTATAGTGTGAGAATGAACGATTTTTATCCATGAATGGAAAATAAAACATTAAAATAAATATAATCTTGTTTTCGAACACTGTATAACAATACAGCGTTAGAAAAAATATCGAAATTTATGTTAACCAATCAAATCATACTAATATTGTATCATCATCATCTTTGCGTTGTATCCCGGTTGCAGCCCAAACTCTCGCTTCGGCGCCCGGGGTCCGCTTTCCGACTTTTTCTTCTCCACTTCGCACGATCTTCAGCATCCCTGGTAGTGAGCCCATTGGCACGCATATCACCCTTTACAACGTCAAGCCAGCACTTTTTGGGTCTACCCCTCCTGCCGGGGCCCGGCGGAGGCGGCATGGCCAGACATTTGTTACCCACGTAAGCATCCGGTTGCCGTAAAACGTGGCCGTACCAACGGAGCCGACACTCTTGTAATTTATCCGCAATGTCACGGACATGAAGACTACCGCGAATGCGGGAGTTCCTAACGCGGTCCTTCCGCGTCACTCCACACATCCACCGCAGCATATTCATCTCCGTGACACGCAGTTCTTGCTTGTGTCGCTCTAACACCGGCCACGCTTCACAGCCGTATAAAAGGACAGGCCTAATGATGGTCTTATAGACCTGTCCCTTCAACTTTACCAGCATCTTGGGTCATCTCCATCATACTAATATTGTATATCTTGGACTTTAAACGATTTATGAGAAAAATAACTACTACAGGTAACTAATACCTTATTTACCTTTAAAATGAGTATTAAATAAGGTAATATATCTTTATTTTGGTTCTTTAAAAGCATTTATCAATATTGAAATCCTATTTGTCATGTATACTCGTAAACAGTTTATTTTTGTTAGCCATATTATTAACTGCTGACTTTATACATTTTTTAATAACCAGCAGCGAGCTAGCTAACAGTAATATAGCTCCTTCTACGTATAAGCCGTACAGTATACGGACGTAGCCCTCCACCTGAAACGGAAGGAAATACTTATTAAATATTGAATCAAAAATAGGAGCAGGGCCGGATTTAGAGGTCTTTAGGCCTCGGGGCAACAAAGGAGTGGAGGCCCCCTGGCCCCAAATTATTTTCCAAATAAAATGAACAATTTTTCAGTCGTGTTTTTCAATAAATTATTTATTGTGAAACCAAGTAGATTCTTTTAGTATTTATTTAACAAACATATAGAAATATAATTGGAAACAAATTATCTGGATATTACCGGAATTTGAAAGATTTTTTTATCGAAGTCTATTGTGGGGGCCCCTCTTTTGTGGAGGCCCCGGGGCTATCGCCCCGGTTGCCCTCCCCTAAATCCGACCCTGAATAGGAGAGACGAGAAATTTGACCGTTTAAAATTACTCATCATTATGAATGTTTCCAGCCTTGAATTAACTGAGATTAAAGAGTAGAATATGGGATCGTGCTAATCAAGAGAACACTGGTTCAAATTTCATGACGGCAAGTGCCGCTTAGGTAGTTTTTCACGCTTAATATTAATATTACGAGTATAGTTGCTACGTAGTGACTGTGAAGAAATACATCGTGAGGAAATTTCTATACATAGAACACCGATATGTGTAAACCCGAGTAACTCGAACTAGCGTGGCGGGTATTCTGTCGGTTCCGCCGTTTCCAACTGTGGGACTACAATATGAGCTGTTATTATTTTAAAGAGTTAAATTTAAACGCTACAAAAATGGGTTCAGGCAAACATACTTGAAAAATATTTTAATTTATAAAAATACATAAATTTCTAACATCCTAACTAATATTATAAAAGCGAAAGTGAGTTTGTTACGCTCGTTTTTTTTCATTTTATTGTCGCCTATGGGTGTTTGGAACGCTAGTAGCATCGCGAACACGCTGCTATCACGCCTAAACCGCTGAACCAATTTTGATGAATTTCAGTATAGTCATAGATTTGACCATGGAAAAGGACATGGGCTACTTTTTTGAAAATTAATATGACAGAACAACGTTTGCCGGGTCAACTAGTATTTTAAATTTGTAATTTATTAATGTGACTTTAATATTTAATAATTATTGATATTAATGCTGTTTTATTATTTTTAATCACATTAATGTAGAATGTTTTAAGTATAAAGATAATTATGTTTTAATGTATGGAGCTTGTTGTATAAAAATATATTATTAATATTATATGATATTTAGATAACATATAATGAAAAGTATGAATAGAACTGGACAAGGATATTTCCTTATAAATAAAATAGGCAAGTCGACCTCGGTTTGTACCGAGGCTCGAGGTTGAGTTGTACTTGTGTAAGTTGAGAGCTCTACTTTCTTATACGAGGTTTATCGGTATAAAATACAAATATTTTCCGGATATTTCACACCGGTATTCTGTAACATGGAATCAATCGTCTAGTCATTACTAAACCCAACTGAGTAAACCTAACTACATCGTTTTGACAATCAAAATCGTTTACATGTAGAAGGCGATTCCTTACCATTTGAAACTGTTCCCGAAATATCTATTAAAGTACACTTTTAAATGTGTAGTCTATGTTTTAAATAATTCTTTAAATAATGAATGCATTCAGCCATTCCAATAAAAAAAGTCGTTTGTTGGATATGTACCGATTTTAAACTATTTATTTTGTTTATACTACCAATATGCAATATGGACAAAATTTTTATCCGTACAGGGGCGGAGAAAAAATACTAAACTCTGCGGCCGGGGTCGGCCTGTCGTAAAAGTCGACAAACAATCCACCCTAGCTACGTGGTAAGGCCCCAAGCCAGTCTGGTTGGCGACCACTTTTGGTTACAAGTATGCCGCCATAATAACTTTATGTTGTGTTCTGGCATTAGTGACCTAAGTTCCCGTACCCTTATGGGACAGCAGCTTGTTCGCGATGCCACTGGCGTTGCAAACACTCATAGACGACGGTAACTGCTAAATTCTAAGTGGGCCGTCAGCCTTTCTGCTGTCCTATCAGCAATAAAAAAAGGATAATATAAATTATTAGTATTGTGCTTAAGTTATAGGATTATTTTTTCAGGGCCAGTTGAGAACCAGGGTCAGGCATCCTCCTGGCACGTGCTGAATTGAGTCCTATTTGTCACCAGCACGAGATAATATGCCTTTGTATATAATCTGTGTGTGATTTTGTTATTTGCTTTTTTATTTTATTTTTTCTTTTTATTTGCCCTCCCTGATACTTATGATTCAGGGCTAATGTTATAATCATATATATCATTTAAGATTACCTTACTTAATTTTAACTTTTTTTAATACATGAAAATTGTAATCGTATAAACGTATAAACGTAAGACGTATAAACTACCTAATTATTTTAACATTAATTTATAACTAATGCTGATCTAAGTATATACACTACACAGTATATAAGTGCAGCATTATTATTGTTTAGTTTTGTTTCTTTATTGGATTGGATAGGGAGAGGTAAATATGGGACAACAACAGTACTTATAGGTTCTTAATTTACTATAAACCAAGTAAACCGACCGTGTAAAGCAGCGTAACTTTAACAACAAGCCCTAACAGTTTTTATCTTATTTGCCTGCTTTATCAGTATCAAAAGGGCTGCCGCGACAGCAATAAAAATTTATTAGCACCATAAACTTTATTAGGAATTCGGGGCACATCAACCCATCATGTAATAAATAAATTCCCTCAAAATGCAGTTAAATAACGTTTTCTCGCGTATTAAAATTTGGATATACAAGGTTCATAACAAACATTTTAAAGCTTAAAGAAACATTTGTCTTTCAGCAGCATTAAGAACTGGTGAGGTTCCAATATAGTCAAAAGTTATAGCAATTCCTTGATTATATTGAATGAATATTACGAATCTGGTGTCCAGAGTAAGATAATGAAGATGACTTTTAAATTTGAAGAAAAAAATAAAAATTAGTTTGGAATGTAGTATTTATAATTTTATTATCCTATATCTTTAAACGAGCAATTCTTGTATATATATATATATACTTATATAATTGGAATCTCGGAATCGGCTCCAACAATTTTCATGAAATTTAGTATACGGGGGGTTTCGGGGGCGATAAATCGATCTAGCTAGGAATCATTTCTAGAAAATGTCATTTTATTCGCTTTTTTTTATTGGAAGAAAAATAACAAAAATGTGACTCTTCCTGACATCTATCGGCGAATAATAATACTATATTTTTTAAATTGCTTTAACGACACAACACTAAAGCTATTCCAGCAGATGGCGTTGTTAAGTAACAAGAAGTCAATGAGTGTTTGCTTTGAGGTTAGACTAAGACTGAGGTTAGACTTAGACTAAATCAATTGTTAATTTCCAAAAAACACAATTTATAAAAAAAAATACCGAGCAAAGCTCGGTCATCCGGATATTATAATTAAAACTAGCTGACACGGCTAACGTTGTTCAGCTTTATAAAATAATTGTATTGGACGGAAACGTGAATCCAAACAATTTTCGAATCCACTTGAAAACGGTGGGTGTCGTAAAATTACCGCTTCTGGAGAACTTTAGTTTTAAACGTATTAGTTGTATACCTACAAGTTCCAAGCCACCGCTGGTTGTAAATTCCAAGGGAAACATAACAACTTCCAGCGTCTGTTTGTTCCGTGCCCATCCAAAGCCGAGCGCACCGCTAACATAGTAACATACGGCCATTACAGGCATACATTGACCTGCGCAGAATATACTCAGCATCCTCTGAAAGATATTCAAAAAGTTATCCAATCTAAAGTTTGTAAAGCTGTATATTGAGTAAATGAGAGAAAGTTGATTTGAAGTTATGAAACTTATTATCAGCACAGCTTAGATAGACACGTGAACGTATTAGTCGATTTAGCATCCAGGTTGCATCTTAGGAGTATAAGAGGTTCTATCAAGACCTGAGACTAAGTAAGCACACTGCTAGAACAATGGACGTAGCTCTGACAAATTCAGACAGTAGTGTATTTTATAAAATTTTATATTCTATTTTCTTGTACTTCTTTTGGTAGGATAATAGTCTCAGTATAATATATATATATATATATATATATATATATATATATATATATATATATATATATATATATATATATATATATATATAAATATGTATGTCTATATCTTAGCGCCATACTGTTATACCACGTGCTCCAGATAATAATAGACTTTTTTAAATTTGTAGTTTAAGGGGCAAGTATTTTAAATTAAAATTACATTGTAAATCGAAGCTGAACCTCATTTATTGTAACCGATGTCATACCATGCTCATAAAGGGTTTCATGAAATAGTTTCTATCTAGTACATTGAATTTTCTCCTCCTTATTTTCCAGCTATATTTTCTGTAATCCTCTCGAATAATTTCTTTCCCACTGTCTTGACTCTTTCCCACTTTATCGCCCATTATCACTTTGAGTAAACTGCTAAAACTAGCGTTTTTACAGTTTTCGAAACTGAAAAATCATCTACAAACAAAGAAAAATAATTACCGCATTTATTCCTTTATGACAACTTCTATACTTATTTTGTAGATCTTTTGAATCTTTACTATAGGGACTTTCTGAAACAGGAAAAAAAACAATCAATCTACGTCCAATAGAAACGCAATATCCAAGAATTAATTAATAGAACGTACAATATTTGAGCTGTAGGCAATTTTCGTACCCCAAATATATAGAAATGGAGGTCGAACTTTAACCTTCACAACCTTAGGATTCTTTTACAGTTTCGATTGTTGCATTTATAAGATTTCAACAATGAAATGCATTGATGGTCATTAATACTTAATATTAAAAAACTCGATCTTTTTTATTTGATTCTCTGCAGGTTAAATAATGTATTTACTATAACTGACCGTTACTGTATTTTGTATGTATACATATTTACTTTGTTGTTCTAGAATCCCTTGGACAATGTAAAAATTTAATTACCTATTGTACAACAAGCAGTATTGCCATGAGACAAAATTTATTCACTTTTTTCTATATCTGTTTATTTATATTTAATAAATATTAATACCTGACCAAGCTACACGTTGCTGTGGCTCATTATAAAAACTAAAAGGAAAAAAATAATTTTCAATAAATTTAAATTAAGGATAGTGGATATTAACAAAAAATAATTTTATTGTAAAAAAGTGTGGGGTGTTATTAGTTTTTTAACTGTAATTTATTTTTAATTTTTTAGTTTGGTTATACTATAAAATAACAGCGTGTTAAAATAATTTATTTGTTGTCAATTCCCAATCAGCAAATGTTTTTATTAATTTAACGCCATCTTCCGGCAGTGTTATGATTAATTTAACGCCATCTTCAGGCAGTGTTATTAATTGAACTTCAGGTGGCGTTTCAGAATTTTTTGTGATTGTTCCAAATGGCTAAAAATCGAGTCGAAATCCGAAAAATCGAAAAATTCCGTTACATACAGGTTAAGTTAATATAAAGCGTGTAAAAAAAGAGGACGATAACCAGTCGGAAAATTCATTACTATGGATTCATTACTATGGTCATTGATAAGTGAGAAAATTTTCAAATCAATCCGTCGTTTTGAAAGAGGTGAAAATCACGTTCAAAGATTCCGTTACATAAATACATACCAAGCTAATAAAAGCGTGTTAAAAACGTACTAGATTCTTGTAATAAACAAAATTTTCCTAGTTCGGGGATTTCAGGTTTCTACCTAGTCAGAAAAATGTGCAATAGAAAAAAATCTTATCAATGTATTTCTGAATTTAAATTTAGAGCACGTTTTAGTTTTTCCATCATTTTAAATTCTAATTGTTGTTTATTAATTGGAATTAGGTATCTGGTAGCTCAGTGGTATCGTACTCGGAAACCAAAATAGATGTCCCAGGTTCGTATCCCACGATTGCTAGCCTCGCTTAGGCAGTTTTTCTTGCTTAATGTGCATATGTATAATTGCTATTTATCGATGGTAAAGGAAAACATCGTGAGAAAACATACATACCGATGTTACCAGTATGTGTAATCTATCAAACTGCTTTGGTCAAGCATGGCGGGTATAGTGTCCGTTGCTCTAGAGGAAGCTCGAGTCCAGCAGTGGGACGTTTATAAGCTATAGTTTTTTTGTAATATTAATTTCGATATCTTTATCCCATCCTATTCATTCATTCTAGGTACTAATATAAAATAGATAAAGACAATAGGATTCCATCCGCTAGAAAAATCTGTTTCAAACGTCGCTAACGTTGAGACACTTATAAAATCTCTGGATAAAAAGTTAGTTCCCGACCAAAGCGTGAATTCATCATGATTATTCAATCATTATGATTCTATCATAAATATATATTTAAAGCTGCTAAGAAAATACGATTAATTCGCAAGTGTGTGAGGTCTGTTAAACGATCTAACCAATAGGATATATTAATCCAGTGTCCGTACGGGTATCAGGAATTAATGAACTAGCTAATTTGCTGATGTCTGCTTATCCGTACATTTTTAGACATTAATTAACACGTGAATCAATAAGTCCCGGGACTGACACATAGATGGCGTGTACGCCGTGAACGCTCCGGCCAGCCAAATGAGGTAGTTACACTAGAAACCATCAAAAACGTCCACCAAATCGTTTTTGAAAACCGTAAATTAAAATTGCGTGAGATAGCTAACACCTTAAAGATATCATACGGCAGTGTGTATTTTGCATGAACATTTGTCTATGAGGAAGCTGTTGTCAAAGTGGGTTCCGCGTTTGCTCACGGTGGATCAAAAACGACAACGTGTCGTTGATACCGAGTGCTGTTTGGAGCTGTTTCGCCAAAATAAACTGGGTTTTTTGCATCGGTATGTAAGAATGGACGAAACCAGGATTCATCACTACACTCCAGAGTCAATGATCGTCAGCCGAGTGGACTGCATTCAGTGAGAAGCGTACAGCGTGCCTCTGCGGCCGGTGTCGGCCTGTGGTAAAAGGGCGACTAAACAACCCAAGCTAGGTGGTAGGGCTCCAAGCCCGTCTGGATGGCAACCACACCTGGTTTTTAAATATGCCGCCATAATAATCTTGTGTTGTGTTTCGGCATAAGTTACCACATTCTAGTACCACTGCGCGGATAGCGATGCTAACACCCATCAGTGGTAACTGATTAATTCTAAATGGACCCTCAGTCTATCTGCTGTCCTATAGCAATAAAAAAATTACAGACGGGAAAATTATTGTCACTTTTCTAACAAGCCTGTGGTGCTCGATATCAATCGTTATATTTTTTTTATTAGCTTCATTCCGAAATGCAGAGTTACTTTAGTTTAAAAATATCGTCAGTAATTTTATTCTTATGTTAAGAATTATTTTTTACTTTTTAGTTTGACTTAGAATTAGATTAGAATTATAAAAGCGTGTTTTTTTTAGTATTTTTAAACTATAATTTATTTGTTGTCAATTCTTAATCGGTAAATGTTTTTATTAATCTAACAACATTTTCCGGCAGTTTTATTAATTAAATACCATCTTCCGGCACAAGAAAAAGAAAGCGTTAATCCTGATGATCCTGATAAGGACTATTGGACAAAAATATTGGCAACATTTTGAATTTTTTTGATCGTCAGATTGGGTAAAAATCGAGTCCGGTAAAATTCCGTTACATAGGTAGATAGATACACGTAGGTCAAGTTTATACAAAGCGTGGTAAAAAATACATACTACGAGTATTATAAGTAAAATTTGTTTATGTTCAAGACAACCATTCTATTTTTCAGTGAATGATTTTTATTATGAGCCACATTTACGCGTGGATGAGTCATGTATATAAACAGATAGTTAAGTATTAAAAAATTTTGCCCAATGGCAATACTGATTATTGTAGTTAATTAAATACATCTTTCTAGTTCGTTTACACGTTATTAAGAGATTAGTACGGCAACTGCGTTAGTATAAATCACGGATGACATTCGGAATGGTATGGAGGGTAGTATGTTGACTGTATTGTCGCTGCTTGATTTTAGTAGTGCATTTAATAATGTGGATCTCGATGTTCTACTTGAAATTTTACGTACTCTTAACGTCTCTCTAACAGTAATTGACTGGTTTCACAGTTACCTGTATGGCCGCCGGCAAAGAATTCATACCGATGATAATTACTCATCGTGGTGTGATGTAACCGCTGGTGTGCCACAGGGTGTCGTTTTATCTCTACTTTTATTTTCTGTTTTTATAAATTCGATTTCCGATAACTTATCTTCAACTTATCACCTCTATGCAGATGATTTACAGATTTATACTCACGCTCTTTTAGATAAACTCCACAATACAATCGAACGTATTAATTTTGACCTAGATCATGTAAATAAATGGAGCGCAATGTTCTGACGGCAATGTTCTGTGTTCTAACGGTTAACCCTCAAAAAACTCAACTGATTACAATAGGTAGACTGTTAGCTAAAATAAAATGGGCCTCATTGCCACAAGTTGTTTTCGATGGTACGGTTATTCCCTTCAGCGATACAGTCAAAAATCTTGGCATAGTATTCGATACTGAGTTGTCTTGGAGGCCCCAAATATCTGAGATAAGTCGTAAGGTATTTCTATCTTCAAGATCTCTGAGAAGAATTAGAAACTTTCTGCCCACTGCTACCAAAATTAGACTAGCAGAATCTCTCTTGCTCCCTGTACTGGACTATGCTGACGAATGCTATCTGAATTTAACCTTAGAATAGTTAAATAAACTTGAGCGTATTCAAAATTTTTGTTTAAGGTTCATTTTTGGATTATGCAAATTTGACCATATCTCTGACTATTGTAAAAAACTCAAGTGGCTTCCAATAACTTTTCGCAGGAATACTCATCTCCTCACTCTCCTTTATAACATTTTATACTCACCCACTAGTCCACATTACCATAAGGAACGTTTCGATTTCCTGCGCCTTTCTACTTCCCTAAATTTGCGCACTAGTACGTATCGTAAGCTCAAGACGCCTGCACACACTTCCTATTTTTATAAAAATTCTTTTGCAGTGCAAGCTGTCCAACTTTGGAATGCTTTGCCTCTCGATGTTAGGCAAGCTAAATCACTGTCAAGTTTCAGTAAGTTACTTCGTAATCACTATTTCAAGCTCAAAAATTACGTGTCGTGATATAACATTTTGTTTATATTGATTGTGTGTATTTTTAGTATATAATAGAAATTATGTATATGAAAAAGTATATAATAAGTATGAATACTCGAACTTAAAACGCTACAACTATATCACCAGACTCCTTATAATATGTAATAAAATACATCTAGATAAAAGGTTGCCTGGAAGAGATCGCTTTAAGCGATAAGGCCGCGTATTGTGTATTAGTTGTAAGAACTTCTATGTTTGTAGAAAATTGAGTATACAATAAAGAGTTATCTATCTAAGACATTTTGATATCATCAAAGACTATTATTATGTAGGGGACGTTTACTCGTGCCCCATATTTTTGTAAGTAACGCGAGAACGTTTTACACCTTTTGCAGTTATGTGCTAGCTTAAAAGTGTGTACTTTGTAACATGCTTATATTGCTTTGAACTGAATCTATGTAAAAGAATAGTGATCACCATTTTGACCTATGTTACCACATTCAGAGACCTACATGTCTCGAGTTTGAATTTCAGGATAGAATGTAGATTTTAGGCAGATCTTATCGCCTAATATGCATGTTATAACCTGCCTGCTACTTCTGTTGATCGTATTGGGTCCCCACAACACAGACTCTGATCTAGCGTGGGGGCCACGGTTAATCTGTTTTGATTTCATCAGTTCTTCATGTATGTTTGTACACATTTTATCTGCATTTGCAATATCTGTTATCTCGCACAATTGCACATGTTGTAAATAAATATTTTTTCATTTTTGATTTTCATTTTCATAACATAATTGGCATGTTTAAGACGTGGGTTTTCCCACCAATCCGCCTTGGACAAATGTGGCGGCATTTCTCTGTTTGTGATTTGTGTCGTGTGTGACAGTTATGACTAGCTAGCATCATAACCAGAAAAAAAAACTGGTACAATACGTAGTAGTTTATAATTTTTTATGAGATCATATTCTTTATATATTTTAACTATATGTAATATAAAGAAAAGAGACGCGGTAATTAATTCTGTTTATTACTTTAAGTGTAACTTAAGTGGGATACTATATTTTTTTAATGATATAAAGCCAAATTTAAATGATCCGCTATAAGTAGCATGGTGGATGCAGTTTTCAGAGCCTGCAGAGCCCAAGAGGCACTATAAGGTAGGTCAATCCGAAATCATGATCTAAAATATATAACTATGTGTATAATAGTGCAATACTCAAATTCTCATTACGTCCGTTTTACGAGTTCAAATGCACTTTGTAAGAATTAGGACACTATAAAGTACACGAACTTACGTGAATTAAGTTCCAGTGGTCCCTTTCTGCTGACAAAGGAATTCCTTTCATTTTGTTTCTTTTTTAATTTGTTGGTTATGACTTCTATATGAGCGTTGACACATGAACTTATATTAAGGACTGTAAATAAAAAAATATTTCAGTGTCAAAATCTAATCATAAAGGGACGACTGACTATTATAAAACTTACTCAAACAGAGATGAATAGGTACTGCCAGCAGAGCGTAAATTAAAGCTGCTATTCTGCCCCATAAAGTTTGTGGCATGGGAGCACCAAATCCTGAAAATAAATTCAATTTCGCTGCACATCTCAAGCGTTTGAGTGGATTTTCCGAGTGAATAAAATATTTGTCTCATTTAAATATTTGCGCAGTGTGCAGCTTTGACAAAGCTATCGTCCGATGCAGTTGTTCTCTCAATTTGAAGGGTAAAATATTATTTCATAATTATAATAAAATATAGAGTATATCTACTGTTATTCTCTTTAATTAACGTAGAATATTAGATAAAATCATTTCAATATCATCTGGGGAAAAATAATTTGGTGACAAGTTGTCGCACCACAATGATACCTTTCATCCAATGCTAGTCCGTTCCCTTATCTCCGTTTTCGCAAACGATATCGAGACTAGATTGTATGGTTTCTTACTTTGCTCTGCTGCCTGCTTGGCCAGCTCATCGACCCGCTCAATGTCGGACTGGTATGAGCCCAAAATAGCTTGACTTTATACCTTTTACTCTTCAGCTCCGTCATATTTTTTCTAATATAGGTAGCAAGGAGGTGTTGTGAGTCTGGATTGAAAATCAAGTCCAGCATACCGTTACATTTTTAATTAAGAAAAGTTAATTTTAACATTTTTTCACTTTAACTATATTAATTTGACGACCTAGGTGGCGTAACGGATAACGCACTTCGGAACGCTTGCGAAGGTCACGGGTTCGATTCCCGTCTCGCATCTGGGTGTTTATGTATAATATGTATTTATTTACAAAAAAAGTATATAAGTAGTATATCAGTTGTCTAGGGCCCATAACACAAGTGCTACTTAGTTTGGGACTAGATGACGCTGTGTCATCACAAATATTTATATTATATTTATATTATAATTGTATAGAATTAGAAAACACTACAAGCTGTTTCAGTAGCTACATGTGACTTCATATGCTTGTGGTTTATGTTCGATTTTTTATTGCTGAGAAACTGCATACAGACTGACAGCAGTCTTAAAAGTAAACAGTTATCGTCGTCCATAAAAACTGGTCATTATGCGGAGTTATTTACTCCCGTTATTATTTATAATCGAAATTTATATTTACAAAATTAAATATTAAGAAAAAGGTAATGGAATCTAAAAAAGCAGATAAAAACTTCCGCATGAGAAACCTTTCAATCGATTGTACTAACCTAAAGCCGTCATCACATAAACGGTGAACAAGAATGTGCCGGATAAGTCCCAAAACTCCCCCGGGTGCAATTTGGCACCTCTGGCCAGCGCCTCAATTGTCAAGCGCCTCTCGTCTTCTATCCTTTTTATTATTGCATCCTTCCATTTCGGCGAAATTGGGGTTATCTGGGGACATTATCGTTTAAATTGTTTTTATAGCTTTTAGTTGTAAATTAATGAAGTTGTCCTTCTTTTGGCTTGTTTGGAAAAAATTATCAGAGTAAAATTGTTGCGATGTGACATGATGAAGTTGGCTAATGGCGGTGAATGATAGGGCATTGTAAAATTCGAGATAAAATTTACTTTTATCTTAGAAAAACGTTTTAAGTGCGTTTATAGGTTTGAGGTTAATTGTCGGTATGTATTCTTTTTATTTTATTAATTTAGCATTCCTTTTACAAATAAAAAGTTGTGGCATACTGGAATGAAATCATAAGCTATTTTTGTTCTGTTACAGATATTTTAGTACACAAACACATTTATTTTAATTTATTCTTTTTTAATTTTGTAAGAGTTAAAAATCTATTATTAGCTCATCTGGCTGTAAGTGGTTATCGTCGCGTATTGTAACGTAAATTGTAATATTATTATTTAAACTAAATATGCTGAGCTCATCAGGGCGCTACAGTATGGCTGTTGAGAACACCAGAGACATTGTCACAATAGTGTCAGACTCATTTAATTGGGTTCTCTGTTAAGAGAGGAATGGGAAAAGTACAAAGAGAAAAGAAACACCACAACTCTTTTTTTCTTTCGTGTGAAAGGTGACTATTTCACGTCCTACCATAGTTCCTTTTCTCCCTTCTATACAGAAAAAAAGTAAATATTAGTGCAATATGTTTGCTGTTGGCATTTAGTTCTGCCACAAACGAATATAAAGAAATAGGAAAAATTATTCTTATCGCAAAGTAAAACGCTGAGAAACCTAAATTACCAAATCTAAATCGAAAGTTTTGAGTGATTATTTGTATGAGCTGAATTATCAAGAGTCTGAAGAGACTATCAAAGCAATTATTTAAATATAATATTACATTTTACTTATATATAACTTACATACATTATATTCACATACAATCATTGTTTCAGTTAATATATGTATCATATATATTTTTCTTTCCCTTCTTCTTTCATTAATATTTTATTTTAAATTATTATTTATTTTTACTACTATATCTCATTTAACTACTATATATTATTTAATTATTAATATAATGGTAATTATTATATATTAGTACATACTTATGTCAAAAATACTGGCCCACTGAGATACAGTATTCACTAGTTCAGGGGCCAGTGTGATTTTCTCTAAGTCAAATTAGTTGTTGTACATGAACTGCTGTGATATGTATCTTTTGTTTTTAAAATTTGTATGTCACGTATAAATAATTAATTAAATAAATAAATAAATAACTCACGAATCTGCCTTGAATAAGTGTGGTAGTTTTAGTTTGTCCACTTTAAAGAGAGGCTCTTTGGTCCAATGTGGTAGTAAAACTATACATAATTGGTTATTATTACTTGAAAAGAGTTGTCCGATTCACATTTCAAAGAACGATGATAATTCATTATTTTAAACTTTAGTTTAATTAGGTACCTGGTAGCTCAGTGGTATTACTTTTGGAGACCAATCTCGAGGTCCCAGATTCAAATTCCACGATGTCATGCACCGCTACATCAATTTTTCGCCTAATACATATTATTGGGTAACTGCCGTGTACCGATGGCGAAGGAAAGCATCCTAAGGAAACCTGCATACCCAGATCACCGGTATGTGTAACTCGCCAATCCGTCTTGGACAAACGTGGCGGGTATACTGTCCGTCCCTCTAGGGGAGGCCTGAACCCAGCAGTGGGACGTTTATGGACTGTTATATATTTTAAACTTCATTGAAATTTAGACGAAATTCCGAAGAATTTTTGCTAATGATTTATTTACGGCAAGCATGATGGTAACGGGGGCCATGAAAACAACTCCTGGAGCGGCCCTGGATGCATTGCTCAGCCTATCGCCTCTCCCGCTGTTTATTCAGTATGAGGCGTTGGCCAGCATGCACAGGATAAATACACAGGAGTCGAAAAATTGGCTCTCACACACGCTGAGACTTAGTAGTAACGCACTCCATTCTAGGCATGCCATTGGACAATATGCTTCCACAGTTTGTAGGACCAAGAAACTACATTGTGGAATTTCCTTCCAGAGAGGACTGGCTGCTAAAGAAAATCTCTTGGAAGAGCGGTAGCCTTTTATGGTATACCGATGGCTCTAAAATTGGACATGATGTAGGCTGTAGTGTGTTTAGAGAGCGACCAAGTTTTAAGACCAGTCTGAGCCTGGGAAAATATGCCTCCATCTTCCAAGCAGAGGTCTACGCCATTTTAGAATGCGCGGAAGTGAATCTGCAAAAAGATTACATCAATCATGTGATATAAGTACATTCCCTCTGATAGTCAAGCAGCACTTTTGGTGCTGAATTCAGACTTAATAGCCTCGAAACTCGTCAGAAACTGCATGGACTACTTAAATACTTTAGGTGAGAAAAATAAATTCGCTGGATCCCAGGGCATGCAGGTATCATAGGCATTGAAAAGGCCGATGAACTTACCCGGATTGGGGCCAGCTCACCCTCAAGGATCAATGTACCAGTGAATCTCTTAAGCGCTGGAACACAATTCCAGGCTTAAATCACTCCAAAGTGCTAGTAAAAGCCTACAACCGCAAACTTGCGTGTGAAGCACTAGAACTAAACAGGAATCAGCTATGCACCCTAACGAGGGCGTTTACCAGACATTGTTGCCTAAACAACACGTCAGCATCATAAGGATCAGGAATAGCAGAGCCTGCAGATTCTGTAACGAGGCAGATGAAGCGCCTCTGCACCTGCTGTGCCACTGCTGTTCTCTGATGCATAAACGTAATCTCATATTAGGAAAGCACATGCTAGAACCGGATGAGATACGAGCAGCTCCTGCCAAAGAACTGCTTCGTTACATCAACGAGGCAGGCTTTGCCAATTAGCTATAGTAAATGTGGCGATCACAATAGTTCATTAAATTGGATGCAGTGATACTAGGTTCGAACAAACTAGCATAGTCACCATTCGAAAAAATAAATATTTATTTAATTTTCAATTAAATTCATTATATCATCATCATCATCTAACATAGACATCTAATAGTAATCACAAAGTTTAGGGATTTGTTTGTCTATACTACTATTATAAAGAGGAAAGATTTGATTGTTTGTTTGTTTGTTTGCTTTGAATAGGCTCCGAAACTACTGACCCAATTTAAAAAATTCTTTCATTGTTGGGAAGCTACACTATCCCCGGGTGACATAGGCTATATTATATTTTCAAAAAAATTAGGGATCCTTACTAAAACTCCAATAATGTAACCCAAAGTGTAAAAAAATTACCTAAAATATTATTTAAATCGCGTGCGTTGCGAAAACTATTGATGATAGAATAAAATAATGTACTACAACTTTGTAGAACACATCATTATTTACAAAAAGTGTCGCGACAGCATATGTCTAACTATTATAGTTATGCCACAATAAGTGTTCTTTTATTTTAAAAATTTAATTGAAATGCCGCCCCTAGAAAAGGCTCTTTATTTGGATCTTGGTATTAATCCTTATCAAAATAAATTACTTCAGATTCAAAACTGTTTCAATACCTTTATATAACTTTTTGAATTATTCAATTCGGATATTCCATTCGAAAGATATCACGAGTTTAAAAATGTAAGTATTAGAAAAATGTTGCGTGGTAGCCGCTCACCCTGTTCGGCTAGCTAGGCAGCACCTTATGCAATGTAGGCGTGCGTCACTGGGGTCTTTACAAAAATTAGAATACTTATTAAAAAATAACGAAAAATAAATAAAAAGTAATAACAAAAAAAAAAATCATTAAAATAAAAGCTCATAGAAATAATAATATTCAAACTTTCTTTATAATTTTATTTTTTTAGTAACCTGACGCAAATAGAAGGGTTTGCCCTCAGGGGCGCTCCTCTGTCCGAGGAGTGCATGGGTGTGCGTACCCAAGGTGCCCGAGCATCCATCGCTTCACTCCCCTCTCCGTTCGAGGCAACAGAGTCCTACCTTTCTTTGTGTCTACCTCTTACATCCTTTCCAACTTAGCTCTCTGTTCGTGGCGTGGTCCCCGATGGGATGTTTGCGAATACTGATTGGGGTCCCGGGTGGACCCTGGGACCTGATTTGGTAGTCAAAACCATGCCTATTTCGACTGCGCCTGCACAGAGAGTGTTCCCGGGGCGGGAATTGCATCCTCGCTGTCGGTTGGTCTTGCTGGGCCGGCTACGACGTCAGGCGACTCTGCTTTTTCTGGAGTGTCGTCTGGTAGTCGTACCCACGCCTGACTAGCACGCGACGGGGATTCGAGTCCCGTCCGGAATTGGCCGCGGACCTGTCGCTCCCGGCCCTGGTTCTGTCCATGGTCGGGGGCGATCCTGGATGGACGGCCGTCGCCTCCTTTTGCGAGGCAGTAGTGTCTGCAAGGGAGGCGACGGAACGGGAGCGGAAGTCCGCCACCACACTCCCTTCCCGCCAACGTAGGCCGCGTCGTCGGCGCCGGAGGGCGGGCAACGATCTCCGGCCGCCGTAGAAAGCGGCCGAGGGGCCTCGGGGGAGGATCCGCCGCCCGCACTATTGCCGCAAGGGAGAAGGCCGCGTGCTGTTGCGCAGCCCCTCTTAACTCCTAGAGTTGTTACAAGAGAGCTCCGGGGGAACGAAACCCTGACCCCCTGGCGCCAGCACTTTAGAAGTGGCCTGCTTGAAGACAAAGCGTGGGCCGGCACCGGCCCGGGCCACGAGATCGGCAGGCCATATATCCGTGGGCCCGGGCGTAGGCGATAGGAGAACAGCGGGGTTTTTTAGTGGGTAGTCGGATGGTCGAACATCTTTTCCGGAGTCCCTTATATCCCTCGGTCCCCCCGGGCCGGGGGAACCCGTCAAGAGAGGTTTTTCCGCGAGACCGAAAAAAATAGAAGGGTTTAATTTTTAATTTTTTGTTATATACCCGTGCGAAGCTGGGACGGGCTGCTAGTTCTAAATAAAATCAAAACTCAATAAACCTTATTTAAGTTCACCAATTACAGGCTCTTAATATTGGTGTTTTTTTTTTTTTTTTTTTTTTATAGCGAGAGTTCAGCAGATAGGCAAACGGCTCACCCTGACAGGTGGTCACCGTCGCCTATGGACGTTTGCAACACCAGAGGCATTTCTAACGCGCTGCCGGCCTCGAAGAAATTTTATAACGCCTTTTTTGAAGAACCCCATATCGTACCGCGTCGAGAAAACCTCAGCCGGAAGCTCATTCCAGATCCTGAGAGTACGCAACATGAACGTTCTGGAGAACCGTTTCGTACAGAAAGAAGAGGCTCCAGGAAATGGGGATGAACACCCAGCCGATGGCGGGCAGTGCGGTGGTAGAAAGACGACGAGGGCACCATTCTAAATAGCTCCTCAGAACACTCCCCGTTGTACAAACGGTAGAATAACATTGGTTATATTATATACACTTACAAAACCGCGTGTTGCTTTATAAAATTAGGATTCAACATAAAGATAAGGATGTCTTGTACAATTTAAAATTATCTAACTTCAAAATGCATCCTTCGCAAAATTGTCGCAGTGCGCAACTTCTAATGAGTTTGGTCTCAATTAAACACAGGCGCTTCGTAAAAATCTCATCAACTAAGCAAATAAAATGCGACACTTTATGGCTCTTTGCACTGCACACAAATGACATTTTTATCGTGAATATTGGAACTAATATACTGCCGTGATAATCACGATCGTATAGCAGTATTGTGCAAAAATGAACGTAGTCAACCTATTTGATACAACTTTATGATATAATTTTTAAATATAGGGCCTCCATGCAGGGGCGGAGTAAAAATACTGACTGGGGGCGGCCTGTCGTAAAAGGCAATAAAACAATTCTAGCTGGGTACCCCTACTTGGGTCTCCAAGTCCGCTTGGACGGTCTTTAAATATGCTGCCAAAATAACCTTGTGTTGAGTTCCGGATTAACTGGCCAGATCTCCTACGCGAACTTTAGCGTGTTAGCGGTATACTTAGTATTACAAACATCCATAGAAAATGGTAACTGCTTAATTTTAAGTGGGTTGCTTAATTTTATGAGTATGTCTGTTATTCCAGAGCAAAAAAACATCCGTCACATGAAATTGTTAAACCCATTTACACTCTTAATATATAAAATTACATCTGCCTACAGTTTAGGTCTTATTTTATCACAATCGGTTACTTGTGTGCATCGCCGGGCCCAGGTATGTGGGTGAACCCAAAAAGTGCTGACTTAACGTCGTAAAGGATGATATGCGTGACAATGGGCTATCAGGGGTGACGAATACTGTGCAAAGTGGAGAAGAGTCGGAAAGTAGACCCCGGGCGCTTAAGCGAAAGTTTGACGATAAGTTCATATAAATAAGTTTAAAAAAATCCAGTAAAAAGTTGGTAATATAAAGAGCCTTCTAAGGAATGTCTCCACGCACAAATCCCTACCACCGCATTCGAGCGGGAAAGTTAATCGCCCGCCTTGTTTAATTACGCCTGAGATCTTGTGTGGTACAAATTTAATTTAACAAAGTACAACGGGTTTCTACTCCATTAGTTGGCCTTCTTGCCCTATTAGTTAAGTTACAGCGATTTTCTATAAGACTTCACACATATATGAGCTACACTTGAAGCCGTGACAAAGGTACATGTTTATTATTAGTACATTTTTGATAACCTTTATTATAAGAACATTATGGCGCAATGGCTATTGCACGATGAAACGTCGAACCCGTGGCCCTTGATATAGATATATATATATATATATATATATATATATATATATATATATATATATATATATATATATATATACATATATACATATATATATATATATATATATATATATAAATATATATATATATATATATATATATATATATATATATATATATATATATATATATATATATATATATATTTTAGGAACCAGAAGTGAGGATTAATAAAAAAAGAAACAAATTGGAGGTAGACTAACCTCAGTTCTATATTTTTCTCATTACAATTAAAAACTAAATAATTCACATCAAACGATTTTATAATTAGAAATATGATTACAGGTAATTCACTATGTACATAACAGATCAACCGTAAAACAATAATGGAATAGATTAAGGACTAAACTAACAAGTAAATGAGAGATTTAGCTATGGCTATCAAATTTAGTTAAAGTAGTTCGGAAATAAACTGAAACATCTCCATTTCGACTTAAATACCTTTCATAAAAACTATAAATAATTTGTTAATATTAATACATTTGAACAATCAGTGCAAATTAAACGAAAACCAATATGTAAAATGCACAAACTTTCTCTATAGGAGAGTGTTTGAAAATTTTAAGCAAAAAAAGCTTAAATAAATTGCATCATATATAATATAATATTTACGATTGCCAACCACTTTCACGGCACGAAGCTGGTTTCTACGTGGTCGGATCTCTTATGCTGCGGTTAAGAATAAATCACAGTTAACCCTATTTGATTTGTGGTCGCTATAATTATGGAAGATGTACGGCCTAATCCACGACTTTTATTGTTTCCTTGTGTTTATTGTGTAATGACAAATTCCTTTCTTTCTTCAGCGTTACCATAAATCTCCATATCATAGTATACTCTTTTTGGTCTTTGTTCTATTTCTAATAGATAGATAGATAGAAAACTCTTTATTGTACTAAAAAAAGAAAAACACATATTAAAAAAAATTATATAAATCTAGATAGCACAAAGGACGGTCTTATCTCTTCCGGACAACCCAGGCGTGGATTATGCTTTGAAATGAAAACATTAGGAGGCACATTAAATTTAATAAAAAAAAAAAAAAAATATATATATATATATATATATATATATATATATATATATATATATATATATATATATATATATATATATATATATATATATATATATATACCAATAACACTAGTGCTGCTAAGCTGCCCCTTGCTTTGAGATTACCTAGTGATAGTGTGAACTGTGTGTATTACGTATTTATATTTCATATTATAGAACCGCGTAGAGGATTGAAGTTCTAATTGAGAAAATTTGGTATGTATTAAGACTAATCTTTAGCCAGGGAATAATATAAACCATCTTTTTTTTGTATATATTTTTGCGATCTGTTTCATTGTTAACATTTAGCAACTAGTTGAGCGTGTTTAATGTCTTGGAGGGCGGTCTGTCCAGTGACATTTGCCCTTTATTGCAAGTGGTACTTATGTAGGTAGGTCATTTTACAAGTTATAAATCATTAGGTGACTTTCTTTTCAGCCTTTTGAATGCTGTATTGATATTCGTCAGTCCCGATGCTAATACATTCGGATGGTGGTCCAATCTAATTCTGTATGATCTCATCATGTTTTATTTCTTCTTGAACTGTCTTAACTCCAAGATCATGATGTAATTGTTGGTTGGTAATAAACCAGGGTGAATCTGTGAATATCCTAAGCATCTTTGATTGAAACCGCTATAGGATTTCTATATTTAAACCATCTTTAAAGTAATAAAATAACCTAATCTTAAATATATATCTTTAATATAGATCTAATATAGATTTAATATAGATATAATCTTTAATATAGATGTATATAATGTTTCGTCCGATTGTTTTGTCTGCAAGTGTAAGATAAACGGTCGATTAGGCAAGTTGTCAAGTGCACAGTTGATATGAAGCTTGGCCGTGGCCAGTGGTTTGACCTTCCTCATAACCCCGCCCTCGTAACATTAACTTTCGTACACTTCAACGAGCAATACAATTTTCTTATTGGCTGTGAAATATACAATAATTTAAGCTTCAATGGATCAACATAGTTTGAAACGAGTTTGAATATGATATATACACTTGTATAGTTCTTATAGACTGGATACTTTTTTATTATTGCTGAGCAGACAGGCTGGTAGCCCATTTAATAGTAAGCAGTTACTGTCCCCTATGGATGTTTGTAACGCTGCACTGTGAACACGTTGCTGTTCTATAGGGGTACTGGAACCTAGATCACTAATACCTGAGCACAACATAAAGTTATGGCGGCATACTTATAAACCCCTTGGTTTATAAGTATGCCGCCACATTGAGGTCCTACCATGTAGCTAGGGTTGTTTTGTCATCTTTTATGACAGGCCGACCCCGGCTGAAGGATTAAGTATTCTTAAACCGAGACAACAGTTGTCTCGCACGGAGACAACTTGAATTATATAAACTGAAATGATTTAACAACATTCTATAAATTACGTTCAGACCACCTTTTGGATTGTGAAAACTTACTTCTTTGTCGCGCATTTGAATCAGACTCTACAAACATTTACGACATGCAATTAATATGTTTTTATCCTTTGTTTTTTGTGAATGAAGATCTGTTAGAATATCAATTTTAATAATAATTTTGTATTGTTTTCCTCATTCTTAAAACTAATTTTTGTATTACTATGGAGCAGTATTCAGGCTTCAGACGGCCTATTTAATTGTTAAAATATACCGTCGCCTATACACACATGACGACGACGCTGCCATCTGAATAAGGAAATTGGAACCTGTGTCACTTCTGGAATATTACACCGGTTTATTGTGGCATATTTGGAGACCAAGGATAGTTGTTATCCAGATGGGCTTGGAGCCATAACACCTAGGAAAATCATTACACCATCAATTTATTATTGAAACAAAGAAGTCGCAAAATTTATGTACCCCTTCCCCAATATTTGTTAGAACAAATATATAAAATATGCAATAGTACTCGTATTAGTACACGACGTATAAAGCTGTATTTGTCAAATTTTTTATAATTCGTTACTCACTTACACATCTGATCGCGTAATATTAATCAACGATCCATCTTATTCAAAAGGAAAGAGATAGCAATAATAAAATAAGTACCGAAAGATGAGGCTTCTTTCATATTTTCTATCTAAGTTTCACAAAATAAATAAAACATGATGTAATAAGAATTCACAAATCTTTTTCCATGTAATAAAAACTTGTATTAATATGTTGAGTATGTTAATATTAACTATATTTATGTTAATATTAACTAAATGAGTATTTTAATAACTGCGTGTCACGGAGATGAATATGCTGCGGTGGATGTGTGGAGTGACGCGGAAGGACCGTGTTAGGAACTCCCGCATTCGCGGCAGTCTTCATGTCCGTTACATTGCGGAAAAATTGCAGGAGTGTCGGCTCCGTTGGTACGTCCACGTTTTACGGCAACCGGATGATTACGTGGGAAACAAATGTCTGGCCATGCCGCCTTCGCCGGGCCCCGGCAGAAGGGGTAGACCCAAACGGTGCTGGCTTGACGTCGTAAAGGGTGATATGCGTGCCAATGGGCTCACTATCAGGGATGCTGAAGACCGTGCGAAGTGGAGTAGAAAGAGTCGGAAAAGAGGACCCCAGGCACAGAAACGGAAGTTTAGGTTGCAACCGGGATACTACGCTTAGATGATGGTGATAAGTTTGTACATATTTATATTAAATTCCGTGACGTCATTGCAAGCGTTTAGCGAAATATCAGCGTTGGTTTTTCAGAAAACGCATCATGCTGAGTTAGGTCCTATTTAGGACAATTTAACTAACTATAAATTGTGGTGAAGACACGATGTAAATTTACTATATTTGTTGTATTAACAAACTGTTTGTTTCTTTCTTTCTAAATAAAAAAAATTCCACGTAATGTAAAAAAAAAAATAAGAAAATGTATACACATTGTCCAGAATAAAGTTCGTGGCGTACCGACTAACACATATCGCTATGCCTGCAGAGGTCATGACCTTAATACCCATCTCGCGTCTGGGTGTTTATGTATAATATGTATTTATTTACCAAAGAAAAGTATGTATGTAGTGCATTAGTTGTTTAATACCCAAAATACAAGTGCTATGCTACTTACTTTGGCACTAGATGGCACTGTATGAATTTTCCCTGTATACTCGTATTTCAAAGGAACGCGACATGCCCACTAACATTAAAATAACAGCCATGAAAGCTTAAGAAAATCCTAATTATATATTAATTTTGTTACTATCGTAAAGATACGCAGTTTTAGTTATATATTATTAAGTGATCAGGTATTCAATTAAACCCAACTCAATAGAGCAATAAAATAAATACCTTCAGAGTTTATACTCTATATATAGGTACACTTAAAATTTGGGTACAATGTAATGTAGTCTTCAGACTTCATTTGGTCGTGTAAATGCTAATGAACTGAAATTCAGGGTTGTGTACCGAGTTTCAACCAAGCGCTTCCGAGAAGCATTATTGTTATTTCGTCGTATTGTCGTAGATACGAATTTGTAGTGGCGTAGCGACGTAAAAGCGTAGTGCCACCGCTTTGTAGCTCCGTAGCACGTATTTATTTAAACATTTTGTCGAGGTAAATGTCTTAAGCATCTGAGGCACAATATTAAGTTTACCTAATATTGTCAGGGAATAAAAAATTTATGTTGGAAGATAGGGTTACGAAGGTGGTCTGAAAAGTTTCCTATTTAACAAACATACAAGACATTTTTCTTTAATATTTATTTTTATTTTTCTGCATAGTATCCTTCTACACACTTGTTCTATTTCTCTGACCCGTCCAAATTGTATTATTAGTTGTATTTTTCTGCAAAATAAATGTTCATGAAGGTGATTGCCTTCACATTTGATGAAATTCTCTGTCATTCATGTGAAATTTTTAGCGGACCGAGATAAAAATAAGACGTTTGGGGCTAGATCCGATAAGTAAGGAGGATGGTCAAGCAGTACAAACCGTAATTTGTGAATTTTTGCCCTGGTAACTACTGAAGAGTCAGATAGCAGGCTGTCTCGTTTAAACAGGATTTTCCTTTTCTGCAAATGTGCCGTTTATTCGCAATTTATGCCTCGAGCTTGTCACGTAACGATGCGCAGTATACCATTTTAATGTTTATTGATCGATTAAGATAACATCATGACTATCCCAAAAACAGTCGCCATCACTTTCTCAGTCGAAAAACAGTTTTTTTTGGAGCCGGTTCCCTCTTTGCAGTCCACTGTTTTGACTGTATTTTTGTTTGGGATGTATAGGTACGTTCGGACGTATGGTGTATCCAAATTTCATTTATAATAATTAATTGGAGTCAAAACTCGGATTGCGAACTGCGTCAACAGAGCGTTGGAAAAGTTTATTCGAATACATTTTCATTCTAACGTGAGCAAACGCGGTGCTCAACGCGCGGACAGCTTTCTCATCCTAAATCTTGATTCAATATATTACAAACACGTTCTTTGGACAGTTTCATAGCCTCTGCTAACTCTCTTACTTTAATTTGGCGGTTGTCTAGCATCCCATTTTCCCGAAAACATTTTCGTCGACTCACTGCTGAATAAATGTTAAAAGATGCACAACCACATTCACTAGATTTTATTGATGAGTGTTGCTATCTTCACGTTGAGGTTTGATACTCTTCAGAACACCCTCGTATAATTGTAATTTTATATATAACTTTCTGCATTTTCTATATACGACGGACGCGTGTTCAATAAATTGTGATAATATGATGCATTCTCTTAGAAAGAAAGAAATAAATACTGACAGGCATAGCCCAGACATTGGATATAATAATAATTAAATAAGCAGTCGATTCTCTTTTGTTTTTTAAAAATAGAAGTCATTTGTTTGCGTCGCATCAGAACGTGTTTTTAAAAATGGATAAAATAGAAGTTTGCGTGGTAATAAAATATCTCTGCTTGAAATTTTTTATTCATGCTCCTCCATATTCTACAGTTGCGCGTTGGTGTGCTGCGTTCAAGCGTGGAAGAACTTCCATTAACGACGACCCCCGTACGGAATACCCTACATCGGTAGTGACTGAACAAAATATTAAAAAAGTTGAAAACATTGTCTTGGCGGATTGTCGTGTTACTGTTTGTTTTATAGCAGAAGAAATGAAGATTTCAATAGGAAGTGTCCATAATATTATACACAACCATTTGGGTATGAAAAAAGTGTCAGCGCGCTGGGTGCCCACAATGCTTTCTGAGACGCAGAAACAAGCAAGACTGAGAATTTCATAAAACTATTTGGGTTTGTTACAACAAGATCTTGACCGATTTTTGGCTTGATTCATAACTAGGGGCGAAACATGGCTCACCATTATAACCCGGAAACGAAAAAACAATCCATGACTTGGAAGAGAGTGTTGTCTAAAGCTAACATCTCAATACCTTATGTACCGTATGCGATTCCTACCAATAAAAAGAAAGCATTATTACTTATTTTCTTGCTGTGAAGCGTGGCTGGTGCTAAAGTAGCACAATCAAGGACTGCGTGTCACGGAGATGAATATGCTGCGATGGATGTGTGGAGTGACGCGGAAGGACCGCGTTAGGAACTCCTGAATTCGCGGCAGCCTTCATTTCTGTGACATTGCGGATAAATTGCAGGAGTGTCGGCTCCGTTGGTATGGCCACGTTTTACGGCAACCGGATGATTACGTGGGAAACAAATGTCTGGCCATGCCGCCTCCGCCGGGCCCCGGCAGGAGGGGTAGACCCAAAAAGTGCTGGCTTGACGTCGTAAAGGGTGATATGCGTGCCAATGGGCTCACTACCAGGGATGCTGAAGACCGTGCGAAGTGGAGTAGAAAAAGTCGGAAAGCGGACCCCGGGCACCGAAACGGAAGTTTCAGTTGCAACCGGTATTTGACACTGGGATGATGATGATGATAATATTTATATTATCTATTATCTCTAATAATCCTAATATAATTATATTAGGATTATTAGAGGACCTTAGAGGAGGCCTTTGTCGAAAGACAAGCTGTTGTAGAAGAAATCTAACCGATTGTCGAGAAAAACTAGTATATATATATAAAATAATAATAATAATAACCCCCCCGGGGGATCACCTTGTCGTGGTGGGGGGGCTTACAGGGAGGAGGATCTTAAATTATAACGTCAATTAAGGACAAGACGTGCTACCCTCCCCAAACAAACGATCCCAAAAAGCTTATGAAATATGGATAAAAGAAGATATAACTTGCGGTCGCTGCCCGGGGGCCGCCGGGGCACATCTGGGGCCGATGCTGGATGTAGCAGTATACGGACCATCGGCGACGGGGGGCTGAACAGGCGGGCTCCCCTCGAAGAATATGTTACAGCCGACTTCAATAGTATTAGTACACACCCATTCTCATCGCCATCTTCATCACTATTTTCTCTCCCTTACAGTAGTAATACATCTAATTCATCATCACCAACTACTATGTCCACAGATGTTGTGCAGGAAGCATACGCCATTAACCCTGCACCCACTGTTGAGACAAAACGTGTGCGCTTAAAGTGGAGTCAAGAAATGAACGAATTTATTTGGCGCACATATCTCATTGTTACAAAATTAGAAACTAGAATATCAGGATATTTAGACTCACTTTACCAACAATTCGTGCAAAAATTCCCTGAGTTTAAAGTTACTAAACAAAGAATAGGAGATCAACGCAGGGCTATAATTAGAAATCAATTACTGCCATCGAGCGCACTAAACCGGATAACACAGGAAGTTGTGGATCAACTTAAATCAGAAAATTTCACACCCCTCTCTCACAATTGTAACGAAAACTCGGATAACTTAATTAGTCAAACACCCTCTGGACGCTTAAAATGGACCGAGGACATCAATGAAGCAATTATGAGAGCATATTTTGAAATAACTAATTTAGAATTAGATAAAACAGCATACCGTAAAAAACTACACAATAGAATAATTAATCTATTCCCTCACTTATCACATGTTTCGGAACAGAGAATTTCAGACCAAAGAAGACTCATAATAAATAATAAGTATATAACAGATGAGAAACTGGAAATGCTCAAAGAAGAAGTTGCCATACAATTGAACAATGTTAAAATGCATACGGATATTCAAACAGGGACCGAAAAAGAAAACAGTGAAATGCAAACACAAAAAACACAAGACACAACTGAAGCTTCATATATCTACCAAAATCTTATAACTAACAACAATGAAACGACAGAACTTGACCCTGCATACCACTACATACAACCCACTACACAAACCCAGTCATCTACTAATGCAATATCTCACAACACTGAAAATACAACTAATAGAACTGCTAAAATACAGCTATCGCCCACCCAAAAAACTGAGATTAAAAATACATTTGCTCAATTAGTTCACGATTATAAACACGTTAATCCAGCACAAAGACCGTTTTTACCAAAATTAAATATATCTTTAAAACATAAAGCTATCGTACATTTTATAAATAATGATATTCTCCCTAGTCACATAACTCCTGAATCTAATTTTGATACTATTCATAATGCTATTTACTGCTCAGCTCTCACCACGGCAATTCAAACTGGTTACAAAATCCCTACAGGGCACAATAATCCACAGCAAAAGCAACAGCAACCACCACCAGCCTGGCAGATAAGATTAGAAAAAAGAATAAATGATCTCAGAGCAGATATTGGAAGATTAACAGAATATATTAAAGGAAACAATAGACCAAGAATAAAAAAATATGTAGATAAAATAATAAACAAATACAAAATACACTCAAAATACGAACAGGAAAATTCCAAATTACCTGAATTTCTAGATACGTTAAAGCAAAAACTTACAGTATACTCAAACCGATTACGCAGATATAAAATTTCATCAGCCCGTAAATCACAAAATAGTGAATTTAGCCGTAATGAAAAACAATTCTACAGAAAACTTGGTGAAGACAATAGCTCATCCTTCCAAGATGTACTCCCAGAACCGGAAAATCTACATAAATTTTGGTCTAAAATTTGGTCTATTCCAGCAGATCACAAAAATAACGAATGGCTTGATAGTGATAAATCCTTTGTAAACGATATTTCAAACATGAGTTTTAATAATATTACCCCAAACATATTTCATACAGTTATAAAAAAATTGAGTAATTGGAAAGCTGCAGGGTCTGATAAAATTCATAATTATTGGTATAAATACTTGACCTATATACATCCACATTTACTTAAATACATAAATTTATTTATAGAAAACCCTAAATCATTACCCACGTTTGTAACTGAAGGAATCACTTACATGATACCTAAAGATAAAATAGATACACAAAATCCAGCAAAATACAGGCCAATAACATGCCTTCAGAATATTTATAAAATAATCACCTCATGTATAAATAAAATAATATATGCACACGTAGATGAAAACAACATACTTGCTGAACAACAAAAAGGTTGTCGTAAAAATAGTCAAGGCTGTAAGGAGCAACTTACAATAGACGCAATAGTTTCCAAACAAGCTCTTATAAAGAAAAGAAATATTTACACCATGTACATAGACTATAAAAAAGCCTTTGATTCCGTTCCACATAGTTGGTTAATATATATTTTAGAACATTACAAAATCCACCCAAAACTTATTAATTTTCTAAAAATAGTAATGAATAACTGGAAAACTACACTAAAATTGCAACACTTAGAAACCAAAAGTATTAAAATTAATCGAGGTATATTCCAAGGAGATTCATTAAGCCCGTTATGGTTCTGCCTTGCGTTAAACCCATTGTCAAATTTACTTAATAGCTCCAATAGTGGTTTTAAATTAAAATATAATGAAACACACTACACACTTACCCATCTGATGTACATGGACGATATTAAACTATACGGCTCTAGCTTACAAGACATAATTAATCTAGCAAATATAACAGAAAGTTTTTCTTCAGATATATACATGAATTTCGGAATAGATAAATGTAAAATTCAATCAATTCGAAAGGGAAAGATAGAACAAAATACATACACAACAAATTGTGGAGAAAAAGTAGAACCAGTTGATTATGAAACAGGTTATAAATATCTCGGATATCACCAAACTAAACAAATTCATCAAAAAGAAACTAAATACAACCTTACAGAAAAGTTTAAAACACGTTTACACAAAATACTGAACTCCTCACTCAACGCGAAAAATACAATAAAGGCTCTAAACACTTATGCTATACCAATTCTCACATATTCGTTCGGCATCATTCACTGGTCACAAACAGATTTAAAGAAACACCAACGATTAATCAATACAACTATGACGAAATATAGAAAACACCACCCCCGTTCATGCACAGAAAGATTAACATTACCTAGACACGAAGGAGGAAGGGGGATAATTGATATACGAAATCTACATAACAAACAAATAACTACACTTCGAAAATTCTTTCATCAACGAGCACAAACATCTCATCTCCATAAAGCTGCTACTCATGCTGATCTTAAATTAACTCCCCTCAATTTGCAAGATATGCATACTCAGAAAAACGAACTCGTAGTATCAGAAACACAGAAAATAGATACCTGGATGAAAAAATCTTTGCACAGCCGTCATCGCCGGGACTTAACTCATTCAGACATTGACAAACCCGCGTCCAATGCCTTTCTCAAGCATGGTGTATTGTTCCCAGAAACTGAAGGTTTCATACTCGCTATTCAAGACCAAGTTATAGACACGCGAAATTATCAAAAATATATTATACATAGCAACAACCTCCAAACCGACATCTGCCGACATTGCTTCCGAAACTCGGAAACCATACAACATATAACCGGTGCCTGCTCATCAATTGCACAGACTGACTACAAACACCGTCACGACCAAGTTGGTGCCATCATCCATCAATACTTAGCTTACAGGTGTTCTCTAATACAAAATCGGATAGCATACTATAAATACAAACCTGCAACTGTTTTGGAATCATCTTCTTATAAACTATACTGGGATAGAACCATTATCACTGACAAAACCATACATTACAATAGACCCGATATTACCCTTCTCGATAAACTTAACAAAAAATTATATATCATAGACATTGCTATACCAAACACACACAACTTATCAAATACTTATTCAGAAAAACTAGTTAAATACACTGACCTATGTACAGAAATAAAGACACAATGGCAAGTAGACGCAGTTAGAACTGTCCCTATAATACTTTCATCCACAGGCATTATTCCTAAAACATTGCGCAATAGTCTTGAAGAGTTAAACATCCCATATACAATTGTGATCCAGCTCCAAAGAGCCGTTATTTTGAATACCTGCCGGTTAGTTAGAAAATTTTTATCCTTAGATTAGGTTCCTTTAGTCGTTTGGTTAAAAACCCGCGGCTAAAAAAATACCTCGTAAGAGAGAAAACAAATTAAAACATATAATAATAATAATAATAATAATATACTATTGTAAAAAAGAAAAAACAGCAATAAAGGCTTATTTTATTTATTTATTTTATTAGGATTATTATAAATATTATCATTTGTCGTTATATCATAGCAGAACATGAAACTGGAAATAGAAGTTCATAAAAACCGGGCCGTATTCACATTTCATTACGGCCAGCCAGTGTGCAGGATAAAACGAAATATCATATATCCATGCGAGGAAATTGATTTTTTTGCCAATATACGAAGCGAAACGGAAACAATGAGCGGCTGATGAAGTATCAATTTGCAGAAAAGCTAGTTTGTAGTTGCAGTTAATTTGATATTTTGTCACCAGAGTATGGGGTCTGGTGTTGCATTTTTAATAAGCAGAAATGAAAACGCTCTACATTCTCATAGATAGTTAAAATATATAGATAGTTAGAGTTCAATATTTTCGAACTACAAAGTTCAAGAAAAGAAGTTTTTTTTGAGAAAATAGTTATTATTGATTGATTAAAGTATTAACTTTCTAAGTTGTTTATATACGCGGTTCAAACAAAATTTTTCGAATTTCCTTGATCCAGAATTACGTTGAGTACAAGAAGATCATTGAGTACATTTGAGTACAAATAATCATTACTAAATACTGAAATGGCGAAATGCGGAGCGTGTGGCAAATTTCTATCGCCTGCCAACAGTGTACGTTATTAATAGTGTGTGTTGCGTTGCAAGTCGAAAGTCCACCATGGGAAGATGATTCTACGACTCCAATTAAGGGTATGAAAAACTCATATGTTGTTTCGCAGGTCACTCCTAATCACGCTAGTCTTGATGCAGATTTCAATAGAGAAGATATGAAAATCGATATTGGAACTTGAATTCGGTCGTTTCGACAGAAGTTGAGTACCATGAGAACCGAAATTTGGGAATGTTATGTCGCAATAAGTACCTTAAAAATATATTATTTTCATACAGCGAAACATAAACGAAACGAAGGGTTTGATGCACATAATCATGACGGCATGTATTAAACTTGAAGTTCAAATAGAAAAGAGATATTGTTTACAATGAACGTGTAGGATCATTCAGATGTAACTGGACAGACGAAGATGACAATAGTTTGAGTTCCGGATCTTCAAAGCCTAGGAAAATTGCAGTGCTCTTCGCTCGTCATGTGGTACGAGATCGATGGCTGCGCGTATTTCGTGTTCGACGCATCCTCACCACTTCGGACCTAGAGGTCCCTGGCTCTTCATCTCGAGCTTATATTAATGACCGCCTCACACTAACTAACCATTACTTATTCTATCCGGCTTGACAGATTGCCATGCGTTTGAAGTGGAAATATGTATGGACAAAAGATGAGAAAATCTTACTTTGCAAGGTAGATAGCCAACCAGCATCGGTCATACGAATCCAACAGGATATAAATAAATTTTTTGGGCCAATATCCGTTTGAAATGTGTATGTATTTGTAACTGTTATTTTTTATGGTCACTACACTGAATGTTAAATGTCAAAACCTACCTGTGTTCCTGGTGTATTTGATTTGTTTATCTTATTTTGCTTCTTAGTTCTGATGAATAAATTTGTAAGTATTAACTTAGCAAATAGATTATCACATACCGATTTATATTTACCACTACATTTAAATGACCCTACCATAATGCATTCTCACTTTCTAGATGTGTCCGTGGTACGTCGACCAGCATTTTTTATATAAGACATTATGAATCCCATAAGTACAGTGATGCAATGTTTTCTATACTCCCAGTAGATAATGATACAGTACATCGAGCTATCTTCCCTCTTAAATCGAATGCGGTCGATTATGATGGTATATCATTGGACATGTTGGTAATGAAGCTGCCTCAACACTGTAATATATTAGTAATATTGTTAATCGTTCAATTTAGACATCTACATTTCGTGAAACATGGAAAATGGCCATAATTCGCTCAATAACAAAAAATATAAATCCTCTCGATATAAAAGAGCTCCGCCCAACCAGTACCTTACCATGTTTTTGAACAATATCCCCCACCTTTAAGCCTTTTAAAATATTCGATCCGTACGTTTCGATTAAATTTAAAATAGTGATTGTTAAAGGAGCAGCAGAAACTCGAAAACTTAACCCTGAATATGTCGTGCATTATTTAAAATAATCTTTTATGTGTTATTTTCTTTCAATAGCTTATTATTTATTATTTACAATTATATGGTGTGTATGTAAATTTTCATATTTAAATGTATTATACCATAACAGTCTCGTAGTACTTTTGTGCGTGAGGAGCTTTTTTCAGGGCCAGTTGAAAACAAATCTGTATTTGTGTCCCGCAATACAAAAATTTGATCATTACTGTTTAAAAGTGATGTATCTGGCAAGTATATCACGTCTATCTGTATATATTTTAATACGATAATAGAAAACATAAACATACATGTCTATCAATACTCGTGTCCAATTTCGTATATTCTCAAACCCCTAACTTCTGGAGGCAAATAAATCCACATAGTAATTTGCAAATGAAAATGGATGGATAAAGTTCTTGTTAATTTGAAGTTTCGTGAATATGCGAATGATTATAATATATAATACGAAATATTTTGACTCTTAATATTGTATAGATTTGATCATTGTTTGTATAAGGTATGATACAATTAATTTTCGGAAATTATAACAGAAACCCCATTACTGAACTCAAACGCTAGTGTATTTGAGTTGAGATCCACTGGCTGGCTGGCCTGTGATCTTTCAGACGGGAGTAAAATGTTTCAATTAAACCATAGACATTAAGGGCGTGATTAAAGAAATACATTCTAAGACTATAAATAATTTCTTCGATTTTTCTAAATAAAATATATTAATATTTTGGTACAATTCACCCAGCGTCATCTAGTTCCAAAGTAATGGGTACTAGATAATTGATATACTACATATATAATTTTCTTTTCTGAATAAATACATATTATACATAAACATCCAGTCGCGAGACGGGATTCAAACCCGTGACCTCCGTCAGCTACGCCACGGAGGTCGACAATAGCCTTATATCCTAGTAATAACTCAAACGCAAGCATATTGTACGATGAACTTATATAAAAAATAAAATTTGCCCGGATAACGCTCAGATACGTTAAATTCCTCCGGGCATACTCCATTCTAACTTTATGTCAAGAATTTGGCCGGAATACAGAGGGGTTGTCCTGATTTTGCTCCAAGCAATTTCAACACGTGTTTTGTATTAGATCGGGTTAAGCTGGCGGCATTGTTCGCCTAGTCCATTGTTGTGACAGCGGCTTATTAATAATAATTGCCGATTTCATTCCTTTTGTGACCTTTGATGATTGCTTATTTGTACTATATAACAGAATGCCTGAGGGGATCACGAATTCGACGATTCCCATCCCGAGTCTAGTGTATTAAATAATAATTCCAGTTGTCTACTACCCATAACACAATCAGTTTGCTGATTTGATACTAGGCGGCGTTGTGTGTATTATTAATAAAGTTTCAGAGCAGGCTTAAGTTTCCACCTAGGTAGATTGACAAGTTACATACAGATAATCTCGGCACATATTTCATTACTCTGTTTTCCTTAACCGTCGGTACTTGGTGGTTGGTCAAGTCGGTATAAAATAGGCGCGTAAACCATATAAGGGATGTATGTTATCGTAGGGATAAATTACATTATTGTAAGATATAATTTAGAAAACTTCTTTATTTTATAAGCGTCTCTCCATTCACTTTGGAACCTGGCTTCAAGTCTTCGCATCATTTTGCCGCTGGACATCCAAAAGCTCAATTACCCAGACGTCATCCACTCGAGAAACCTTTTAACTCACCTTTTGTCAGTTCTGAAACTTTGAACTCTCATTTAATGGCTCTGACTCGGTAATGGTTGCTAGACACCAATCCGACTTATTTCAAGTTATTTGTTCATTCTACGTTCTCTCAGGATTGTTATAATTAAATACCATTAAATTAATTTTAGTATCGGTTCGGACATATATAACGCTTTATTAAATTTCAAAACGACAGTTACTATATTATTGTAATAATTTATTGAATTCATTAAAAAATAATTTTGATATGGATACATTCAAATATCTTTTCAATTGATAAAGATTTTTCAAATGTGATTATTGTAATTCTGACTAATCTTGCACATATTTATTTTATTGTAAACATCATCAGTAGTAATTGGTCCAATGCTGGACTTAGGGCTACCCAAATTACATCCTCTTCTGATATCATCAAATATGGCATTAAAAATAAATATAAATATACTAGCACAATTCACACAGCGGCATCTAGTCTCGAAGTAAGTAGCATATTACTTGTGTTAGGGGTATTAGACAACTACTTAACTACATATATAAATAAAACCCATGGAACATACAAAAAGGATGCTAGAAATAGATAAGAGGAGAGGTAGATGAAAGAAAAGATGGATGGATTGTGTAAAAGAAGATATGGTAAAAAGATATCAATGTTCAGATGACGGCTAATAGAGGAGAGAGGAAGAAGAGAACATATTGTGCCAACCCCACATAGTTTGGGATAAGGGCAGGAAGACGAAAAAACATAAACACAAAGACGTGAGACGAGAATCGAACTCGTGACCTCCGCAACAAGCGTACCGAAGTGCGTTAACGACTACGCCACAGAATACCATAATCACCAACAGAAATAGAAGAGCATGTTTCGTATTTTTATATATCTACATGGCGATGTATATTTAAAATACAAAATAATGTTAGAAAGGCAAATAATTTTCTGAAATAAGAGAGTTTAATGTGAAATAGTAATTGCAGTTTCATTTTATGTATAATGCATTGCCAAGATTCAAAAACTAAACAAAATACAATCAACTCAAAGAAAACAAAACAATGAATAGCTAGTCGTAAGCAATATTAAAGCAACCTTCTATTTTTAATGTAAACTCATTGAATTACTCTTTGTCCAACAAAAAGCCAATATTACGAGTGAACTTCAAATAGATTGAAATTATTTAGCAAACAATAGAAACAATAAGACGGCACGACCCCTAGCCAGCTTCGAGAGTTCTCAAGATTATTTCCAAAGCCTCGGGCTTATTTCTAATACGATAAAAATGGAAAATGTTATTTTTATTCCTTTCTAATACTTTTTATTAAAACCACAAATTACAACTTAATTCTGATAACTGCAAAAAGGGAAAATTCAATAATGTTTTAGTTTTTATTAATAGTGTTTTTTTATTGTTTTTGTTTTGGAAACGCTTAAAAAAGCGAGAAATGAATTATTGATGAAATTTGTGTTATCTGGTCATGTGAGAAGCATTTGTAATACATTATATTTAGCATATTGAGGCGACAAGGGTTTCAGTGGGGTCGCCGGTGGCTATCTTTTGCTATCGCTTGATAGCGATGTGAGTAGCCGTCGGCAAATGACACAAGGGTACGCTTGAAAAGCAAAAGGGCTTTGTACTTATTATAATAATATTCTAAATATGAATAGTTGCAGCGGTGAAATGGAAGAATGAGGAAAAAGACGTGTAATACGTGTACTTTAAGACAAACGTATTGTATTCATAATTTTCGTCAATAAATCTTTTTATTTCTTTCTAATATTAAAATGTTGGGTGTAATTTAAATCATGTAAATGATTCGTGAAATTTTCTAATATACAAAATTGTAATAAAATACGCAAAGCGTCTAATAGTAATTCTAGGGCGCTTCCCCTTTTCCTTCCGATACATTAAAGAAGACGCGTGTCGAAAAATGTCTGGAATTATTGTAATATATCTTTAACATAGAATAATTTATTGAAGAAGTACAACAGTGTATTTAAGAACTGATTTAAATGCTAAATAACTGTTTAATTGTTTTTTGTTAAATCACCGTGAAAAAGGTAACCACATGCTCGCGCTCTGAGGATGTTCAACGTATGTAGGTGGGGTGGTAGATTATTGGAAAGAACGGAATGTTGCTGAATAAGCGAAAGGAATGAAAGTATGAAAGGCATGCGAAAGATGACGTAAGACGAGGAGTTTTTGAAAGATGGCGTTTGAGAAATGACGCGCTCGCGGTTCTTATATTTTTATATACAGTTAAATGAGGTTTAAAGTAATTTTTTCCATGTAATCTATATCCACTATATCCATGCAGAGGCGGAGAAAGAATACAGACCTCTGCGGCCGGGGTCAGCCTGTCGTAAAAGGCGACAAAACAACCCACCCTAGCTACGTGGTAGGGCCCCAAGCTCGTCTGGATGGCGACCACCTTTGGTCTTAAGTATGCCGTCATAATAACCTTGTGTTGTGTTCCGGCATTAGTGACCCAAGTTCCTGTACTCTTATGGGACAGCAGCGTGTTCGCGATGCCACTGGCATCGCAAACACACATAGGAGACGGTAACTGCTAAATTCTAAGCGGGCCGCCAGCCTATCTGCTGTTCTACAGCAATAAAAAAAAACGTAAATATACATAAAATTTTGTGGCTCATTTTATATATCATTAAGAGTTCTTGTCGCTGGAGCATCTTCCAGTCTACTCTATAAAGTGCCTTTTCCTTGACTTCTTGATACGATACGATGTCCAATCTTTTCAATCTTTGTGGCTCAAACTTAATTGCATATATGGGATACTTTCTAGCAGCTATATCATCTACGTCATTAATTGAAAACCTCTGCTGGGCCGGTAGCTTAAGATTAAGAATTTGACAGTCCTAGCGTCACCATAGTGACAGAAAATATGCTTATTTGAGAGTACTATTTCTGTTAATTGTTATATTCTGTATTAATATAAAGAAATTGTATTATATGCGTGAAAATTGTGATCATTTCTTATGAAATATGATGTGGATGGACAGGACCTCCAGTTAAAAAACTGTGACAAATAGCTTTCACTCCTCTCCTAAATCTGATAGTTCCTACGTGTGAAGGTCGTCTACTTTGAATGTATATAACATATAATATCGTCCACATCACAAAATGCGTAACCATGCTAAATTTCAAGTCGATCGGGTGTATTGTTTTAGCATCATCGATTTAGCAAATGCTGTATCTCGCTTGAATACGGAGTTCTTAAGTCTGGTTCTATTTTTTGCCTCTAGATGGCTAGAAGGGCCGTTTAATGAAAAACGGTTACGGTCACCTGTTGATAGCACAAGGCGCGGTTCTCAACTAGTCCTGATATGTCATGCACATGAACAAATAGGACATATAATTGAATGTATTATCTAGAAATCGAAATACAACTCCATCTACCGGATTTTTACGCAATCTAAATTTCAAACGATATTAGAAAGCTATTTAAGTGAATTAACTTATACCGCCATCTATTAGTAATTCATAGAACTAACCATTATTGATTAGTATATATACACACTATTATCGCATAATAAACAATTAATTACCAATACCGAACATTAAGATTAACAACTGAGATGAAAATTGTCCTATCTACTAACTTGGACTAATTTACAGCAAATAAATTACGAACTTTAATCAAAAACGATTTATTACTTTCAGAGTTTATCCCGAAAATGCATCGTTATATTAAATTCTCGTGTATAAGAAAAATTAAACTTTGCATTTCTAATTCATTATTAACTAGATAAACATTGTGTTTACTGTGTAGTAATTAATGTCAAACATTCTCTCTGCTCAAAATCATAAACTGTAAAAGTCCTGGAAACAAACCTATGTTAATTATTCAATAAACCTAAATTTTTATTAGTTCAGGCCTACTAATTATGTAATTACTGAAATTTCAATGATAAATCATATCCGTAATTCATGCAAGCATCTCTAGAGCTAACGCAAAATGGCTGAACATAAATTTGTGAGCATTTGCATACGTTACCACCTGTCGGTTACGATTAATTATGAAGGATTTGCAATGTTATTTTAAATGACCAAACCCTTAGGAATTTATCTCGTAACAGTAAAAGTAGAATTAAATCCCATATAAAGCCCAAAAAAATAAAATGATGCAGGTTTTTGATTTATATAAACTAGCAAAAATCATTTATCGTGTTTTTTAAATATGAGATGGTTGTGGTAGTCTTCTCGTTGGGCATGGAAAGATATTGCTGGGTTGTTTTGCTCGTATTTTAATGACAAAAATTCTGGATTTAACTAAAATGCCATTTAATGCCAAATTTAAATGGCATTTTCTGGAAAAGGAAGTGTATGCAAGTAAATTTAAACAAAGAGTGGTTGACAAAATGGTAGAGATGTATAATATGGTTAGAAAATCTGAAAGTGAATGGTGGAATGAAATATTGGAATGCTTTAGGCATAGGTATGGCAAAGGAAGTTTTTGGAGAAACAAAAGCTAAAGGTAAAATTGAGAAATAATCTTGGTGGCGGAATGATAAAACACAGACGATTCTGAAAGAATAAAAAACGCTTTTGAATAATCAAAAAGTGTGGACGAAGATAATGTTATGATAAAGGAGAGTAAGAGGAAAGATTATTTAAAATGCAAGAAGAGAGCAAAAAGAGCTGTCGCTTTCTCCAAAGTCAAGGAACAAGTCAAGCTGTAAGAGTTGGGAAGACCTGGTGTTCAGTAACCTCTGTATAGAATGGTTAATGATAGAGAAAAGGATGTAAGGGATATGACACGTATGAAATGTATAAAAGAAGATAGTGGAAGGTCTTAACATACAATGAAGAAATAAAGAGCAGATGTAAAAAATATTTCTGTGAATTGATGAATGAAGATAATGGCTGGAGTGGAATGTTGGAGAAGGCACCCATTAACATGGGCGTTGTAAAAGAATTGAGGAAGTCTGAGGTTAGATTGTCTCTGAATAGTATGTAAAATGGCAAATCTGGACTGGACGAAATACCAGTGCAAACAGATGGATGGAAGTGGCTGACTTTGTTCATCAATAAGCTGTTGCAATAAGAGGCGATCCCCGATGCAATAGTACGCTAGTGCCTATTTTTAAGAACAAGGGCGATGTACAGGTTTGTAATAATTAGAGGGTAAAGCTAGAGGACTAAAGCTCTATAAATCTATATAGCGCAAACTATAAAATAACCTGGTCAAACAGACCAGACAGCCATATAAAGATATGATTTAAGATATGATATTAAAGAATAAAATTATAAAATATTGCGGCTAACACTATCTGTGTTTAAAAATAGAATACATTAAGTATACGAGGGTGGTTTGAAAAGTTTCCTACCTCAACATGAAGATAGCAGCACTCGTAAAAAAACCTAGTGAATTTCGTTGTTCATCTGTTGACGGTTACTCACCATAGTTTCAGCCATTTAGGACGCGCAGTTGTTATGTAACAGTCGTTTGAGTGAGTTGATGTGAGTGTTTTTATGAAAATGCACAAAATCGGGTATCGATCTGTCATTAAATATTTGTTTTTGAAAGTCAATACGCCTACGCAAATCAAAGATGACTTGGATTCTGTGTATGGGGACTCTACACTATTATTTACCACAGTGAAGTTTTAGGCGGCTGAATTTAAACGTGGCCGTAAGAGCTTGGGAGACGATGAACGTTCAGGACGTCCAAAAACTGTAACTACCGACGGAAACATCGTCAAAGTTCACCAAATGATGCTAGACGACCGCTGCATTAAAGTGGGAGACATAGCAGAGGTTATGAAAATATTAAAATAATGTGTTTGTCACATATTAAATTAACATTGAGAAATGAGAAAGCGCATTGGGTGCCGCGTTTGCTCACGTTAGACCAAAAACGTGTTCGAATGAACATTTCCAACATTCTGTTGGCGCAGTTTAGGCGCAATAAATCCGAGTTTTGGCGTCGATTAATTACTGTAGATGAAATTTGGATACACCATTATACGCCCGAAACAAAAGTCCAAACAATGGACTTAAAGGGAGAACCGGATCCAAAAGCAAAAACTGTATTTTCGGTTGAAAAAGTGATGGCGACTGTTTTGGGATAGTCATAGAGTTATTTTAATTGATTATCTTCAAAAAGGAAAAACCATAAGAAGAGCATACTCCGCATTATTACTAAGACTTGACAAGCTGAAAGCAGAACTTGCGCAAAAACGACCACATTTGTAGAAAAAGAAAATCCTGTTTCACCAAGACAACGCACCTTCTCACACCTCAGCGGTTGGCATGGCGAAAATCCATGAATTACGGTTTGAACTGCTTGACCATCCGCCTTACTCACCAGATCTAGCTGTAAGCGACTTTTTTTTGTTCTCGCATCTAAAAATTACGCTCGGAGGACAGAGATTTTCATCAAATGAAGATAATGTTCGTGAACAATTATTTTGTAGAGAAAAACACCGAGTAGTATTTGGACGGGTTACAGAGTTGGGAACATTGCTGGGAGAAGTGTGTAGAGTTACACGGAGACTATTTGAAATATAAAATAAAAAATTCTGAAAAAATGTCTTTGTTAGGTCAGAAACTTTTCAGACCACCCTCGTACAAAGGATCTAAGGATAAGTGTTATTATTTAATACGGTAATTCAGCCAACGTTTTGGAAACGGATATTAGTTTTTGGTTTTATTTGTGTATATTGTATTTGTAGCTTACTAAACCTTACTAAACTAAACCTAAAACCTTAGTTTTATATTAAAAATATTTCGAAGATCTTTATAATTTTTTTTTGGTAGAACCTCTTCTAAAGGTATGTTTTTAAATTTTTAAATATAAACATAGAGATGCATAGATGCACGATTAAAAACTCTCACGACAATGTTGTAATGAGACAATCGCTTTAAAAAAACACAAAAATTTTTTGTTGAATTATTGGCGTACTAACGGAATAACTGGCGGACTTTGCATTATTAATACGGAATTTCCAGTATACTCGTATCTAAGGTCAAGAATTCATCCACTCAGAAATAGGAATCCTAAAGAGAAATGACTGTAAGTTTTCCGTGGAACTTTCGATTTGCACTCAAGGTGACTTTGGTATAAATGAAGCTGGTTGTGAAAAAGGTATACATAAAAAATAAGTAAACGAAATCGTAAAAATCGCATCAAATACTAGACACCTAAAACATTTTGGAATAAGAAATAGAATACATGGGGATGAAAACGTGAAAAGAGGTTATTTTTATACAAAGAGAAGAAAATATATTTTTTAAGTTGATAAGCATGAACGGACTGTTTCTAAATATTTATTACTTCAGTACTAACAGGTTTTAGTTATAATCATTTGTTTTAATAACAGATATTGTATGGATACTTTTCTAACCGTTTTAACACTACCGTTTGTATCTGAAACAGACCCTGAAACGACCACTACATATTTTTTATTAGCATAATAAATTATGTAACATCTGGTTTTTATAAGAAAACTATCGTACAAAAGGAAAACAAATGGTGTTACTTTGTTGTGTTGTTGTAGCACAAGTTTATTTATTCATTTATTAAAATAATAGGGATTATTTTACAATACAGGTAAATTATTGTATGTAATCTTTGCTATAAATGGTGATGAAGTCAGTGATAGTAACTCCTAGAACATTTTTAAAATAAGACTAGGACTACTTACTATCTCAAACGTATATTATACAACTATGGTGTTTAACATTTTATGTTATACGTATGTGTATATAATATGTAATTATAAAATATGTATGAATTTGCGTATGTTGACGGGCCGCTTGGAATTTAGCAGTTACCGTCGCCTATGGGTTTTAGGTCACTAATGCCGGAACACAAGACAAGGTTATTATGGCGGCATACTTAAGACCAAAGGTGGTCGTCATCCAGACGGGCTTAAGGCCCTACCACGTAGCTCTAGGGTGGGTTGTTTTGTCGGCTTATACGACAGGCCGTATTCTTTCTCCGCCCCTGCACGGATAAAAACGTAACGGTATTTTACGTTGTACATACAAGTTTTGTCAAAATGTGTGTACATAGCCCCGCCTCTTTATAATCTTAAGAAAATTAAGAAAATTCTTTTTGGGTTAAAACAAAAAAAAACACGTTATGAACCTTGGTTTGCAGATTATTTTAAAAACAGAACCTTAGCTCTCCAACAATGCATAACAACTGGGAACTTATTTCTAGGTAACTGAAAAAAAAGATCACAAAGGAAGTAGGCGGAAATTCGTATTCAAACTATACTTATCGCTGTTTGAATTTAGCCATTGCAGGAAACAAACGGGCAGGTTAAGAAAAAAGAAAGTTTTCAAAGAGTTCTTTTTTCAAAAACTTTTCACACGTAGTTTTCTTTTACAAATTGGCACTGTGTTTTTGAAGTAAATACACTCACGTTTGTAGTTTAATTTTTAATTTGAATTACTAATAACCCTGTATGTATGTATAGGTATATATGTTGTGAACATAAAATAAATAGTATTATTTACTTGTATAATTACGAATTGTTTAAGTATACATAAGTAACTAAAGGCTTACCATGTCCTAAGTTAAAACATCAATTTTTTGGAATGAATAGCGCTAAAAGCCCGAGAACGTTTATAGCATGGTTCGGATTTAAGCACTAAACATTCTTGATTTTACAGTCGATCGGATTTTTACAGTTACATGTAGATATTGAAACCAAATTATTGAAATAAATCTTTACTGGGATGTTATAAATTATTCTAATAAAAAAAAATTGTATTGAATATTTTGAATGAATGTTTATTCACTATAAGAAAAATTCACGATATTAAAGCTCAATATAATAATTCTAAGCTTTTATACATACAGGTACGAATTTAAAAATAATGCCGAGGGCGGTATCTCGTAAAAGGCGACAAAACAACCCTAGCTAGGTGGTAGGGCTCTAAGCCCATCTAGATGGCGACCACCCCTGGTCTAAATAATAAATATGAAGCCATAACAATCTTGTGTTGTGTTCATAAGTGACCCAGGTTCCTGTACCCTTTCGTGGACGGCAGCGTGTTAGCGATGGTCCTGGCGTCGCGAACGTACATAGACGACGGTAACTGCTTACTATAAAACGGGTCGTCAACCTTCTGATGTCCTACATCAATAAAAAACGTATCCATAGGCTATAAGATATACCTACTTGTAGCAGGTGTTTCAAACTTTTATAAATTTCAATATATAAAATATAGGTAATAAACTGATGAAATAATGAAGCTGATGAAATTTTAATTAATTTAATTAATTCTAAAATAACACTAGTCAATTTCCGGACTGTGTCTGAATTGTATCTTTAATTGGAATTAATGGCTAGCCTCAGATCCCACCCAAATATACCGGTTATTAGTTTACTGACAGGTGACATCTCTGATTTAGTTAAGCTATACTGAAAGGGGATGTATTAATGTCACTTATTTCAGACAGGTAGGCTTATTTCGACTACCTTGTTTATACTTACGTGAATAAAAACATTTATATGAAAGTAGATGACCCGGCAAGCGTTGTTTAGCTATATAAATTAAAAAAAATCTAGTTTGGACAGAAATTTCGTAAAATCCGTTCTTAGTGAGCGTCTACATCGCAAGATCAGTAACAATTTTAAGTCAATCGGGTGTATAGTTTTATAGATTTCGTGATGAGTGATATTTCACTTATAGATAATATATACAGATAGTAGTAAATTTTTAATTCGTTCCAATTCTGTTCAAATTCGAGAAAGATAATTGATATCGTTGATTAAAAGTGCATATTATATACTTCTCATCAAAAAAATCGAAACGTTACTGCAAGTATTATTCAGGCGGCATTTAAATGAAAAAGAGTATTGATATAAAAAAATACTCTAATAAATAGCTGGTAGTTTAGTCTACACAATGGTCTACTAAAATTCCATATTTGAATTAAAATTTTCGATTTTTCATCCCATAAATGAATGTAGAGATTGTTTTCAACGTGTATTCCGTCGGAATTTCTGCACTTAATCACATTTTTTTTGCATAAATTATCGTTTTTTTTAATTGAGTGCTGAGCTGAGCTGAGCGTAATTGTTAACTAAACTCTGTGACATCCTACCAAAAAGATCTTCGACATTTCAAAGTTTCTCAAGAGAGATAGTTTAGTTATAACTATCTTATATAAAACAAGTAATACAAGCTTAAGAGGGAAATATCAGGTGTACAGGAAAGTTATTACATTTTCTAATAGATATCGCTAGGCTTAAGTATGTAATGTTATGATTTGACACATATATCATTTTATTCCACTCATATCAAGGTTCAAATCATGTTACATTTTGTGAAAGTAACACCGTCATAGATTTGTACCTCTTAAAATGTCAAGATTCGTGCCTGAAAACGTGCATTTGCGGCGCGCATTACTTATCTTATTTAAACAAAAGAAAAAGCCGCTGAAAGTTATCGTTTGCTAGTAGAAACTTATGGTGAGCATGCTCTAACCTTAAAAACATGTGAGAAACGTTCTGATAGATCCAAAAAGTTTGAAGATGCGAAACTGCAGGAGTTATTGCTAACCCAACTCAAACTCGAAAACAGTTGGCAGAAGTGTTAAATGTGGCCGAATAAACGGTTAGCGACCGATTACGAGTAATGGGAAAATCCAAAAGTTGGGAAGATGGGGGACCACATCAATTGAATGACAGGCAAATGGAAAATCGAAAAATCATATGGGAAATACTGCTTCAAAGGTATGATCGGAAGTCATTTCTGCATTGAATAGTGACGGTTGATGAAAAAAATCACGGCTATCACCTGGCGAACCTATCGACTCCAAGGTCCAATCGTTTTGGTCATAAGACAATGCTCTGTCTTTGGTGGGACCAGAGTGGCGTGGTATATTACAAACTGTTGAAACCTGGTGAAACAGTTAATAGTGATCGCTACCGACATCAAATGGTCAATTTCAACCATGCATTGATCGAAAAATGTCTAGAATGGGCTCGAAGACACGGTAAAGTGATCTTACAGCACAATAACGTGCCGTTTCATAAAGAAAAACCGGTCGAGGTCGTATTGAAAGACCTTGGATGGGACATTTATTTATTTATTTATTTTAGTAAGACTTACAGGCTAATAAAATTACAATATGTATCTATAATCTAACATTCTTAAAAACTATTGCTGATTACAAGTCTTAACATTTAGTTATTTACCACTACTCATAAACACAATAAAAAGGAAAAAAGAATAACAACTTATATTTAATCTTCAACAGTGTCGAAAAAGTATTTACCCATCATTACTTTGAATCTGTTAACTTTAGTTTTGAATAAATCGATATATCACACCCACCGTACTTTCCAAACTTTGCCCCGCCTGACTATCAACTTTTCGCATCAATGGGACACGCGCTTGCACAGCAGTACATCGCCAATTTTTAAGAAGTTAAAAAATCGCTCGATAAATGGTTTTGCTCGAAGGAGAGTTTGTTTGGCATGGCATTCATAAATTGCCTGAAAGATGGGCAAGATGTATAGAATCAAATGGCCAGTACTTTTGATAAATAATTTTCCCATTTTCTTGAAAATTACGTAGTTTTTTTTCGAAAAAACCTAAAGACTTTCCGGTACACTTGGTATATCTACTTCTTCCACGCGTTTCAATTTTTAATTTATTTCGATGCTTTTATATGTCATTTTCTTATTTTATGCAATAGAATCTAAAAAATCACTCAATCATACCGTATTTAAACAAACTAAAAAACATGCATGTATAATTAATATATAAATAATATGTTAATTTGGTTTTTATAGAGGTAACTATTTGGACTTAGATCGTTTTGTAAGCTAGAAGGAGTAATCTAGACGTCCGAACTATTTGAACGTCTTAGGAGTAAGTTAGGAAGTCACGTAGGCTGACTTATAAGTAATATGATTTTTAATAATAACTACAACGGTGTGGATGATTTACGGACTTTTATCAAGGAAACTTTTAAGTTTCTAAATGAGAAATGGTTCTCACCATGCTTAAAGCTGTTTATTTTTAATAGTTTAAATTAAGTTGCTTCTTATAACTACATAACCGTAGTACATTATAATATATTAATAATATTACTATCTAGGTATAGTAAACTTCCAGTGAACTTAACAGTGTGAGGTACAAGCCAGAATAGAAAATATATAAGTCTAGTAACAGAAAATGTCAGCATAGTTCAGTGTAATAATTCATGGATCATCAAATGCGAGTTCCGCAGTACCTAGTATGTCAGCGATTATTTCGATTATCCGGGCATTTTGAGCAAGCAACATTCAGCCGCAGTTACCAAGATATTGGACCGGTGGAAATTGTTGACTAAGCCTCCAGTTTCAAAGCCGGATCGTAAATGAGAATTTCTTAATTCATTAGATGTTTAGAGATCAATCAGATCGTGTATATTTGAAATATTTCGGAACATGAGGAGGAGGCGTTAAGAATTCTTTTAGATCAAAATTCAGCGCGTATTTTTGCGTTCATGCTTTGCCATGGCGAAAAAGTAGTAAGAAAGAAGATTTTGTACTCGAATGAAGTCCATGTATTTCTCGAATTAAAAAAAAACAACACAATGCTCTTTACTGTCTGTAAACGAGCAAATTGGGAGAATAAACTTGCCCCAGAGATACAGATAGATCTAGTCCTGGAGCAAGTGGAATCAATTATTTTATTTTATGTACTTTTAGTCATTTTATATAAGTTTGTAGTACTTAAGTTTCCCTCATAATGTTTGGTGCAATAAAAAGCAATTTAATTTAATTAAGTAACTCCGTTGACCACAACCTACAACTCTGTAGAAAGTGATATTTGGTAGCCTTATTCCTATTATATTCAGGCCTGGTTTTTATTTAGGCTCACGACAGGCTATTTGTATCTCATATCTTCTACCTGTTCTACGTGGTACACAACATGTTTTCTCTATCCACTCTCTACTGTTAGCCGTCATAAGCATTCACACTTTTTCATTATTTTATGCAATTCACCCTTGATCTAGCCCTTCACCCTTCGTTGATCTACCCCTCTTTTTGTATCAATATCATTTTATTCTTCTTTTCACATTATTGGACCGTATTTTACTAGTCTCTTACTTTTTAGTTTATCTATCACCGGAGCTTCTTTAAAAATTTGCTTGATATTATCCCAACACTATCCATTTTCGTAACTCCGCATTTCTAACTCAGTCTTCGCATCTCCGCAGTATGTAACATTCATACATCTTTCCCTTTTAAGGCATAACTTTAATCAAACAGGTTTTATTAAGACCTTGTCCTATATATGTCTTTAAAATATTTGACACTAGCCCTGCCTACCAGATTCGTAAAGAAATATTACCACGGGATAAATTTGCGTGATTTTTTTCGTCGATATTTTTATATTACAAGTAGAAAGACAATAAAAGGCTTCTCCTTTTGGACCATCATATATGGACTAGCAAGCAGAGCTAATTTTATCACCTTTTACTCTTCCATAACATGATGAGATGATTCTATTATCATTTTTAAAGGCACCACACGTACTCTAAATGATAGGTATTAAGACTCTATGGAATATCTTTACTATATAGTCTATTTATTTATTTATTTGATGCTTTAAATTATTATGAATAAATAATTTAACTCAAAATAAAACATAACTTTTTATTTCAAATATCATTATTGAGAAAGAAGTTATCTCGGTAGTTGAAAGAAACAAATGTCTTAAAATCTTACAGGATTTGGCACGGAATGGGCTGGACTACAGCCAGAACACCTAATAATTTAGATTAGTGCTATGCACGAAGTAGTTAAAAGTATAAGTCGAGTTGCATTTGCTATATTTTATTTGGAGATATTGAATATTCTAGTCTGTTTATCCTAGTTTTGCAATTTAGATTAAGATTATATAATAAAAAGAGGCCTGTTACCTCAAGAGGCCTCATATCGTAGAATCTTATTTCTCAATTTTTTAAATCTTTAATATATTTTGTATATTGGCGATAAAAAAACATTACAAGGTTGTTGAATGTGAAACCAGGCAATGAGACTTATTTTTTAAATCTTTATTTAAGAGCGTATTGTTTAATATAATATGTAGCTCTATAAAAACAAACTTATACATAATTAATCAACTTCTCTTTTTTAAACGCTCTTTAACAATATTAATAAGCAACCGAGCTGACTCTGTCAATGGTTGCGAGAGTGTGACTATATATTTAATTTATTAGAATGAGCAAACTTATTTCTACCAGCTTCGTTTCGAACACACTCCAGCATAATATAATATGCATCTTCCACTTCACAATTTGGAGACAGAGATTTACCCATTAGATATGCAAACCTATTAAGTGGAATGTGTCCCGAACGAAGTCTTAATAATATAATTAAGTCTTGTCTATTTAAATTGTTGCTGTGCAATAGCCATGGCGATTTAGATGTATGACACTGACTTGTTCTATACCAAAATGCCCTTCACTCTTGACCGCAAATCAAAATATTCATTCCATACTTATAGCAAATATCTTTAATATGTGACAAATAGTCAAAAAATATCAACACCTTCTGATATTGTACTCTTGGCCAAATCACCTACAAGTTCATTTCCTTTCACACCAACATGTGAAGATATCCACTGCAAAATAATATATTTAGACTTTTTTAAATTCAATACTTGTCCTATAATATCATACGCTATAGGTAAACATCTTATTGCAGTGGAGCACTTAAGTATATGTTGGAGCGCATGAGTTCGTTATAATAACAATATTTTTAAGACAAAGTTATTGCGTACTTTAACGCTTCTGAAATTGCTATAAGTTCTTCTAACATAATTAAAGCTGAATTACACATTTGAAGTTTCCTCTAAGTCCAAATTCACGAAAGCGGCACCCACGCCAGAATCATCTTTTGAACCGTCAGTATTATATTAAAGAGTAACTGGAATATTTATTTTCGAAGTATTATATAATTTGAACTTAGTGCTAATGAACTTCTATCGTATTTAATTTTGTGTTTAAGTTTTTGACAATTTTCTATTTCTGTAACTATTATGTTAATATTATTACAAGTTAATATTGTTAACCCAAGTATGAAATTTTAAGGAACTTCGTTCCTGACGGGGGTCCCCCGACCGCACATTTTTTTATTATTAAACAAACTAAGTACGAAATTCCAATCTGGTATATAATCAATAATATAAGGTAACCGTTAAGGTAACTGGTAATAAATAAATGGATATTCCAAAACCATAATAGCACTTTCTTTTAGTTTTCTTTTCCAGTCTAAATTATTTACAAATATAATGTCTTTCAGTTTTTGCAGTGTTATAAAAATGTTTTTTTACATTGATTAGTATCTTTAAACGCGTTTCGTTGGTCAACTCACAGTACGGTAGATACGTCTTCAAACACGTGCCTTTTTTTCTCTTAGTTTTACGGGTTTTATCTTGGCCAGACGATTTGTTCGATCCTGAAGGTTTTGTTTTACGATGGGCTATTTTGGCATACATATGTAGTGCTATCCGTATTATATTATTCACAAGTAATTGAATTCTGTTTAATCAACTCTGCGGTAGTATTAGAATCATCAAGAATTTCCAAATCTTTCTGTTTGTTTTCTATAAGTTGCTTTGCATACAATAAAGCAGTTTTTTTAAAAGTACAGTAATATATTCGTACATCAGCTCTCGGATATTTTTCTCTTTAATATATACCGAACATGTCTTATTTAGAGCCAGTTGAGCTCCTTTGCAGTTAATATATCGAAAGTTGGGAATTTCACAATTTTCGTGTACGTCTCTACACTTAAGGCAAACTCTGCTTCTGGATGAACATAGCATAGCATTTAATGCAAATTCTCACTTTTTCGCTAGATTCCTAGCCAACTACGTTTCTTTTCTTTTTATTGAGCCGCATAACTTTTAAGATTTTAATAGTATTTTCTATGTCATCTAAAATGTCCTCTTCAGATAAGTCTAAATCAGCAATTTTAATCACTCCATAGGAACTACTCCCATCACTTCCATCGTGGTATGACAGATACAACCCTTATTATTTATTTCTCGGCAAGAAAGTAGATTATTAATACCGACTTCGTCTTCAAGTTGCAATAAAATTTTAAATTACCTGATATATTATGTTCTTTCAAAAACTTCGCGAAAGCAAACTATTTTGGTAAAACCTCTTTAGATGTGATGTTTATCTCATTATAATCTCACTATATCTTGAATGCATCCCTTTTGTTTTTGACACTGTAGTCCATTCCGTATCATCCATGACGTCTTCTCATATTCTCTTTCTTACAAAGACATTATCTTCCTCTTGATTAAAATCCTGGACTAAACATTCCTCGTCTGATAACTCAACATCAAGGTTATACTCATCCGACATGTTTCGATTACTATTATCAGTGAAATGTGGGAACAACTATTATTATCGCGACGGGAAGTAACAATAGACTGATCGTGCACACGTGCACTTGGGCGGCGGGTAGCGTTTGACTTTTTTCATTAGAGAGGCCAATGTATGTGATCTTTGAACTGTAAAATAACTTAAAGTGTCAAATAAGTTGATATAGAATACATAAGTAGCGTACAGCTACCCAATCATCTGATTTATATCGACAGGAGTAAATCAGATGTACGAGAGTAATTCGACGGGGTCAGGACTTTCCCCGAGAACAAAAAAACTTGGTGACGCTGGTTCCTGTACCACTATGGGATGTCCCTAGTGGGAGATATTTCGTAAGTACACTTACAACTTCTTTTGGTCATGATAAGAAAGATTCACAGAGGAGCACCAACACAGACAAGTGTGATAACACTGACCAGCGTATTTCACTCCAAATAATATATCGGATGCAACTACGGTGAGTTAGGAAGAAGTACAACCGTAAACATGAAAACTAAGCTTATTATTATTATTATTATTTCGAAAGGTGGCTATGCTAGTCTGTTCTAACCTAGTATCACTGCGTCCAATTTAATGAACTATTGTGATCGCCACATTTACTATAGCTCATTGGCAAAGCCTGCCTCGTTGAAGTAGCGAAGCAGTTTTTTGGCAGGAGCTGCACGTATCTCATCCGGTTCCAACATGTGTTTTCCTAATATGAGACTACGTTTATGCTAAGCTTGATTATATTAGTAACTAATTTAAAATTACAGCATGTTAACTATGAGGTCGCACGTTTCGCGGTCACATTCCGGAATTATTCACGTGTAAAATTCGAATGTAATCCTGATTCATGTAATATGGAAGACGTAATTCGGATTCGTCGGATTCTGTCAGCTTGTGATCCGTGATTTATTATTCTACATTTCACAGATATGATTTACTTTACCGTTCTTAAAGTTATGATGGAAGGATTACAATAAGATTGTATTATGATTACTTTCAATAGATTACTTTATGGCTACAACAGAAAATGTAAAGTTATAGCACTAAGTCAAATATTTAAGCACAATTTTTATGTTGTGTCGTATATAATATAAATGTATGATTTTTTCTTCAAGGAAGTGCTTGTATCATACCCATGGTGTTGTAAAATGGCTCATAGAATGTGAATTTCGTGTAATACGTCTGTATGCCATCACTCAACGGCTAGTACACCCACTAAACTAACCCGGTGTTCGGCCAAACGCCGGGCGTGTCGGCCAGACTCATTTCAAGTCTCGCTGACCCGATTGATAGCGGCCTTCTTTTGCGGGATTCTTAGCAGGTCAAAGGGATTTGTTGACGCTAATTTAGTATTTTTCTCTTCATTCTTCGATTTTCATAACTCTATTAACAAGTATTCGTTATGAAAAATTATTATCGAAATAATATCTTTTTTATTATGTATGGTAGTCAGGTGCTTGAGTGGAGGCCTAGAGTAGGGCATAGAAATGTAGGCAGGCAACCGATGCGTTGGACCGACGACCTTATTAGAGTGGCCGGTAAGGACTGGATGCGAAAGGCGCTGAACCGAGAAGAATGGCGTGCATTGGAAGAGACCTACTACACTCAGCATTGGGTGGTGAAAGGTTGAAAAAGAAGAAGATCTTTTTTATTTCATTTTATTCTGGGCTATTATTATATCATTAAATATGTCAAGCAAAATCAATTTAGACTATTTCCAGAATTATTCTACAATTTTTCAAGTGATGTACTATGTAATTCAATAAACTGTAAAAATAATTAGATTGCCCTTTACCAAACGCATATTAAAAGTTTATCGACTGATTGCTTTCTTCCTACTCAAATTTATACTTGAATTTTTCCAAAATTGGATCTTTATTTTGTTATTTTAAAATGTAGATTTCACTCGAACTTTTTATAAAAAAAAAACTTCATTTTATATGCAACTAGCTGACCCGGCAAACGTTGTTCTGCCATATAAATAATAAAATGTCAAAAAATTAAAAAAAAAAATTTGGGGGTGGGTCACCCCTAACATTTAGGGGGATGAAAAATAGATTTTGGCCGATTCTCAGACCTACTCAATATGCTCACAAAATTTCATGAGAATCGGTCAAGCCGTTTCGGAGGAGTATGGCAACGAAAACTGTGACACGAGAATTTTATATATTAGCTATAAAGGGGCTCTTGAAATGATTTTGGAATAGTAATATTTAATACTAACAAATCTATGGATGACATCTGAAATAAATAAATTATTATTATTATTATAAAAATACTTTTGTAGTGGTATGGTTTTGAAGCATTATTTTTCGCAATAAAACTGTACATTTGTTTTTCTATCAAGCTTGCTTGAGGGTACTATGATTTTTCCCTTTTATTTTTACCGAAAAGTTTCCTCATGTAAAAAGAGAGGACATGAGAATATTCAGGAATCTGGTTCCTTGAATCTTTAAAAAAAAACATATAGCTAGTTATAAAGTTGCAATAATTAATAAATATACTGCGATAATTAATTCACACAGCGTCCCTTAGTTCCAAAGGAAACAGAAGAGCACTTGTGTTTAGCGGTGCTTTTTGTCACACATTAGCTAGCAGAAGGATTTTTATATTAACTGTAGTTTTAAATAAGTTGAAAACGTCTGGTAGTGCAAACGTCTATAGGCAACGGTGACCACCTGCCACGACAGGCATTGGATGGGCAATTTGCCTATGAAAAAAAGCTACTGAAATAGAACAATAGCAGAAAAGTGGACTCTTGGCTCCAAATCTAAGATACATACGAAATTTGTAATCAATTACTAGTAAATACATTTTACACGCCGTAGTGAGGATATACTAATTAAGTAATTAACATACAATTTTAATATATTTGAACATTTAATAAATTTTATGAATTCGAATATCCTGTAAGGTAAAGCTTTTTGTACATTTATCCAAAGGTAAAGCTTTTTGTACATTTTTTCAGTCCAATTGGATATAATTTCGATTCGTGTTCAAAGAAGCATTTAATTCCACATAGCTTCCTGTTGTGTGCTTTACATAAAAACCTTCATGGTATTTTAGTATTGAACCTATTTTTTTTTCACAGCCTTTTAGGTTAGGTGTATCTCTACGCCAGACACAGAAATAAAATATTCAAATAAACGGGTTAACGCCTAGCATAGTAGTGATTTCCAGGCGTAGTAAATAAGCACGCTGACTACGCTAATGTAGCAAAGAGGGAATTAGAAACGTAGCAAGTCAAAATATGAATGTCCTAATACGAGTGAGCACAGGAAGCGTAGATGTATAAAAAAATCAATGTATTGCATATACTGTGTTGTGAGATTTCTTTTTGGCAAAAGTTATAAGGTATAGGTAAGGAGGTCATAAAAAAAACATGTGCGTCTCGGGACGCCCGACACAAGTGATAACTTAAACTAATCTAAGTTGAACTATTTAATAAAAATTGTTCAACTTGAGAAATGGTTAGGTTATTACTTAAATTTTATGTATATTAATATAATAATATAAGGAAAGTTTATTTAGTAATAAAACCAAAAATAATTTAAAAATAACTAAAGTTTACGAATTTCCAATTTTTCCAATAACTGTTTCAAAATTATATTAAATTAAATTATTCCCTAATGTAGATTCTTTGTAAAGAAAACTCAACTGAATTTTATTATAATAAAGTTGCGATTCGAATAGATTTATCATTGTGGGTTAGAATGAGATAGGAGTAGCCTGCCTACTGCTGCCATATGCGTGAGAGAAAGGGAAGCCTAATAGACTGGCGCCATAACGCGTTACGTAACGAAGCGTTTTAGCCTCCCATAAGAAGTTATCACTTCAAAAGTTTTTGTTTACGGTCTGAATCTTCGGAGATATTTACTCATATGTTATGATTAATAACCCTACTTAAACTTATATTGGAAAATAAAAATAATCTAAAATTGCTATCATCGACATCGTAATGTGAGTTATTTTGATATAAATTTAATATAAATATGAATTTGAAGAAAAATATTTTGTTTTACTATATAAAATATATTATTGTTATCTAAATTTCTGAGATTTTCTTTCGAAAACCAACTGCTCATCTTTATGTAAATCATATAATTATCATAATATCCAAATTATGCCAGATAATATAATTTTATAAAGCATTTCAACGTTTTTCCGTTTTGGAAATACAAAAGTTTTGTTTTTAATTAGAAAATAACTAACTAGTACTAAACAGTTGAAGGAAATAAGCAACTCATTGTATAAATCAGCATTTATTTTTATCATCTTGCAATATATACTAAGTTATGTAGTAGTCAAGTCTTTACTTTTCCATGATTTAAAAAATATCATAAAGTTAAAAAATACCACAAGGTAAGCGGCCCTAAAATTTTCTTTCCTTTATTAACTATAGCAAAAATTTTAAAATATATAAAACAGTAATTCGCGATTTATTCAAAATTTGAAGGTTTGAGTTATTTAGTTCTTCCCCTACGCGGAAGATATTTATATATGTAAATGTCCTCATCTTGATACGGAATTTAAAGCAACCATAGAAATCCATATCCTCTATAATTGATTCCCGTAGGATTGAAAAAACTCACCCTCGAAGAAGTAATAAGAAATGTGAACCAAAAAAGTCTTTGCCGACATTGAAATAATATATCCGCAATTTCTTCATTAGGGATGATTCTCTCGGTTATATTTTGCCTAATTGCATGCCGAGCTTTCAGCTCGAAGTCCGGGTTAAACTGAATATCAATATTTTACACCTTTTTGCGTGGGTACATTGTGACACTATCTTTGTATAGGATATAATCTATAAATAAATAAAATTGGAGGGTCTGTTTGGAATATTAAAATAACCACTTTTTACTAAGTGCATTCGGACGTATATACGGTACATATACCAAAACTCCATTTTTTACAATTCACTCTCCAGTTTTATTTATTTGTATAGATATTATTGTAAAGTTTCATTAAAATCCATTCAGTAGTTTTTGCGTGAAAGAGTAACAAACCTACATTCTTACAAACTTTCGCGTTTATAATATTAGTTAGTAGAATGTGTTATTCTGATGTATAAGCTATATTATTGTAAAGTTTCATTAAAATCCATTCAGTAGTTTTTGCGTGAAAGAGTAACAAACCTACACTATTACAAACTTTCGCGTTTATATCATTATTAGTAGGATTACGATAACTTATTAATTCTGTATTTCGCGTAAGAAATGTAAATAGCGTGTCGTATACATACGATCATTTTCTAGACGCTGATCTCTAGATTCTAAATTTTCTTGAATCCTATCGGCGCGCTTTATATACCCGCGCAGGCGAGTAGAACCTACAATGTCCAGCCTAAGCTGAACCCTATTTCATATGATTGATTGATGATATAAATCTGTGCATATTTTAACATAATTGCCACATGCAGTCGGTGAACAAAAATCGCGAGGAAATCAGCATGGCGGTATCACCGGTATAAGTAACTCCAATCAGTGGATTGGAGTCAGTGGGTAGTGACCCATCAGTATACTAGCGTATACCGTCCGTTCGCTCTAGGTATTGTTATTATATTATTAAATTGTTTCATTTTACTTCACTAATTTTTTGTTTGCCGGGGTATTTATAAACTTTTTAAAATTAATTAATCTAAAATTTTTAAAAAGGATAACTAAGAATAATTGTTACTTACAATAATAACTATTATAATATGTAACTGAAAGTAATGTGCAATTTTTATATATATAATTCTTCTATGTGTGTGTACGTATGTGACTGAACTCTTCCTAAACAGCTGGACTGATATTGATGAAATTTTGAATGTGCCAATGGATTCGAAAATGGTTTAGATTTAAAATTCGGTCCACTACAAAATGTTTTTTAAATTATTTATATGGCAGAACAACATTTGCCGAGTCAGCCAGTATTATTTAAAATTATAGACAACTGGTGAGCTAGTTTTTTAACTAATTGCATTTTACAATAACATTTATGGTGTAGAAAATTGCCGTTATTGTATAATGCAATTTCTAATATTTATCAGGTGACTCTCACTATCTCTCCTTCCACTCTCCTCTATTAGTCGTCATCTCAACATTGCCAACTTATCATCTTTTACACAATCCATCCATCTTATCTTTGGTTTAGCTCTTCAGGTGACTATACATATATCTTCTTCCTCCTGCCCTTATCCCACAGTATATGGAGTCGGCGAAATATGTTACATATTGTAATAATAGTGGCTTAGTTTTTACAACCAGCCGCCTGCCTGACGTTAACCCCTTTTTGGGGAAAAATTTGTCATCTTTTAAATTATTTTTCTCGTTTCACATTGAAAGTAGGACACGAAATTTCGTTGTTAATCATCTAATATATCCTCAAGCGACACCTTTATTGGTTTCTTCTTAAGTAAACAACATCTGAGTGTCGGTTTGGGTGTGCAGGGTGGCACTTTTGCCGGGTCACCGACTTTTATGGGGTCCGTGCACAATTCACATTCAACAACTACGTCACGAGGGCTTCTAAATAGGAAATTCGCAGTGCCGAGCGTCTTCGAATGCTCTTGGTCCTGCATTCTGTTGTACTTGAATGCAGACACAGGTAGCTTACACACAATGCGTCCATCTTCATATATTTTGGTGGTGGATCACAGTAATCTTCCTCTTGGCAAGTTAGAGGCCTTAAAACTTGCGGCTTCTTTCACAACAATACATAAACTTCGGCGAAGGACATCGTGGCAAGGGACCACCTTACCCAGCCGAATATATTGAGCTGGAATTTTGTAGCCTGATAGATCGGGTAGAGGTTGAAAAGAGTAACAAACAAGAATCTTCACAGAGGGCAGCAAAATTAAAGGAGAGGTGGGAGCATCATTGTCTATCTGGTGCAATGATGTTGAAACCAAAATCTGGAAATTTAATTTGCCATCCTACTGCACAGTCTATCAGGCTGAATTATTGGCGATATGTGAGGCCACAGAAGAAAGCTTTGGCATTTATACTGATTCGCGCTGGGCTGTGCCAACTGTTGCCAGTTGGAGGACTATACACCCGTTGGCAGTGAGGTCAAGGAGTAATATTATTGAAAGTATTAAGAGGGGCAAGAAGATAAGACTGTTCTGGATTAAAGCGCATGTAGATGTTAGGGGGAATGAGAGAGCAGACGAATCCACAGCACAGTAATGACTATGATAAGTGCCCGATCTCATTTGTAAAGCTTCAAATTCGCAAGAAAACGCTTAAGGAATGGGATCGAAGGTACAAACTACTGGCGCCGTAACTAAGCTATTTTTCCTGATGTCCCACGCGCGTTCGGAACAGTTAGACAACTTCAACGACTTTGTCGACCTCGGTGGCGTAACGGATAACGCACATCGATACGCTTGCGGAGGTCACGGGTTCGATTTCCGTCTCGCGTCTGGGTGTTTATGTATAATATGTATTTATTTAAAAAAAAAGTATATAAGTAGTATATCAGTTGTCTAGGGCCCATTAAACAAGTGCTACTTAGTTTGGGACTAGATGACGCTGTGTGAATTGTCACAATATATTTATTTATTATTTATTTATTTACTCAAACCACGGGCTTAATGACTCAAATATTGATAGGGCACGGGGAATTCTGTGAGTACTTGCATAGGTTCAAGTGCAAGGAGAAATCCTCGTGTATTTGTCAGAAAGGGACGCCAGAAACGGAGTTGCATATCCTGTTTGAGTGCCCAGTTTTTGTGCACGAGATATATGATCTGGGTAACCGCACTGGAGTAGACATAAGAGTAGAAGGTATAAGGTATCTTATGTCAAGAGCACACCGCAAAGTATTTATTAAGTACTGTGTTAATATAGCAAGGAAAGTGGTAACGAGGAATAAGTAGATAGATAAAGAATGATTGAATATGTATCATTAGCATATATAAAACCAACATTAAAATTTCAATGTATACAATGAAATCGTAAAACAAACCTAACAAGTTAAAAACAAAATTAATAAAAACAAGATCTCTAAGTGTACAGAGCAGATCTATCTGATCTATTTCTAACAGACGGAGAAAGAGTGTAACAAAAAAGCTACAATTAAACAGTAGAAAATAAGTAGCTAAGAATAAGTATTTACGTTACTTTATTTAATAAGTATGTATTAGTTGTTAAATTAATAAACATGTAAATAAATGTCCTGACTCACTTGTGTCAGGAGGATGTGTATAATATAAAAATAAAAAATAAAAAAGCAGGGATAGCACATTGATTGGTGGATCTTGACAGCACGTTGTTGGACAAGGGGTCACTAACATCGGACAAACTGCAAATTGCTCCCAATCTTCAGGGTAAAAGCACGCCATTTTTATTTAGATTTTAATTCTTTTTTTTTTGTAAATTTTATATCATAATAAATAAATTTCCACTAGAATTTAGATAATCTTGACGGATTATATTTTATAATATACTACATATATATTATTACATAATTAAATTAGGTATATTTATTTAATTCCTAGTGGGTCAACCCTATACAGCGAGGACATCGGAAAAAATATGTTCCGAGCCAATTTGTGCTTCTCTTCAAAATGAAATTTGAATATCCTCCCACGGGAATATAAGTACTTACGGAGTTGATACGCGCATCTCATGGGAGTCTGAAGGCTATGTAACCGAAAATTGCTTCTTTGGATTTCCATCTACTAGACTATCTTATAACTAGACTATATAATATATATTATATAATATTAGGTCTTTACCTAAGAAATTGCCGTTTTGTATTTTGCCTTTTTTACCTTGCTAATTTGACGCAAATGGACCAATATTGTTTTGACGCTAACGTCGAAAGCTGCTGCTAATTCAGCCGTAGATTGTGTATCATCAGCTTCAACAATCACCTTTAATTCGTTATTGTCTACCAAAGTCTTCGGACGACCGCGAGGTTCATTTTCAGGTCGAAATTCCCAGAACGGAAGCGAGCAAACCAATAACAGGTGGTGCGTTGGTTTGTAGTGTTAGCTCCGTAAACGTCGTTGATGTTGCGTACCGCTTGTGCCGCGTTGCTGCCACGACGGTACTCATATTCCATAATTACTCTAATTTTTAATGTATCCATGATGACGAAAAAGATTGAAATGCGATGAAAATGTAACACTAATCAATAAACAAATGACTACTTTTGGAAAAAGAATTCCATGTTTTTAAAATAAAATTAATTTGAAATTAGAATTCTTAGCCAAACAAAAATTATTTTGATTTGAAATGGCCAGTACTGCAGAACGGCAATTTCATAGGTAAAGACCTATTATAATATTTTATATATATGCCTATTCACTTTATTCTATACTTATTCGATTGTAATATTTATTAAAGGTTACATACCTCATTATAGATGATTTGATATTTTATTTATTTAGCAAGGAGTGTAAAAAGAACGTCTTCTTATAACCATTAATTTACTGTGCAAGCCACCATTCTCTGGAATTTCCTTCCCCTATCAGGAAAGTTAAATCTAACTACATTTTTAGGAATTTTCTTAAAAAACATTACCTGTTGGTTATAATATTATTAAAATTAACAATTTTATAATACAATGTATAATAATATACATATTTATCTTCTTCTTAGTCGATTCACTCTTTACAGAGCGGTCGTGATCAACTGGTAGTACTATTAGAGGCAGATATTGTTCGCTGTATGATTTTACGTACATACATATTTATAACCTGTAATAAATAGGTGGTCTAAAAACTTCGTAGGCTGACACATAGATGGTGTTACTAGAACTAAATCCACATAAATTTTTGTTAGTTCTAACCTTTAAAAAATACGTGTATAAATTTCATAGTTGCCAGACATTTGGTTCGTAAGATATAACATTTTGAGTGAAGCAAATTTTGTTATTGAAATAAGAATATATGTATCAACGTCTATGTGTATGTAATTTATGTATATTCTATTAAATTTAATATACTTTCCTATGATTAGATATTAAATATATAGTCAAGTCCGGGTTGTCTGGATTGTTGTTGGTTGCCCGGATCGCTCGTAAGCGATAAGAACGTCTTTGCATTATCTAGTTCAAAATTATTTACACCTGTTCTCTTTCAGTACAATAAAGTGTTATCTATCTAAAAAGACTAAGAAATAATATGAAAGAGTATTATAATTTTCAAATACGAGTTCTGATCTTATAATCGTTACAGAGTAAAATATTTTGCGCTTTCTTTTACGTCAATGCATACTCTTTTTTTATGGGCAGGTGTACAAAAAATAGATGGCTTAATTTTGTTTTTATAAGGGTATCTCTATTTTGACCTAAAAGAACTAAAAAGTATAACTATTTTGTTACTCGAAAAGGTTTTATTAACATTTTTCAGTTTTTATTAACACTGTTAATTAATACAGGTACTGATTATCCATTTGGCATAGGAGATCAATAACAGAAACTAAGAAATAGTTGGATAGCAATGAATTTACGAACTATTTGAACTCGCAGTAGATTCCACGCTATAATTGGACGCTGCAGACAATGTTCGTTCTACACTGCATACTTTAGAACAAATTATTTCAGTGTTATTCACTATGTTGTGTGGTAATCTTACATAAATAGCGCTGGCCAGTCTTCTTTTAGCTAGGCATTAGACAAAGGATATTTTAGAAAGACAATAGTTAGTTTTACTAAAATCAAATTTAGTTTCATTTCATTTTTCATTTTATATTCTTTAGACGATATAAGGCTCAATTCGATTCGATCAAAGGCACAATCCACTCACCACAAGACATTGTATTTGATTTTCATAAGGAAAAAATTGTCAATGATATCTTTGAAACTGCGATTTGCGTATTCTAATATGTAGTCCTAGGAATTTATCATTATCTTTTACTATAATATTATCGTAGTTTAGCAAGTTTGTGATTACAAGGAGTAATTACACGCTGCTGATTATAATTATTATTAAAAAAATGCACAGGCACAATTCACATAGATAGATAATATAATAAACTAGCTGAACTGGCAAAAGTTGTTCTGCCATAACATTTCTGTAAAACCGTTCTGAGTGCGCGTCTACTTCGCCTAGTCAAGTTTAAGATAAATGTTAAGTAAATTATTAATAGATTTTCGCTCTTATAATTTAGTTATAATTCGATGCCTTCTAATTTTCTCTAAACTGAATATTATGTAGAGGTTTTTTTTTAATTTTATTGCTGTCGGACAGCAGCCAGGCTGATGGCCTACTTAGAATTTAGCAGTTACCATCGCCTATGGGTGTTTGCAACGCCGGTGGCATCGCGGACACGTTGCTGTCCCATAAGGGTACAGGAACTTGGGTTACTAATGCCGGAACACAACACAAGGTTATTATGGCGCCATACTTAAGATTAAAGGTGGTCGCCATCCAGATGGCTTGAGGTGCTACCACGTAGCTAGGGTGGGTTGTTTTGTCGTCTTTTGCGACAGGCCGACCCCAGCCGCAGAGGTTAGTATTCTTTCTCCGCCCCTGCACGGATAAGAATATTATATACGGAGATTTAAATACTTACGTATATACAATTCATTCGGTAAAATGCGGTCTAGTTAATGTGCTACTGTGGCGTTAATGTACTACTAAATAATTAACATAGATTAATGAATGATTATATTGGAGTAAATCTGCACTCTGATATTAGAGTAATTTGCAAGTGTACCTTGAACAAGTCCTCCATACTTGTCAGTCACATACGTCGGTTATCATCAACATCTTAGCGTTGACTTGGACTGTCAGGTGTAAGTTTTCAATATCGTTTGGTGATGAATCCATTAGTGCTCTTGCTTGCCCAGTCGCTGCGATATGGTTGCCAGTTACTACAAAACAGCCATACCAACGTCTTTAAACCATATGGTGTGACCACGTGAGTGACTTTTCTCGTTAAGCCACTCACATGAAGTACTTTCGCGTTACCCCATAAATATTCTCCTTCAAGACACGCAGCTTCTAATTCTGTCGCTCTAGCATGGGTCACGTTTTATATGCCTGTAGGCACTGGGCCTCAGCCAAGTACTATCTTTCAAAAGATACAAGAAATATTTGATTTTTTTTGTTAAACTTAACTACTCTCGAACCCCCCAACTCAGAAAGGATAAATCGATCGGTGTATATTTCACCCATCATCAAGTATAAGGAACTTATGACTGAACTATATAAAATACTTGTGTGGTCCTGGCTTCTTGACTGGATCACAGGGACAGACGTTTTATGTTATTTTACTATAATAACATAAAACTTTTATTATGATTTATAATGTAATGTAAATATAGCTTTTGTAAAATTTTAAATTCATTTGTGTCTGCATCAATTTGCATCCATGATTAAACTTAACTCATATTGAAGATCTATGAGGATGTTTCAATTATTTATATCAATTATAGTCGACAAGAAAAGTTAATAAACTTTATTTGAATTAATGATATCGTGAAAAAGCTTTTCTATTTTCTTTTAAAAGAAAGTTTAATAACGTTGAATCATAAAATACCGCATCTCTGCTCTCGCATTAAGTGGAGCTAAAGTACGTACTGCTTATTTATACCTACTCTCGGCGGTCATAATAAGGCGGTCCGAGAGTAAGATCCCAGGGCCCAAAGACCTCACTATATATAATATACTACTATATATAATCAATAATTGTACTCATTTTACTTACAGTCTGATAACTTTTTTTGCGCAATATGATATTTAGGAGGCTATTTTAATATATTTTGTAAGCTGCCTAGGGCTCTGGACTGCCTGTAACAATTTCTTTTGGGAGGTGGAAATGTATGACGCACACTCCGCTGCGTGGGAATAGCCGGTGGAGTAGCGTAGGACTCCCCGTGAAATGCGCCCATACGTTCCCTTCTCTAGGCTGGGGGACGCATGTCACTGGTATACCTATTAAAACCACTCCGATGTTCCTTCGCGTGCCGGACAGTTTTGTACGGGTGCTCCCAAGAATCTTGGTCGATGCCCGCCAAGAACTCAAGTCAAGAACCAACTCGGCTGGACGGCAACGCCTCCTGCGGTATCGAGAGTACTAGGAATAAGCGGCGTTGCAGCTTTGCGCAGCCGTTCGATGTCGTCGTTTCACCAGTACACTCGGTCGGTGGGACAGAAATGCCCTGCCCTAGGCATCGTGGCGTCACACGTATCTGACATCAGCAACCGAAGTCGATCTGCTACCACGTCAACGTAGGAGGAATCCTCTAGCCCCAAACTCCATGTGTGGACTATCAGGGCCTCGCGGAACACCACCTGATCTAGTTTTTTTAGGGCCCAGCGCGGATGGTCCTCTCCCAGGGGCTCACGGGCCGGTGGTAATCGTCGACGGGGGGAGACGCTGAATTGGATATATCTGTGATCTGAATGCGTCTCCCCCTCGTCAATAGCCTCCAGCCCTGAACTCGGCGCGCAGCGGCAGGGCAAACAAACGTCAACCGCTTTGTTGCCGCACGCACGTTTGCACGGCACCCTGATTGAGGACCGCAAGCTATAACTTGATGGCGTGCGTCTCAACCGTCACAACCTGTACGTCAGTCCTCGGGAAACCCTATGCGCGAGACTTCGCGTTAATGTCCCTGAGAACCAGAACGGGGCGAGTAGCATTGTTACATAATAAGTAATAAGTGCGAGAATATTGTATTGAAGAACTGCATTACAACCTAGTTTTGTTATAATTTATAAATTATTCACTTAATTATACATTAGAAATATTAAGTGTAAAGTTTCAAAATTTAATTGAATCACCGCAATTGGTAACAACATGAAAGATGGCATTATGAAAAATATATATTTACGATTTCCATTTTTGCTCGTAAATGTCACAAAACGCGAATTAACATACTCTTTGATAAGTCGTAGAAATCATGGAATAGCTGTTCGAATACAGATCTTAAACCAAAAAGTTACAGGTTGAGTATCTGTAACTTTTTGGTTTAAGATCTCTAGCATAAAAGTTTTTATTTCAAATATAGTTTCAGAGCCGTCTAAAGTGTTATAAGGTAAACATTTGTGTTTTGGTATTTTTCTGTGCACATTACCTTATAAAATTTTGCATTAATATGAATGAACTACATATAATTTGAAACTTACACTAAAGGATGATTCACGCTACACCGAGTTGCGACCGGACCGGGCCTAGGGATGCAAATAAAACATCGATGTTTTCAAACATCGATGTATCATTCATTAACATCGATGTTTTAACATCGATGTTGAAACCAAAACATCGACGATAAATCGTTGTTCAAGAACGATGTTTTATGAACGATGTTTTATCTTTATCGTACATAGACATAACGCGCCATCTTGCGCTCTATCTGTGATCTACATAGATTACCTGTCTCAGTCACAAGCGTACATTTTTCAATTTAGCGTCTCGCTCACTCACTCAGCAATACAAACAAATGCACGCCGAACGAGGCAGTCGGCCACAGTGTGACCATATGTGGCAGTTTCCTGCCATTTTGGCAGGATTGAGCCCTTATTTTAGGCTGTGGTAGGATGTGTGGCAGTTTTTAAAACTGGCTATTGCTACCGCCTTGGATCATCGATTCAAACTGATTCATGTTAAAGATACCACTGCGAAGGGTAAAATCATAAAGTATATAAATAATGTAGCTGTAGCAAATTAGTCTACTGATGAATCTGAAAAAGGCGATAATCCTGAAGGCGACATATGGAGCTATCATAAAACATTGACTCACTACAACATAAAAAAATAAAACTAAAGCGGATACCGAACTACAAATGTTCATGTCATCCCTTGTCACTCCTATAAAGGGAGATGCTTTGGACATATAGGATCACATGAAAGGGCTGTTTCTAGCTATGATCTACTTACTTATCGTGGCAACTTCAGTACCCAGTGAGCGGTTGTTCTCAGAAGCTGGAACTACAATTACGCAGGAGAGAAACCGCTTATTGGGTGCCAGATTATCCAAATTGTTGTTTTTAAATTCAATTTTGAAGAAGTAAACTTAAGAATATAACAGTTTGAATTTAATAAATGTTTAATTAATACTTGTTATTTTCCATTATATTATTTTTTTCATATAATATTCTTATTGCCAATAATAATTTATAATATAAAAGTTGATTATTATACATATTTCTTTCATTTGTATTAAAAATGATCATTTCCTTGGATGTACATTTATTTTAAATGGTGATAGGGATGTATTAGTGTGTACCCACGCTGTTGAATAGTAAGTACGGTAATGAATGTTGGGTAAGGCAAATACCTATAAAAAATACATACAAAAAATATAAATATAATGTAAAATACATATAAATAAAATAAACTGTATTTAGTAGGAATGAGAGCATTGGGATGTGTATGTGGTATATATTTGAAAAATGGAGCGACAATGGTGTAAAAAGATGATGTTAGTAAAAGCAAGAATTCAGAAAGGTGTGCTAAGGTGGTTTGGGCGATACATCGATGTTAAAAAAACAATGTTTTATTTGCATCGCAGGAACAAGCGTTAAAAGTTTATGTAAATGGTAATAAAAACATGATATATCGTTCATAAACATCGATATATCGTTCATAAACATCGATATATCGTTCATAAACATCGATGTTTCACTTTTGAAAACATCGATATCCTAACATCGATGTTTTTTATGACCGATGTTGCATTCCTAACCGGGCCTCGGCCGGGGCACGTCCACCGTGCGCCGGCCGAGTCATTCATGTTATACCGGGCTGTTTGGGTGTATTCTTTGCACGGCCGTGTCTGTGTCATGTGGTTTTTGTCAGCTAGTGATTTCATCTGTCGATAGACTTGACGTTTAAGTAAATATGCAATTTTTACAATTTGAATTGGCAGCTATTACAATTGCCATCGATGATGAAGTATTGGAAAAACGAAGCGAAACTACTAAAAGAAGACGGGGTGTACATTCAACCTGGAGAAAGCGAGAAGCAGAAGGAGAACTTTACAAAGAATTAATAGATGACGAGAGCAAGTTTTATGGTTATTTTAGAATATCTAAAGAATGCTTTATTTTTATACTTGAAAAATTAAACCAGACCTAACCAAAAAAATTCTCATCGTCCATTTTGCCGTTGAGCTGCTCACCTCACTAAGATTTGACGTTGACTGCTCTGCGGGCGCTCGGGCACATATGTTCATGTTAGAACGTGTCGGGGCCGGACCGTGCCACGGTCAGGTATGAATCACTTCATACAAAAAGTATACCATAATGTTTGACCGTGCCTCGGCCGAGGCATTCTCCGGTCGCGACACGGTGTAGCGTGAATCATCCTTAAGAGCTGTTTGAATTGTCTATTTTTATGACATTTTAAAAACCAAATTTAGTAATACTATTCTTATTTTAAATTGAGACGACATAACTACCACCAATAACAGACAACGTCAACGCCAGACTTTAATGGCGATAATTTCATGATAGAGACGTTGTTTAAGTTTTGCCGATTGTTTTTCTGTTCAACATGTACATTAATAATATGCACAGTAAAGCTTCTCTACCTTATATATTTTATACGCTCAGGTTTCTTTCGTCAAAATTAAAATAACAATAAAAGTTAGATGAAATAATAAAATGTTCAAAGATTTATTATTATAAAAGTAGTCGAGCGTTAAAAGACGTGGAGATAATTGAGCTAAAAGAAACATCTTTTTCTCTTGAGAATAACAGTCTTTAATGAATTTATTACTGGCGTGGGTATCCGCCTACACCGGTGAATTGTTATCTTACCTTCTATTACTATAAAAATTATATTAATAAAGTACATTTTTAGACAGGTTGCAAATTCCGTTGGCATCCAAAGCTACTGGACCCAAATAGACTCATATTTGGGTCTGGGGTCTACTGTTATGTTCACGTCGATGCTTTATGTGAGCAGATGCCCATAAAAGGAGGTAGTTTAATTAAATTCGACTTATTTGCATGTTACTTTGGTTTGACTTCCGAAACTCCAAGGAAATCCTATTGCTCTTCCTCTTTGTAGTCGAGGAATTATCAAAACTATTTATTTTGTTTCAGGCGTTAAAATGACTCCGGAAAGAGACGGAGAAAGAAACCCCTGTGGCCGGAGTTGGCCTGTCGTAAAAGGGGACTAAATATTTCTAGCCGTAGCTAGAAACTACTACTAGGGCCTCAAGGCTGCAATGGTAATCGCGATGACAACCACCATTGGTCTATAATAGGCCGCCATAATAACCTTGTGTTGTGTTTCGGCATTAGTGACCTAGATTCCTGTACCTCTGTGGAACAGTAGCGTGGTTCTAGTGTCCTAGCGCTATACATCCAGAGGCAGTGGTAACTGCTTAGTGTTAAGTGGGCCTTACAATAAAATTTATCTTTTTTTGAAACTGGCAACTTCGACGATTATGTCAGTTGGCCCTTATATGTATATAACATCGGAATTATTTTAATTCAAATTGTTTGTTTTTATAGTTGAGATGAGCAGACAGACAAATGGTTCATCCGATAGTAGGTGGTCACTGTCGCCTATCGACGTTTGCAATACTTGAGGTATTATTATTATTATTATTGCCAACGCGCTACCGGCCTCGAAAACGAACTGGAACCTGGCTTACTAGTGCCGGAACATAACAGAAAATCATTATGGCGGCTTTAAGACCAGGGGTTTTTTTTTTTTTTTTTTTTTTTTTTTTTAAAACGAGCCAGCCAGACTTGGAGACTGTGTTAGGGCATCTTCTAGTTCCCCTCAGGGGCGCTCCTCTGTCCGAGGAGTGCACGGGTGTGCGTACCCGAGGTGCCCGAGCATTCGTTGCCTCACTCCCCTTCCCGTCTGAGGCAACGGAGTCCTACATTTCCTCCCGTCTACCTCCCACATCCTTTCCCCAATTCCCTCATCTTGGGTCGGGTCGGCTGTGTGTCGGTGTGGCTGGGGGTGTTTGATGTCGCTCTATGCCCTGGATTGGCGTTCGACACTCACGGCCGTTCTCTCACTGCAACCACTTCCGACCGAAGATGTTACGCCTTGCCCTAGACTTTGTTGTTGGGTCTGGGGTGGCGTGTCACAGCCACCTGCGTTACGGCCTACGCAGCGGAGCCGTACGTCGGGATGATGGGATCCTGCGAGGCTGAGCCGGTGTAGATGGGCAACCTGTCATCGGCAACACGCCCGTTTGGCCCGGATTTCTGACCAGACGGCTGCCTTGTAGCTTAGCCAGCTGCAGGGAAATGGTCATGGGTGGTAGTGTCAAACACACCCGGCTAGGGAAGGTCGTCAGGTAGGAGGTCATGGTGATGAGGCAAGAGTTTCGTGGCCTAACCATCTGCGTCTCTCATGCCTCGGATACCGCACCCACCGCCTCCGACTACCCCTATATCCCGTTGGTAGCCCTGGCGGCCCTTGCGTAGAGCTCTGCTCCGCCTGGGTCGTCCCCACTTGCGGACTCCATGGAGGGTGGGGAGCCAATGGGATGAAACCTATAATTACATGAGCATGGATTATTCGGTTGAACTTAATAATAATAAGGAAGGAAGTAGCAGACAGGAGGAAGAAGATAGGGAGAGAGACAATAGTAGTGGAAAGAGCAGACCTCTGAGGAGGTCTCTAAGAACAAGGAGGAAAGAGGTAGATAAGGAGTCAGATTCCTCCATCTCGTGTGCTGATCTTCCTCCGATTTCCGCCAGAAGGATGTCCTACGAGGATGGATCCGAGGAGATCAGGATCAGCAACGAGACGGGGGACAAAAGGTTTAAGGTGAAGGATGGGGCCGAGACTGCTGCGAGAGCGGTGGTTTCAGACCCCGATACAAGGTCAACAAGTACCCTCAGAGCGCGTAGGGGCAAAGGGGGGAAAGTAGTTATTTCCAGGCGTTCCAGCGCCGCCCCCGGCCCTGACAGTGAGTCGGACTTCAATGTCGGGGAATCTGTGAAAATTATGGGGGAGCGGATGCTGGAGCGCATATACAACAAGTCGGGGAGTTTTTATGTGCCCACAGCAGACATAGAATTTGAGTCGACCGAGGAGACCCCAGAAAATCTGGAGTCCATGGACCTCGTTCGGCTCAGGGCCGCTGCGGGCCATGAAGTGTCCCAAATTCAGCTTGTTGCCACTCGATCGGGCAACCTGAAAGGGACCTTCATCAGGCAGCTGAAGGCGTCGGCCGCCAGGATCACAGACATCGTGGAGATCCTGGCGGAAAAATCAGAAAGCGGAGAAAACCGTCGTCTCCGGATTGACAACGACCGCCTCAGACGCGAGCTCGCGGCTGTCAAGGGCGAGCTCAAGGCGCAGAGGCAGGCCTACGAGGAGGCGACGGCCAATAGGCGCTCCTCCCCCCTTCCTGCCGTCTCCCCGGCCGCAGTACCAACATCCATCGCGACCGGGTTTGACATTGACGACCTGAAGAGGTCGGTCTTAGAGACGGTAGGGAGGTTGATCGAGGCCCGTTTTGAGGGCCTCGAGGAGCGTCTGTTGCCGGCGATCAGGAGAAGGCCCCCCCTCGCTGCGGACGCCAGACGAGAGAATGGGGTCTCGGCGTCCCAGAATCTGCTAGGGGCGATCAGGCCTCCGACGCCGCCTGCTGGGGGCGCTACTGGGGCGGCGACTGGGGGACCGCGTGGTCCCTTGGCGGGCGTGGCGAAGGGGAAGCGCCTGGCAACCCCGGCCCAGGAACCCCGGATGGGTGCAGCCCAGGAGCCTGGGAGACTGGGCATGAAGAAGAAGAAGAAGAAGAAAAAGAAGGCGGCCCAGACTCCCGGGCCCTTTACCGAACCGGAGGTTTCCCGTGCTCCAGCGTCCCTACATCCCAAGACGCTAGGGGCCCGGAGACATGTGGCGGCGCGTGGTGTTGGACCACCAGGAACGCAACCTCCTGTCCGGCCCACCATACCGCCGCCACCACCTCCCATGTATGGAGCAGCGGGCCCGTCGTACGTACCGTCGCCGTGGCCCACCTTCCACCCGCCAACTTATCATGCGGGGTGGAATCGGGAAGACTTCCCCCAGCTGCCACCCAGGAGGGGGCAGACGGCCATAGAGCCCCAGCCTCCCCTGCGACCCCTCGGGGAGGCATGGACGGTGGTGGCCCGCAAAAAGGGGAAGAAAAAGAAGGGCAACAGTGCCACGGCGCCTCCGGCCCCCTCTGCTTCTCCCCCCAAAACCCAGCAGGGGGGGAAAAAGAAAAAGGTAAGGGTAGATCCCCCTAAGGTGGCAGTAATCCAACTCTCGCTGCCACCGGCCGCCTCAGAGAGGGGGATTTCTCTCCCACAATTGGCCCTGATAGCGGAGACCCAGGTGGAAATTAAGGACCTGGGTTTCCAAAGGGGCCTTAGGAGTCGCCGAGCTGCCGATGGCAGCATTTTATATGAGGTTGAGGGGGAGGGCAAGGAGGAGAAGGCGGACCTCCTTGCCTCCCGTATGAAGGTGGTCCTTGGGGACAGAGGGCTCGTGTCGAGGCCAGCCAAAAGAACTGGCCTCTACATACACGGGCTATCTGTCTCCGTCACGGAGGAGCGCCTTCTGTCGGCGCTGGCGGAGGCAGCACAGGTCCCTGCTGATTCCCTCAAGGTTTCGGAGATCAGGCAGGGACCAGGGGGCTTGGGCTCATCAATTGCCCAGTGCCCCATCGAGGGAGCTCTTCGGCTCACTCGTACCGGGGAGTTCAGCATCGGCTGGGGGGCGGCCCAAGTGAGGCTCCTCGAGCCGCTCCCCAGGCGGTGCTATAAGTGTTTCTCGATGGGGCACACCAAAGCGATATGCCCCTCGCAAGTGGATAGGTCGGACCTATGTTTCCGGTGTGGGAAGCCGGGACATGGGTCCAACAAATGCAACGAGCCCCCGCGGTGCGCCGTCTGCGCCGATGCGGGCAAAACGGCGACCCACGTGATGGGGGGCAAAGAATGCCGCCCCCCCAACGTTAAGGGTATCTGGCGCTCCCTGCCACGACAGGGAGCGTCAGAACCGACGGTTATGAAGGTTGTGGATGCCCCTGTCAATGGATAGCGTAGGGGGCATGCGCATCCTCCAGGGGAACGTTAACCACTCCGCGGGGGCGCAGGACCTCTTCCTGCAGTCCCTCGCGGAGTGGGGTGGTGATGTTGGAGTTATTGCAGAGCCCTACCTCGTCCCGGTCCGTGACAATTGGATCGGTGACTGGGACGGCACGGTGGCAGTGACCGCCCGGGCAGGTGAAAGCCTTCCTCTCCAACTCCTGGAGAATGGGTCGGGATATGCGGCGGCAGGTTGGGGTGATTTCGCCATTATTGGCGTGTACTTCTCCCCCAACCGCCCTCTGGTGGAGTTCGAGTCATTTCTCGACTCCGTCGGGGCCGCCGTCGGCCGGATGCCGCCGAGGAAGACCTTGGTCCTCGGTGACTTCAATGCCAAATCCCGAGCCTGGGGCGGTCCTACCACCAATGCAAGAGGTAGGGCCGTAGAAGAGTGGGCGCTGCGGATTGGCCTCGTCCTCCTGAACAGGGGGGCGGTTCCCACTTGCGTGCGACCACAGGGCAGTTCAATTGTGGATCTCTCGTTCGCCACTCCTGTGGTCGCATGCAGGGTGGTGGACTGGCATGTCGAGGAGGAGGTAGAGACGCTATCTGACCATCTGTACATCAGATTCAGCGTCTCCCCCCTCCGCAGCATTCCGCAGCCGCAAAGAGGTGAAAATTTCCCTCGCTGGGCACTCGGCCGTCTCGACAAAGAGATGGCTGAGGTCCAGGCGATTGCCGAGCGCTGGGTTTACAACGCATACCCAGCGCCCGCGGGGGAAACAGCAGAGGAGGCGGCCGGTCGCCTTCGCACGGCCCTCACAAGGGTCTGCGAGGCGGCTATGCCACGGGTCCGGCGGCGTCCGGCTCGGAGGCAGGTGTACTGGTGGTCAGCCGAAATAGCGGAGCTGCGCAACGCTGCGCAGCGCGCCCGCAGAGCCGTCCACCGGTACCGACACCGGAATCCGCAGCCGGACGAGGAAGAACTCCGGAGGATTAAGGGGGAGCAAAATGCTGCCAAGAAAGCCCTTCAGCGGGCAATTAGCCAAGCGAAGGCCCGGGCTTACGAGGAGCTCCTCGAGGGCCTTGACAGGGATCCTTGGGGGCGTCCGTACAAGTCAGCGCGCAAGAAGATGCGTGCTGCGGGCGCCCCGGTAACGGCGACCCTGTCGGAGGAGGCCCTCAATCGCATAATTGAGGGGCTCTTTCCGAGCCCGGGAGCATTCACTCCCCCGTCTATGGCCGTCCCTCTGCTTAGAGTGGAGAACGTTGATCCTCCCCCCACAACAGAGGAAGAAATAGAAGATGCCCTGCGACACCTTCAGGGTACCAAAAAGGCACCTGGACCCGACGGGATTCCGGGCAGAGTGCTCCTCCAAGCCGCCACTCACCTTGGCGGCTGGCTTCGGGAGCTGTTCGATAAGTGCTTCAGCACCGGACAGTTCCCGGCCCAGTGGAGGGAGGGCAGGCTTTGCCTGATTCCCAAAGAGGGCCGTTCCCCAGATGATCCCTCCGGCTACCGCCCGATTGTCCTATTGGACGAGACGGCGAAGACCTTTGAGAGGGTAGTTGCGAGCCGTCTCGTCCAGCACCTGGACACGGCAGAGCCGGGACTCTCCGCCGCCCAGTACGGATTCAGGGCGGGGCGCTCCACGTTGGATGCGCTAACCGCTCTGAAGGGCATATCACTAGAGGCGGAGAGTCAGGGAGAAGTGGTCCTGGCGGTATCGCTTGATATAGCGAACGCCTTTAACAGCCTCCCGTTCGAGACGATACTGGAGGCGCTCCGGTTCCATGGAGTGCCTCCGTATCTGCGGAGGCTGTTGGAGGCATATCTCCGGGACCGTTTCATAGTCTGGGAGGATGGCCACGGTCGGGTCCGAAGGAGGCGCGTTGCGTGCGGCGTTCCGCAGGGGTCGGTACTGGGACCACTTCTGTGGAATATCGGGTATGACTGGGTCCTACGATGCCCAGTCCCGCCCGATACGAGGGTGTTGTGTTATGCGGATGACACCCTCGTCGCAACTCGGGGTGAGTCTTACGAAGATGCAGTCCGGAGATCCACCATCAGCACCTCGCTGGTGGTGGACCGAATTGAGTCGTGCGGTCTGAGGGTCTCCGTAGAAAAGACGGAGGCCCTCTTTTTGCATGGACGACGCAGGAGAAGACCACCCCGAGAAGCACGCATCGTGCTCCGGGGCGCAGCGGTCGAAGTGAAGCCCCAGATGAAATACCTGGGGCTCACACTAGACCCTAGGTGGAGCTTCGGGCCACATCTTGCCCAATTGTTTCCGAGGCTGGTCTCGGCCGCTGCCGCCCTGGGCAGACTCCTGCCCAATGTGGGGGGGCCGGGCACAGCCGTGAGAAGATTGTACACTGGCGTCGTGCGGAGCATGGCAATGTATGGTGCGCCTGTCTGGGCAGACCACCTCACGTCTCGTAGCAGGGCCCTCTTGAGAAGGTCTCAGAGGGTCATAGACGTGAGGGCCATTCGGGCGTACCGTACAGTGTCCTGGCGGGCGGCTGCACTCCTGGCAGCCGACCCGCCCTGGGAGCTGCAGGCGGTTGTCCTCTCAGAGACGTACCGCCTGCGCCACGACGCCAGGGAGAGGGGACTCCGGCTGTGCCCGGAAGAGTCGCGACGGGTCAGGGATCTCGCCCAGGTGGCCTTGACCCAGTCTTGGTTAAGGATCCTGGGGCCTCCCGAGCCGGGCCGGGTTACTGTTGAGGCAATCCGCCCCTACTTGTCAGAATGGGTCTCGCGATCAAGCGGGACCCTGACATACAGACTGGTGCAGGTGCTGACCGGCCATGGCTGTTTCGGCAAGTACCTGCACCAGATTGCGGGGCGGGAGCCGAACCCGGCCTGTTGGGAATGCGGCGCGCCAGTAGACACCGTAGAACATACGGTGTCCGAGTGCGCCGCTTGGGGGCCCCAGCGGTTTAATTTGCAGGGTGTGGTGGGAGGTGACCTCTCGCTGCGGGCAATCGTAGGTCAAATGCTCCGCAGCGAGAGGAACTGGAACGCGGTGGTCTCCTTCGCTGAAAGTGTCATGCGGCAGAAGGAGGCCATCGAGCGTGCGAGGGAGGAGGACGCGGCGGCTCCACCGATTCGTCGGCGTAGGACGAATCGGGGAAGGAGACGCTATGCGCACCTCATCCCACCCTGAGAAGGGGTTGCCGGTCGCTCTCTTGTAAGAGCGGCCAGCCGGGAGTTCCGGGGGAAGCTCCCGGCGAAGGCAATGAGATGGAGGGTGCCCTACCCCGACTGGACACTCTGTGTCTGGTCACCGGCAGGTCTAGTGTGACCGCCGGCAGCGGGAACTGTCACTCGGGGTACCCTCATTGGAGACGTCTGGCTGGGGGCCTAGCAGAGTAATGCCAAAAGGCGATCCTGCGAAGCCCCCTCTAAGGCCAAGAGTGGCGACCGGGGTTTTTAGTGGGTAGGACCGGCGGCCTTGGCCCCCGGTCCGCCCGAGGGGAGTAGGCAGCCCCCTCGGGAGGTAATCCCACATACCCCACCGGCCTTCCCCCGGAGGCTGGTGGAAACTGTAACAGTTTTCCTCGGTATAAAAAAAAAAAAAAAAAAAAAAAAAAAAAAAAAAAAAGGGCATCTTCTAGTTATGGTTGTTTTTTCGCCTTTTACAAGTATTCTTACTATACTCCCTTGTTGTTAGGAGAGCGCCGGGGGGACGAAACCCTGACCCCCTGGCGCCAACACTTTAGAAGGGGCCCGCCTCAAGACAAAGGGCGGGCCGGCGCCGGCCCGGGCCACGAGATCGGCAGGCCATATATCCGTGGGCCCGGGCGTAGGCGATAGGAGAACAGCGGGGTTTTTTAGTGGGTAGTCGGATGGCCAATCATCTTTCCCGGAGTCCCACATATCCCTTGGTCCCCCCGGGCCGGGGGAACCCGTCAAGAGAGGTTTTTCCCCGAGACCAAAAAAAAAAAAAAACTATACTCCCTTATTATACACGGAGAGAAATTATAATATTTGTGCTGCATTATTACAACATTTGTATAGGTACTTACTTTTTATCACATTTTGGGGCATTTCACGCCAAGCGGACAACCAAAAAAATGAGGTCGTGATTTTTTTTTATATTCTGGTCAGTTATACTTCTAGTAGACGTGGATGTGTACACACAATTTTTTTTTCGTATGAGGCTTTATTGCTGAGTTATGAGCTTTTATAAATTTACTAAGAATGAAGTCATGAGTTTTTGGATGCTTATTATTTGTATCAACTAATTTGTAAAAAAAATTAAAAAAAATATTGTTTCTTATAGTTAAAAAGTTGAAGTTTTTAATTTTTTTGTCGAATTCTAAATTTGAATTTTTTTACGTATAGTAAACCGGAAGTGAACATTTCAATCGATTTTTGAGTAACTTCGACACTTTTTTTAATTATTTTAACCTTGAATTAAAGCTTTATATGTACTATTTGTTCACAAAAAAAAAATTAAAACGTGATCTCCAATAGTTTAAGACTTAGAATATATAGAGTACATACACATAGCTATGTATGTATGCTGTTCCTCAGCAATAAAAAAAAGTATACTTACCTCGGCGGCCGCCGTTGGCCTGTCGTAAAAAGCAACTAAAAAACCCAAGCTAGGTAGGGTTTCAATCCCGTCGGGATGGCAACCACCCCTGGTTTTTAAATATACCGCCATAAGTGACCAGGTGCCAGTAGCACTACATGTATAGCAGCGTGCTCGCGATGCCCCTGGCTTTGCACATCCATAGACAACGGTAACCGCTAAATTCTAAGTGGTCTGTCTGCTATACTATAGCATTAATTAAACTGCTTAGTATTAGTTTAGTCAATATGTAAAACGTTTTGTAGTTTAAAATATATTATCCTTATTCCGTAACCAGAATCCACTCAAACAAGCATTTGAATGCATTTCAGATGTTAATTTATTGTAGAAACGAATTCTAAAATATTTGCTTACCAGTCTTAGTTCTGTAGCTAAGTTAATGATAAGCTGATTTTGATCTTCTTCGAAGTTTATCGAAATTCGCCATTCGTGAGGACCTAAAACGATGCATTAAAAGCTTTTATAAATAGGTGAGCAAAGATCTGATCCATACCTGGTACCAGAAATCCGTGCAGAGGTGGAGAAAGAATACTAACCTCTGCGGCTGGGGTCGGCCTGTCGTAAAAGGCGACAAAACAACCCACTCTAGCTACGCGGTATGGTCCCAAGCCCGTCTGGATGGCAACCACCCTTGGTCTAAGATATGCCGCCGTAATACATACCAAAAAACCATGTCTTGTGTTTCGGCATTAGTGACGCCAGTTCCTGTACCCTTATGCGACAGCAGTGTGTTCGCGATGCCATTGGCGTTATAAACATTCATAGGCGACGGTAACTGCTAAATTCTAAGCGCGCCGTCAGCCTGATGCTTTCTTACAGCAATATAAAACAAAAAAAAAATTGCCGATGCATATTCATTTGATGCTTATTTGATGCTTATCAATCTATCTCTTTCCTCTTCGTTTCTAAATATTCTTGTTATAGACAAAAGTACTGCAGAGAGATTCGCAATGCTTTCGCAACTATAAAGCATGATAACGATCTTAAATAAAATCAGGCGTTACGTTTCTTAAAAGTTTGAAATATACTTAACATTAACTTGAAGCTCAAGTTAAAAGTCACGTGTTCGATTCCTATGATGATATGCACCCCTTAGAGAGTTTTTCTCGCCATTATGCATATTGTAACATAATCGCCAAGTCAAACTGTGTGAGGAAATCTGCACACGAAAATTATTGGTTCATAAAAAGTGCTAATCCTTGTACTGTACTTACCTTGTACAGGGGGCTAAGTCTAGTTATGGGATGACATACTGTTCTGCGTAATTTAAATTTTATGAATATTAGACTAACCTTCAAATACATGGATTACGAGTACCCATATAATAGTCCAAATGATTAGAACTGTGTATAGCCCGAGAATGCAAAACATATATCTAAATATTAGAGAGTGTAGAGATTCCTGTTGTTGCTTCGGCAATGGATATATACGTAGCCAAACATCCGGTTTCTGCAATAATATAATCAGGTATTAACTACGAGCCGTTCCCGCTTCCCGCCCGCTTCGCTGCTCGAATAACAGAAAAAAATAAATGTAAAAATGCGAGTAAATTTATTTGTTACACTGACAAAAAAGTAACTTTGATTTGAGTAAAACTACACGGCGAAAGGAATATTCCTACCAAATTTCAAGTATCTATGCCTTATGGTTCCAGAGATAGGTGGAAATCTCTTATATGTATATAGATTAACATTATAGTAACATATTAGAGGCGGAAGGTCCTAGATGAGATAGATCATGCTCATATAGCGGCAACTGGTAATCTATCCCAAATTTAGCACGTGGCTTACAGCCTTAAAAACCCATTGCTGCAGAAGCAAACTCCTATCAGTTGATAATATACATATACCAGGGCCAGCTTTTTTCTCTCTTCGAGACATCTTCTTTATTTAGGGTTTATTTTATTGGAGTTTCTAAAGGTAAGTTGGGTTTAGTAAAAGCTTAATTGGTAACGTTTATTTTATTGTAACTCCTTAATAATATGAAGTGTAACGGAAGGATACCGAAAAAATATATGCATATAAGTAAACTCCGTACCGCTGTTACCCTCACAGCTTACTATGAGCACAAAATATTTAGAACTATACTTACTACACTACACTTATTTACTGTATTCCATAAGAACTGCAGTTACAACATAAATACGAGTATATCCATTTAAGTCTTAAGATTAGAGACAGAAAACCAAAAAACGTTTAGTAATTGTAATGATACTTATTACAAAACTAAACATTTAATTTTGTTCGAGGTGATATAATTAGGTTGATTGTTCGTAAACTTTAAAAATATTCTTTAGCATTATATTATTTTTCATAGACTCAACTGAAATTGAAATAATCAATGCGCACTGTTAACTTATATTAATATTAATAAAAAAAAAGTATATTTAAAATTAATGGTGGTACGGATGACAAAGGTAATACAGATTTCATAAAATGGCGTCAAAGAGAAAGGAAATGAAAATTATCCAACAAGGTAGAAAGAACGGAAAGTAACAAACGGTTCTCCGATATACTAACTCTCATGGCTGGTACCGCATGTTTATAATCTCGGCCTTTTAATATAAGAGGTTCACACAACTTAGCAAAAACACATTTAAAACTAGTACATTAGCGCGCAGTGAATTAAAGTTAGCAACGTGTTAGCAGCGTGTTATTCACTGCGCGCGTAATTAATTCACTATGTGTGCATTTACGATGTGGTCGCAAGCCAAGCACTGAACGGCACGGCGGTGCTCGAATTGTTTCTTGGATCGCCGTCAGATGCCGCAGTATTTGAATAGACTTGCGGGTAGGTAGGGAAAACGGCAAAAAATGCTTAATCACTTACTTTACTTAGATCAAACGTTTCTGGATCTTGTTTTATCATTATCTGTTGTAAATCACATGTATCCCCACAGAATTGTCTTTGATTATTCAAAACACTTTTTATATCATATTTTGTATTGGTCTCTATATAATTGTTCACCAAAAACCTGCTAGGTCTTAAAATAGTTTCTTTACTCTTATTCGTTAACAAAATAACGTCAGTATAAATATTTTCATCTTTCATAGATTTTTTATTAATACATATATCTGAACCATCTAGTTTAATAAAACGAGTTTTAACATCTTTTTCTCTTGGTTTTACTTTCTTCACTTTCGATCTATAAAGAGGTTTAACAAAATTATTTTTAAAATGTTCGCGACAAGAACTCTTCATGTTAACGGCAGAGTTGAAATGAGGAATGTTTCCTAAAGTTGAACAAGTGTTACGTGTTTTATTGCTGCGCTATGGCAGTTTAAACTTAGTGAACGTAATTGCTCATGATTTCCTTTTCCTGCATAGTTTGCCAGTTATGTTATGATTACTAAAACTGTGCTCTTTTGATTTCTGATTAAACTTAAATTAACGTCTAATTTCAGGTCATTGATAGTTTAAGTTTCGAAGATTCGGATCCCAAGATGGCATGAATCGCTTAGGCAGATCTTTTCGCCTACTGTTCATATTATACTCGTAACATCCTGGAGTAACCTGCATACAGAAATTATTATTTTTTTTTTTTTTATTGCTGTAGGACAGCAGACAGGCTGACGGCCCGCTTAGAATTTAGCAGTTACCATCGCCTATGGATGTTTGCAACACCAGTGGCATCGCGAACACGCTGCTGTCCCATAAAGCTACTGGAACTTAGGTCACCAATGCCGGAACACAACACAAGGTTATTATGGCGGCATACTTAAGACTAAAGGTGGTCGCCATCCAGACGGGCTTGAAGCCCTACCACGTAGCTAGGGTGGGTTGTTTAGTCGCCTTCTACGACAGGCCGACCCAGGCCGCAGAGGTTAGTATTCTTTCTCCGCCCCTGCACGGATAAAAATTAGCGTTATACCTATATATAGTCAATTCACCTTAGACAAGAGTGACACTGTCCGTTACTTCTAGGTAGAGCCCCAGCGCAGCAGTGGGACGCAATGTGTTGTTGTCATATTTATTATTATCAAGTTTAAAATTATTTACAGTCTTCTGATTCTGTATTAAATATTTGTGTTAATTAAAAATATATTATTATTCTCTTCCAATCCAAGACATCATATTTTACTTTCATTATAGTAAATTTATTGTAACTTAGCAGTATTTTTTAAATTTATTGAAATTTAGACCAATTGAATAATTTATTTATAGTTTATTATCAGTTAAAACGTGTAACATAATCTGTTCAGCCTTATAAATATTTTTTATTTAAACCGGGCTTAAATTATAAATTATATTATTGGCGCTTAAGCTAGCATGTAATAGAACATCCATAATCTCCTTCGTACGATTATGGATTCGTGCAAGAAAGTTTAAATTGAGTTCGTGTCGTGCGGTTTGTCATGTATCTAAGTAATAAGTTCTGCTTATCCATGCCTATACTAATATGTTTCTAATACTAAGTTATCCTTAAATTACAGTTAGAGCTCTCTATACTTATTTTCTTATAACAATTTTATTTTTCTAAGCTTTCCGCTTAGAATTTAGCAGTTATTTTGACCACGTGAACACGCTAGTGTCCCATAAGGGTACAGGAACTTGGGTCACAATTGCCGGAATGCAACACAAAGTTATAATGGCGGCATACTTAAGACCAAATGTGGTGGCCATCCAGTCGGGCTTGGAGCCCTACCACGTAGCTAGGGTGGATAGTTTTGTCGCCTTTTACGACAGGCCGACCTCGGCTGCAGAGGTCTGTATTCTTTCTTCGCCGCTGAATGGATAAAAATGTAAAGATTGTGAATTCTAGCTATATACTATCAATCTTTCATGTATGTTATTTAAATAGAATCGAGAAACGAATGTAAGAAGAAGAATTTAAAGTGTAGTTAGTAATAATATACAGGGTTATTGGTAATTCGACGTATTCCCATTTGAAAGTGATAGGGGTGACTATTTGCAATAATTTTAACCCCGATATGCATAATGCAAAAGTAAACGATTTTTGAGTTATCATGTTTTTTAGCCTTTTTTCAAAATAAGTCAAAAGTGAAACATCAAAAAAATATTTAATATCAATTTAAATCTCATTTTTTCTTCTGATTTATAAAAACGATTAAAAACTGTCTATTTATAAATATTAAAACAACAATTATCGATCCAAATTTAGAAATGCGAGATGAAAAACGATATTATTTCAATATTTTATTGAGATGTTTTTCCACTAAAATGCCTTATAAACAAAAAAAATTATATAACTTGGCTAGCAGATTATTTTAAAAACAACCGTTTTCTTAGTTTCCCAACAATGCATAAAAACAAAGGAAATATGCGGAAAGAAAAAATTAAGAATTAATAACAGTTTAGTAATAATAATAATTAATAGTAAGTAACAATTAAAACATTTAGTACTTTAGCCTATTTAAAGTTCTTCCCCCATTGCGTACGCAAAGTCGCATTCTTTTTATGAGTTGCGACTTAATTACTGAATTTCTATCCTTACCATTATACTCCTGTGCAAGTTATTCAAGAATATGACCCTGAAAGGAGAGTTGCTTTCTGTAGATTCATGTTAAATGCGGATTATAAAGACGAGTCTTTTTTGAAAAAATTCCTATGGACCGACGAATCCAAATTCGATCAAGATTCCCATCTACCACAATGAACATTACTGGAGTGAGAAAGTGCACAAAAATCTTAATAAAAAGAGGCCAAAAAGGTTCGCAACGCCGTTTTACGGACAATGTGTGGATGGGAATAATTGACGACAATTTTATCGGACCACATTTTTAACCGAGCAATCTAAATGCTGCAGCTTACGAAAATTTTATGACAAATGAAATGTTTGACCTCCTCGAAGACGTGCCTTTGGCTACAAGGCAAAACATGATATACCTGCAAGACGGATGTCCTGCACATTCTGGTGTCAATGTTAGGCGATGACTCGATAGCCATTTTCCTAGTCGTTGGATAGAGCGAGGAGGACCCATTCCGTGGCCTGCGAGAAGTCCGGATTTAACGCCGATTGATTTTTATGTCTGGGGTCACATGAAATCCCTAGTTTAGGACGTCTCACCTGTGTTATCCGCGGAAGAACTCAAAACAAGAATTATAAACGCAGCAAGTTTATATTGTTTTTTGTAGATAGTGAGGCAGTCATGTCCGCAAAGGAGGCGGCGGAGCGGGAGCGGGAGTCCACCACCACACTCCCCTCCCGCCAACGACCTCCGGCCGCCGTAGAAAGCGGTCGCAGGCGGCCCCTCAAGGGAGGATCCGCCGCCCGCACTATTGCCGCGAGGGAGAGGGCCGCGTGCTGTTCCGCGGCTCCCCTCAACTCCTAGAGACAACACAAGAAAGCGCCGGGGGGACGAAACCCTGACCCCCTGGCGCTAGCACTTTAGAAGAGGCCCGCCTTGAGACAAAGGGCGGGCCGGCCCCGGCCCGGGCCACGAGATTGGCAGGCCACATATCCGTAGGCCCGGGCGTAGGCGATAGGAGAACAGCGGGGTTTTTTAGTGGGTAGTCGGATGGCTGAACATCTTTCTCGGAGTCCCACATATCCCTCGGTCCCCCCGGGCCGGGGGAACCCATCAAGAGAGGTTTTTCATAGTGACAAAGCATACAACATAATCAATAACCATAGGTGTTAATGATTAAATGTCTTTAGTTTAAAGCTATATAACTATAGTGTCAATAAATATATTTTCATTTTATTTTGTTAGTTATTCATTCGTTCAACAACACCGTTTATGTACTTATATTGATACAAAGGTTATAAAATACTTGATTTTAATAAAACCTAAGCTAATATCCGTAAAAAACCGTCTACACATTTATAAAATGAATAAAACCCAATCAAAAGAAATTGTTTTTGAACCAAACACATTAAATTTCAATTAGAATACGAATGAAAGGCGCGCTGTTATTTGTCAGCGCTTTATTAAATTCCAATTTTGTTGTTGAATGCTCTTACAAATAAGTTTAGTAATCAGGGTTCGTTATTAATAAAGTTATGATATCAGATTGTTTAAAACTATTGCTACTTGAATATATATTTTATATATTGTAGTAACTATAATGTTTGTTTAAAAATATTCTTCTGCGTAAGCTGACGTACAAAGCGACTAAACAACCCCGGCTAGGTGTTATGTCTCCAAGCCCGATTTGATGGCGACCACCCGTGGTCTCATGCCACCATAACAACTTTGGGTTGTGTTTCGTTATAAGTGACCCAGGTTTCAGTTCCCTTACTTGGACTGCAGCATGTTAGTAGTGTCTTTGGAAACGTCCACTGCTTGTTATTAAGTGGGCCGTCAGCTGTTTTGTTGTTCCACAGCGTACGAGTAATATAATGTGATACAATGTAATGTGAGGTTTATTTGGACTCCTTTGAAGCATATTTGGAGCTTTCCTTTCTGTGTTTTATATTCTATTAGCTAGCTTATTTCATCTTTTTTAGCCTTATCTTTTTCTTGTCTTTATCTATATCTCTTTTTAAGGTCTGCATCTATGGAAACATGTAGTGTCGCAAAGAGGACTTTATATCATAAGTAAATCTACCTAGATATATATATTCCTGCTATAAAAATACAAAACAAATCTAATAATAGTTTCAAACCCATAAAATCAATAAAATTCATAGTGCAGTTATACTGCAGTTTACAAATCCATAGACCTTGAGTACCTTTCAGTTTTATTATTGCGATTTAAATATAGCAGCCATTCATTATATTACTAAATCTTAATATTGTTTTATAGATAAGATTAAAGGTTGAAATGCATTTAATAGTAAATACGACAGTATTAAAACAACTTGAAGTTATAATAGAAGAGAATTTTCTAAGAATCCAGTAATTGAAAACCGGCTCGGAGCTTGTAGGCAATATTGATTTTATATTTACGCAGAACGCTACCAGACGGCGCGCGCATAGCCTGTCAAAATAAAACTTCAGCCGGAAAATAAATAAAATTTTACAGGAAATATTTGATACATCTTTGCGTAAAGGTTAATAAATATCAAATTCATTGCCTTCCTGTGGAAAAGTGTCTAAATTATAGTGATTATCGCAATATTACGTATGATTTGAGTGAAAAATAACGTGATATGTATGTTTTGACCGTCTTGTCCTGTTTTAATCACATAATTTAAGTAGTAAAAGTAATTTAGCTTGTACTTTGGATTATTATTGTAAAAAATTGATATTTTTAAAATAAAATTGATTATTTGTGTCAGGGGCGTAAAACCGAGGTTATATTGGGGTGAGTAAGGCATGAACTTGCAGTAAAACATAAATTAAAACAATGACATTTAAAAATGTCAAGATGCCTTCGAATTTGTGGGGCGTACTCGTTCAGATTGACCCGGAGACCTTCGAGCATACTCTTGATCACAACGTTCATCGTCACCATCACCGTAATCCTGCAGCTGTACGCGTCCCGGAACCACGTCAGCCGTCACGCTCAAATGAGGATCGGTGACTTTGACTACCGACCCGGCGCCTTCCTAAAAGGAGTCCAGCCTAATGAGAGTAGGAGTTTCTGCGACTTTAATTACGGCCTTCCTGATATCTTTAATTGGGATAGTATAACCACCTATCCGTCTCCCGAAACTGGTAATAAAGGCCCTTATAGAGTGATCTACAATGCAATCAAGGGTCGAGCTTACATCAACCACAGCAAGTACGACGCTGTTACTTATGCAACCCATGCTACACCAGAATTTTTGTACCATATTGTCGAAATTGCTCGGTACTGGGATGGACCTATCAGTCTTTCTGTTTTCGTACCAGACTATGATTTGGATCTTACAATGCAAATTATGAACCAGCTTTGTTTTTGCTATGAGAAAATGGAAAAAGTATCTTTGCACTTGATTTATTTGAAGATGCATCCACCAAAAATCATAAATAAGGAACAAAGGGTGTCTGTAACTACTGAAATATCAACAACCACCCAGAATATCACAATTGAGTTACAGAAAAAGATAAATAAGTATAGAACGATGGATTTAAAGAGCCGTGCTCTATATATACAACGGGCAAGGAAAAAGAAGATTGAACGAATGATGATGCAGCATAAACAGAAGAGGAATATACCGCCAAATTTAAATTTTGAAGACTGTTCCGGTCTGGAATCTTTCGATCTACCTACATATAGACGAGAACACAACATGATATATCCTATAAATGTCGCCAGGAATGTAGCAAGGAATGCGTCAGATACGAACTATTTTATTGTGTCAGACATAGAGATGGTGCCGAGTGACGGCTTAGCGACTAAATTTCTAACAATGGTGAGGAAACTTATGGGCGATAAGAAACGAGACGAGGGATGTGTGTTTGCTAAGACGATCTTTGTTGTGCCGTTGTTCGAAGTTGAGAGGGGCGAAGAGATACCTCGCGACAAGGACACGTAAGTAGATATATGACACTTTTGACGTCTTACGTGTATAGACTATAAAATATTTTATTCGGGATTATTCGGGACAAACATTACAATGGATATATTTTCCTGTTTTTATTCTACATCTACTCATTTATTATTCTACCTATACTCCAGCCGAAGTTTAGGGGGTTTCAACAAACCCTTTAAGATCTGCTAAATAATGTATGAAAATCTGACACTAGTTTATCTTTTCAAGATTAGGAGACTCCCATGAGGGAGTATTTTCTTTCGTTTTCGTAGAAAATATTTTTCTGTGGGTCTACCAAATGCGGGGTAGTTGGAAGATATGTGGTTTTTTCCATACTCTCAAAACACACATATCGATTAGTCCCTAGGTTAAAGGAAAAATTGATTTTGCCAATACTACGCTGGCGGGCACCTCCTTCTGTCGGATTGCATTAGGTAGTAGGGGGATTTTATCCCCTGGTGCTCTTCTAGATGGCAGTGTCTCCTGTAAAAATCAAATTTATCCTATTCTATTACCTTAATTCAAGACACACCCAAAGGGTAATTAGGAAAGCTTCTTTATTATTTCTATATTAGCTGAACACGAAAACAAATGTAGCATCGGCGCAAAATATTCCACACACATTCATCTAGTGCCCGTCGTATATCACACGTGACCCACCATTTTATCCTGAAAGTATTTCTTATTATTTTAAATGCGTGTCTGGCCTTCATAATTGTTGGCCAATGATTTATGTATATAATTTATCACTTCTTCATGTTCATAGTTTTTCTATTTAATATACTTTAATTATTAAATTTATTCTTATTCGTTTATAAATTTATTATTTCTTAATTTTAGAATACTTGTGTGTAAATAATCCACATGACGATATTCAACTTTAGTATTTTGCTATGACTGGACCTAGTTTTCTAGTAAAATAAAGGGTTAAAATGAATAGTAATCAAAATCAAAGAATCATCTAGTCGAACGGTTAGACCATTAAGTTTTCTAAACTGACTGACTATGATATACGTGGTTCCTGATAGTACAATGTTAGAATTAAAATATTTTTTTTTATTGCTGTAGGACAGCAGACAGGCTGGTCCAGTTAGAATTCAGCAGTTACCGTCGCCTATGGGTGTTTGCAACGCCAATGATTTATTAACATAGACCGATTCAGAATTGATTTCAGAATTTAATTAAAGATATTATTAAATATACGAAATTAATAGTGTATTTGAATATTAACGACCGTACAAATCGAAAAAAATTAAAAAATTCTAACTTTAGCATTCTTAACACATAAGTTGTAAAATCTCATTGTTTTCCAATAGGACTTATGTTGTGGTATGTAATTACTCTTTTTCTTCTTTAATTCCGATTATATGTAAAGCTTTACACAGCCTGAGATAAATTTTAGAATATTACTACGGGGCATAATTTATGCGCGCCTTCTTCCCGCCGTGTATCTTGATGATTCATCTTTTGATTAAGAAGGTTGAGAACAAGAAATAGGTGGAAAACATGTGGTCATATTTAATTGCCGAGCGACTGGCAGTAATTTGACATCGTACCCCTTAAAGGAAAAAGAACTATCTGTGAACTAGCAAAAGGAGTGAGAAATTCTTCGCTTTCTTCGCATTCTTAAATTTAATAAAGTATTAAAGTCGAAATCTATAACTACCCTATAAAGTGATACAAGGACAAGCAGTATTCAAAGCTTCCGTAATAAAACCCGGAACGAAGCGGCGTAATCTCGTTTATGTATTTTATGGGCAGGTTTAAAATGTAATATTGTTTAGTATCAATTTTATTGAGCTCAGCGGTTGATGGTTGATGGGGCGGGGCTATGACCTGCGTAGCGAATGAACCGATGTAAAGCGCTATGCAAACGTATGTTGACCACAGTTATGAGCAGTGGGCAATATCCGCACAATACACTTTTTAATATTAATGATACTTTGGAAGTCCAGGAGTTCCTTGGGTCCAACGGATATGTTATTGTGTGTGAGGTCTTCCTCAGATCTCTTCTTTTTGGGTCTGTTACCAATAAAAATCGGAGCCAGTTTCCCGTATTCCATGTTTTGTCGGGCCAACTGTGCAAAAATGGTGTATAAAGAGATGCTAACAAAACTAGATAAATAAAAGCTAATGAGGCAACAATTTTAGACACACACACACGTACGCACGCATGCAAGATTAGGATTAACACGATGACCTCGATATAACTACGTCGTCTTCTCTCAATACCTGATACTAGAAAATGCGATTTGTTTGGGATAAAAATCATCATCATCTCAGCGTTCATCCCGGTTGCAACCCAAACTTGCGCTTCGGTGCCCGGGGTCCGCTTACGTGTCCTAACCATATATTATTTGGCAAGTTTTGGTTTTTACGGGAGCGACTGCCGTCCGACCTCCCAACCCCTAGAGTCCTAGAAGAAAACCGAAAGGTGCACTTCCTTTGCCGCATGCAAGCTGGCAAAGGAGTAGTCCATCAGTCGCCTTTTACGACTCCCTTGGAATGAACTGGGGTGACCCTATTCTTTTCACTGGCCGGGGTCACACGGCTCTTGTTTGGGATAAAAATGATACTTATCAAATTCGAATAGCAAGGTTAATTTTGTTAAAAAAGCAGGATTCATATGTACCGTTTGAATTAGTTTTGACTAGCATTTGTTACAGGTTAGTGCAACTCGTCCAAGCGAATAGAGCGATGTACTTCCATCAGAAAGTGTGTCCACATTGTCAACGGTTCCCTGGCTTGCAGTCGTGGCTTCTTAGAAAATCACCTGATGGTTTAGAGGTAGGAATAATAAAGGTATATGTATATATTTTACACCAAAATATTGTTTAGCTGGACATATGATCGCAGCTGGGTATAAAATAGCACTTTCAGAAAGGCAAATAACTAAATAAATATAAAGTTCTAAAGTAAGTATAGCACTTGTGTTATAGGTACTAGACAATTAACATTCTACTTATATACATTTCTATTGTAAATAAATACATATATTATGTATAAATACCTAGACTCAGGACGAGATAGCCGGTGATCTTTGCAAGCTTTCCGACGTGCGTTAGCCATTACGAATGGATTGCTTTTGATAGTTCACTGACAGCTACTTTAAATGTTTTTTTTATTACTGTAGGACAGCAGACAGGCTGACGGCCCGCTTAGAACTTAGCAATTACCGTCGCCTATGGATGTTTGCAACACCAGTGGCATCGCGAACACGCTGCTGTCCTATAAGGGTACAGGAACTTGGGTCACTAATGCCGGAACACAACACAAGGTTATTATGGCGACATACTTAAGACCAAAGGTGGTCGCCATCCAGACGGGCTTGAGGCCCTACCACGTAGCTAGGGTGGGTTGTTTTGTCGCCTTTTACGACAGGCCGACCCCGGCCGCAGAGGTTAGTATTCTTTCTCCGCCCCTGCACGGATAGCTTCAATGTTTGAATAAACGTATAAAGGTACCAATTGACATCGTGTTGGGCTCCACACTCAGGAATACTGCGACCGGAGCCGGCCTATCGTAAAAGACGCCAAAACAACCCAAGCTATGTGGTAGGGCTCCAAGCCCGTCTGGATGGCAAACACCTATGGTCTATAAATATGTCGCCCTAAAACTATGTGTTGTGCTCTGGCACAACTAGTCCAGGTTTCAGTTCTCTAAATATAACAGATGCGTTCCCCGTGATTTACGTACCCTTGATAAACCCTCAATGACTAAAATTTGGAATGAGTGGTGGTAAAAATCTACACAGCAAAACAATATAGCAATTTACAACCCTCTATCTCTTCAATCTTCCGTTATCGTCATCTCCCAAAAAAATTACTTCCATTACAATCCGTCAGCGTATTGGGCATGTATGCAAATCGGTTTTTTTGAATAAGCTTAGAATCTGTGACAGTTCTATATGTGAGTCCGGTTTAAGCGAAGGTTCAGTTGAACATATATTTACATTTACCTTTTATTTATTTATTTATCTGTGCAGGGGCGGAGAAAGAATACTAACCTCTGTGGCCGGGGTCGGCCTGTCGTAAAAGGCGACAAAACAACCCACCCTAGCTACGTGGTAGGGCCTCAAGCCCGTCTGGATGGCGACCACCTTTGGTCTTAAGTATGCCGCCATAATAACCTTGTGTTGTGTTCCGGCATTAGTGACCCAAGTTCCTGTACCCTTATGGGACAGCAGCGTGTTCGCGATGCCACTGGCGTTGCAAACACCTATAGGAGACGGTAACTGCTAAATTCTAAGCGGGCTGTCAGCCTGTCTGCTGTCCTACGCAATAAAAAAAAAAAAAAAAAAAAAAAATTTACTATATAGTATAGATATTTCTATGATATCTCAATCTGTTCTACGATATTTCAATGTAAACTACAATACAATGTACAATAAAGTGGTATCTATCTATATTCTTCGATCGCCAAAAAATTTCTACTCTTTTATTTATTATCCTTCCCAACGACATCCCGCTTCCCATTAATGTTTTATTAATTTATTAACTATGGTAGATAGTCAGTATATTAATGTTTTAAGTAAATTTTTAACTTTAAATAATATTAGCGTTTAGTGTAAATAGTAAATATGGATATTTAAAATAATATGTAAAATAAACATGTATCTTTGTGTAATTGTTTGTATAAAATTGTATCATTCCATTTTTAAATTCATATATTATATTTAAGTTTTAAACTGTCATTTTCTCTCGTTTTGCAATTAACTAGTAAAATTACCGTCAAAATTAATTTCCTGATCCTTGCTTTATTAAGTTCTTTCACCACCTGCCTTTTCTAGTCGTAATATTCTATAAAATACTTTGACATTGGCAAATCAGTGCCTAAAGCAATGGAGCCACATTAAAAGAAAAAAAAAACATGCTGTTGGCACTTATTACAGCGATATCAAGGGCTTAACGGAGCTAAACTATTCGTATTCAGATATTATAGGGCGTGGGGGTTGCGGTGTTGAAACACATTTTTCCTTTTCAATAATGGAATTTATTTCTAGGAATATTTTCATTTTTAATCATTTATTATAAATAAATCAGTTGACGGTTCTTTACATTTCTTTTTCTTCAATTTCTTTGACTATTATTGAATTATATCCTTGTTAGTGGTATCACATTTGGATACCAAACTAGGTCACAGGTTCAAATTTTATGATGTCATGCATCGCTCAGGAAGTTTTTCTTCGTCGTGTGATCGGTGTAAAGGTGTAAATTCCACCAAAGTCACAAAATAGATGTTCAGTTTTGGTTCTACTCATCTCCAACCCAACACCCTCCAATCTCTTCTGTCATTAAGCCAAGTGTTCTGAACATCGTGAGCATTTTCTCCAACCAGCACAGTGAAGAATTATATCACCAGTAGGGATAATCGCTAATCCGCCCTGTAAAATCATAGTATGTTTACTGTCTGTTCTCCTTAAAGTTACTTTAAAGTTTAAAGTAACACCTAAATTCAGCAGTGGGACATATCGGGTGTTATTATTATTATTTGACTGCAAATATTTCCGCACATATAAATACTAATTAAAAACTTTTTTAAATAGTAGGGCTTAAGGGGATGTAAGGGTTCTGACGTGGTTAAAGAGTTACCAAAATCTTTAGGGACTGAATCATCCTCACTTACTACCTGGTGTGATCCGATAAGCAAAAAGCAAAGGAAGAAGTTATGTCGCCAGGTTTGTTGTTCACTATTTCACTAAAGTTACTGAATTATAATCGAAACTTATTTTAATTATTTTGTAAGCAAACATTTTTTTGATGTTAAAATTATAATTATTTACCTAATAACCTCAATTGGGTAGTTAAGGCGATATTGCACGGTCTATTCGTTTACAGCCAATGCTGATCGCCCGTCGTGAATACCCTTACCACAGGTGGGAGCCCCTTTACTTCGGCACACACAAGGAGCCGTGGTACAGCGAAATGCTGTCTTGGGAGGGCAGGCAGGATAAAATGACACAGGTATTTATAATAAAAAAACAGCGGCTCCAGCAGATTGCTGACTATTATAGAAACATTATGTTAATTTTGAATCAAACTAGTTTGTATAGAGAAATTAATGAAGAGTTTCATGAATAATATTTTGTGACCCTCAACGATATTACATCTGTGAAATAAAATTTTTCTAGCCAAGAATAGATTTAGTTACCTTGAGAAAAATAAAAGTTTGTATCGTTTGTAGTGTTGTTTAGTTACGTTTTACGATAGGCAGGTATACTGACCTTTGCGGTAGAGGGCCAAACCTAGCTAGGTAGTAGTGGTCCTAGCCTATATGGATAGCAACCACTGCTGGTCTTTAAATTTGCCATAGTAACCTTGTATTCCGATATAAGTGATCTAGGTTCCGTTCCCCTCCATGAGCGGCAACGTGTTAGCGGTGCCCCGGGCGTCGAAAAAATTCATAGGCATCGGTAACTGTTTACTATTTAATGAGCCGTCTCCTGTTCCACAGCAATAAAGAAAACATGTACAACGATTTTGTAGTCCTGATCCTATGTCACGCTACAGCCATACTCATGACTAGGCTATGACCTATTAAGTTCAGCGTTCATACGTGCTGTCAGACTACCAAAAACTTACACAAGCAGCCTCGTTAATTAATCAAATTAAAAATCATGTGTTCACGTACAGTTACAAATTACAACATTAACAATTCAGCACCAAACTAGGCACAGTCTGTATTTTGGAAACCAGTTTACATTAAGTAGCAAATGAACTGAGTACATTTAATACAATCAAATTATATATATATATATATATATATATATATATATATATATATATATATATATATATATATATATATATATATATATATATATATATATATATATATATATATATATATATATATATATATATATATATATATATATATATATAGAGAGAAAAAAAAGTATGAATTGATAATAATAAATTCTAAATTAATTAAGGATAGTTGTTAATGTTGATGATATCACGAAGGTTTGATATAAGATTTAACGCTAAGATTATAAAGATTTACACTCCCATTAAAACACCGCCTTGTTTAAAATTCATGATATGTTACGATTATTCAGATTAAAATGTAATTTCGGGAAGGTGAGTTACCTTCATAGTCTGGTAGGCATCTCCTAGATTACTAAGATCTTAAGCTCCAATTTAGATATGATTTTCGGAGAAATACTTCGTTCAAATATATTCCCAATATAATTGGGTTTATGTATTGAGTGTAACTTTACGTTATGTATTTTTTCTTAAGAATTAAACTAGTAATATTTTCTAATTTATTTAAAATTTCTAATAAGAATTCTTTTTTTATTGACGTAGGACAGCACACAGGCTGACGGCTCACCCAGAATTTAGCAGTTACCGTCGCCTATGGGTGTTTGCAACGCCAGTGGCATCGCGAACACGCTGATGTCCCATAAGGCTACAGGTTCACTAATGCTGGAATACAACACAAACTTATTATGGCGGCATACTTATGACCAAAGGTCGCCATCCAGATGGGATTGGGGCTCTACCACGCAGCTGGAGTGCGTTGTTTTGTCACCTTTTACGACAGGCCAACCCCGACCGCAGAGATCAGTATTCTTTCTCTGCTCTGCACGGATGGAAAGTATAGAGTTATCAGCTTGAAGCAAACCCTTACTAGAGGTAGTGTGGGACTCCCATTCAATGCGTTTCCACACTTTGGGAATGACCCAACCCAGTGTTCCTGTACTGCCCAATCGTGCGGTCGAAGAGATATGCCTTCGTGTGTATCTCCCCTCTGGGTGAATGGGCCGGTCTCTCCTGTGTGTCAGCCACGGTGGCTTATCCCCGCTGCTTCTGATCTTTCTCAGAGAGGAGCCGGCGGAACACTGCATCCCCCGTCTCCGATCTAATTCCGTTACTGTAGTCGTAAACGAAGGTTAATCGATTACTCTTCTAGCAAGTTCAGCAGTTTGCAGTGTTCATTAACAAAGGAAAAGCATTGAAGTCGGCTCTGTACATGTAGCCTTATAAGAGTATTATTGAAGTATCACTTAATAGCCTGTGAGGAAGCTCATCGCTGGTTAATAATACCAGTAAATGCTGAGCCGGAGCTAAATTAGGACACGAAGAAGTAAATAAGACTTATGCTTGAATCACGTGTTTATTATTACAATCACACTTGTTTATATACGGTAACACGCTTATTACTTTACGATTATAAAAATATGCACAATTCTTAATAAGTTTTACAATTTATACAAGTCAACACAGTAGTTTTAGCATTGTATACACGAGACTGACTCGCGTTTTCGGAAATAAAATATTGCTATTGAATTGTACACCCGGCGAGACAAGTTCCGATTTCTCGAGCTATGTTTATCCGTCGAGTGCAGTCGTGTAAAATATTAATAACATTATAATGAAAAATTTAATTGATAATAAATAAAATAATGATAATTACACTAATAATTATGAAGATAAATGATAAACAAATAGATTATAAATTTAACAAATAAATTAAGAGTATTCTGCGATGCCTACAGACATATAACCTTTTATTCCTCGTATACATGTTACTGAAAATATTGAAGAATTCAAATAAATAAATTTACTTTCTGTCTAGAGTCACAAACAGACATGTGATATTTTTACATAGCTTATATTTTAATAAATTTTCTCCTCTAGATGTTGGAACTTTGTCTCCAAGAGTACAGGATGGTGGTACTGGATGGCGGCTTCCTCTGCCACGCTTCGACTATGAAGACTCCGTCACGGGATACCAGAGCTGAACGGTTTAATACTCAAAGGTATATGAAGATAATTGGAGGTCTAAGGCATAAATACAAAACACGCCCTCAATGCAAGGTTATGTGGGGATGCGAGCAAGGGAGTTAAAATTTCAAATTATATATTGGTATATAATTTGAAATTTGCAATTATTATGGTTTGTGATTTTATGTGGCGACTAGCATTTGGTACATACTCTGTCAAATGTACAGTCGCATTCAAAAGTTAATATCTATTTTTATAACCAGATACATTTCAACTGACTTAATTTTTATGTTAACCACTTTTAAATTACGTGTTTAATATGCATTAATAATTTTATGTTATCTAGGGCTTACAAATCGTCGAAAACACGGTCTGCGCGGTTAAGTGATGTGGACTTTTGAATGTAACTGTACATACCATAGTAATTTTTAAAATACGTCTAAATACATAATAGAATTAGAGAAATTGTAATTTAAGGTTAAAAAGTCTATTGAGTTTACCGACAAACATATATACATTGTCACATATATGCAAAATATAATATTAAAATATGCACTTAACCTTTTAATAGTTTAGTTAGTCGATATATTCTGATATGAAATACATCATTGCAATATTTGTTCGCTATTTAGAACACTATATATGTGTTTAAATCAATCTAGAAAAATGTACACAACTCTAATTTTGAAATATAACTATATATTGTAAGTACTATGTGTATATAATATTCGATATTTATCTTAATTAATCTCCTTCTCGGATATCTATGATATAATGGTAATGGAATTTTCATTAAAGGAACATGTAATAATGACTAAGAATTTATTGAGCCCTTTTAGAATAACTTTAATCTGATTGAATCTTCAAAATGTGTTTAATTTGATTAAACACGGGCTTTAGGTACATATAGTAGTTTAATTCTTAAAACTATGATAAAAACCTTAATTATCTTAGTATCTTTGAAAAATATTTATTTTTTTATATTTATGGCTTGCAAATATACGTAGTTATTTTATTATATAATCCTTAATAATACGTAGTAATTTTATTTAATAATACTTTTTAATGTCCTTGAATTTCGGACTATGATTTTGATCATTTTTGAACAAAATAATTTTTTTGATATTTTTATTATTCATTTATGATTATTATGTTGATAACAGTTTATATTTTGGTATTTAAAATAAAATAAATTACATATAATCATATTTATTTTATTTATTTTCTTACACGGGATAGGTCAGATGGCTTTGCTCATGTCATCAGCATCAGGAAAGTCCTGACTTTTCACCGCTAGCTGAAAGGTGGAGGACTCCCTTTGATACCCATCAAAGGGTAGTGAGTCCTGTCAGACAAATATAAGATACGTTTGCCATGTTTTTGTCCCTCAATATTTTTTTAAGTACAAACTCTTGTGCCAAAAAGAAAGATTTCCTTTCGACAATCAGCCATTTAATTCTCAACAGCGTAACGCAAGCGTCAATATAAAATCTTCGAAGGTCGCATCCTTAACTTTATTAAGGTAAATCTCGTTATTATTTAATAATTTATAGGAATAAATATTATTTTATAAACCATATTCTACTTTTAAGTTGAAGTTATTACTTCAACAACTATTAGCGTTAAGCTGGAATGGAAATGAGTAGTGTTTGAAATAATTCTAGTTACAATATTGTTATTGGAACCAGTATTTAGCGCTAATGGAATAATAAACAGTTAACTATTTCATTCGAGATAGTTAATATTCATGTATGATCATTTTCATTTTGTTATATTCCATACGTTAATGTAGCGGGTTTTTCATGACGCAAGTAAAATCTTTTAATACAACTGATTAACAATCTTTGCTGCGACAAATTGCGCGATCAAAATTTTCTGTAACATGTAACTAAAAGTCAACACCTGAGAAAATTAAGACCTTTTTGATGGAAAATTTTGTCACCTGTCACTTTGTTAACGCCTTCAATCCATTCTATATTACACACATATTGTTATTAGAAAATATAAAACCATATGCTGTAACCATGTAGCTCAATATGTAACTCATTTATAAATAGATAAATCATTATTACGGGTATTTATATAAACTATAATGTTGAATAAACTGCTTAGAACTCTCTATTTAATATATTATCGTTTCGTCTGTTTACAATAATAATGTTAATTGTGGAATATTTTATACAAAACATTGTTTATTTATGTAGGATTGCTTTGAATTTATAATGTACTCCGCTTCATTTTATGATATTCATAGAAATGTGTATTTTAATTACAAAATTTGCTTATTTTTATAATACTTGTGTAAAATTTCTTATTGTATTAGTGTTGTTTAATTAATAATGTTTGGTATTATGAAATCATTCGTCCTTAATAAAATTCTCTCATAAAATTGTTTTTATTGAACTATTATTTATAATATTTACAGAGTTATGAGATTAAAGAGTGTGGTAAAAAGCGGTATCATTTGGAAACCTACGGTGAAGAAAAACGTCGTGAGAGAACTTGTATACCGAGATTACTGTTAAATGTAATCTTACAACAAGCCTTAAACAAGTGCTTCGGGTATACAGTATGTTCCTTCTAAAGGGAGACCCAAGCCCAGAAATGGAACGTTATAGGCTTTTTTATTGCTGAGGAACAACAGGCAGGCTGACGGTCCATTTAATAATAAGAAGATATCGTCGCCTATGGATGTTTGCGATGCTAGGGGCACACTGAGCACGCTGTTCCATAGGGTACAGGAACCTGGGTCTCTAATGACGGAAAACAACACAAGGATTTATGGCGGCATACTTTATAGCAAGGGTGGTTGCCATCCCGACGGGCTTGGAGCCCTACCACGTCGCTAGGTTGTATTCTTACTCTGCCCACAGGGGCAGAGAGAGGAGTACGGAGGTGTACGGAGAGGCTGTTATTACCTATATAATAAGCGTTATAATATAAAATCAAGTTAGATATGTCTATTTGGCAGAACCTTATAAAGAAAAAAAGAGACGAACAAAGGCGCGCAAACTACCATCTTCTTTTTTCAAGCGTTTAATTTTGGATGCATTTGAAGCTTTCTATTTAAAGCTCCAGGTATGTTGTGTATTGTCTGAACTAAGCTTTTGCGCGCGTTTCTCATCTTTAACTCAAATGATAATAAAATATACTTGGACACAGAGCCACAATAAAAAAAATTAACGACCCATAAGGACCCACTGCCTTCTTTTTTAGGTAAAGGACAGTGTAATCGCCACGCTTGTCCAATATGGATCGATGTATTCCTTCACCGTCGATACGTCTCAATTATAATATGCACGTTAGGCGAAGAAAAACTGTCTAAGTGGTATATGCCATCGTGGGATTTAGGAGGTCCTAAATCACACGATGGCATATACCACCTAGGTTTGTCTCTAAGTGTAATAACACTCAGCTATCATCTATATATTTCTAAAAAGAGCATAATTGTGGCTAAATTTAGTTATTCCACTACTACTACGGAATACATGCTAATATCTATATAAATAAAATGATAGAGGCCTGCAGTTGTACGCGCATCACGGCAAAACTACTGAATGGATTTCAATTAAATTTTCTAAGGTTTATTTCTTGGTCCTTATCTAAAAAAATAATAACATTACGATATGTTCATTTTATATAAAAATATAAAGTTATTAAAGTTTTAAGAAACATGTGTTTACATGGCGCGGAGAAGTGGGGCAAGCGGTGTAGTACGCATACGAAAACTTCTCATATTTTTTTGATTTATTTTGTTCTGTTATTCGACCAGCGAAGCGGGTGGGAATGATTAGATATGAATGTGAAAGTGAGTTTGTTTGTTACGCTTTCACGCCTAATAGTGTGAGCCTTGGAGATGGACATTGGCCATCGGCCATTATTTAATTTATATTGTAGAACAGCGTTTGCTGGGTCAACTTGTATATAATAATGCTACGTATAGAATGGACATTGCATTCCTCCCAACCGATCTGGGCTTCATCACTTTGTCAACGATTCTCAGGTGTTGAGGAACGGACTTGAGCACGAGACGCGTCACACGTGTATTTTACATGTTCCTACGTCCGATATAATGGAGATTAAGGCCGACTTGCAAGACCAAGCACTAAACCGATTTAGCGCTAAACTTATTTTAATCGTCTTTCTGTCCCTGTCAAATGTTGTTAACGTGACAGGGACAGAATGATTATTAAAATAAGTTTAGCGCTAAATCTGTTTAGTGATTGGCCGAGCAAGCCGGCCTAAGTGTGTTTGTTTCTGTAGATGTTAACATGCAAAATTTATGTGCTATAGCGACTAACATCATTCGTTTGCTTTGAAACTTTTTACTTCTGGGTATAACATTCATACGGTGACAAGCTGCACGTTGCAGAAACGACATCTGTATGTATGTGTAATAGGTACTTTAAACGAGGCTTTTGTATTGGGATCTGTTCGACAACAATCTGAACCTTTGCTGTCTATTAACTAGCAAAATTACTAAATCCATTTGTTAACCTAGATAATCATGGAGTAGCCCTATTTCTGGTGGGAGTGGTAATTTTTATATATACAAAATTCTATTTTCACAACTAGTAATTGCATGCGATTTCATTTATACTCGTATAAATCCTATTTTCGACTTAATGAGATATTTTACACTATATTTAACTAAAGTAGGCGGCAGAGAATACTGACTCCCGCGGTTGACAGCGGCCTGTCGCAAAAGGCGACTCAAGGACCTTAGCTAGGTGGTAAGGCTCCAAGCCCGTCTGGATGGCAACCACCTTTAGTCACTAAATATGCCTTCGTAATAACTTTGTGTGCGTACGTGATCCAGGTTCCAGCTTCCATATGCAGCGTGTCAGCGGTAAACATACATAGGCCACTGCGTACTATTGAGCTGTCAGACTTTCTACTGTTCCAGAGAAATAAAAAAAATTCAATCCGCAATATGTAGTTACTACCGAAGAAAGAAGAAGGTGGTCTATAACTATATTATCAATAATCTGCGATTCTCACGTTACCTTAAACTCATTTTTAGGATACTGCCTTGGGAACTCATATCTTATAGTTCATCCTCAAGGAATTGAAGGTATATGTAAGTATTTTCCCGGTAACAGTTTATTCATTTCATTATAATAAAAAGGGCGCCATTACTATTAGATTGTCCATTTTTGACTTTGCCCTTTAAGAATTAAATGAGAAACACGATTCGATAATGTTGAAACAAATTCAAGTAAAGGCCGCGTGATCGATCAAAAGTAATGAATTTTTCCTCTTCAAGACCGATAAACAACTTTGGCGGCTTAATGTAATATCAAAGATGGAGTGCCTGATTGACGTAACTGTGAAAAAGCTGAAAATATTCGAGTATTCAGAATAATAATTTCGGCGAACGATTTTTTATTTTACCTAATTCGTAATTTTTAGCCAGATTACATTCGAAGCTTACGTGACATGATCTGGACGATCATGGCATTGTCATGACTCAAAAAGTTTTGAAAGAGTTTTACAGTTAATATACTTTGTCTCAAAAGAATACATATATTCGCTTACAGAGAAATACGTTGATAAAATTTAAATTTACAGACCGATTGCACGCTGTTTACCTTGAAAAATTAAGAAAGAGTATTTATTAAATAATTTGAAGGTAGTTGCATACTTTTCGTTTGTTAAGGTCTCGGACTTATTAGCGGAGCGATTATGGAATTATTGTCTATAGTTTCTCTGTCTATATTGTTGCCCTGTAACAATCCTTAGTAATACTCGTATTATAAACGCGAAAGTTTGTATGTATGAATGTTTGTTACGCTTTCACGTCCAAACCGCAGAACCAATTTCCATGAATTTCGGTATAGTCATAGATTGGACCTTGGAGAAGGACATAGGCTACTTTTTTAAATTTATATTATTCATTTTTTTTTAATTCCATTGTTCCTTACGATTACAGGCGCACGAAATTGGACCTTTACTAAATTATATAAATAGCTATTACTGACCAAGCTGTGCAAACAAACTGAATGAAACAAACAAGAAAGTAATATTATAAATAAAATGGAAGATACAGTCTTTTCTCCCTGTTGGATTATTTGCACAACATTGTGGGGGTGTTGCTCCCTTTCGTTTCTACATTTACGCTGAAAAGGCTAAGTGAGTAAATAACATATACTTTTATGTAAATCGTGTACATTGTATAAAGTAAATGGATTTTAGTATTAAATGCTATGTTGTTAAAAATTTGCATATCGCTGGAGTATAAAAAAGTAGTCCAACTGGTGGTAAGAAGTGGTTGGTTCTTGATGTGAATATAATTTGGAACAAAATACTAAAATCATTCATTCCCTTTTCATCTATTCCAAACATTCTTTACCTGTTACGTGATCTTTCGATGTGTGATGTTTTTTATAGCTAACATTGCTAGTGTTAGCAGGCACAGGCCCACCGAGAGTAGGTTCACCATTGCCTATAGACATTTACAATGCCATAGGCAACGCGTTGCCGGCCTCGAAGATCCTGGTTTACTAGTCCGGAATAAAACACAAGGTCATTCATACATCAAGGGGTGGTTGCTATCCAGTCCGGTTTGGAGCCTTACCTGCTAGGGTTTTTTTCTCAGGTTAGGGGTCATTCTTATCCGCCTATGTAGGAAAAGAAAATGGTTGATTCCATTTTTTGTATTGCTGTAGGACAGCAGACAGGCTGACGGCCCGCTTAGAATTTTGCAATTACCGTCGCCTACGGATGTTTGCAACACCAGTGGCATCATGAACACGCTGCTGTCCCATAACAATACAGGAACTTGGGTCACTAATGCCGGAACACAACACAAGTTTATTATGGCGGCATACTTAAGACCAAAGGTGGTCGCCATCCAGACGGGCTTAAGGCCTTACCACGTAGCTAGGGTGGGTTGTTTGGTCGCCTTTTACGACAGGCCGACCCCGTCCGTGTATTATTATTATTTATTAATTATCACAGTAAATTAATTATATCCTTGAGTTCATTATCCCGGGATAAGGTAAGAGGAAGGCCAGCGAGATCTAGATATAGAGTTGTATGATAAATATTACTCAACAAATGCAAAACCTGACGATGTCTTCTTCTTATTTGGGCAGACGCTCTCATTCTGACCCTTCATACTAAGAAATATAGAATGTAATATGGTACCAATATAATAGTACCAGTATAGTATATCTGTAGTCTATAGTTTTAGCCAACAAAGAAAGCTCTACTTCTCTCATATATTGTTCAAGGTAGGTCGATCTCACTTTTGAGGCACGATCTTGGTTAGCACACTATGAAACAGAAGCTGAAAAGTACTGTACCCATACCCTTGGGGGTAGCATGTTACGACCTCACTTATTGATTTCACAATTAAACCACTAATTAATTAAAGCCACCTTATAATTCAGTATGACATTGAAACTAGATTATTTCCGCCGCCATAAATTACTTTATACTTCTGGGGTAAGTCAGCTGCTTCTTCAGTTCAGAGTCATAGTCTCATCTAGTACCAATAACACAAGCGATAAGTTGAATACTTTGGAACTATATGGGGCTTTATTAATTATCACAGTAAATTAATTATATCCTTGAGTTCATTATACCGGAATAAGGTAAGAGAGTGGCATGGAAGGCCAGCGAGATCTAGATATAGGCTTTATTAATTCATCATCATCATTTAAGCGTAGCATCCCGGTTGCAACCCAAACTTTCATTTCGGTGCCCGGGGTCCGCTTTCCGACTCTTGCTACTCCACTTCGCATGATCTTCAGCATCCCTGGTAGTGAGCCCAATAGGCTTTATTAATTATCACACTAAATTAATTATATCCTTGAGTTCATTATCCCGGAATAAGGTAAGAGAGTGCCACGGAAGGCCAGCGAGATCTAGATATAGAGTTGTATGATAAGTATTACTCAATAAATGCAAAACCTGATGATGTCGTCTTCTCTTTCTCGATTACGAAGTAGTGCAGCAACGAAGAAGGGAATAGGCGCATTTGGCCAAGACTTTGGCGGAATGTCGTAGGAGTCATTTTCCGATCCTCTCTAGCATTAACGAATAGCTACGGGAAGATTTTTACTGGGTAATTCGTATACTTGTATACCTTTCGTGAGAATACTGAACCCTGCGGCTGAGGGTGACCTAAGTGATAGGGCTTCAAACCTGACTGGCACCGCCATAATGACCTTGTTTAGTATTCCAGTTCCTTTTTAAGGCCGGCAGTACGTTGGCAATGCCTCTGTTGTTGCAAACGTCTATAGGGGACTAGCTGACCCGGCAAACGTTGTTCTGCCATATAAATTAAAAATAAAACCATAATAAAAGTAGTCTATGTCCTTCTCCTAGGTTCAGTCTATCTCTATACCGAAATTCATCAAAGTTGATTCAGCGGTTTAGACGTGAAAACGTAACAGACAGACAGATTTATACCCACATTTATAATATTAATTATTTATTTTGATCAATTAGTTACTACCAAATGTTCATTAGAAATAAATTATAAATTTTTATTGTATTTATGGTTTATTATTTTGCCGATAATGGCTTACACATAAAATTTAGATATATGCTGTCTCGGGATTTTTTGTAGGACTATTTAAGATAAAAATTTCCATTCTACATTATATATGTAGAACTCTAACGGTTTTTCCAGCGCACGCCTGAATAGGTCGCAGATGGTAGAATTTTTTCCTACTTACTCGACAATAATAATTATCGTTATATTTAGGTCAATCCACACAATATATTTATAAGTTCATAACTATGTGTTATTCTTTACATTAATATAAGCTATATTAATGTAAAGTTTCATTAAAATCCATATGAAATGAAAGAGTAAAAAAATGAAAGAGTAATAAACATCCATACAAACTTTCGCGTTTATGATATTAGTAGGATGGTGCCTATGTACTAACGGGTAGGCTGTTTTCTTATCTGCTAACCTCAATTATTTAAAAAATCTTTGCAAGTATTAGAGTTCCATATGTAGACCATAGTTTTTTTATTGCTGTTGGACAGCAGACAGGCTGAGGGCCCGATTAGAATTTAGTAGTAACCATCGCCTATGGGTGTTTACAACGCCAGTGGCATCGCGAACACGCTGCTATCCCATAAGGGTACAGGAATTTCAGTCACTAATGCCGGAACATAACACAAGGTTATTATGGCAACATACTTAATACCAAAGGTGGTCGCCATCCAGACGGGCTGGAGGCCATACCACGTAGCTAGGTTCGTTTTGTCGCCTTTTACGACAGGCCGACCCCGTCCGCAGAGGTTAGTATTCTTTCTACGTCCCTGTACGGATATAAATAGTGCGTAAGGGCTATTTATTATCAAATATATAAAGGTAAATATATAAATGTCTTTGGGATGTAAACGAAAATAATTTTGTCATATATAACAACTTCTTGGAACAAAATCAACAATTTCATCACAAACACGTTTAATTATAAATTTTACAAAGTTTACAAGAGGGTGTTATAAATTTGTCCTTTTCCCTTTTAATCTTGTTCCTTCCATTGGATAAATAAACAATGTATACGACGAATATATAGATGAAAAAAACGGAGGAGGTTCTCAAGTCGACGCTTAAATGGTATCCCGAAGTTAGTACCATATAAATTTGCAAAAAAAATTCCAACCCTAAGGGTACGAAAACAGAGAATGATTGATTGTTCACTCACTGATTATATCCATGACCACGCATAACTTTTGACAGAATTGATTTATTTAAGCATTTTTTTATTGCTGTCGGACAGCAGACAGGCTGACGGCCTACTTAGAATTTAGCAGTTACAATCGCCTATGGGTGTTTGCAACGCCAGTGGCATCGCGGACTCGCTGCTGTCCCATAAGGAACTTGGGTCACTAATGCCGGAACACAACACAAGGTTATTATGGCGGCATACTTTAGACCAAAGGTGCTTGCCATCCAGACGGGCTTCAGGCCCTACCACGTAGCTAGGATGGGCTGTTTTATCACCTTTTACGACAGACTGACTCCGGCCGCAGAGGTTAGTATTCTTTCTTCGCGAGAGCATGTAGTACTTAGTAGATTATAGTCACAAAAATTATAAAATAAAAACTTTTTAACAAAAAAATTAAACCGCTGAAAAAACCGAAACGCAAAAAATAATTAACTTTCTTTTTAATAACCTTAATAACTAAGGTCGACTTGCACAACATTTGACAGGGACATAATGACGATTTAAATAAGTTTAGCGCTAAATCGGTTTAGTGATTGGTTGTGCAAGTCGGCCTTAGTTCTTAAACTAATGTAAGTAATTTTGAGTTGGCGCGAAACAAGCAAATTAATTACTTAAGTAAAGCGTGATGCGCGGCGGCGGCGCAGCGTGACACGCCCCTTCGCCGGAAAATGCCGAGCGTTTACGAAGTTAATGTAATCGAGGCAGCAACCCGAATGGGCGCACACGTGAGGGCACTGGCGCCAACTCAAAATTGCTTAGGTATACTTACATTAGTTTAAGAACTTAGTTATTAAGGCTAATAAAAAGGTTTATTATTTTTTGTTTTTCAGATTTTTCGGCGGTTTGTAATAGATAAAGAAAGTAAAACGTCATAATATATATAAAAAAGTTTAATTGCTTTAATAAAACCATGCCAAATATATAAATGTACAAAAATTTTATCTTCTAATATATTAGATGTTTTGAGCCGCTGGGTAAACTGAAAAATAAACAATAAATTAATACTAATGTGCAAGAGAACTAGCAAAGGGAAATAACGTTGGTATTAAAAGTGAACTATAACAGATGTGATATATATATATTTAAACTAAATATATGTAATTGATAACATGAATGGTTTAGTTACGAAGTTAGCTTGTATATCATATCGTTTTAACCGCACACAAATGCCATTTAGTCAGGGTAAAGAGGATATTTTGAAGTCAACATACGTACAGTGCTGACTCAGGCTAGGCAGCACGGGAAGTAAAATATTTAAAAATTAATAATAAATAGAAATAATAATAAATGGAAATGAAATTATAATATCATTTTTCTTTTTAGCAAGTATTGTCCCATTTATAGTATGTTCTTCTTATTCGCGGGATCCACAAAAAGGGACCACGAGGCTCGTGTCATTGTTCCGTTACTCTACCAGTTGAGCAGGGACGCGGCCGAGCGTGGCTCCAACCCTAAATCATCTGGAGTGGATGCGGAGAGGACAGAGCTGCGTGACAAGGTGGTCATGGTGGACTGGTTTATTAGCAAATAATTTTGATTTGCATACCACATTCGGTATATAGAAATTATGACCTCCAGGTTGGTATCCAAATATAAAATCACTAACTGCCATATACGAAAATTAATATAAAAAATATTGTGTGTCGAAAATGTTCCATAAAGTTATGCAAACTACATACTCATTAATAGTCAAATACAAATGAAAAAAAGGAACGCAAAAAGAAACCGGTTTATTTGGTATTAATTTAAATAAAGCCAATCAAAGTTGATATTAATAATTCGAAACAGACCCGATTTTATCGACAGCCATGAAATATGAAGGATCACCTCACTCATTATGGATTCAAGAAGTCTTTAATCGAATTCGCTTGAACTTCCCGAGGAGGTTTAATCTAATTTGGAAGCCCTCTCAAGATCTGTTGCAGACAGAAAGCAGCGAACAACCGTGCAATTGAAAGTTTTAACAAAACTAAAATAATCATAACTCAGATTTATTAAAAAAACTTTTGGTATTACTTTTAACTTATTGTTTTAATTACATTGATTACGTGACGAGTACTCAATGTAACAGGTAGAATTACAAGCCAGATTTTCAGGATTCTATACTCATATAAATATAAACAGTTTTATCTATAGTTAGAGTTCAGCAGACAGCCAAACGGCCCACCCTGGCAGATGGTCACCGTCGCCTATGCACGTTTACAACACCCACCAACGCGCTGCTGGCCTCGAAGGAATTTTATAACGCCATTTTTGAAGAACCCTATATCGCACCGCACTGAGAAAACCTCAGCTGGAAGCTCATTCCAAATCCTGAGAGTACGCAACATGAACGTTTTTGAGAATCGTCTTGTACAAGAAAGAAGAGGCTCCAAGAAATGGAGATGAACACCCAGCCGATGACGGGCAGTGCGATGGTAGAAGGAGGATGAGATCACTATTCGAAATAGCTCTCAGAACACTCCCCGTTGTACAGAAGGTAGAATACGCAAACAGACGCAGTCTCTCCAACGTCTAAGCGTGTTTAGATCGTCTGTGAGTATCAGATCGCCGATAACATGAACTACGCGCCGGTTGGATGGAGTCTAGGGGATTGAGCTGACAGTCGGGTGCTCCAGCCTATAAATGTGAACAGTACTCCATATGCGGTATGACCTGTGTTTTGTATTGCACAAGCCTTGGACTGAAATACTGCTTGGACCAGTTTAGCACACCCAGGTTTTTTGAGGCAAGCTTAGGTTTGCCCTCCAATTGTCACCTAAACTGCACATCATTCGTGATGTCGACACCAAAGATTCCAATACGGCTTGAGATGGAAAAAGGGGTTCCTTGGAACTGTGGCGCAGGTGCGAACGGGGTGTTCTTGGCAGAGAATACGCAAACTTGCATCTTCGAGGGGTTGAACTGGACAAGTTTTTGTCGTTTACACGACCAGTGTGCCGTGCATCGCCAGTGCTATCATCTGCAAAGCAATTAATGTCATCTATGGATAACATGTCATTGATATGCAGAATAAATAGCGTCAGCGACAGCACACCCTGGGGCACACCAGCATTGATAGTTTTCACACTGGAGCAGCAACCGTGAACAACGACCTTAATACTGCGCCCAGCGTGAAAGCTGGATAGCCAGGTGCAAAGACTCCCAGGTATCCCGTAAGATGGAAGCTTCGCAGAAGAGCCCTATGCCAGACCTGATCGAAGGCCTTAGCAATGTGTAGGTTAACAACCAGAGCTTCTCCTTTGCTCTCAACGGTTTCAGCCCAACGGTGCGTCAGGTAAACCAGAAGATCCCCACCAGACCGACAATGCCGTAAACCGTATTGGCGATTATTTAGAAGTTGGGAATCTTCCAGGTAACCCAAGAGTGGTGCGTTGATAATCCGCTCGATCACCTTTGAGAGCAAGTAAGTTATCGCTATAGGTATGTAGTTGGACGGGAACGTCCGGTCACCCTTTTTGAGAATAGGGTGAACATGGGTCACCTTCCACAGGCCTTTGCGATAGGATAAGGTAAAAAGTCGGGAGCGGACTGGAGACAGCTCAGCCGAGCACATCCACAGCACAATATTGCAGTAGTAAGTAGTAGTAAAGCAATACATCAACAACAAATAACAAACAAACCTTAGCCAGGAATACCTTACGTACTGATCGTTATTACGAGTTGGAAGTCCGAACCCAAAAAATGGACTCTTATTGTTCCTTTATTGGGTTTGTTGTTGTTGTGATCAACAGACAGACAAACGGTCCACCAGACGTGGCACCGTCGCCTATAGACGTTTGCAACACCAGTGGCATTACCAACGTACTGTTGGATATGCACTAGTGCCTGAACCCGACATATGATGGCATGATTTAAAATCAGGGGTAATAGCCATCCAGCCGGGTTTGGAGTCCTATCGTCTAGTTAGCATTATTTAGATGCTTTTTACCTTTTATAGACCACCTTGAGCTACAAGGGTCAGTATTCTCACTCTGCCTCTGAACGGAGAATGAATAACACAGAGATCATTATTTTACTACCCTTCAAAAAAGTCTTGAAGTTTACGCCACATGCAAGATAGGTAAAACATTCCTTCTGTAATATGATATTATATTATTTGACTAATAATGGAAAAATGTTTTTCTCTTAATAGCAATTTTAGTAATATCTGATGTTTTTGACATGGGGTTTGACGCAGTTTTGTTACAGGATAACTGCGCCACTTTTTGGGTCGATACTAATCCATGTTCTTTTCTCGAGAAAACAGTTATATGATAAAATCTGTGGCTTAGTTACAAATGTTATTACATTCATTGTTACATTGCCGTACGGTCAGTATGCCCCGTTAAACCGAAATAATGTCTTAATAGTATCATTTCTCACATTTCACGGCTCTATAAAAACACGATAGGGTAACTTTAACTACGTGGAGGATAGACCTTTACTAGGTCTATTCACCAAAATCTGTAATTATTTTTTATTGACGAATAACGGCAGAGGGCCTTAGTAAGCAGTTACCGCCGCTTAGATTTGCGACGCCAAGGGCATCGCCAACACGCTGGCGTCCAGGTAGGGGAATTGGACTTGGGTCTAGGTAATTATAGCGGCAGGCTTAAAGACCAGGTGTGATTGCCATCCAAACGGAATTGAAGTCTTATCACCTAGCCAGGGTTGCTTTGTCGCCTTTTATCGCCCCCGGCTACAGGAGTCAGTATTGTTATTCCGCCCCTACGCGGAAAAAACATTACTATACTGGTAATAATAACGTAACCTACTAAAAAAAAATGACTTACTCACTTAGGTTGTATAAGGTGGAACGGCATTTTCCTCACAGCCTCCTCAGCAATATCGAGTGGAAATCCGAATTCCAGCATGTTTTCATTCAAGCAGTCGTTGTAGGTTGAAGCCAATTGACATCTATCCGTCATCCCCTCTATACTGTCCAGGCAGAGTCGGGATATACAGTTCAATTTGCGAACTACCCGCGAATTTTTTCCATTTACCAAACTTGCGAGGTGCACTAGGAGGTCTCTATTTACCTGTTGGTAACGATTAAAAAAATTTAAATATTAAATACTACGGAACAATTCATACAGCGCCATCTAGTTCCAAATTAAGTAGCATATCACTTGTGTTATAGATACCAGACTACTAATATACTTTTCTTTTGTAAATGTGCCTTATACATAACGTGACCATACGTCCCATTCTTTTCACAAATCTAAACGCAGTTTGGGAATCGAACTAAGGTCTTCCGCATGACGCGACGTGCGTTATCCGTTACGCCATGGAGATCGTCAGAGATTGTATGTATTGTTTGATTATATTGACACAAACAATATTATTTTTTTATGTTTCTATATTCATGATTATTTTAAGATCATTGTTGGCAAGTGTGAAGTCTTGCCTAGCCTCACAGAGCCTGTCTTACATACTAAATATATTAAATAAAACTTCGATGGATTCCACTCCGTAAATGTTAATTCCACATTAATAATAAGTAGAAAATCCTTACACTGAACTTGTAACCATGGGTGGTCACATAAATCACTGGGACCCTGATAAGGAAAGTGGAAAGCGGCGTTGAGTCAAAAAGTTCGTAGCGCTATAATTAAAAACCTATGCGTTATACAAAAAAAGTTTCAAATAAAAAAGATGGCAAATATTATTATCTACAATAATGATCTCTACAATTTTTGTCGTAAGATGCGCGGTTCGCGAGATATTCGATAAAACGTGTTTTCCAAGATGGCGGCTGAAGTGAACCCCCCCCCCCCCGTGCCCACTTAGATTTTCATTCAGGGGACACCCTTGAACATATTCCAAAAAAAAATACCATGTCCCGTACGTTGCAAAAAAAACCCCGGCGCTTGGCCTAATAATTGTGGAGTAAAATGGATCGTCAGCCTATCTGCTTTTCCACAGTAATTAAAAAAGGAAAAATTTAGAAACAAACCTTTCCATGATTAATGACGTCACTCTGCTCAAGCATACACGCAGCGAAGCATTGTCCTGACCTCGAAACTGGCGAGGAGTTGGTGAAATACGCTCTCACATCTTTCGGCGTTGCCCGCACTTTGATGACGCACGATTGTGCCATCCGGACTAGCGCATCTAAATGACCTTGAACCTGGTAGATTTAAAATAACTCTTATGAATATACCGCCCAGGATCCGGTTTTCTTAAACAGCTTTATGGATTTCACGACGTTGCTTATTAATATATTGGGGCAATTCATACAGTTCCATCTAGTACAAAAGTTGTGTTATGAGTGTGTTCCAGACAACTGGTTAACTTCTTATGTATTCTTTTACGCATATTTCTTCTTATGTATTTTATTTTTGTGAATAAACAAACATTATACATAAACAACCAGACGCAAGACTGACTGATGAATCATAGCCCTTTTTAGTAACTAAAAGTAACTGTTATGAGGCGGAAAATGCTTAGTGCCCCTACTGCCAGCCGCCTGGCAGGCCCTCAGGCAGGTAGTGTGGGAATCTCGTGCAATGCGCCCGTACGCCCCCCATAGTTGACAAAGGGGACGCACATCGCTGGGTTACCCACTAAAAACCACTCCAGTGTTCCTCTTATTCCCGGAGCTTGGGACGGAGAGATATACATTCGCTTGCGCCTCCCACCAGGGCGGCCTGAGCCGACCATGTTGACTTTGGCCGGCCTCTACTGTATTGACCGCGGTATTTCTGTCTACGTGAATCAAACCCCTGACCTCTGCAGGCATTCGTATGTACCTTAGCTGTCACGACAGGGAAGTCGTCGATTCATAAGCCTAACTAGCTTTTCGTTTGTTCAGCGTGCTATGCGAGATTTGAATTGCCTCCAAGTTGCCTTTCAATGAATAACTTCAAAGTCTTTCGGAACTTATACTTCGGAGTTCGAAGTATGGTGTTAAGTAATACAACAGATATGATTAGCATCGTACCCTTCTGTGACACTTCCATTTCTTGCAGTCACAATAGCAGCTCAGCAGCAGTGGTACGTGATAGCTGTTAAATTAAATCCTCATAATACCCGGAGATGGGTAGACCCAAAAAGTGCTGGCTACGATATCTCGTAGGGGTTGATATGCGTGCCAATGGACTGACCACCAGAGATGCCGAAGATCGTGCGAAGTGAAGAAGAAAAAGTCGGAAAGCGGACCCCGGGCGCCGAAGCGAGAGTTTGGGCTGCAACCGGGATTCAACGCTAAGATAATGATGAATACCGTGGACTGTTTAGGCAGTGTTTAACGTCTAAGGTACAGAGCCGTCTTTACCCGGAGGTTTAAGAGGTGCGGTATACCCGGGCGCATACTAGGACTCTTCTTCCCTAAGAAGGCGCAAGAAATTTCGATATTTCATTAAACTTTAACTCATTAAATAACTTTAACTCATAATATCAACGTTATTGCATCGTTTTGTATACTTTGCTACGTCAAATGCACACACAGAATAAAAATATAGGCACCAATATTAAATTATTTTACTAAGATTGTGTTTTTTGGTTGATAAGAGCGGGGGCGCAGGCTAACCACCCCAAACCCGGCATAGAATATGCTTAAGATTGCGCTGCTAAGGTGCTTATTAATAAAACATAACTGTAATATAACTGCCGTTTGAAAACTAAATAGGATTAGTTATGAATAAGCACTACTATTCATTAAAAGAAATATATTAAAAGAACAATTTAAACATAAAATACAACAGAGAACTGAACTGGAACCCAAATAGGTGCATAAAGGAAACGCACAACAATTGCACAATAAACGGTTTAACGCCCCAGTTTCAAAGCGAAATAGAGTTTAACTATATAATATGAGTACTGAATCATACTTATTGCTATACTAGGGATGGGATTGGTTCGACATCTTGAAACATTTTGAGTTGGGTCGTAAAGTTGTACTACAATCTATAAATATCACTATAGCATGCTGTGAGACCAGTATGCTACAGTGATATTTTTTTATTGCTGTAGGACAGCAGACAGGCTAACGGTCCTCATGGAACTTAGCAGTTATCGTCGCCTATTGTTTGTAACGTCAGGGTCATCAATAGCACGCTGCTATCCACGTAGTGGTACTGGAAACTGCTTAGAGCCCTACCTGGAGCTAGGGCTAGAAGCCCTACCACCTAGCTTGGGTTTATAGTCAGCTCTTACGACAGCTGAGGAGGTCAGTACTGTTTCTCCGCCCCTGGATGGATAAAAACGGTATAGGATATTCATATTTGTTTCAATGTTAAAACGTGTGCTACAATATAGTGGATATAGTCAGCGTACTAACCCAAGCGAAGAATCCGGAGCGATAGTAAAGCTTAAGGTTTCCTATCTTTCATCTTTACTTTGCATGATTTTCAGTTAACACGTAGAATGCCAGACTAGAAATAATGTTTACACGAGTGGGCCGTGGTGGACACCTTGTATCCCCATGCCCTTGATCACTACAGAAATCTTTAGGCAGCCGATAGACACCATTTCGAATCTTTTTACTAAAGCAAGAGCGAGGCGAGATTCTACAACCTAACCACTTGGCATAAAAAAGGCAAAAAGACTTAGAAGATATGACCTTTTTAGCAAGTTGTTTTCAACAATGCCATTTGACTTTTCGGAAAATAATGAGAGCATCGCTGCTTTCGTAAATCGCCCATTATTTTTGAGTTATCTATTTTTTGGACGATTCTTGATATATTGTTGTGGCCCTGGGGAAAGAATGATGTACGACTCATTGTGTCCGTCCGTATTTTTTGTATTATCGCATGACAATGAATGTTTTTTAAATATTTGTTCCAAAGCAATCAATTTAGATTATTACTAAAAATCGTATACACTGATATAGTCATGAATTTATCAAATTATTACTATAGATAACAGCTGTTTGTATGCAATAATTTTAGATGCTACTAATTAAACTACTGTTATAATTAATTAATATCCGGATGACCGAGCTTTGCTCGGTATTTTTTTTTATAAATTGTGTTTTTTGGAAATTAACAATTGATTTTCTTAGTCTAACCTCAAAACAAACACTCATTGACTTCGTGTTACTTAACAACGCCATCTGCTGGAATAGCTTTAGTGTTGTGTTGTTAAAGCAATTTAAAAAAATAGTATTATTATTCGCCGATAGATGTCAGGAAGAGTCATTTTTTAGTTTAAATTATTCGCCGATAGATGTCAGGAAGAGTCACATTTTTGTTATTATTCTTCCAATAAAAAAAAGCGAATAAAATGACATTTTCTAGAAATATTCCTAGCTAGATCGATTTATTGCCCCCGAAACCCCCCGTATACTAAATTTAATGAAAATTATTGGAGCCGATTCCGAGATTCCAATTATATAAGTATATATATACAAGAATTGCTCGTTTAAAGATATAGGATTTGTCTTTTTATTGATATGTCGCAATTAATAAAAAAATAAAATTGACTAGCACGTACGAGGGGTTTTCAATAAATAGTGATAAAGCGATACATTCTCCTTGGAAAGGAAAAAATAAATACTGACAGGCAAAGCCCAGACATTAGATAGAATAATAATAAAAAAGCAATCAATTCTCTCTTGTTTCTAAAAATAGAAGTCATTTGTTTGTGTCGTGTCGGAATGTGTTCTTAAGCCGTATACAGAAAGGAAGCCTACCAGCGCGTATCGGCGCCGGTTCACGCAGGTAACCGGCGCTGCCATTTATATGAACAAGCGCCGATAAGCGCCGAACGTCGCCGACAAGTTCCGACACGCGCCGGTCAATGCTGGTGCCGCCCGCCATATAAAATATAATAATAATATTATATTATTATAAATTACTAGATGCGCCCGCGACTCCGTCCGCGTGGAATAGTGACTTTGGGCAGCATTTTTTGGATATATCTTATAGTTTATTTTGGATTACAAACCCTATAAACCCTAAAATATAAATAAATGAAATATACAAACTGCGTTCGAACCTACAAAACCAGCCTAAGCTGAACCCTATATTATATTATTGATGATATAAATCTGAGGTCAACTTAAATTGAATAACAACCTACAACGTCCAGCCAAAGTTAAACCCTATTTCATATGAATAATGATATAAATCGGAGGTCAATTTAAATTGGAAATTAAAAATTTCCGAAACCAATAATTTAGCTTTAGAAAAAATATACTAAGTGTATAAACCTGAAAAGTGACTACGTCGAAAATTAAAATAACATTTAATAAAAGATAATTGCGTCATAATCATTATCACTTTTTATAGAACACCTCTAGTACATTGCAGAACAATCTATGCAGAAAAAATATTTTGACATAGCGACATTGTCATACAAAGCTCTTTATATAGTCACTGAACTATCTCTTCATTGAATTTGATTTTATTTGTGATGGGACACGTTAAACTTTTCACCACACTAATCCTATAATAATATTAAGCTATATTTATATATTATACATATTACGTTAAAAAATCAAAATGTTTATTGCAGTACATGCAATAAAATGTTTGTATTATTTATTGCCACCCAATTGTTTCTCGTGGTCCATAAAACGATGAATTACAGTTTTTTTAGTGACCCAGGTTCCTGTACCCATGGGATAGCAGCGTGTTCGAGGTGCCCCTAGAGTCGCAAATATCCACAGGCGACGGTAATTGCTTGCTGTTAAGAGGGCCGTCAGTCTGTCACAGCAATAAAAAAAATATTACTCAGCTTTTAGCTACGGCCCTTACAATGCGGATTTCTTTTCTGGATTCGAAGGTCAGAAGTAAGACACTTCTATAAATAATATTCTTAAGCTTTGTACAAGAGAATGTAACATCTCTAAAAGACATTTGTGAAAAAAAAACGCCCTGGGATCGACATCACCAAACAAAAGAGTATCCTGGACTCGGAAGAAGCATTAATTGTAACTGGTATGCTTTGATTAGGAGAAAATTTGTAAATATATATACTGGACATTTAGTTCCAAACTAAGTTGCATAGTACTTGTGTTATGGGTACTGGACAACTAATACGAGTTTCTTTTGTTTATAAATACATATTATACTTAAACTGGTTGATATGTTTAATAGTAGCTCAGTGGTACTCTACTCGGAAACTAATCTTATTGACCCGGGTTCGAACCCGACCGTGACATACCCCGCTTTGGCAATTTTTCTCACCTAATGTTATATACATATAACATAATTGCCATGAACAGTGAAAGAAAACATCGTGAGCAAACCTGCATATCGAGAGCACCGGTGTGTTAAACCCACCAATCCGCCTTGGACAAACGTGGCGGGTATACCACCCGTTCCCTCTAGGGGGAGGCCCGAACTCAGCTATGGGACGCTATGGGTTTTAATCTTTTTATTTTTTCGGGAATCGAATATGTAATCTTCGTAACCGTACAAACGTGCGTTAGTCGTGCGGCATACTTAGAAACCACCCCTGGTTTCTAAATAAGCCGCAATAAATGTATAACAATTACCGGCTTGTACAACTACTTTAAATATTTTTGATAGGTTGTCTGGAAGGAATCGCTATTTAGTGATAAGACCGCCGTTTGTTCACTATGTTGTACTATTACCTACTTCTTTTAATGTCTTTTTTTTCTGTAAAATTGTGTGGTGGACAATAAAGAATTCTATCTATCTATTTATCTAAATGCCTCAAAATGTGGTTGCGATTGTGTGCTTTGAAACCTGCTCAAAAAATGATAACTTATGTAACTATGTTATGAGCAGATAAATAGATTATCTATTTCTGGATATATCTAACTAGAGATAAACTTTTAAAAATAAAAAAATCAATATTTTTTTTGCAAATGCTTAACAAATGATAAATAAATATGTTTAATACAATATTTTTTTAATATACTAGGGTAATTTATACAGCGCCATCTAGGCCCAAAGTAAGTAGCAGAGCGCTTGTGTTATGGGAGTACTCGTAACACATGTGTTACTATTATATCTGTTATCTTAATAGAAAACTGATACTACTTAAATAATGATAATATTTATTATACATAAACCCCCATACTCGATATGGGAATTGAACTCGTGACCTCTGTAGGGTTTCCGACGTGTATTATTACGCTATGGAAATTATCATATATATGTTTTTAATTCAACCAAATAATTGTTTAAAATATAATTATATAAACAAACAAAAATATGAATGCGAATATAGAATGTAGCTAAAAATATTCATTCAAACTGAACAAACAAGAATATTGACGTCAGAAAGTTGCTACTCAATATTTTCCATTATAAACTGAAATCCATCCCTTTCCAGGTGCACCTCTGAAATAGAGTTACGCCAATACAATGTTTGCGTGGAACGAACTGCATTTGCGTCATACACGATAGTTGATTCTGGAGTACGTAGACGTCAAATTATTTCGATATTTTCAACTGTCACCTTTTTATAATACGAAACTTATTTGTGTTCTATTTTTAAAATGTAATTGGCTATACGCCCTTTGGCAGCTATTAAATGAGACTAATCGATTACTCTTTCAGGTAGATTCTAAACATCCAAGGGGTCATAATGGGAAAACTTTTCTCCATGCAGTGGCGGAGTAAGAATACTGAACCCTGCGGCCGGTGATGGCCTGTCATAAAGATGCCTCAAAACAACCCTAGCTAGGACCTCGAGCCCCACAAGCAACAAGTATGCCACCTTGTGTTCCGGTATTAATTACCCAGGTTCTAGTACCCCTATGCGGACAGCTGCGTGTTCGCGGCGTCTTCTTCTTAGTCAAATTCTTCATTAATGAAGATCGTGTCATTGAAAATCAACCGTAGTCTATCTCGCAAGCTGTTACCACTTCATCGGGCTCTCAGGTTCTCGAATAACGGTTGCTATTGGAATTCCAGTGAGGGCGATTACCTGGTCACACCAGCGGCTAGATTATCGGCCACGGGGTCGCTTGCCTTCCACCTTGCCCGTCACGATCAGCTTATCCAAGTTATCCGGCTGTCGTCGGGCAATGTGAACAAAGTAGGTACCTCAGAATCTTCCGATAACAGATTGTTGAGGGCCTGACAGGTTCGCGGCGTCAGAAATATCTATAACCGACGCTAAGTGCATACTATTAAATGGTCTGTCTGCACGGTCGTGACTCAGAAATAAAAATAGATAAATTATACTGGGACTATACACATAGCATAATCTTGTTTCAAATGAAGCAACATACAATTTTTGAAGTGAAAACTTTTTTAACGCCATTGTGCACTTTTTTGTGATAGGTAAAAATGTTAAACTCGCGTCAGGTCACGTGTCCTGATCGAAAATTCGTAAGATTCGTAGGACGGAGTTTTGCTCCAGTAATACCAACTGTATCAATAATTACTTATGGTTTATTTTATAATGTAACTTTTAAATTATTGCATTGCACCACTTATACATATCTATTTGAATTGCGATAAATTTATTACAATGAAATACAGTAAGTTTTTGAAGTGAAAACTTCTTTAGGCGCGTTGAGCACTTTTTGGGTGAACAATTTTTGGTTTGTAAAGAGGTGTTAATGACCAATTTAAACTTTAATGCTTGATCATAAACAATTTTTTATAAACCGAAAATAACAAACTAATAGCTCGACGATACAATTCACAAGATAATTAATTTTTAGTTTTCACTTCTATCGGCGATCCCCAAAGACTGTCCCGCATGTTTTTTTTAAATAAAAGTATATAATCATAAAAATCTTGGACGGAAAACAAATACCTAGTCCTAGAGGAGGATTGGAGCTAGTAGCAAAATTGTTTTAAGGTCTTTGATTCAGCAAATACTGTAGCCATGCCGGCAAGTTTTAATTAAAGGTGAACTAATTATGATGAAATAATAACAAACATTTTTATTAAAACTCTATAGTAAATTATTCCTTTTATAGTTGGAAATTAAATTTTAAATTTTTTAAAATGATTAATATTTAGTTTTAATATTTAAACTGTTTCTAATTTAAATTTCGCTACAGAAATATATTCAAACATAGTTACAAAGAAAAACATTTAAAAATTCACAATATTAATTTGTGTTCGTCTTATACGTTGTCTTTATGAAACAAACCTCTTTTAAGCAACTTTTGAATAATATACTAATATTGCTTACCTTTGGATCTGCGAAGTCGACCATCGTCCCCGAGGACCCATGGGTCGTGCCACAGGTCACGCACGGTATCAAACACATCAGTAATTTAAGCAGTAACATTGTTCTGAAAAAAAGATGTTACAGAAATAAAAAATTTAGATATAGAGTGATGAGAATCGTTTCCAATTTGAGTAGTTTGAATCAAATTATATTTCGAATAATAATAATTGCTTACAGCTCAATAATCATTAATCTATTGAGTCACTTGTTACTTTTAACTACTCGTTGAAAAAGTTAGTAATGATCCCGGTTGCTTCGAAATATTTTTATTTGGAGCCGAGGGTCTGTTACATGTTGATGTAAGTTCAAGTTGTGAGCGTCATTTGAATCGGTGATACTTTTTTTTCTAATTTAACATACAAAATAAAATTTAATGTATAGATTTATTTCGTTATTCAGAGAAGCCACTGCCTTCTGAGTCACCAACCTTAATTTATACGTTAGAGCTTCGTCTTTTATTTAATAACACAGCTGGCCAATGAAATAGACTTGGTCCGTAGGTCTTGATAAAATCCTTTACACGCTATTACGACTCTCTAGAAAAGTAACGAAGATCTATATTCAATTCTGGCTGGGATATTAAAACTGAATATACCAAAATGTATGCAGTTTCAAAGTGATTGTATAGAAATTTAAAAATAAAAATACACGTCACAACCTACCTGTCTAATAGCGCGTTCTTAATTTCATAGTTTCGCAGTAGTTCTTATAAAAGTATGAGTGAAAAGTGAACTATAAATTCCACCAACGAACAATTCCTATTGTTTGTAAAATTGTTTGTTTTTTTGATTGAGCCAGGTGTGGGGTGACGTGATGATTGATGTTATGTAATGCATGTTATTTAGGAAACTGCATTTTTTAAACATTACCTTCATAAAAATTAGGTTATAATAATGACAGTAATGACAGTAATAACGTCCGTCTACTACGCTTCTCTCTAGAGGGAAGAGCAGTATATCCGCCATTTTTAATCGACGAAAAAAACGGAGGAGGTTCTCAATTCAACGCGTATATTTTTTTTTATTTTCTTGTTTTTTCTTATGTATGACCACGCATAACTTTTTACAGAGTAGTCCGATTTTAAAAATTCTTTTTTTTATTTATAGCGAATTAGCGAGTACACATAACAGTGGTCTCGGTATAAAATTACATATGTTAATGGAACATACCATTATAAGAATGGAAACCGTAACCCATACGTTGGTCTTAGCGTATGATAACATTTGACTACGACATAAAAACAAGAAAGTTAAAAAAAATATTTCGAGGATATCGCTTTTGTAAAATTGGTCTAAATTAAGCTATATATTTTCTCCGTACAGGGGTGGAGTAAGTAAGTAAATATTGACTTCTGCGATCCAGAGTGGCCTTTGGTAAAATGCGATAAAATAACTCTAGCCAGCTGGTAGTATCCCCAGCCCGTTTGGATGGCAATTACCCCTTGACTCTATATATGTTGCCATAATAATCATGAGTTGCTTTCGCCCTTAGGGGACTCAGATCTCTTACACGGAAGGCAGTATGTTATTGGTGCTCCTGGCATCTTGAATAATCATAGGCGACGGTAACTGCTTATTGTTAAAGTGGACCGTCAGTCCGTCTACTGGTCTAAAGCATTAAAAAAACGATATACTAATTATATTTCAGTAGAAATCTAAGTCAATCTGCATGCGATTCTATCTTAAACTGAAGCATAGGCGTAAAAAAAGTCCAAAAAAGAAAATAAAGATTTTAAATTAAAATAATAAAAAAAGCATGCTTTGCACGTGACTGTAATCTACAAGCTCTCAAGTCCTAATTACCATAATTGAATATTCTATAGGTTATTAAACAAAGCCGATGGCTTAAGGGCTGTGACTAATTCATGGGAAGGAAGAAATTTCACCCCGGACGCCAGAGAACACTAGGCTTCAGAAATAAAACTCACGTACGTACTACGGCGAGCTACCCATGGGGTATGCAAATGAAGTGTAATCAGGAAGACTTACATTTGATTGTCTTATATCTACCAAACCTACTAAAACCGTGTTAAATTGAAAAGTGTCATTTCGCAAACCCGCTCGTGAAAAGCGTGCAGTAGCTATTTTTCCTTGTTTACAGGTAGCAAAGGAAGGACAAAAGTATCCTGTGGTATAAGTGGTTAGTCTATAGTCTATAGTATTTTATAGAAACACAATTTTATAATTTTGTTTTTATTTCTACGCGATGCTATGCACAAGATTGGAAGTAAAAGTTTTTTTCATATGATTGTCATTAGCCCATCATGGTCCACTGTTGGATATAGGCTTCCATAAGTTTGCGATACAAATCTTGGTCCCAGGCTTTTCCCATCCAGCCCAATGAAAAATGAAAATAGTGGCACTAATAAGATAAAACTATGAAATAAATAGCCCATCATACCACATGTATACACACATATAAATGTTGTAAATCGAATTTCAACATGTTCCAAATAAGTTTTTACGTAAGCGGTATTTGTATGGGTGATTCTCGAAGCGTAAAGTATTAAATGGAATTGCTGTATTGTTCCTGTTTTATGATTAAAGATCATAATGCGATAGAACCCAAATTATATCGATCACTGCCTCCATTAGCCATAGCCTTCCATTTTTTTTATCATGGACCTTTATGATTACTTCAGGAATTTTAAGAAAATTATTGTACATGAAAGTCTAACAAAGTACAGTTAAGTGCTTATGTTTTGTTTCCCTAATTATATAAGCGTGGTTATATACACACGAGGTTCAGTATTACAAAGGTACCTTAATATGGGATACATATTATTTTTTTTAAAATAAAGATCGGAATTACTGTTATTATAAAAATAATTATATTAAAATCCATTTGCCGTATAAAATAATTCATATATACGTAGTATGCTATCAAAAACAAAACTTGTAAAAAAAACCAAGTCTCGTAGCTCAGTTCTTCTTAAAAAGTTAAGAGATCCATGTAATACCAAAGTCGATTACTTTATAAGTCCCTACTTAAGGGACCTTCTGTCTTAAGTTATTACGTAATTAGCTAACCTAACAACATCTTATAGTGACCATATCAATATTAAAAAAAAATTATGTTTTAAATAAAACAGATTGACTAGGCAATCGCATGAAAACACAATGCATCTCACAAGTAATACATATTATATTAAATAAGATTGTTTAGTGCGATTGCCAAGTCAATCTTTTTTAATTTAAAACATAAAAGATTTTTTAATATTGATATGGTCACTATAAGATATTGTTAGTTTAGCTAATTACGAAATAACAAGACAAAAGGTCCCTTAAGTAGAGACTTATAAAGTAAATGACTTGGTATTACATGGATCTCACAACTTTTTACGTTGTTTCTTTCACAGATATGTCATTATTTTCTTTATGAGCAAGGTTTTAGTACTGAATTATCTAATATGAAGACACGGATCTCGTATAATAACATTTGGATTTGGACGCAATGTTTTTTCTGTGTTCATTTCGCCTGGATTCCTTGTACATATATATATGCTTATATCCCAATAACCTGTCATTTTATAATATATCTTTACACATATCAATATTATAATTTGTTATTAATACTAAACCTACTGATATTTCATGTGTAACAAATAATTGTTGGTAATAATACCACAGTGTATTAACTGACCCATCTTTGAATTTTTACATTACTTTTTTTATTATATTAAATTACTATGTGTAGCGAAGAGGATCATATTAAGCACGATTTTGCATATTTTAAATAATATATACCCGCATGCCAAGCGTGGTGACTACCGACATTCACCCCCATGGCTATGTGTATGACCCCATTTAAAATTGGGGAGGCTTAAGTCCAGTGAACAATGATTGGTTGATGACAATATATTTGAGTAAACATAAAAATAGTAAAATCAAATAGCGATGTGCGGTTATTTAACCGCTCTGGTAATTTAATGTTGGTGGTTTAATACAATAAAATAAAAAATCTAGTGGTTTAATGTCAAAAATAATTTTTAAAAGTAAAAACTTTTTTAGCATTGTTGTGATCTGAAACTCTCGCGGAAAACACAGTATTTTTCTTTTATACTATAATTTCAGACATAGTACTTATACATGTTTCCGTAGTGTACCGGTTATCACGTGTTTTTGATAATATTTTTTCTTTTTAAAATTTACACAAATCTACTTTAGGGAATAATTTAGAATAATTTGGAATAGATTTTGAAAATTTGTAAATTTATAAAATTTTAATAATTTAATAACTCGAGTAATTGTAACCCTAAATTTTGAGCGGATATAGCAGATAGGGTTTCGGATCGGTCCGAGTTGGAATCCTGATTTTAACTCCCAAAAGTACCCTTTTTTGATTTGTTTTTATTTATTGAAGTGAAAACTTCTTTAGCATCATTGTGATCTGAAACTCGACGAGACGGAAAAGTCACATTAAAAAGAGACACTTATATACATATTTATATGAGAGAATGAGATAAAGGACATTACAAAGTGTTTCCTATATTTGTGGTCTCTTCTTTGTGCGGTGTATTGAAGTTTATATTTTTCAAGGTTTCACTTCTATCACGTGTGAACTGCACGCATGTTTTGGTTGATTAATAATTGCAGAACTGTTATTTATATGATCAAATCTCTTTGCGTTTTATTGTCACTTCTAATAATTACATAATCTAGTAAAATTAATTTTCAATATTTTAGGGCTTTTTAAATCTAATATCATAAATTATTATCAGTTTTGAATGTTAGATGATGTTAGATGCAGTTGAAATTCTAATTATTTTTATTGCTGTGGGACAGCAGACAGGCTGACGGCCCGTTTATAATGTCAGAATAACAGCTTTAACATTGTGAAAATCGCAGAATATAAATATAAAATACGTATCAATCAGACAATTATCTGCAAGCTACTTACATAAATATCTCCATGCAGGGGCGCCGTAAGAATACTAAACCCTGTGGCCGGGGATAGCCTGTCGTAAAAGACGACAAAACCATTCTAGCTACGTGGTACGGCCCCAAGTCCGTCTGGATGGCAACCCTTGGTTTATAAATATTCCACCATAATAACCTTGGGTTATATTCCGGAATCAGTGACCCATATTCCTATACTCCTATGGGGCAGCAGCGTGTTCGCGGTGCCTCTAGCATTGCAAATATCTATAGGCGACGGTAACTGCTCATTATTAAGTGGGCCCTTAGCCTGCTGTTTTCAACAATAAAAAAGGAAAAAGATATTGAAGCAGCCATGTCTTCAACACGTAAAAACACTATAACAAAAAAAACAGATTTTGTTTGGTCTGTTAATCTGGACCTATTTCGTAGTGACTTTTGCTTGCAACTGATGTAGTCCAGTAACGCAATATTTGTACATATAAACAGAAATATAAATATTTAAACATGTTAAATAAAATACTTTGAGAAATATACAAACAAATTTATTTCAAGAACATCAATCAGTTACCGCTGAGTAATTGGGATATTACAAACATCGCTATCTTCTGTATCCAGCACCAGATGGAGCAACTCCTTTTAGGGGGTTCCTCGTCCTCCTCTTCTTCACCGGTAGTGGCGACAGTTGTTGCTTCATCTTGACAATACGAACATGCTACCAGAAGGGATGTTAAAAAAAGAACTAGCAACAAACGGAATATAATTTTTTTTAACATTTTATCTATTTAGTGTTTATCGTTTGAATGATTCAGAGGAAATGAATGAGCGTTATGTTGAAATTATGGGGGCGATTCATATCATTTTAAAATTTGATTATAATCTTTTTTAATGTATTTGTAACTATTTTGCTATCATAATGGATGGCTTCCATAATTATAATTGTTATTTGAATACAGTCTGTAGTTATTTTATGTGTGTATCAAGCATTATATATAATCATCATAATCATGTTAATGTTTAATCCTAGTTGCATCATCATTTTGGTGCCCATGGTCCGCTTGTCGACCATAAGTTTATTGGGAGGTTTATCCTCTTAAACCATCACGTAAAAAAAAATTAAGGACAACTATTTATTTTCTTTTCTCTATATTCTTACTATTTTCATTACATCTATATATGTTTATTACATTCATTTAATGAAATAATAAGAATACTAACCCCTGCGGCCGGGGTCGGTCTGTCGTAAAAGGCGACAAAACAACCCTAGCTATATATGTATAACTAGCAACGTCATATATAATATGACGAGACATGTGACTCGTTTTAAAGCGCGTGACACTTAGTTATAGGTATTTATCATTGTTATGTCATTAGAGGTTGTATTTTGATATAAAATTAATTTTAATTGTAAATTCAAATAATTATAAAATTTTATGCCATATGTTTGCGAAACATGTGATAGTTTATTGTAATTTATCTTCTATATAGTTTATCATGTTTCATTCAATAAATCATTATTATAATATTATTATTATGTCCTGATTGAAGAATGTATCTCGGAAATCGTAGTGTAGGACGCCCCTCAGCTCAATTAACCGATATCTTTCGGAAGATTCCCCGTCATGGAGGCGAAAAGGAAAGGTGATTTCGTCCAACAGTGGCGATTGGCTCACTATAACGATCACTCTTACTTACTCTTACTTACCTCCGATGGAGGTAAAACCAGGCTATATGAACGTGGGCGATTCTTCCCGCATTTGTCTGTCGTTTTTTTTTGCAAAGGATTTATTTCTTTGAACGAATACATGCATGAATCATTGTGTAATGAGGTGCAAAGCTTTTGAAAGAAAGAAAGAAAAAACGACAAAATTTATTTAAAACTAAAATGATACATATTTATACATTTAAAAAGTTCACACTTGAGAAATAATTTTGTCCAAAACTGGACCTAATTCTGCATTAATGCTGGTTTTGTAAAACCAGCGCTATTCTTCCATGGAGTACCTACCGTCACAAATATACTAAGACTTGATATAGCGGATAAGATGAAAAAGAACCAGTAATAAAAATAACAACCATCCATAGAATAATACAAAACAAATATGTAAAATATGAAAGTATGTAAATAAATTTTAATTTTGAAAATACTGGAGGAAAGTAATAAAAACAAGAAATATATGATTTTTTTTTAAGACGTTAGCCTTCTAGAATATTACTAAATATATAAACGACAAAAACTGGTCTATTCATAGTGTAATTTATATCTATTAAAACCCGTATAAGAAGTGTCTATAAAGTTTTTTTAAATCAAATAAACAACTACATTTCCCAATAATACAATACAAAAGGTTAGTTTGAACATTTAGACCGATAACATATGTTCTAAGATTTGTTCAAGTTTTAAAATTAAATACAGTACAATATAAGTAATATTTCAATATGAAAGTGTACATAATAACATAATAAATAACATCAAGTGTTGTTTTGAGTTTCAGTAAAATCTTAATATCGTTTTCAATATGCCTTCGGAAAGATGTGGCACGTGCAGGAAATTCATGTCATCTACAGAAGACCTTAGATGTGGATCATGTGGATTTCTCCAACATAGGGTATGTGTGGCCCTTCCTGCTAAAAGAAAAGTGCCACCTGCTTGGCGTTGCCAGGCTTGTAGGGCATCAGTAAATACACCTAGTAAGATGGCTTCAAAAATAATTATCAATGAAGTTAAGGATCTTTCCATTAAAGATGTGATGGACGAAATTCGGGCCATGCGCCTCGACTTCTTGGAATTTAAAAAGGAAATTACTGATCTGAGAGTTGAGGTGCAATCTTTAAATGACCGCATGGGACAACTTGAAACTCGATTAGATGAGTTGGAGATAGCTGTGTCCATGCAAAATGGAGCACAGGCTATGGTGGAGAAAGAGACAGATCGTATAAGGGCAGAAATAAATAAAAGAGATCAGGACCTTCTGGCAGATGACCTGGAAATCCAAAACATTCCAGAGGTAAGCGATGAAAATCCCTCGCATCTGATAGTGTCTATAGCCAATAAGTTGGGTGTCAATATAGATACCGGCGACATCGGATACATGAAACGAGTTGGCAGCCACTCTCATAACCTGGATTCGCGCAAGAAGGCGGTAAGAGAACCACGACCTAGAGTTATCGTGGTGAGTATGGTGCGTCGTATTGTCCGTAACGAATTGTTATTAAAAGCTCGAGCACATTGGTCTATGAATACTGGAGTTTTTGGATTCCCTGGAGAACCGAACCGCATCTACATAAACGAAAGACTGACTACAGCTCACAGAAATTTATTTGGTTTGGCACGACATGTTGGCTGTCAAAACGGATGGCAATTTATTTGGATCTCCAGGGGGTGAGTGCTTTGTAGGCGCAAACTGGGGGAAGCGATGCTCAGGATCCAAAGTGTGCAGGACATAAATGATAATATAGGACCTTGTGAATGACTCCTATGTTGTAAACACTTGTTAGCACTTGTAAACTTGCTTATGTTTACATATATTATAAAACTAAATTAGTTATTGACTTTATAATATTATAATAAGTAAATTATATTAAGCTATATGTTTTATAAACTGTTATTTACTCTGTAAGGTATTTACTTTGGTACTAGATGGTGATGGGGCTGTGTGAATTGTCCCAAAGTGTGTTTAATTTTCCAAATCTCATGTTTATAATTCTAATTTCTATATTATTATAAGAAGGTTCATTTAAAGAATGTACGACTTACAAGTAATATTGTGTATCATGTTAATTTATATCTGCATACTTATATAACTTAATGTACCTATTACAATATTGTTATTTTTCCATCATATAGTCTAATATTAAATATTTTTGGTAAAATAATCTACTTACCCTTTTTTAAGTTTCGTACTGTATTAATTTTAAAACTAAATAATTTTATCAAAATCTAAAGGGTCAACTATGATCTTAGTTAAGGCCCCCACTGAAAACCAGCGTCAAGTCGAAATTAGATTGGTTTCAACTTGGCATTATGCTGAGTGAGCGGGCCTTATTGGATACAGAAGTGACAGATATTGGCAAAAAAAATAATAATAATAATAGATATCCCCTAACTTATTATACATACCGATAACGATATAATGTTTTTCTTTGTTTTTATTTTATATAGATTTTTGTGTGTATTTGTCATTTTTCTACCAATAAAATATTTTCTTTCTTTCTTTCTTTCTTTCTTCAATTATTATCATCATCTTAGCGGTGAATCCCGGTTGCAGCCCAAACTCTCGCTTCGGCGCCCGGGGTCTTCTTTTTCTTCAATACCATAAATTAAGAATTGAAAAAAGTATTTGAAGCATGAAGGATTTTTACACTAGGTATATGAAATTATAAATTGTGAAAGATGAAATACATAAAATATTTTTACAAAGTAAATATTAGTAATAATTTGGGACATTAGTCTCAAGACAAGGGCAATAGAGGAATACAAAACAAGTTTGCTATAAAAAAGTAGCAAATAAAAAAAATGTGGCAGTTTGTTCTTTTATATTCAGGTCATGTGGGTCTTTACATTATTCTTCTTCTGGGTATTTACATTATTTGTAAATAGTGTTCAAATTTCTCTTTTTTTCCTGTAATTTTTAACAAATAGATTCATGAAAATAAAAATCGGCATCGAAAGTAATTTGAATGATATATACAATTATTGTTGATTTAAAATATAAGGTACATTATAGACAAGGTAACACACTCGTAGACTAACCTAGATCATAGGTATGAATCCCACAAATACTTGCAACGCCTAAACACCTTTTCTCGTCTAATGTGCATGTTATAATTAATAAAATAATTTCTGGATATCGAAGGTGATGGCAAACACCGTGAAAAAAATTTCATACCGAAATCACCGGTATGTGTTGTGTATGTGAACATATGGATTTTCGTACCGTATTTACCAACGGTTAAAAAGAATACAAAATGTCAACAACATTCAATATAAGCCCGCGTATAAAATGAAAATAGTTTTCAGAATGAATAAGAATTTTCTTAGAAAAACACCCGAGGGTAGTTACAAAAATAAAACATCTTTGTTGAGGACAATTTACGAACGTCCGTGGGTTGAGCATAAAATGTTGACATCATATTTCAATTTTAATGTTGGCTTTCAAGAAAATCTAATAAACTATCATTACTAAAGTGAGACCGTGATATTTTTTCATTTTCCATCAAAATACAAATAAATCGGAGTTGGTGACGAATAGGGATGTGGCATAGTACTAATTTTATGAATACAAGTGCGGATATATGTATATAAATAGAATAGTCGGTAGTACATATATCCGCTTTAGAAAGTTGGATCTTTTAAAACAAGTTACACGAAAATAATTAACGCCATCGGCTAGGCATTCATTCCAATTTCATGCAGCCTTTTCTTGTAGAAAACGGTTCTTTAAAATTGTCATACTCTTCGGATTTGGAATGATCTTCCGGCTGTCTTTCAAATGCAGTACGTAACGATATAGGATTTAAAAAAAAAGCGTTATAAAATTTCTTTAAGCTCGGCAGCTTTATGGTAATATCACTGGTTTTGCAAACGTCCATAGGTGATGGTGATTACTTGCTATCAGGTGGACTGTTTGCCGGTTTTTCCTGCCTCCAACCATAAAAAAACGTATAAACAAGGCTAGCTAAAATTTTAACTTTGAAGCCTTTATTAACATCAACGTCAGTGAAATGATAGTTAAGATATAATAATATGTATCAATAAACTGCTTTTAATAAGAATCGCCTAATTTGGGTCTTCTTCTTCACTGATGGGAGTTCTTCCCTATATTATATCCTTGGGAAGGTTTGGGGCCTCGAGTTACTTCTTGTTATACATACAACAAGCCGTGCCACGGATGTTGTCCATTAGTGAGACATTATTTCTAGAACAACATCTATTTTTGATTATTAAGCCATCTAAATTAAATAAAGTAAGTATTTAACACATTAAGTACCAAAATATTCTTATATAAACCGTGTACTTATTTGTAAGGCGTTCTCTATATTTAAAAGTTATTATAAAATCATTATTTTTTTATTTAATTTAATGTAAGTATAAATGAAGTCGAAAGAAATGGATTCGGATATCCGTACGTGACTACATCTCTATCTGCTTGGCGTATATGAGTCTTGTAAATTGGTCGGCATTACGCAGCCTCCGGGAACAATTTGGGATGGAACCGTCTGGCGGTTTAGTGTTTTTTTCATTATTTACCGTTTGCGGTTTCGTGACAAATAAAGACAATTACGGCTTTATATTAACTAAATACAAACGTTTTGAGATCATGTACAAATGATACTATTTTTTCAAGAAACTCAAGATAGAATAATGTAATGAAATTAATTTTTATTACCTTTGTTGATTTTTGGAATGATTTAGTTTGATAAGTTGCTATTATGGCTTGTGAGAAATAGTAATAATACCAAAATCTTATTGCCATATCAGAGCTTTATTTACAATCGGAGAAAATAAAAAGCGTGTGTACAATTCATCCACATAGTTGTATTAAATCAAAATTATACACGAATATAAAAACTCTGATTCTAATTTCGTTAGTTTTCACGTCTTAAATTAAACAGACATATTATTTATTTTTTAATATAAATATAATAATGTATTAAAATAGTGGATAAGTTCAATAACGTGTATGCTCTTGTTGTGGGTTCTTCTTCTACCCTTTGTGTAGAGGAGGTTGGGGCGTGCAGGCGGACCTCTATCCTGGCATAAACTCGGGGGGGCAACTACCTCTCGTTGTGTATGATTTTTGATATCCCCGCGCATTAAGAGCCTGACCTTAATGCGTGGATAAGATGGAAGGAAAACGACCCCGTGACCTAGTCGCCGGTGTGACCAAGTAACCCACTGGACTCCAAATAGCAACCACTATTCGAGAAACTGAGGATAGGACGAAGTGGAAACAGTGAACAGTGAGACAGGCCACGGTTGATTTTCAAGGACACGACCTTCAGCAATGAAGAATTCGACAGTGAAGAAAGATCACCACGCTGAGGCAGAACCTCCACCAATCTTACAACTTCTTTTTGTCTGGATTGTTGTGAATAGTTAGATACAACAGTAGAAGCACGCAGGATGTCAATTGTCTATGACGACTTTTTTTTACCACTTAACAGTAAGCAGTTACCGTCGCCTATGGATTTTTGCGACGATAGGGGCTCCGCGAACATGCTGCTGTCCCATAAGGGTATAGTAACTTGAGTCACTAATGCCGGAACCCAACATAAGGTTATTATGGCGGCATACTTAGCAAGACCAATGGTAGGTGGGTTGTTTTGTCGCCTTTTAGGACAGGCCAACCCCGGCTGCAGGGATTAGTATTCTTACTCCGCCCCTGCACAGAGAAAAATATTCAACTATGTATTATATTTCTTTTATATAACTATACATATATTATATAACTTATAAAATTAATTACTGTAATAATTATTATAATCCACTATAATTGTACGATGCCGGTCACGGACCGAGATTGCACCATACAGGAATGAGAAGGATAGCTCGAGAGCAGTGGACTGTATGAGAGAGGAGGGGAGAGGAGTGGTGGTTAGAGAGACGCGATACTTTGCAGTGGGCAAAGGAATTTGCACTGAACTTGATTCCACCCGTTCCCGGATCGGTCCAGGTCCGCTCGCGGAGGAACTGTTGCACGGCACCAGCTAAATGTCACGCACACTGAACACACAATCTTATGGCACGGCCAATTAAGGTTTGGGGTAACTTAAGCCAATTGCGCACGGCGCAGAGAATAGTCTCAGGGAGGTTGAACGTCGACCGTCCCACACCTTTAGAGACTCACGCGATACTATGTCTTCAGGGACATCGAACGTTAACCGTCCCGCACGTTTAGGAGCTTGAGCGATACCACTATTCTTTTTTGTCCTACCCTCGCTTTCACCATTTACCTCACTGAAAGTGAGGCTAAGTAAAAAAATCAGGAGGTGGGATTTCAAATACCCTTTTATGCAAGAATCGGACAATAATAATCCACTGTTTTTAATCTTTTTTTACTTTTACCTAACTTTACCTTCCACATGTGAGGAATATACACTTTTTGGTAAGGCCAACGACAATTAAATTCGAAAAAAGCACAAACTATTTTATTTATCTAATGTTGCCAACCACAGCATCGACAGATTTGAGGGTAGTCTACAAAATTGGTGTAGCAAATAATTATATCTACCTTTATATAAGTATGGATTGAAATTAATTAATTACTTTGATTTAATATTTAATCACAATGTTGCTTGATTTCCAATATTCCACTTTGCTAAACAAATTCCGTAATATTTGTTCAAAGCAATCAACAAAGGTGAGCAAATAATAACGGAGGGGTTGGAGAGGAGCGGGTAAAGTATACGAGTAAAGCGTATTTATAATAACTGTTTAATGTTGTTGTATTTATTTCACAAACAAACAACACTGTGTTTCAATTATTTACAATCATCTCTGTGAATATTGGAGTTAATTAAATTTTTTATACATGAAATAATTTGAGGTAACTTTAAAATTAAACAAATTTATACGCAAGTTCATCCTTTCTATTGATCTTTAGCTGTTAATAACAGAAAAGCCAATGAATAATAGTAATGTATCCTAGAAGTCAAGTAGTAGCCAATTGGTTTCATATTACAGCAGCACTCCCTGCAGCTCCAAATACTTTAATTTTCTTGCCTAATGTGCACAATATATTTACTAAGTATCGACGGGAAAAAAGAAACTGTGAAGAAAGTTGCATATTGAGATTATAGATATATGATGCCAATATGCATTGGAAAAACGGGTGGGTATAAGATCCGTTGCTTTTAGAGGGAGGTCCGTGTCTAGCGGTGGGAGATTATAGGTGGGAGATTATACGCATAATTCATATCTTTTTGTATTTCCCAGTACTAGCTGAAAAAGAGGGCATTTTTTTCAGAAATATAATTCATAGAATACCTATACACATAGCAGAAAAATATTTGCGGGCCATGAAATAAATACAATAATAATAAAGGCCATGAAATAAATATAATAAAATCCATGGTGTTAGTTTAGTTTTAGTCTCTAAACTAGCAGTATCATTTTGGTTTTGATTAGTAACAAAACAGTTAGCGAATTCCAACGAGTTTCTTTTTATTGGTGTAGGCCCACTTAAAATTTAGCAGTTATACCTATGGGTGTTTGCAACGCCTGTAGCATACGCTGCCGCGAATACGCTCCTGTCCCATAAGGGTACTGGAACTTGGGTCACTAATGCCGGAACACAACACAAAGTTATCATGGCGGCCTACTTAAGATCAAAGGTAGTCGCCATCCAGACTGGCTTAGAGCCTTACCACGTAGCTAGGGTGGGTTGTTTTGTTGCTTTTTACGACAGGCCGACCTCGGCTGCAGTGGTCAGTATTCTGTCTCTACCTCTGCACGGATAAAAAATTTGTACGCTTTCTTTGCGACTTTAGCCAAAAAATGAAAACATTAGAATGAAAATATTTGGAAAATTAGTTATCTATCTAACTATAATATTGGTAAGGATTCTACCAAGGCTTCTGACGTCAAATCAATTTAATCTGGTGTATCCACATAAAACATATGCAGTTCTGATACGTGGTTTTTAAACTGTTCTGTTAGGGTAGGTAAATTATACTGCATTTCATGTGAAATAAATTTACTTCATTTTCTGATATTGTCCATTATCACAGGAGGAGGAACTGTTAAGTTTTTTTAGTTTTTATACGAGTAGATCCGTATTTTCAAGGTCGAAGTCCATTTTAGACATTAAAATGAACCTCAATACTTCCATCGCAACTTCTTTCGTATGCTGGGTCGCTTTTTATGGTTGGTTATAGATGGATGTTTATGCATAAAATGTATTTATTTACTAAAAAGTGTATATTTAGTATATCAGTTGTCTAATACCAATTATACAAGCGCTCTCCTAATTTGAAATTAAATTTTATGGCTGTGTGAATTATAACTTCAATTTATATATCAAATATATTTCCAATCACATCAATATATACCTAGTCAGGTCATAAGTATTGTCACACAGTAAAAACTTTTCTTTTAGAATGCTGGCCACAAAAAAGTTTATTGAATTCGAATCTCGAATTGTTCATGAAAATAAAAATGTATACTTTTAGAATTTTACTCATTTTTTAAATATGGAGTGGACGTTTAAAGAAGACCGTGTTGCAGTTATTGCGTTGCATCGTTGCGGTTACGCGCCAATTCAAATTTTTAACATACTGAAAAATTTGAATATAACCAAAAGATTCATTTATCGTACCATCAAACGATACAATGAAGACTCTAGTGTAGATGACAGGTCAAGAAGTGGTCGCCCTCGGTCTGTTAGGACTCCAGCAGTGATAAAAGCTGTGAAGGCACGAATTCAAAGAAATCCCAAACGTAAGCAGAAACTGTTGGCCCTTCAGATGGGGTTAAGCAGAACCACGGTGAAAAGGGTGTTAAATGAAGACTTAGGGCTTCGGGCATATCGAAGAAAAACAAGACATCGTTTGAATGCTCGTCTAATGGACCTGAGACTGAAGAGATGCCGCGCTTTGTTGAAGCGGTACGCGGGAAAAAAATATCGGGAAATTCTTTTTTCGGATGAAAAAATGTTTACCGTAGAAGAGAGCTACAACAAACAAAATGATAAGGTGTACGCACACAGTAGTGAAGAAGCGAGCAACCATATTCCGCGTGTCCAACGAGGTCATTTTCCATCCTTTTTTTTTTTTTTTTTTTTTTTTTTTTTTTTTTTTTTTTTTACGGGGTGGGGAAATCCTCATGGACTACCTCCGCCTGGGGAAAGGCGGAGGGGCATGCCGGACTCCTACCGGCTAAAACCACCACCCCGGTGTCTCCTCACACGTGCGCGCGGGGCCGCGGGAATCCAGATTCTTCCGCAGCCCCACACTAGTGCTGGCCCGGTCTGTCCGGGCCTCATCTCCTGCACGGGGTAGCGAGGTGTTTAACTACCCCGTGCATCGCCTCAGAGGCGCGCGCCGACACCCGCACGCGCCTCCGCCTCGGGTCCATCGAATAGGGGGCGGGGACTTCCCCAAGTCCCTCGCCCCTGGACCCATTCATGGGGGCCGGAAAAGGGCGTTATCCGCCCTTACCCTGCGCCCGGTGCGCCTTCTGCGGCCGGGGAAGGGAGTCGAGATCTCCCTCTCCCGTTCCGCAGTTTCCTTCTGCGACATCACGTCCTCGCAGAAGGACACCACTGCGTCCCACGACTCTGCGCTACCGACCATCCTCCGCACTACGGCCGGCAGCGACAGATCTCCTCCTACTTCATTTGTGAGGACACGGCGCTGCTCCTCCCAAGCTACACACTCGGCGAGTGAGTGTTGCGCCGTGTCCTCCCCGCCGTGGACGCAGTGATGGCACCGAGCGTCCGGCTCCCTGTCTATGCGGCACAGGTACTTGCCGAAGCAGCCGTGCCCCGACAGCACCTGCGTCACCCTAAACGACAGGGAGCCGTGCCTTCTCCCGAGCCAGTCGTCGAGTACTGGCCGGATCGCCTCGACGGTAGCGAGGCCGGCGGTAGGGCGCAGAAGCCTTTGCCGCCATTCCGCCACCAAGACCTGACGGAGCTCCTCTCGGCGCAGCGCGATCTGGCGCTGCGCTGGCCTCGAGCCCCGTGCCCGCTCTTCCTCGCGCCATCGATATAATGACGCGAGTACTTTCGCCTCTAGGTCCCAGGGCGGGGATCCGGCCAGGACGCAAGCCGCCTCGTAGGAAATCGTGCGATACCCGCGGACGACTCTGACGGCCATCACCCTCTGCGGCTTGCGCAGAATGGCGAGAGTGCTGGCCGTCATGTCCAACGCCCAAACAGGGGCCCCGTACAGGGCCATGGACCGCACGATTCCCACGTACAACCGCCTACAGGCGGCGCTCGGGCCCCCCAAGTTGGGAAGCAACGTCGAAAGCGCGCCCGCTGCACCCATCAGCTTGGGCGCCAGCCGCCGGAAGTGGGGCCCAAATTCCCATCGGCTGTCGAGCACCAATCCCAGATACTTCATGGTGGACTCGACAGCTATCCGGGCCCCACTGACCACAATGTGTGATCCCGGCGCCGGCGCACGTCGGGGGCCATGAAACACCATGGCCTCCGACTTGTTAAGGGCCACCTTCAGGCTCAGGCGCCGGATGCGGTTCACCACCTGTGACACCGCAGCCGTGGCTATCAACGTCGCCTCCCTGTGCGAGCTCCCCCGGGCAGTGACAAGCGTGTCGTCCGCGTAACACGTCAAGTCGGCGCCCGACGGGAGCTCGCCTCTCAGCACCCAGTCGTAGCCGATGTTCCACAGGAGCGGTCCCAAAACCGATCCCTGCGGAACACCGCACGACATGAGGTGCCGACCGGCACCGTCACGTCCCCGATAGGTGACGCATCTACCCTCCAGATAAGCCCCTACCATACGGCGGAGGTAGGGAGGCACGCGATGGTATTTCAGAGCCTCCCGAATACAACTCCAGGGTAGGGTGTTGAATGCGTTGGAGATGTCTAAAGACACCGCCAGCACCACCCCACCCCGGGACACCGTCTCCTCCGCCAGGGCCCTCACGCGCATGATGGCGTCTATGGTGGAGCGCCCCCGACGAAAACCAAATTGGTTGTTGTCCAGGTCCGGCCCCTCTTTGCACAAGTGGCTGACGAGGCGATCTGCGATAATGCGCTCAAAAAGTTTGCCCGCCTCGTCGAGCAGCACTATGGGCCGATACGCGGACGGCGAGTCCGCGGGGCGCCCCTCCTTCCTGAGCAGGACCAGCCTCCCCTCCTTCCACACACTGGGAAACTGACCCTGCTTGAGACATGCCGCGAAGAGCCCCCTCAGCTGGGGCTCTAGCTCCTTCAGAGCCAGGACGAGAGCTCGACCAGGAACTCCGTCGGGTCCGGGCGCTGTGTTCTTAGCCCGGAGTCGCGACACGGCCGCTCTCGTCTCTGCTTGCGTCACCTCGGGGACATCGGTGCTCTCCTCCTCTGGAGAGTCTGTGGCTGAGGGCGAAGCCATCGCCGGGGGAACGTGTCCCGTTCGCTCAGGGAAGAGGGCCGATACCACCGCGTCTAGCAACTGGGGTTGCATGCTTTGCGCCAGTGGAGGCGCCCAGGGACGTAACTTGCCCCGTGCCCAACGGTAGGGGCGCCCCCACGGATCCCGATCTAGGGACCCCAGCAGCTCTTCCCTGGCACGCGACTTAGAGTCGCCGATGGCCAGCCGCAGAGTCTCCTTGGACGCGCGGTACACCTCATACAGCGCGTCTTCCTCGACGGGATCCCGTCGACGTCGTCTCCGGTATCGCGTGTACTGACGGCGAGCCGCAACGCACGCAACGCGCAGCCGCGCGATCTCGTCGTTCCACCAGTACACCTGGCGCCTTGCGGACTGTTGGCGGACACGGGGCATGGACGCATCGCAGATCCGCGTCATCGCCCCGCGAAACCACAGCGCCACCGCTTCGACGTCGACGGGGCCGTCCGTCGTCGACTCCCAAATCCAGGACTGGACTAAAGCAGCTTCCTCGAGTAGTTCTTTGTCAATGCGCTTAAGCGCCCAACGCGGGCCGTCGTTAATCGGGGTTGTTGGATGGCGGCCGCTCGCAGTCTGGGTAGAGACGTCGAACCGGATATACCGATGGTCCGACAGCGTCTCCACCCCCACGGCGACACGCCAGTCGCGGACTCGGCTGGCGACAGAGGGGCTAGCGAACGAGACGTCCACTATCGACCCGCCCCGCTGCCGCACGCACGTGTATTCCGAACCCCGATTCAGGACGACCAGACCAGTCGTCACCGCCCACTCTTCCAGCACCTCGCCCCGAGGATCAGTGACCGGAGATCCCCACGCCGATGACTTGGCGTTGAGATCCCCGAGCACCAGAACGGGACGAGGGTGATAGCGGCCTACAACGGCGCCCAACTCGACAAGGAAACCCTCAAAGTCGGCGAGACTCTTGTTGGGGGAGAAATACGCCCCCACAATGACGATGCCGCCCGAGACCGCAGCAACCCAGCCGCGGCCCCGAGACGGGTCGATCAGAGTCTCGCCAATAATGGCCACCAAGCCGTCAACGCACCCCAGCCAGTTGTCACGGGCGGGGATGAAGTACGGCTCGGCGACCACAGCCACGTGGATCGACCACTCTGCCATGCTCTGGAGTAAAAGATCCTGAGCTCTGGCACAGTGATTGATGTTGCCCTGGAGGAAATGGAATTGTGCCATTATTGACATTCCATTCCCTCGGCAACGGTCCTGGGCCGGGAGTCGGCCGCGGAGCTACTAGCCTGTGGGGGCGGCGAGGTTTCCCCGGCAGGTTTAGAGCTCCTCTTCTTTTTCTTCTTGGCCTTGCTGGCAGCCGCGCCACAGGCCCCTCCGCCCACTTTGTGTCCCGCTGGCTTCCCTGCGGCCGAACATAAGCTGCAGTTGAGCGCCGCGGAACACTGGGCCGCTTTGTGGCCGGGCTGACCGCAGCGATAACAGAGGTCACTACGGTCAACTTCAGCGGTGCACTTTGCCCGGACGTGCCCCTTCTCCAGGCACCGGAAGCACCGCAACGCCCGGGGCTGCAGGAGTTTCACTCTCGCTGCAACCCAGCCAACCAGCAATCTGCCGCTTAAGGCGATCTTCTTCGCCGACGCTACAGGGCACCGAACCCAGACCACGCCGAGTCCGGTGGCGTCGGTGCGTATATCGCCGGCCCGCACCTTGTCCGGCGGACACTCTCCGCTTCGGGCAACGGCCGCCACCACCTCCTCAGAGGTCACGGAGTCGTCCAGACCAGCAATCCGCACCTCTGCGGTTTTCATTGGCCTGGAGATCCGGACGTCCTCAGGGTTGAGGACCTCCCTCATCTTGGCGGCCAGAGCGTCCGCCTTTTCGGCACTGCCGCTCGCAGCACCAGCTACCTCGAAAAGCCGTGCGCCCGTGGCAGCCTGCCTGAGGCTGACGGACTGAAGACCAAGATCTGATAATTTGATCTTGGCCTTGGCCTCGGCAATGACCGACTGGTACGTTACGCCGCGCTCCGCAGCCCCGGGCTGTAGCGTGAGCGTCACAGCTTCGGAACGCGGAGCACGCATCGCCGGTCCTTTGCGACCGCCTTTGGCATTCCGCTGCGCAGGCTGCGCAACCGTTTTTGCGGTTCGGCCGGGGGCGCGCGCTTTTGCTGAGGCCGCCTTGGCGGCTTTGCGGGCCTTCTTACGGCCCACGACTGTCGCCCAGGTCTCACCCTTAGACCCGGCAGTCGTGGGCTGATCATTCGATGGGGCTCCCTTCACGGGCTTTTTAGCACCCTCCGCGGGCTTCCCCTTCCGAGGCGCAGGTCTTGGCGGCTCCTCAGCCCTCCGCCGTGTATCGGCCGCTAGAGGCGGACGGAGGATTTCCGCAGGGAGGCGCCGAGAAATCGCCTCCATACGAGCATTTACCATGCTCCCGCACTGGAGCATGCAGAGCCGGACAATGCGCTCGACCTCGTCGTCGGTATGAGTGTTTGCCGGTCTCAGTGCGGGAGCCGGGGCCACTACCGATGCGTCATCAGTGGACGTGCGTCGCTGCTGCTGCTCGCTCAGCGTTGCGACTTGTCGCCGGAGGTCCTCCAAATCATTTCGGAGACGGCTGTTTTCCTCCTGTAACTTCACGACCTCGTCTGAGGCCGTCCTGTTTAGGAGGATGCCAACCGCCTCCTTAATGTCCGCGGCAGCTTCCTTCAGGCCGCGGGTGAACGTGCCCTTCAGGTTGCCGGATTTGGTGGCAACCTTCAAGACTAAGTCCACCCCGTCTAAGGCAAGCCGACTCAGGGCCACCGCAGATGGTTCCCCCCCTTCCGCCGCTAGAGCAGCGCGTCGCTCGCGTGCGCGTCGGGCCATATCCGACACTTCGTCGGCCGCGACGGCTTTGCGCTGCTCTCTTCTGGTGGCGTTGAGCTCTGCCTTTGAGCTCCCTAGCGAGGCACAACTCTCGCCACCAAGGTCCTCAGTAGAGACCCGCATGTCGCTTTCTGCTTCACTGGCCGCCGGAGTATTGGAGCGCACGAACCTATCCTGTGCGTCCCTCCGCGGCCGTGAAGCACTGATCCCTCTTGTAGCCTGCCGACCTCTCCTCGCGGTCGGCAACTTCGGGGCCAACAGGCCTTCCTCATCTGAGGACAAATCCACCGACCCACCTCCCACCAGAGCAGGGTCGAGTGGACGTTTCCTAACGGAGGACGGTCTACGCGGCCCTCCGTCACTATTGCCTCCAGTAATGTTATCAGCAACAGGGGCCTGGTTGCCTACCCCTGTGCGTCCGTCGGTAGCCAATTTATCACTCGCAGGCCCGGGTACCTGCGAGCGCCGGGTGTCAGCCGGATCGCATGACAAATCTCTCTCAGTGAGTGAGTCAGACATTCGCGGAATGTGGGCCCCCCCAGAATACGCTGGGCCCGTGCCTACGCCCGAAGGCGCAGGGGAGGATTCTCCACCTTGTTGGGTGGTACCTCCCTGGGGTAGTTTTTTTCCATTCAGCGACTGCATGTTCTTCTTGCTATATGGTGTGGCGCTCGGGACCAGGTTTTCCCCCCTGGCCATGCAGCCCATCGGCGCGCCACGGAACCTTAGGCTTCGGGTGGGCTGTTATAGGTCCCCCAGCCCCAGCCCACAGTGCTGGAGGATTCCGGATGGGACTCGCATCCCCGCCGCACGCTAGTCAAGCGTGGGTACGACTACCAGATGACACTCCAGAAAAACCAGGGAGTCGCCCAACGTCGTAGCCGGCCCAGCAAGACCAGCCGACAGCGAGGACGCGATTCCCGCCCCGGGAACACTCTCTGTGCAGGCGCAGTCGAAATGGGCATGGTTTCGACTACCAAATCAAGGCCCGGGACAGAACCTGGAACCCCAATCAGTACCCGCAACCATCCCACCGGGGACCGCGCCACGAACAGAGAGCGAATTTGGGAAAGGATGTTGAAGTTAGACGGGAAGAAAGGTAGGACTCCGTCGCCTCGGACGGGAGGGGGAGTGAGGCGACGGATTTTCATTTTCATTTTCATTTTCCATCCTCGCTCATGGTATGGTTGGGAGTTTCTTATTGGGGCTTAACAGAGGTACATTTTTGTGAGAAAGGTATAAAAACGAATGCTGTTGTGTATCAAAATACAGTCCTGACGAACCTTGTGGAACCTGTTTCTCATACCATGTTCAATAACAGGCACTGGGTATTCCAACAAGATTCGGCGCCAGCTCATAGAGCGAAGAGCACACAAGACTGGCTGGCGGCGCGTGAAATCGACTTCATCCGGCACGAGGACTGGCCCTCCTCCAGTCCAGATTTGAATCCGTTAGATTACAAGATATGGCAACACTTGGAGGAAAAGGCGTGTTCAAAGCCTCATCCCAATTTGGAGTCACTCAAGACATCCTTGATTAAGGCAGCCGCCGATAATGACATGGACCTCGTTTGTGCTGCGATAGAGGACTGGCCGCGCAGATTGAAGGCATGTATTCAAAATCACGGAGGTCATTTTGAATAAACTTTAATGTCATAAGAATCTATGTTTTGTTAAGTTCATTTTGGTATATAAATGGTTACATAATGAATAAACTTGTTACAATTATTTTACATTAAACATGTGACAGAATTTATGACCTGACTAGGTACAACGAAAACTTAAAAGTTAAGCGTAATAATACGAAAGATTTTCTGAAGGAAAATAAAGCAATGGTTCAAAAGTAATCTTTATTTTAAGAGGATCCTATAAAGATGAGTGCAATCGTTGAATACTTTTGCCTTTTTGCAGACATCTTGTTTGTGTAGGGTCGCTTCGGCGGTTTCGACACACGCGTTCCCATTATTGCTTACCGAGTTACCCTGTTCTTTATTGTATAGATGCTTTCTGTAAAAGGACAATCGTTAAAAATTTTAAAGGTATTTTGTCTTTTGTAGCTTTGGGTTCTATTATTGGATTTGGGAGATTTTTAAATTTCGAAATATATCTGGTTATATGGTAATGGGTACTGCAAAATTACGTATAAGGTTTTAAAGTATGGAGTTCTTTTTGCAAGAAAGTCAGACGGAGAGACACTCATGCGAATATAGTAGTATTTCTTGTTGCTGAGGACAGCCTATTTAATAGTAGCCAGTTACCGTCATCTATGGATGTGTACGATCTAGGGACAGCAGCAAACACTGCTGTCCCGGTAAATAGTAGTGGATGATACGCAACAATGGATCCCTAATTTTTATTGCTGTAGGACAGCAAACAGGAACTTGGGTCAAAAATTGTGTTATTGTTATAAAACATAAAGTTATAAAACTTAAATTCAAATAACACCGTAGTACGGTTATAATTCACACAAAAGACTCAGTGCGGAGAACTTGGAGCATTCAATTACAGCCGTCGCTGATCCAAAATGATTAACGGCATGTGTTCATGACATCTGAATGGTGAGGATGAGGACCCGTATACACCAGGAGAGGTATAGATTAAATATCTAATTCGAACACTCAATTTACTAGTGTAAATCGAATTGCGTATTATGAACGAGTTATTATCCGTATTATAAAAAACTTCAAACTGGCTAGAACACAATTTTTTTATTGTTGTGGAATAGGAGACAGGCTGACAGTCTACTTGATAGTAAGCAGTTACTGTTGCCTATGGATCATTGCGACGTCAGACACCATAACATGCTGCCGCGTAGAGGAACTAGAAACTTACGCAGGACTACTAGTCGCCGGGGATTGACGACAGACCTTCGGCCACCGTAGTTAACGGTTGCGGGCACGCCCTCCTGAGAAAGGGTCGCAGCCCGCACACATAGCCGAGAGAGGGGCGCGGGCGGGTGTTCCGCACGCCCAGCTCATCCCGGCGTGAGAAAAAGATGCCGGGGTCCATCATAGCCAGACTTTGAAAAGGCCCGCGATAGTGGGCAAGCACCAGTCGGCACTCAAGTCGTGGTTTTAGTGGGTATACCAACGACGTGCGACCCCCAGTGTAGAGAGGATAACGTACGTGCGCATTGCACGGGGAGTTCCACACTACTCCTCCCCCCGCCGTCTGTTTCCACGCGGTGGGGTGTACGGCAGCATTTCCAGCTCCCAAAAAAGGGAAACTTGTAACTGGGTTATTTCTGCCGAAACCAAACATAGGGTTGCTCTGGCAGCATACTTAGAGACTAGGTTTGAAGCCTAATACCTACGCCATCGGTATATACTGACGGTGAAGGAAGACATTGTAAGGAAACCTGCATACAGATATCACTGTCACTAACCGCCTTGACGTCCCCTTTAGAGGGCGACCCGAGGCCAACAGTGGTACGTTATGAGCTATTATTTATACTCAAAACTTTTAATATTCTATATTTCCGGTTCGCAGCAACCATGCGGCACCAAGAATAAGTACGATATCGTCCAAAAAGACACATTTTAGCTTAAAATGTTCTTATTCTTAAATATACCTGTAAACTTCCAGATTAATAACACCATTACTACTCATGATGCCGAACTTTCTAAGGACGCAGAATATGATACACGGCTCGTCGGACTCCTGGATCTCTAATTGCTTTGCTTTTGGATACATTTCGCTCAGACATTGCTCTGCCACCTTGTCGGTTAGCTTGTCGTGTGTATACATCACTGATATCTTGGCATATACCGTAGACATTAGGAGAAAAGGGAGTATTAAATCTGGAAATGAAATAATTTGAAAATAATACAGTTTAATCATAATAATTACATTTGAATCTAAAGCTTGCTCATTGGAACTAAGGCACAATAAGTACCTTACAGTTATTGTAATATGGTGTAAATATTGCGCGCGCGCACGCATTTTCTTGTGTCAAGATAATGCCATAAGGAATATGGAATGTATTTTGTTTATAGCTGACAGGCTACCTTACCCGACAGTAGGTGGTCATCGTTGGGAAACAAATGTCTGGCTATGCCGCCTCCGCTGGGTCCCGGCAGGAGGGGTAGACCCAAAAAGTGCTGGCTTGACGTCGTAAAGTGTGATATGCGTGCCAATGGGCTCACTACTAGGGATGCTGAAAACCGTGCGAAGTGGAGTAGAAAAAGTCGGAAAGCAGACCCCGGGCACCGAAACGGAAGTTAGTTTGCGACCTCCCGGTCGCAAACTAACTTCCAGAGATATCGTGTTGAGTGACTATATACGTGGAAATCTCTTATATATATATATATATATATATATATATATATATATATATATATATATATATATATATATATATATATATATATATATATATATATATATATATATATATATATATATATAAATTGAGCACAATACTCATTATTATAATTATGGGCATAATTTATTAATATGTTGGTAATTTTCATTTGAAAAGTGGAAGTAATTTTATATTAAATTTGGATGATTGTTTATATTGTACCAAGTAAGAGTATGAGGGAATTATTAAAACATCCGGACTGCATAACGAGACATTTGATTTTGGTATTTTTGGTATTTGGTATTTTATGTTGATAACTCTTGGTGAATATTTTCTTATTTGATGTAAACAAGAAACCAGAATGCCTTTCCGTTTTTGTTTGTAAGCTGCTTCGGAGGCGGGTAAGAATATTGACGCCTGCGGCCAGGGGTGGCCTGTCGCTTTTAAGCCGACAAATCGACCAATAAAAGCTAGGTAGGTCATTAAGTCCAACTGGAAGGCACTCTTGGTTTTTAAACATGTCGTCACAAGCCTTGTGTTGTATTCCAGCGCGCTGGCAATGCCTCTACTGTCGCAAATGTCTTTAGCCGACAGTAGCCACCTACCTAGTGATCTTAAGTAGAATCTTTTGTAATAAATCAATTTTTCGCCATTTTAGATTCCTTTGGAAAGTGGTGTGGCTTTATTCTTATTTCTGACTGGACCAATACGGCTTTTAATTAGTATATGCAGTAAATATGCTTTGGAAAATTAAACTCGTTTAGATAAGAGCTGAATTCGGGATATCAGTTTTAAATTTGGGATTTGTTCATTTAGGTTAGTTACAAATCACTTGGCCATTTAATTTATATTAAATTATGAAAATTTAAATCAATATCATACCGACATGGTTTAATTATATAAGATTCCTAAATTTTTTTCCCTTTCCCTCCAGCTTTGAGAAAAGATTATAAGAAAAAGAAGATAACATATTATTCTTTTAAATAATTTTTTTTCTTAAAAGCTAAAAGAACTTACAACGATTTTTGTTGCAGAGAATTATTTTGATTCAGACTTGAGGAAAGCTTCATTTGTTGCTTTTGCCAATTTATTTCCCGAGAATATGCGCTTCATTTTAATAACATTTTCAAGTTAATGGTTTTTTACTCGTGTCTTAGGTTTTCACGCTTGTATTTTATCATTCACGTCTCATAAAAGTTTAATGACAATCATTTTACAATATATTTTTACTTTCATTTCCCTGTTTTTATTTATTACTATTGTTAAGCATTAGAAAATTTCTATTTTACTCACGTGTGTACTACTCGTATTTGTAATTTATCTAATTATTTCCTAAATATAATTCCTATTTGATTTTTCATTTTGAATACACCTTCTAGTTGTAAATCTCAGTATAAATAGTAATATTATATTTCTATTTCAAGAAACAGGTAGTTTTTGTAACTTTAAATTTCTTTCCAATTAATATACCTAATTCTTTCTATTTTGAAATTGTACCACTGAGGCCATGCCACTACGTCTATAAATTGAAATTGTTTGTCTGAGGAGGTCGTTATCATTGATTTGTAGTGGTGCAATTCAATGAAATATTTCAGATGTGCCACGCAGTAACTTCAAAATCACATCTAAGAGAATCTGAATGTCCAACACATTTTTCAATTTTGAATTTATTGCATATTATTATGACTTTAGTTTGATTTAAAACAGACGCAAAACTTTGGTCATGATTTACGATTATGTATTATTAAGTTATTTTATTTTAAGGAATTCATAATTCATGTTTTCTAATTCAATTACTTTAAAGTAGTCGATTGAAAAAGACAGCACGCAAGATGCAGGGATCCAAAAATAAAATTAATATATTTAATTCGTCTTTATTAAAAAGTATGAAAGATAAATAACTTAGGCCACATCTTCAGGATCTCTATACGAGATCGCATACAGCTGAGTACAGTCATTGAACACTTTTGCCTTTTTACAAACATCATGGTCTAGATTCATCCCATTAATGTTTTGAGCACAAGTCTCCCCCACATCTGAGATAAGAATCCTTGGATCATACTTATGTATGGCTTGAACTCTTCTATAATAATTTTTGATATTTATCAATCCATCATTCGTCATTATTCCAAATTTTCTTAAAACACAATGGATGATACACGGCACATCGTTCCTATCTATACGTAAAGGATATTTGTAAAGGTTCCGAGGATACATTTCCGTCAAACAATCGTTGGTAATTTTATCGCTTTTCGTATCTCGTGCATATAGGATAGATATTGAGGGTTCCATGTCCAAACTTGGGGAGAAAAATTTTCTTGTTTTCTCTCCAAAAGCTATAGTAGCTAGAGCTAAAATGATTATTTCTGAAAAAACCATTCCTATGTAGATTATAAATTATGTTAAATTTAAAAATAGCAACGAGCGATTTATGTAATTGAATGATTTATTCAAAACAATTGTTTTTAGAATTAAGTGACATTCTGACAAGAAAACAGAAAATAACCAGTATATATAATGGGACTGACATGTTCAAAAAAAGAACAAAGTTCCTTAAAAAATAATGATAAAAAATGATTTATTATTTATTCTGTAATAGTAATCATAATAAAAATCTAAACATCGATTACGAAATCCCTATCACTAAGGAGGGGTACACCACTACGGGTAGATATAGCGACGTTTGACAGTTGAGTCGGTTACAACGCTCTTGTTCTGTTGATAGGTTGTATATATACTCTTAAAATCAATTTTCAGTTATTTCTTCTCTAACAGTAAATATAAACATTCACTGTTACATAGTTGCTGTGTAAAAAATACAATAATGTTACAGACTAAATCTTCTTACAGATATTCAACCCTGTTAAGACGAAACAGAAGCTTAGGTGCTTGAAGCAAGATAAATATGCATCAGTATCATTTGCCTGAGCGAAAACCCACAGTAAAATAAATGAAATAGACGTGGGTAAATGTAACTTTAATAAGAGCTATGGATGCACAACCGAAAAAGGTAAACGGTATCGTAAAGGAGTCTTTATCGTTTTTTATCTGTCGCTTTTACTCTCAAAAAATGGTGAGGCAGCCCTTAATTGAGTGCCTTAATATATAACTATATGAATATATACATTTTATATTTAATTCTACTGCTACAAAAATCTCAAGACAATTAAGCTAACGAATGCTTTAATTAACTCTATTGGACTTTGGATAAAACATAAAGCGATTACCCACATTCTTGAGTGATAATACAACACTGTTTAACACACTGCTCAATAGCAGTGTGTTAAAAGAAAACGTGACAACAAAAGTGTTTGCAACGCCCACTTAATATATCACTCAGCTGGAAGCATTACTAAGATTGCTTGTTTTGTGTTATATTTAAATATATGTATATTCTTAAAAAAGAAACAGTGTAAATGAAGGATACTCGCATCTCGTATAGCTTTTGGCTGATCAATCAGAAAACAGAACCATTCAACAAATAATGTCCCTTTAATAAATCAAATAAATTCGCAACTACCCGTTGTCAAGAAATTGAATGATACCAAATATCTTTTGTGCACATCAAATACGTAAGAAAGTTAGGTAAAGAGGAAAAATCGTCGTGAATTAAATTAATCTTCGACTATTATGAAGATTTTATTATTCGTAATTATGTTCTTAAACGTATGTACATATACATACGTATGTACATATATGAATATAAATACTATGAATAATATGTGTATACATACATATTATAAGAAAAATGAAATTATTAATTATCTTACGAGATAATTAATAATTTCGTTAAAATTATCAAAATGCAGCGCGATTTGATCTATGTTTTTATATTAATAATTTATTTTACTTACAAAATTATTTCGAGTGATCTTAACGAAAAATATGTATGTAGGTCGTTACTATGTTTATGTATCTATGAAAATAGTGATATATAAATTATGTTTGTATGAAAATGGTGTCAAATAAAAAGTTCTAGTTCTAACCCTTATTTTTTTCAAAATTAAGTGATTATAGCTCATCTATACGTAACGGATCACTTAGGAGATTATTATTATTTAAATTTATCCCATTTTAATTTTTGTGCAATGCCTTAATTTTTATTTACTGCGCGACTACTGTTTGTATACATATATAGAATTAAATTTTTACGTGCTTCTGAATAAATTATTTAAAAATATTTTTTACTTACTTTTCATTTTGCTTCTTAAATATACAATTACTCGAATGTAAACATTATTAATACGTCCGTATTTGCAATCAAAGAAAGGTCTTGTAATACGATATTTTCCCTGAAATACAAAACGCTATTGTTTATGAGCAACTCCATAGATGTTTTATATACTCGTTTACGAAACAATCATCTATTGTTCGAACGACTAAGTTGATAAGAGTACATAGAAAAGGTTTTGAATGTTGTAACATAGCCAGGTGTCTGAGCTTTTAAGTAATTGGATTATTTCAAGGGCATAACTTTATAGTCGGTACTGTGACCGTGGAACCGTCGCGTCGTCTCTAACTTTATTACCGTGCTGGAATATTAGATGGAATATTTTTGCACATAAAATTTGTTATTTAATATTATTTAAGTCTACGCGGTAGTTTAATGAGATTGTCCACCTCTATTAAAAATTTATGGAATTCCTGGTAGATGTAAGGCCACTTCATATAACCTAAAGATTATTTAATTTATTAATGGCAAAAAGATTATATTATTACATAAAACAGTTTTTAACACGTAGAAAATTTTAAGGATATAACTTTAATTTTCATTAAAGACTTAAATAAAAATGACTTAGAAACGATTATTGAATGTATAAAATTGGACATACGGAATATTTCCGACAGTTTCAATCAATATGGCGACGCGACATCCCGTATTGGGGGAGTGTTGAAAAAGAAAATGTCTGGCAATAGAAATGTTGAATTCTTGAACATTGAAATAAATTCTGTCAAAAGTTATGCGTGGTCATAGATATAATCAGTGAGTGAACAATCAATCGTTCTCTGTTTTCCGTACCCTTAGGGTTGTATTTTTTTTCTAGAGTATTTGAAATTGATACCTCTATAAATGTTGTTACTTTGGCTAGATTTAAAAATAGATGCATGTATAACTGTTTATAAAAATCGTGCGAGGAATATATATACCATAGCTATCAGTAGTTTTTATTTTGATTCAATTGGTAATAATTTATAAGAAGGAAGATAATTTGCTTTTGCGCTGGTAAGTAAAAATTTATTATTAAAATCGAATAGCGTAGGGAATAATTTCAAGCTATAATGCCACAATGTGACCCGATAGAAAGAGGCTCTCAGAATTTGAACTAAACGGCTTATTAGGGGGTAATTTATTTAATCTTTCTAAAGAGGATTATAGTATATGCCCGACGGGGGTAGTCGCGTCACCATGGCTATAAATTAGATCCCACACAAATTAATTTTAGTCAATTTTCTGTTTACCTTAAGCGGTTTTTATAACTAGTCGACGACAAATGACTCGAAAATAAAATGCTCACTCTTGAAGCGGTATTGTCGATTATATTGTATCTCTGAATGAAACAATATCAAGGTGTCTTGCAGGTTGAATGATGATATGATGATATATTGCATGAAACATGGCAAACTATACAGGAGATGAATTATCATATCTATACATCTATACAAATAAATAAAATTGGAGGGACTGTTTGTAATATTAAAATAACCGCTTTTTACTAAGTGCATAAGGATGTATACACGGTACATATACCAAAACAACATTTTTTTACAAATTTTGTCTGTCTGTTTGTCTGTCTGTTTGTTCCGGCTAATCTCTGAAACGGCTGGACCGATTTTGACGGGACCTTTACTGGTAGATGATTTTGATAAATCCAATTTAAGTTGACCTCAGATTTATATGATCAATCATATAAAATAGGTTCAGCTTAGGCTGGACATTGTAGGTTCGAACGCAGTTTGTATATTTCATTTATTTATATTTTAGAGTTTATAGGGTTTGTAATCCAAAATAAACCATAAGATATATCCAAAAAATGCTGCCCTAAGCCACTATTCCACGCGAACGGAGTCGCGGGCACAGCTAGTATTAATAATAAATTTAGTATTACATGTTATATATGCAGGGCTCGTGCCACTATCTTCGACAACATCGTTGGTATTCATGGGGAGTGAAGCAAAACGCAAACTTGGTTACTAGTAGGTAGTTCACAATATCTACCAAGGAGCCGATTCTTTGAGGCCCGCACAGGTGACAATTCATATCGGCGGTTAGCACTTGACTGACTTATGTACCGCTAGAGACCTCGTATTTAAACGTAATTCTGAGGTCAACACTAAGTGCTCGGGACTTTCCTCCACGACGTCCCTTGACCTCACAGCTGACAATATCAAAGGTGTACTCGCTGTTTATTCCCTTAAACGATGTTTATGTAAACATGGTTTTCCGCCAACAGCACCTTTGACTTCGCAGCCGACAATATCAAAGATGTACTCCGGTTATTCCTCTAAACAATGTTTATGCAAATGTTTATGATTATATTTGTCCCGAGATGACTGCTATCCAATGCTAGATAGTTCTAGATATAACAGTCGTAACGGTGCCCTATAAACTTAATATATTTTTCTTATGATTATTAATGATTGATGAAAGAAGGGAAGATTATTTATCTTTATGTACGTATATAATGCGTAATTATGTTCCTGCTGGTATGAACATTTTATACTCTATTTGATTAATGAATCTCCTTAATTATGGGAAACGCGTTCCGGAAGACTGTCGATTATTTTCCTCATAATTTAAACCCTTTGAGGATGCTGTGGCCTGAATCAAGATGTCTGATAAGTTTAAAAGGTTTTTAAGTCTCTGAAAAAGGTTTTGCGTAATTTATTGAATGAAGAATTTAGTCTTATTTACATTCTACATAAATATATGTATATGCCACTCAAAAGTATTTACTCACCTTTATAATGCCAGTTTCCAGCTCTTGAAAACTTGTATTGTAAGGCTTTTTAAAAACATATTTTTTTTAAATTTAAATTTGTATTAAATTATTTCTAATATTATATGAGGGATGCTCGGTGTTAATATTGTTTTTAAAACGCGTGGCGCCAGCAAGGCTAACGCCACTATCTTCAACAACATCGTTGATATTCATGGTGAGTGAAGCAAAATACAAACTTAGTTACTAAGTAGTAGATAGTTTATTCACAATAAATACTAAATAGCCGTGTTTATACGATTCTTTGAGGCGCTCACAGGTGACGATTCGTATCGACGGTTAGCATTTAACTAATTAGTGTACCGCCAGAGACCCGTATTTATTCTGAGCAATAGTAGCAATCTGAGTTTATTTTCTGGAAAGTTCACTCAATGTCGCTTAGTAAGGGTTGCCTTTCAAGAGTCTACATTTACAATATAAAAAACAAGTATAATAAAAAAAAAAAAATATATATATATATATATATATATATATATATATATATATATATATATATATATATATATATATATATATATATGTATAATGTAAATACTAACCCCCCTACCCTCAAACTCAACCGTATAACCCAAAGGAAAAGCATCATATACATTATATTGGAATCGTAAATATATTATTAGACTCTAGAAACTGTTACAACGATCACGAGGGGTGGAATCGAAAAGAGAACACGGTTCATAACTCCGTCAAGAGATGGCGCCAGTATGACCGTATTTTTTTAGAATCTACCCTGTCTTTTTATTGCTGTAGGACAGCAGACAATGACGGCCCATTTAAACTTTAACTGTTACCGTAGCCTATGAGTGTTTGCAACACCAGTGGCATCGCGAACACGCTACTGTTACATAAGGGTACAGGAACTTGAGTCACTAATGCCAGAACACAACACAAGGTTATTATGGCGGCATACCTAATACCAAAGGTGGTCGCCATCCAGACTAGGATGGGTTGTTTTGTCGCCTTTTACGACAGGCCGACCCTGGCCGCAGAGGTCAGTATTCTTTCTCCGGCCCTGCACGGATAAATGTCTACATGGAGGGTACAAATCCACTATACTCACTCATCCCTGCATCCCTCTCATATCCATCCCTCGTGGTCTCCTTAAAGACGCTATAATGGTGTTCACAGTTTTGTGCTGTTATTAATACATCTGTATCCGAGAAATCTGTCGATGTTACGTTTCAACCGCTGCTGAACCAATTGCGATGAATTTCGGTATAGAGATTTTACCTCGGAGATTTGACTTCAGAAAAAGACACCGGCTACTTTATTTTTTGTTTATATGGCAGAACAACGTTTTCTGGGTCAGCTATTGTTAAATAAAATCGCTCGCCGCTTATGCTTCGAACCACCGCCGCTCACTTGCTAATATCGAGGCGATGCGCGTGCGACGTAGGTAGTACGAAATTTTTACCAGCAGAACGGCTACGCGATCCGAACAGTGAATGGTATTTTTATTTCATTCACACAATATACTAAATGTACAAGAAAATACTGGAATAGACTTATGTGAGAGGATTTGGTTCGGTTTTTACAGGAGCGATTACCTTCCGACTCCCCCCCCCCTACTCCAATACCTTCCCTTTTTCTGCTGGTGCATTTGTAAAAAGCGCTATTTTGAACGTTTGATTATCAAAAATAAAATAATAAAAAAACTCATTGTTTATTATATTTATTGTCAACTATCATCAATTCCTACTACAAAATGCTGATTTAGAAAAAAAATGTATATCTTTCATTTAATTTCATGCCAAGTGTGTATTCGACTACTTCCGTCTTTATCTTTGAACTATATACCTAAATTAATACAATAAACAGTGCCAGCGCCTCTAGCGGTAAATTATAGATATATATATATTTAATTTTAATTATTTCAATATGGGAACAGACTTATGAGTTCGACTATACGTACTTTATTGAATGGCTATACGGCCTCTTGCTATATTTAGATTGTCCTGGCAGCCCGTAATATACCCATCCCTCGAGAGCCCCTCTCGTTCCCTACGTGACAGATATCTACTTTCAACGCATATCACGTTACTGATTACATCTCATGCTATGGGAATATATAAGGATATTTTCGTATGTAAATTGAGTTCCAGTATGACGGTTGGTTTTACTTTGACGAAAATATGGATAATACGAGTAGGAATGTTTTATTTTTAATGAATGTCTAGAGTGAAGAGGGTGTCGTGGTTATAAATGATGTGTTATGGACATGTTACATATTTATTTATTGTTAGAACTGTGTACATTATAATGTATATGTTGTTAAGTACATTTTGTATCAACAGTTTGCCTTTTTAAGGCGTACAATATTTATAAAGGTATTTTTATGCTTCAAATTATTAGAAAATAATAGTAACATATTCTTTTATTTGCAATGCGTCTGCCTGTCTGCTGAACTCTAGCTATAAAAAAATTATAATTTTATTATATCTAATTGTTTTATTAATTTGAAACACAAAAAATATAGAATTAAATTATATACTATTATAGACTAGCCCCATGGCTCCCGGCTGCACTTGGAACAGTGGAGATCACATTTTCAATTCTCCCATCCAAGCGTGGCAGTTTATGTATAATTTCTTTTAATATACTGGCACAATTCTAACCGTGCCATCTAGTCCCAAAGTAGCTTAGCATTTGTGGTCACTGAAATAAGTCTAAGATGAACCTATATAACGTTGAAAAATGCACGAATTGTTCTAAGCCTTTGTCCAATATCATCATCTCAAAAGCCAAAAAGCAAAAGCCTTTTAGCCTGTGTTAAAACGCTTTTAGTCCTGCTGAAACCCAAATATCCGCTTCGGTGCCCGGAGTCCGCTTTCCACTTTTTATTTTCCACGTCGCACGGTTTCGGCTTACCTCGTAGTGAGTCTATTTATTGTCTATACAGACCGTTGGGACTCATCGATGCTGCAAAATTGGATTTAGTAATATACTCAGCTTAATTCATAGTGAAGATATTTGAATCTATTTCTGTATCACATTTTAATTTTAATATCGTTATAATTGTTACTGCATGTAATCATTATATTCATTTTATTTAATTTAATTTTTTAGTTTATTTATGTAATTTAATGACTATGTATTTTATATTGTATGGAACTTAGTTTCCAAAATAAATGATTATTATTGGTTTTCAATATGTATTTATATCTCAGGTGAACCTGTTACATAAACAAATTGACTAAAATTAATATTGTATTAGACTGTGTAGAAGTTTTCTTCATTTAATTGCAAACATTTTCTTACGATTCTTACTATAAATGCTGTGATCAGTGAATATAGTGCGGTAATAGTAAAGTTTGTGGGTATAGTTTTCGAACACTATATGTGGTTTGTTCTTATAATATGGTGGTATAGGGCCCAGTAACAAGTTTGTATTTTAGTGAAAGTTTTTAATGTAATATATTCAAGAGTTCGTTATGACTGTGGGTGTAATAATTTTGAGTAAGCGTTATAGAAGCTCCGGTTATGTGCTGAATTGTTTCCGGTTTTTGTGACATTTTTTGCATAGGTCATCCAAAGTATCTTTTATAACGAATTTCCTGTAATTTTTTGTTGCAATAAATTGATCTTGTGCATTTATGAATCCCTCAGTTTCTGGGAATAAACCTGCTGAACTGAGCCATCTGTTTGATGGCTCTTGTTCAACATGCCTCTTTTTTTCTTTTAGGTGCGTTTCATGTAATTCCTTCTGTTTCCAAGTTTGATATTTCTCTTGTATATGGTCAGTTTCTCTTATTTCGTTTTAATGTAGTTTGATGATAAATTTAACGGCGTATACTCTGTACCGATTGTGCATATTGCATCATGCAGAGAACTATTGTCTTTTTTAGCCATAAAAAACTCTTTCATTTTGGTTATTTATTTTTGTACAAAAAGCTTGTGTCAACTAAATCTATTCCTCCGTCATTTTCTCTGAAGGCAAGGTTTTCTTTTGAGGATTTTGGATGATGGTATCTGAACTGAGTCAATAGTGTTCTTATTTTAATTTTATTCTGTTTAAATCTGTTTTGGTCCATTTTAACATATTATATGTACATATGATGCCGATCGAGTATGTGAGGACGGGTATTGCATATGTATTGATAGCTGTAAACAAGTTTTTACTAATTAAATATTTAGACACAGACCTTTAATACTATTAAAAACCTCTTCCGTCAGCTGTTTCTTTATTTGTGTATGATAACTTTCCCTGCACAGATCCTTTGTTTCTGTTTCATTAATAATGCAATTAACTTCTTCAATATTTCCTTTATTAATATTTAATCGACGACATTTGTCTAGTTCAAATTCCATACTAATATCTTGAGAAAACATACTAGTTACATTAAGTAAGTATATTAAATTATTATTTTTATTATTCTCCACATAAGCCTTTAGCCATTCTACTCGTATGTATCAAGAATTTGTCACTGTTGCTTTAAGAAATAACACACACGAAATTGTTTCTCTAAAGTGAACAGACGGTAGATATTGCTCATTGACTTGTTTTACTTAATTTACTGCAACTTCATGCGCTTATAAATAAAAATATTACATTAAATATACTTTATAAATAAAATAAAATAAGTCTTTATTGCTATGTCAATATATCAAAAAGTTAGATGTGTTTAAAACTACATTAATATTAATATAAATCGAATTTAAAATTAATTCTAACTTTAGCTAACGTCTGCTACTGGTTTTCCTTTTACAGCTTTTCGACAAAGGCCTCTCTAAAGCTTTCCATTTGGTCCTGTATTTGGCAGTGCGTATCCATTCCGACTTTGCCACCCTTGTCATGTCTTCTTCCCAACGTTTAAACTGTCTATCTCTGTTTCTTTTTCCATCCCGTGGGTACCATTCCGTCACAATTCTTGTCCACTTTTCTTCCTTTTCTCTTATCATATGTCCCGTCCCGTTCAATGTCCACTTTAGGCGATTGGACACGGTACATATCGCATGCTTAATCATAAACTGACCGATTACGATTTAAGTCTAAAGTGAGATAATATAACGGGCAGCATTGTATCGACGCCCTCTATCGGCCAAACTAAGATTTATCTCGATATCTCTTTTCCACGCTGAGTTACTGCTATTTAGTTATAAGTCAATATATGGGATAAGTAGTAAATGACAAAACGTTTTTTGCGATTTCCCAAAAGACAGGTTTTTTGAGTTGGGTCAGTTTATGATTAAGCATGCGATATGTCTTTAAATTTAGTTTTCTCCTTGATAATAATTTGTAGTCTCACATTGTCTGCGCTTATTTATAAATGTTATTAATTTATTAACGTAGCGGACATTATACTCATCACGCTTGTTCAAGGCGGATTGACGACCGCGGTATGCAAGTTTCCTTATGTTATTCTTCATCGTCGGTATATGCCAAATAACATGTACATTAGGCGAAAAAAACTATGCGGTGCTTGCCATCGTACGATTCTAATCCGGTACGTCTAGATTGGTCTTCGACAGTAATACCACTGAACATCTAGGTACGCTTGTAGAATTTCAATTATTCAATGCAGCTTATAGAGTTGTAAATAAAGTTTTGACGTCATTAATAATTTTTGACGACCTCCGTGGCGTAGCGGCTAAAACGGTATGCTTGCGGAGGTCACGGGTTCGATAACCGCCTCGCGTTTTTATAGCTAGAGTTCAGCAGACAGGCAGACGGCCCGCCCTGGCAGGTGGTCACCGTCGCCTATGAACGTTTGCAGCACCAGAGGCAATACCAACGCGCTGCTAGCCTCGAAGAAATTTTATAACCCCTTTTTTGAAGAACCCCATATCGTACCGCGCTGAGAAAACCTCAGCCGAAAGCTCATTCCAGGTCCTGATAGTATGCAGCATGAACGTTCTAAAGAAACGTTTCGTACAAGAAAAAAGAGGCTCCAAGAAATGGGGATGAACACCCAGCCGATGGCGGGCAGTGTGGTGGTAGAAAGACGACGAGGGCACCATTCTGAATAGTTGTTCAGAACACTCCCGGTTGTACAGACGGTAGAATACGCAAAGAGACGCAGTGTCTCTCCGAAGTCCAAGCGTATCTAGACCGTCTGTGAGTATGGGATCGCGTCTGGGTGTTTATGTATATTATGTATTTATTTATAAAATAAAATTATATATGTAGTATATCAGTTGTCTAGTACCCATTTTTTTTTTTTTTTGTCTCGGGGAAAAACCTCTCTTGACGGGTTCCCCCGGCCCGGGGGGACCGAGGGATATGTGGGACTCCGGGAAAGATGATTGGCCATCCGACTACCCACTAAAAAACCCCGCTGTTCTCCTATCGCCTACGCCCGGGCCCACGGATATATGGCCTGCCGATCTCGTGGCCCGGGCCGGCGCCGGCCCGCCCTTTGTCTTGAGGCGGGCCCCTTCTAAAGTGTTGGCGCCAGGGGGTCAGGGTTTCGTCCCCCCGGCGCTCTCCTAACAACTCTAGGAGTTGAGGGGGGCCGCGGAACAGCACGCAGCCCTCACCCTCGCGGCAATAGTGCGGGCGGCGGGTCCTCCCCCGAGGGGCCGCCCGCGGCCGCTGTTTACGGCGGCCGGAGGTCGTTACTGACCCTCCGGCGCCGCCGGCGTGGCCTGCGTTGGCGGGAGGGGAGTGTGGTGGTCAACTCCCGCTCCCGCTCCGCCGCCTCCTTTGCGGACATGACTGCCTCGCAGAAGGAGGCGACGGCCATCCATCCAGGATCGCCCCCGACCATGGACAGAACCAGGGCCGGGAGCGACAGGTCCACGCCGATTTGGGCGACGAGGGCGCGGCGCTCCTCGCGCCACGCAGGGCACACGGCGACAGTGTGGTTCACCGTGTCCTCCTCGTCGCCCGCGCCACAGTGGTGGCACCCCGACGTCATCTCCCGCCCTATGCGACACAGGTACCTCCCGAAGCAACCGTGCCCCGAGAGGACCTGCGTCAGGCGGAAGGTCAGGGCGCCGTGGCGCCTTTCCAGCCATTCGGCCAGGACGGGCCTCACCGCTTCGATGGTGGCGAGACCCGCGCTGGGGTGCGCGAGGCGCTCCTTCCACTTCACCATGAGCACCTCGTCGCGCAGCTCCGCCCGCTTTACCTCAACTTCGCGAGGCGCGGGGCGAGAGCCACGCACGGCCGCGTCCCGGCGCCACCGGTATAATAGCGCCAGGACCCGGGCCTCGAGGTCCCATGGTGGGGATCCGGCCAGCAGGGAGGCCGCTTCGAAGGACACCGTGCGGTATCCCCTAATCGCCCTGACGGCCAGGACGCGCTGCGGCCTGCGTAGCAGCGCCGTCGTTTTGGCCGTCAGGCGATCCGCCCAGATTGGGGCCCCGTAAAGGGCCATCGACCGCACGGTTCCCTCGAAGAGTCTGCGGCACACTGCGCCCGGCCCGCCAACGTTCGGCAGCAAACGGGAGAGTCCCGCCGCCGCCCGAACTAGCCTCGGCGCCAGGCGCTCGAAGTGCGCCGCAAAGTTCCATCGCCCGTCGAGCACCAGTCCGAGGTAATTCATGGACGGCCCGACGGCGATGCGGACGCCTCCCACCGTTATGCTCAGGCCCGGTGGCGGCCTCTGGCGGGGCCCGTAGAATATCAGGGCCTCCGTCTTGTTCAAGGCCACCTCCAGGCCGAGTCGCCGGATTCTAGCCACCATTTGCGCCACCCCAGCCGTGCCCAGAAGGCACGCCTGGCGAGGGTTCCTCCCGCGCGCTGTGACAAGCGTGTCGTCGGCGTAGCAGATGACGCCGACGCCGGGGAGGAGCACCCCCCTCAGGACCCAGTCGTATGCGATGTTCCACAGCAGAGGGCCCAAGACCGACCCCTGCGGGACACCGCACACGACGTCTCGCCGACTTTGCCCACCCTGGACCGGATAGACGACGGCACGATCGTCCAAATATGCCCCGACTATGCGACGGAGGTAGGGAGGCACACGATGGTACTTGAGCGCCTCCCGCACGCAGCTCCACGGCAGGGTGTTGAAGGCGTTGGCGATGTCGAGTGACACCGCCAATAGCACCCCGCCTCGAGCAACCACGTCCTCCGCCTGGCTCCTCAGACGCGTGATCGCGTCAATAGTGGAGCGCCCCCGGCGGAACCCGAACTGTTCGTCCGCCAGGTTTGGCCCCTCCGTCTCTAGGTGCCGGACGAGGCGGTCTGCGAGGATCCTTTCGAAGATCTTCCCCACCTCGTCCAGCAGCACGATGGGCCGATAGGCGGACGGTGAGTCCGCCGGGCGCCCCTCCTTTGCGATCAGGACCAGCCTCCCCGTCTTCCATCTGCGGGGAAACCGGCCCGACCGCAGACACGCGTCGAAGAGCCTCAATAGACGGGGCTCCAGGACGTCGTGGGATAGAACCCACGCACGCCCCGGTATGCCGTCCAGGCCGGGGGCGGTGGTCTTGCCCTTCAGCCGCAACATTGCTGCCCCCAGCTCTGCCCGGTCCACGTCGGGCACGGGGTCGTCGTCCGCGCTGGGGTCCCTCTCATCCCATTGAGGCGGGACCATGGCGGGAGGCGAGTGCTCAGCTCTCGTGGGGAACAGAGCGCCGACAAAACCATCCACCTGGCGCGGGGGGAGACTCTCGGTCAGCGGGGGCGCCCACGGGCGGAGCTTGCCCCGCACCGTTTTGTAGGGTCGCCCCCAAGGATCTTGATCTAAGCTGGCCAAGAGTTCCTCCCACGCCGCCGCCTTCGCCTCGCGGACAGCGAGGTGGAGGTCGTTTCTGGCGCCCCTGTACTCCCCGTAGAGCCGAGCCTACGCGGCTGCTCTGTCCGCGTCGCGGCGACTCCGTCTTCGGAGCCTGGTGTACTGGCGGTGGGCGTAGTTGCACGCCCTGCGGAGCCGCTCAAGCTCCGCGTTCCACCAGTACACCTGGCGTGGGGGTCGGTGTGGCCCCCGCCTCGGCATCGCCGCGTCGCAGACGTCAGTCATGAGCGATCGCAGATTCTCCGCCTCCTCATCGACGTCATCGGGAGGTACGTCGCCCGGCCTCGACCACGTAGCGACGGTCAAGGCCTCGCGGAAAACCTCCCGATTCATCTTTCCAAGTGTCCAGCGCGGACAGTCACCCAACGGGGTCACCTGGGCTGGAGGTCTAGTACCCATAACGCAAGTGCTATGCAACTTAGTTTGGGAGCAGATGGCATTGTGTGAAATATTCCAATAAGTAAATTTATTTATTTAAAAAGTAAAAATAGAATCACTTTAATTGCTAGTTTTATTTTATGTTACTCTTACAAAAGGATAAACCAAATAAAGTTGAATAGATTGTATAAAAGATAATATGGCAAAAAAGGTGTGAATAATAATAAAAAATCTATACAAATAAATAAAATTGGAGGGTCTGTTTGTAATATTAAAATAACCGCTTTTTATTAAGTGCCTTTGGATGTATTCACGGTACATATACCAAAACAACATTTTTTACAATTTTTGTCTGTCTATCTGTCTGTTTGTCTGTTTGTTCCGGCTAAACTCTGAAACGGCTGGACCGATTTTGACGGGACTTTCACTGGCAGATAGCTTTTTTTTTTGATTCGGGGAAAAACCTCTCTTGACGGGTTCCCCCGGCCCGGGGGGACCGAGGGATATGTGGGACTCCGGGAAAGATGATTGGCCATCCGACTACCCACTAAAAAACCCCGCTGTTCTTCTATCGCCTACGCCCGGGCCCACGGATATATGGCCTGCCGATCTCGTGGCCCGGGCCGGCGCCGGCCCGCCCTTTGTCTTGAGGCGGGCCCCATCTAAAGTGTTGGCGCCAGGGGGTCAGGGTTTCGTCCCCCCGGCGCTCTGCTAACAACTCTAGGAGTTGAGGGGGCCGCGGAACAGCACGCAGCCCTCACCCTCGCGGCAATAGTGCGGGCGGCGGGTCCTCCCCCGAGGGGCCGCCCGCGGCCGCTTTTTACGGCGGCCGGAGGTCGTTACTGGCCCTCCGGCGCCGCCGGCGTGGCCTGCGTTGGCGGGAGGGGAGTGTGGTGGTCGACTCCCGCTCCCGCTCCGCCGCCTCCTTTGCGGACATGACTGCCTCGCAGAAGGAGGCGACGGCCGTCCATCCAGGATCGCCCCCGACCATGGACAGAACCAGGGCCGGGAGCGACAGGTCCACGCCGATTTGGGCGACGAGGGCGCGGTGCTCCTCGCGCCACGCAGGGCACACGGCGACAGTGTGGTTCACCGTGTCCTCCTCGTCGCCCGCGCCACAGTGATGGCACCCTGACGTCATCTCCCGCCCTATGCGACACAGGTACCTCCCGAAGCAACCGTGCCCCGAGAGGACCTGCGTCAGGCGGAAGGTCAGGGCGCCGTGGCGCCTTTCCACCCATTCGGCCAGGACGGGCCTCACCGCTTCGATGGTGGCGAGGCCCGCGCTAGGGTGTGCGAGGCGCTCCTTCCACTCCACCATGAGTACCTCATCGCGCAGCTCCGCCCGCTTTACCTCTACTTCGCGAGGCGCGGGGCGAGAGCCAAGCTCGGCCGCATCCCGGCGCCACTGGTACAATAGCGCCAGGACTCGAGCCTCGAGGTCCCATGGTGGTGATTCACTGGCAGATAGCTGATGTAACAAGGAGTAACTTAGGCTACTTTTATTTTAGAAAAAAATGGTTTTAATTAAAAGTGATCAGTTTCCGATTTTTATTTATCCAATTTAAGTTGACCTCAGATTTATATCATCAATCATATAAAATAGGGTTCAGCTTAGGCTGGACATTGTAGGTTCGAACGCAGTTTGTATATTTCATTTATTTATATTTTAGGGTTTGTAATCCAAAATAAACTATAAGATATATCCAAAAAATGCTGCCCAAAGTTACTATTCCACGCGGACGGAGTCGCGGGCACAGCTAGTATAAAATAGAATCAACAAGCCCTGAATCGTTTAGCGTTTCTATTCGAAACGGGATATTTCCATTTTTCCCTTTGTCCGTTCATGCCGTATTTATTTATTGCTTGAGATAAAAAGTAAAGAACTTAATATTGGAGAACAATAAAATCGACCCTTTGTCCCATTAATTTAGATATTGCTAAGCCACTGTGTTCGAGATTCTCAATCCCAAACGGTCAATAAAAACCACTTCTTACGAGAAAAGTTGAAATGCTTTTAAATTTGATTTGGGTTTATAATATATCAATGGGAAATGTTTGCGTAAGGTAATAATTTTATAAGCGCCATCTAGTGGTACTATTGATTGATCAACATCAACATAGCCTACGATTTCAATTCAGGATTCATACACACTGAAGTTATAAAATAGTTTTTATTTAGATTAATCTACTAGTTTTTTCGTATTGTTTGTTGTATTTCATTTGTTATTAATTTTATTTATTGTTTTTAATAAAACATAGTAAGCGTTTATGGAACGCATTTATCGCACACACGCACACACATTGGTTTTTTTTATCACTTACTAGCAGTAAAGCTTAGCAGTAGTAGTAAGTTCCAGTTGCAAGGGTCACATGATCCTGGGCCTCGTTATTGGTCAGTTATCCGTCAGTACAGACACTAGGCGATATGAGAACACTGGGATTTTATGGGTTGGTCTCATTGAGTCAGAAATACCCTTTGATACGCCCGCTGGGATTCAGAAATGAGTTTTTCCTCGAAAAAAAAATCATTTATTCAATGTGGCGAAGACCCAGTACTTGGCCTATCTCCAACTCCACAGATCCTACACCCGTACGCATAGGCGGCAACCCGGTCAAGCGCACTGACCAGGTGCAATACCTGGGATCTGTATTTCATGCATCTGGTATTATTATTATTTCGAAAGGTGGCTATGCTAGTCTGTTCTAACCTAGTATCACTGCGTCCAATTTAATGAACTATTGTGATCGCCACATTTACTATAGCTCATTGGCAAAGCCTGCCTCGTTGAAGTAGCGAAGCAGTTTTTTGGCAGGAGCTGCACGTATCTCATCCGGTTCCAGCATGTGTTTTCCTAATATGAGACTACGTTTATGCATCAGGGAACAGCAGTAGCACAGCAGGTGCAGAGGCGTTTCATCCGCCTCATTACAGAATCTGCAGGCTTTGCTATCCCTAATCCCTATGATGGTGAGGTGCTTGTTTAGGCAACAGTGTCCGGTAAGCGCCCTCGTTAGGTTGCATAGCTGATTCCTATTTAGTGCTAGTACTTCAAGCGCAAATTTGCGGTTGTAGGCTTTAACTAGCACCTTGGAGTGATTTAGGCCTGGAATTGTATTCCAGCGCTTAAGAGATTCACTGGTACATTGATCCCTGAGGGTGAGCCGGATCAGGCTTTTGGGTATGCCGCAGCACGGTTCAGGTCCGTACTGCGACCCCTTGGCCCCAATCCGGGCAAGTTCATCGGCTTTTTCATTGCCTATGATGCCCGCATGCCCGGGGATCCAGCGAAGGATTACTTTATTTTTCTCACCTAAAGTATTTAAGTAGTCCATGCAGTTTTTGACGAGTTTCGAGGCTATGAAGTCTGAATTCAACGCCAAAAGTGCTGCTTGACTGTCAGAGTGAATGTATATCACATGATTGATGTAGTCTTTTTGCAGATTCACTACCGCGCATTCTAAGATGGCGTAGACCTCTGCTTGGAAGATGGAGGCATATTTGCCCAGGCTCAGACTGGTCTTGAAGCTTGGTCGCTCTCCAAACACACCGCAGCCTACATCATGTCCAATTTTGGAGCCATCGGTATACCATAAAAGGCTACCGCTCTTCCAAGAGATTTTCTTTAGCACCCAGTCCTCTCTGGAAGGAATTTCCACATTGTAGTTTCTCGATCCTACAAACTGTGGAAGCATGTTGTCCAATGGCATGCCTAAGATGGAGTGCGTGACTACTGAGTCTTTTAGAGTCCTCAGCGTATGTGAGATCCAGTTTTTCGACCCCTGTGCATTTATCCTGTGCATGCTGGCCAACGCCTCATACTGAATGAACAGCGGGAGAGGCTGTAGGCTGAGCAATGCATCAAGAGCCGCTCCAGGAGTTGTTTTCATGGCCCCCGTTACCACCATACATGCCGTACGTTGCAGACTATTTAGCCTGTCAGAAGTTGTCCTTTGGTTGGCTTTTCTACACCACACAACGGAGACGTACGCAATTGTCGGCCTGACAATGGCAGTTTATAGCCAAAGGAGAAGTTTAGGATGTGATCCCCACCTTCTCCCAACCAGACGACGGCCGATTCCTAGTGCTATTTTAGCCTTTTGACCTGCCTTTTCCATATGTTGATGCATCTGGTAACATTGATTTTTTTTTATTGCTGTAGGACAGCAGACAGGCTGACGGCCCGGTTAGAATTTAGGAGTTACCGTCGCCTATGGATGTTTGCAACGCCAGTGACATCGCGAACACGCTGCTGTCCTATAAGGGTACAGGAACTTGGGTCACTAATGCCGGAACACAACACAAGGCGGCATACTTAAGACCAACCAGACGGGCTTGAGGCTCTACCACAAAACGATTGCGACGTCAAGGCACGCATCGCTGCTGCGTGGACCAAATGGCGTGAGGTGACTAGGGTAATTTGTGACCCTAAAATGCCGGTCAACTTGAAGGGACAGGTTTATAAGCCCATCATTAGGCCTGTCCTTTTATATGGCTGTGAAGCATGGCCAATGTTAGAGTGACACAAGCAGGAACTGCATGTCATTAAGATGAATATGCTGCGGTGGATATGTGGAGTGACGCGAAAGGCCGCGTTAGGAACTCCCGCTTTCGCGGCAGCCGCCATGTCCGTGATATTGCGGACAAACTGCAGGAGTATCGCCTTCGCTGGTATGGCCACGTTTTACGGCAATCAGCTAACTACGAGGGGAATAAATGTCTGGCCATGCCCCGGCAGGAGGGGTAGACCCAAAAAGTGCTAGCTTACTAACTAACTACCAGGGATGCCGAAGACCGTGTGAAGTGGAGAAGAAAAAGTTGGAAAGTGGAACCCGGGCACCGAAGCGAAAGTCTAGGTTGCAACCGGGATATGACGCTGGGATGATGATGATTTATCCGTTTAAATAATTTATAATTTATCTATGACGTTTGTGGAAAAAGTAAGTATTTTAATATGAAAGCTGAAATTAAAACTATATGAAAAATTAAAAACTGTTTAATCACTCAATAATTGCTGAACAATGAAAAGTCCCACTTTTCTTATCCAACACCATATGTTGCATGATGGTTTCGTATCTTCTGATAACGCTGTGGATGACATCATAGTTGTACTTTCAGTCGGCGTTTTGATCCGTCGACTAGTCGGACGATATGACAGACTGGTTGTATGATATGTTGGCGGTGGAGTCGGCCGATCTATATAATTTGGAATGTAACAAATAATTACAAAAGGAATACAATACATTGCCAATATGTATATAATAATTAAAATATTGCTAGCTTTGAATATCATCCTTATATGAATATGATATTCATTTTCAATAAATAATCCAATTATGATTTAAAATTATACATAACAAATGTAATTGAATTTATAACTTGTAAATAAAGGTATTCAATATTGTTCAAAAATAAAGCAAATGTATAAAATCTTCACCGTTTAACTATATCCAAGGATCGATGAAATAACAAATTTCAAATCGTTATTGGTAGATAATATATTTCACAGTCATATTAACTTACATATTACAGAATAATAAAAATTTAATTATTAATTAAAAAATTGAATAAAAAATATTCTATAATATACAAAAAAACCTAAATATCTGGTCAACAATCTTCTTTAACATATTCTTGCACTAGTAACTTTTTGACACTTGAGTTCTAAGGAAACACTTTTATCTTAAAAAATAATCTGATTCATCGTAAATTATATTTAAACAAGTAAAATATTTTTAGACGACATGGTCGTCAATTATAGGCTCATTTAAAACGGTTTATCTTATTCAGTAGTGTGGTTATTCAACGGCGGTTACAAAATTATTAATGCATACAAACATCCGCAGTTTGTTTTCATATTTCCAATCATTGAAATATATGTTAGGAATTAGAGTAACTCTGTAAAGTCTATTATAATCGCACTCTATTTTTAATTTGTTTGTACTTTCAGTCGAACTTATTGGACTTGCCCCATATACATGTTGCCAGCCAATTAATTATCTACTGGATGTAAGCGTCCCCAAGTTTGCACAGGTCCCACGCCAGGGCTCGTTTGCCTTATCGATCCTGTGATATACATGACCGACCCACTGCTACATTGAATTGCATTCTTTTGCAAGGAATCAGATTTATTGTTTTGGCACAGCGTACAGGTTGACAGTCCACGTAATAGTTACCACATTTACCATCGTTTGTGACGTCAGGGGTGCCGTTAAAGTAATAATTTACCTATACAGATGGCAGCACTATCTGTATAGGTAAATTATAACCTGATTCACTTATGCCATAACACAAAATAAATAAATAAATAAAAATAATTATAAACATATTGGGATATTTCACACAACACCATCCAGTCCCAAACTGATTTGCATAGCACTTGTGTTATAGGTAGTAAACGATTGATATACTATATTTATAATACGCGCTGATGTTGAACCATATTCAACATCAGCGCGTCTAGTATTTTATACGGGAAACTGCCATCAGACTCCGAAATGTAGAAAGGAATTCAGAATGGTCAATTCTTTTACAGCCTATGAGCTAGCAATCCATTGAACCTAAATCCGTTCGGGCTGAAGGTGCGTGCGGAACCATATCCCGCCAGGCTTGGAGCAGTAGGGATACACAGATATGGTTTTAGTGTATACCAAATACACATTTGAATAATATAAATAAAAAAAAACAGTTACAGGACTATTCCAGTATTTCGAATAATATAGTTTGTTCGTTTAATAGCGTGTAGCAGGGTTGCCAACTCAGCATTTGCTATTTACAATAATAATAATGCAGGTTTTCAGTTGGTCACCGCCAAGTGTATCACACCACATTTACATACATTTTATAGAAAATTATAAATATATGAAAAAAGACAGAATTAAGAGAAAACAATATTAAACCATTATAATATGAATACCATTATAAACATGACCATTTGATTATGGTATATATACATAATATTACATATATATACATAAGCGACATCCACGTGTCTTCGTGTACTATATTGAAAGCACTCAAGCGCATTTGAGTTCCTGACTACCCGACAGCAAGCCCCCAAGCAGTGGTATGTTCATCAAGCATTTCCACATCTAAAAAGTCCCAGGAAAGTAGTGAAATTAAATGAAACTTATTCTTTTTTCTAACCGAAACTACAAATCTATTAGCGTGATGTACCTGTGCGAAAATTTAATAAAAAGACAAAAAATATTTATATGACTGCTCTAGTAGAAATCGATTACAAATGATTTATATATATTCCAACATTATATTCCATATCTTTCTGTGAATCAAAATAAGTTTGCATTGTAAATAACTTCAATTTAATAATTCAGTGTTAGGAATTTAAATTGAATTTTACATAAATGATAATGGATTTGGTTTTATTACACTATTTATTATTATAGTACTTTGTTTTATAAAAATATATGAACTATTTTACAGTCATAATTAGTTTGCTTTACATTAGACATACACTCACGCACACATTTAAGGTGTTGAGTTAATAACTCTATGAAGACATTCTTGCGAAGACCCTGGGTGCTGATACAATAAGGTGATGCTGTGATTGTGTGTTTTTCATTTATTCATTCATGTTGAGTTCGTTACAGTAATAATTATACAACTGCCTGGTGCCGATTACACCAAGATGACCCCTTTTTTCTTTTTGTTGGAGGTGGAAATGTATGACGCACACCCCGTTCGTGGGATTGGGCGGCAGGATAGTGTGAGACTCTCCGTGCAATGCGGCCATACGTCCCCTTCCCTGAGCTGGAAGACGCACGTTGCAGGTATACCCACTAAAACCACCCCGGTGTTCCTTGTGTCTTAAGTGTCTTAAGTGCCGAGGCCACGTGACGCGACAGATTAGTCAGGCCACGGCCCGGACAGGCGCTGGCCCACGTTTACGGACCTCTTCAAAGCCGAGGTGCTGATAAGCCCCGGCAGCTACTTTCTCACGCAGGAGTGAACTGGGCACGTGGAACACCGACGCGTGCCCCTGTCTCGGCCTTGTGTGTGGGCTGCAGCCCTTTTCCAGGGGCCGCGCCTGCGACCGATCACTACGGCGGCCGTAGATCTGTCACCAACCTCCGGTAATGAGTGGCCCTGCGTGAGCGGGCGTGCTCTCTTTCCCTCTCCATCGCCTGCTTTGCGGACATGACTGGTTTGCAGAAGGAGGCGACGGCGTCCCATTCGACTTGGCTCTTGACCATCGCTAGGATGATGGCCGGGAGTTATCACTGCAGTGCACATAAGTAGCACATGTGTTGATAAAAATTAAATAGTAGTTTCCCTCTGTCTTCTTTCTAAATGGACCACGACTTCATGGGCTGTGCTATATTTATGTTTAGTAATCAGCCAACTGGTTTCCATCCCGATATGTTCATAAGTAAAAAGACGACCGCAATCTTTTACTGAGTATTACAAATGTTTATATTTGTCAAATTGGTATTTTCGTTAAAGAACATTCAGATATGTTTGAAACTTATGAAACTGACAAACGCTTAGAAGAGACACAAATTAAATTAAATTGATAATTTGTAATAGCGCCATGTACCACAATAATTGTAAGATTATGGTTATAAAGATCTACAATCATTTACAAGAGAGTTGCATTTGTTCAAAAACAAATAGAAAAAATTGGCTTATTGATAATTGTTTTATGGGAATAATGAATTTTTTAATTTTTAATTGATATTAGTATTTTGACATTGATACTATTTATTGGATTTTTAGTTTTAAGACAATAATTGCATGCCGAATGTTGATGAAACATTCGGCAATTTTTATTTTGACAACCTATGTAGCATGTTTAACGCAATAAATACCTACTCTACTCTACTCTATTCTATTCTAATCCAAAAGCCGACAACCACCGTAGTGCAAAGGTGCGGGAGTCGTAGGGTCAATATTTACTGGAATTTCTTTTCAAAAGAAAAGTATATACACAAAGTTGTGTATCCGTTAACTAGTAACCATAAGCTACTTTTTAGGATGAGAAAACACCGTGTGAGTTATAAGTATATTTCTTATTAGTATTCACATATCAAAATAATATTTTACTACTGTGCAGTTAAAAAATGCATTTAAACATACATTCCACAGGCAAGAGATAATATGCGTGTCAATCGGGTACCAGAGATGGTGAAGGCTGTGAATAGTGGAGAAGAAAAAGTCAGAAAGCGGACTCCGGGCTCTGAAGCAACTGGGAGTTAAATCTAAGATGATAATTATAATGCTCTAACTCATGAGGGTTCGACCAACAATAATAATATGTAAATACATACAAATGTATAGGCAATAATAGGCATATCTAACTTTGCTGACTACAGACTGAAACAAATAGCTACAGACCCTCGTAAAACTAAAGATAAATTATTCTTGTGTTTAAAAATCAATTAAAACTTGTTTCGTTTCGTAATTTAGTTCGTCGGTAGCGAACGGGGTTTCCATACAAATAGCTGTAACCTTACCGTCGTAAACACAATTTATGGCTTGGAAGTATTCTTGAATAATAATGACTTTCTGCGGAAGACATTGCATTTAAAGTGTGCTTTTTTCATCGTGTAGGGGTGGTGTAATACATACCGTTTCAGCCGGGGTCAGTCTGTTGTAGAAGGTGACAACCCTAGTTAGGCGGTAGGGCCGCAAGCCCTGAATGACAATCGTCTTTAGTCAATAAGTATGCCACAATAATAACCTTCTGTTGTGTTCTGGCATTAGTCACCCAGATTCTAGTATCTAGAACATACAATTTTGGTCATTATGCTTGTATACGAAGGTTTTTTATTGCTGAAAACATCAGGCAGCTGACCCACTTAATAATAAGTAGATACCGTCGCCTATGAATGTTTGCGATGCTATGGGAACTGCGAATACACTGCTGTCTCATAGGGATACTGGAACCTGGGTCACTAATTCTGGAACACAATACACGGTGGCCAACTTATAGACCAAGGGTGGTTGCCATCCAGATGGGCTTGGGGCTCTACCACGTAGTTAGGGTTCATTTGTCGCTATTTACCATAGGCCGACCCCGACCGTAGGGGTTAGGAATCACTCCGCCTGTGCACGGAGATAAATTATTTGCACATATATGTATTTTTTTACTATTTTTTGGTTACGGCTACAGAAATTTAAAAATATTAAAGTTATCGTTGGACATAAAATCTGATTACATATTTTATGGGTTTATTACAAGATGCAATTTTGTAGTTATTTATCTTGATGGCACTCATTTCGCATTCATATATATTTATAGTGTGTAATCCTAACTAATATAAATGGGAAAGTGAGTTTGTTTGTTATGCTTTCACGCCTAAACCGCTGAATCAATTTTGTTGAATTTCGGTATAGTCATAGATTGTATCCTGGAGAAGGACATAGGCTACTTTTTTAAATTCATATGGCAGATCAACGTTTGCCGGGACAACTAGTTATAATATATTGTATGAATATTCGAATTTATGTTAGAAATTCGATGCTAAACTTTTATAAATAACATCTCCAATTTAAAGGTGAGAGAGATAGTTTTATGAGAGATAAAATCGACTGTGATGCATCTATACAGTTTTATTTTTAGATAAACTGAGTATATAAAAAAGTTATCTATCTGTTTACTGACGAATAGTTTTAAATGTGTATATAAATTTTAAAATAATGGCTTATATTTCAGCTTGTTGTTGCCCCTAGAGAAAACGGACAGGTTTTTATGATTAATAAAAACATTACAAATTGGATATATATATATATATATATATATATATATATATATATATATATATATATATATATACATACATATATATATATATATATATATATATATATATACATATATACATATATATATATATATATATATATATATATATATATATATATATACGTATATATATATATATATATATATATATATATATATATATATATATATATATATTCAATAAATTACTTGTAAATGTTCTTGCGTTTGATCATTATTCCCTCAGCTGTGGGCGGATTTCAATAAACATCCAGAATTTCCGTAAATAATCAAAGTTCAATAGAGCGTTATTGACTTCTTAATTGGTTACAATTCAAACAAGTTAATTAACAATGGAAAGGTTAGATAAGATTGTTTACAAGGTTTCCACCAATCAAAATCAAATCCTTTGCATTGGTTCAATTATTGTTCTGATAGAAGCAATTTATTGCAGGACGGTGGGGAATTTCTTTGTAAATGAGACGGATTCAGGTATATTTTTACAGATCGCGTCTTATTTAACAAAAAACGTTTAAAACATATTCAATTTTATATCAATATATACAGTTTTGATTATACTGCGAATAATAATAATTGAATACAATATTGTAAAATCTATTTATTAGTATACTTAAAATTTGTTCATGCTACATTCTACTAGATGTATAAAGGGATGATTCATGTGATGGTAAGGAACATGATGATTAAGAACAGGTAACAAGTAGATTTTTTAAATTGTTGTAGGACGGCAAACAGCCTGACGGCCCACTTATAATTTAGCAGTTACCGGCGCCTATGGGTGTTTGCAACACCAGTGGCATCGCAAACATGCTGCTGTCTCATAAGGGTATAGGAACTTGGGTCATTAATGCCAAAACACAACACAAGGTTATTATGGCGGCATACTTAAGACCAAAGGTGGTCACCATACAGACGGGCTTGGGACTACGTAGCTAGGGTGGACCCCGACCCCAGCCGCAGAGGTCAGTATTCTTTCTCCGCCCCTGCACGGATAACAATGGATATAACGGATAATGATAAAACGGATGGATGTGACGAAGATGATGTACGTAAGTATTCTATATCTCTCGGGGGGTGTCACATAGGGATGACTCAATTAAGAGCACGAACTAATTACATACGCCTTCTGGACGGTAGAGGCAATAAAAAACATACGGAGGAGAAGATGAAGAAGTGTCCAGCTGTGCGCTGCAGTTTATAGTTTAAAATCACACCAGAGAGCTATACTATGAATGTAGCTGTAGAGTCTAGACGTCTGCTTCGATGTAGAGTCTAGACTTCACGACGTCTACAGTGTAGACGAAGTGAAGTATTCTGAGTTAAAAATTCTCTATCGAACTTTTTTTATTGCTGATGAGCAACAGATAGGTTGAAGGCTTACTTAATAAACAGCTACCGTCGCCTTATACGACATGCTGCTGTCCCATAGGGGTACAGGAACCTGTGTCACTAAAGCCAGAACACAACACGAGGTTATTATGGCGGCATACTTATACACCAGGGTTGGTTGACATCCGGACGTGCTTGGGGCCCTACCACGTAGGATTGTTTTGTCGCCTTATACGACAAGTTGACCCCAGCCGTAGAGATTAGTATTCTTAGTCCGCCCCTACAAGGTGAAAATTAAGAGCACGAACTAAGTACATACGCCCTATGGAGGGTAGAGGGCAAGGAGAATCACATGGGGGAGAAATTGAAGAAGTGTCTATACACTGAAGATTCTAGTTCAAAAACCACCAGAGAGCTATGCATAAATTCATATTACCTGTAGATGAATAGAAGTATGTTGAGTTACTCTACCGCACTCTAGACGGTTCTCTACGTCTAATAACTATAGAGGCATTCCATTAAAATTTACACAGATGTGATTGTGATGCCATCTTAATTTAATGCGGAAACATAGATGATTCTACTTCATATAATCTATGGAGATCCGCCTGCTCCTTGAGTCGTGTACCTCATTACTGAGGGTCATGATTCTCTTTATGAGAACCCAGTTTCTCTTCTATAATGTTCCTCCACCTGTGCCTGTCCTTGGCGTGGTGGAGTGCATCATAGAGCTTGGTGTTCAGTGTTGAGCGGATTTGGTCAGACCATCTCACCGGGCTGCGACCCCTTGGCCTCCTGCCATCCACTTTGCCAGTAACCATCATCTATGGAGATAATATACCCGAATCTGTTCTTCACACATATATTAACACTAGCCGATCACGCCCGCTCTGCTGGGCGAATAACAGGCAAAAGTAAATCGAAAATAAATGAGAAAAAGTGGATGGGATCCAAAAAATAAATAACCTATAACGATTGACGAACGAACCTACGACGATATATAATCGAAGAAAAATTCCGTGTCGAACGGTAGTAGTCCAATCCCGATATATTTAGTTATTTTGTTGTAATGGTGCGTCAAAGCAACCCCATTTTCCTTATATATAGATATATATTCACTTACATCAACCAAAATATTGGTAAAGTAAAAAATACAGGTCGGTAAGCCCAGACCTATAAAAGATAGAAAAAAGACGATACTCAATGGGGACCAGACTGGAATTAAATTTTTATACATATTTCTTCTATGTACGTGTATGTGATTTTTTTTGTGTGTTCAAGTGAATTCTAGAATGGTTTAGATTCACATTTCAGTCCACTACAAAATGGTTTTTTTAAGTGTGCAAATTGATTCATAAACGACAGAGTTCTGAGGTTATAAACTAGCATTTTGTAGAAGTTTTCATAACAAATATTTTATTAGATCTTACCATAAATACAAGGCGGATTTCCTGCACTGATGACAATGCAAATTGATGTGAATTTTTAACCGAGAAACACGAACAAATGGAAAAAAAATTCTTTGCATTAAAAATGGAAAAGATAGTGATAACATAGCCACTACACACTATAGCCTCACTGTAATTTATCAAAGGCCTGTGCTTAAGCTATGGGAAATTTCGATCCCATGAAATTCCTCCAATTTCAGGGCGGACTTCATTCGCGTTGACGCCGGAGGGAAAGAATTAAACCTAGATATAAAATATATTGTTGTTTACAAAGGTGTTTTAAATCCTACTACTCCATAAAATAATCTACCCAAATCCGTCACTGTCCGCAACTGTAGAAAGATGGTGGCAACGTCAATACCATTTCAATCAGCCTTCGTTCCTTCTAAAGAGTTTTTTTGTTGTTTGCAATATTTTGAATTCAATGTTTTTTAATTTCTTTGACAGTGTTTAATCATTAGGTTTATTATATTGCATATTTCCCTTTATAAAAGCGATTTTAAATTAAATTTTATTTATATTTATATTACTACGACGATGACTTTTTCAGTTTGACCTACGCTATTTTTATTTTATCAGGGATTCTTAAAGTGTAACAGATGGATTTATCTTTATTTTTTATGGTTAATCAGTACTAGCTTTAGCAAAAATTAAATTTAATAGATATTTAATTTTTATGGCTAGAAAAAGTGTTTGAAGTATTTTTGTATTCTAATATTCTGATTTGGAGTCTATTTATTAAGGCAGGAGGGTAAAACTTTTAGCGTTTACAGACACGCGTTATGTCACCAGTTAAACAGATCTCAATGAAATTTAACATAACACGTCTTAAAAACCAATCACTTCGTTCTATGGCGCAGATTTAACGACTTCAATTTGAGTTTAAGCATTTGTAGAACGATAACAAATCCGCATAGATGAGAATAATACCCATTCGACGAGGGTTAATTGCTATGAGTCCTATGACATAGTTAATATTATAACAGTACACCAGTATTACGACTTCTAGATTGTCTTTTTTTAGTATGTGTGATGTGTGTGATCAGCCACAGATATTTCAATTCCTTTTAGGTCTTAAGTAATGTGTTTTATTATATTAAACATGATGTAATAATGAAAATAACTTGCAAACATATTTGGTTCATGAGGTTTCCGAGGCATAGACGTTACAGAGAGTTTAGTAGGCCAGTGACATTATTTACTGGACAAGTAATGAATGAAACTCCAGTCTTAGGGTGTATGACAAGGGATTTATTGCTGTGGAATACCAGAGAAGCTGACGGCGTTTTTAATAGTAATCAGTTACCATCGCCTATGAATGGTTCCAGTTCCCCTACGCGAACGACACCGCTAGCACACTGACGTCCGTGTAACGGAACTGGAACCTGGGTTACTACCGGAACATAACCCAAAATTATTATGACAGCATATTTAGAAAACAAGGGTGGTCGGACGGGCTTGAATACTTACCATGAAGCTGGGATTATTTTGTCGTCTTTAACGACAACGTTCCCGGCCATAGGGGTCAGTATTCTTACTCCGTCCTTGCTCGGAGAAAATATTGTTTACATGAAGATTTTTTTTGGTCTCGGGGAAAAACCTCTCTTGACGGGTGCCCCCGCCCCGGGGGGATGTTGGCGCCAGGGGGTTTCGTCCCCCCGGCGCTCTCCTATAATAACTCTAGGAGTTGAAGGGGGCCACGGAACAACACGTGGCCCTCTCCCTCGCGGCAATAGTGCGGGCGGCGGATCCTCCCCCGAGGGGCCGCCCACGGCCGCTTTCTACGGCGGCCGGAGGTCGCTGCCCGCCCTCCGGCGCCAACGACGCGGCCTGCGTTGGCGGGAGGGGAGTGCGGTGGCGGACTCCCGATCCCGCTCCGCCGCCTCCTTTGCAGACACTACTGCCTCGCAGAAGGAGGCGACGGCCGTCCATCCAGGATCGCCCCCGACCATGGACAGAACCAGGGCCAGGAGTGACAGGTCCGCGGTCAATTCCGGACGGGACTCGCATCCCCGTCGCGTGCTAGTCAGGCGTGGGTACGACTACCAGACGACACTCCAGAAAAACCAGGGAGTCGCCTGACGTCGTAGCCGGCCCAGCAAGACCAACCAGCAGCGAGGATACCTCAAACTCAAGATAACTCGTAAGTCCCAATCGGCCCACTGTAGAGTGGTTGGCGCCCAAGTGAAGTTATTGAGAATTTTGTATGTTTAACTACTTTTTTCTTATGCCTTGCGCCTCTATAATTTTTTTAACTGGTAAAAACCTACTATTTAATAGTTTACAGTATTTCAATACTTATTATAACTCAAATTTGTGTCTTATAGTATTTTTAAATTACGAACATGTTTTCCTCTTATTATTTAACCTCAACGCAATAAGTATGTTTGATGTTTCGAAGCAGTCAATACTATCATTACACTCAAAAACACGTTTGTTTTAATTAAAATTATATATAAAGATAAAAATGACTGAATTTATTGTTATTTATTACCAGAACTGTGGTATTCGAACAAAATTGCATGAGTTGTACAGGAGAATATTATGCTCTTACGACATTATTGTACTCACCGAAACTTAGCTTACTTCTGACATTAGCGACAGTGAATTCATGGATTCACGACATTGTGTTCAGATGTGATCGGGACCGCGCTTCTACAGAGAAATACGCCGGGGGAGGAGTTTTAATTGCTATAAGGAAAAGCTTACATCCTACACTGATCTCTTCAACCCAACTGGTGAAAATGTACTTTGAACATATATCTATAGCAAGTTCAGATCAATTAAAGCATCACATAGTAAGTGCAGTTTATATTTCTCCCAATATGCGCAACGAAGTATACACAATTAACTTCAAAATAATATTAAATTTGTTTAAAAGCGTCAATGTTATCTTATTCTAGGGATTATATGTGCCTTGGTCACATAAATCTCAAAACGATGCAGAAATGTATTGTAGCAGTTCCTCATAGCTACGAATATCTCATATATTATTTATTAAGATATTTTATGTCTTCATACGATATACTGCAGTACAATAATAGAAAACATGCTCATATCCAGGAAGGATCTTAGATTTAATCTTTAAAAATGTTAGCTGTGCAGTTAGCCACTCTCCATTTTGAATCGTAAGACTTTTTTTATAATGAGGTAGAAAATGCTTAATGCACACCCCGCCGCCTGGTGGCTGGCGGCAGGCTAGTGTGGGAATCTTGTGCGATGTGTCCCTACGCCCCTCATAGTTGTCAAAGAGACGCATGTCGCTGGGTTACTCACTAAAAATCACCCCAGTTGGAGCTGGAGCAGTTCCAGCTAGTATGTTTACAGTTTAGGTCAACCGCGATTAGGGCGGAACGCCTGTCATTGATGATGTCATAATTAGCAATCCTAGGATCGCCAATGCTGGGCTTGAGAAGGGTCTTCTGCACGAGAAGAATATCTATGTTTTCTTCCTTCAGGAACTCATGAACCAACTCTCGTTGGCCACGTAGGCCGTTGGCGTTGTAAGTCGCCAGAGTCAGAGAGCGGGGTTTTCCCCTACGTGTGCAATCCATTTGTGTTTAATGGGTTGCCCTATGGCTCAGGATCTCCAGTAACTCGCCATGTTCCATGGCTAAGATTAACTGGTCCTTGAGCGACGACGCTTGCCCTAGCTTTTGCGCAAAGGTGCGTACCTCTTGGAGGTCAATGGGAGGGACGTCGCGAACTTGGTCGCAAGCGCGATGTCCTCCGCCACGGAGGGGGACGTAGTGACCGGTGCTGCGGAGGGTGCAGCTGGGGCCGGTTTGGGAGCAGGTTTCTGTGCGAAGCCTGCGACGGGCTGCCGGGGGTTCCGGAGAGTCGGGAAGCCTGTCCAGGCGTTGAATGCCGGGGCGGGAGCCGGTATATAGACCGGTTTGGGGGCGGTCGCTTTGACGGCGGCTGGGCGTTTGCCCTTTGGGGGTTTTCCCTTGGGCTTTGATTTGGGGGCGGCCGGACACCCGTGGTAGTTCGCGGGATGTCCAGTCTTCCCGCAGAGGACGCAGGCCGGTGGGTCGGGGGATTCTCGGGTGCGGATGCACTCCGTGGTGCCGTGGTCACCGAGGCACTTGACGCACCTCGCCCGGGACTGGCAGTTACGTGCTGAGTGCCCGTATAGCTGGCAACGATGGCACTGCCTAAGGGATGATTTATTGTGTGGGTTCTCGAAGTTAAGCTTCGAGAGCCCGCACACTGATTTGACATTAAATATTTCCTTGCCCTCTTTGGAGAGGTCAAGGACCGCGAGTACCATATTATACGGCTCCCGCGTGTTTCCTCGGTGCATCCGATGCACCTCGTGGATGGGGAGGCCTTGCGCACGGAGGTCCTCCATTATGTCGGAGGTTTCGACCTCCCTAGGGAGTCCGCGGATGACTACGCGGAGTCTCTTTTCCTCTTCCAGCGCATAGGTATAGTAACCTATGCGATGCTCTAAGAGGTAGCGCGTGAGCGTGCGGTGGTCCTCGGGTGACTGTACCCTTATCCCGTGGTTGATATTTCGCGCCTCCAGGAGGCGAATTGAGTTTCGCGGGACTTAAATCACGGCGTAAATAACTAGCTGCATCCATGCTATTTAACATATGTCGTGGTCGTGTCGACTGTATCGATATTACAAACAATGTTACGTGATCCTTCGAAATGTTTATCGATGGGAAGTGAGGCATACTCACGCTTTGTTCGCGACTAATGTAAGCAGAACAACCACAGGCGCGCGTGCCCCTTTACGACGACTCGTCGCTGATTATAATAATAACTTTGAGGACATTGATATATTCTTTACTTCAGCTCAACAATTGAAATATGAAACTCAAGAGGCACTAAAGGAGATTTTCTCGTAGGTTTAATAAGTATATGTTGTATATTTTAATATTGTATATTTTGTCTTTGTTTTCTACTCTATACATGTAAATTATAATAGCGTCATCTAGTTCACAATAGAATGAATCTGTGAAAAATGCCATTGTTTGTACATTTACTTATTACAAATATAATATTTACACTCAATATCTATAACATATTTAATGTATAAATAATTTGTTTTCCCAAATACATAAAAAAAAGATGTAATCACGTACATTAAAAATTTTACATGTGTGTGTGTTTACTGTATGTTTATATACTATGGTATGAAGACGAAAGGACCTTTCCTCGTGATCACAATTGGTCTACACGTTTGTGACGCAATCAAGTGATATGAAATTGGGACTGTTTGCAAGCATATTGCAGACAAAAGGTCGACATGGCAGTATATTACAGCGGCTAAATATTGGACAATGTTCTGTCAGTCCTTCGAATCGGATGCGGGTTATTATAAGCTTTTTCAATGATGCATATTTTACGATTGATAAATAAATAAACAAGTAACAGAGCACTAGAGAAATGGGTAATAGATAAATCTTATAATATTTATATGTAACTTTTTATTAAATAAATATATATTATGAATAAATACCCAGACTCGGGACGGAAACCCAACCCGCAACCTCCGCAAACGTTGCGACGTGAGAACTAACAAAGAACCAACATCATTTTCGGCTTAATGTTAAATTCCTCTTGATTCCATTGGCAAGCAGATCACCTTTAACGAAGTTAAACCAGTATTCTTTTAGAAAACTCCATTTGCCGGTGGTGGCGGTATGAGGTAGGCGTCCATATTTTCGCTTTGTAAGTATCTAACGCATTGCATCAAATGGATTATTTTTTTACAATGCGTCTACAGTATCAGCAGCGATTGGATTTTCCGACGCAACTACCAGCAATCGGTTTGCTGACATTGCTGTTCATTCGGATTTTCATAGTGAGAGATAGCGTAGTGTTCGGGGAATGTACAACGGGCGGGAAAGCGAAACGGACGACGCGAAGCGAGCGAGCGTGCGTAATCCGTCCACTGATCGGTATTCCGTATGACGTCATCGGCACGCATCGCAAAAGTTGGCCCTCAGAGCATCGCAGGACTGAAGCCAGAGTCGAATTTGAGGAAGGGCAGCATTGCTTAAGCGTAGTGCAGAAGTAAAAAAATTATTATAATTGATCTAGACTCGAAGCACGGGCTCCTAAATGAAGAACAAGCGAACAAGAAGGTTGAACTTCCAGATTTGGATGTAGAGATCCACGTCTGAGTGAGAGTGAGGTAATAATTAATTGTTAGGTGTGGTGATACGAGTAAATAGACACGACCAAAATACCATTTAGATCATATTGTTTTTGCAAACTTATTATAATAATTAACATAAAAATAAAAAATATTTAAAACAGTTGAATTCTACGATTCACCATGTTATTAAAATGCGAAGAACGGAAAAGTTTAGATAACTATCACTATAATTTTTTTTTATCTCAAACTATGAACAAAATTTAATTATAATAATTTATCTTAGTTTTTGGTATTTTTAAGGTAGTGTGACGGTACCAAGCTGATAGAACTGTTCTTATACTTAAGCGATACTATAAAATTAAGGAAAAGTCGATGTTATTGGACAAAATTGTAATTAGGCAGAAATCTTTAAGAATGTCTTCTCTGTTTACTCACATATTCTACAATTTTAATCTGTCAACAGCTCTCTTGCTTAAATGACTGGGTGCTTGTTGATGTAAGACATAGCGTAGTATCGGGAAGGTGAATAGGCAGTATAGTAACTTTGTGCAAAGGATGGGACAACGATTCTGCAAATCTAAAGCTTGGTTGAGGTCTAAGTCGTATTAGATGTAAATGTGTGGTTAACAACTTTTGACGTTGGATAATGTAGTCATTATCTATATAGTTTTCCTCAATCAAATAATCATGTTTATACACTGTAAAAGAATTTTACTGTGGCGCGTAATTTTTTCTATGGAGAGGTGACGAAATTTGAAATATAGTTAAGGGATTGTATTTGGCGAGGAATATAAGGAATGAGGTCAGAATTCATAGGGGACTCTGAGTCGGGACGCCGGGAAGAGCGGATCAGAGAAATCGCGTTTCGAAGAGAGTAATAACAGCCGGGGACAAACTCCTGGCTTCGCGTCGCGCGATATTTGTTTCTATATAGAGAATTGATTATGGTGGTTTGCATTGTGTTGGATCTGAATGTGGCCAGTTCTGATCTTTCATGATGTGGATTGCTTAGTCTATTTTCTATCCCGCGATTCGCGATATTTTAAAATAACGTGGAAATTCGACATAGGGAATTATTAGAGTCAGTGTTGTTTCTTATTCCGCGATTTAATTTAATAATAATTTACGGGTGTGCCTAGCCCTTTGTTTGTTATTTTCTCGAACTAGGGCCCAGTCGAGTCAGTGTTGTCTTAGGTTAGCTATTACGCGAGTAAGTCTAGATGTTTTAATTATTTTGTGTAATTCCGTAATAGGGTTTAGCTTAGAGTCAGTGAATGAGGCTCAGTCCAAAACGGAGCTTTTGGTCTGCCAAGTAAGTCGTATAGGTTTAACAATTTATCAAATTCTTATAGTTACATATAATGAAATTTCAACATTATACAAGTGTAAGTCGCAAATAATATATCCCGTTTAACTATTTTTATGTACTATATAATATATATTATATTATATTCAATATAATTATAAATCATTACACATCACACAATCACTTATCACACACAGAATATATATCAGTTTCGACACTAAATTAAGTTAAGATATTAATTTAGAACATAAGGAAAATCAACTGACCTAATTATATTTGCATGGGGTATGCGCTACCTGATTGGCTTCATTATATTTATACATAAGAACCCAGGCTTAGACATCGAGTAAATGCTGACTTTAGTAGTCGTAAAGGGCTCTACGTGCCTATGGACTTGCCGTCAGGGATGTCGCAGGGTTGCGAAGGGGAGTTGGCTTCATTATATTTATACATAAGAACCCAGGCTTAGACATCGAGTAAATGCTGATTTTAGTAGTCGTAAAGGGCTCTACGTGCCTATGGACTTGCCGTCAGGGATGTCGCGGGGTTGCGAAGGGGAGAAGGCTTCATTATATTGATACATAAGAACCCAGGCTTAGACATCGAGTAAATGCTGACCTTAGTAGTCGTAAAGGGCACTACGAGCCTATGGACTTGCCGTCAGGGATGTCGGGGATCGTGCGAAGTGGAGAGGAAGGGTTGGAAAGTGGACCCTGAACTCCGGAACGATAGTTTGGGTTGCAACCGGGATTTAACGCTAAGATGGTGATGATGTTATTTTATGGAATTTAGAAACTTGTAAGGTTTCTTGAACGCTTGTGGTTGAATCAGAATTAATTAAGGAGTAGTTGGCTTCCAAGTTGAAGACCGAATGGTATATCTCGTCTATCACTTAACAGTGCATTATGCTTGTCTGGAATGTAACCAGGAGGTGTAGACTACGAGACTGAGACGTTCCAAACCAAACGTTGACTCCCCACTCTTCGTCTTAGCGTTAGAGTATTACTATGCTGACGATGAACGGACGAGTGCGGTTATGGTTCAGCAATCTCAATGTCTGTGGTCTGCATACTTGGCTATATTCTAATACGAGTGCACAAATGGGTACAAATATTATACCGATAAGCATGCATAATAATATAGAATCGCTTCGTGCGTGATATTCTTCAACTCATTTAACTAATGCAGCATTTACTCGCTATTTTAAGTGTCAATCCTATAATCCTATTCCTCTCCTATCTCCGTAAAACTGTACTGAAGTTAGTGCACGTTTTACCCTAGTGAAGTAAAAAAAAGTAGCTTTGATTTGCCGGCTGCTGTTGCCACTTGGGTTGCACAATTATTCTTCTGGTATAAGTTTATAAAGTGAGAATAGAGGAATTAAATTTATCACTCAAATCTTAATTATCATAACGATATTGCATTGACGATCATTATTATGGATAAGGCGGTTCTGCCTGTTATATAACTACATACCTATAACTAGAATTATTACATCGATAAAAGGGATTGCTAGATCTGTGAGAGGTGTGAGTACGTGGCCTATAAGGCCGAACATACTATACTATCCACAATGCCATTAATGTGCTGACTCGATGTAAGTGCTTGAGCCGACCTGTGTCTTCTCTTCGACATGACGCAAGATGGTTTTCCTTGCTATACTTTAATGAGTTGGCCAGGTCCTTTTGCTCGCCATTCGATAGGCATAGGCGTATCGCCCATGGTAAATGTGGTCTTCAATCTCCAACGTATAAGCGCTGCTCACAGCTTCGGCAATTTCTCGCGTCACATTATATAATTCACTTATTCCTCTTTTCCCCAAGAAATTATACTGAGAAGTTGTATTGTGCGACACTAAATGTAGAAGGTTAGTGTCGTATTTTCGCGGGGCTTTGAGGTGGTGGGTGACTTCACTGGGCAACATATTTTGTTGTAGAGCTTTGGTTTTACAATGAAATATTCCCGATTCGCGGTCGTGGTTAGGTTAGTACTATTTATAGTAATAAAGTTACTAGAATTACTTTAGGCTAAGGTTTATTATAAATAACTGACTAATAACTTACTCACACTGTACTCGTTACATAACACTTTACAATAATTACATTTTACTCACCTTATATTTTCTTTAATATTTATCGACCTATATGAATATTATAAGTATGTTTATTATTATTCCATTTTCCGTTAAGCCCCATAGAAATAAGTACATACATGTATTCCAACATATACAGCTTCCGATATCTCAAATCACCGGTTAATAAAAGAATCTAGGTTTACTACTTTGGGAAAACACAACGTAGGTGTCCTAGCCGTAAAGGCGATCTCCGGCCAGAGCATCACCAGAAACCGTCGTGTTCGGTGAGTGATAGAAATTAATTAATTTATTATTTATATTTTATACACAAATGTGTAATTTTCTCATCAAACAGGATTTTATATCTGTGACTGCTCATTTTATCACACTTCTATTGAAACTATTAAATACGTAATTCTTAACTAAAATTATTAGTTCGATCCGTCGTTACTAATCGAATCTCCTCGTAAATATATGTACATCGGTACATATACGGATTATATTATTATATATATATATTAAGTGACGTAGGGGGTGAACGTTACAGTAGGGCATTGTGGATTTCTAGGTAGGGCATTGCCCCACAATGCCCCCCCCCCCCCTGGCTACGGCCCTGGAGCTTCGGCATCCGCATTGCCGACGGGTGTTATTGAACGATGCGGATGAGAGGACGCACTAGTATGACTTCCTATACAAAGAATATTACGATCCGTTTGATGCGATGCGTTCGATAGTTACGATGCGAAAATGTGGACGCCTTTACATTTGTTTCTCCTCTAAGTAGTCGGTTGCCGTAAAATGAGGACATACTAGCAAAGGCGACACTCTTCTAATATATCCACAATATCACGGGCATGAAGGCTGTCGAGAATGATTGCGCTCCTAATGCAGTATTCCTCCGCAGTACTTCTCCATGACATGCAGTTCCTGTTTGTCGATACAAATAAGCATTTGCTTAATAGTTCTAACACTGTACAAGGATTCAGATATATATCATATATACTTATATTGGATCAAGCAGATTATATAGTAGAAATTTTAAACTTGTGAAATGATACTTAATTTAAAATGTAAATTAATGTAAACTGGTCGCGTCAGGTAATTTGTGAATCCAATTATAACTTATGTACACTCAATTACAAAAAAACCGGGCACCTAACAATCATTGGCTTTTCTATGGATAATATTAACATTTTTAGTATGTCATTTGCTTAGATGACTAGAAAATTCAATAAGAATATAGTTTTTAATTCTTAAATCCTGGAATCGGTGTTTTAGTCAATGTAAACAGAGAACCGTGTTAAAATGGACATTTTAATGGGTATAATGAAATTAAGACTACAAATCTTTTTATGGTATTTTAATAAAAGAAGACATTAAAAAATAAAAATTAATAACGAGTATGATCTCTCCTTGTAGCGATTATAGCATGTAATCGTCTTGGCATGCTTGCCACCAGGCTTTTAATGATGTCCTATGGAATGTTTTCCCACTCAACCGAGATCACACGTTTAAGCTCCCTGGTCTTTTATGGAGGTGATTAGACAGATTGTACTCGCATTTTTAGGAGGTCTTAGGCGTGCTCAATGGGGTTAAGGTCAGGGCTCCATGCTGTTCAATCCATACGACGAATACCGACCTCTTGCATATAAGCATCTTGAAAACACACGTTGGCATAGCGTTCCCCTGGTCTTCGTAACACTCGCCGACGTAGGTTCTCACCATGCAGATAAATTTGAGTCTCATCAGATAAGAGTACGCTAAAAGCCTCCTCCTCATAGTCTATAGGGTAACTTGTGCTCCTCGTACTTCTTTAAGGTTTCTTTTGAGGTTTATGTAACTGTATTTGCGGTTCCTCAGCGCTTGAGTCACTAAAAAGCGGTCGTCTGGTGGTTGTGTGCAACGTTTACTCACAAAACCTTGCATTCTCTGAGCGGAACCTGTCTCTTGATATCAAGTCCAAGTTTTTTGGACGGTTGAACGACTTACGTTTGACCGCTATGAGACGTTGCCTACACCCCTCTTCCAGCAATTTATTTGACACAGCTGCTATATCGGATCTTATTAGGACTTTATGGACCGATCGTTTGTCTCTTAACGTTCAAACAATTCGCAGATTGATCAGCCATTAGAGCGACTCGCTGACCTGGCACGAGCTTGCCCCGCACATACCTCTCACGCCGCACGTAGCGTCTACTTCTGCTGCTGTAGCTAACTTCATGCGTACACTACCAGCCGCAGAGTCTTCCGTATCAGAGGGCTTCTCGATTCCTGTGCCTACAGACTCAGTTTTACAGCAGATAAGCGAGCTCACCAGGCAAGTCGCAATGCTTACTAAATTCTGCAGTAGAAGAGAACGATCACGCTCATGCTGTAGGTCTACAAGGTATAGCCGCTTACGCTCCAGACCGCCGCAACCGCCACAGAACCATCCACAATGCTTCTATCATTTTAACTTTGAACGCAATGCTCGTAAGTGCACTTAGCCCTCCAATTTCAACGCGGAAAACTTCCCTCGGCCGCTAAGCGGCCAACGACTGCCCTTCATCAACAGACCGTCTATTCATAACACATCAGACAATATCATCCTTCGACGGGGCCTGCTACATCCACCCCCACAAATCCTTTAACCGCAAACCCACGAAAAGTAAAGTCACTAAACTGAAAAAGGGATTATAATTTTTAAAAACAAGGGTTTCGAATTTGGAAGTAATTTTTTTCATACCCAGGCTCTACTAAACTCTATTTAGTATAACTTACATTTTCAAAATTATAATCCTATTGTCGTAAATATAATTTCTGTGATATTCTTTCCTACACAGACTAGAATGACAAATAAATTAATTTTTATTATAATCGTATTATAGCTGTTAGTATCTTCCACGTGTTTCGATACAAGAATAATGAAAGTGAGTAAACGTGTGCGTGAGATTACACGATGTTTGATTTTGCTAATTAGAAACCAAATTTTTAAAAAGAAATTTTAACTTAAGCACTTAATACATGTCGTAGGATGTTAATAGCTTGCCATAAAAGTCCCGTAAAAATATATATAAAAAACAAATAAAAGGACTGAAAGAAATCCAAAAAATATTATGTATAATCTTTTTTGTTCAATATTAGAAGGTTTTATATACGAAAGACATTTTATTTAGAACATCATAATACATACACATACATTAATAATACACTTAGAAATCTGTCCTAAATTAGGACTAGCTCAGCATATATGCTGATTTTAAATATAAAATCTTCTGCTAGCCCCGTGGAGTAATGTCACGGATAAACGTGAAACTTTTAAAAGATCAACAATAAAATGGCATAGAAAAGTCAACATAACACATGATTGAACAGAAACAGTATTAAAGATATTAATTGCAGTTTAAAAACTTCGGTCTTAAAAATAACTATTTAAACAAAGCAAGCATATTATAACTTGAAAAACATTTCTAAAATAACCACATCTTTAAAACACAACTTTATACTTGATAAGAAATTCACTTAAAATTAATATAAAAAAAGAAACTCTTCTTCTTCTTCCTCCTGCCCTTATCCCACAATAGGCACAACATGTTGTAATAGTTGTGGCTTAGTTCGCCCTCCGGCCGCCGTAAAAAGCGGCCGCGGGCGGCCCCTCGGGGGAGGATCCGCCGCCCGCACTTTTGCCGCGAGGGTGAGGGCTGCGTGCTGTTCCGCGGCCCCCCTCAACTCCTAGAGTTGTTAGGAGAGCGCCGGGGGGACGATACCCTGACCCCCTGGCGCCAACACTTTAGAAGGGGCCCACCTCAAGACAAAGGGCGTGCCGGTGTCGGCCCGGGCCACGAGATCGGCAGGCCATATATCCGTGGGCCCGGGCGTAGGCGATAGGAGAACAGCGGGGTTTTTTAGTGGGTAGTCGGATGGCCAAACATCTTTCCCGGAGTCCCATATATCCCTCGGTCCCCCCGGGCCGGGGGAACCCGTCAGGAGAGGTTTTTCCCCGAGACAAAAAAAAAAGGTGTGGCTTAGTTTTTACAACCGGCCGCCTGCCTGACGTTAACCCCTTTTTGGGGAAAATCCTTTTTATTTAAATTATTTTTCTCATTTCACATTGGAAGTAGGACACGAAATTTCGTTGTAAATCGTCTAATATATCCTCAAGCGACACTTTTATTGGTTTCTTCTTGAGTAAACAACATTCAAGTGACGGTTTGGGTGTGCAGGGTGACACTTTTGCCGGGTCGCCGACTTTTACGGGGTCCGTGCACAATTCACATTCGACAACTACGACAAGAGTGCTTCTAGACAGGAAATTCATAGTGTCGAATGTCTTCTAATGCTCTTGATGGAAAATTTTGATAATTATGTCGGATTGAAAAAAGGAAACTATATTACTACCAATAAAAAAAATGAAAGTTATATCTTAGATTAGATTATTTTTAAAATAAACAAGAAACTACAATAATAAATATGTATGCTTTAAAACTGATACCTTTTTCCTTTTTTTGCTGTAGGACAGCAGACAGGCTGTCGGCCCGCTTAGAATTTAGTAGTTACCGTCGCCTATAGGTGTTTGCAACGCCAGTGGCATCGCGAACACGCTGCTGTCCCATAAGGGTACAGGAACTTGGGTCACTAATGCCGGGACACAACACAAGGTTATTATGGCGGCATACTTAAGACCAAAGGTGGTCGCCATCCAGACCGGCTTGTGGCCCTACCACGTAGCTAGGATGGGTTGTTTTGTCGCCTTTTCGACAGGCCGACCCCGGCCGCAGAGGTTAGTATTCTTTCTCCGCCCCTGCACGGATAAAAGATATATAAATAAATAAATATTTTGTGACAATTCACACAGCGTCATCCAGTCCCAAACTAAGTAGCACTTATGTTATGGGCCCTAGATAACTGATATACTACTTATATACTTTTTTTTATAAATAAATACATAATATTATACATAAACACCCAGACGCGAGACGGGAATCGAACCCGTGACCTCCGCAAGCGTACCGAAGTGCGTTATCCGTTACGCCACCGAGGTCGTCAAATATAAAGAAGATATATTTGGTGAAGAAAAGATATATTTATATTATAATCAATCCTTATGAACAATTTATTGTTTTGAAATAGATTGACGTAAAAACAACATTATATTAAGTAATGTGTACATTATATTAATGTTAAGTTATAGGTGGAAAAATAATATGCGTTATATATGTTCACATACGAGTACATACATACATACATAGTCAGGTCATAAGTATTGTCACACAGTAAAAACTTTTCTTTTAGAATGCTGGCCACAAAAAAGTTTATTGAATTCGAATTTCGAATTGTTCATGAAAATAAAAAAGGTATACTTTTAGAATTTTACTCATTTTTAAATATGGAGTGGACGCTTAAAGAAGACCGTGTTGCAGTTATTGCGTTGCATCGTTGCAGTTACGCGCCAATTCAAATTTTTAACATACTGAAAAATTTGAATATAACCAAAAGATTCGTTTATCGTACCATCAAACGATACAATGAAGACTCTAGTGTAGATGACAGGTCAAGAAGTGGTCGCTCTCGGTCTGTTAGGACTCCAGCAGTGATAAAAGCTGTGAAGGCACGAATTCAAAGAAATCCCAAACGTAAGCAGAAACTGTTGGCCCTTCAGATGGGGTTAAGCAGAACCACGGTGAAAAGGGTGTTAAATGAAGACTTAGGGCTTCGGGCATATCGAAGAAAAACAGGACATCGTTTGAATGCTCGTCTAATGGACCTGAGACTGAAGAGATGCCGCGCTTTGTTGAAGCGGTACGCGAGAAAAAAATATCGGGAAATTCTTTTTTCGGATGAAAACATGTTTACCGTAGAAGAGAGCTACAACAAACAAAATGATAAGGTGTACGCACACAGTAGTGAAGAAGCGAGCAACCGTATTCCGCGTGTCCAACGAGGTCATTTTCCATCCTCGCTCATGGTATGGTTGGGAGTTTCTTATTGGGGCTTAACAGAGGTACATTTTTGTGAGAAAGGTGTAAAAACAAATGCTGTTGTGTATTAAAATACAGTCCTGACGAACCTTGTGGAACCTGTTTCTCATACCATGTTCAATAACAGGTACTGGGTATTCCAACAAGATTCGGCGCCAGCTCATAGAGCGAAGAGCACACAAGACTGGCTGGCGGCGCGTGAAATCGACTTCATCCGGCACGAAGACTGGCCCTCCTCTAGTCCAGATTTGAATCCGTTAGATTACAAGATATGGCAACACTTGGAGGAAAAGGCGTGCTCAAAGCCTCATCCCAATTTGGAGTCACTCAAGACATCCTTGATTAAGGCAGCCGCCGATATTGACATGGACCTCGTTCGTGCTGCGATAGACGACTGGCCGCGCAGATTGAAGGCCTGTATTCAAAATCACGGAGGTCATTTTGAATAAACTTTAATGTCATAAGAATCTATGTTTTGTTAAGTTCATTTTGGTATATGAATGGTTACATAATGAATAAACTTGTTACAATTATTTTACATTAAACATGTGACAGAATTTATGACCTGACTAGGTATATACACACTTACATACATATTTATATAACTTACATACTTATAAAAACTTCATATGTTTATACATACACACAAATTATGTACATAAACTTTTTATATTATACCATTCTACGAGTATAAAAATGGACATTAAAATTAACTAATTTAATTCCTTTCCTGGTCCAAACGTAGCACCAGTTATGCTTCCTGCCATTGTCGCCAACACTTGAAATTTTATCCCCCTAAGACTAAATTCAAAAATCCCTAAAACCCCCTAACTGACAATTTGAAAAATATAGGTTCTTATCTAATATTAAAATGTTTATTTTTTTTTATTTTTATTATTACAAAGAGCATGAAAAACTTAAACAAGATTAAAAAACAAGATAAAAACTTTAGAAATTAAAAGATCTCATACAATTACTGTTATCATGCACAAAAACGTCTTTTTGAAACAATAACGAGGAAAAACAAAAACTCAACACATACAAACCTGTAAATTCTTATAGAAAAAAAATCAAACATTGTTGTTTCTCAATCATAAGTGTTTCTAGATTAACTCCTAAAAAACCCCTAAAGATTTTCCCCCCTAAAAAATCCCCGGTGTAATTATTTTACCCCTAAATTTGGGGGGGAAAACCCCTAAGTTGGCTACACTGCTTCCTGCTAGCTTCGCGTACCATATTAAATAGTTAGCGGTTAGCCGGTTGTACCGTGTATTGGTTATTTATTAACTGTTGGATCATTTCAATTTAAAAATTAGGTGAGTCATAATATATTTTTGAAGTGAAAACTTCTTTGGCGTTGTGCACTTTTTTTTTGTGATGGGTAAAAATGTTAAACTCGCGTCAGGTCACGTGTCCTGATCGTAAGAATTCGTAAGACGTTAGACGGAGTTTTGCTCCAGTAATACCAACCTTATTAAAAATGGCTTAAGGTTTATTTTATAATGTAACTTTTAAATTATTGCATTGCATTATTTATACATATCTGTTCGAATTGCGACTTTATTACAATGAAATACAGTTGAGTGTTTTTGAAGTGAAAACTTCTTTAGGTGCGTTGAGCACTTTTTGGGTGAACAATTTTTGGTTTGTAAAGAAGTGTTAATGACCAATATAAACTTTAATCCTTGATCATAAATATTTCTTTATAAACCGAAAATAATAATCTAATAGCTTGACGATACAATTACAACTTACTTAGTTTTAACTTCTATTGGTAGTCCCCAAAGACTGCCCACATGTTTTTTTTTTCTAAATATTTGAACTTCAAATCAATTTCCTCTAGGAAAGTGATTTGAAGTTCACTCATTGTCGCTTAGTAAAGGTTGCCTTTTAAGCGTCGATACGTATATAACAAACAATTTGATTATCGACATATGCCCAGAAAAATAAAATGCATTGTAAAGTCAGCTTAATCGGTTGCTCCATTCCATAAATGTTGATCTATGCTGGTGCCATATATATTTAAAGGACAGCTTATCTAATTTTGCACCCAGCTCCTATGGAATTAATTAATTATTTGCGATTTAACTTTAATGAGGTCGAGCTTTGTAAGAAGAATGCAATTAGGGCAGCTTACGTAATCAGCTTATACCGCTCAGGCAGAAGTCGATTCCCCGTTTGATCTATTTTCAGTATTAATTAGTGGATAATAAGAAGTTTATACATTTTATTAAATAATAAATTTAATGGCGGAATCTCGTTCGTGTGTCAAAATCAGCTTAATTTTATATATATTTATGTTAGGAAGTATTAACAATTTTTTATTTCAGCAATGTATATGTTGATTTCATCTGTAGTTTCTTGGTCCGTGGCAGTGACGGATTTGCAGTCTTGGCTACCTTAGGCCCCAGGCCATGTAGTAAGTACCAGCCACCCCTTTCTCAGCAGCCATAATATTGAGTACATAATGAATTTTACTTTTTTGCCAACTTTTATCGAAATCGATTCAGAAATTTAGTTAACTATAATATCTGCTAGTTTGTAATATTTTCCGAGGATATTTCAGGGATAATTGCACATTTAAATAAAAGTGATTTAGGAAGATTATTGTTATACGATGCGGTGCAGTGCGGCCCACCATAATGTGCGCGAGCCTTTGGAATATTTACGTACTTTGAGTTATTTCTTGTTATCATCAGTGAATTTTTTGTCACGATTGGCCGCTCCTAATATCTGGTCGCCCTAGGCCCGGACCTCCTGGGCCTTAGGGCAAATTCACCACTGGTCCGTGGTAAACACATTCTTGAGTGTTAGCATAGAGCTAATATATCTGCTCTCGACCATATTAATAGCAATTTTGGAGCCAATTACGATGGCAATAATGACAACGACAGAAGCGAGAGAGTGCTAAGCTCCTTAACGCTCTCGCAAGGCCTTGGTTTTGGGAAAGGCTCGAAACCTACAGATACATATGTACAAGGACTGGGCGCGGCAGCGTGGAGCGTGCCCAGCTCACTCTGCGGAAAAGAAATGCCTGGGACTGATGAGTCCCGAGCATCAGGTGACCCTCGGGTGACGATCCCCGTCTTGGTTCTGAAAAGTCACCGCTGGATCCCCGTCGTGGTGAGACTACCGTTACATCCCACAGCTCCAACGCTCAAGGTGAACGAAGGTACACCGGAGTGGAAGGTGGTGAAGGAGCAGTGGGCATATTAGCGGCGTGTGTCTCCTAACTAAGAAACAGGGCACAAGAACGCACGACGAGTTCATCACTACCCCGATGTTCGCTAAAAGCGCTGGGGTGTTTGATAAGCATTGCCACATCCAAAAAAGGAGCCCAAATAAGGTTTATAAATATTATCATCGGTGACACTGTTTTTTCCTGACTAAGGATGTAAAAGAGAACTGATGAATAGGAAGTTGTTGAATTTCAACAACTTCTTATTCTTGTTGTTTAAAGGAGTGATTATTGCCTATCACCTGGCCTTGAAAGTTCGAAGGCAAAAATTGAATGGTGTCCTGCTTATGCACTAGCAAAAGCAGTAAACCAAAACCCAAAGATATTCCAGTTACACCATTTATTACAGTCACAATAACGTAAATCGCCTAAGTAATCCTAGCCTAGCCTAGTGCGGGTGCAGCGAGTGAATAATGGGTTACGGGGTGGTTACGGGCGTTACAATCAGATTACAAGATGGCCGACAAGCTAAGGATAATTTACAATGTAAGTGTGTCGCTGCATTCGCTTATTGGCAATTAACCTAGTGTCCTTATTTCTTTATTTGATTTTATTAACTTAATTTTTCTATTTATGAAGTATAAAGCAAATAAGTTATAATAAATTCAAAAAAGCTTAAACTCAAAAGTTGTATACAGTTTTGCGAATTAATTTTATATATTGCACAATAAATATTAACAATATTATTTTAAAGTATCAATTCAATTTCAAAATTATAGGCTAAAGTGATTATTTTGAGTCTTTATTGTACAGTTTATTTTCTAAATACGAGTAACAATAAAAAATAATGCCCTTGGCATTCGTATGCAACTTGGCTCAGTCAGAAAAAATATTACTCAATTACTAACCTAGTGAGTCGTTTTGCTAATGACGAAGTAAAGGTATGTTTTCCTATCGTGGGAATCACGTTGCTGTCGCTCCTGTCTATCCTTATCTAATATAAAGAAATATTTCCTTATCTAATGCAGCTGTGTTCTTGTGGCTATTGCTTGGGTTGACTAATATCAGGAAATAAATAATTTTCAATTAATATCAGCTTGAGAATAAACAAAAAGTCTGTAAATTACTTAGCCGCCAATCAATTATTGTAATATATTCCCTTTAAACACTCGAGTCTTCGTTTCATTTCCGTAATTATTATCACAATATATATTTAACTTTTAAAATACGATTATTTATATTAAAAATCCGTCTAAAAATTCGGATGGGCACCTCTGCACACCTGTTAGAAAAGTCTCAAAGGCTGCTGTGGTACAGGTTATTATCATATAAAGTGAAAATCTGTCGGGCACGTGGAATCTGCCCAGTTATAGCGGTACGTTCGTGTAAATAAGGGTTAAAATATTGAATTTATTTACCGTCCCACGGCTTAGAATTAGGAATCAGGTAAAGGGTCTTGTTTGTGTTTAACTTTTTATTTTAATAAAAAGCGTTAATTTCGTTTCTTTACTTTTTTATGTGTTTTTACAATATATGTTAAAAAACTTAATGTTAATAATTATCTGACCACGAATTTGTCTTTGTGAGATTATATATGATAGCATTTTGGTGACGAGTACAGTCATAGGGAAATAAAATATTTCAGCGCCCATTTTGCTCGATTCTTGTCGGTAGCTCTTTCTATACTTAACCTAGAAGATATTCTGTGGTGCAACGACTTTGACAATGTGTTTGATATACATCGCGAGTTTGAGTGTTCATTTATAAATGTATTTACATACTGAAGTATATTAGTTATATAGGTAAGTAAGTTAGTATGTCTACCCATAACACAAACGCTCTGCTGCTTATCTGGGACTAGATAGCGCTGAGTAAATTTTGCGGTGTTTTTTTTTTTTTAAAAGGCGAATGCCGTCGGTTTACGGCTTCGAAAGCAGAAATGGAACGTTGATTTCTTGGTTGAAAACTACAAGATATCTACTCGTATTAATAACAATAAGACTTTTTATTTTCTATCGCCTATTTTAATTGACAAAAACTAAATACATAGAACACTAAATATTATCATTTGTCTCAAATTGTTTTTGGATAGGAACCCCTATTTGGGTAGGTATACTAGTAGGTCTTCTCCAGTTTCATCCACCCGGTCTATAGCTTGATTCGTCCACTCCATTCCTGCTGTAGCTTTAGCCCATTAGTTGCATTTAATTATCTCTATTAGCTCTACTCCTTTTTTGCGGGAAATACATCGAAAATATGTCCCCCGTGAACTGGATAATTGGATTTACATGAATCCAAGTTATAAACTTAATTAAGTGCAATTCAAATTGTGTTTGCACAATAGACTTTGACGGAGAGCCGCGCACGAGTTAGTAATATGCTTAATTGTAGTGGTTTAATAACTTTAAAGTGAATTTATGTTGTGTTTTAGATATATTTTCTCCGTGCAACAGAGTAAAAATATAACTTCTACAGCCAGGGGCATCTGTATTAAAAGGCGACAAAATAACCCCAGCTAGGTGGTAGGACTCCAAGCTTATCTGGACGGCAACGGCCCCTGATTTCTTAATGTGGAAACCTTGAGTTATTTTCCGGTATAATAACTTAGGTTTGAGGACCGAATAATTCGACATGGCATTGATTTTCAATGTCAATCCATCATTTGGGGATGGCACTGAAAATCGGTAGGAGTCATTTACAACCCAAATAACGTATTTCGTATAATTAAAGTGAAGTATTGAATGAGATATAACACATAAAAACAGTAAGGTCGTCACTTAATTACAGTCACTATTAACGCCGGTTGGCTAAATGGATCTAGGCGGCAATGTTCTGTCTCCTTTCCTCTTACCTAATGTCCACTCCCCGTCCTTGTCAAAACAAATGGGACCAACTTAAAAGTAAATACATAAAGTCTAACAGCCGCTCGTGGATCTTCGGTTCCATCTTATTTATTATATATAAATAACTTTAACTTTTGTGTGTGTTTGGCCCAGCCCGACGAAACAGGTTTAGGGATTCCTTCCGCCCCCCATAGCCTGTAGACGTACACAACCCACACAATACATGAATACATGTAGAATAGATGTGTTGCGGGGGAGTTTCTTTCGCCGTTTCTTCTCCCCCAGCTATAAGCACTCCGAAACGGTAGTAGATTAGAATAGGATCGGCTTCACCGGTGGAGCCGATAGTCCCCAAATAAATAGTATTCTTGCCATTCGTGGCTGTTCTCAATTGTCCCCATGCAGCGGTCGAGCCGGAAACGCGCCTCACAGGAGGCGCGTGACCGAGCACGCTGCCACTGGTGATCGACCCCGCTCCCACGGGGTTGGAATGCCTTAACGTCCGTAGTCGCTGTCGAGTCGTCTGAAACAACAACAGCCTTAGCTTTAAGAAAATAAAAATGTGTGTTTGGAGACTTTGAAGAGTGTACTATCGGTGAGCCCATGCGAAATAAGAATAAGTAAAAAGAATCGTGAGTAAGTCACAGTCAAATAAATGACGGAAATCCTTCACTAGCTAGCCTTTATTTTTTTTGATCTCGGGGAAAACCCTATTCTTGACACGTTTTCCTGGGTCGGGGGGACCGAGGGATTTGTGGGACTCTGGGAAAGATGTTTGACCGACTATCCACTAAAAAACCCTGCTGTTCTCCTATCGCCTACGCCCGGGCCCACGGATATGTGGCCTGCCGATCGCGTGGCCCTGGCTGGCGTCGGTCCGCCCATTGTGTCAGGGCAGGTCTCTTCCATATTGCTAGAGCCAGGGGATCAGGATTTAATCCCCCCGGCGCTCTCCTCTACCAGCTCGTGGACTTGAGAGGAGTCGCGGAACAGCACGCGACCCTCACCCTCGCGGCAGTAATGCGGGTGGCGGTACCAACCCCAAGGAACCACCTGCGACCGCATTCTACGGCGGCCAGAAGTCGTTGGAAGTCCCCCGGCGCCTACGACGTGGTCTGCGTTGGCGGGAGGGGAGTGTACTTGCTAGCTTCCGCTCCCGTTCCGCCGCCACTTTTTCAACACGACGGACTCACAAAAAAAGGCGACGGTGGTCCATCCAGAATCTTTAGTTCTTCGCCTATCTAAATTAAATACTAGCTCGATCAATCACTGATTAATGAAAAAAATATACCCGTTGTCTATAAACTCTTCTTAAATTTCTAAGAAGTTTATAAACAAGAAATATATTGCAATACAGCCAATAAACTAGCGTAGACAGGGACATGAATAAATTCCATGAACAACAACTTTTCTAATAACAACTTGTTGAATACTTATAAGAAAACTTGAGGACATCAAAGTCTAGCAAGCAAACTTTTGTCATAACTGTTTTAAAGTGTATTAATATGTTGGATTTTTATAAAAACTGATTATTAATTTATTATGTTGTTAGTAAGAAATCTCGTATAGTACGGCATTTAATTGTTGATCTGAATTATACACAAATAAAACAAATTAGGGTCATAGTATTCTTGCGTCCCGGTTACAATCTAATCTTCCGCTTCGCTGGTAGGGTCCGCTGAAACGTTCGCCCTCCGCGAGGCTTGGATATATAATATAATCCGTATATGTACTGATGTAAATATATTTACGGGGAAATTCCATTAGTAATGACGAATCGAAATAATAATTTTAATTAAGAATTACGTATTTAATAAATTCAATAGAAGTGTGATAAAATGAGCAGTCACAGATATAATATCCTGTTTAATGAGAAAATTACACATTTCAGTAAAAAAAAATGGAAATAATAAATTAATTAATTTCTATCACTTACCGAACATGACGAACGACGGTTTCGATGTTCTGGCCGGAAATAGCCTTTACGGCTAGGACACCTATGTTGTGTTTTCCCAAAGTAGTAAACCTAGATTCCTTTATTAACCGGTGATTTGAGACATCGGAAGCTGTATATGTTGGAATCATCTATTTCTATGGAACTTAACGGAAAATGGAATAATAATAAACAAACTTTATATATATATATATATATATATATATATATATATATATATATATATATATATATATATATATATATATATATATATATATATATATATATAATATTATAGAAAATATTAATTTCATTGTAAAACCCAAGCTCTACAACAAAATATGTTACCGGTGAAGTCACCCCCTTTCGCGCCGCCCCCGCAAAAATGCGACACTAACCTTCTACATTTAGTGTCCCACAATACAACTTCTTAGTATAATTCCTTGGGGAAAAGAGGAATAAGTGAATTACATAATGCAACGCGAGAAATTGCCCCGAATGGCGAGCAAAAGGACTCTGGCCAACTCATTAAATTATAGCAAGGAAATAGCATCTTGCGTCATTGCGTCACGAAGAGAAGACTCAGGTCGGCTCAAGCACTTACATCGAGTCAGCACATTAATGGCATTGTGGATATATATAGTATGTGTTTGTTCGGCCTTATAGGCCACGTACTCACACCTCTCACAGATCTAGTAATCCCTTTTTTTATTGAATTAATAGATTATAGTTATATGTATAGATATATAGTTATACAAAAGGCAGAACCGCCTTATTCACAATAGTGATCGTCAATGCAATATCGCTATGGTAATTAAGAGTTGAGTGATAAATTTAAATTTCTCTATTCTCACTTTATAAACATACCAGAAGAATAATTGTGCAACCCAAGTGGCAACAGCAGCCGGCAAATTAAAGCTACTTTTTTATTACTTCACTAGGGTAAAACGTCCACTAAACTTCAGTACAGTTTTACGGAGATAGGAGAGGAATAGGATTATTAGGATGACATTTTAAAACAGCGAATAAATGCTGCAGCAATTAAATGAGTTGAAGAATATCGCGCACGAAGCGATTCTATATTATTATGTATGCTTAACGGTATACACTTTGTACCCATTCGTGCACTCGTATTAGAATGTAGCCAAGTATGCAGATCACGCACATTGAGATTGCTGCTTCATAACCGCACTCGTCCGTTCATCGTCAGCATAGTAATACTCTAATATATAGTTTTTGATCTATTAATACACGCGGCACCCACTTTGAGTTGAGCTTTTTATACCCAAATTGTCGTATAAAATAGTAAGCACGCTGCCATATGATAACTTTGAAACCTCATCCATCTCCCTGATTTTCATTTTGCGATCGGTGAAAACAATTCTACGGATTTTATTGTAATGTTTTTCGTTAACACACAACCAATAAATTAACTTTTTTATTGAAAAAAAATTGCAGCAGTCACATTTTTTAAATGAAATCCCCTTTAAATCCTATCTTTAATATTTAGGATAACTATTTTTCTATGTTTTTTGCTATCTTTATTTTTTATGATTTGCATTTTTTTTTGTTTATTAATGTAACATGGAATCTTACGTTTTTCGAGTAATTAAAGTGTAAATTTTAATAAATAGCTCAAAATTGTATATAATGATTAAAAAATGTTCGGATTAGAGTTTTTTTCTTTCTTTGCATTTTCTGAGAACATTTACCATAGAAATATTTATTTTTTTATACCATCAGAAAGTAGAAATTTCAATGAAGAAAAATCCCACCGACTTTTAAAAAAAAACTGATATTTTAACGGGAGAATTTTCGACTGAAAATTAGGGTACTTTTTCGATATGAAGTAAAATAAGGTAATAAAAATAAATATTTTATAAGTACAAAAAAAGTTACAGTATATTTGGGACATAAAAAGGTAAGTTTTCACCAAATTTTGTAAAAGATAAAAATAAAAAACCAGTAACTTGGTTATTTGAATTTTTCACATAAATTTTGAGGTTATGTGAAAAAAGTATTAATAAAAAGTTGTAGATCTTTTTATTATCTACAACTTTTTCATTGAACTTTTTTCCATAGAACTTGTAGTTTTGCCGGAAATCGAGATAAACTGTTTTTACCCTTAAAACTCACCCCCTTCCACTTCCCGACCTCAGATTGCCCGTAATTTATTTTTCCTCTCATTTTTATTATATTTTCTTCCTTTTCCAATGGGTTTCATTCTATTATTATTATTTTTTCACTTTTTACAATTTTCAAAGGTTTCAGCCCTAGTTTAAAAATAGTTTTAGAGTAAATTATTATAATTTTTTTTTATTATCTAATTTATTTAGGGGCTTTTTATAAGAATATAATGTCAGCCCCATTTTATCCTAATTACATATTACAAAAGCATTCTAATTTCTAAATCTTAAAATTATTATAAACTAGCAGCCCGTCCCAGCTTCGCATGGGTATTTAAAAAAAATTAAAAATTAAATCCTTCTATTTTTTTTCGGTCTCGGGGAAAAACCTCTCTTGATGGGTTATCCCGGCCTGGGGGGACCGAGGGATATAAGGTACTCCGGAAAAGATGTTCAACCCACTAAAAAACCCCGCTGTTCTCCTATCGTCTACGCCCGGGCCCACGGATATATGGCCTGCCGATCTCGTGGCCCGGGCCGGCGCCGGCCCACGCTTTGTCTTAAAGCGGGCCTCTTCTAAAGTGCTGGCGCCAGGGGGTCAGGGTTTCGTCCCCCCGGCGCTCTCTTGTAACAACTCTAGGAGTTGAGGGGGGCTGTGGAACAGCACGCGGCCTTCTCCCTCGCGGCAATAGTGCGGGCGGCGGATCCTCCCCCGAGGGGCCGCCCGCAGCCGTTTTCTACGTCAGCCGGAGATCGTTGCCCGCCCTCCGGCGCCGACGACGCGGCCTACGTTGGCGGGAGGGGAGTGCGGTGGCGGACTCCCGCTCCCGTTCCGCCGCCTCCCTTGCAGACACTACTGCCTCGCAAAAGGAGGCGACGGCCGTCCATCCAGGATCGCCCCCGACCATGGACAGAACCAGGGCCGGGAGTGACAGGTCCGCGGCCAATTCCGGACGGGACTTGCATCCCCGTCGCGTGCTAGTCAGGCGTGGGTACGACTACCAGACGACACTCCAGAAAAAGCAGAGTCGCCTGACGTCGTAGCCGGCCCAGCAAGACCAACCGACAGCGAGGATGCAATTCCCGCCCCATGAACACTCTGTGCAGGCGCAGTCGAAATAGGCATGGTTTCGACTACCAAATCAGGTCCCAGGGTAGAACCCGGGACCCCAATCAGTATTCGTAATCATCCCACCGGGGACCACGCCACGAACAGAGAGCTAAGTTGGAAAGGATGTAAGAGGTAGACGGAAAGAAAGGTAGGACTCTGTCGCCTCGAACGAAGAGGGGAGTGAAGCGACGGATGCTCGGGCACCTCGGGTACGCACACCCGTGCACTCCTCGGACAGAGGAGCGCCCCTGAGGGCAAACCCTTCTATTTGCGTCAGGTTACTAAAAAAATAAAATTATAAAGAAAGTTTGAATATTATTATTTCTATGAGCTTTTATTTTAATGATTTTTTTTGTTATTACTTTTTATTTATTTTTCGTTATTTTTTTTAATAAGTATTCTAATTTTTGTAAAAACCCCAGTGACGCACGCCTACATTGCATAAGGTGCTGCCTAGCTAGCCGAACAGGGTGAGCGGCTACCACGTAACATTTTTCTAATACTTACATTTTTAAACTCGTAATATCTTTCGAATGGAATATCCGAATTGAATAATTCAAAAAGTTATATAAAGGTATTGAAACAGTTTTGAATATGAAGTAATTTATTTTGATAAGGATTAATACCAAGATCCAAATAAAGAGTCTTTTCTAGAGGCGGCATTTCAATTAAATTTTTAAAATAAAAGAACACTTATTGTGGCATAACTATAATAGTTAGACATATGCTGTCGCGACACTTTTTGTAAATAATGATGTGTTCTGCAAAGTTGTAGTACATTATTTTATTCTATCATCAATAGTTTTCGCAACGCACGCGATTTAAATGATATTTTAGGTAATTTTTTTACACTTTGGGTTACATTATTGGAGTTTTAGTAAGGATCCCTAATTTTTTTGAAAATATAATATAGCCTATGTCACCCGGGGATAGTGTAGCTTCCCAACAATGAAAGAATTTTTTAAATCGGGTCAGTAGTTTCGGAGCCTATTCAAAGCAAACAAACAAACAAACAAACAATCAAATCTTTCCTCTTTATAATAGTAGTATAGATATAGATATAGATGAAAACTGCGGCAGCAGAGAGCGGCCTCGAAAGGATGCTCTGGAAAACGCCCACTTCCCACAAGTTGACTCGTAGAGATCGTACTAGTCGCTCCCTACTGTCTTTCGTTCGGACACATTCCATCAAGAAATGGTGTACATCATCAATTTTTCCACAGTTTGTGCAATAAGGACTATTGCTCCTGCCCACCAGGTGATAAAATTTATTTAGTGGAATGTGTCCGGAGCGCAATCTATGAGCTATTACACACATTCTTCTATCAACCTCACTATTGGCAAACCAGGGGATACGAGGAGGCTCGCTTTGTAAAGTTTTATACCAGATGCCTTTTTCTCTAGATATTACGTTAAAAGACTCTTTCCATTCTTTATAATATTCTTCTTTGTATTTCACTAAAACTTCAAAACTATTTGCTTCAATTAACAACTCCGAACCTTCAGAAATAGCCGATTTCGCTAGTCGATCCGCCTCCTCATTTCCCCGTAAGCCAACATGCGATGGAACCCATTGCAACACCAGCTCAATATCCTTACCAAGGAAGTATAAGATGTATTTTAATATATCATAAGCAATCGATGTACCTCTGCGTCCAGAGGCACATAGGGCTATATGCTGGAGAGCACTTTGACTGTCAACAAATATAACACATAAATTATTATAATAAAATTAATTTTAGGGATGTTTATTATACACGAGCGCTGGGACGGACTTTCTTGATTCTGTTTTGAAAATCGTAAAGGTTTTGCACATCGGCACGCCTGAGGGAATTATGGATTCCTTTCCCTTCTCGAGTCTTGGTGTTCATCTATAAAATGTATTTATTTAATTTATAGACTAAGTAGCGCTGTGAATTGTCACAGTAAATTTATTTATATGTCGGAGAAACATTGTTTGCGCCGACATCGTCATTAGTAGTGAGCTTAGTGGGCGTCATCAAGGAAAATGTGAGCACAAAACCCAATTACCGTCGGCATTATTTATAATAAATGCACAAACTACACTTCACAACAATTTTGTGAGAAAAAAAGACTGATTCATAACTTTTACATTAAAGAAACATGTAATTAATCAAATTAATTTAACTTAATTTAAAATTATCATTTAAACAAATAATATTTCGAGTAACGCATACAAAGAGACTATCAACTCGACTACAGCTTATAATAACCAACCCAATATAGCTTCCTTCGAGATATATGTTAATCATTAATAGAAGGAATATTTTTAAGAAATAAAATGTACAAAAACAAAATGGCGTATAGACTGAGTCATGGGCATCAATTGTCGTGACAATATTTTCAGCATCGTCACCCTCCATTGTTGCGTGATCGAATATTTTTCGATATGCCATTGTTTATTACGTTACGCTATAAGGAAGATCGCTTAATATATCTGATATATTGGATTTCTTATATCACAAATGATTTTCGGAAATCCTTCCCATTCGTGATTTACGCACGATTAAAATTACAAAATTACGATATACTCATATATAGGTATTAGGAAATATTGTTATTATAATATTTTTACTTGAAACTATGACGCCGATTACGAATTCAGAGTACATCGTTTTGGAGAGTGGTAGATAGAGAATAGTGGACTGTATGAGAACGAAAGAGAGGGGAGTAGTTGGTATAAAATATGATGAAGGAGACAAAGATGTTCGCACTGACTTTGATTCCACTCCTTCCTTATTACGTTCAGGTCTGCTTGTAGAAGAATGTTGCACGGCACCAGCTAAACATCACTTCACAGATTGTTTTGGAGCGGTCAATAAGATAAAAATCAGGCATCTAAAGCCAATTATGCAGAGTGTGGTCCTCAGGGAGGTCGAACATTGACACGTCCCGCGCGTTAATAAGATAACGTGATACTACCGCTCTTTCCATGGTCGCTTTCGCCATTGTCTTAAGTGAAAGTGAGGGTAGTTCATAAAATCAGGGGACAAGATCTCCTTTACCCTCCATGTAAGATGATTCTTAAGGTAACATAATTATGCTATGCAATCTACGTAACTCTCAAGTATTGTGAGTGTGAAGTTTACATGTAAAGAGATTATAGTCTCTTTAAATTTAGCGCGCTTAGAATACTCTGTGGGCGCTTTTATGACACATGCCAATGACATTTACATAAAATTGACATTTATAATTATATTAATAATTAATTGTGACCATTAATTGAATCCAAAAAAAAAGCAGAGTTATGAAAGAAAAACGAATAATTGACCTTTATTGTCGTTTCTCTTATTTACAGGGAAACTAATTTGGTTGATTTATTCTGACCATCCCAACTTTCGATATAAAAATTTTATATACATATAGTAAATCAATACTTCGACATCCGGATATCAATCATGGGTGCTAAATCATGATATATTAAAAAAAAAAGTCTGACAGATTGAAAAACTACGTTAGCAGAAATAAAACAAATATAACCATTAAAATAAAACGTATAAATCTAAGTTAAGGAGTTTAACATATGTTTGAACCTATGAAGATCTAGTCAAGCTTACGTGCTACATGTTTGTCGAAGTATTCTGTACTGAATGACAGACGACGCTCTGAGCATATATACCTAGTCAGGTCATAAGTATTGTCACACAGTAAAAACTTTTCTTTTAGAATGCTGGCCACAAAAAAGTTTATTGAATTCGAATTTCGAATTGTTCAAGAAAATAAAAATGTATACTTTTAGAATTTTACTCATTTTTAAATATATGGAGTGGACGCTTAAAGAAGACCGTGTTGCAGTTATTGCATTGCATCGTTGTAGTTACGCGCCAATTCCAATTTTTAACTGAAAAATTTGAATATAACCAAAAGATTCGTTTATCGTACCATCAAACGATACAATGAAGACTCTAGTATAGATGACAGGTCAAGAAGTGGTCGCCCTCGGTCTGTTAGGACTCCAGCAGTGATAAAAGCTGTGAAGGCACGAATTCAAAGAAATCCCAAACGTAAGCAGAAACTGTTGGCCCTTCAGATGGGGTTAAGCAGAACCACGGTGAAAAGGGTGTTAAATGAAGACTTAGGGCTTCGGGCATATCGAAGAAAAACAGGATATCGTTTGAATGCTCGTCTAATGGACCTGAGACTGAAGAGATGCCGCGCTTTGTTGAAGCGGTACGCGGGAAAAAAATATCGGGAAATTCTTTTTTCGGATGAAAAAATGTTTACCGTAGAAGAGAGCTACAACAAACAAAATGATAAGGTGTACGCACACAGTAGTGAAGAAGCGAGCAACCGTATTCCGCGTGTCCAACGAGGTCATTTTCCATCCTCGCTCATGGTATGGTTGGGAGTTTCTTATTGGGGCTTAACAGAGGTACATTTTTGTGAGAAAGGTGTAAAAACGAATGCTGTTGTGTATCAAAATGGCCACGTCCTGACGAACCTTGTGGAACCTGTTTCTCATACCATGTTCAATAACAGGCACTGGGTATTCCAACAAGCTTCGGCGCCAGCTCATAGAGCGAAGAGCGTGCTGCGATAGACGACTGGCCGCGCAGATTGAAGGCTTGTATTCAAAATCACGGAGGTCATTTTGAATAAACTTTAATGTCATAAGAATCTATGTTTTGTTAAGTTCATTTTGGTATATGAATGGTTACATAATGAATAAACTTGTTACAATTATTTTACATTAAACATGTGACAGAATTTATGACCTGACTAGGTATATATACCTAGTCAGGTCATAAGTATTGTCACACAGTAAAAGCTTTTCTTTTAGAATGCTGGCCACAAAAAAGTTTAGATAGATAGATAGATAGATAGATAACACTTTATTGTAAACCAATTATATAAACACAATGAAACTTATTTACACAATCAATGAGTACTTGACTTACAATGGGCGGCCTTATCGCTACAGAGCGATCTCTTCCAGGCAACCCGGGCTATAGAACATTATTGGTGTTACATTGATGTGGAAGGGAGGTATGGTAATAAATAATAATTACATTTTATTTACATAATAAATAGATAATATACATAAAATTCAATAATATATATAAAATATAATAAATAAATAGATAAACATACTTAAATATCTATATTTGTAGAATACATAAATAAATATATGTTTTGTTGTTACACTAAAGATAGGTAGTGATTTTTAACCAATTTTTTAAAAGTTGGTAGTGACTTAGCTTGTCTTATAGCAATAGGCAGTGCATTCCAGAGTTTGATAGCATGAACAATGAAGGAGTTATTATAAAAAGAAGAAGTATGAACAGGAGTTTTAAGCGATAGTTCAGTAGATGTACGCAAATTTCGGAGGCCAGACGAGTTAAGAAACTCGAATTGATTCCTGAGGTAAATAGGGGCGTTTGGATAAAAGATAAATTTGTAAACGAGTGAAAGGATATGAGTTTTCCGGCGAAGATGGATAGGTAACCACTTGAGTTTTGTACGAAATTCTGAAACATGGTCATATTTACGCAAACCAAATATGAACCTGATACAAAGATTTTGGAGGCGCTCAAGTTTATTAAGTTGTTCTTGCGTTATATCTAGATAGCTGGCATCGGCATAATCCAAAATGGGCATGAGCAAAGATTCTGCAAGCCTAACTTTAGTGGCAATCGGTAGGAAATTTCTGAGTCTATTAAGAGACTTAAAAGAGAAGTAAACTCGTCGGCTTAGTTCAGCGATTTGAGGTCGCCAAGACAGCTCCCTGTCAATAATAATACCAAGGTCTTTAACCTTATCACCAATCTGAATATATAATCCATCAAAATTAATTTTCGGCAACTTTTCCCATTCAACTTTAGCTAGCATTCTGGAACTACCGATGACAATAAGCTGCGTTTTTTGTGGATTGACTTTTAACCCAAATGAATCACTCCACAGCATTATTCTGTTTAAATCTGAGTTTATTGTGTGAAATGCTTTAAATAACTCAAACACAGAAGCTTGTGTGTATATCTGCAAGTCGTCTGCATAGAGGTGAAAGGATGAAGTTAACTGGTTGGAGATGGAGTTAATAAAAATTGAGAACAATAATGGAGACAAAACGCCACCCTGAGGAACACCAGCAATCAAGTCACGCCAAGACGAATAAGTTTCATCAAGCCGGACTCGCTGCCGACGACCATAGAGGTAACTTTGAAACCAGCCGATCACTTCAGGAGATATGTTAAGAGTAGAAAGAATCCCTAATAATACATCGAAATCGACGGTATTAAACGCGGTACTAAAGTCAAGTAACGAGAGCACTGTTAGCAGTTTATTGAATTCGAATCTCGAATTGTTCATGAAAATAAAAATGTATACTTTTAGAATTTTACTCATTTTTTAAATATGGAGTGGACGCTTAAAGAAGACCGTGTTGCAGTTATTGCGTTGCATCGTTGTGGTTACGTGCCAATTCAAATTTTTAACATACTGAAAAATTTGAATATAACCAAAAGATTCATTTATCGTACCATCAAACGATACAATGAAGACTCTAGTGTAGATGACAGGTCAAGAAGTGGTCGCCCTCGGTCTGTTAGGACTCCAGCAGTGATAAAAGCTGTGAAGGCACGAATTCAAAGAAATCCCAAACGTAAGCAGAAACTGTTGGCCCTTCAGATGGGGTTAAGCAGAACCACGGTGAAAAGGGTGTTAAATGAAGACTTAGGGCTTCGGGCATATCGAAGAAAAACAGGACATCGTTTGAATGCTCGTCTAATGGACCTGAGACTGAAGAGATGCCGCGCTTTGTTGAAGCGGTACGCGGGAAAAAAATATCGGGAAATTCTTTTTTCGGATGAAAAAATGTTTACCGTAGAAGAGAGCTACAACAAACAAAATGATAAGGTGTACGCACACAGTAGTGAAGAAGCGAGCAACCGTATTCCGCGTGTCCAACGAGGTCATTTTCCATCCTCGCTCATGGTATGGTTGGGAGATTCTTATTGGGGCTTAACAGAGGTACATTTTTGTGAGAAAGGTGTAAAAACGAATGCTGTTGTGTATCAAAATACAGTCCTGACGAACCTTGTGGAACCTGTTTCTCATACCATGTTCAATAACAGGCACTGGGTATTCCAACAAGATTCGGCGCCAGCTCATAGAGCGAAGAGCACACAAGACTGGCTGGCGGCGCGTGAAATCGACTTCATCCGGCACGAAGACTGGCCCTCCTCCAGTCCAGATTTGAATCCGTTAGATTACAAGATATGGCAACACTTGGAGGAAAAGGCGTGTTCAAAGCCTCATCCCAATTTGGAGTCACTCAAGACATCCTTGATTAAGGCAGCCGCCGATATTGACATGGACCTCGTTCGTGCTGCGATAGAGGACTGGCCGCGCAGATTGAAGGCTTGTATTCAAAATCACGGAGGTCATTTTGAATAAACTTTAATGTCATAAGAATCTATGTTTTGTTAAGTTCATTTTGGTATATAAATGGTTACATAATGAATAAACTTGTTACAATTATTTTACATTAAACATGTGACAGAATTTATGACCTGACTAGGTATATATATATATATATATATATATATATATATATATATATATATATATATATATATATATATATATATATATATTTATATTTATATATATATATATATATATATATATATATATATATATATATATATTTATATATAATATATATATATATATATATATATATATATATATATATATATATATATATATATATATATATATATATATATATATATATATATATATATATATATATATATATATATATATATATATATATATATATATATATACTTTCTTTGACGATTTTTTCTTAAGCAAAGAGTTAGAACAAAATTAGGTATAAGAGATGCAGGAACTGCTACCACCTGGTTATCTTTTCCATAAAAAAAACAAATAGTATCCTTTATCTGTGAATAACCAATTCAAAAGAGTCCTGTTTCATCAGTTCATCAGACAGGAAAACGGCCTACCTGATAACAAGCGGTCACTGTCGCCTATGGTCCATTGCAAAACCAGGGGTTATGAAAATGTCGAAAAAATAATTTTACGTCTTTTATGATATATAATTTTATGATGTTCTGGGTATTGTGATACCCAGCTATCATAGCCAGTATTAAATCTGGGTATGATATAATACCCAGTATTAATAATATATTAATATAATTATATATTTAATAATATTATACACATATACGAGTAATAGGGGTTAAAGTATGAAATTTCCGTTGTATAGTAATATAATAGATACTTTGAGTTAACCTAAAACCTTCATGGCGTGAGATTTTCAAGTAAAACCTTTTTCACATGATATACCTATGAGGTTCTTCTTTTAAAAATTAATAACATTCGATTTTTGACTTTCAATAGCTTTTTTATTTAGCTTAAACCTGAAAGATGGATACCTCGAAATTCTGAGTCATTTTTTAATAGGAGTTCCGACGCGGAACTACCGCGGCTAATGAGCGCACTGTGCATTTTTGGTTTAAACGCTTTCGCAGTGGAAACTTCGACTTAAACGAACCACGTGGAAAATCACCCACACAGGTGAATAACGATGAATTGAAGGAGATGGTGGAAGACAATTCTCTACGTAATAAAAATGTTCTTCCCAGTAAGTAGTACAAAATGCTTTCACACAGTTTGTCGAATCTAGATCCTCATAGATCTATCGTAAAAGCATAAATGAACCGTTTATGAACAGTTTTATGAACCGTTTATAGCAGCAATGTATAAATAATGAGGGTAAATATTTTGATAAATAAATATGTCACATCGTAGAAAAAAGCTAATTTCAATTTTTCATTACAAATCCGCAATTTCATACTTTAATCCCTAATATTTACCATATTATCTCCATAGTAATAACGTTATATGTTATAACTAAATATTATTGATTTGTGGACTCGTAAATAACTTAAAGTGTTAAACAGTATTTTGGGGACGGGTAATAATTTAGGGATGTCCATTCAATGTAACTAATTACATCCCTTGGTGATTGGTTGATTTTAAGGTTGCTTTTCACGCTGACTTATATAAACAGAGAAGATCTTTTCGGGTGAAGTAATGCGGATACTTGACAAGCTGTTGTAGGCCTTACTGAGTTTATAACACAAATTTCCATCCCTCGATTTAAAAGTTAAACTCGACATGCAGATTTTTTTATTACTGAGGAACAGACCAGCTCACTTAATAGCCTTTACCGTTGCCTATGGAATTTTGTGTCGCGAACACGCTGTTGTCTGCATAGGGGTAATGGAACCTGAGTCACTATTGCCGGAACACAACATAAGGTTATTATGGCGGCATACTTAACATATAAACCAAGTGTGGTTGCCATCCAAATGAGCTCAGGGCCCTATTACCTAGCTAGTGTCGTTTTGTTGCTTTTTACAAGAGGCCGACCTCGGTTGTATGGGTCTAAATTTTCACCGTCCCTGTGTGGAAAAAATTCATAAATTTTGCGTAACATAGCTTGTCGATCTTACGCACTTGTAGGTAGGTATTTCTCACTATTAGTCTAAGATTCCACCTAAGATCGACCCTCAATAATCTGCTTACTGAATGTTTTATGAACTTTAGGGCTTAGTTCGTTTCGTAAGAACGTCAGTGAATTTTGAAAAAATAATATTTTTTTATAATTTTAATTTATTATAGCCATGAACGTTTGGTTGGATCCTCTACCTTATGCAGTCTTTATACATCTCGTTTGCTACATTTCTAATAGTACTTCATTAGATTAAAAATTTGAATAAATTTCATATCAAGTTTCATCTCAATATTACGTGCTATTTCGCCATCTTACCGGTCATACAGTAGGTACGGAGAGAGGCAAAGCTTAATATCATTGAATAGAAGTATAGGAACAATTTTTTTTGAGCATGAGCCACTTTTTTATACAGAACTCCAACGTCAAGCCTACATAGACAACCAAAGGTGTATCTCAACTCTTTGGTTAAATATCTATTGAACTAGTACTAAAGAGTTATTGTTAATCGCCGATTGCGACTAACTTCAGTATTTATTTAATCACGTAGATAAATATATATAATAGGAAAATGTGGTTCATTTGACGCACCATCGCAACAAAACTAGTAAACAAATCGGGATATGACTGCTACCATTTGACGAGGAATTTTTGTAGGTAGTTATTGGCTCTTTTATTTTTTTGATTACATTGACCCTTTTTAATTTTTTTCGACTTTTGCCTGTTATTCGCGCAATGGAGCGGGCGTTATCGGTTGTTAACCATATAATAAGATGACACGAATACGATACAATTATAAAAAAATGATGTTTGTTCTAAATAATTTTTTTATTGCTATAGGACAGCAGACAGGCTGACGGCCCACTTAGAATTTAGCAGTTACCGTCGCCTATAGGTGTTTGCAACGCCAATGATATCGCAAACACGCTGCTGTTCCATAAGAGTACAGGAACTTGGGTCATTAATACCGGAACACAACACAAAGTTATTATGGCGGCATATTTAAGACCAAAGGTGGTCGGCATTCAGACGGGCTTGGGGCCCTACCATGTAGCTAGGGTGGGCTGTTTTGTCACCTTTAACGACAGGCCGACCCCGGCCGCAGAGGTTAGTATTCTTTCTCAGCCCGTACACGGATGAATTGCATAAGTTATAAAAATTATCGTTTAAACAGGTAGCCGCTTTCTATTACCGACTTTTTTAATTTAATTTAATAAAATGTTGTATGTAATAAAATACTGAATGTACTTGCTATTTCGTACACAAATTGTCATGGAAGACGATCTGTTCAACTACGTCTACATTGCTGGTCACGTTCGTGGCATTAGTCTTCAGAAAACAACTGAAATATGTATAAGATGCACGAAAGAGAGCACTTAGGGTATTTTAATGTTTTCTTTATTATTCAAAGTCTGAAGAAGAATATAAGTATATAATAAATATACGAGTATATAGATATATAGGTAATCTTTAAGTACACCTTTATAGAACCAAGAAATTTCAGTTAAAATTTTATTGTAATGGGTGGAGTTTGCAATAAAAGCAATTTCTCCTAAGCAACTTTGGATGAACTTGATATTATTAGATTTTGTACCTAGGTTTCAATACCAATGTGGACTGCAGCGTGATCGTGGTGTCCCGTTGCAAACACACATAGTGATAGTAACTGCTTACTATTACCTAAGCGGGTCGTCACCCAAAAAAAAAGAAAAAATAGTATAGAATAAAGCGTATAGTGTGTATGTATTGCTTTATGAAAAGCAATATTAGTAATGTTTTTAGGGATTCGGGGGCAAAATGTAGTGGGACTTAGCCTTACAGACCTCTGATGCAAGGAAGTAGGTTCACCGTTTTACAATTGGCTTCTTTAAAACATCTAAGAATAAGAAGAATGTTAAGGCTAAATAATATTAGCAACTAAATAAAATTCAAATATAATATAACAATTCAAATATTATAACAGTTAAAAGATAACAAAAATAATTATTTATATAATTTTCAATTTATATTATAAATGTTAGTACAAAAACAATTTAAGGACCCATTGGTTATAAGGGCAGTGATTAAATCTCCTAGTGGTAAGGATACTATCGGATTACAGAGTTAATACGCTTAAATTTCCAGAGGATTAAACCCCTTTTAACCCCCATCAAATCATGTGAATACAAAGTTTGTGCTCTGTCTTCTTTTTGTTTTGTCCTACTATATATAAGAATGCGATGTACGAATGTGTCATGTTTTATGATACAAAATGTAAACAATTCTACATTGGACGATTGAAACGACCGTAACTGACTTCTATGCTTGAAGCATTGTTTCTTCTAAGTCTTAAGTTTTTAACTATACGAACTAGCTGACCCGGAAAACGTTACTCTGCCATATATAATATATTTAAAAAAGTAGCCTATGTCCTTCTCCACGGTTCAAACCATCTCTAGACCAAAATTTATCAATATTGGTTAAGCGGTTAAAGCGTGAAAACGTAACAGACAGACATTTTATCCGTGCAGGGGCGGAGAAAGAATACTGACCTCTGCGGCTGGGGTCGGCCTGTCGTATAAAACGACAAAACAACCCACCCTAGCTACGTAGTAGGACCCCAAGTATGGATGGCGATAACCTTTTGTCTTAAGTATGTCGCCATAATAACTCTGTGTTGTGTTCCGGCGTTAGTGATCCAAGTTCCTGTACCTTTATGTGACAGTAGCGTATTTGCGATGCCACTGGAGTTGCAAACACACATAGGCGACGGTAACTGTAAAATCTTAAGTGGGCCGTCAGCCTGTCTGCTGTCCTACAGCAATTAAAAAAAGACAGATTTACATTCATATTCGTAATATTAGTATGGATAACAAACAAGCAAATAATCCGCGTAAGCAAATTTTGTGTTTTACTTCGTTATTCTACACAGGCATGACTCATTTTTGAAAGAAGTTTAAAAATAGATATACTTTTGATTTTAAGACGTGCAAAATATATTTCATAAGAGAACAAAAGGAAACGTACATGCTATCTTTCCGCTACAGTTAGTGTGTTAGAACAAAAAAAGTATATATCGCCTTTAAGAATTTTGTATTATATTAGATTGATGCCTTATTCATATTTTGAACATGGAACACAAATAAAAAAAATGTCAAAGCTACATACATCTTTAAAACATGGGCTGTATTTACTTCGCATTCCTAAACACGAAGCGAAATATCGTTGTGAGGAAATGTTACCACGTCTTTTAAATTCCATTATTAGATTCCTCGCTTTACGCTGCCACCCGTTTACGTATTTGTGTTTATGTAAGGTCTGTTGTATAAAGGAATTGTTAGTGTTGTTTTTTTTAGGAATATATTGTATTATATTTATAACATGTATGTTTTACTTTTTATTTGTATACTCGTAAACTCAATGTGAATGTAAAGTACTGTTGCGGTCTTGATATTAGAAACCTTTTTTGTATACCGGCCAAACAAATTAAATTGTCTTTAAGTAATCTATTTCTTTATTGCTTAATAGTAATATGCCGAAACACAACACAAGGTTCTTATGGAGGCACTTTTAGAGAGAACTTGAATCTAAAGAGGAACCAGGGAAAAGTAATTTAAATAAAGTATTCGTAACGAAAAACAAAACATATTATATAATATATTAAATATGGTACAAAAGACTTCTCGATTACCCTAATGGAGAGCGCCATTGTACTAGACACTGGCGATCTAAGTGCTCCATGTAACCGTATAATTGTAAATTAGTTACTTATTTTATTAATCTTACTTTTAAGTTTTAGTATAGTAGTTGCTTACGATGTATATTTTAAAGACGTTTTATATACATACATGTTAAAAAGTGTTTTTCACCTGGAGTTTGCTTTATGATGTTATAATATGTAATTATTTACAAAATAAATAATATAGTAGTCGTCTAGTATACCTAACACAAGTATTCTGCAGCTAACTTAGGATTAGATGACGGTATATGAATTGTTTCTCAATGTGACAAGTTAAGGATATAACAAATTACCTGACGATCTTTTTCAACAATAACCATTTAATTTTATTAGAATAAGGATTCTAGGATTCTTTGTATTTGCTATAATCTTTTAAAGTTACCTTAAACATGGAAACTCGGAGAAAATGGAAGTAGAAAATCCGGCCATTTTCCTGAAACACATAAATATGCTAATAATTGTGCAATACTCCGTAATCTCCGTGCAAGGGCAGAGAATACTAACCTCTGCGGTTGGGGTTGGCCTGTCGTAAAAGGCGACAAACAACCCACCCTAGTATTACGTGGTAGAGCCCCAACCCCGTCTGGATGGCGACCACATATGGTCTTAAGTATGCCGCCATAATAATTTTGTGTTGTGTACCGGCATTAGTGACCGAAGTTCCTTTACCGTTATGGGACAACAGCGTGCTTACGATGCCACTGGTGTTGGAAACACCTATAGGCGACGGTAACTGCTAAATTATAAGTGGGCCGTCATCTTGTCTGATATCCTATAGCAATACAAAATTATCTAGTACAGATAACACAAGTACAATGCTACTTATTTGAAACTTGATGACGTTGTGTGTATTGTCAAAAATGCAAAATGTGAGATCTACAAGTAATTTGTTCTCTTGCAAGTATGTGCCACGCAGTCTTAAATATAAATGTGCTGATATATGTATATATCGCAACCCTCTATTTCCGGGTAAACGAGCCCGTCGCTACGTCAGTTTATATTAGAAGCACATCAGTCTTTTGTGAAATCATTTTAGAGTGATCTATGGATTGCCGGCTTTAATTCATGTGTCAGTCCCGTTCATATATCATCATCATGTGTCTACAGATGATATTAAAAAAAGTGTAGAGTAAGACAGCGTGCAATAAGTAAAGCATGACCAGCCGGAGTGAAAGTTACAGATCATACGTTCCTATGGGAACGTGTTAATATATGTATGTATCATGAAGATGATAACCTGGACTATAATATTATGGATATTTCTGAACGCATTATTAAAAAACTTAAGATACCTGGTAGCTCAGTGGTATTACATTTGGGGACTTATAAAAAGTCCCAGGTTCGAATCCAGTTGTTCTCGCCTAATGTGCTATCGCATAATTTCATATCCCGACAATGACAGAATATCCCGAGGAAACCTGCATACCGAAATCACCGGTGTATGTAACGCGCCAATCCGCCTTGAATAAGCGGGGCGGGTATCTGTCAGTTCCCTCTAAAGAGACACTCGAGCCCAGCTGTGGGACGTTTTGCACTTTTTATTATTCAAAAACTTAATAGGAAGCTCTAATTATGTGCAATAATTGCCAAAATACCTTGAAACCGCACAATTCACCTCCGCAGGAATGCCACAGCACTCAGAACCCTTTTAATGGCCTCTTATTTTTCATTCCTAACCACTTTATTAAACATCCTTTCAGTATTATTTGAACGTGATTAAAATCATTTAACTATAATATTTCCTTAATTTTCTAGGATAATTAAAAATACTTCGGTCACAATTCATAATGCGTTTCATAACAAAATTTACCAAAACGTCAATATTGATAAATTAAACACATATTTTAATAATTTTCTGGTTATTGATTAATGAATGTAAGGATTTTCTTAGTCATGTTGCTAATATGTCTGTATAGTAAGGATTTTTTATAAATATGGACCCCAAATAAAACAAATATATATGTATGTACATATGACACCCAGATACGAGTAAGTACACACAATTAGCATCATGTAAGTATTTCTCTCCGTTCTGTCTAGACTAAGACTCCTACCCAAGCGTGGAACTGAATGGGCTAATATTATTTTTATTATTTAAAATAACCCAAAACTGCTCTTCAGAACGATATTATTTTTACGATATTGTTGTTAAAAGTGTTTAAAACCTATGAAAAAGTCAATACAAATCCAATGTTGTGATATGTAAGTCACGAAGGTATTATTAAGGGTTTACCCTTGACCAGTTGACCTTATGTATCGTTATATTTCCTTCAACCTGTCTTTGATAGTATAGAGCATGTCTTCCAAACAAGGGTACTGAGCCCTCGTCAAACCTCGTGATAATGTGTCACAACCTTCTCTCAGATTTCCTATTTGTGGTATCCAAAAATATACCTTTATTTTGAATAAATAAGGGTCAGGTTTCAACAAGATCAAACGAGATAAAGATATACACGAGGCATGATAATATTTACCTGATTTCCTTATTTCCCTGTCGCGTATATATTATAATAGATTTTTCACATGTTCTATCATGACTTTGACGTATTAATACATGATGTTTTGTTTGCATATTTTTCCATATAGAATTAATAGCTAGAAAGTAGAAACAAAGAAACATAGTCAAACTTAGAAATAATTTAAATATTGTCATTTTGAATATGCCAACAGGCGGACGTACCACTTAGTGAAATGATGTTATTAAAAAATTAGACTAGGAAAAATAGTTAAAAACTTTTAAACCACTGCAGAGTGGTACATATACTAGATTCAAATGTCAAATTCGGGCGGGGAAATAAAATCGTGTCGTAAAAGGCGACTAAACAACCCAAGCTAGGTAGTAGGACTCCAAGCTCGTGTAGATGGCAACCACCGCAGGTTTTTAAATATGCCGCCATAATTGTGTTCCAGTACAGATGACCAGGTTCCAGTAGCGAGCGCTACGCGGATAGCAGCGTGTTTGCGATGTTCCAGATGCACCCATAGATTACGGTAACTGCTAAATTCTAAGTAGGTCGTCAGCCTGTCTGCTGTCCTACATCAATAAAAATTTATTATTTATGATATTTATAATTAGTTACAATGACAATAGCTCATATCGATCAGGAAAATGCAACCAATTATATCTGGACAGGAAAAAGACGAACTGTTTATGAAATGGAGAAAGGAGATGAAATCTGATCTAAAGTTCCGGTAGCATATCTTCTCTAGTGAGTGCTAACTCACTGAAATGTCACTAGTTCAAACGAGCTATGATATCAATCGAGGTGACCTAATAAGGAATCTAGACCTCAGCTTCCAAATATTGTAAGTTAGGTCATCTTCTGGCAAAGTTTATAATAAGTTGGCAACGTTACCGCTTTAGCTCGGTAATTTAGTTCTGGCCGAAATAAGAATATATTATGGACATAATATTAATTCCCCATTCATTCATAAAACATTAACATAATGGATATCCACTTTCAATAATGGATATAAGCTGAATTTACTGACTGTAGTTTCCCAATTACTGTCATTCGAAAATGAGGCCATTGATTTATAATAAACATATACATAGAACTAAAAATCTCCCGTTTTCCTATTAGAACATATATAATACTGCTTGGTACTGAAATGTTTATCTAAGACATGTCTCAACTTTCAAAAGCATGTCTTAGTCTTGTATGTCTTAGTGGTCTTCAACGATTTTTTTACGTTGGTGCCTTTTTATTGTTGAAGAACAGGAGACAGGCTGGCGGCGTACTTAATAGTAAGCAGTTACCGTCGCCAATAAACGTTTGCAACGCTATGGCCACCCGAAACACGCTGCTGTCCCTTCCCTTTCGGGCCTTAAATTCAATATTCTATTACATACAGAATTATCAGCTATACTAGTACGTACTGCTTGTAAATTAGTAAGACGAGTAATCAGTTATTCTCCCTTATGAAGAGCTGGATCTTAAACTATTTGAAACATGACGAAGGTGAATGTAGCATTGTCTTTACATGTTACACAATAGATCGTTGAATACCTGCTACTCGTACACATTCAGTATTCACAGGTAAAACTTCGCGGGCCCATGTTATTTCTGACGCAAACTTTTAATAAACTCTGACAGTTTAATGAGTCCTACAATAATTATTTAATCCTAACAAAACATTAATATTTGTTCTGTTCTGTTCTTTATAGCTGAGTTATAACCAGTCATATAGTTATTTGCTATTTTAGTATAAAATATTCACTAATTTTTTCGTATACAGTAGGTATACGATAACCAACACTTAGAAACAAACCTCGATTATAGGCTCCATTGTTGAGACAACATGCACCACGTAGGCAGCAAAATGTGTACATATCAATATGAAAAAGAAAAACATGGTTTCAAGCTTACATACTTTCTCCGTGCAGGGGTGCAGTAAGAATATTGCCCTGTGGCTGGGGTCGGCCTGTCGTGAAAGGCGACAAAACAACCCTAGCTACATGGTAGAGTCCCAAGCCCAACTGTTCTTTAAATATGCTGCCATTATAACCTTTTATTGTGTCCGGCATTAGTGACCCAGGTTTCAGTATCTCCATCCGTGCAGGGGTGGAGAAAGAATACTAACCTCTGCGGTCGGGGTCGGCCTCTCGTAAGACCTGACAGAACAACCCACCCTAGCTACGTGGTAGAGCCGCAAGTCAGTCTGGATGGCGACCACCTTTGGTCTTAAGTATGCCGCTATAATATGCCTTGTGTTGTGTTCCGGTATTAGTGACCCACGTTTCTGTACCCTTATGGCGTAGCGTGTTCGCGATACCACTGGCATTGCAAATGATCACGACGGTGACTGCTAAATTGTAAGCGAGCCGTCAGCCTGTCTGCTGTCCTACAGCAATAAAAAAAAGTATACCCCTATGCAGACAGCAGCGTGTTCATGAGTCCCCTAGCGTCCTTAAAATTCATAGGTGACGGTAACTGCTTATTAGTGGGTCGTCAGGCTGTCTGCTATTGTTCAGTAATAAAAAATGGCTGATAGGATCTCAGCAGTATATGTTTGGTTTACTTTTTTTAATTAAAAACAAAAATATTTAGAGCCAACATTGTACAAGGATTTTAATGGGATATTACTTTCATCCCTTAATCTTATTAATTCGGGATTGTTAACACAACAAGTGAAAATCCTGATCTTTTTAATTAAAGGGTAGAGAGCAATTCAGGGGCGGTTTAATTTGGTGCCGTGTTTACAAATTAACTTCCTATGTGTGTACTATGACGGCTTATCATCTTTCGACTATTTTACGAAGAAAACTATCAATTTTTAAGTCCAGAACTATTAAGTTACCATCAAGTTATTGTTAAGTTCGTGTTAAGTTACCGTTAAGTTAAAACAAGGGTGAAAAACTGCCTGACATATTCGAATTGTTTCCGGGGCTTTGGAAGTTTGATGTCAACTGCTATTGTAAAAACCTAGTAAACTCAAATAGATTTTAGTCGTTTCCTTATGCTAATCCAATGCATTCAATATGTTATATTTTTACTAATTTACTTTATTCATTACACACTTGTATTGTGGCGTGATTTAAGGAATCCCGGGCTTCAAAGTGAAAACTTAACCAGCATGAATCGTTCAGTAAACAGACCGAAGCTAAAAAATATAAGACTAAATAAAAATCGTAAATAGAAAAATAATAGTTAATACTTTGCGCTACTTTCTACTTTCTCTGATAGACGGGTGGTGGTTAGGTGGTTAATATAATTTTTGTTGACAACCCGCCCCTATCAGCATATATATAGAGTTGCTGGTGAGTGACGTCATACGAACTATTGTTGTTAAAGGTTATAAATATTACTGACCGAATGATGTATTGTTTGATGTTTGGTTAGTTGATGCTTACTTTACTCATTTAAGCAGGTTTATTACTACGAATATTTTCATAATTTCGAGTTAATATTTAACATGTATATTTGTTTGTTATAATTTATATTCAAATTTAGTAATAGCTTTTGAAACAGTGAATTGTATATATATGTGAAAATAATAGAGAGATTTCTAGTATTCCTCACCAAAATGAGTCAGAAAACTGTATGTGTGTGTTCATTTTGTGACTAGTTTATTGTTGGCTATTTATATATTTATCTAATATTTTTTTTAAAACTATCATGTCTTTAATTTCCTTAATATATGTATGTGCTTATCAAAAAATAAGCTATGATGAAAATCAAAAACCATTTTTAATTTAACAAAAATAATCTTCATTTCAATATGACGGTGCAAAACATTATAATACCCATATATCGATTATGATCTTCGTAGCGCAATAGATTTTGCACGCATGTAAGTTTGATTCCTATCCTATATCCGAGTAATTGCAAAAGAAATAAATATTAGTGAAGTACCCATAGCACATGTGATCTGCTTATCAGTTTGTTGAATAGATGGCACTGTATGAATTTGTCTCAGTATATTAATATTAATTAATGTTAACTGAATGGAACTGTTAAGCAAAATGCTAACATATTGAACCTAAATGTCAAACGTCAACACTGCCAAGTGTCAATCTATATTATTTATGACATACAGAGCAGCGAGACGCGACGGGGGACGCGCACCCGGCGTCTTTATTTTCGCCAACCAAGACGCCATGACGCTTTTTGTTTTAACCATCTTGACGTTTCTTGTTGAAGACGCTACGATCTTTTTAACCTAGCCAACAAGGGCATACATGTCGTAACCCCAAGAACCCAAAATTCATAACTGTCCAGGATTATAACAAGGACAATGATCACGACACATTTTACTATGTATTTCCTATACACGAAAGTAATAGGGTTACTCTTATTACTTATTAGGAAGTCTTAAAAGGTAACAAATTGGTGAAATATTACTTCCAAAGACTTTAAAACCTTTTTCTTGTGACAATACTCAGATGTGAATTTAGGACTCTAAAGCTCCGGATGTAATTTGTAAGAAAGAGAAATTTTCATAATTAAAATAAATATATTCGTTAAAGTACTTCTTCTTGCTGCTGTGGGATCGGCACAGCATGTTCTCTATATCCACTCTCATCCGTTAGTCGTTCTTTCCGTATCCGTATTGTATCCGTATGTTCTGTTATCCCTATCATCTTTTATACAATCTATCTTTTATTTGGTATACTTTCCCTTCTATATCTTATCCATCTTTCATTCATTCGTATCATTCGTCCGTATTCATTCATATCCATTAACTTATGAAAGTTAATGGATATGAACTTAGCATTTTTCCGTTCTCATACGAATATGAAAATACAATCGAATTAAAACAAATATCACATAAAAGTAAATGTACATAAAAGACAAAATACAAAAAGATCTATTTTTAAAAGGGCATTGCTATATTATCAGCTCTATGTGTGTCCGCCCACCGCCTTCGCGGGCGGCTGTATAAGGGCGGCCGCCGCCGCCCGATGTTCACTCGCGCCAAGTAACGGCTCCCGGACACTCGGGACTGTGCGTCCCGTTCGAAACATCAACACGACCGCGCGCGTATGTAACAACTTTATCTTGATAACAGTAACTATTGCACCGTGAAGATATTATTTAAAATTTAATAGAATATAGTGAATATTTCAGTTGTTACTTTTTTATAAATTTATATTGTAATTTATTTAAAAAAGTACATAAAAAGTGTACAATTATGTATTTTATGGCTGAGATTATTTAATTTTAAACGCACTTTCAAGAATAAATAATAAATTTTTAGTATTTAATAAATAGAAAGCAGAGAAAAAAATATTTAAAAAGGTAGTCTTTCAGTGTAATTCAAGCTATATTTAAAAAATATCTTTTTTATTTATTGTAATTGTTCCTAAAACCTTTTATAGGCGATTTTAAAATGAAATATAATTAAATTTTATGTGTAATAGTTACTGGTGTCTTATTATTTTATTTACGTCCCTGTAATCGTTGTATTTTACTTTTCATTTTGATTTATGTAAAAGTGTGTGTTTTGTGTAATTATCACGTACGGTAAGTTTTAAACCTTAGCAGCAGCTCTATTATATAGAACAAATAATAATATATCGGTTCAAAGGATTAAAATAAAATCCTATTTAGATTTCGTTGCGAGGCTTATACGGTTCAACGCCAACCACTGTACTGCCGATACCCTGCGCGAATACTCCTAAAATGACAAAATTTCTACGTTCTCCAAATATATATGTTTAGGCTCACTAAAGACGAAAAAATATATCAACTAATGTTTAGTAAAAATTGCGTAGGGGTTAATTTTTTAGGAGGCGGACAAGTATATTGCGAAAAATTCGCGAAACTAAAAGTTTTTCTTCTTCCCATCTTGTTCTTTTGACTTTGAATGTGATGCCGAAGACATTAAAGTATAATAACAAATAACCCGGAATATGCAAAAATCTTAAGCATCTCTAAATGGACCTCTGGCTCTTTTAGCAAACCTGCGTCTGCTATAGGGCTTTACAGCAATGTGTTAGCAGGCCATAAATGAAACGATGATAGGCCGTTAGACACTTTGTTAACACATACAGTACCGGTTTACTTGTCTGTTCATCAGCGGCATGTTTGTAAAAAAGCCCACGTAACTAGTTCTCTTATAAAAATCGTCATAATTATTATTACCTGAAAAACAGTGATTACCTTAAAACTTTGACAAGTTTAATAAAAAAAGCTCCCTTTCACTTATCTGGAGTTTGTAAGAGGCTTTTGTATTGCTGTAGGACAGCAAACATACTGACGGTCTGCTTAGAATTTTGGCGTTACCGTCGCTTACGGGTATTTGCTATAAGGGTACAGGACCTTGGGTGACTAATGCCGGAACACAAGATTATAATCGCGGCATACTTAAGACCAAAGGTGGTGGCCATCTAGACGAGCTTGAGGCCCTACCACGTAGGAAGGCTATAAGTATCCTAATCATTCATCTATTATTTTCCTGTCTCGAATTTCACTACTTTCATAGCTCTCGGTAAGGGTCCGCGACCACATGCACGCCTTACTTTACTTACTATATATGAACCAGCAAAATAAGTTACTAATTTGTATTTTACGGAACGCTTACAGTATTGTACATAGAATGCAGTAGCTTTATTATATATGAACGGGGCAACACGGTCAGGGAAACCGCTGAAGGTCTTACAATAGACATGTGTGCCTTATGGTTATAAAATATGCGGCAGTGTTTGTAATCATAGGAATTCATTTTAATACATTGTATTAGAAAGTTCTCCGTGTACGGGTAGAGTAAGAGCGCTAGCTCCTACGGTCGAGGGCGGCTTGTCGTAAAAGGCGACAAAACAGCCCCAGCTAGGTAGAAGGGTTGAAGCTCATTTGGATGGCTACTCTCCTTGGTCTCTGCTTTCTCTGTCTGCTATTCCACAGCAATAAAAATACACATTGTATATCTTTGTTCGAAAGAAAATTTAAAAAATCTTCTCCCTGATCCCTTAAAAAGTCGTGTACCGTGGCAACTACTGCGTGATCATCTTGAAATTTATGGCCCCTGAGATGTTTTTTAACCGCGGAAATAGCTTTAAATCACTAGGTGCTAGGTTCCGTGAATATGGAGGATGTTCCATCAATTCGAAGCCAGCTTCTTGACTGGCAGCCATCGCAACTCTGGATTTGTGCGCGGGGGCGTTATCTTGGTGAAACAAAAAAACTTTAGCGAGTTTGCTACGCTGTCTTGCGTATTTCTTCCCGCAACTTTGTTGTTTGTCCTGCGTACAAAGTCTCCGTAATAGTGGCTCCACGTTTAAGGTATTCGATCATTACCACCCCTTGGCTGTCCCAGAAAAACAGCCCATGATCTGGCGGAACCAGCGGATGAAATCGCCTTAAATTTCTTCGGAGTTGGAGAACGGTCTCTTCCAAGTCATGGACTGTTTTTTTCGTTTCTGGATCATAATAGTGAAGCCATATTTCATCCATAGTTCTGAATCGATCCAAAAATCGGTCAAGATCTTGTTGTAACAAACCCAAACCGCTTTGTGAAATTCTCAGTCTGGTTTGTTTATGCGCGTCAGAAAGCATTCTGAGCATCCAGGGGCTGACACTTTTTTTTATCCAAATGGTTGTGTATAACATTATAGACACTTCCTATAGAAATCTTAATTTCTTCTGCTATATAACAAACAGTATCACTACGATCCGCCAAGATAATGTTTTCAACTTTTTTAATCATTCAATCACTACCGATGTAGGGCGTCCGGTGCGGAGGTCGTCGTTAATGGAAGCTCTTCCTCGCTTGAATTCAGTACACCAAAGCACAACTGTAAAATATGGAGGAGCATAAACCCTTAATATTGCTTTCAAGTCTTGATTTACCAGCTCCTTAGTAAAAATTTTCAAGCAGATATATTTTATTACCGTGCGAACTTTAATTTTATCCATTTTTAAGAACACATTCTGACCCGATACAAACAAATGACTCCTGTTTTTAAAAAATCAAAAGAGAATTGATTGCTTTTTTTTACTATTACATGTAATGTCTGGGCTACGCCTGCCAGTAGTTATTTTTTTCTTTCCAAGAAGAATGTATCGCATTATCACTATTTATTGAACACTCCTCGTATATATTACACAATATGAAACTTTGAAATAAGTTTACCGATTTACCGGTTTTTTCATCGATTCACCGGTAACGATAAGTGATAAAAATGCGACCCTCGTAACAGCTCCAGATTTTTTGTTTTGATGGCTCATATTATACTGATTTCGATTAAACGGCACGTGTAAAGGCAGTGTTATGGCGATGCTATGGATATCAAATATGAGGATAAGTGCCCATTTGGATTTACATTTTGGGAGGGTAGATTTTATATTTTTGTTTTACCCATTCTCATGAATTAGATATTAAATTCTGTTTGTATAATTTCTTGAAAAGGAAAAGAAATAAAAATTCTATATGTATCTTTTTATTTAATAAGATTGTAACAAATTTTGTTTGATTGTGACAAATTGCCAGTCATTTGTCGATGCATGCCTTTTAAGTTTTGTCGTTTGAAGAAAAAACACAATTATTAGAACCTTATAATACTTTTTATTGTTTTTCAAAGTATTCATCACGTAGTTTAATACACTTTTCCATTCGCTCAAACTAGTTATTTTAACATTTATTCCACACTAAAGTGGGGGTGTTCAAAATGGCTGGCTTGAAAGTGTCGACTGCTTCTTCACCGGACTGGAACCTTTGTCCACGAAGATTCTTCTTAATTTTAGGAAATGTAAAGAAATCGTTAGGGCTTAGGTCAGGACTGTATGGAGGATGGTCAAGAATTTCTACTTTTTCCTGCTTCAAATACTCAATCGTTTGACGTGCGCTGTGTGAGCTTGCGTTGTCGTGGTGCAGGATGATGCGTTACTTTGAGTTAGATTTTCGAAGTACGGCGATGACTTGTGGTAGACGAACTGTGGTATATCACTCTGCGTTAACCGTTCTACGATCTTTAAATGCAATAGTCACAACATGACCGGTTTTTCCAACGAACGTGGCCACTATCTTCTTTGAAGTGCTTCAAGAACGAACAACTTTAGTCGGGTTTGGCTCGTCTTGAAAGACGCAGATTGTAGATTGTTGTTTGGAATCAGGATCGTAGGCATAGATCCAAGATTCGTCACCACTGATAATGTCGACGTGATTTGACTCTCCTCGGTTGAATCTTTGCAGAGTTTTCTTACACCATCTGACGCGGGCCACCTTATGATCGTCGGAAAGCAGATGCGGTATCCAACGGCAAACTAGCTTTCTCACACCAAGCGCTTCATGTAAGATCTTCTATGTGGTTGTCCCTGAGATGCCTAATAGAGCCTCTATCTCTCGATACGTCACATGGTGATCTTCGAGAATTAGTTGTCTCGCAGCAATGATGTTATCTTCAGTGAAGGCGGATTTTGGGCGTTCTTCGCGAGATTTGTCACTAACACTAGTATGTCCACGCTGGAATTCTAAATACCAGCGTTCGATAGTCCGCAGACATGGGGCTTCATCACTGTACACAGATGCTCCTCAAAACACTGAAGCCGTGTCAGGCCTCTTCTAAAGTTTTATAAAATTATTGCACGAACATTTTCCTTAGAAAGATTAATTTGCGTACGTGACCTGACAGATTCCAATCGACGCTGTGACTAAACAATAGCATTAATATAAATACTTTCAACTGTTTTGAGATTCAAAATTTAAACACATTCGAATATAGAACAGTTCCAAATTCAAAATTGCCGAGAAATATGGAAACGACAGAACTTAAAAGGCATGCCTTTTTTTGTCTCGGGGAAAACCTCTCTTGACGGGTTCCCCCGGCCCGGGGGGACCGAGTGATATGCGGGACTCCGGAATTTTTCCGACTACCCACTAAAAACGCCGCTGTTCTCCTATCGCCTACGCCCGGGCCCACGGATATATGGCCTGCCGATCTCGTGGCCCGGGCCAGCGCCGGCCCTCTTAGGGCGGGCCCCTTCTAAAGTGTTGGCACCAGGGGGTCAGGGTTTCGTCCCTCCGACGCTCTCCTGTAACAACTCTAGGAGTTGAGGGGGGCCGCGGAACAGCATGCAGCTCTCACCCTCGCGGCAATAGTGCGGGCGGCGGATTCTCCCCCGAGGGGCCGCCCGCGGCCGCTTTTTACGGCGGCCGGAAGTCGTTACTTGCCCTCCGGCGCCGCCGGCGTGGCCTGCATTGGCGGGAAGGGAGTGTGGTGGTCGACTCCCGCTCCCACTCCGCCGCCTCCTTTGCGGACATGACTGCCTCAGAGAAGGAGGCGACAGCCGTCCTGGATGGACTAGTAATACTCGATAACTTCGTGAAACGCACGATATTCTATATTAATATTCTACGATCGTACGCCTATAGTTGTTATTAATTATAATTAATTGGTATATAGTTATTATTAATAATTATAATTAGCTGTAGTTAGAAACCTTACGTCATCTACCGTACTCGCCAGAACTTGCTCCAACGGACTACCATTATTTTCGTGATTTGGTTTATTAATTTTTTTATTGCAATGGAACAGCAGACAAGCTGATGACCCGCTTAGATTTTAGCAGTTATCGTCGCCTATGGGTATTGGCAACGCCAATGGTATCGCAAACACGCTGCTGTCCGATAAGGGTACAGGAAGTTGGGTCACTAATGCCAGAACACAACACAAGATTATTATGGCGACATACTTAAGACCAAAGGTGGTCGCCATCCAGACGGGCTTGAGAGTTGAGACCCTACCACTTAGCTAGGGTGGGATGTTTTGTCGCCACTACATTAGTAACGGTCTACTAACTGTTCTGACATTACTTGTTTTTAGTAGTGCTTTCCATCACGTTGACTTTGACGTTCTTCTTGCCACTTTGCACTCTGAACATATCTGCAACTGCTATTGACTGGTTCCGTAGTTACCTGTATGGGCGCCGGCAGCGAATTCACATTGATGATGTTAGTTTAAATTGTGCTGTAATTTAACAGCCGGTGTCCCTCAGGGCGGCGTTTTCTTTTTCGATTTTTATAAATTCTATCACCCTAATCTTTTTTCTTCCTGCTACATATATGCAGACGATCTTCAAATTTACACACTGTCTAAGATTGAGAGACTTAATGAGGCTATTGAGATTATTAGAATTCTTGACTGGACTAATAAGAATGGTTTAAAAGTGAATCCCAGCAAAACCATAACTATAATTGTTGGTAGTTCACGCATGATAAAAAAAAATAAACTGGACTACCCTTTCTAAAGTGATGATTGATGGTGTAGTAATATATATTGGTGAAAATGTTAGAAATCTTGGAATTGTTTTTGATTGTGAACTGTCTTGGCGATCTTATTGAAATAAGTTGCAAAATTATTGCATCCGTAGCTTCGTTAAGAAGATTAAAGAATTTCCTTCCCACTGTCACTAAGGTTGCTCTTGCTCAATCTCTTTTACTTCCGATACTAGATTATGCTGACACCAGTTATCTAGATTAACTCAAGAGCAATTCGGTAACCTTGAAATATTTCAAAATGTTTGCATTCGGTTCATATTTGGTTTGCGCAAATATGACCACGTATCCGAATTCTGAAAAAAGCTGAAATGGTTGCCAGTCTCTTTTCGCCGGAATGCTCATATACTCTCTCTCCTTTACAATATCCTCGTTTTCCATCGTACCTTTAAAGCGCGTTTTACTTTTCTACCATCGTCCTCTATCCGTGACTTGCGCTCATGTTGTTGTTATCACCTCACTCTAGCAACTCCTTCTCACACTAGTTCCTCGTTTGTGCATAATTCATTTACAATAAAAACAGTTCTCTTATGGAATTTACTGTTATGTCCCTGTTAATATCAGAAAAGCAAAAACTGTACTCATTTAGAACATCAGTTTTCGATCACTACTTGGAGGAAGTAACAGTCTTTGTTCACATCTTGAATATATGTATATATGTTTTTATTGCTTTTTTATTTTTTAATGGTATTTATATTTTACTAGATTAGTCGTATAGTATTTTGTTACAATTTTTTACTTCGGGTTGCCTGAAAGAGATCACTTTAAGCGATAAGGTCGCCCATTGTCATATAGCATTATATTTTTGTATATTTTAAGTTACTTAAAAGTATGCAATAAAGATTTTTAATTCATTCATTCATCCTTGGATGGGAATCAAATCTTTCATTCAGTTCTGACGAGTGAATGCCGTTGCGCTACGAAGGTGACTTGTAGTAGCTGACATAATGCTAATTGACCCGGCAGACGTTGTTCTACCATACAAATAAAATTAATTTTTTTTATGTTAATTACGTTTACCCCTATTTCATCTCATTCATGTTTAATTTTCGTGACAAATAGTACCTTATGTCCTTCTCCAAGGTCAAACTTATTTCTATACCGAAATCCATCAAAATTGGTTCATAACATAACAGAAAACATAACAGACACACATTTATAATATTAGTATGTATTAGTAAAAATAAACCATAAATATAATATATGAATACAAAACCAGTAGGATTACACCCAAGGCTGTTGATTCAATTAGTTAAAGCGCGTTGAAACTTAAATTGCTAATTAGTTAATGGATTTACCTACATACAATTTTGAATTAAATTAAGGTTTGAAACATGTCGTGTTGAACTTAAGATACTAACTACTTCATGTGTTAAATTTACCATCTTAAACTCTTTTGTTCATTACTTAACATTCTTTTTTCTACTTTTTCTACACATGTATTCTTTTTTTCTGGTACAAATTTGCTGATTTATATGTAAAATAAAAAGTTGTGTTTTTGAAAAAAGAATTAGAATTGATATTCTTACATCTGTCGTAAAGTTACAAGAGATCTCAATATTGAGTTTTACTGAATGAATGAAACTATTTATAAACAAAAGTCATACAAAATCAGAAAAAATTACATAAAAATAATCTAAAATGTAGTATAAATTTACATTACAAGACAAATTCTCTTTTTCGCAACAAAATACAAGAGTAAATGGAACAGACTTAAGTATGGAAATTTATTGAAAGAGAAGACTACTATCTAAACTCCGAAGAACGAAAACTCAAATAGTGAACTTTTAGATTTTTGAAATATTGTTAGAAAGAGAAGAGTAGCTCTATATTTATCCACAATTGTGTACTGTTATTATACTGTATCTAGATCTACTAGAACACATGTCTGTCATAAATTTACTAAACCACTTAGCGTATTGGCTTTTTATTGACTACATTAATATTCTTAGGTAATAAAATGGCCGGCGACTTATTCGTGACTCACGCGATTATTCTTTTAATAAGTTTTCACCTTTACCTTAATAAATCTTACCACCTAGTGGGTGGAGCAGTAGTCCTAATTGTGCATACTGTGTAAAAATTGAACATATACACAATTTCTTGATGCAATGTGTCCGAACGTCAATAGGCGGCGCCTTGTACTGTCTGGGAGTTGACTTGGAGTGCTCCAGAGCATCTTATCGAGACTGATCTCTGCTGCCGGTGTTTTAATTTTCAATAATTTCATTAATTTCAATAATTATTTGTAATTGTGTCATTAAAACTTTTCAGACTATAAGTTCGCGTTTATATTGGCCATCTACTTATAAATTTTCTGTTAATGATTTACTTTCTTATTGCTGTACGCCAGGGACGCCGGCAACACACTGCTGTCCGTGAACTGAAACCTAGGTCAGTTATGCCGCAACACAACACAAGGTTATTTAGAGACTACTGCTATCCAGACAGGCTTGGACCCCTACCAGCTGGGATTTTGTGTCGCCTTTTATGATAGGCTGCGCTCAGCCGCTGGAGTCACAATTTTTACTCCTGTACGAAGCACTATGAGAAAGCTTAACAAATAACAAAATCATATTTAAAAAATATTCCATTCTTTTGAAATTAGATTTCATAGCTAATTAGAAATCCCGCGAACGGTATTTTCAGAACTAATTTTTATTATTAACTTTAATATAGATGATTAAACTACGTGTTTGAGATAGCACTTTAGTATTTTTTCACAGTATAACATGTTATCAGCCTCTATATACGTAATATAATAATGCTTATAAGTATCCCATTAGGCAGATAACTTGTTTTGTAGCTGACTTTATCGGTATCCTAATCAGCCAAATGCGTACGAAAGTAATATTTACGTACCACGATAAATATAGTATAATATTGCTTAGTAAAAGTTTAAATGTTATGAAATACTAGGGGTGTTCAATGAAAAATGATAATGAGTATGACGCAATTATCTTTTATTAAATGTTTTTTTTATTTTTCGACGCAGTTACCTTTAAGGTTTATACACTTTGTATATCTTTTTTATAAAGCTAAAATTCCCTTTTCAAAAAATCTTCTCCCTGATCTCTTAAAAATCGTGTACCGGGGCGGTTACTGCGTCATCATCTTCAAATTTATGGCCCTTGAGATGTTCTTTTAACCAGGAAAATAGGTTAAAATCACTAGGAGCTAGGCCCGGTAAATATGGAGGATGTTCTATCAATTTGAAGCCAGCTTCTTGAATGACAGCCATCGCAACTCTGGACTTGTGCGCGGGGGCGTTATCACCGTAAAACAAAACAACTTTACCCAGTTTGTTACGCTGTTACTTGCGTATTTCCTCATGCAATTTTGTCATTTGTCCTAGGTACAAAGTTCCCGCAATAGTAGCTCCATGGTTAAGGTATTTGATCATTACCACCCCTTGGCTGTCCCGGAAAAAACAGCTCATGATCTTACCGGCGGATGGAATTGCCTTAAATTTCTTAGGACTTAAAGATGACAGTCTCATAAAGTCATGGACTATTTTTTTCATTTCAGGGTCATAATGGTAAAGCCATGTTTCGTCGATAACTATGAATTGAGCATTCTGCAAGCATTCTGGGCGCCCAGCGCGCTGACTTTTTTTTCATACCCATATAAATGGTTGGTTATATAATGGTTATATAAATGGTTTATATAAATGGTTTATATAAATGGTTGTATATAATAAAAGTATATAAGGCGAGTGTGAATGGAAGTGTTGGAAGGGCTACCCCTTCCAACACTTCCACTTCCGCCTAGGTCTACACCTAGGCGGACGTTTCGAGACCAGATCAGGGACGTCTTGAAAAAAGGCCAGGTCAAGAGTACCCTAAACCGAAGGGCATGTGTGAAGGGAATAATGAAAATGGACGAAGCGAAATAAGTATGTAAGGATCGTAGCAATTGGAAAGAAGTGGTCTCTGCCTACCCTTACGGGAAAGAGGCGTGATTATATGTATGTATGTATATAATATTATGGACACTTCCTATAGAAATTTTCATTTCTTCTGCTATAAAACAAACAGTAACGCGATTATCGTTCAAGACAATGTTTTAACTTTTTTAATCAGTTGTTCAGTCACTACCGATGTAGGGCGTCCCGAGTGGGAGTCGTCGTTAATGGAAGTTCTTCCTCGCTTGAACTCAGCACACCAACGCATGAACTCCTAATGTGTCTCTCAAGTCTTGATTTACCAGCTCCTAGTAAAATTTTTCAAACCGAAATATTTTAATACCTCGCGAACTTCAATTTTATCCATTTTTAAGAACACGTTCCGATACGACGCAAACAAATTACTTCTATTTTTAAAAAAACAAAAATATAGATTGTTTTTTTAATTATTATATTCTGCTTTCTGCGGATTTAACTAAAGCCTTTTCAATCCCGACACAAATACGAAACCACCCACCGACAAACGCAAATAATACTGCTGACATAGTTTAATCCGCTTGGAAAAAGGGCAAACAGTTATAGACACGGCAGCCAAAGGCAATGTTGTATTTGGCATCATAACTTAGGCGAGTTGCACACGGTCAAGCTGAAACCGGTGACGTCATTGGCTGGAAGCCAACAAAACAACGTTTGTTGAGTTTGCGTAATCGCACGTTCGAAGGAGGTTCAGTTTTACGACATTACAAACAAGTATTCAGCACATTGTATTGGTATAAGTTTGAATTGGGTGGCTCGTAGTGATATGACATTAGAGTCCTTTAAGACCTAAAATAATTTGTTATGTGAAACTTTTTTAGCACCGTTTTGCTTTAAACATGCTATGAAATGAAAAAGCGACTCCAAAAAGAGACAAACATATTCATAAATAGGATTTAGTCTGCGAGATAATGAGGTAGAGTATAATTATACAGTGTTTCCTATAATCTTCGTCTCCTCTTTTCTGGGGTTTTCGTAGCTTTTGTATCTACACTGATATATGAAATGTAATCTATTTTTCTGAAGTTTCACTTCTGCCGTAACAGTTCGTCATAAATTAAAACTAGACAATAATTACAAGTAATAACTCGAAAATTAAATAGTAAACAAAAGGCGATCTTATCGCTTAAAGCGATCTCTTCCAGATAACCTAACTGGAATGAAGTGTAATAAAGAATATGGCGGTGTAGGTGAATTACAATAAAATGAAATTATATCTATCTATATATATTACTGGCATACACAGTTCACATGTACACACACACACAAACTTTTTTTCTCGAAGAAATTGTGCTTTTTTAGTGTTGTCTCAAAGTAGATAATGATAATAATAATCTTCAAATTAAGGAGTTGAATTAAGGTTGATGTGAAGTTGTGTTTATAAAATATGCTAGTTTTTATTTTAATCTCAATATTTCTACTTAATTCGGCTTATTTACATTTTATAATTTACAAATGTTAATGGTAGTGTCATCTATTGCTGTCTTTTTAGTATTAAATATAGCTTGTATGGGTTGGTAACTCATGGTGTTGTGTAAAAACTTCGAGGGAAAATCGACACTTGTATGTGGCTTTCTCCACATACCCTTGCTGTGGCTGATAAAGGTTGTGACCTTTTTTTACCACAGTAAACCATACCTAAAAAAACCCCACTTATGAGCCTTTGTAGAGGACACAGGATCGACTAGTTTCGAGTGATATTCTCCTCAACCGAATGATAAGAACCTAAAAGTTCAAGAGGATCCCGGGTAGACTACATCGTAGCATAGCTCACCTAATATATTTAAAACAGTCACGTATGTTGAAAGAAAGCATTGTGAGTGGTGAAAGACAGACTTGGCAAGAAGGTGAGAGAGCGATTCACTTTCACAAGAGTCTTGAGGCCAATAGTAGATATATTATTTTACAAAGCTTAAGCTGTAAACTTTTTAAGCATAACAACTGGTATATTCGTCTATAAATTTTTACAACCGAGTCCAAAGTCCGCTTTCATGTATTTTCTTCAACACTTTGTATGGTACGACGTGAAGCCATTAGCACGTATCATTTTACAACTTCAAGATTTACTTGACGAAACCAACCAAAGCGACCGAGTTATACTGTTTTTAACTACGAGTATACTGAAATAACTGTCCACCTAAAAGCATGATACTGTAGGTTAGCAGCTCAAATAAATGCTTAAGTAGTTCATATATTTTATGTTTATAATAAATATAGAAATATACTTATTTAAATAATTAAAGCAATAAAATAACTTTGACTTGTGTATAACAATGTACGTTAAATCGGACGAGTAATATTTGTTTTGTCATAATATCAAAAAGCATTTAGTAAATTTTTTTTTGTAAAGTATTAGATATAATTAACATATATTAATGTTATACTACAATACTATATTTGACTACTATAGGCAGGTGCCTGCGTGATCTTTCCACGTGGCCCGTCAGCAAACGGTTAAGCTGTAGCTGATTGTTTTAAGTAAGTAATGTTAAGTAGGTTATACAACAAAATAAACATTATAGTTTAAAATTTAATAAGATTAGAGCTTTGAAACTATTTAAAGCTAGACCTAATTTGAGAACTAGCTAGTTTGCCAGTTGGGTGTTATGATATTTACATTTCAATTTAACATGTGATTAGCTGTCTTTTTTTACTGCTGAGAAACAGCAGAATGGCTGGCGGCCCACTCAATAGTAAGCAGTTACCGTCGCCTATAGATGTTTGCGACGACAGGGGCACCGCAAAAACGCTGCTGTCTGCATAGAGGTACATAAACCTGGGTCAGTAATACCGGAACGCAACACAAGGTTATTATAGCGACATATGTACACATAGACCAAGGGTGGTTATCATTCAGACAGGCTCGGGGCCTACCACGTAGCTTTGGGTTGGTTTGTCGCCTTTTACGACAGGCCGAACCCTACCGCTGATTCTTACTCCGCTCCTGCACGAAGAGAAACTGTCTAAAAGAGAAGCGACAGTAGTCTCTCCAGCATCAACTCCAACATTACTTTTTATTTAATATTCGTTCCTTTTATTTATTTTGATTCTATCGTTAATATATTAAATACAGCAAATCTTTATTAGAACTATTCTTTTTTCTGGTACACATTCTTAGAAGATGATTCATGAAGACCTCTGTGGCTTTCGTTGTAACACTCGCAATCATGGGTTCAGTTCTCATCCCGAGCTGGGTTTTATGTGTTAATTTACAAAAGTGCATATATCAGTTTCGTAGGTTTCATTGTTTGCTAACATAGTAAACTTTTTTTATATTATGAATATGACTGAATAGAATTTCGAAAATAATGCGAATTAAAATAGAAAAATTAAAAATTTTTTCTTAGTTGGCAAAAACCCATAACGCAAACACTTTGTATTTTTTTATTTATTATTATTAAATGATTAATAAAATATATAAGCATTACATTGGTCATATATTTATTTTAACGATCACAGTACTTTAAAACTTGTTATAGAAATGAACAAAGCTCCATTAGGCGATTAACATGAAAATGAAGGAAGTTCTTCACTAAGACAACAGGCGCTTCAACTCCATTGAAGTGTATTTTAGCAACCATCAAGTTTAACTTCTTAACTAATGACGTGTTTAAGGATATAACTTCCTAAAGTTTCTTAATTTTGTAAGGATTTTGGTAATAAAAGTTAAATATATGCAAATTGCGTTTCTGGGTTTATTTATTACACTTTTCAAACAGATAATGTGTTGCATTGACGTTGTAAATGCTACTAATAGACTCACTACCATAGATGGCAATGATCACATAAACTGGCGAGAAGTTAGAAAGCGGATAACGTCGTAGTATGTGTAATTTATTTTATCTACCAATTATGACATTCAAAATATGATATTATTATTTATAACTTTTACATATTTTTCTCTAAAGCCGGCTCTACACTCGCGTGTGACGTAGTGCCGTGAATTCACGCCGTGAATAAACGCCGCGATCCGCGCGAGAACTATGTCCCTCCACACTCGCAAACCTTCACAGTCTTGTTCGATACAAACCCTGTGTCGCGCGCCAATAAACCGACAGTGATCGGGGGACGGTGTGAAGTGCGAACGAAAAGGCGTGAATAACATCTACACTCGTAATTCGCAGTTGTCACTGGCTGCGCGAACGGCCGCGAGAGTAGAGCCAGCTTAACTCATTACTTACTTATTTGTAATATATATTAACAGCCGGTATTGTTTCACAGCTAAGCTCAGATTTCCCCATAGAGGGAACGAATGGTATACCCACCACGATTGTCCAAGCTGGATTGCCATTTTCACATATGGGATCTCGATAGTTTTTCTCACGATTATTTCCTTAAATTTTTTGCCAATTATGTTTAGTATATTAAAAAAATGCACATTAGACGAGAAAAGCTGCATAAGCGGTGTATACTACAATGGGATGCCAACCCGGAACCTCTACATTGGTTTGTGAGTGTAATTCCACTATGCTACTAGGTAGCGTACATATATTGTTTACGTTATACTTTGAGGTATTCATTACATAGACATCAGTTTAACTGAGGATATAAATTTTAGATAAAAATCCAGTTAGAAAGATCCTCAAAAACCTCGCAGTATTTGTAATATTTTCTCAACAATCTAGCTTTCATCAAAATATATATATTCTTACATAAAACTGAAAACAAACATTTGTACAACTCAACAAAACTTTCATGTTACGTCCTATTTTGACGTATTAAGTTAGATTGGAATAGAATGTGTAGTACATACAAAACATTGCTTCTACATTGTTCAAATTCTTATCGTTAAACTTTTGCATACGAGTGTCGGGAGTGAAACAATGTTATTGGAAACTCAAAAACAACGTATATTAGAAAACTTTAGTAATGAATTCGACTTTATAAGTAAAGGGGCTTGGATCAGTCTGACACAAAAACATTTCACCGTTAATGAGTTTCGTCTTTAATAATACACATTTACACAATTATGTTATTTTATTTATATTATAATATAAATAAAATAACATAATTAACATAATAACATATTATAATATGTATTAGAAATAATCTTTTACTTCAAATTATTTAAACTAACTATATGAAATATTCTGTAATGTTTTTTGTAAAATAAATAAAGGAACATTCCAAAATAGAACCCTTATATAGCTTTGCCTATTTTTGATTTAAGATAATTTATAATACTTAAAGTAACCGTCACCTATATACTAGTACATATGTTATAGTCGGTCTAGTTATGTGCTAGTATGAATATTTTATACCTGTGTGTACACAACCTTACTTATATTCATCTTACTCTTAATATCAGCTTTTTTCGTCCACTTTTAAATTTGTAAATTATAATAAAATTAGTCACTCAAAAATACTATATTAAGGTATATTTGTGAAGCGGTGGTAGCTTTAGTTTATTTTGCAATTGATATTTTGATTTTGAAAAAATCGTCTAGATAACTTATTTTGAATAAAAGATTTGAATTTGAAATGTTTTGAGAAATGAAATGCCACTACTTTCATCCAACTCATATTTTATTTAACTTTCTATTTTTTCGGTGAGCTAACCCACAAAAGAGGCATATTTCTATGTAATAAAATAAATTTCATAAAAATAGTCTTCGCAATTATAATTACGAATATATTATGAATGTTGTCAATGAACACATCTAAATGCTATACCACCAACGTGTCTATGTCAACACGATCCACAGTAAAATAGAGATTTCGGTGAAACAATCCAATCTCATAGTTCAGTATATTCGGTACACGTGACCTAAATAGCGAGTTGGCAAGTCAACCGTAGCCCCTCTACGGTTAGTTTTATCGGTTGGTCAACCCCAATGATATCAGCCTTTCGGGAAAAGTTATTCTTTTTAAAAATAGAGTGCTTTCATTCTATATTTTTTATAATAATAGTCTATAGAATTTATACGTTTAAGTAAGGTTTGGTTGTGGTCCGGATACTTTTTAGAGCTTTTTCCCACAAGGCAAATTATTTCTCTTCCACAAACCACAATTTCTAACCACAAAAAATTCGCTTCATGGCTCTGCTACAATTAATATTTGCCAGTCTCCCCTTAAGGACACACTATATCGCCTCGATGAAAAAACATCAAGTCTAGAGAAAATATCAGAAGTACTATTTCAGAATTATATCTAACGAGAGTTATACTTAATATTTTAGGATTAAATGGCTATGAAAAGATAAAGATCTAAATATGCGACCAGAGAGGCCATTTAAGGACGATTTTCTCCATTCAGGGGTGGAATAATATTAACCTTAGTGACAAAACAACCCTAGCTACGAAGTAGGGCCCCAAACCCGTCTTGATGGCAACCACCCTTGATCCTATATAACCGCCATGCCGCCATAATAACCTTATGTGGTGTTTCGGCATTAGTGACGTAAGTTCATGTGCTATTTTAAGACATCAGCATGTTTACTGCGCCCCTAGCGTTACCTGTCTGCTGTTCCTATGCAATAATAAAAAATAAGCCTTCTGTCACTTATAAAAAATACAAAAACAAATATCATATAACTCAACGATTGAGTAATATGATATTTTCTGTATAAAACTACTATTATATTTGACGTGATTAATGATTTCGCTCAGCGCACCCCATTTTGCATTCTGTAATAAATGTCATTTTGGTTTACGGCGTCATCTTGCCGGGGCGCCGCGTCGCCCGCAAATTATTGGATAATATAGGAAATGATGCAAAAATTTATGTAAATTTTAAGCAGTAGCTTATAGAAAGATATATAGAAGAACTATTTTTTGTAAAAAAATATGGCTCACATAATAGTTTCATGAAAAAACTTAAAGCAACTGATGAACACCTTTTACGGTCTTTAAGAGTGCATCAAACTAAACCTTTCTTGATTTTTCTGAGAAATTCATAGCGGTAATATCTAATTAGCCTTTTACTAATGGGGGTTACAGTACGAAATTGCCATTGTATAGTAATAAATACTTTGAATTGACATAAATAAAACCTTCATGGTGTGAGATTTTCAAGTGAAACTTTTTTCACATAATACCTATGAGAATCTTCTAGTAAAAAATTTTCGACTTTTAATTGTTTTTATTTATTCAGCTTAGATTTGAAAGAGGGATACTTCGAAAATCCGAGTCATTTTTAAAAACAAGTTCCGACGCGGAATTAACGCGGTAGAAATGGCTCGCAATGTCAACGCTGCGTTTGCAGTGGAGACTTTTTTTTTTATTGCTGTAGGACGCAGACAGGCTGACGGCCCGCTTAGGTGTATGCAACGTCAGTGGCATCGCGAACACGCTGCTGTCCCATAAGGGTACAGGAACTTGGGTCACTAATGCCGGAACACAACACAAGGTTATTATGGCGGCATACTTAAGACCAAAGGTGGTCGCCATCCAGACGGGCTTGAGGCCCTACCACGTAACTAGGGTGGGTTGTTTTGTCGCCTTTTACGACAGACCGACCCCGGCCACAGAGGTTAGTATTCTTTCTCCGCCCCTGCACCGATAAAAAGAGATAAGAGACTGCTAATGAACGCACAGTGCGATTTTGGTTTAAACGTTTTCGTAATGGAAACTTCACACAGGTGAATAACGCTGAATTGAATGAGATAGTAGAAGCCGATCCGAGTGAAACTACACAGGAATTAGCGGCATGGTTTAACATACCCTACCTATAATATTGACTCATTTGCAACAAATCAATAAGATAAAAAAATATGAAAAATGGATACATCATGACTTGACTGATATGTAGAAAGAAATGTGTGTGGGAACTTGTTGAATTGGCACAGAAATGAAGGAATATAGAATTGAATGTGACATGTGACAAAAAATTAATTATTTACGATAATCGTAAGCGAAAATTGCAACAGCTGACCTCAGATCAAACGTCGCAACAGTATCCTAAAGCAAAGCTTACCAAAAAAGCCATTTCATGGTGTTATTCACTATAACTTTCTCAAGTCTGATCAAGCAATGACAGTAGATGTTTACTATGCCAAACTTCTAACAATTATGGTGAAACTGGCTGTTCGGTATCGGGAGTAGAATCTGAGCACCACAAATGCACTACCACTTACCTCTTGTCTTCGTGCTGCTGAAGCTCTTCTATTAAGACTGTAGGAAGCACTGGCCCGAACTACTTTCGATTGCACTAGTTAATGTATGGAAATATTGAAAAGAACAACGGAGATCGCTGCGACGCGTCCGCAGCGTATGTTTTTGAAATGTATCGAATCGAGAGATGGCAGCGTCGTCGTAGAAGAGGGGTGGCAATACATTTGCTTAGATACGATCAACTCGATATTAAGAAATATTCGCGGTAAATTGATTGTGCTAAGTACGCAACACTGGCATTGAAAGAGCCCCAACTCGTGAATCTATCTTCACCGTTATTACTCCATAATAACGCAAGATCTCACTCACACAGTACAAGAAACCATTGTAACTCTACAGAAGCTGCAGTTAGAAACCATACGTTATTCACTGTACTCGCCGGACGTTGCTTAAACGGACTACCATCTTTTGTGATTTGGACAATATTCTACGTCATGAAAATTTATTTTCCCAGAAGGCAGTTACAAAATGCTGTCACACAGTTTATCGAATCTAGGTCCCCAAAGTTCTATCGTAAAGGCATAAATGAATTTCTGTTTAGATGACAGCAATGTATAGATAATGAGGGTAAATATTTTGATTAAATAAATATGTCACATCTTAAAAACAAAAAGACAGTTTATTATGAAAAATCACAATAAATTATCACATAAATCTTAGAGAAAAATAAGTTTAAATTTTTCAGTACAAATTGGCAATTTCATACTTTAACTCCTAATATTATTTAATTTTTCTTGGTGGCCGTATTTTTATGGTTGGCGCAAGCTTCCTGAAACTAATATTTTAGGTCACCTAATGTTTCTTTTCGTTAAGCTTAGTTTGGGTCTTATTTTTTCAACGGACTCTCCTATTCTTAATTATTCCGATAAAGATTCGCATTCAAATTCATTTCGCTCAATATTTCATAAGTACATATACTTTTACTTCATGTCTTTGTTCTTCAGCAACTGTTTCAACTGAGTTGTTTTATATAAGCTGATTATATTATAAATAAATATTATTACAATTGAAAGTAATACATAATAAAATAATTGTATATGTTAGTCATTTTTAATTTCTTATTATGAATGTGATGTTTCTACATAAGCTGTAATCTTTCTAAAGTAACTTTCTTAAAGTAACTCAATTAACTTTAATCCGCGAGCAATCATTTTACTGTATACAGTGAAAACACCTGAAAATTTACCATTATTACAAACCAAATCAGTTTTTGCCTCCCACACATTCGTTATCATCGAGCAAATAACGAAAGAGGATTCTATCCAATATCATTACTTTTATGTTATGCTATAAATTTTATTATGAGCCGACGTCATGACCCGCAATAAATGTAACATATCTCATTGGGAACGATCGCTGTTCTCGAATCACCGCAAATACATCCCATAATAGCAGAAAGGCACAATATTGTAGAAGTTTCGAAAATGGGTTTCAGTTGACTATGAGTGCAGTTTCCATAGCTGTTCTAGACCATAGTCTTAATCAGAAATTAAATTAGGGTCACTTCGTCACTTAACTATATATATTAAAGGTTTTTTAATTGTTGCTCTAATGCAGATAGGCTGATGACCCACTAAATAGTAATCATTTTCCAAAGTCTATGAATTTTAGCGACACTCGAACACGATGCTGTCTGTATAGGGGTAACGGAACCTGGGTCACTAATACCGGAACATAACGCGAGGTTATTTTGGCGACATACTTATACACCACAGTTGGGAGATTCAGACGGGCTGTGGCACGACCACCAAGCAAGGGTTGTGTCGTCTTTTGCGACTGGCCGACCCAGGCCGTAGGGGTTGGTATTCTTACTCCGCCCCTGCACGGAGAATGGACTTTAGCGGATCGAATTTACCAAAAGCCGTTTTGGCGATCATTTAGTAACTGAGAGGGAATCCTTCAGATGACCTCCATGTTTGAGAGCAGAGAAGTTATAGCTGAAGGCTTGTAGGATCTTCTACGAATCCAGGACACGACCTTGGCCGTAGATTAAAGTAAAAAGTCGGTTAAGGATTGAAGACATCTCAGTCGAGTATGTTCAAAGCACAATTTGGGGATTTTAAAAATTAATTTATTAAAATTCCTCGAGCTCGCATAACGCTGGCCATGCCCCTGGTGTTGCAAACGCCGACGGTCATCATTTGTTATTAAGTGAGCCGTTTGCTTGTTTGCTGAATTCTGAAATAAAAGATGGTGTTCTATCATCGATATTTGTTTTAAGCTCGAAACATCGGTAGTCGGCCCTGTAAGAAAAATGTTATATATTAAGAAACGTGGAAATCACATATGTTTTACTTTTCCATATGAAGTAATTCTTATCGAATTTACCTTACTCGGTAAACAGAACGTGATTTTCCCTTACGTCCCTTTAAGTAAATCGTGAAAAGCGGAAATCCCTGACACAGCTGGGGGGGTATAGTGACATAAGAATTGTGTAGGTCTTAGTCAAGTCGACATCAAGCCTGCAGACTAATTTTAACGTCACATCGTGTAGCCTTCGTACCACCTAAGTTAAGGCTAAGCTAGGTAAGGCTTGGTTTGAGAGGAGAACTCTTATATACCTACGCCAATCGCCATCTTGATTTCTCGTTGTCACCGGTATCCTGACTGATGCGCGTGAAACAAATACTGACAATTAAACTTAACTACAAAGAAAGATAATTTGATTACAAATAATAGAATAAAATTAAAGTTAGATTATCATTTGCAAAGTTTTTATTTGTTTGATTCTTAGTCTGTTTTTTAAATTAAGTAAATTAGATTTCTTTTATTGCTATTATTGCTCTATCAGCAGACAGGCTGACGGCTCGCTTAGAATTTAGCAGCTACCGTCGCCTATGGGTGTTTGCAACGCCAGTGGTATCGCAAACACGCTGCTGTCGCATAAGGGTACAGCAACTTGGGTCATTAATGCCGGAACACAACACAATGTTATTATGGCGGCATTCTTAAAACCAAAGGTGGTCACCATCCAGATGGGCTTGGGGCCCTACCACGTAGCTAGGGTGGGATGTTTTGTCGCCTTTTACGACAGGCCGACCCCGGCCGCAGAGGTTTCTATTCTTTCCCGCCTCTGCACGGATAAAAAGACATAAATAGTTGGCATATGAGATTCCACCAGAGTGCACAATTCAACCTCGCCTGCAGGCTGGTTTATCCTGACAAGCAACAGACGAGGCTCTGGTTTTACTTTAAGGATTAAAGGTCAGATTACCCTAGTAGAAAGCAAAACTTATTTAACTAAGCTACTTTAACACTAAATTAGTAGTAGCCGCGAAGACATTGATCCAAACCCCAAAACTTTCTTTCTGACGGCCTATTTTATAGTAAGTAGTTAGCCCTATATAAGTTAGCGAAGCTAGGGGCATGGTTGACAAGCTGCCGTTCGCGCATCTATTCTGGAACACAACACACATATTATGGTAGTATCTTTAAAGACCAGATGTGGTTTCCATCCAGACTAGCTTAGAGGCTTACCACCTAGCTGGGATTATTTTGTTGCCTTTCACTCCAGACCGCAGGGGTCAGTATTCTTATTCTGCCTCTACACGGAAATAGATAAATAATTCTTTCAATATGACCTCTGTGGCGTAGCGGATAACGTACTTCGGTATGCTTGCGGGGGTCATGGGGTCGATTACCGTTTCGCATCTGGGTGTCTATGTATTTATTTACAAAAATAAGTATATATGTAGTTTATTAGTTGTCTAGTACCTATAACACAAGTGCTACTATTTTGGGACTAGGTGGTGCTGTGTGAATTGTGCCAATACATTTATTTATTTATTATTAATATTTATATTAAAATATTTGAAGTATCAGATCACCAATAAGAGGTTAAGTGCACACCACTATAGCCTTTTTATAGACTCAATAATTAAAGACACTCATATTATTTATGGACTACCTTCTTAGCGCCGTGTAATTATAACGTTATTAAGAAAATTACGACTCAGTTTTTATAGGATATTAAAGTCTTTAATTTCGTTTAATATCAAAACTATCTTAAGATTTTTTATCATTGCGTTGTTTTATTATTATCGTAATATATATAAAAGTTTGCAATTTATTTATTTTCTATTTTTGACGGCATTTGACATAACCTGTATACAATATTAACATATCGTCATTGTCAAACCAATATCTGTTATGTGCACTTTTTTGAGAATTCAACATTTTAAATAATGACTAGTTTGCGACCCAAATTTTGATATACAAAAATTGCTATGTGATTCTAATCATTACATTACTTTAATATAAATCAATTTAAAAGAAATAGTTACTTTTAAAATTTTAAATAAGGATGTTTTACACCATATCTGAAAAGTAAACTTTTTGCACATTACAGATATTGGTTTAACAACGACGACATTCTTTTTGGTTATTTAATCAATTAGTGTAATTCATACAAATAATTTCAATGTTATATTAAATTATTTTCATTTAAGCTTCATTTACAAAAACATTGCTTTATCAAAAAATACGTTACACAGGGGACACGTAAATGGAAATTGGTACGAAATAAAACCAAGAACTGGTCCATAGAGAGAATTTACAGGTTTTCTCCATTAAATAGACTGTGTATGTCGTACTTTTCGTTACAATGTTTGTTACTACTACTTTTGGTAGTAAAGTAGTAACATTGTAAATTTATACGTACAATTTGATTACGCAATTACTTTTATTCAAAAAAAAAAATATTCTATCTTGGATATCTAAAAAGATAATGCTAGAGCTACAATTACAGCTTTCTAGAAGCTTTTAAGAGTAAAGTACGTGATCGTGTATTGTGATGAGTCTTTCTTTACAGTATTTTTCTTCCCACGCTATATGGGGTTGGTACAGCATGTTTCTACCACTCTCCTTTAATAATCGCATTTCCAACATTCACTCCTTTTTTTCGCCATATCGTCTTTTACGCAAACCATATTTGCTTTGGGTTACCAATCTTTCTGTGTATATCCTCTCCAAAAACTCACCAATTCATTCCTTTATCTTGTCGGATGGCATCCTTCCCTTTACATAACAATAACAGGTTTCTTATAAGCAAGCGTGCTACACCGTCGACCGCATCGTCGCTTAACATCAGGTGAGATCGCGTTCAAACGTACGCCTATCAACAATAAAAAAAAAAACAAGGCCATACCACTCTATTTTGTTATTTTTAGTTTGTCAATCTACCCTTTCTGTAGTAAACTAGCAAAATAGTAAACCGAGTAATTCACACAACATCATTTAGTTCATTTTTTAATGCTGTACAACAACAAACAGGCATGCTTAGAATTTAGCAGTTACCGTTGCCTATAGGTGTTTGCAACGCCAGTGGCATCGCGAACACTCTGCTGTCTCATCACGGTACAGGAACTTGGGTCACTAATGCCGGAACACAACACAAGGTTATTATGGCGGCATACTTAAGACCAGAGGTGGTCGCCATCCAGACGGGCTTGAGGCCCTACCACGTAGCTAGGGTGGGTTGTTTTGTCGCCTTTTACGACAGACTGACCCCAGCCGCAGAGGTTAGTATTTTTTCTCCGCCCCTGCACGGATAGTTCTGAACTATGTAACATAGTACTTTTAGAAGACGAGAACCAAACTGAAATCGGCCACGGCACGGTAACGCCACGGCTGTTTTCAAACATATTGAAGACATTGAAAATTTAAAGATACAAAAATATCGAAGTATGGGCTACTACAACTAGAAGTTCAACACATACGGTACTGCTCAAAAATTCACTCCATCTTCGTTGTACGTATGTGACTGATCTTCTTAAACCACTGAACCGATATAAATTATTAGTTCATCATCATCCAGGCATCCACAAAATATGTTTCAATGTTGAGGAGGAAAACAAAATACTCTTACGTTCCGTAAATTCTTATCGACATAAAAGATAGAAATCCAAGAAATCTTTTCCTTATTGCTTAAAGTGGCTTCGCTATATTATTAAAGTTCTCCAGAAATGGGTAAATTGGATTTAGACGAAAACTCTTTAAGCTTAGCCATATATATTGAGTAATCCATGCCTGGTGAAGAGACGATTTGTAGACGTAATGGTAGTCGATGCTTTAGCTACATAAACATAATTGGTTAACTGCGAAGTTATAAACTTAAAAGAATCATTGAAACTCTTTGTTACATCATCTATACCAATGTAATTTATTTATAAAACTGTAACATGCTGCGGTGGATGTGTGGAGTGACGCGGAAGGACCGCGTTAGGAACTCCCGCATTCGCGGCAGTCTTCATGTCCGTGACATTGCGGATAAACTGCAGGAGTGTCGGCTCCGTTGGTACAAATGGTGGAAACAAATGTCTGGCCATGCCGCCTCCGCCGGGCCCTGGCAGGAGGGGTAGGCCCAAAAAGTGCTGGCTTGACGTTGTAAGGGGTGATATGCATGCCAATAGGCTCACTACCAGGGATGCTGAAGACCGTGCGAAGTGGAGTAGAAAAGGTCGGAAAGCGGACCCCGGGCACCAAAACGCAAGTTTGGGTTGCAACTGAGATGAATGCTGAGATGATGATGATGTAACATATGTCTCGTTACACTTGAATCTGTTTTGAATAAGATTATTATTACTCTAATGCGGTTTTTGCCTATGTGTTTTTACCTACGCCTCGTAGCGAAATACCAATTCGGTGACTCGGCTCGATTCAGATTGACATTGTGCTACACCAATTTAAGTGGAGTCGTTCACTACGCATAATATTCTAATTATTAATGCGTTGAAATTTAAAAAAAATCGTATGATATTTAAAAAGATAATTTGAAGTTATTAAAAATTATACAAATTATAATTAAATAGGATGACAATCCTCTAGGATCGGTGGGTCACTATAATATTAGGCATTTTTACTATTCAAATGTGCATGTTATAACATAACTACCATATACGGAAATCATGCATACCAAAGTTCTCGATAAGCTTAATCCGATGATATGTTATATGATGACATGATATTGTCGGATCCCTTTATAGGGCAGCCCATACCCTGTTAGAGCTTTTGGTTTGTTATTATTATTATAGAATTAATGTTATTTCGTCACGATGTTATGATATTCAAAATAAAAACCTCAAAGTGTTAACTTGATACTAAAGTAGTTTATTTAAAATCCATCAAATATAAACAAAGTCATTTACTTTTTAAAAATATAGACATTTACATATAAGTATGAATTAAATATTATTGACTTACCTAACTCAAATAGCAGCAAATATTCGTAAACAACTAAATTACTTGACTTAAACTGGAATATGCAAATGTGAGATAGGAGTTACGAGAACAAAAGCCATCACGAGACTTGTTTCTAGTCTAGGGGACACCCTATTTATACTCTTCACGCTCTAGATAAGGGACGAAGAGAGACCAATTATATAAAGAGGGTTAAAATGTTCTGTACTCTTAGTTACGAAATATGTGTCATTATGTTTATAAAATTTCAAATAGTTCACCGTATTTTCACTCCAAATTAAATTTTATTGTGAAAGTTCAAGGCTAAATGTTGTTGTTGAGCAAAATACGGTACATTTTTTTCGTGAGTGCCCTTTCAGAAAAGAAATATATCTATCTATTTAGATTGCGTAAAAGGTGATATGGCGAAAAAAGGTGTGAATGTTGAAATGATGGCTAATATAATGAAAGGAGATAATATGCTTTGCCGATATCCTTAAAATGAGATAGTTTAACCTTAGTCCTTTTGTATATTTGGATGACACAGTAAGTCATATTTGTGAAATATACATAATAATTGCGATGCATCATCATATTATGCGTCAAACACATTAAACGCCACGGAGGTCACCGGTGACCTCATCTTGTTTACTTGATTCCGCCATGAGGGATCACTGGTGCCCTCGAGTGGTTTTCTTTATTATTCATTACGAAACCCCTCGATACATCCTTATACCCCACTATAGACATTTTGGGTACATATCTTAAAATACCAAAATTTCAAGAGTAGGTTTTTTTTAATTTTCTGTGGTGGCTTTTAACGTGTTAAGTTAATAATGAATTAATAGTGACATATAAAATTGTCTCGTCTAATGAATATTATTTTAAGGCTGTACACATATATCTTGACAATTCGTTAGAGTAAATAATATTTGTAATAGCTTTTACGACTTAAAACATTTATAATAACGTCCTCTAAAACGAAATAAAACTATTTAGTTTTGGGATTTTAGATTTAATATACTGTTAAAAGTATATCGGAAATGCTCATCCATATGTATTAGTATGTACTTTGTTTTTCAATTCAATTATATTGACGTTCTTTATCTGTTAAGTCTATAATTTATATATAACATTATCCATCTCCTATCATATCCATAGCTCGTTTTTTTTGTGTTGGTTTCTCCGCCTAAATTATCCAATATTTTTTGTGGTAAAATGATCTGTATTTTGTGTGACTAGTTTGCAAATTGTTTCATGACATGTTAGCTTTTATTCAATTTTTCCGCTATATATAATAAAGGTTGTTTAAATTTTATAGAAACGATTGCGTTTCTTTCCTAATTCATTTCGTAACTCCACACATCTCCAATTTCAGATCTCGATTGAATGCTTTTGATCTTTAATGACCAAGCATTCAGCAACATATAAAATGACTATATTTTTAACAGATCTACAAACCTTTTGGATTATAGTAGCATGATTTTATCACATGTGGCTGGCTGGGGCTTACTTATGCCATGTCATGTCATCAGCCAATCGTAGTGCACTGCTGGACGTAGGCCTCCCCAAGCTTGCGCCACACATTCCGTCTCTTGATTTTCCCATCCAGCCCTCGGTTTTCAGTCCATCGAGCTGGAGGGCGCCCTACGCTACGTTTGCCTAGACGCAGTGTCTACTCACAATATATTTATCATGGTTAAAAGCTGTATTAAAGTATTCTGCTATAAAATCGTTAATATATTTTATTAATTACGTTAATAGATATTTGAATTTCTGGGAAATTAGATTTAGAAGTTTCAAAACGAGATCGCCAAACTTAAACTCTCAGAACTCGTTAGCTAAGACAGTTTTATATAAACGACACAGTTATTATCTTGGGACTTTTAATATATTTTAAATGTTATTTAATTATTAAGAAAAGGAAATTACTTGAATCTTTTTGTATTATAAATATGTTCTGGAGGTGCGAGACCTGCAACCGCAGTTGCTCGCGCCATCATACAACTAGTGACTTAGATACTCACTACAAATCTTCTTCTGGCTTCCATCACCCCGACGCACTGACCCGTAGTACAAGTAGGCCTCATGGTTCCTGGAAAAATATCCCACGGCCACATAGATATATAAAAGCCTCGGCTTCTTTATTTCACGTAAGATGGGAAAGAGTACCGACGCGTTTACTTCCAATACCAATTTTATTTACCAGTTAAATTCGCAAATTCTATTTTGATAATAAGTAGACTATAACATACGTAACTCAAGCCGTATCCCAGATTTGCCGAGTTTGTTTCCTATGCTTCTTAATATCCCCACTTATGTGAATTATATTAATTTACCGGAAGTGCGAATGTAATCTACAAATACGTATACTGCTTGTTTCCTCTATGAGTCCAAAACCCGTCTATAAATAAGGTTTGCAATTATGATGTTCTTCAGATATAGTAGAAAAGCTTCTTAATGAAGAGACTTCTTTCCAATAATCTCTGATATATCCTAAATAGTAATGAACGTGTTATTTTCTGAACAACCCAACTTTTTCTCATTACGACTCATTCGATTTCAGGATTCGTGTCTTACGTCCTATATTTCTAAATTGGATTTGTATAAAACTTCGACAAGTGGACTCACTATGTGAGTATAGCTAAAAGTAAAATTTCAGTCTATTTCGAACTATATTTTCGACCATAAAACTTTACGCTTGATCGTAAATTTACTACTTTAGGTTACTTTAAATCTAATAAGAATAGTTTCGAATTTTGAAGTTCATTTGTATTAATTTCGATTTCATCTAGGTATAAATTTTTTTCAAACTTTTCGAATTAACTTTGAATTTATTCCGGTAAAAATATATAACTCCTAAGGGCTTTTAATTAATTAATTAATTTTTATATTATCCGGAACAATTAACTAATATATTTTTCATTCATTATAATATACTTAGCAACCCAACCTGGCTTCGTTTGGATATAATGTATATTCAGTCGATGTATAGCATAACAGTTGCTATATGTATAAGCTTTATTAGTTCCCCACGTGGGAGGTTCCGCAACTGGCTTCTACGCCGTGAGAGTGAAGGCACGTGGAACAGCACACGTGCGCCTCTCAATCGTCCTAATATAGGCAGGCAGGCAGGCAGGCAGGCCGGCACCGGCGTCAGCCACAAGATCGGCAGGCCAATTTATCCGTCGGCCCAGGCACTAGGCGATAGGAGGACAGCGAGGTTTTTTTTCGTGGGTAATTGGACGTCAATAATCTTTACCGGAGTCCCACATACCCCCATGACCCTATTGAGTCGGTGGCACTCTTCAACAGAGTTATTTCTCGAGGAAAAAGCTATTCATATTAAAAAATTTCTTTTAACTTTATTATAGATATACAGACATAATAAACATAATTATAATGAGACTGCAGGCCAAGTTTGGTAATACATCCAAATACAAAAACAAGTTACGTTCATGGAAAAAGTCCGTAACAGCATTAAAGTGACATTATCCGTACTAAACCCTCGTAACTCACTGTCAGCAACTCTTTCCTGCATTGTGACTAGCTGAAAGGGCTTTGTGTACGCGTTCCACATTTTCTTATAACAAATGTACGTGCTTGCAATGTTCTTGATAGTGAACTAAGTATTCTTTTTATTGCTGTAGGACAGCAGACAGGCTGATGGCCCACTTATAATTTAGCAGTTACCGTCGCCTATGAGTGTTTGTAACGCCAGTGGCATCGGGAACACGCTGCTGTCCCATAAGGAACTTGGGTCACTAATACCGGAACACATCACAAAATTATTATGGCGACATACTTAATACCAAAAGTGGTCGCCATCCAGACAGGCTTGGGGCCCTACCATGTAGCTCAGGTAACTTATTTTGTCGCCTTTTACGATAGGCCGACCCCAGCCGCAGAGGTCAGTATTCTTTCTCCTTCCTGCACGGATGAAATATTATATTATATTGGTAGCGTTAAATATGTATTTTTTTTTTATTGCTCTGGAACAGCAAACGGGCTGAGTGTCCCTTTGATAGTAAACAGTTACCGTCGCCAATCGACGCTTGCGAAGCCAAGGGCACCACTACCACGCTGCCGCCCGTGTAGATTAACTAGGACCTGGATCAGTTACAGCAGAACAGAACAAAGTTTTGGTATATTTAGAGAGCAGGAATTGTAACCGTTCAGATGGGCAATGAGTTATGAATTACAAATGGAAAGGTCCCTTAAGGCTGAAACAATATTGACTTAAAATTTAATTCCATCATTTAAGTACTACGAATTCTAAAGAATTTGAAGAATTATTAAAATAAAAGTTAAATTGAAAATATAATTATGTTTTACTCATTTTCTATTTATTCTTCAATATGCATATTTATTTTAAACTATTTAATTTATAACTATATAATAATAAAATTTGTTGCTGTTTCAATTTATATCTATTAGTAATTTACTTTTGTATAATATAATATGAATGGGGTATTTATCGTATGTACTATATAGTATATATCATATCAAATATTAAAGGAAATCTTTGTTTAAAATTAACTCACTTCAAAATTATAAAATGTTAATTGTACATAAAATTTATTTGCTTAAGTCCTCACTTTATGTAACCAAACCATATCGATCGTGTCTTACTCATTTAATTTTATATAAGAAGGTAGTTGTAAAAATTTATAATCTATTATTATAACAATAATGTTGAAGTCACTGGAAGGAACTAATACCTAAGGGACAGGCCATGCCTAGGTTAGGTGTTAGTGCTAGAATAAGTTTTTAATTATGTAAAACATGTGTCAATAAAGAAATTTTTATTTTTTTTATTTTTTAATTACACTGTATATAAACTGTATATAATTGAGTCAACAAAAGCCTATGATGGCCAAGAATAGCCAAGATTGGTCCATCAAGCCAAGGTGAGTTAACGAAGAGCTGCAGTGAAGCCACACCAATTATGTGGGAGTGCGCTCCCGTGGCTCGAGCCACGTCACCGGGGGGTCATTGGTTTTATAAAGGAGTAAAGCGTACTAACTCGGGGCCCCAAACCTTTCCAAGGAAATGTTGTGGGTTAGAAGACCCCATTGATGTATAATGGAAAGCGTATAATTCCGTTGAAATCTGATCAATGAAATGCTGACAAATCTGATAAATGCTGCGTGTTGAGAAGGTGAGTCCAATTTCCCAATTAAAAAAACATACGGGGCAGTCTTTAGGGACTGTCGATAGAAGTGAAAACTAAGTAACTTGTGAATCGTAACGTCGAGCTATTAGATTATTATTTTCGAATTATTTTTGGTTTATAAAGAAGTGTTTATGATCAAGGATTAAAGTTTAAATTGGTTAGGTTAGGTTTAGTTGGTTACAAACCAAAAATTGTTCACCGAAAACATGCTCAATGTGCCTAAAGAAGTTTTCACTTCAAAGACCCCGCTGTCCTCCTATCGCCTAGTGCCTGGGATGACAACTAATCTAGTCGTGGTTTAGGCCGGTGCCGGTCTGGCCCTTGTGTTGAGACGAGTCGCAAGAGTTGTGCCAGGGTTCGGGATTTCGTCCCTCCGGCGCACTCCAGTATCAATCCGGGATTGAGGGGGGCACATAACTAATTATATAACTGAAGTGTTGAGAACTTTGTATGATATAGATTTGTTGACTTGACTACGAGTGTGGTACTCGTAAATATTTCTGAATATCCATGAAAAGACAGCAAATACAAAACGCATTGGAATCTTATATAATCATTCTCCTTTATCGGTGTATTTTTGAACATATTTCTTATCCGTGCAGGGGCGGAGAAAGAATACTAACCTCTGCGGCCGGGGTCGGCCTGTCGTAAAAGCCGACAAAACAACCCACCCTAGCTACGTGGTAGGGCCTCAAGCCCGTCTGGATGGCGACCACCTTCGGTCTTAAGTATGCCGCCATAATAACCTTGTGTTGTGTTCCGGCATTAGTGACCTAAGTTCCTGTACCCTTATGGGACAGCAGCGTGTTCGCAATGCCACTGGCGTTGCAAACACCCATAGGCGACGGTAACTGCTAAATTCTAAGCGGGCCGTCAGCCTGTCTGCTGTCCTACAGCAATAAAAAAAAAAACGAATAGTTATTAGTATTCTCAAGAAGCGCACACTATCAAATGTAAATGAGAAAGCTTGCCGTTTCTTTTGTAGTAAACAGAATTTCGATGTAAATGCGCCCGTTTCACGAATATATTCTTGTACATAGATCGTAATCGTGTAATTTATCCGTGCAGGGGTGTAGAAAGATTACTAATCTCAGCGGCCGGGATCGGCCTGTCGTAAAAAGCTACAAAACAACCCACCCTAGCTACGTGGTAGAGCCTCAAGCCCGTCTGGATGGCAACCACCTTTGGTCTTAAGTATGCCACCATAATAACCTTGTGTTGTGTTCAGGCATTAGTGACCCAAGTTCCTTATGGGACAACAACGTGTTCGCGGTACCCATAGCGTTACAAACATCCATAGGCGACGATAACCACATATTATTTAGTGGGCCGACAGCTTCTCTGCTGTTCTTCAGTAATAAGAAAATTCGTTTCCTATCTAGAAATCAAGAGCTAAATCATCATTGATATAGGGAGGTAAAGGTGAGGAAAGGAATATTCCTTTTGTTATATCGGAGCGAAACACGGTAATCATTCGGTTTTCGGGGTTGGGGATAAGCCCTTTGTATAAACTAGATTTAGCCATATCTGAATGTATGATTGGAAACTTTTTAAACAAAAATTGAATTATGAGAAAATGTATAGTAAAAAAAGAAGAAAAGATTTAGGTGGTGTACATAGGAATTATATTTTTTATAAGTAACTTTTATAAACGTAACCTTAGCAGCAGTAGGAAGAACATTAAAAAAAACCTAGTTAGTATCAGGGAAAAATGATTACCCAAATAGGTACCCAGAAATTAATCCCTATTACGGTAAAGTTAGAATAAAACTCTTTCGCCCAACCATAGTTATATGCGCTCTATAAAAACTTCGTAGCGTTAATTCCGTAAAAAACATGGATTTTAGGTACCTAACTAAAGAAACACAAATTACAGCGACACCACTGAGCGCGCGTTTCAAAACGACTTTTCAAAAGTTATTTTGGTGCAAGAAAATTTAATTAATGTACAGTTCTTGGAATCTTGTACGTATTTAAGAATAGAAAATCATAATGAGAAATTTCGCTACATTCCACAATATTTATAATAATAGCAAGAATGCTGAGCAGGCTTGTGAGAGAATTTGTGATGTGTGCTATGAAGGTTATTGTAAGATTTCTCTCCGTGCTGGGGTAGAGTAAGAATACTGACCCTAGCTAGGTGGTAGGGCCCCAAGCTCGTCTGGACAGCAACGACCCATGGTCTCTAAGCATGCCGCTATAATAACCTTGTGTTATGTTCCGGTATTAGTGACCTATGTTCCAGGACCTCTACACGGACGTCAGCATATTAGCATGCTCCTGGCGTTGCAAACATCCATAGACGACGGTAGCAGTTTGCTATTCCATAGCATTAAAAAGTACTATAAAGATGAAATATACCCTTAAAATGCCATAAAAATGAAGCAGCACATTCGGTTGAAATTAATACATTCCCCTTCTATTAGTAGACTAATCGAAAAATTTTACTTAAATAACAATAGTTTAAAAACTTAAAAAGCACGCTTTAATTATCATTTTTCAAGCATTTTCAGGTTATTTTTATAATTTTACAAGTGAAATAAAAGTGGATTGCTCGATAAATGAATTCTTTCTTTATATTGAATCGGTATAATTATTCAAAAAATGGTACGAAAGATGACATAAAGCACTCCACGCTTTTTAATAATAATACTGATATTTTTCATTATTTATTTTATTGTTATATTAAGAATTATTTTTCACTTTGTAGTTCAATTTGTCACTTATTGTAATAAAAATTTGCTTTAAATATTTAATCAGGCGTAATTTATCATAAGTACAAGTTACCATTTTTTTAATGCTGGCAATCGTAATTAGGATAATGAGATGACCTTATCGAATTATTGTATTGTCATCGGTCCTTGATAAGTCTACAACGTTTAAATGAAATCTGACCGTATATAATGGTTTAACATCGAGACGAATCAATGGTTTAACAGTTACAAACAAAGAAACAAACTGATAAAAGCGGGTTATAAAGGCCACAAACATTTTATTGACCAAATGAAACAATTGTACCAAGAATTCTCATACATACATGTTGTAGTGCATTTCTACTCATGTTTAATCCGTCTGCAACGATTTCCACTTAATTGCGACGTTTAAAAATAAACACATTTGCAACCAAAGTTCGCAATACATACCACAAACTCGTGACAGCAACTGGCTGGAACTGCGGTTTCCTGCTCATGACACTTGTCCCGGAAGATCTTTGGTTCATGTTCCGCGAATATGTTCTATAAATGAGGTTTTGTTATAGTGTATTATTTTTCACTATGTTTATCAATCTATTTCCGGTGCACTGTTTATTTAGATTAGAATTAGAACAAATTTAAAATTAGAACAGCAGACAGACTGACAGCCCATTAAATAGTAAGCAGCTACCGTCGCCAATGAATGTCGACTAGTGCCGATACACAAGTTTATTATGGCGGTAAACTTATACACTAGGGGTGGTTGCCATCTAGGCGGTACCACATGGATAGCATGTACCTAAAGGTAGAAGAGATTTATCATTCTATTGTTAATTTTATTTAAATATTTCTGAAATTATATGACAAACCGTTACTTCTAAAACTGAAAGTACGTTACGCTGCTGAGATAAAGGCCTATCGTAGTCCTAACATTACCTTCCATGATACTTCGTCAGAAGAAAGTAGATATAGGTAAATTTCATTTATATAAGTTCTATTCTAGAAAAGTTTACGTATTCAGAATTTAGCACGTTATCATTCCCTGATAAATAACCTATTAGAATGAAGAGGATCTTAAAGGCCTTGGTGGGGGACATCTTACACCCCAACATAATATAAATAAATAATAGTATGCGTAACCATAAATAAATTACATTTGTATTATATATAACATAATTTAACTAAGACTAAAATGACGAACCTAGAAAAAATATAGAAAGATCTAAATTCGCCTTGACGGATCGAGTTTACTTCCAGCTTGGAATATAAAATGCTCTCCAGTCGATCAGTATACTCTTACGTTCTTTCTCTTAGTACCTTCGTGTCTTCCATCTTTTTGTCAATTTTCATATAAAATACCCTTTTACATATAACCCTAACTTTTATATAAACAAACATACAATGATTGCAAAAAATGGGAAACAAAGCTTAAATTTACCGAAGATAATGTATACAGGGGTTATTTTTTACGCCGGAATTCCAACCCTCCTATTTCAAAAGCGTTTGTATGACGCCACACTTATTTGTGAGCCTTTGTTTTAAGTTCCACCGCTCTCAGTTCGGGCTACTTTATTTCTTTTTAACGCTGCTAATAAAACTACATTTTGTGGATTTCAAGCGCGTGTTTATTTCGCCACTACTAAAAATAAATTTAGGCACATATAATTATATATTTCACTTTCTCATGACTCTTTTTTCAGAAAATGAAATAAATAATAAATAAATAAATATACGGCTACAATTCACAAAGCGCCATCTAGTCCCAAAGTAAGTAGCATAGCACCTACGTTATGGGCACTAGATAGTTAATATACTACATATATATATTTCGTTTGTAAATAAATACATATTATACATAAACACCCAGATTCGAGACGGGAATCGAACCCGTGACCTCCGCAAGCGTACCAAAGTGCATTAGCCGTTACGCTACGGAGGTCGTGCAAATAAATATACTTTGAAAAATAATGTATTTAACTCTGGAACAAGAAAACAATGTGATTCGTCATAGTGTTTTGTTTTATACTAACTATGTACCCACATTTATTATAATATCAACAGTGCCATCTAGTCTTTAAATAAAAAGAGAGCTTGTGTTATAGATACTAGACTAGATGATTTATCATAATTCATTTCCTTTTTGGAGATTGAAATATATTTAAAAACAAGCCAAATAAAATGCTATTTTCGAGTGAATATTCGCAAAACATTTACAAAATTCGTAACATATATTCCTTTCAACGGAACGACAGCGAATAAATTACCCCGAGGCGATGAGACAAAGCAATGTGTGTTTATGTCATAAAAGAGGTGCACAAATTTAGATATATAGACAAGACTTTATTACTCTGGCAATCCACCCCGAGTTGAAAATATATTACACCTATTACTTACTAATTAAAGAGCTTTATAACAAGACAAACTATAGAAATGCGAGTGGATGGACACTAAAGGAGAGTTGAGGTGGCGCTAGGGGCACTGCAAACACTGCTCTTCGCATAGGAGTACTAGAACCTGGGTCACTAATTTCGTAGCACAAGGTTATACCGCGGTATATTTACAAACCCGAAAGGGTTGCCATCTACCTGCAGCCGGACAACCTGACATAAGCGAAAAAACTACCCCCAAGCTAAATGGTAAGGTTCTAAACCCAGCTAAATGGCTACCAACCTTGGTATCGGAATAACTGTGTTGTGTTCCGGCATTAGCGGGCCAGGTTTTAATTCCCCTTTTTTGAGGCGGGCAGCGCGTTGTTATTGCCCCTGGTATTGTAAACTTATGTAGACGACGGTGATCATCTGTTATCAGATGAGCCGATAACTTATTCGGCTTCCCCTCCGGTTTCAACATAGTAAGGCTGGTAGGCAGTTTCTTCGAGTTTCACCCCCAGTTTTTATCAACTACTTGAAACAAGCGACTTAATCTACTTTACCGAAGCCATAATTATGTTAAAGTATACATAACATGACGAACAATGTCATAATATGCACAAACAGTTCCGACAAACTAACTTATTGGAAACATAATATGCGAATTAATCGCGGAATTACAATAATTAGCATCCAACAATTTAATTTCCATTAATAAAGCAAATTTATTTTCATCTCATCGAAACAGCTACTCAATAAAATGATTAACACAGTTCCTCCTCCTGCCTTTTGCAATATGTCATCTTATTTTATTCTAATCTGTTAGACGTCAACTTACGATTCATGTCTTCTTTCATTATTTGCGTAATCCTCTTTAGGTTACTTATTTTTCTACTTTTATTTCTACCATTTTTTTTTCTTCTTGTGAATTCATCTCTTCTATGGAATCAATTTTGTCTACGCAATTTTTCTATTATCGGATGATTACGTGGGAAACAAATGTCTGGCCCAAGTGCTGGCTTGACGTCGTAAAGGGTAATATGCGTGCCAATGGACTCACTACCAGGGATGCTGAAGACCGCGCGAAGTGGAGTAGAAAAAGTCGGAAAGCGGATCCCGGGCACCGAAATGGAAGTTTGGGTTGCAACCGGGATGAACGCTGAGATGATGATGATGATGAATTTTGCTATTATCGTTTCATAGAGTGGTTTTCTGGTAGATTCCTCAAGCTAAGAAGTTCACTTTCCAATTTCTTGCCAACGCTTGGATGTTAGTATACATACAACCGGAAAGTGCAGAAATTATACAGCACCATTTTTAAAATACATTCGTAGTATAGTAGGAAATACTCAGGTGCAACCTCTTTCACATCCTCAACGTGCCCTGTTTTACGTGATTTGAATTAACAAAATTTTATTTATATTTGTTATTATAATATATAATTAAAGTATAGTACTGTATATACATACACACACACACACACACACACACATATATATATATATATATATATATATATATATATATATATATATATATATATATATATATATATATATATATATATATATATATATATTTAGCGGTTATCGTCGCCTGGATTTTTATACAGTTATATTGAGTTGAGAACCTTTCTAGGGCTAATTTTAAGTTAAAGTTTTTTGTTTTATTTGTAGCTCTAAATGAAAGTGTTTTTCTTTCTTTCAAAAGGAATAAGCCATTACAAGCTCTTTAGAACTCTTCAAGAAGCTATTGGATGGCTCGTTCCCATTTCTGACTAAAATAGTTGATACATATCGAAATATTTCTCCCATTTTCAATTCACGTCTGGATCTAAACTAGAGGTCATGCTTTATTCATATTCAATTTCCGCTTACAGTGTGAATTCGTTCTTCGGTGTATACTCGTATTTTGGGGCGTGGTGTCTATTTTTAATAACTAGCCCAGCTGCAACCCCAAGTATTGACCTACTAACGGTACTGCATGGACGAGGGTGGATGTTCTATAAATAACAATGAAGACTTTGTTTTGATTGTAACTGTATAAATTGATTTATGCAAAAATGTTGCAATTGTTCACTGTAATAAAAAAAATAAAAAACATTATACGTAACAGGTTATAACGTCCTACTGCTGAATTCCTTTTAGAGGTAACAGATAATATACCAATCTCAAAGGCAGATTAATGGGTAGCACATAAAGGTAATCTTTGTATCCAGGTCTCCGCACAATAATTTCCTTTACCGTTGGTACGTATTTATGTTGTATATAACACAATCTTAGAAAAAAAAAGCAGGGCACTTTATATTCATTGGTTTTTCTATGGATAATATTAATGTTTTTCCTATGTTTATGTTATATTACCTTAGATGAAATTTTACTAAAATTTTGTAATACCAATGAGAATATAGTTTTTAACATTTAAATCCTGGAATCGGTGTTTTAGTCAATGTAAACATTCACATTTTTGTGGGTATAATGAAATTAAGACTACGAGTATTTTTATGATATTTCAATAAAATAGGACATTAAAAATAAAATTAATAACGAGTTAGACCTCCGCTTGCAGCAATTACGACATGTAATTTTCTTCCAGGCTTTTGATAGTGTCCCCTAAAATGTGTTCCCATTCAGCTGAGATCACACGTTTAAGCTTCTTGATGTTTTATGAAGGTGGTTGTACAGATCGTACTCGTCTTTTTAGGAGGTCCCAGACGTGCTCAATGGGGTTAAGTTCGGGGCTCCATGCTGGCCAATCCATACGGCGAATACCGAGCTCTTGCAATAAGCATCTACGTCGCCAGAACGGTGGGCCCGAGCATTATCGTCCATGTAAAGGTTGACAAATGATTTTTGTTATGTACCTTTGCGCATTTAGTGAGCCATTTTCAATTAATACTATTGCGGTACGATAGCTGAAAGTTACGCTCGCCCAAAACATAACGGACCCCATACCATAAAGAGTGATTTTTTCAAAATTCACGTAGGCATAGTGTTACCTTGGTATTCGTAACACTCGCCGATGTCGGTCCTCATCATGCAGACAAATTTGAGCATCATCGGAGAAGAGTACGCTCCTCCAGTTACCTAATGTCCAAGATAGGCAATTTCTATTGAAACTCAAGTGAGCAATCTGGTGCTCACAGAGTAACTTGGGGGTCCGCGCTGGTCGTTGACTTTATATCAGTCGGTAAAACCTCCTCCTCACAGTTCGAGGGCCAACTTGTGCTTCTCGTACCTCTTCCAGGTTTCTTTTGAGGTCTATCTAATTGCATTTGCGGTTCCTTAGCGCCTGACTCACTAAAAAGCGATCATCTCGTGGTTGTGTGCAACGTTTTCTCCCAGAACCTTGCCTTCTCTGAACGAAACCTGTTTCTTGGTATCGAATCCAAGTTCTTTGGATGGTTGAACGACTTACGTTTAACCTCTGTGAGACGTAACATTAGCTACACCCTTCTTCTAGCAGCGCTATAATTTTATTAGCTTTTATTACTTTTTCTGCCATTACAATAGACACAAATATGTCTATTTTAAGTCACAATAAGGCGGGATTATGCGACAAACACAAATTACTGTATTAAAAATAACGAGAAGTTAGTTTTAGTTGCCTGATAACCCTTTAACCGTAAACTCGCGAAAGGTAAGTAAAAAATTACAAACTGAAAAAAGGATTATTATTTTGAAAACACATGTTTCTAATTTGGAATTAACTCTTAGTCACATTTAGACTCTATGTTAAATACCAGTAACATATTTTAATTAAAACATCTTTAGAACTAAATTATTACCAATATTGTAGAAAATTCTAAGCGATACAAGCTTTCATGGAATTTGAGTCCGATCTGTCGTCTTTAACAACCGTGGAAGGTAGGCAGAAGGTAGCACAAGCCAAGACGTACGAGTTTTGGCTTTTATTAAATAAAATGTTCATAAAAACACTGACAAAAATACATACACGGATCCATCTGCGAATACAGCAAGTGTAGAGCGATATAAATATCTGCAAGTTTTTTTTTTGTATCAGTAAATATTATTATATATTACAATATATTATAATATTATAGCCCTGAGCGGCACGACACTACTTGTATACATCATCTTCAAACGTCGCAATATTTAAACTGAGTTGTGGGTAGATTACAAAAATACATGAAAAGCTTACCAGCGAAAAGAGTTGTATAATTTTTAATTCAATCGGGATGAAAATCACATAAGAAGATTTAAATCTTAAAATGGTTCACAGTCGGGGATAACGATTCATTATTAATGGACGAACAATAAACCTAAGACAAATGATGTTCAACTAAATCCATTATCTAAATATTTAACGGTCGGTGATTCCACTTTGCAGATTATGTCTAAACAATTAGGTACTAAGTGACTAAAACCATTATCTTAGAAAGCAGGATTATAAATGATAAAATTAATATTATAGTATATACCTTGTTAAATAAGTAGATACCAAACCACCTTGATTAATTTACTAATAGTTATCAATAGGACATTGAAATATTTAAGTATATGTAGTACGTATAATTAATTGCATTCTTAGGTAATTCTTATGATCATGTTTTTATGATAAGGATATTTTAAATGAGAAATCCTATTATCTTTGACAAGATTTTCTAAATGCTGATTGTGATATTGAATTATATCACGAGAACACCACTTTTGTACTACATCGCACAAGAACCGTGTTTATGCAAGTAATAAATATTTGAATTTATACCAACTGCATCAGAAGCTTTTTTAAGGCCTGTTATACGCTGTTCAGTATTATTAAATTACAGTTCAGTGGCAACAGGCCAAAACTCAGCTCACATATTTGCTCTTAGTTCTTTTTTAATAATCACTACACTCCTTGGCACTTGTGAGTCAGGGCTTATTTTGGAATTTTCACATTTAAAAATATTTTGATTTATTTCTATATAAAGATGATAATTATAGACAATTAGTATTATATTATCCATTAGTTTTCTTGACTAAAGAGATACAGAAAATGAAATGTAAAAACATAGTAGAGATTACTGTAATTTATAGAAATGTGAAAGTCAATTATTACACTTGTAAATAAACCTACAAGTCGTGGGTTCACTTCTCACAGTGGCTAGTATTAGGCAGTTTTTCTCATCTGATGTGCAAATCACCGGTCTATATAAACCGCCAATCCACCTTTGATAAGCGTGGCGGATATACTCTCCAATCTTATTTATTACTAGCTGTGCCCGCGACTCCATCCGCGTGGAATAGTGACTGGGCAGCATTTTATGGATATATCTTATGGTTTATTTTGGATTACAAACCCTATAAACCCTAAAATATAAGCTGAACCCTATTTTATATGATTGATGACATAAATCTGAGGTTAACTTAAATTGGATTTAAAAAAATTCGTAAACTGATCACTTTTAACTAACACCATTTATTTTTCTAAAATAAAGTTACTCTTTGTTACATCAGCTATCTGCCAGTGAAAGTCCCGTCAAAATCGGTCCAGCCATTTCAGAGATTAGCCGGAATAAACAGACAAATAGACAGACAGACAAAAATTTAAAAATATGTTGTTTTGGTATATGTACCGTGTATACATCCAAATGCACTTTGTAAAAAGCGGTTATTTTAATATTACAAACAGACCCTCCAATTTTATTTATTTGTATAAATTATTTTATTTTTATTTCATTACTTATTGTTTTACTCGTTTAAAATACGCTGACTTAAATTAAAAGAAAATCTACGTTCATATAGCTAGAATTTCTCATTTGTAACATAAAATATAAGCCTCGTATTGAAGTAAGCTTGTTCTTAACTAAGATCGCTCTACAAATCGCTGGAATAAACATTTTCCAAAAATAATTTTCCAAGTTATAATTTGAGCACGTGCAAAGCCAATCGCTCCGAAAATAGCTAATGTTAGAAACTGCCTAAACTGTGTAATGGAATTTCATTCGTAATCTACTTGAATTACGAGTTAGTTTAGAAAGTACTGTAATAAATAATAGCTTATTTAGGGTTTATTTCTTTGCAACGTTATTGAGCATGTTTATCGTGCTTTAACTTTTTATACTTTTGTTCATTATGTTTAGTTTTTTTATTGCTGAAGTACAGCAGACAGGCTGACGGCCCACTTAACAGTAAGCAGTTACCGTCGCCTATAGATATTTGCAACGCTAGTGTCACCGCGACCAGGCTGCTGTCCCGTAGGGGTACAGGAGCCTATAGGGGGCATCTTAACCAATTACAGTCAGTGCGGGATGTGTATGGTTGACAAACGATTTTTGTTATGCACCTTTGTGCATTTAGCGAGCCATTTTCAATTAATACTATTTCGGTACGATACGCTTATAGGCGGTTTGATATCCAAAAACAGTTGTGTCTCGGAGGTCCTCAATGGAATTACCACTACGATAATGCTTTGCTGAATCCTGGTGAAAAAGGCTATTCTACTGTTGTATTATAAATGTTCGATCGATCTCAACGTTGTAGACCAGTGTGATGCTATAATATTAATATAATATATTGGGATAATACACACAGCACCATCTAGCCCCAACGTAAGTATAGCACTTAGATAGCATAGCACTTGTAGCAAGTGCATTGCAAGCGTAATGAAGTGCGAAACGATTACAGTCTGCTATTTGCTTATGGTTCTTAGTTGAATAACATAATAATCACTGACTTGATTGTACATCAACTTCGTTTCTATTATGAAGGTGATGATTGGTTTGTGTTATTTTGAATTTAAGTCAACGCGATATATGTCGCGCTGACCATTTTTAATAAGGTAACAATGTTTCCCTTTAAAAACAATTGTTTATCGTTAAGTGCTGGAAACTAATTGGCGCGCGACAAGGAAAGCACGTATCTTCTATCTCATTCACTCAAAAAATATTTATTCTTCTTACACACTTCGCGTCTTTTTACATGCCATTATTTTAAATATATGCAGCATATTTTATTAAATAAAATATGTCCCAGCCTAACGGAATAGGTTTAGGAATGCCTTCCGCCCCACATAGCCTATAAACTCACAATCACACATTACACAAATACACATAGAATAGATGTGTTGCAGGGGAGTTTCTTTTGCCGTTTCTCTCCCCCAGCTATAAGCACTCCAAAACGGTAGTAGATTAGGATCGGCTTCACCGGCGAAGCCGATGGTCCCCAATTTAGATAGATAGATAAACTATTCTTTATTATCCACCAAATATTATATACATGCAAAGTAACTTAATATTAAACTTATAACTATACCCTATTCACTTTACCAAAAAATAAAATGTAAACAAACAAACCAATGTTTCTCAAACAAAGCTAGAATAAAACAACATAGCGGGTATAATCTGACCGTAATAAAAAATACTCCTTTCAATCGACAATAGTACGTTGAACAGTACACTTATAATTACCAGCATATAACACCAGTAAGAGATTTGGAAATATTGTCTTTTTAGGTTCTTTATAATGTAAGTTAGTTATTACAATTAATATTGTAAATATGTAAATTTTATATGTATTAATATTTATCATTCATAATTGTAAAAATAAAATTATTTTGTTTTTTTTTTCTAAAAGTAAGGAATAGTAATATAAAAAAATAAGAATATAGGAGATATTTCTAATAAATAATTAAAAGTTGTTATGATAATTTTTACATGTTGATTATTATAAAATCGACATCCAAAAAACCCTTTTTATGATTTGTTTACATTTTATTTTTGGGAAAGTGAATAGGGTATACTGCACAATAGGCGGCCTTATCGCTAAGATGCGATTTCTTCCAGACAACCTTAAGGTCGGAATACAATCAAAAAAGGTTTTGATATAGGTGGCGCGCTAAAAGTAATATGAAATATAATAATATATTACAAATAAGATATAATAATAACATAAACAATATAACATAAAATACAAAATATAACATAAAAGCAAATAGCGTAAAGAAAATAAAATATAACATAAATGAATTAGTTTTAATCAGGTGAATAATAGACTTTAAAGGCTTCATCCAGATAATAATTTCGAACTAGTTTTTATAATATTCTTGCTATTAACATTATTATTCTTGCCATATACAATTTAATAATATTTTTGCCATTCGTGGCTGTTCTCAATTGTCCCCATGCAGCGGTCGAGCTGGAAACGCACCTCACAGGAGACGCGTCTCCGAGCACGCTGCCACGGCTGATCGGCTCCCACGTGGTTGGAATGTCTTAACGTCTGCAGTCGCTGTCAAGTCGTCTGAAACAACAACAGCTCTTGCTTTCAGAAAAAAAAAATGAAATCCTTAAACCGACTTTTATTGGAACACTACTACCAAGAAGACCTCCGAGGAAGAAGTCTGCCTTGAATAACAAATGTATTGGAGGCCAGAAACCGTTGGTGTTTCACGAAATACTTTTTCAGACACAAATTTTCTCTCTGATAATGTTAATGTACTGAAAACTTTTAAGATATGAATATAGGTCGGGATTTTATAAGGTCGACACCATTACCAAGCCCAGCTAAAATATCTTCTTTAATAAAAAAAATATTTGTTCATTACTGAACATTAAAACAATTTTTTGGTCGACTGGCCAGATTTATTTACTGCATACATTTTTCTACCATATTAAAAACATATTCGCGAAAAAAGCCTATGTCCTTTTCCAAGGTCTAATCTATCTCTATACCGAACTTCATCAAAATTGGTTCAGCTGTTTAGGCGTGAAAACGTAACAGACAGAGCTACTTTCACATTAACAATTACAATTTTTTGATAGTATTGTGAATCGCCGGCGCAGAGTAGTATGTGCTTAAAGATCAATAATACTCGTAATTAATAGTTATTGGTCGGAGATGCGAGCCCACAGTTCTCCCTCACCTTCATTGATGACGCGCAATATTTATTTTCTATACAATAGTAATCCCAAAAGAATAATATTTATAAATAATATAGTTAATTTAAAATTTCAAAAATATATGTTTCAAGCATACACTGCAATATATAGGATATTAAAATTAAATTAAATTTTAATTTATTTCAGACTCAGAGATCCATATTACATTATAATACATTGATATTTTGATACACGCACATAAAATACTCAAAAATAAATACATCAAAGAATACATACATACCTTTGTTACATATACGCCTGTTAAAGCAGATTGACAACCAAAACCATCAGAGGCTACGTGATCGACAGGCCGTGTTTATCCGTGGGTCCAGGCAAAGATAATTTCTATTATCTTAGAAGGACTGCGTGGTTTTTAGTGGGTAGTCTGATGTCGGCCATCTTTACTGTCTGTACAGTGTAGTAGTATTAAAACGGTATTAAAACAGTGAATACGAATATCTGCAAACATGTCTGAATCGATAAAAAAGGACTCCTGAACGTGAAGAGTATTGAAGAACAAATATTCTGCGAGTAGATTGTAATTATATTAGAATTGGGGTCAAAAAGAGGTTTTCTTTACACCGTTATTCAATATACTAAAAATGTCCGACGATGTTTATAAAGGCAGACATATTTGCCGTACAGTGCCCCGTATTATTTTATGACCCAAATAAAGGCCAAAATTGCTTAGTGACACAAATGTTGAAGGGAAAATACGAAATTGAGGCGACATTTTACAAAGAGGACGATCCATCATCAAGGTTTACTTGATAATACTTAAGACTAGAGTTTAGTAGGGACCCAAATTTTTAGTGATCGTTAAGTCTTGCTATACTATTCTGAGAGTTAAAAGTTAATGTTTACGACTTAATTGTAAATTAAGCTTAGTAGTTACTCAAGCGAACTATCATATTTGTAGTTTTGTATCCACAGAGGAAAAAATATTGTCTTCTTTTTCCTGCCCTTATTACACATTATATGGGGTCGGTACAACGTGTTCTATTCTTCCGCTATTCTATTCGTCGTCAGCTCAACATTTACCGTATAATTTTTTACACAATTCATCCATCTTTTCTTTGGTCTACTTCTCCTTTTGTATACATTCACTCTTATTTCAAGCATTTTCCTTTTTAGGTGACATTCTTCTCTTCGCATTATATGACCATACCAGGCTCATTACTTTTCATCTTATCAATCACTGGTATCATACAAATATTTAAAAAAGTTAAAAATATTTGTATGATGCAAATAGTCTGTTATCATATTTTCTAATATAATCTGTCAGACAATATGTATTTGTTTCATATAATGTGACGTCACAGGTTAGACTATGTTTCGAATCCTATAATCCACATATAAATATTTTATTGAATTCATAATGATTGAAAAAAAAAACTAACTTGAAATTTTTTTATGTTATATTGTAATTTTTATCTAGATTTATAATGAAGATATCACTGTCCGATCAATACCAAATTTTACTAAGTATTATAATTTTATTACATTTTAGATAGTGGCGTGATTTATTTTATATATTATGTCGTGTGTCTCTGCTCTACTCGTATATCGTAAAGTCGTAAAATGTGCATAAGATTCCAGTGCTTTTAGGGCTTGTTAATATTATACTATTTATCTAGAATTATGTATTTCTAACAAGAAAAATCGTAAATGTGACGTCCATAAAATATTTTTAAATTTTAAAAATCCACATTCATCGCCAAAATAAGAGTTTGTGTGAGAAGACGATCAAGTAAACATTAATACTTTGATATCAAAGTATTGGGACTCAACTTTGAAACATCCCTGTTCTTGGCAAATTGATGGAAAGAAAAGGAATCGATCACTTCGCCTTTATCCCATTATCGATGTTGTAATTTAGCTTTAAAAAAGTACTGATATCAAATTGTGTAGTAACTATCGGTGAATTAAGTAACCCTTAATTGAGCATTCTTCACCCTGTAACAGAAGGATGTCACTGTTCTAGATTTTAAGATGGAAGGATGAATTAAAATATACAGCAGGAATTTTTAGGAAAGAGGAGCAAGGTGTAAGTAAAATTTATGCAAAATAAATACATTTTCTGTAAACTAGTACTAAACTCTTTTTTTATTTATTAGTTTGACAGTCAAGTAAGCTCTAGGTTATTTAAGACTACTTAATAGTGGAAGTAGTTTTTGCAACCAGGGCGCTATATTCAATCCACCCCTATCTCTTGGGATCCACTGAGCGGATTGTGCGAAGATAAAGAAAACGTCATCACGTGTGACTATACTACACATCAAATAAGGTTGAAAATACAATCACGATAAAGGCTTGTTTGCAAACGCCAGAGTCGATGGTTTCCATACGTTAATGAGAAAGAATAGACCTTTATTCAGCAGTGTCCTTAGCAGTCCTAACTGTATCTTGAACATGATAGGGAAGAAACAAGATAGATGATAATTCTTCTTTCTTTCTTTCTTCTTTGTTTATCTTTCTTCATCATTAAGTAATTTTTTACACATATTATTTATAATATAAACTAACATTTTTATTTATAATATTTACTAACTAAAATTGTATCTTAATGTTAGATATATATAAATGTATTTTAATTTGGATCAATGTAATCTGTCATGAATAAGTATTAATAATACATATAACAAAATTTTTCGAGCTATAATTAAACTCTTCGACCAATTTTAATTACCTATCCTCGGACTCAAAGTGATTTAGGGTCGCAAATATGATTATGTTTGGTGACTTCCCGAGTCATTTGAAATTAAGGAAGCGCTTGAGGGTAGCCCGCAATTTCCCTCTCCAAGGACTAAAGGAAAATTTTATTAGCTCCTAATTTTAATTCAAGTTTTATTAAGAAAGTTTCACTTATTTGTAATCGTATTTGTAAAGTTTATGAGATACGCTTTATGTTGTGTTTAGATAAATAAACTAGTGACAGTCACGTTCCAGTATTTGTAAAATTTCATAGCTTTTGGTGGTGTAACTGAAACCGCTGGTCTCAGAAGACTAACGACTGTATAGAGACCTATCAAGACGCTTGATATAAGTCCGGTATTTAAAAAGCTGCACCACATTTGCATAAAGGGTTTCCAATTTGAAACTAGATTTCTATTAGTTGTATAACGTATTTAACACGGGAGTAAGTGAACAACGTGTATCGCGCATAGTGTTTTATTTTATACAACCTACATATTATAATATTAATACATCACAATCCCCCAAACTTATTTTAACACGTACACTTATTTTAATTCATAGATTTTGTAGCCTACATTGTCTAATCGACCGCGACCCCGGACGCGGTGTTGAAGGCTGTGGAGAAGGTTCACAGGGTTCAGACTCCGATTCAGAATCTGCAGTAGAAGATCCTTCAGGTGGCTCTGCCTGTGCAGGTCAGACAGAATCTCAAGCAAAGATATTTCTTTGTCATTGCTGTCTACTGACACTACATTACTTTCAGACTCTGGACCAGTAAGAGCAAGGGAACCCCTAGACCTATGTTTTAATTGATCGACGCTCCTATGGCATTCCATACTGCTTACCCCATCTCCAATCACTTGGAAGTTCGAGGGACCCATTGCTTCCCCGACTGTCCCTGGGAGCCACTTCTCTCCTTTCAAATATTGCCGATACCATACTGACTCACCCTCCTTGAATTGTCTAGACGCACCTTCAGCATAGTCAACCTTGTTGTGTTTGACTCATTCGTTTTTCCCTATCGGGTTTCAAGGCATCTAACCGAGTTCTCAAACGTCTTCCTAACATTAAGTCCGCCGGGCTTTCCCCAGTAGACGCATGTGGCATACTTCTATAGTGTAACTATAACGTATTCAGTGCCCTACTCACATTTTCTTATTCAAATTAGCCTTTTTAATCACACGTTTAACGTCTTGACCGCATTTTCCGCAGTACCATTGACGAGGGATGACAAGGTGCCGTAAAGATGTTCTACTTCGTGTTTGCTCACAAACACCTGAAATTCCTGGCTGGTGAAGAGAGGACCGTTGTCTGTGACAATTTGTCGTAGCAAACCCCACCTACTCCATAGTTTATCTAATTTATCTATTGTACTTGTTGCCGCCGTACTAGGTACACAAAAACTTTCTAGCCACTTGGACGTGGCATCTGCGACTACTAAATACGTTTTCCTAAAAAAGAGCCCAAGAAGTCTAGATGGAAACGAGTCCAAGGCCTGGAAGGCCACGGCGCCTGTCGCGGAGGTGCATCTACCTGCGACACGTACACCGTGCACGACCTACACCTATTCTCTACGGCCTCATAGATCCCGGGCCACCATGCGTAACGTCTAGCCAATGCCTTGGACTTGAATATGCCCATATGAGGTTTGGGTATTTCAAAATTCGTTCTCTACATTTTTCAGGTATCACAACCCTGTGACCCAACATGATACATTTTTTGACATTCCCCTGATACGAGACAGAACACTTTATATATGCTAGTGGTCTAATAACAAAACCGTCATTAATCTTAAATTAAGCTTATGGGGAATTATTTTTCTATTTTTAAAATATTTACTGAAAGTTATTTTACTGATGCAAGATATAGGCGTACCCGTGTCTAACTCCATGGGTATAATTTTATCATCAACAAATATTTGTAAACTCACCGCCTTGTAATCACTAAGACAAAGTTGGTGAATCGATTATACTGTTATCTGAGTGCTGCTCACATTCCTGAGGCTTCTCGAGCGAACTATAATTAAAACTCCTATCCCAGTGCTTCCGCACGGTTTCCCTTACCTCTGGACCTGGATATATCCGACGTAGATGACCTTGTAGTTTGCATCGGCTACAAACGAAGTCATAATATCTACAACTTCCGTAGTTGTGACTGGTCGATCCGCAGCCTTCACAGTCACTGAATGCTGACTTCGATGTGGCTTGCTCCGCTGCCTGTCGAGTGCCACGGCTGTCGCCTTGTTGCTGGAATGTGCGGCGACTTCGCACTTCCCTCACTGTGTAAAGTTCTGTACTCTCGAACACATTCATCATCTCCACAGCCACTGTATCGCGTTCCCCAGCTTCCAAAGATATAGCTATTTTAACGGCTTTATTGAAGTTCAATTTTTCATTTTCCGTGAATAGCCGTTGGCAAATGACGTCATTCCTCAACCCATAAACAAACTGGTCCCGTAGGGTTCACTTAATCCCTCCTTAAAATTAGAGTTCCGCGCCAGTTTCTTCAGCTCTGTAACATATGTAGTTATTTACATTTTCGTCGGTAGTTTGTCACCGCTGTCGGAAACGGAACCTCTCGGCGGGTACCGACGGACTCGGTTGCAGACGATTACGTAGGAATTCCGATGCCTCGCTGTAGCACAACTCGGATGGCTTCCGAGGGCTGGCGAGGTTTACCAGAAGTTCGTACACTTCATTCCCCATGACGGCAATAATTGTAGGCAATTTTAAATCATCTTTGATGCCGTTGACCTTGAAATACATTTCCAGTCAATCCGCGTACGACGTCCACACTTCTGTTTTTACGTCAAATTAATTTATTTTACCGATCGACATGATGATTACAGGCACTATTATCCGTTATTTTCCAATTCGTCGCCATAATGTATTTAACACGTGGGTAAGTAAACAACGTGTTTCGCGCATAGTGTTTTATTTTACCTACATATAATAATATTACATCACAAGTTATATAATACATTTTCCCTTATTTACTCATATAATTTTAGAATTTATTTTTACGTAATCAAAGTATGTATGTTTCAATGTTTCCGATTGGAGGTCTTAGTTGACAAAGTCATTAAAAGTAAAATTCTCGATTTCACATTTAGTAACTAATGAAAAATTACAAGCTTGTTATTTGTTAGCCAAGCCTAACATGGCTGACCTCAAACGGCTATTGGAAATGGTTTTGTTATTTCGTCGTTCGGACTTGAAGCTCTGGGTCTTTGGGAGCAGCTGCAAATATTCCCTTTAATGGAATTATTAAGAGACTCTTTGAAGCCTCTCGTGACCAGAGGGCTGGTTTGTCAGCTGATAAATATTGATGAACATAAAAATTTTACTAGAATTCTAGAAATGTTAGGTGAAACCGTCTCATACACACCCCATTGCTTGGGGACTCGCGGAGAGGTTGTGTGAGACATCCATACAATGGCCCCAGGCATTTCAATAGTTGGAAGGGAACGCACGTCACTGGTATATCCCAAAAAAAACCACTTCAGTATTCCTCTATTACTTCAAGCCTGGGCTAGACGTGCGTGCGTGGTTACACTTTTGCGTGCATCTGCCATGGTATATTTACTAATAATGCTTTGTATTTAAAATCAGTAAAAGTACATGCTAGCTAACTAATATCATAGTTGGATACCTTCCTAGAGGTTATAGGTTCGATTATAACGACAATATACACCGCTTACGCAGTTTTTCTCACCTAATGCGTATATTATATCTATAGGTATATATGCTATTTCTTTGCGCAGGGGCGGAATCTCCATGCAGGGACAGAGTAAAAATATTAACCTCTGCGGCCGGGGTTAGCCTGTCGTAAAAGGCGATAAAACAACCTAACTACGTGGTAGGGCCCCAAGCCCGTCGGGATGGCTACCACCCTTGGTCTAAAGTATGCCGTCATAATAATCTGTTCCGGCATTAGTGACCCAAGTTCCTGTACCACTATGGGATAGCAGTGTGTTCGCAGTGCCTCTAGCGTCGCAAACATTCATAGGCGACGGTAACTGGTTATTATAAAGTGGGACGTCTGCCTGTCTGCTGTGTCTCAGCAATAAAAAAAAATCACGAATTACTAGTAAATAAAAAAAATTCACGACGAAAACTGCGTAACAAATTTTGTTAATTTATTTAGCATCATAAATTTACTTTAATAAGAAAATAATAAATTATTTCCTATTTATCTAGCATTGTAGTTTTAAAGTACTGTCAAATCGCTCGTTAATTTGTGACAAAGCTTGGTTCAAACGTATTTGAACATTTCGTTTACAAATCACTCGAGCTCAGGGTACCCTATTTCCTCTATCAACCGGGTAAAGGAAAGATCTAAAACATTCACCCGTAAAATTGCTTGTCTTTAAACGATTCACCTTTTATAGCGTTTTCGACTGTCACCCTAATGACTAGCGTATCTTCACATTTAACGACATATGTCGGAAAATCTTCATCATTTATCTACATATTAGAATACTTAGTTTAGAAATTGGTGTCTTTTAATTATTTTAGCGTCTAATGCTGTCTTATTAAGACTAGTTTGTGAAGGATTTAGGAGTATAAAAAATAATAGCACAAGTCATGTATAACAGACATGTATTATGTGACCATATTGATTGAAAAGAGAAGACAACAGAAAAGCATGATCAGCAAGCTCCTCTGCACGCCCGGCCACCAGATCACCGCGGCATTTGGCTACTGAACCCCAGAGATTTAATAGCACGCCCGTTGAAGCCACAGATGCTGTTGATGGCCAATAATAGTCAGGTTTGGCCTACCAAGCTAAGATGGGTCAAAATAGAGCTGCAGCGGAGTCGCGCCAATCATGTAGGTGTGCGCTCCTGCAGCTCAAGTCGCGTCACCAGGAGATCATTGCTCCTCCTCCTCCTGTTGAGTTTATGCTTGGATAAAGAATACCAACTCGAGGGCCCAAACCTCTTCAAGAAAATGTTGTGGGGAAGAAGACCTAAACAAAAATCTAGCGCTGATATAAATTTAAATGTAACGTTTGTATTAAAAATATGGCTGGGTATTGAATAAACATGAAGGTCTTTGGAGCTTGGAGTCTGCTCTTGTTGTCTTGATTGTGGGGCAAAACTGTATGTCTTTTAAAACACTCAGTTTACGTTACGCTATCTAACGAGTATTATTGCCTTTTCTCTTTCAAGCTAAAAAGGATAAAAAATAGATGAGATGTATCTAAATTTATTAGCACTTAGATCAACTTATTTTTAGCCTATAGTCAGCTAAAGATTTAAAAAAATAACAGATCATAGCGTCTCACTGCTAATTGCAACTTATAAACTAGTAAAATCACAATTTTCTATTTAATAGGGCGTTGTTCATAATTCTGGCAGAAGTATTTTTATTTTTGCATGTACTCGTATATAAATAATATTTTTATTAACCAGTGGTGGATGATTTAAAAAAATGGCAAGCAGACCGACAGCTTCCGCACGCGACGACGACTGAACGAAAAAGAAGGCCCTGGCACCTACTTGCGGCGCTTTATATAGAACGACCGCTTCTGTCCTGCCTGTCCCTCACTCGCCTGCACTCCACACTCCGGAGGCTTTGTTTTTTTTTTTCTTAAAGCTAAAGCTGTTGTTGTCTCAGACGACTCGACAGCGACTACGGACGTTAAGGCATTCCAACCCCGTGGGACCGGGGTCGATCAGCCGTGGCAGCGTGCTCGGACACGCGCCTCCTGTGAGGTGCGTTTCCGGCTCGACCGCTGCATGGGGACAATTGATACAGCCACGAATGGCAAGAATATTATTTATTTGGGGACTATCGACTTCACCGGTGAAGCCGTTCCTATTCTAATCTACTACCGTTTCGGAGTGCTTATAGCTGAGGGAGAAGAAACGGCGAAAGAAACTCCCCCGCAACACATCTATTCTACGTGTATTTATGTATTGTGTGGGTTGTGTACGTCTACAGGCTATGGGGGGCGGAAGGCATCACTAAACCTATTCCGTCGGGCTGGTCCATGCCGGACTGGGGGGGATAGCGTCCGCACTGCTCCGGAGGCGACTCTCATTGGTTGCTTATATTCCAGAAGTGATTCTCATTGGTTGTCCAAACATTAGATTCTCATTGGTCGTTTATACTTCGGAAGTGTTACACTCCGGAAGTGATCGAAATTATATTTGGTTGTTTTAAATATTAGTCAGTGTTGCCAATAAGATAATTTTGAGTTCGATGTTCCTAACAATATATTATATTTTTTAATTAATTGTTCGAATGTTCAGCCGAAGTTTTTACTTCGGCGTCTGATGAATGCAGATTTGATATTCAAACCATGATAATATATTTGGGATCTACGTACAAAGCACGAGGATCCATCTGGAACATGAGCAGGGGGCAAATACGCTACTTGCTTGGGGCCTTTACTGGGCACTTTGGAACCAATAACATGCTCATGAAGATGGGTCTAACCGCGACACCCATGTGCAGGTTGTGTGGGAAACATACAGAACGCATGAAACACCTACTGTGTACATGCGATGCATTGGCCACTACAGGGTCCTATCTCCATATCTCATTGTTAGGCTCATGAAGCAAATCTTCAATGAGATTGGAGAGGAGGGATTGCTATCTAGGGGAACACAAAAGATCCCATTGGGTTGATGTGTCCGAGATATTTCTCGGCCCCGAAACCAGAAGATAAGATGATAATATATGGGTTGGAATCTGTGTGCGTCCTTTTTGCTAATGATCTTACGTAACACTTACACGTTTCTCGCTCAAAAGAGATTTATTTGAACTCTGGTTTTTACAGACATGTCTCATTTTCTAACCCCAAAAACTATTGTATGTTTGCAAAAGAAGTAATTCTTTAGTCAGAATTAGCTGGCATGAAACTCAAAAGTAAGGATGTTTTACTATCACCGATGTTTCTTAAAGGTTCTAGAAGGTTTTTGTTTATGAACTAATTGATATTCAAACTTATTGTATACTAGCTGTGCCCGCGACTCCGTCCGCGTGGAATAGTGACTTTGGGCAGCATTTTTTGGATATATCTAATGTTTATTTTGGATTACAAACCCTATAAACCCTAAAATATAAATAAATGAAATATACAAACTGCGTTCGAACCTACAGAGTCCAGCCTACGCTGAACCCTATTTTATATGATTGATGACATAAATCTGAGGTCAACTTACATTGGATTTAAAAAAAATCCGAAACTGATCACTTTTAACTAAAACCATTTTTTTTTTCTAAAATAAAAGTAGCCTAAGTTACTCCTTGTTTCATCAGAGTCCCACATATCCCTCGGTCCCCCCGAGCCGGGAGAACCCGTCAAGAGAAGTTTTTCCCCGAGAATGATTGATGATATAAATCACTTTTAACTAAAATCATTTATTTTTTCTAAAATAAAAGTAGCCTAAGTTACTCCTTGTTACATCAGCTATCTGCCAGTGAAAGTCCCGTCAAAATCGGTCCAGCTGTTTCAGAGATTAGCCGGAACAAACAGACAGACAGACAGACAGACAGACAAAATTATAAAAAATGTTGTTTTGGTATATGTACCGTGTATACATCCGAATGCACTTAGTAAAAAGCGGTTATTTTAATATTACAAACAGACCCTCCAATTTTATTTATTTGTATAGATGACATGGCAAACAAAGTATTTAATTACATAGTTACATTTTGTAAATAGGAACGGTTTTAAATAAAATTTTACGTCGTTAAACAATCCCAACTATGTACATCATCAGCTTACCGTTAAATCCCGGTAGCAACGCAAACTTGCGCTTCGGTGCCCAGGATTTGGTTTCCAACTTTTATTCTCCATTTCGCACGACCTTCGGCATCCCTGATAGTGAGTTTATTGTTATAATTATGTTTGTACTCAAACAGTAAATAATGAAAATGTATTTTATGTATATCCTCTTACGACTCAAAATTCGAGTCGCCCAGAACATGAATACGTGACCAGAAAGGTCATGTTACAGTAGAAACAGTGTTAAATATACTAAATGGAAACTAAAAGGTTCCTTTCTAAACGGTAACTAAGGTGGTCGTGATTTAACTAATTTCAGCTCAGGTGGCAGTTAGAGCAAAGTTAAAACTAAAATGTAGCAAAGTTTTCAGAGTTGTCGCGCATCCGTTAATGGAAGAATAAGACAATTAAGCCAGTAGTTTGGAATATTTCTTAACCACGCATAAAATTATTTAAAATTAGAAAATATTACCTGTTTCAAGGGAAATGAAAAAGAAATATGAGATATTTATTTAGTTTCTTAGTATTTATTCTTAACTAGCTGAGCCGGCAAATGTTGTTCAGATATAAAAATTAAAAAAATAAGTCTATGTCCTTCTCCAAGGTCCAATCTATACCGAAATAAATCAAAATTGCTTCACAGTTCAGGCGTGAAATCGTAACAGACAGAGTCACTTTTACATTTATAATATTAGTATGGATTGTTTGAGGATCTCTGAGGCGAAACGAAGATGCCCACATAACGTCTTTCTCTCGATTCTCATCCAGAATCTGGGTCTTTATTTATTTATTTATTCTTTATTGTACAAAAATTTACAGATATAAAAATTTACACATATTTTAAAATGGTACATTGTACAAGTGGCGGCCTTATCGCTTGAAGCGATCTCTTCCAGACGACCATTGGATGGACAGGAGTGATTAATAAAATAAATAAAAATATATGTAATGTGTGGGAAGGTTATGTATATACATCATACATTACTATCTACATAGTATAAATAAGTATACATAATCCCTGGTTCTGTCCATGGTCGGGGGCGATCCTGGATGGACGGCCGTCGCCTCCTTCTGCGAGGCAGTCATGTCCGCAAAGGAGGCGGCGGAGCGGGAGCGGGAGTCGACCACCACACTCTCCTCCCGCCAACGCAGGCCACGTCGGCGGCGCCGGAGGGCAAGTAACGACCTCCGGCCGCCGTAAAAAGCGGCCGCGGGCGGCCCCTCGGAGGAGGACCCGCCGGCACTATTGCCGCAAGGGTGAGGACTGCGTGCTGTTCCGCGGCTCCCCTCAACTCCTAGAGTTATTACAGGAGAGTGCCAGGGGAACGAAAACCTGACCCCCTGGCGCCAATACTTAAGAAGGGGCCCGCCTTAAGACAAAGGGCGAGCCGGCGCCAGCCCGGGCCACGAGATCGGCAGGCCATATATCCGTAGGCCCGGGCGTAGGCGATAGGAGAACAGCGGGGTTTTTTAGTGAGTAGTCGATGTTCGAACATCTTTCCCGGAGTCCCGGGTCACCCCGGGCCGGGGGAACCCGTCAAGAGAGGTTTTCCCCGAGACCAAAAAAAAAGTATACATAATTCAATACATAAATAAATAAGAAAAAAAATGTGAAACATAATAGGAGTAAAGTAAGAAATTAAATACTTGATTTTAAAAAGTGTTCATGCATAAACTTCTTGAAGGAGTAAATAGACTGAGCATCTTGAATATTAGCAGGTAGCGAGTTCCAGAGTTTCACAGCAGTAATTGTAAATCTTTATGTATAACATGTATTTATTTACAAAAGAAAAGTATATAAGTACAATATTGTATCTCACAAAAACGCTCTGCTTTCTTTTGTTATTGAGGTGTAAATGGTATATGCACACGCTAGGAGATTCCAGGTGAGGTAGTATGGAGCTCCTGTGTAATGCGCCCGCGCATCGCTGCGCTTCCACAGTTGACAAGAGACAAATATGTCGCTAGTATAACCATTAAAATACCCCAGTGTTCTTCTACTACAAAGCCCAGGGGGGGATATAAACGCCTCACGCCCCACTGGTCAAATGTTCTATTTAATAACTAGAAGGTGCTGTGTGAGTTTTCCCACTATATTTGTTTATTCTACCTCCACGTTTAAACATTGTCTAGTTAATAGTGACAGAGTTCGCCACGGAAATTTATATATATAGCATAAATTAAAATTTACAAATTAAAAATATGTATGTTTCTCACTTAAGTTCACTATGCTACCGGCACGCTATGATGGCCGTTTTGACGTTTGTCCACTCCATGAAGTTTCGTATTAATTAGTAATTACATTTGAAGGAGCAAATTGCTGTTCTTTATTGTCAATAACTGCACGTCGCTATTGACAATAAAGAACAGCAATTTTCTCCTTCAAATATAATTATTAATTAATACAAAAAAACTTCATGAGTGGACAAACGTCAAAACGGCCATCATAGCGTGCCGGTATAGTAGTGAGCAGAAAATTTGCATGAAGATGTTCCTCCTCCTCGAGTCGTAGTCCTCATGTCTGAAGGTCGTGACCAACACCCTCCAGTCTATCACTTATGGTAGTTTTCCACTGCTTCCTATTCTCAGCACCGTGCAGCGCCTCGTAGACGGATGTGTCTAGTGCGGTGCGAACTTGATCCGACCAACGCGTCGGACTACGGCCACGCGATCGGCTGCCCTCGACTTTACCGGTTACAACTAACTTTTCCAAGTTGTCATTGTCTTTTCGGGCAATGTGGCCGAAGTACTCCAGTATCCGCTTGAGACAGATGGTGGAAAGCCTCGTCCCTATCTTTAGTTGCTGGAGTATGGACACATTGGTTCGGAAAGCTGTCCAGGGTATTCGGAGCATGCGCCTCCAGCACCACATCTCGAACGCATCGATTCGCCTCCGGTCAGCTGTCAGTAGGGTCCATGTCTCAGCCCCATACAGAAAGATTGAGAATATGAGTGTGCGGACAAGCCTTGTCTTCGTTCTCAAGGAGATTCCTCTGTTCTTCCAAACTTTGTGGAGCTGAGCCATGGCGCCCTTGGCCATGCCGATTCGCCTTCTCACCTCCGTCTCACATGAGCCGTTATTACTAATGTTGGATCCCAGATAGACGAGATTATCGACATACTCTAGGCCCAAGACACCGGTGCATCCTACTACCATGATTCTGGTTTTTGTTCGGTTTATGGAGAGGCCCAGGTTGTTACTCACAGCTTCCATCTTATTTAAAAGTAGGGACATTTCCTCTTCGCTTGCGGCTAGTAGTGTGGTGTCATCAGCGTAACGGAGATTTGTGAGCTTAGCTCCTCTGATGCGTACTCCTCCACTCCAACTGGCGCATGTCTGACGCATGATATACTCGCCGTAGGCATTAAACAGGATCGGCGACAGTATGCAACCCTGACGGACACCCTTGCCGAAAGAGAAAGGTTGCGATAAAACCTCATCAATTCGCACGACACCTTGACTCCTGAAGTATAGCGCTCGAAGCAGGAGCGTGAGATGTTGTGGTACGTCAAGTTCTGCGAGCACCATCCACAAGGAGTTCCAGTTGACACAGTCGAAGGCCTTGCTGTAATCGACGAAACACATTACCATTGGAACATTGTACTCTCGGGCTTTCTCAATCAGCTGTCTCACATTTAAGATTTGCTCTCTTGTGCCTTTACCTTTTACAAAGCCCGCTTGCTCTTGAGGTATCTGTTGGTCAAGAAAGTAGCGAATCCGGTTGTTAATAATGTGGAGCATGATTTTACTAGCGTGAGATATAAGCGCCAATGTACGGTAGTTGTCGCACTGCCTCGTCGAGCCTTTCTTGTGCAGTGGCAGGATTATGGACCTCGTCCAGTCAGCCGGCCATTCACCACTTGCCCATATTTTATTGCAGATGGCATGCAGGGTGTCAATGCCTTTCTCACCGAGGGCCTTAAGCATTTCAGCCGAAATGGCGTCTGGCCCTGGTGCTTTCCGTTTCCTGAGCAGACGCAAACCCTCCACCACTTCATCTCGAAGAATGTCCGGTTCTTTCTCGATGTCACCGCTGAAGGGGATACTTGTTTGGCTCTCTTGAGCAGGATCTTTGTATAATTCATGAAGATGTTAAACGCACTACAAATAGAAACGTGAAGAGTTGCAAATTATTTTTCAAATCATTCTACATATACAACCAATTTGGAGGATTAACCGGACCTCCTATGGGGTAGATTCTCTAAGCGAGAGATTTAATCAAACACGGATATTTCACTGGCTCACTATTTTTAATCATGGTGTGTATCATGTTATTGTGTGATATAAATAATTAATAATTACAAAACTTATATAATATAAAATAATTTAGTGACAGACTCTGAATAATATTACATTTTATATTTGACATATCATAATTTCTCGAAAATATCTAAAAAGTATACATATATCTAGAAAGAAGAATATATAAGAAATTATACAATTCTTAGATTATATCAGTATTACAAATCAGGTGGCGAGTGAGGCGCCATACCACCCCCCTACGAAGAAAATTAGGCTAATCTAGAACTCTAAATATAACGCGTCTCCCTGAACGCGTAACATATGGTTGCGTTTGAGGTAATGGCGTGGCAGGAGGTGGAAAGCTCGGCTGAGGTGCCACTGCAGGTGGAGTTGGCGTTATTATTTGAGATGCTGGTATCCCGGCATCATGCGTGTCGAGCTGCTCCATGAAAGCTGGTTTCACTCGGTCCATGCTTACTACTGCGGGTTTTCCTTTCAAATTGATGGCATTTTATTATTTTATTATTAATTTGATAACCATGCAATTGTGTCGTTGTATAGTTTAGAGTTTTAATTGAATATATCGCATTATTACAGCCATTAGCCAATCTATTATCTCGCTATTATGTAACTTCATTCCTGTTTCTTTTTAATTAGCGAGAAAATTAATTGTGTACTAAAGTGAATTAATGAAGGGAGTGGTATAGAAATGGACGCATAAAAGAAATTCGATCGGCAACCATTATAGCCCGACCGCATAAAGTGTGTTTCTGACGTAAACACAGTGGCTTCTTTTATAACCGCCATTTTGTTGATAAACGATAAATATGTTAATATTGAATATATGATTCTCTAGAAGACATTAAAATTTGTTGTGTTTGGGTTTGGATTGAGTTTCCTGATCAGATTCTCCCATCCCAGACTATGGTATAATATGGTTTTTTTAAAGGTGTTACAAAACTTTTTTCGTTTTTTATTGCTGAGGAACTACCGACAGGCTGACGGCCCACTTAATAATAAGCAGTTACCATCGCCTATGTATGTCTGCGACGCTAGGGGCACCGTCAGCACGCTGCCGTCTGCGTAGTGCGGTGGAAAAGCTTCAGCTGGAAGCAAATAAATCTTGTGGAAAAATTTTGCGTGCATAAAAGGAGAGGGTCCAGATAGTGAGGAACCAGCTGATGGCGAGCAGTCCGGTAATATAAAGAGGACGAAGGTAGTAGTTAGGGACAGGTTTATAAGACCATCATTAGGCCTGTCCTTTTATACGGCTGTGAAGCGTGGCCGGTGTTAGAGCGACACAAGCAAGAACTGCGTGTCACGGAGATGAATATGCTGCGGTGGATGTGTGGAGTGACGCGGAAGGACCGCGTTAGGAACTCCCGCATTCGCGGTAGTCTTCACGTCCGTGACATTGCATATAAATTGCAGGAGTGTCGGCTCCGTTGGTATGGCCATGTTTTACGGCAACCGGGTGCTTACGTGGGAAACAAATGTCTGGCCATGCCGCCTCCGCCGGGCCCCGGCAGGAGGGGTAGACCCAAAAAGTGCTGGCTTGACGTCGTAAAGGGTGATATGCGTGCCAATGGGCTCACTACCAGGGATGCTGAAGATCGCGCGAAGTGGAGTAGAAAAAGTCGGAAAGCGGACCCCGGGCACCGAAACGAAAGTTTGGGTGGCAACCGGGACTAACGCTAGGATGATGATGATGAAGGTAGTTGTTAGTACCTAGGTGACGATGATAATACAATAGATGGTGGTGATCAACTGTCATGAGGTAGATCGTTTGTCGACTGAATTCCAGCTATAAATGTGTGCTAAATTTGTGTGCAGTAATTATAAAATAAATGAGTACAGTTAACAACTTAATAAACCCATTTCTAACTAACAACAAACAAATTAAGTTATGATCATAATTTATTACATTAGTGTATAACATTTAACAATAAGCCTGCAGGGTTGAAATAAATTGAGCAATTAATTCTAAGCATTAATTCAAAAGTTAATTTGCCGAGTTAATTCGATTATTCTATTTATATTTCTAAGTCGAATTAAAACATTATTTAGTATTAATTATCTATTTTATATTTTTATATATAAAATATTTATGAATTTTTCGATATAATATTTCATCAAAATATAGATTTAAATGAAACAATATGAATGTTCGTGATGAAACACACAAAAGCCCTGGAAAAGTTCGAATTTGGCCACATAGTTTTCTGATCGGGCTGACACATAAAATTTGGAGTCAATTTTGAAATTCACACAGTGCTAAATATCATGTTATTATAGTTTTACCGTAGCATACATATACTGATACAGTACTAATTTATCTTTGTTTTATTGCCGTGGAAAAGTAGACAGGCTGACGGCTCACTTAATTGTAATAAAATTGCCTATGCATGTTTGCGACGCTAGGGGCACCGCGAACACGCTGCTGTTTGCACAGGGTTACTGAAATCTGTGTCACCTATGCTGGTACACAGTGTTATTATGGCCACATATTTAGAGACTAAAGGCGGTTGCATCCAAATGGTTTTGGATCCCTACCACCTAGTTAGGGTTATTTTGTCTCCATTTACGACAGGCTACCCCCGGTCGCAGGTCCATTATCGCAGGGCGAAATCGTTAAAATCATTAGTTAAAATTAGAATCGTTAATTAACAAGGTAACTCGGTACATTCCATCACCATAAACTTATATTGTCTATTACTTTTATAAGCCTCCCCAAAATAATGCAATATCAATCTTTCACTTTTGTCGAGGCAAAATTTATATTTTTAAAGTCTATATTTATACACTAGAATAAACTAATATTCTATATTTTGATTATATCTCCAATCTAGAACTTGCTTACTCCGAAGGATCATGTGCGTGTATGTCCAGCACATAGCTTTTTCAGGTAATTATATATATAAATATTAGCGAGTTATTTCGGTTATCAAAAACCCATAAATTTTGATGCTTGCGTATGCGTCGAAAGCCGCCGAGCGAATGAGGCCTTGGCATGGACTTCGTCCACCGAACCGAATACCTATACAATCCGAATTTCCAGATTACATACCGTCACGAGTTTTGAGCGCTCAGCGAAAGTAATGGGAAGACTTGCGCATGTGTACACTCGAGCTCATAATTATTACAAATCATAATATTACGACGCAGAAGTGCGGAAGGTAGGCGCAAGCGACAAGGAACTGATAAACCAATATGGCGCCGGCGCTGGCCATCTCACCCGTCGCACCCTGCTCCCGCCAAACAGACCCAAAAAATGACAACTGCGCATTCAAGGCCAGCGCTAAAAACTCGTGACAGTATGTACACTATAACAATGACAAATAAGTCACGCTTTTACGCTCATTCCTCTTTATATAAATTAATTTATTATTATACTTTATCTCGAAGTATGTCGGTTTTTCATGAAAATCCCGTCCCGTAGCCCACGGGAAGAGAGATATTCATGTCCCCCCTATTTAGCACGTTTATTATTTATCTTTATATAATTATATATTATATTATTATTAATACACGATAGTATACATCCTATTCGCGAAATACTAATTACTGTTTTAGATACAATCAATGTAAATTCAAAACATAAGTTTCTGGAATTCTCTATAATATCTGCCTTCCTCAATTATAAAGTTTCTGTAGTCACAGAAACTTTGAATTGGTGTCCAGTTGCAGAGATTACTTTAGCCACAAAGTTGTTAAGCTTGAAGGCCATTTTGAGATTTGTTTTTTGAATGTATCTTAGTTTTACATAATGCCGTAAATTTCAATAAACTTTTGCACTATTTAGTTGAAAATAGTATAATCTTTATATATACCCTAATGCTTCTGTGCATATGTATTTAAAATCCTTTTAAACGGCTGGACCGATTGTTTGTTCAAGTAGATTCGAGAATGGTTTAAATTCAGGATTCGGTGCCTTTACAAAATGTTTTTTTTTTTTAAGTTAATTTAAAATTTTAACTGACTTA